>JAYESD010000005.1:77630849-78862758 GCA_036927565.1 Tuctoria greenei | reverse complement strand
ACCCGCTGCCCCCAGGACCTCGCCGCCGCCGGCCTGCCCCTGTGCCCCGCCGTCGGCTCATTCGCCGATCTTCGTTGCAAGTATTTCCTCGCCTCTCCCCTTGCTCTCATTGTTTTTAATTATTGCACATGCATTTGCTTGAAATTTTTCCTGAATTGTGGATTTCACATGCATTTGCAAGTGTTTACTCTTAATAGAAAATTGTGAATTGCTATGCTTATGTTAGAAATTGATGAATTGCTATGCTTATGTTAGAAATTGATTAGAAATTATATAGATACACAAATAATGTTTACTATGCTTATGTTTAGAATTAAATCGATAAATTGATGAATAATTGATGAATTTTTATGCTTATTTGTTATGCTTAGAATTATGGTTAGAATTGAATTGCTTATGTTTAGGTTTAATTTAATTGAATTCAATTGCTTATGTTAGAAATGAGTTGATAAATTGATGAATTACAATGGATAATTGTTATGTTTAGGTTTATTTGAATTGCTTAGTTTTTTGAATTATGGTTACAATTTTAATTTTGATTGCTCGAGTGTTTAAGAACTATATATACATAAATGGGCTTCGGACCGGCTTGACAAGGCCCGACAAGGCCCATTTAGTGGTAAGGTAAAGTATGCGTGTAGACGGGGCACGAAGGCGAACGACGACGGTGAGGATGGCAAGCACCTGCGCGTGGATGGCGTACCCCGACGAAGTGGTTTCATCTCCGATCTGTTTACAGCAGCTAACCCTAAAAGCCGTCATGGAATTGTCATCTAAGACCAACTTTCCTCTCAATCTTTCTCTAGTTCTTTCCTCTCTCTTAGATGACCTCAAAATGAAAATGAGCAACGTAACCTATAGCAATGTACTACCCGTTTTGGATCGGCACGTCTCACATGCCAATTGGCATGTGAGACGTGCAGGTTCGAATTGTCCCTTTTTGGACAGCCTCGGAGTGACCGAGGGGGCGTGGCTTGTGACGAGACGCGGGTCCAGATTTGGACGAGATTTCGGTGGCGTAACCCTGTTGTTCTCTGCTGCACCATTTTTTGGCGTGCAGTGGAGAACAGCGGGGTTATGCTGTCGAAATTTCGTTCGAATCCGGATCACGCGTCTCGTTATGAGCACGCTCCGCTCGGTCACTCTTGGCTGGGTTTAGGATCTATCTGTCTAGGTTTGTAGGGCGTGACACATAACATAACAATACATTAACGACAATTCTTTCGCGTTAAACTGCAGAGTCAAACATGGGCGAAGACCGTAGTTGGATGTACACTGGTTGGAAGAGCAGAACTTGGTGGTCACTCAGATGAGCGGTACGCCAAGACAGAAGCTTTTGTGGAACGAGCTTTTTTGTTGTCAAATAGCGATAAGGAGCGGTGCCCATGTACTAAATGCCCGAAACGGAATGTTTTTGGACAAAGTGGAACTTACGTTGCACTTGTGTCGAAACGGTTACGTGTCACATTATGAGTTGTGGAACTTCCACGGCGAGACAGCTTCTCAAGCTGTACAAGAAGTGGAAGTGGACAATGATGATGCTCAAGAGGTTGATATGATGGATGAGATGCTGGAAGCTATACGACCAGAACTTACAGAAGATACTCAAACAACAGAGGTTAAAGAGTTCTTCAAACGTCTCAAAGATTAGAAGAGGCTCTGCATGAACACACTAAAATGTCAATCCTCAATTTTGTGACTAGACTTATGGCAATTAAGTCTAAGTTCTTCTTTTCTAACAATTGTTAACAACATGCTCATCGATTTGTTCAAAGATGCCCTTCCACAGACCCAACAAAGTGCCTAAGGATATGTACAACTCGAAGAAATTCTTTCTGGTCTCGGGATGAAGCACGAAAAGATGATGTGTGTCCAAACAACTGCATGCTTTTCTGGAGAGAGCGTGCCAATGAGAACAAATGTTTGAAATGTGGTCAACCGAGGTTTGTCAAAGTTGTTAATAACGATGGTGTAATACAGTGACGATGGAAGTCGCACGTAAGCACCTTCGTTACTTACCTGTGACACCGAGGTTGAAGCGGCTGTTCCTTTCAAAAAAACGGCCAGACACATGAGATGGCACAAATAAGGTGAGCGTGAGAACAATGGGAGTCATGACGCACCCGTCCGATGGTGAGGCATGGAAGGCTCTGGTTTGGAAGAGAGGTCACAACGGAAGTGACCCTTCTCAGCCAGGGCAGTGTAGTCAGGTCGCATCCGACCGACTGGTAAGTGATCGATATTCATCAATTTCATTATAACTAATACTATTATTGACATGCTTACAAGATTTATTTGTTTTGTAGACAAAGTACGCGCAGGAGGTCGCGAAGATACACGGTGCGGATTACGATTGGGAAAGCGCGGCCGATCGACCCCCAAGCCGCGTACGCAAGCGGAGGCGGGGAGGCCCACGGACGGTGAGTTCTTCGTGTGTTTCATTTCTTTTTCAATTAATCTTCTTCTACTTAGTGTTTTCATTCTTTTGCAGGTTTGCCATTTTGATGGAGTTGTCGACTCAAGGTTGACGCGACCTTTGAGAGGCGCTTCATCGTTGCAGGCTTCGACTGTTGGGACCAGTGGTCGTCTCTCGTAGACCCAAGCTGGAGCCCCAGGCATGAGGGGTGACACTGACGCAAACTCAGGCAGAGCTGGAGAGGACGAGAGTGGAGGCAAGGGAGGAGCAGCAGTGGACGGCCTTAATGATGGCCCAGATGCAAGCAGCGGTGGCGGTAAGTAATTTAAAGTACCGTAGTTAAATTTTATAGCACTTCAATAACATATATCTTCTAATATCTTGCAATGGCAGGCTCTTGCTCGACACAGCGGTCAGGACATCGAGATTTCTACGCTTTCGCCGCAGTAGACATCGGAGCAGGTAATATTGTTTATCCCTCTTTTTGTTTTCTGTACACCCTATTATTGTGAGTTTTAGCCTTAGCCCTGTTCTAATTATGAACTCTAATTTATCCTAATTATGATTCTTTTTGCAGGGTTCCGGAACGCGTCGAGATCTCGGAGGCAGTGGAGGGGCTAGCGTGTAGACACCAGAGCAGGTGATTAACTCTCTCTTTAATATTGTTGTATCCATTTAGTATTTTACATAGAGAGATAAGGAGGTAGAACATAGAGGTAGATCTTGATGACTTGTCAGATATTGATTCCTATAGTGGGAGGAAGTTAAGTGTAATCAAGCTTTTGGTGGGTAATACCATAATGTTAGAGTTGGATTGCTTCACATAAGGTTTCAAGAGGTAATGTAGCATGACTGTCAAAAAATATCAAAGACCACTAACCTCTTGAAACCTTCAGTGATAGCCCAGGTTATGACTTAATGTTGAAGCAATCCAACTCTAACATTATCACTGATGTTTTTGGACTCTAATGTTATCATTGAGTTGACATTGATGCTTACTAGTGACTACGTTTCTTTTCCAGGGTTTGGAAACACGCCGAGACGATCCCGGAGGCTCTGGAGGAGCTAGCGTGTAGCCTGGTGGATGTTTTGTTATTCTTGATGTTTTGGAACTTAATTTGCAACTGTTTTGTGTTCTGTATAGTGTTCTATATATCTGTGTACTGTTCTGTGTTCTCGCCATCGAACGAGGTAGTCAGTTTCTGTTTTTAAAAAATTCGAAAACTTAACTTACGTCGGCTATGGAAAAGCCGACGTAAGTTAGCCCAGTTTAACTTACATCGGTCAGGCCATACCGACGTAAGTTAAACCACTTAACTTACGTCGGTTTGGATCAACCGACATAAGTTAGAGAACTTAACTTATGTCGGCATGCTCTGGCCGACATAAGTCCTCCGGCCCAGCCCAAGGCCCATCTCGCCACTTAACTTACGTCGGCTTCTGAACACCGACGTAATTAAGGTAACTTAGGTCGGTGGCCAATGTAAGTAACCTTAATTACGTCCAAAAGTCTATGTCGGCCAATAGCCGACGTAAGTAAAGGAAAAACTGACGTAATTAAGTTACTTACATCAGTTTAAGCCTTACTTACATCGGCTTTGGCCGACATAAGTGATCGTTATTCCTGTAGTGCAAGGACCGGGTCTCACTTGACCCTCTTCTCACCAAGCTAGCACAATGGCCGACTTGGTTTCCAATATATCAAAGGGTGATCACCAAGTTTCTGGGGCTGCTCACAAGTTGAGGCTCCCACAAATCAATACAGCAAGGAGCACACAAAGCTCAACTCACACAAGCTACAAAACACAACACAAGTTGCAAGAGATCAAACCGAAAGCCAAAGCACAATGATCTTCCTTCACCGCCCCTTCCCGAAACCCTAATCTCTTCAAGATTTGATCTTAGAGGGATAGAAGGCGAAGTAGCAGGCTTTAGAAGGCTCTAGGTTGGTTGTGGCGGCGCTAGGGTTCCAGATCTTTCAAATAGGGGTCGTGGTCCCCTTTTTATAGGGGTCCCGGCAGCTAGCCGTTGCAAATAGCCCAAACCCGGACTAGTTTGCCCCCTGTACCACGGACTAGCTCGACCTCTTGGACCACCGACAATTTCACATCATCGATCGACAAAACAGATGATGTGCGCGCCAAACGTTTGAATTTCAAACAGTCATGGCAATCTGGACTAGTCTATTCAACAACAGGACTAGTCCAAAGTGGAACAGAATGGTTTAGTCCAGCTAAAAATAGACTAAACTGGGTAGGCCCGGACTAGTCCAACCCCTAGGACGGACAAGTCTGGCCTCCCAGGACTTGGCTTGGGATCTCACACTAAGTCTCAAACGGACTAGTCCGCACCACAACGGAAAAGTACGAACTCAACCAGAAGCCTTTGGTCCGTTCCAAAACGGACTACTCTGGGTGGCCTTGACTAGTCCGGCCTCTATGGCGACAAGTCCGGCCTCCTAGGACTGACCTCCAAATCTGCTCACCAATGGAAGGACGGGCTAGTCTGTACCCATATGGACAAGTCTAAACTCATCCGGAGACGATTAGTCCGACTCAAAATGGACTAATCTGGCTACCCGGCTAGTCCGTCCCATAGGCCCGGACAAGTCGGTCATTGGGGTTTTTCTCTCAAATGGGCTTCTCACTTAGGTTTTTCTCTCAATGACCACTATGAGCCCTCTTGGATGATCTCAATGCACATGATACAACCACCCCTCACACATGATACGGCTAGGTCTAAACCAACAAAATAGAAACCCTAATTTCTATGCTTGAGTCTTTGACGCCCGTTTCAACCTTTTCCTTTTTGAGGGATTTTTTCTCATTTCAATCATCACATTTGTGCTTAAGATCAACTCAGCTCATTAGTCTCTTAATTGTTGTCATCAATCATCCAAAACTACGGGGATGCTTAGATGCACTTTCACAAGCCCAACCAACTCTCATCCCCCGCTCCTCCAAATGATTCGAACAATGTTGGCGATACACCTAATTAAATGGCTAAGCCGCATCCATACTTAGCCTTGTTGTGGCACTATTGTCCTGACATATATTTGCATGAACCGATCTTTAGATCTAAGGCAAGCAAAACCACCATACGATCCAACTCATTCCACAGTATCATGCTTGCTTAGATCATCTAGGTTCCATGTTGCTAAATTAATCATCGTCCCATTACCATCCCAAATTCTCATAATTAAAGTTGTCAAGCATATTATTTAAGTTACCCATAACCCGTGTAGCGATGCGATGCAAAAGAGAAAAATACCCATACCCAACTCATCTTGTATATCCCAGCGACAAGGAGTGGCATACAAATACTAGTAAACTCCTACTATGGGTTTTCCATCAAGTTGTCAAAAAAGCATGCAGTTGCACAAATAAAAACATTTAAAAACATGGGTTCAATATGGTCAAGGACACTTGCCTTATATTCTGCACTTTGATGCTCAATCAAATCAAAGTCTTGCACATGAAGATCCTCGGATATTTGCTTTTGGATCGTAATCTCTTGAGCGTACTCGTCTACTCGTAATAAACTACAAACACAAGCAAACATACACACTAAATACATTTCGAACACTAATCAATATGCAAAATATGTATGCATGCAGAAAATATATTTGTATTAATGCTAGCTATTTTTATTGCTTTTTAGTAATTTTCTATAATGATTTCCTATTTATTTGAGCAAGTTTAGGATTATTTCAAATTAATTCAGAGGTTAATAAATATTTCAGAATATTAAATAGTCCTAAAATATTATAAATAACTTACTAGTATTTATTCTAATTTTTTTTGGAATTATTTTGAACTTAATTTGATACTTTATGAGTTAATTAGCCTTAAATTCTATTTATTAAATCTAGAAAAAAGATTAAATAATGCAGACAATAGAAATTCAGTTAAATCTAAAATATCATATTGACCTTTGTTGATTTGGTCTACCTTGTAAGTTTCAGATATTTATGATGATTTGGTGATGATTAATAACCGCGTCAAAATAAAATATGTTCTACATATAATTCAATTCAAGTATTGGAATAAAAATAGTTGTTTAGATCTAAATCGTACTACCTACCGTGTGTAGCTAGTCTCAATGGTTGCGGCGTAGCGATGTAGCATGTGTCTTGGAGATCTAGAATTTCGTTGTTGAAGAGAATGACGGTATGATGTATAGACGAAGGAGACGGCGATGACGTAGTAATCTGCCGCGAAGAACGGCGACGATGTGACAACCTCTGATGGAACGACGATTTCTCTTTTTTTCTTCCTCTTCCTCTTCCTCTTTTCTTCCTTTCGGTTGGTTGTTCACTCGACGAGTAGGTGCAGCTAGGATTTTTTTACTGGCAGCAGCTTACGCGGTGGACGTGAGGTTTTTCCTACATGAGCAGGACTCTTTTTTTTATAGGGGCAGGGCGGGGCAGGGCCACGGGACGAGTCCCAGTCAAAGGCGGTAGCCTCCCGTAGCTTAAGCGCACGGCGGCTTTATTTATTTCCTTCTTCCTTTTTTTTATATAGAGCGTGGGTGGCTCTGTGTGCGGGGAGTCCCGATGGGCTCGGTTCCGTGGTGGCCGAGAGCTGGCCACGGTTGATTTTTTCTTTTTATATATTCTTGTATTTATTTATTTATTTATTTATTTATTTTTGTTTTCATTTTTCTTCCTTTTTTCCTTAGTGGTGCGGCCGAGCGTGTACGGCCAGGGTCCAGTATGGTTGACTTCCTTTTTTTTATTTTTTTTATTTTCGTAATAACTATTATTATATATATTTTTCTTTTTCTCTTAATTTTCTTTTCTTTATTAATTTTTAAATTTTTTATTTCCTTTACATTTTTATTTATTATTTATTTGTTTTTTATTTGTATTTTATGTTTACACACATTTATTTCTTTATTTATTCATTTACTATTTATTTTATTTTATTTTATTTTTATATTCTTACTAATTATTGTTTCTTTCTTCCATATTAATTTTTTCCTTTCTTTTATTTCTTTTCTTCCACATACGTTATAGCAATTTAACTACTCTGAACGTATTTATTTTGGTAATAAATTTTATACCGGAGGATGAATGCAAATGCAAGATGAGATGCATATATTTTATATTGTTTATAAAATAATTTCTTCTTAGTATCTAAATTCTAAATTCCTATTTAAATTTGAATTTGCTTAAGTTTGAAAAATCGGGTTGTCACAATTCTACCCCTTCAAAATGAATCCCACACTCGAGATTCAGATCGATCAGAAGAGATTTGGAAATAAAATTCTAAATTCCGATTTAAATTTGAATTAGCTAAATTTGAAAATTCCGGGATGTTACACTTGGTATGGGGTCTGGATTTGAACGTGATTTCGATAGTATAATCATGTTGTTCTCTGTTCATCCATTTTTTGGCATGCAGTGGAGAACAACGGAGTTATGCTGCTGAAATTTCGTTTGGATTCGGACTCTGTGTCGTCATAAGCACGTTTCATCGGTCACTCTTGGGTTGGTTTAGGACCTATCAGCTTAATTGTAGGGGTCGTGACATACACTAAAAAATAAACTAATAATGATGTGTTTGCTTTGAAGGTATAATTTGAATCATAGCTGAAGATCGCGCTTATTCAGGATGGAAAAAGAATGGGCAGCACTCAGATGAGTGGTTCACCAAGACAAATTACTTTTATACAACAAACTTTTTCATTGTCCAACAACAGTAAGGTGTGGTGCCCATGTATGAAATGCCAGAATGCAATGTTTTTTGACAATGTGATTTTAACATTTCACGTGGTGTTAAAATGGTTTCATGCAAAATTATGCGGTCTGGTACTTTCACGGTGAGACACGTTCTCAAACTGTTGAAGAAGTAGTGTCTGATAACACATACGTTGATATGATGAACGAGATGCTTGAAGCCATAAATCCTGAGTTGACAGAGGATGCTTGTACAACAGAAGTTAAAACATTCTTCATGCTTCTGAAAGATTCAGAACAGTCACTTCATGAACATACAAAAGTGATTCTTCTTAGTTTTATCACCAGACTTATGACAATTAAGACTAAATATTTCTTCTCCAAAAACTGTTAAAATGATCTTATCAAATTGATCAGTAATATCCTTCCAGACCCTCATGAAGTGTCGAAAGATATGTACCAGTCCAAGAAATTGATTTTTGGTCTTGGTATGAAATATGAGAAGATTGATGTGTGACCAGACAACTGTATACTTTTTTGGAAAGAGAATGCTGACCAGAAGAAGTGCTCACAATGTGGTGAGTAGAGGTTCGTTGAAGTTGATAATGATGAAGGCGAGCGTGTACAGACTGAAGTGGCACATAAGCAGCTTCATTACTTGCCTGTCACACCTCAGTTGAAGTGCTTGCTTCTCTCCAAAAGGACTGCTAGACATATGCGATGGCACAAAGAAAATGTACGTGAGAACATTGGAGTCATGGTGCACCCGTCTGATGGTGAGGCATGGAAGGCGTTGGACCGTTTTGATCTATATTTTGCCAACGATGCAACAAAACATCCGCATAGGGTTACCTACAGATGGCTTCTCGCCATTCAGTACAAACACCACATCATACTCATGTTGCGCCGTGTTTGTTATTTCATACAATTTACCACCATCTTTCTGTATGAAGTATGAGTTTATATTCCTTTGCCTCATCGTACCTGGATCAGATCATCCTGGTTCACGGACTCAACCTTCGGCTGCATACTTGTAGTATGTTCATGATTTTCCTGCATACGACATATTTTCTAGCTGGAGAACTCATGGTCGTTTGGCTTGTCCGATCTTGTGTTGCATACAAGAAATGTTTTCACCTCAATCTTGGTGGCAAGATAAGTTACTTTGATTGTTAAAGACGTTAGTTACCTAACAATCACATTTTTACGCAACAGAGAAATGCTTTTTAGTTATTCATTCGGTGGCGATATGTAAGTAAATATCTAACACTTCAATTCAAATTGTTTTAGTCTTATATATACATATATATATATATATATATATACATATATATATATATATATATATGTATACCTATATACATATACATATATATGTATACGTATATTATATTTATACATATATATGTATATATGTATATGTATACATATATACATATATATATTTATACATATATATATACATATATATATATATGTATATGTATACATATATACATATATATATGTATACATATATATATATATATGTATATATATATATATATATATATATATATATATATATATATATATATATATATATATATATATATATATATATATATATATATATATATAAGGGGTCAAGGAAGGCACATCCAGGTCAATCGTGTCCTGGGCAGTATCATCCGTTTCCACTACCCAGGTGTAGTGAACGGTGTCGCCGCGACATCATGGGACGATTATGCGATCACCCAGGACGTGACGCATGGCAACTACCATGAGGTTGTGTGGTCCGACTTCATGGTACACATCAAATAAATAACTTTTATACAAGTCAAGGGTACTTTTATACAATTACTTACAAATTTGTTATGTAAGGCACGATACTATTTGGAGGACGAGGGCGAGGTGGATCACGCCAGGTTAGTCTTCCACAACAACACCGGGAAGATCCTGATGCAATCCCTTTAGAGTGTCTGGATTCAAGCTACAAACAAATGCTTCAAGCTACATCCGGGCAAGCGAGAGGTGCACCAGTTCAGGGATAGCGAAAGGCGGGCCAGTTTAGGGAGACGTCTTACACGTACCTTACTGCGGAGCAGTATATGGAGGTAAACTGTCAATTTTATTTTGTTGCATTATGTAATTATATTAAAAGTGCTTTCACCTAATAATAATTGTGTGCAGGGTCGTGAAGGGGTGCAGTGGCTAGAGGGCTGGATGAAGGCATACGAGGCCCTCTGCTTGAGGTGGGCGAGCGAGGATCTCCAAAACCCCTCTCCCAGCCGTCGGGACAGAGGGATGGACCCATCACACTTTTTGCGCAAATATGAGTGCAATGTAAGTGTAAATATGTATTATGTTTATTTATGTTACATATGTTCATTGTGCTAACACATGTACCCACAGGAGCACGAAACTAGTCAGGAGCCCGCACCGATTGAGGTGTGGAAGAGGGGTGATAGAGGAGATGATCCTTCACAGCCTGACCAGCTGTGTTCTCAAACGACGACAGAGGTAATGGTGAGTTGATTTTTCACTCATATTGAATTCCTTTAATCAATTTGGATAACATTCTTTTGTTTTGTTATTTATAGGCCAAGTATGGGTAGGAGGCCAAGAGGCTGCACGACGAAGACTTTGATTGGCAGAACGGACCAATCGTTCCCCAAGCCGCATGGGTTAGCAAAGGCAGAAAACCTCACGGAGGGTGAGTTAATCTTCTTTTGGAAGTACTATCTACGAATTTCCTGGTGTGGTCGACTAAAATGTAATAAACTTTCTTGTTTATGTAGGTTGACATGTTCCAAGGAGTGGTTGACTCCAGGCAGGTGCTGCCCTCATCATATAGTGGTTCATCCTACATGCACTATAGCAGTCGGGCCACCCACCTGGATCTCCACAGTGTCCAGGATGAGATCCTCGGGACATAACATACGCTCAAGTTAGAGAGGGAGAGTTAAGAGCGCCAAGCTGCAGCAACCAGGGCCAGGGACGAGTACCTAACCTCATATATGATAGAGTTTCATACGACGATGGCGGTAAGTGATGTTCATTCAACTTTATTTTTAAAAGTTATGAAAGAAATATGTGCTAATGCTTCGTGTTCGCAGGCTATAACGGCTGGACAGCAGACTGTCCTTCCACGGTGGGAGCCACCAGTGGTTGAGCAAGAGCCGCCAGAGCAGCCTATTGCAGGAGCTCAGGTACAAATTAACCAACCCTAATTTAGTTCAAATCTAGATAAAGTTGCTCAATTCTAGCTAAACATAGTTAAACATCCTCAATTCTACGTAACCTTAGATAAACTTGCTCATGTCTAAATAAACTTGCTCAAATCTGACTAAACATAGTTAAAATTGTTCAAATCCAACAAAACTTAGCTAAAGTTACTCAATTCTAGCTAAACTTGCTCAAATTCTAGCTAAACTTGCTCAAATATATCAAAAACTAGTTCAACATGTTTAATTCAACTAATATCTGAACTAACTATACTTGTCCATGATAGGGATCGAGGACGGAGGCCCGCACTCCATCACCGAACGTACCGGGAGCGCAAGGACTACTCCATGACAAGTTCCCGAGTTCCGGAACTAGCAGACGGGATAGTGTGTATTTTAGTGCGTGTGAATGCTTGTTATCAACTTGTGATATACTTCTGTTCATTGTGATCGTACTTGAATGCTTGTGATATATTTGAATGCCTATGTGAGCTAGCCATCGAGCTTGGGCCGGCCTTGAAGCCAGGGCAGAGCTTTCTGTTTTTTTAATAAAATTGCAAAACTTGTTTACGACGGTTTTTGGAACACGATCATAAATAAACATACAGTATTTACGACGGTCAATCAAAACCGTCGTAAATAACTCAACAATATTTACGATGGCTAAGACCATCGTCGTAAATAAGTTTCCCGCCCTGCCACGTGTCAGGGGGAACTTATTTATGAGGGTTTGAAGCAGCCCTCGTAAATAAGGTGTTACCATTGTAAATAGCTTATTTACGTCAGTTATACACTTATTTACAAGGTTTTTCACCCTCATTAATTGCTTAATTTCCTGTTGTGTGAGATGATTACATTCCACTTGTCTTCAAAATAAACACCACTAAAATAGGTTCGCCCCGTTCCGTCTCACTTTGTTCCAAGAACCAAACACACCCAAAGTCACCAGCATGATCATGAATAGTTCTTCGAGACTTGGAGAGCCAAATTCCGTGATTACTATGCCTTTTCAGAATGGCTGTATCAAGCTCAGACGAAATCGAACAAGCCTAAGAATTGCTCCAACCATTTATTCGGTACACCTAAGATACAAATAGCTCTCTAGTGTAATAGTGTAAATATACATGTTTGGATGCCTGTCCAACTTTACCACAACTCACCACGCCACAAGTGCAGCAAGCAGAGACTTCGTTTGGTTTTCACCAAGCATAGACAACAGTTTACGCCACGACTCACCAGTTCAAATTCTAAGCCTCAACTCACCACACTTGTGGCGGCTGTTTCCCGCAACTATGACAAGCTTAGGCTATCTCCAACAATAACTCTCAAAATAGGACCTCTATTTCAGTATTTGGGATTCCTGTGATCAGAAAATCACAGCCCATTTTCTTGTTGTCTACAACAGAGCACCGATTAGCTCATCCATCGGTCTGTTCTCTCCTCTTCCACTACTACAAAAAGCATTTTTACAGGTGCCTCAATTTTTCAAACACAGGCGGTCCTTAAAAATATGCGACTGTGATGACGAATGATATAATAACCGTATGTGATGAAAGAACAACACCGGCGGATTTTAAAGAACAACCGTCTGGGTAAATACATGATCTTCAGAATCGGTTCTTAATTAAGAACCGCCTGTAATGCAACGAACTTCACAGACGGATTTTAAGAAACAACCGTCTGGGTAAATACATGATCTTCACAGACGGTTATTAATTATTAACCGTCTGCAATGCAATGAACTTCACAGGCGGATTTTAAGAAACAACCGTATGGGTAAATACATGATCTTCACAGACGGTTATTAATTATCAACCGTCTGCAATGCCATGAACTTCACAGACGGATTTTAAGAAACAACCGTCTGGGTAAATACATGATCTTCGTTGGCGGTTCTTGATTAATAACCGTCTGTAATGCAATGAACTTCACAGATGGATTTTAAGGAACAACCGTCTGAGTAAATACATGATCTTCGTTGGCGGTTCTTAATTAATAACCGTCTGTAATGCAATGAACTTCATAGCCGGTTCTTGATTAACAACGGCCTGAGAAGATCATGTATTTTCAGTGGCGGTCATTGTTTAATTATCATAAGCGGTTTTCATTGAAATTACAGGGATGTAGTTGCAATTATATATCACAGCCGCATGTAGTCGTGCAGGCAAAATTGTATCAGGAAAAAAACACAGATGAGCTAGCGGATACTAGTACAGTAATGCATTATAGGAAATGCTCGATCACCAGTGAGGCTGGCTTAATTGTGATAATACACCATTAGAGGCTTTACAATTGTTCAAAGATAATTTCTTTACACACTGAACAAAAATCATGCTACATTCATTGTAGATCGACGATGAAGCTCCCATCGATCAATCTAAATTGTACCGTCCTGCTTGCTCCCGAACACGTCTCTTATATTCCGCTGGATCCTGAAAATATTGACATTATTTAAATTAACAAATGTCGAAGGAGGAATGAATAACCTACATTGGTCACTAAGTCAAAGTGTCATCTAACCTTGATAAGTAGATTATAGCAATCATTTTCAACATCAGGCACATTTGGCTGATGCAGCAAACGCTGAACTTCAAGTAGTATAGTTTTGATTGTAAAAGCACTGCACCACCCCTACGAAATATAATTTAAGCAATATAAGAAACCAGTTCAAATAAGTTCGACAAAAATTATAAGTAATAATTACATGAACAAAATAGGTCTATCTTACAGTCTCTTGATCAAGAATCCCGATGCAGAGTGCTCCCGAACGATGGACATTTGGGTGGAAGAACCCAATTGGAAAGGAGCATCTTGGAGGCACCAAGGGATAGTCCTCAGAGAAGGAGATTGTCAGGGGGTAGTAACCATCTTCCCATTCAGTCTGCAAAAGAAATTTATTAATAGGAGGACGATAGTTAAACTCATATTGTGCTTGTTCTTCATGACTTACCCCTTCTTTACCGGGGACGATGCATTGCCACTTCAATAAATCTCCCGATTCAGGCTTCGCAGAGAAACCCTACGCGGAGAAATTGAAAATACCAAAAACAAACAACACGGAAAAACAAACTACAGTTAAGTTCATCAGTCCATTACAGATACATATGTATATACAACCATGTGACCGGTGTGCCATATGTACATACATGGGGATGGTTCTTGCGCCACGCCAAGCGCTCCTCCTTCAATCGGCTACACGCCCGAGACATCATTATCTGAAGAAAGACCAAACTTCCAAACTTCCAAATCATTGAGTCCAAACGCATATGTACACCAATGCAAAAGGACACAATCCATATACCAACATTGTTCTAAGTTGATTTCAGAAGATACAAATATATACAATATATATCATCTCGCATTGCTATATACATTTTTTCCAGCATTGACATCTTCTCGCATATAGGGTTTCAAATTCTTTTTAATGCTTCTCTCTACGCGCTTGATGTTTTCTGGTTCGGTGAAAAGGTACATCTCTTCATACTGATTATATTCCTCTTCATTATCTCCCACATTGTCAACCCCAACAATATTTTGCTTTCCAAAAACAACTACGTGCAACTTCTCAGTTTCTGGATCTTGAACATAAAAAACTTGTGCAACATTATCGGCGAGAACCCACAGGTCATCTTTGTAACCCACTTTATTCAAGTCTACCAGTGTCAGTCCGTAATTGTCCACTTTCAAACCATCAGGATGTTTGACCCATTGGCACTTAAATACGGGCATTACCATTCTTTCGCCATAATCGAGTTCTCATATTTCCTCTATGAACCCGAAGTATGTGGTCTTCTGCCCTTGTGAATCATAAGCCTCAATACGAACACCACTATTTTGTGCAACACTCTTACCGTCTTTTTCTTTAGTGTAAAATGTGTAACCATTGATGTCATATGCTTGCCATGATGTTACCAAAGCAGATGGGCCACAAGCTAACTTTTTCATTGTTGCCTCTTCTATAGTGTTTCCGTATGATATATTTTTGTCCATTAACCATTCAGTGAAACATCTTCTGTGCTCTTTCATGATCCAGTCCTCTTTGCGGTCTTGGTTTTTATCACGAAGATCAATTTGGTGTTCCTCGATGTACGGCTCAGCTATTACGAGCTGTTGTAGTACACCAAAATGTGCACGGTGTACATTCTTGTAATCTTGAACAATAAAAGTTTTCTTACCCACTTTGCCTCTCCCACGTAGTCTACCCTCATGTACCGGTATAGGCACACCTATCGATTTTCCATCTTTGATGTAATCAGCGCAACCCTCAATCACTTCTTCAGTGGTGTATCCTTCCATAATTGAACCCTCTAGGTGAGCACGGTTCCGCACATAACCTTTTAATACTCCTAAATATCTCTCCAACGAAAACATATGATGTAAATATAGTGGCCCCAATGCTTTTATCTGATCAACAAGATGTATGATTAGGTGTACTTGCATATCAAAAAAGGATGGTGGGAAACACATCTCAAGCTTGCACATTGTCTCGACAATGTATGTTTTCAGATAGTATAAATCTTCACGTGCTATCACCTTTTGCGATACTGCATTGAAGAAGTAACACAAACGTGTGATGACAACTTTTATATGCTCAGGTTTGATTACTCTTATTGCAATGGCAAGGAAAATTGTCATCATCATGTGACAGCCGTGAGAATTATAACCGAATAAAGACAAGTCTTTCATCGAGACTAGTTTGCGGATATTGGATGAGAAACTTGTGGGCACTTTGATCCCACGCAAGCATTCGCAAATTGCTTTTTTCTCTTCTAGCGTCAAGTTGTAGCTGGCTGGGGGAAGGTAATGCTTCCCGTTCGCCTTTTCTACTGGATGAAGCTCTGGTCTCAAATCAAGATTTACTAGGTCCATACGTGAATTTAATCCATCCTTTGTCTTCCTCGGCATGTCCAGCAAGGTCCCAATGATGCTGTCAAATACATTCTTTGTAACGTGCATCAAATCAATACTATGGCAAAATTCCAGATTCTTCCAATACGGAAGATACTTGAAAAAAATTGATTGTTTCTTGAAAGCCATGTCAGTTGTATCATCCGAAGATGTACTTTTCTTTCTCTTAATTCCTTTACTCTTTTTTCCCTTACCGAAAGCAATATGAATGTTCTTGACCATTTCAAACACAAGTTTTCCACTGTAAGGTTTCGGTGCAGTATCTTTTTCGATTTTGTTATCAAATTGTTCTTTCATCTTCCTATACTTGTGTGTATCTGTCAAGAACCGTCGATGTCTCATGTACACCGTCTTTCTGGATGAAGTGAGGTATAGATATCCAGTTCTATCCACGCACCTAACGCAACCTTTCTTCCCTTTCATTTGTCCCGATAATGTAAACAGTCCGGGATAATCATGCACGGTAACGAATATCATTGCTCTTAGCGTGAAATACTCCCGCTTGTACTCATCCCATGTACGTACCCCTTCATTCCACAATTTCGCCATATCTTCCATTAAAGGTTCCAAGAACACATCAATTTCGATGCCGGGTTGTTTCGGACCTTGGATAAGAACAGATAATAAGATATATTTCCTTTTGTGACACAACCACGTCGGTAGGTTGTACATAGTTAAGACCACGGGCCATGTGCTGTGTATGCTCCTTTTTTCACCAAACGGATTCATTCCATCTGTACCCAAGGCAAACCTCACATTTCTGATTTCCTTCGCAAAATCTGGATACTGAATATCAAAATTTTTCCACTGCGTTGCATCACCAGGGTGTCGTATATGTCTTTCATTCTTCTTGCGTTCCTCGGAATGCCAACGCATAAGTTCAGCCTCCCTAGGGTTTGAGAACAAACGCTTCAAGCGATCAATTACCGGAAGGTACCACATCACCAATGCAGGAATTTTTCTCTTATTCTTCCCGTCTGCATCGCCAGAAGTATCGTCATCGTCACCTTCAGGACCAATAATAAACTTCTTATTCTTCCGAGTCTTTTTCATGTTGGTAACATACTGGTGATTGTAGTCCTTCTTATATCTACTGACACCACAAATGGGGCATCTAGTTGCGAGCTCATGCTCTTTGCGATACAAAATACAATGGTTCACACAAGCGTGTATTTTTGTCACACCTAGTGCCATCGGGCAAAGAAGTTTCTTCGCTTTATAAGTGCTTCTAGGCAGTTTATTTGGATTTGGAAGAATTTCTGCCAGAAGATTCAAAAGATCAGAGAAACTACAATCGGACCATCCGTGCGTAGCTTTCAACTTTAGTAGTTCTAAGACTGCACGCAATGTAGTAAACTCTTTATCACAACCGTTTGATTCATCATATAAAAGCTCTGTGGCCGCATTCTGCAATGTCTCCATTTTACTTAAACCTTTGCTTGCTCCCATAGAAGTCAGTACATATGGTTCAATGTGACGCAACATCTCCTCACAATCGAACTCATCATCATCATCACCAGCTTGATTGTCACTACCATCATCGATATGAACATTATCATCATCTGAGCCTCTCTCATCATCTTTATCCACATCATGTGTATCTAACTCACCATGCTCTGTCCATATTGTGTAGTTATTTTTGAAACCTCTTTACACCAAATGAGATTGGATTACTATAGTATCCGTCCAAGCAATCTTATTTTCGCAGTCGATACATGGACATAATATGTCATCTATCTTTTGCAACTTCGCATGTCTCTTGGATGCTTCAATAAAATTTGCAACATTACGAATGTACATAGGATCGGGTCTTGGCATGTTATACATCCACGCTCGACGGTCCATGCTTCAATAATAGAATTTTTTGTCAGATTTACAAAATTTGGCCACAAATATTCTCTAAAGGTCTTCTATAAAATGAATTTACAGAGACATAACAAGTATGATTAGGGCGACTAATGTAGGAGACGGGCGACGTCTTGAGGCGGACGGAGTCAAAGGGGGAAACAGGCCCAGCAGCATGGGCTAGGTCTGGGTGGGATCCAGTCCGTTATATCGGGAAACAAGGCCCAGATGCATCTTATATATATTACAATAGCATCTGTTAATTAAACATCATATTCATGTCACATAATAGGTACAAAAAGGAAACAATCCATATAGTCCATACATCAATATACCAGAACACAATCCATACAGTCCTTACACATGCAAAAGGACAGAATCCATATACCAGAACACACAAAACTAACAGCTTATCAGCTAATGAAAATATACAAAGAAAAAGTAAGGAAACTACATTTACCTTGCAGAGGCGTCAGCACGGTGGGGAGGCGTCAGCACGGTGGGCCGGCTGGGTGGAAAAGTGGCGGTGCGGGGTTGAGCGGTGGCGCGGCAGTATGGGCTGGGCGGCGGAGCGGCGGCGCAGCGCAGGGGAAATTTCAACAGCCTGGCGGCGTCGATATAAATTCTCCAGGGTTGCGTTTTGACTGCGGTGAGGGGTCCTTATATAGACGTAGGTTTTTCACAGGCGGTTTTTAACTTTATCGCAGACGGGTTTTACTTACCAACCGCCTGAGATGATGTTTATTAATTAAGAAGTAAATATCTTCACAGGCTGTTGGTACTTAATAACCGCCAAGGAAGATTTTTATCTCAGGCGGGTATTACTTAACAACCGTCTAAGATAATGCCAACTGAACAAAATATTTTTAAAACTTGTATAGCTGACGTTGAAATGTTTTGGTAAATATCAAATTAATTTCTACTCACATATTATTCACATTTGTGTATCTCATAAAAAAAGATCTTTCACTCAAAATTGTTGGTACGAACATATTTGCATAATTTATACATGTATGAATTTTTTTAATTTTTTTAAAAGCACTCCAACGTGTCAAACTTCAAATTATCCACCAGTATTCATTGACACTTGATTGAAATATGTACAAAACACAAGAAAAATGTACAAGAACACTTGATTGAAATCCTAAAACTACACTACGGCCCCGCCTCCTCCATCCTCTCCGCCAGCTTCTCAAACCAAGCCAAGCGGTCCTCCTCCGACTCGTCGTCGTCGTCGTCGTAGTCGTCACCATGGTGGTGGTCACCGTCGTCGTCGTCGCCGTCGTCAGTGGACGACTCGTCGTCGCCGTCGTCGGTGGACGACTCGTCGTCGCCGTCGTCGGAGGACGACTCGTCGTCGCCGTCGTCGGAGGACGACTCGTCGTCATCATCGGCATCATCGTTGTCGTCGTCGAAGTCGTCCTCCTCCTCCTCCTCCTCCGGGGACGATGCAGCAGGAGAGAGGGTCGGCTTCTCCGGCTGAGCCGATTGCTCCGGCTGTACCGGTGGCTCCGGCTGCACCGGCGGTGGAACGCGCTGGTCGTCATTCACCCTCTCGGGGGAGCTGCAGCGTATCCGCTT
This sequence comes from Tuctoria greenei, assembly GCA_036927565.1. NCBI lineage: Eukaryota > Viridiplantae > Streptophyta > Magnoliopsida > Poales > Poaceae > Tuctoria > Tuctoria greenei. Next base: position 78,843,122 of record JAYESD010000005.1, on the reverse strand, counting down.
GCAGGGTGGCTGCCTCGGCGGGCTAGGTGGCGGAAGGTTGGCCATGGCTGTGGTGGTTAATCGGCGGCGGGCTAGGAGAGGTGGAACGATGGAAGAAGAAGAAAGGAGTGGAGAAAAGTTTTGTGCTTGTCCATAACCGACGACGCGCCTTATATAGGTCTGTGCGGAGTAGACGAGGGAGTGGTTCGTTTCCCGCGCATTGAACTCTTTGCAGACCTCGTGCGGCGCACAATTAAACCACCGTGGAAGACGATCTTGAGAGATCCTTGCACGCGTCCCTGCACCACGGCTTCTCAACTTCTCCGCAGACCTCGTGCGGCACGTCAGTTAATTAACACTTCTCAGGCCGTTAATTAACATATTGTAGTTTCAAAAATGATTATCTCAGGCGGGTATTACTTATAAACCGCCTGAGAAAAAAGAAGTAAAAATCTTCACAGACGGTTGGTACTTAACAACCGTCTACAAATACGTTTATCTAAGGCGGGTATAACTTAACAACCGCCTGGGATAATGCCCGATACTGTTCTGCAGTTTCCTTATCCCTTGCTTCTTTTTTATTTAGATTCCATTATAAATACTCAAACATGTTTACATTCTGCAAATTGTGTTCAAATTCGATGATTCTTTCTTCTACATTTGTATTAAATTAACATCTACCAACTGAACAAAATATTTTGTTCATTGCGCATTGAACTCTTTGCAGACCTCGTGCGGCGCACAATTAAACCACTGTGGAAGACGATCTTGAGAGATCCTTGCACGCGTCCCTGCACCACGGCTTCTCAACTTCTCCGCAGACCTCGTGCGGCGCGTCAGTTAATTAACACTTCTCAGGCCGTTAATTAACATATTGTAGTTTAAAAATGATTATCTCAGGCGGGTATTACTTATAAACCGCCTGAGAAAAAAGAAGTAAAGATCTTCACAGACGGTTGGTACTTAACAACCGTCTACAAATATGTTTATCTGAGGCGGGTATAACTTAACAACCGCCTGGGATAATGCCCGATACTGTTCTGCAGTTTCCTTATCCCTTGCTTCTTTTTTATTTAGATTCCAATATAAATACTCAAACATGTTTAGATTCTGCAAATTGTGTCCAAATTCGATGATTCTTTCTTCTACATTTGTATAAAATTAACATCTACCACCTGAACAAAATATTTTTAAAACTTGTATAGCTGACATTGTAATGTTTTGGTAAATATCAAATTAATTTCTACTCACATATTATTCACATTTGTGTATCTCATAAAAAAAAGGTTCCTTCACTCAAAATTGTTGGTATGAACATATTTGTATAATTTATACATGTATGAATTTTTTAAATTTTTTTAAAAGCATTCCAACATGTCAAACTTCAAATTATCCACCATTCTAACTAAATGCACATATTCATATGAGGCATTCATCAAATTATGAACACACATTGATTCCAAAAAATTTAAAAAAATGTGAAAAAATTCGTAGATGTTGGTATGATGATTAAAAATGTCCACTAAAAAAATAAATGAAAAAAACATTATATTCATCAAGATAGAAAAATGAAAAATAGCATTTGTTGTATGTTTTTTATGTTCTGACCAATTTCAAAGGATTTATGAAGTGAAATTTGATGGTAACCTTTACTTATCAATAATATTACAAGAAAGTGGATTTTTGCCTTTTTAAAGGACCACATTTAATCAAGAATATTAATTAAGAAGAAGTAAATATCTTCACAGGCAGTTATTGCTTAACAACCGCCTGAGATAATGCCCGATACTATTCTCCAGTTTCCTTATCCCTTGCTTCTTTTTTATTTAGATTCCAATATAAATACTCAAACATGTTTAGATTCTGCAAATTGTGTCCAAATTCGATGATTCTTTCTTCTACATTTGTATAAAATTAACATCTACCACCTGAACAAAATATTTTTAAAACTTGTATAGCTGACATTGTAATGTTTTGGTAAATATCAAATTAATTTCTACTCACATATTATTCACATTTGTGTATCTCATAAAAAAAAAGTTCCTTCACTCAAAATTGTTGGTATGAACATATTTGTATAATTTATACATGTATGAATTTTTTTAATTTTTTTAAAAGCATTCCAACATGTCAAACTTCAAATTATCCACCATTCTAACTAAATGCTCATATTCATATGAGGCATTCATCAAATTATGAACACACATTGATTCCAAAAAATTTAAAAAAATATGAAAAAATTCGTAGATGTTGGTATGATGATTAAAAATGTCCACTGAAAAAATAAATGAAAAAAGCATTATATTCATCAAGATAGAAAAATGAAAAATAGCATTTGTTGTATGTTTTTTATGTTCTGACCAATTTCAAAAGATTTATGAAGTGAAATTTAATGGTAACCTTTACTTATCAATAATATTACAAGAAAGTGGATTTTTGCCTTTTTAAATGACCACATTTAATCAAGAATATTAATTAAGAAGAAGTAAATATCTTCACAGGCGGTTATTGCTTAACAACCGCCTGAGATAATGCCCGATACTGTTCTTCAGTTTCCTTATTCCTTGCTTCTTTTTTATTTAGATTCCAATATAAATACTCAAACATGTTTAGATTCTGCAAATTGTGTCCAAATTCGATGATTCTTTCTTCTACATTTGTATAAAATTAACATCTACCACCTGAACAAAATATTTTTAAAACTTGTATAGCTGACATTGTAATGTTTTGGTAAATATCAAATTAATTTCTACTCATATATTATTCACATTTGTGTATCTCATAAAAAAAAAGTTCCTTCACTCAAAATTGTTGGTATGAACATATTTGTATAATTTATACATGTATGAATTTTTTTAATTTTTTTAAAAGCATTCCAACATGTCAAACTTCAAATTATCCACCATTCTAACTAAATGCTCATATTCATATGAGGCATTCATCAAATTATGAACACACATTGATTCCAAAAAATTTAAAAAAATATGAAAAAATTCGTAGATGTTGGTATGATGATTAAAAATGTCCACTGAAAAAATAAATAAAAAAAGCATTATATTCATCAAGATAGAAAAATGAAAAATAGCATTTGTTGTATGTTTTTTATGTTCTGACCAATTTCAAAGGATTTATGAAGTGAAATTTAATGGTAACCTTTACTTATCAATAATATTACAAGAAAGTGGATTTTTGCCTTTTTAAAGGACCACATTTAATCAAGAATATTAATTAAGAAGAAGTAAATATCTTCACAGGCGGTTATTGCTTAACAACCGCCTGAGATAATGCCCGATACTGTTCTTCAGTTTCCTTATCCCTTGCTTCTTTTTTATTTAGATTCCAATATAAATACTCAAACATGTTTAGATTCTGCAAATTGTGTCCAAATTCGATGATTCTTTTTTCTACATTTGTATAAAATTAACATCTACCACCTGAACAAAATATTTTTAAAACTTGTATAGCTGACATTGTAATGTTTTGGTAAATATCAAATTAATTTCTACTCACATATTATTCACATTTGTGTATCTCATAAAAAAAAAAGTTCCTTCACTCAAAATTGTTGGTATGAACATATTTGTATAATTTATACATGTATGAATTTTTTTAATTTTTTTAAAAGCATTCCAACATGTCAAACTTCAAATTATCCACCATTCTAACTAAATGCTCATATTCATATGAGGCATTCATCAAATTATGAACACACATTGATTCCAAAAAATTTAAAAAAAATATGAAAAAATTCGTAGATGTTGGTATGATGATTAAAAATGTCCACTGAAAAAATAAATGAAAAAAGCATTATATTCATCAAGATAGAAAAATGAAAAATAGCATTTGTTGTATGTTTTTTATGTTCTGACCAATTTCAAAAGATTTATGAAGTGAAATTTAATGGTAACCTTTACTTATCAATAATATTACAAGAAAGTGGATTTTTGCCTTTTTAAAGGACCACATTTAATCAAGAATATTAATTAAGAAGAAGTAAATATCTTCACAGGCGGTTATTGCTTAACAACCGCCTGAGATAATGCCCGATACTGTTATTCAGTTTCCTTATCCCTTGCTTCTTTTTTATTTAGATTCCAATATAAATACTCAAACATGTTTAGATTCTGCAAATTGTGTCCAAATTCGATGATTCTTTTTTCTACATTTGTATAAAATTAACATCTACCACCTGAACAAAATATTTTTAAAACTTGTATAGCTGACATTGTAATGTTTTGGTAAATATCAAATTAATTTCTACTCACATATTATTCACATTTGTGTATCTCATAAAAAAAGTTCCTTCACTCAAAATTGTTGGTATGAACATATTTGTAAATTTATACATGTATGAATTTTTTTAATTTTTTTAAAAGCATTCCAACATGTCAAACGTCAAATTATCCACCATTCTAACTAAATGCTCATATTCATATGAGGCATTCATCAAATTATGAACACACATTGATTCCAAAAAATTTAAAAAAATATGAAAAAATTCGTAGATGTTGGTATGATGATTAAAAATGTCCACTGAAAAAATAAATGAAAAAAGCATTATATTCATCAAGATAGAAAAATGAAAAATAGCATTTGTTGTATGTTTTTTATGTTCTGACCAATTTCAAAGGATTTATGAAGTGAAATTTAATGGTAACCTTTACTTATCAATAATATTACAAGAAAGTGGATTTTTGCCTTTTTAAAGGACCACATTTAATCAAGAATATTAATTAAGAAGAAGTAAATATCTTCACAGGCAGTTATTGCTTAACAACCGCCTGAGATAATGCCCGATACTGTTCTTCAGTTTCCTTATCCCTTGCTTCTTTTTTATTTAGATTCCAATATAAATACTCAAACATGTTTAGATTCTGCAAATTGTGTCCAAATTCGATGATTCTTTTTTCTACATTTGTATAAAATTAACATCTACCACCTGAACAAAATATTTTTAAAACTTGTATAGCTGACATTGTAATGTTTTGGTAAATATCAAATTAATTTCTTCTCAGACGTGAAATTTTATTTAACGATGAACACACTACATTCATTAACAATATTCAATCATTCACACAGTTGAAGAACACACAAGATACTCATTCATTAACAATATGCACATCTCACAAAAGAACACACAAGATGCACAATATTTACACAAGAACACACAAGAACACAAAAGATACACAAGTAATATTCAATCACATAGATGAAAAAAGATAGATTTCATTCATTAACAATATTTACAAAACAGAAGCAACTAAAAACAACAAAAAGAAAAACTAATTAAATCCTACTCCTACTCCTCTTCCTTCTCCTCCTCCTCGTCCTCCGGCGGCGACTCCGGCACCGGTGCAACAGGAGACAGGGCCGGCTGCACCGGCTGCACCGGCTGCACCGGCTGCACCGGCGGTGCAACCCCGAGGTTGCTAGCCGTCGCCTCCACCAGCGTTCTACGGCCCTCGGGGCCAAGAACCTGGGCCATCGTCGCGAACAGAATGTCGAGACGATCAGCCACCCCCACGAGGGCGTAGAGGTAGTGGCCCAAGGTACCCATTCCAGTATACTCTGGAAGGGTACCCAGCCCCAAGGCACTCATGGCGCGAGACGTATTGTTGTACACCTCTCGCACCATGAGGAGGCGCTGCTCGGTGTTGATCTTCTCGGGGGAGCTGCAACATTGTTTCTTGCAAGGTGGCTCCCTCGGAGGGCTTGGCAGCGGAAGGTCGGCCATAGTGGTGTTGGGTCGTCGGAGCGGAGGAAGACGAAGAAAACAAGAGGATTCAAAGTGAGCGATGCGCTTGTGAGCGATAGCGCGTCTTTAAGGCCGCGCGGAGTGGAAAAGAAAGGTCGCACCTCGGGGAAAAGAAAGGTCGCGCACGCGTGACATGGTCACTGACGTGTGGGACCGGGTCCACATGTCAGTGACCGTTGATTAAGTCAGGGGATCCTCATCCTGGTTGGTGAGGGGTCTTTATGTAGGCGTTCATCAAATTAAGAAGAAGTAAATATCTTCACAGGCCCATGTTTAACTCAGGCGGGTGTTACTAACCAACCGCCTGAGATAATTGTATCTTCTCAGGCGGTTGGTAAGTAAAATCCGACTGAGGTAACAGTCTTCCCTGACGGTCGGTACTTAAAATCCGCCTGAGAAAATGTGAGTCTATATATACCCCTCGGCAGCATTGGAAAAACCTAACCCGGGCGAAACACTTAGACGCCGTTAGGCTGCCAAAATTTCGTTTGCCGCCAAGTGTTCCCCCTCGTCACTTCCAGGTATGCCGCCGAGCTTCGCCGTCGCCGAGCTTCGCCGTCGCCGAGCTTCGCCGTCGTCGCCGAGCTTCGCTGTCGTCGCCGAGCTTCGTCGTCGCCACCGAGCTTCGCCCTCCTCACTTCCAGGTACGCCGAGCGAAGCCATTTCCGTCGCCGCCGAGCTTCAAGGTAAACCCTAAACCCTTCGACCTTCCATCCTCCTTCGCCGTGCCGCCTCCCTCCCCGCCCTCGCTGCCACCTTGCATATCCTTGGTTAGGGTTCGGGAATTAGATAATGGTAGGCATCCTTGGTTAGGGTTCGGTGGAATTCGAAAAACTGTCAAGTTCGGTGGCATCTTTGGTTAGGGTTCGGTGGGGCAAGATTTATGTGGATGGTTATATCACGATAAATTGGTAGTTGGTTCTGTGTGTCTGAAACTGTTCTGACACATTAGTGGTAAACATGATTCTAGACTCTAGTAACAGCAGTATATTCCCTATTTCTGTCATCGGCCTTGCATATGCCACATAATTCTCTATTAGGGGCAAGATTTAGCTATATTTGGTTAAGTTGACCAAATTTGGCTAATTTTGGCTAAGTTACATTAGATATAGTTATACTTGACTAATTTTGACTAAGTTATGCTATATTTAGCTATATTTGGCTACTTTTGCTTAGAGTTAGCTATGCTAGACTAAGTTTGGCTAAGTTTGCTTTTATTTCTCTAAGTTTCATTTGAGCAATTGTAGCTAATCTGTGCTACCAAAGATGTCTGCACTTGTGGCTCCATCAGCTTCATTTGAGCAATTGTACCTAATCTGAGCTAACAAAGTTATGCTATATTTAGCTCTGAAGCCAAACAAAAGTTGCTGGCCAACTCATTTGTGATGCCAGGAGCATCCTCACGCCCATATCTAGGTAACACTAGGTGTGGCGATGGAGTCTGAGCATATGATGCCGATCTCTATGATACAAGAATTTAGTTAGACCTATATAACTTCAAAAATGTTTTTTGGCTAAATTTACTTAATTGAGCCAAAATTGAGAAAATTTGTTTTAAATATGACCAAATTTAGTTATGCCATTTATTAGATTTTTTGTCTTATTAGATCTAGCATGGAAAGCCCTAAGAAGACTGGTCCTGATAGTAACAACAAAGAAGACAATATGGAGTTTACTGACTCCAGCAGTTCAGGCTCCTATCACAGTCCTTCGGATCCTTTCCCGAATATAAAAATTAAAAAGACTTCAGTGGATCTAGACCCGGAATATGATCCTGCCGACGAGGTATGGATCACGAATCTTAACTTCAGCAGTTCAAGTTAATGTTGGTTGTCAAGTATACGAAGTCTTATAATTTTTTTCTACCTAGATTAATCTCGAAGACAATGAGGTGACATCGGCTCCTAAAACCGCAGAAGGTTCACCAATGGATGAATCCTCAGCTTCACTCAAGCGGAAACGAGGGCAACGAGGTCCCAATAAGGGTCCATTAGACCGCATCATGTACATAACAAGGGTCGGTCCAGGTGGGCTTCCCCAAGAACCACTGGATTCAGTTACCAAGTACCGTAATGCATGCGGTTTTCTTGTTAGGGAGGTTGTGCCGATCACAACCGAGAATTGGAGGAAATTACCCGAGCAGACCAAGAATGAGTTGTGGGAAAAAATAAAGAAACAATTCAAGTTCCCGAAAGGCACAGAAGAAGCTGTAAAGAAAGCAACATTGGTCTCTTGCGGCAAGAAGTTTCGATGCTGGAAGAGTGAAATGAATGCTTATGTTAAGGCCAATAAGGTCCCTAGCCCGAGGAAGATGGGAAAAATCACACAAGCTCAGTGGCAAGAGTTTGTTCGTCAAAAGAGCACACCTGATGCTAAAGCTCTAAGTGCAACTGGGTCAGAGCTTGCAAAAAAGAACAAATACCATCATCGCTTGGGGTCTGCCGGATATGGCCCCAAAGTCCAGAAATGGAATAAGATAATAGACGAAATTCTTAGTAAGGGCAATCCTCACCCATTAGAAGGGTGCGATGAGCGAACTCAACGCTGGGTCTTTGCTCGGTCAGGTTTGACCAGCGAGGGCAAACTTGAAAAGCCCGACTCTCTGAATGAAGTAGAGGATAAAATGAAAGAAGTAATTGAAAAGCAACAGAAGGGTCTCTTCAAGCCGAAGAGGGAGAATGACCAACTTACCGCTATCTTGGGAAACCCTGAACACAGCGGACGGGTTCGAGCGGTCTCTTCTCAAATGTCTTGGCTAGATGGTTTCCCTAAAGATAAAGAGACATATAGAAGACGTGAGAAGTTTAAGAAAACACTTGATGAAACAATTGCTCAAAAGGTCAAAGAAAATATGCAAGAAATAATGGAACAACTTAGACAATCAGGACAATTAGTGGCACCAAGTACAATGATGGTTTCGGTGCAAAAGGAGCAATTAGTATCTCCAACTGCCTACCCTAGCAGCGTTGGTTCCGTGCCAGGCTCAGGGTCAGCCCATAAGTTCCCTGTCGATGATATTGCTAACGACAAATCTTGTCGTCTTCTTGTCCCGATAGGCAGAGCAGGGAACAAAACCAAACAGGTTGCCACTGCTATGGCAAAGCCTGATCGTGACTTCAACGGGAGTCCACTTCCGTTGTATTATTCTGTGGTGCAAGTTCTTCAGATCATTGATAATGATTATGAAGATTATGAAATAGACCACGTCACACTTGAGGGGATCGCGACTCTGGGGCAGGCTGTCAACCAATTAATCCTTTGGTACCGACGCGATATCGTGTTGGACGATGAGCCAATTTCTAGCCCCGTCGCATCTCCAAATACTGCAACCCCATCTTCTAAGGCGAAAGTGCATGAAGATCCACTCCCAGTCCGGGAAGATCCACTCCCCCTATGTCTGAGCAAGGATGACGATATCCAAGAGCAACAAGTTGGACAACAACTTCAAGCAGTACCAGAGCAAGTTGTTGCTAGTAAAGAGCAACTAGTTGAGCAACAGCTTGAAGTAGTACTAGAGCCAGCTGCTGGGAGTAAAGAGCAATCAGTTGAACAACAGGTTCAACAACAAGCCAGTGTCCAACTTCCGACGACTACTCCTCGATCATCAGTGCCTGTCAAAGTTAGCTCATACGAAAATAAGAAACCTTCATCAGAAGTGACAAAGTATTTGGAAGCTATGAAGGAAAATATTAGAAAATCGAGTGCATCTCGTTCTTCTCATGAGCCAGCATTAGAAGATATCGAGGAGTGGGAAGAAGACGGTGTCATGTATAATCGGCGGACGGCTTTAGTTAAACCAGGAGTTCCAATATACAAGCTTGAAGATGTTCCTCCTAAATTTCAGAATGGGAAGCCGTTAATGACATCCGTACAACTTAGCAAACAACCTGTCGCGCTCAGAAGAATGCATGAGTGGTACATCACTGCCAGCACAAAATATGGTCTTAATTGCGTCACATTTCGTATTCCAAAAGAAGCATTCTGGAGCACTGGAGTAGATAAATGAGTCATTTTATTTGACGAGCTGCTTTCCCTTTTCCATCGGGGCATGCTCGAAATCAACCTGCTGCTCGTCTGGTGCTTGTAAGTGCTCTAATATTTTGTATTTGCTTTTCTTACTACACGCATACGCATTTCATGAGATTATAACAATTCTGGACTTCTTCAATAGGATGCAATACATGGATAATGAAAAGTTAGCGCACAAGACAGGTATCCTTGACCCTACTAGGATTGCAAAGTCGCTATTCGACGTCCAGGCGAATCGAGAATCAAGCCAGTACAAACACATGAAAAAAAAAAAGATTTTGAAAGAGCAATTGCAAAACTTAAGAAGGATAGAAAGGCAGAAGTTGCAGCTTACATAGGACATGCGATGTTTAACTTTGTCAGAGACGGCCAGGACCTCGTAAAGGCTCCGTACCACTTCGAGTAAGTTCGACACATGGCATTGAAATAGCAATTATTGGTAATTGTTAACACGTGTGTTTGTATGTTTGCAGTAATCACTACATAATGATCTTCATCAAGCCAACGCAGGGAATGGCAACAGTCTTGGACTCGGCCGATTACCCACCAGATCGTTACAAAGATTTCCTTTCCATTTTGAAAAAGTACGTTTATTCAATAATTTTAATTTACGCACATTTAGAATGTGTTGACAAGTTTTATATGACATTTCTTGTATCACAGCGCTTGGCGGTTTTACGCGGAACAGCTTGGCGGTCAGAGACCTCCTAATACGAATGCATTGGACATTAAAACGTATTATGCTTGTCCGAAGCAGCCTGCTGGGAGTGTCTTATGCGGGTATTATGTATGCGAGCATCTTCGGACCGCCGCCGTATATAGAGTCAATCGTGAGGATGTAAGTTATCCTTAATGTCGATACCTTATTTTCTTACTTTTGTGTTTCATTTTCATTGTAACTAGCATAGTTTAATGCTTATATTCTCTGCTGTTCAATATTACCAGAAACATTATTTTCATATTTTGATTCCAACTTCAAAATTCAATTGCTCATAGTACAACTGCTCCAAAAATACCTACTAAATTCTTGTATACTCTCACTTTGATCTATACTTTGAGATTGTTCAAACCAACACATTCTAAACCTTGTTATGTGTTATATTGCAGCACAAGAAGAATCTGAACGAAGAATGGCCGGTTTGTAGAAGTATTCCTGATGGAGGAGCCGACAGGATTGCTTCTGAACTCTGTCAGTTCATTCGTCGCGAAATTTTGCACAAAACGGGGAAGTTCTTTGATAAGAGAGGTTCAGTAGCTGATGTGCCAGAACTTTCCGACTATACCAATCTAAACAGTTTTTAGTGAAAACTTGTAAACTTTGAGATGAAATTGTATCTGTAACTTGTGTGTATGTATATTGTTTTAGTGAAATTGACTTCTGTGATGATAATATTGTTGTCTTTTGTTCTGTGATGATTGTTGTTTTTTGTTCTGTGATTATATTGAATTGACCTGGAAATTAGAAATAACAGCAGTAGTACTGCATGACTGTGAAAAACAATTATCACAGGCGGCTAGATACAAGTAAAGAAACATCTGTGATAACCTAATTTTCACAGGCGGTGTCTGTTATGGTAGAAACCGGCTGCGTTAAAGGGTCTTCACAGACGGCTGATATAGGTAAACTCCGTCTGTGATAACACCATTATCATAGACGGGTTAGTTATGCTTCAATAACCGTCTGTAAAGACACATTATCATTGACGGTTAGTTATGCTTCAAAACCCGCCTGTGAAGACATATTATCATAGGCGGTTAGTTATGCTTCAAAATCCGCCTGTGAATACACATTATCATAGACGGTTAGTTATGCTTCAATACCCGACTGTGAAGACTCATTATCATAGGCGGTTAGTTATGCTTCAAAATCCGCCTGTGAAGACAAATTATCATTGGCGGTTAGTTATGCTTCAATACCTGCCTGTGAAGACTTCTTATCATAGACGGTTAGTTATTCTTCAATAACCGTCTGTGATAAGATGTTTATCACAGACGGTTATATATGCTGCACGACCCGTCTGTGATAAAGTATTTTCACAGACGGCTAGCCTAAGTAAAGAACCGCCTATGATAATCGGTCTTCACAGGCGGCTATCCTTAGTGAAGAACCGCCTATGATAATTAGTCTTCATAGGCGGTTTCACTTCTCCGCCTGTGAAATTGCGGATTATCACAGACTCTTCGTTTCAGGCGGTTTTAAAAGCCGTCTGTGATAATAGGTTTGGAGCCGCCTGTGATGAGGCTTATTGTAGCAGTGTTCGCGCGACGCCTCCGAGACCATCATCTCCATTGCCACTGGCATCAGCCTCTTGTTGGCCTGCACCCCCGGAGATCCTCCAGATGGACAAATTCACCACCGACGGAAACCTCACCACCCCAAGCTCCGCCTTCGTCCAGCCCTCGTAGCCGCTTGCGCCCTCCTCATTGCATGGACCCACCACCTCCCTCTCTTCGTTGCCCAGGCTGCCGCGTAAGACAGGACGGAGACAATTCTCGCGCCGTCTCCTCTCCCTACCAGCAGCTCCTCCCAGCGCGCCGTGCGGCAGTGTGGCTGTCGCCCTCACTCCTGCCCGCTGTGGAACACAAGACAGAGCAAATCTGGCGCGGTCTCTTCCTCCTAGCTGCTCCTCCCAGTGTGCCGTGCGGCCGTCGCCCTCGCGTGGTGCGGCTTTGTGGTTGTCTCCCTCGCGCGGTGCGGCTGTGCGGAGGGATGGGGAGGGTGCGGCTGTCAGGCCTCACACGATATCCTCCTCCTCTCTGCGCCTGCGGACCGATGAAATATTCGGAGACAAAACGATTCGGGGACGGATGAAAACGTGGAGTCCGCTCCTATGTTTGGGATACAGAGAGGAGCTAGCCTAGGATGGGCTTCGTGGATGGATAGTCTGTTAGAGAGTGTTTTCTTACTTTTTATTACCTGAAATGAGTTTAAGCTTTTATTTAGATAGACTGTTGGAGATAGTCTTAGTAGCCATCCAAACAAGCATAAAATCTCTTATGTCACACGATCTCCGCCCATACATAACATTGCAATAGTAAAATCCTGTTTGGATTGGAGAAACGTTTCAGCAGCGAAACACCATGAAACGATTCACGTTTTTAGCCTACGAAGCTGAACACTTGAAAGGATGTTCAACACCTTGAAACACTTTCAAAAATTGTATTCCCCTCAAATTTTGATAATATTTACAAGATTGCCACCACCTATTACGACATAGCCACCCAACATAAGATTGTAGACGCACAACTCGACGACCGAATCTCACATGGTGACCATTGGAACTCAACACTCAAATTATTTTAGCATGTATTTTGAAATCACGTATGAGATGAGATCACTAATGATTTAGATATTCTTATATGTGAATTACAACATATATTATAATACTTTATAACATTGTTATAACGTGACAGGAACAACACAGCCATACAAGGTTAAATGTGTAATTTCAATCACTCTCCTCTATATCAAAACTGAAACCAGAAATCTAGCTAAATATTTTCTATCGTGATTCAGTTTCAAATTGAGGAATCTGATTCTCAAAAAATCTAGAACGGTACTGTTTCAAAAGTTACCTATCAGCATCCGACAGGTAACTTATGTGGCTTAAAAAACTCTAGGAACTTACTTCGTCTTAGAGAGATCGACGTCTCAACATTTTTTAGACATAATAGGCGATATGGTAAATGATGCATGTGCTCTCATAAAGCTAACAAGTTTAATGATCCTCATTAAGGTGCAGTTCCATTTTTTGAAAGCCGCGCTCCTTTTCTTGAGTTTCTGGGGGATGCAGTGAAAGAAGGAAGCATGCATTGATAGAAAGTTGTATTCTCATTTAATTACTACATTGATGAGCCCGACACAACAATTTTTGTGAGATACTCAAAAGTCCACAAAGACATCTGCGACAGATAAAGTATGACTCAAACTGTATGTTTTGTAGTCTATTACTCATTTAATCCTTCCAAAGGTGTGACCTTGCTAGACACATTATTCAGAAGGTCCACATCATGTTTGTTTGTACCGGCATCCATAACTGCAGATCTGCCACCGTAGAGCTTTCAGCAGCACCAATCTAACCATGTTGGATCTGAGGCAAATAAGGACATCCACAGTGATATGCTGTAAAACGCAGTAGAAAGCATATCGAAATTTTTACAGAATGCACATACTGGAAGTATAAAGTATATAAAGTATGATTTAGAAGATAAAATATGTTTTAGAGGTTGCTGATACGAATGGTCTAATTGGTTGCATTTTGAAAACTTGTTTACAGCCCATTGGCCATTGATTCACGCTCACAACCATTTGCCTGCAACAAGTTCAGATACTAATCCATTTAGCTCATGGTACCAAACGGAAGGAACCAGTCCCACCTGCTCCCTATTTCTAGCAGAAGTAATACTAATCTCTTGGTTTACCCTACCAAGAGTGAATAATCTTGGTCGTGATTCATTACCAAAACAGTAGCAAACTGACTGATCAGCTAGTCAAGAATTTATACTGCAGGTGCAGGATGTTGCAACACTTGCGTACACTAGAAACCAGATGAAAGCTGACTTAATATGGAAACAAAAAGAAGGGAAGATGTCAAGGTTCTGCACCGAAGCAGTCTCGTACATAAGCTGAGAATAAAAGGTAACTGTTAGGAAATCGGTGGTACGCTACTCTTGCAACATTAACGCATCATCCAGGAAACATGCGAGTAGAGAGGTCATGGATTGTTACCACTAGACGCGTTGCGCAGCAGAATGTAGACAAGCGTCAGTGTAGGGAAAGTAGATGATCTCGTTCATCTCCTCCTCGCCCTTTTCACAGTAGCAGTAGACGAACACGTTCGTCGTAGCCGATCAGCGCAGCAGTAGCAGCAACGCCTCCACTGAGTCCACACGTACGGATAGGAACGATGTGCGCTGGTGTGCTAGCACCGCGCACGCGGCAAGGGTCTCGGCGTGAGTGTGCTAGACGTACACGTTCGTCGTAGCCGATCAGCGCAGCAGTAGCAGTAGCGCCTCCACGGAGTCCACACGTACGGATAGGAACGATGTGCGCCAGTGTGCTAGCACCGCGCATGCGGCAAGGGTCTTGGTGTGAGGCATTCGAGGGGTGGCGGCTAGGGCTGTCACTTGGTGGGATGATTAGCCCCTAACTCTACCCCTCATATTTATAGGCGTACTAATGGGCTTTTAGATCTTAGGCCCATTAGTACCCTAATTGCTTAGATCAAATATCCAATAGGCCTTAACCCAAATTGTTATGATTGCCTCTTGGGCATATAACCAACAATCTCCCAGTTGCGCTAGAGACAATCATCTAGCCATGATTTTCGATATTCCAACTCCTTAAGTGTGTGACCCGTTAGGTTCATGTGCAGTCAGTCGGTTGTGAATGGAAACCGTTTCCAACCACAAGTCAGTAGAGGTACCTAGCAGGACATACTGACTCTCGAATGTACATAAAGATCATATCGGCCGAACCTAGATACATTCAACATCCTAATTCCTTTGCATCACGATACCAGTCAAGCTTAAGGCGAGATGCGTGCCATCATTGTGATAGCTCAACCATTCACTCGATCAAATGGTGGATTCATTCTATGACTAACTTTTAGTCACTGTGATTAACCTTTAATCACTTTGGTATGGCCATGCACATTCAAATCCAACTATCTCGAGGGACCCAGAGATATCTCTCCTGTTATTAAGGTGGGGCAAATCCCATCTTGATCCGTACACATCCAATCCTATGTTTCATTATATACCTGAGGACTACTTTTATTACTATCTAGTTACGAAGTAGAGTTTGGTAGTCTCAAAATACACAACTACACATAGTGAGAAACAATAGCGATCTCAGGTCTAAGGATCTAGTAGTTGTATCACTCAAGACCAACTGATGGCACATATGAAAATAACAATCCCAGCAGTGTCTCGGAGTGGGTCAATCCAACACCATGTTCACTAACATGTGTTCACATTATTATGTTGATATCTCCATATCTATGATCTGTGAAACGTGATCATCAATTATTACATGTACTAGTCTGTGTGACATCATTATCTCATATAACGATATAGACTAGGGATCATTTAGAGTAACATTACTATTAACAAAGAGTTCCATGAACAAGTCACATACTTGATGATCAATGTAAATAATGATTACTCATATAACAATTTATTTAATAGTCTATAAACATAACTATGACATAATTCTCCCACTACACACTATGATCACTAATGTCAGTATCTAATACCCATAGATCTCGTGTGCGCCTCATGCTTTGATTGTGGAAGAGGTTTTGTCAATGGATCTGCAACATTCAAATCCATATGCACCTTGCATATCTTCACATCACATCGGTCGATGATCTCTCGAATGAGGTGATAGGGTTGTAGTATGTGTTTGGATCATTTGTGTGATCTAGGCTCCTTTGCCTGTGCGATGGCTCCACTATTATCATAGTAGAGATCCATAGGACTGGACGCACTAGGAACAACACCCAACTCAGAAACAAATTTTTAGATCCAAACAGCTTCCTTTGCAGCTTCAGAAGCTGCAATATACTCCGCCTATGTGGTTGAATCTGCTACTGTATCTTGCTTAGAACTTTTCCAGCTCACTGCCCCTCCATTGAGGCAGAATACAAATCTGGATCGGGATCTAGAATCATCCTTATCAGTTTGGAAGCTGGCATCAGTGTACCCTTTTACAACGAGCTCTTCTTCACCTCCAAACACCAAGAACACATCCTTAGTTCTTCTCAAGTACTTAAGGCTGTTTTTTTACAAGGGTCCAATGAGTCTCATCATAATCTAATTGATACCTGCTTGTGATGCTTAGAGCATAAGATACATCTGGGCATGTACATAGCATAGCATACATGATGGATCTAATAGTTGAAGCATAAGGAATCGCTCTCATCCTCTTTTGCTCATCAGGTGTCAAAGGACACTGACTCTTTCTTAGAGTAATGCCATGTGACATTGGCAAGAAACCTTTCTTGGAATCTTGCATATTGATCCGATTCAATATCTTATCAATATATGTATCTTGGCTTAATCCAATTAGCCTTTTTGATCTATCTCTATAGATCTTTATGCCCAAAATATACGCTGCCTCTCCTAAATCCTTCAGTGAGAAACTTTTTCTTAATGAGGATTTAACATCATCAAGCATTAGAATGTCATTTCCGATCAATAATATGTCATCTACATATAGGACCAGAAATACATGTGCACTCCCACTAAACTTCTTGTAAATACAAGGTTCTTCTACGTTCTTGATGAAACCTAACCCTTTGATTACTTCATCTAAACGCAGATTCCAACTCTGAGATGCTTGCTTTAGTCCATAGATGGACTTTTGAAGCTTGCATATTTTACTAGCATTTTTAGGATCGACCAAACCCTCAGGTTGTGTCATGTACACATCCTCAGTCATACTTCCATTAAGAAAGGTTGTTTTGACATCCATCTGCCATATTTCATAATCAAAATATGCAGCAATTGCTAGAAGAATCCGAACAGACATTAGCATTGTGACGGGTGAGAAAGTTTCATCATAATCAACACCTTGAATTTGTTTGAAACCTTTTGCCACCAATCACGCTTTATAGATGTGAAAATTTCCATCCATATCAGTCTTTTTCTTGAAAATCCATTTACAATCAATAGGTCTCACACCTTCGATTGTATCAACCAAGTTCCAAACTTGATTCTGATGCATGGATTCAATTTCGGATTCCATCGCTCTTTTCAGAGTCGGGTCCCTCCATTGCTTCTACGTAGGTCGTAGGCTCATTATTATCCAATGATACCATGTCATGCTGCTCTGTGGTTAGAAGCGTTAACTTTTCAGTCGCACGACATGCCCTCGTAGACCTTCTTGGGGCTGGTGTTTCATCCTCTGGTTGCACAACATCTTGTACATCCTGTATAGGATTAGTAGGTGCCGAAGCATTTTCAGGTATTTCTTGAATTTCTTCAAGATGCACCTTGCTCTCACTAGCTCTTTTTGACAGAAACTCTTTCTCCAAGAAGACACCATTGCGAGCGGTAAACACTTTACCCTCTGTTTTATTATAAAAATAATATCATTTGGTTTCCCTAGGATATCTCACAAAGAAGCATTTCTCTAATTTGGGAGTGAGTTTGTCTGACGTCAAACGTTTGACATAAGCATCACACCCCCAAACTTTGAGGAAAGACAATCCAGGATGTTTCCCGGTCCATATCTCATATGGTGTCTTCTCAACAGACTTGGTTGAGACTCTATTTAGTGTAAACGCAGCAGCTTCAAGAGCATAACCCCAAAATGATAGTTGAAGATCTGCTTGGCTCATCATCGACCTAACCATGTCCAACAGGTTCAGTTCCTCCGCTCGGACACCCCATTCCATTGAGGCGTTCCAGGTGGAGTCAACTATGGAACAATTCCATATTGTTTTAAATGATTATAAAATTCATGGCTCAAATATTCACCCCACGATCAGATCATAGAAGTTTAATTGTCCTGCCCAATTGATTCTGTACTTCATTCTGAAATTCTTTGAAATTTTCAATGGATTTAGACTTTGCCACATTAGGTAGACATAACCATATCTGATAAAGTCATCAGTAAATGTGATAAAGTACTGAAAAACCACCTCTAGCAATTGAACTCATTGGTCCACATACATCTGTATGTATAAGTCCCAACAAGTAAGTCGCTCTCTCATTTTGACTAGTGAAGGGTGCTTTGGTCATCTTCCCAAGCAAACAAGGTTCGCATGTATCAAGTGATTGAAAATCAAATGAGCTTAGTAATCCATCTTTATGGAGTTTTTCAATGTGTTTCTATGACCTAAGCGACAATGCCAAATAAAAGTGAGATTTAGATCATTTCGTCGAGCCCTTTTGGTATTAATGTTACATAAAGCTTTATCCTCAAGATCAGGAACATATAATCCATTCACCAAAGGACATTGAGCATAGAAAATATTATTGTAATAAATAAAACAACATTTGTTATTTATTACAATCTCGTAACCATCAACTTCTTCTAAACACGAAGAATAGATAACGTTCTTGCTCAAAGTAGGAATGCAATAACAATTATTTAATTCCAAAACTAGGCCTGAGGGTAATGATAAGTGGTAGGTTCCGAGAGCTATGACCACAACCTTTGCTCCATTGCCGACACGAACATCCAACTCGCCTTTTGCAAATCTTCTAGTCTCATTTAGACCCTCCGACGATTTGCAAGTGTGAATCATCGATCTGGTATCAAATACCCATGACACCAGAATATAATGCAATGTTAATTTCTATAACATTTATACCTAAAGCGGAAGTCTCACTTCCCTTCTTCTTCTTCATATCCTCCAAGTACTTCTTGCAGTTCCTAGACCAGTGCCCCTTACCATGACAGTAAAAACATTCATCATCAGGAGAAGGGCCAGATTTGCCCTTTGGTTAGACTTTGAGCTTGAGGGCTCATCGGGAACCTTTCCCTTGCCTTTGCCTTTAGGATGCGTCCAACTCTTCCTCTTTTCATTCTCCTTTTGCACCATCATCACATTAGTGGTGTTTTTCTTAATGCTTCCTTCGGCTTTTTTAAGCATCCCATACAATTCAGCCAAAGTTTTTTCCATGCCATTCATTTTAAAATTCAATATGAAAGTCTCGTAACTCGGTGGGAGCGACTGGAGAACAACGTCAATAGCCAGATCATCCTTGAGTCCAGAACCAAGTTTGCCCAAAGTTTCAATGTAACCAATCATCTTGATTACATGAGGGCTGACCGGGATACCCTCCGCTAGCTTGCATGAGAACAAGGACTTTGAGATGTTGTATCTCTCAGCCCTTGCTTGATTCTCAAACATTCCACGCAGTCCCTCAATCATAGAATAAGCATATGTATGCTCATACTATTTTTGCAGATCAGGGAACATGCTGTCGAGCATGAGGCATCTTACATTAAGCACATCATTGTAATGCTTCGTATAACCTCTACGTGTTGCATTAGTTGCATCAGCTGGGAGGTCATCAGGGTAAGGCTGCAGAAGAACGTACTCGGTTTTCTTTTGCCTAAGAACAATTCTCATATTGCGGTACCAATCGATAAAGTTAGCTTCATTGAGCTTTTCCTTTTCAAGCACAGATCACAAATTGAAACCGGAATTGTTACTAGCAAACATTATCTACAATAGAAAATAAATGTACAAGGTTTAGCACTATGTTATTTACTAATCTTCTATTAATAGTTTAATAAAAGATATCACCACTATATGATCATCGTCTTTCCTCTAACGACATATAGTGGTTTAAGATCCACATTCACTAATTCCTAGTGAGCATTGACTTTACTGCTAGGAAATTAATGACATATGTAAACAACCATTGTTAATCATATCCCTATATGACTCTTGTTTGTTGGGTGACATCCAATGCCCCGGCTCCCAACTCTATGCCATAAAGTCCAAACCGTTTTGATATTTTTGTTGAGTAAACCAACAATATGCATGGGAATGTCTAATATTCACCCTATGCATTATGATAGATGATGGTACTTTGCTTTTGGCAAACCTACCACACACCGATCAAAACAACATAGGTACACCTATTGGTAAATGGTATCATATACTCAACTTTTCTGAGGGAAGCTATTCTATCATGTCAAAACATCCACCATATGAAAAGCATGAAAAGAATAGTAATACGTAAACATCAAAGGTATATGATCATATCACATTGTGAATAGTATGACCCTTAAAATCATAATGGTCTCCATCGCCATGGTTCCATCTTGATCTGAGCTGCCATACCTCCTTTCTTGTGGTGATCTCCATCTCCACCATACGTGAAGACATCTCCATGATCATAAAAGAAGCTAATACAACTAATAGCTACTAAATTACATGAGAGATTAAGCATCACAGGTTGACACGCAAGTCGTTCTACAATTATGTGACAACCTCAACTCAGTTATGTTAAATTTGCAACATGCAGGCTGCACGAATTTACATACAGATCATCACATCACATTAAAGTCATACCATTCACATCATTTTCTGCAAAAACGAGTTATGCATAGAACGATTTCTAGAGCGAAACTACATTATGCAATCGCTATAGCAGACAACAAAACGACTTATCACATTGTAGAGTTTTGTATTCCTCCTCCAAAAACTTCATATCAATCTGCTGTAGGGCAGCCTGCAGCACCATAATGATATAGTGATATATATGTGATGAATCGACATGGCATGACTAAATGGTAAGCACATGGTCAACTTACAGGAAAGCCAGCAATTATGTTTTTCTCTTGCTCTAGAATTTGCTTACTCTGAAGAATGAAGTTGTAGTTTAGTTTCGCTCTGACAAACAATTAAGATATTCTTAGGTCCATGAGAGTCTACAAAATCTAAATATTGATATACTTTGTTGATTTCTAAAAGAAGCGCTGTTCTTTCTGATTTAATGCCTTCTATCTTGAGCTGAGTTGATTCCACTTGAATGTTGAGTTCCCTTTGCTTGTTTCCAACATCACTTCCCTGTTTTCGAAAGATTCAAGCAAGTTAAGATGTGCTTAGTTGTGGTTGTGGATGGGAAAAAGGGTCACAAGTGTGAATTCAAACCAACTGATCCACGCTCTCTTCTAACATAAACGTTCCATGCATTTCCCTTACAGGTAAAACAGCTCATAAACTTCAGGCAAAATTACAAGTCATTTAGTATAACGATTTGGTAGGCTACCTGTTTATAATTTACTTTATGTTGGTTCCACACATTGTAAAAGGCAAAATAAAATGTACATTTCAATAGGCCCCAGTAGAGGCGAAACTCACAGTTACATTGCAATGCATTGTAAACCGTAGTAACATCTAACAAACTCTTCACGTAAGGACCTTGCGAACATGAATACAATATGAGCAAGTGTATCTGAAACCATACCTTCAACGGCGTTACACTTCCTATTAGATGTGGCAACCTGCAGGTATACAATGCATCACAAATTAAACATTGACTAGACATTGTACTCCTGATTCACGAAGCTATGCAAGTGCTGCTCTGACATGCATAAATAGGTTATTCTGTGAGAAAATATTTAGTTAGATGGTAAGATTGCTCGCATGGCACCAGAGAATTAGCAACTGTCTTTTAGTTAGATAAGCAATTGCCAGTAGCATACCACAGAATTAGCAACTGGTTAGTTACTGAAATTCGCCCGTCCAAGGAAAAAAAAAGAAAGGCGTGTTAAAATTCTGGAATTTTCCCAATGTAATCAGCATGGTCCTAATTATAGGAACACAAAGATAACATATTAGGGAACTGGGATTATGGACGGAACATATGGTACTGACTACTGAATATATTTTTCTGCTGGTCTGTGATATGTCAGGATTTGACAAGGATCAAATAACTTATGTAGACTTCTTTTAGCATTTGGTCCATGGCAATGAAATCATCATCAAGAGCTGGCTGGAAAGAAGTGTCAATCCTGCCCACCGACCAGCACCTACCCATCCACTCACCCCAAGGCACTTAAACAGTCGGCTGGATACCTGGTATCCTTGCTACTCTGTACGAAACACTGTATGCAGCTCTTAAAACCGGCCACGACTCCAGCGGGCACGATTAAATGAACACTGTACTATCTCCAGCAATTCCACTCCTACCCATGGCGCTCAACAATGCTGCAAAGTGTTAGAACGTGGCTCAACTCGTCACACAAACGGACCTCTACTGTCAGCTCAGGTGGCAACGGACCAGCTATGTAAACAGGCCTAACCGGAACCCCAACCAAAGTCTTGAACCACCTAAACCCAAAAGACTAGTCTTACACGTGAGGTTCTCTCCACCTTATATATTGGGATCCTCCATCATCAATATTCGATATGGGATTAAACCTAACAATCTTCCCTTCATCACACATCGGGTGGTCCTACTACCCTTCACAATCGGATGGATACTACTCCGACAACTCGATTTTATGTGGTCCGGTAGATCTCTCCGATAGACTGATATCCGTGTGTGACCCGGGGGACGTTACAGGTTTCCGACCATGGTTCTGATATCACTTGTTATAAAATAGGCACGCGTAAGCGATGACGAATCTCCCGAGGTATACGATGCCAGATCACAGACAACACGCGAGGCACGATATTTGTTAACGAGATTTAGCCGAAGCCTACATCTTCGAGGCATGACTACAGGCGCTCCTCCCCAATATGTTTTTTTCGTCGTGGTTACAATAGCAGTCCTCCTCTCATATTTATAAGGAGGCCGGTATAGAGTCCAACACAAACTCTAAACCCCACCGCTAATACAACTCAAAGTCCTAACTGTAACTAACTCGTACACAATATTCGGCACATATCCAACGAACTCCACCTTGGCGAATATTACACCACGTTGAAGTCGTCATGCACGAATCTCTATGTACCCGGACTTGAGTTGTTGACATCGTAGCTCACGGGGAGCCACCCGATGAATCCAATGCCTTAGACTCGTCGTTCGAAGAGAACACCGCTATCTCTGCAACTCCATCTTCTATGACTCCACCTGCAAAAAACACCCTTGTGACTTGTACAAATTTGATGCCTCTCTCTCTCCTATCATCAGAGTCTCATCTCCATTCATGACTTTCATTGTCTTTCCATCCGGCTCAGCCTGGAACAACAGACCATCACGATGTGGAGCCCCAAGCGAAATTAGATTCCTTTGCAGCTTCGGTACATGCTTAATACCTTGAAGCACGTGCTTAACTCTATCTTGTGTCTTGATCTTGATCTCGCCTATTCCAATAACAGGGTGTCCCCTATCATATTCCAAATAAGCTTTGCTAAAATCACCTGACTTGTACGAAGAGAACCACTCTTTTTTGTGTGTAGCATGAAAAGAGCTTACTGAATCTAACATCCATACTTTAGTTGACTGTATTTCGATACCCACTGAGAGAACATCACTGTCGCTATCTGAGTCACTCTTAGAGATTAGCACATTAGCACTTGAACCCTTCACTTTTGCTAGACAATCCCTTTTAACATGTCCCCACTCCTTGCAGAAATAGCACTACACATTTTTCTTCTTCTTGCTCTTAGCCTCCACCTTCTCCTTCGCATTCTCACCTCTGTTCACCAAACCTTCAGC
Organism: Tuctoria greenei; assembly: GCA_036927565.1. Classification (NCBI taxonomy): domain Eukaryota; kingdom Viridiplantae; phylum Streptophyta; class Magnoliopsida; order Poales; family Poaceae; genus Tuctoria; species Tuctoria greenei. The sequence continues at coordinate 78,819,223 of JAYESD010000005.1, read as the reverse complement.
TTGAGGTTCGTCCACTGCATTGTTCTTTCTTGTTTGCTCTTGAGCTAGTAACGCCACAGTAACATCCTCAATTTTGATGGAATCCTTGCTGAATGTCAGAGTCGTGACCATTTGCTCATAAGATGGTGGTAACGAGCATAAGAAAATTATTGCCTTGTCTTCATCATCAATTTTTACATCTAGTTGTCCTTGATCCGTGACCCTTTGATTGAAGATATTTATGTGCTCTGCAAGATCAGACCCTTTCTGCATCTTTAGCCCATATAATTTTTGCTTCAAATACAACTTAGTCGTCAAAGTCTTCACCATGAACTGATTTTACATCTTATCCCAGATTTTCTTCGGTGCAGTCAACCCGATAATATGGTACATGATATTGTTGGACAGACACAGCCGGATGGTTGCAGTTGCTTGCATCTGTTTTTCCTCCCACTCGTCATCCTCCATCTTGACCGGCTTTTTCGCCTTAAGAACGGACAAAAGACTCAGTTGCGCCAATAAATATTTCACCCTTATCTGCCACAAGCTGAAGTTGTCGCTACCATCAAACTTCATCATATCAAATCTGGCACCAGTCGGTGCCATCCGCCCTCTTGCCAAGGATTACTGAAAGAACCTTCGAACGTGTCACACTTCGAAGTCAACTACGTCTTCTACGCATAAGCACATCATCGCGTACTCCTACATTTCGCCTGAACGCGCCGCCGCGTACACGTGAACCTCCGCCGTACACCGTTGTGCAAAGCCTGCAGCTCTCAAGCCTCCTCGGCTATCACGCAGCTCGCACACCACGAAGTCAACCCGCTTGATTGCCGTCCGCCGTTCGTCGTCAACTGCTGCAACCTTTCCTTGAAGCTACGAACAACCAGTTGCTAATTTTCTATTAATCTGACACAATCTGGTAAACTCTTGTTTATTTATAACGGATCAGAATGCTGAGTCTACCCAAACCGACTCGATATACCTTTGAGGCATACGAGATTTTTTTCCCTTCAGGCCTCGTCCATAACCTCGAATCGGAGACCTCTCGTAATGGAAAAAGAAAAAAACCAGCAATCATGATTAGAATCCATAATCAAATGTGGCTCACCTTGTCTCCCATGCATGAAACATCTGCATGCATGTATGCAACGTTCTGAGTCCTCCCGTAATGGAAAAAACAGAACCAGCCATCAAGATTGGATTCATAACCAAACGTGTGGCCCACCTTGTCTTCCATACATGGAATATCAATACATGCAACTTTCTCCAGATTTCATACGCCTCCAACTTCACATCCCAAACGAAACCATCAGCCCGTACGCCTCAGACTCCCGATCACACACGAGTCAACGCGAGTTCATCTGACTCCGCTGTGTGCACGCGCGTAGGTCCTGTATCCTAGTTACCAGCGTGCCGCCAACAGCCCGTTGAAATCTCCTCGCCTCTGCACGACCACATCCACCCAAAAAATAGAATACCGAGTCCACCATCTCAGTTGGATCGTGAGTCGAAGCCGTCGTCCTTGTCTGCAACATCTTCCAGCCGCACCGTCAAACTTGACCATCACGTCTGATTAGTTCCTATCGAACAACAACCTGAAGCTGCCATCAATATATTCTCCACGTCTGGACGAAACTCCATTGACGCAGCTCATTGAACGGTTCAAGCCTCCATGCTCGAAGTGTCCAACTCCACCGATCAAGTCGTCTATCACCGCCATGCTCCACCTTACGCCATGTCCCTCTCGGACACATCGTGCGAGCTTTGCGCGGCGTGGAACATACCATCATGCCTGCTCACGATCTTCAGCATCACCTCTAGATCCGATCCAACCTTTGCTCTGATTACCACTTGTTAGAATGCGGCACAACCCGTCACGCAGACGGGCCCCTGCCACCAACCCAGGTCGCAATGGGCCTGCTACGCAAACAGGCCCAACCGGAGCCTCAACCAAGGTCTTGAGCCACCTCAACCCAAAAGACTAGTCTTATAGGTGAGGTTCCCTCCACCTTATATATTGGGCCTCTCATCATCAATATCCGATGTGGGAATAGCTCGTTTGGGACCTAGGCTAGCGATAGGAGCCCGTCTGCATGACAGGCTGGACCGCATTCTAACAAGTGGTATCAGAGCCAGGTCGGAAGCCTGTAACGTCTCTCGGGCCACACATAGATATCGGGTCGTCGGAGAGATCTCCCGGGCCACATGAAATCGGGCCGTCGGAGTAGTGTCCACCCGAGTGTGAAGGGGAGTAGGACAGTCCGATGTGTAATGAAGGGGGAGATTGATAGGTTTAATCCCATATCAAATATTGATGATGAGGGAGCCTAATATATAAGGTGGAGGGAATCTCATGTATCAGACTAGTCTTTTGGGTTAAGGTGGCCCAGGACCTTGGTTGGGGCTCCGGTTGGGCCTGTTTGCGTAGTAGGCCCGTTGCGACCTGGACTGGCGGTAGGGGCCCGTCTGTGTGACGGGCTGGGCCGCGTTCTAACACAAAGGTGACTAAAAAGGTTTTTCTTTTTTTCTCGAACATACAGGAGAGCTGCTTTAGACAAAGGTTTTGTTTACTCTTCTCGCTCTCTTTGTTTTACTTCCATATATATTTGTTGGATTTCAAGCCTACCCCAACATATTTAGAAAAAGAAAGACCTTGTCGTTGTTATATACAAGAGTTGTGTATCTGTATTATAAGGTAAAGGAGTGGCCCTTACAATCGAGGCTCCCCTTGTTGGGAGTAGGACCAAGGCAAGAAGCCCGACAACAAATATCAAAGGGACGTCTAACAGAAAAAATACAAAAGAACGACCTAAAAAAATGAGAGGAACTAATTAGCTCATCTTTCCAGTCAACCTAAGACGAGACCTTGCAGTCCTCTAGCTCCAGCAAGGACCCACAAATATGCTTCAAGCTTAAATTCATCTGGATACTTGGCGACAAAGCCGTTGAATACCCCTGCATTGAGCTTGTAGGAGGCATTCCTGTCTTATGAAACGTTTGGGTCTACTTATTTTGTAACTTCTTCAGTTAAAAGTTTATCAATATATTCACTGTAAGGGCTCCCCCCTGCAGTTTCCGGTCAAAAAAAACCTACATTGCTATGCTTCCAAATGGTCCAGCTGCCTAGAAAGATAAGGGTGTTCAGCCTCTTCTTATGCTCATTCACCACTCTGTTATTTGCCTGTCACCACCAAGCATAAAGGTAATATGTGATAATTCATCGCGCCCACAACAAATTCATCTTTATCAATCCTCACAACCTCACAAAAAGCTCCACTAGTAAATGTTGGAAATCACTTCTCTTTTTCTTGCGTGCCTGGGGGGCGGCGGCTATGAAGCCCCTTACGAGGAAGAAACCAACTCAAACTATTCCTAAAACTGAAGTTGGACTATTGTAATACTGATTCAGACACGGACACTTCTCTAATCCATTTTGTGCGTCCGGATCTTGACGCCCCTACTGTCTATTATGCTCTAGAAACATGATTAACTCAACAATCACCCTCTTAATCATGTTGTCTAGGACACCACACACTTTGGGGTGGACGCAACTTGACGGAGTTCTGTAGCCCGGGTACCCATGATGTCGTACCAACGAACGACATATGGCTACAACAAGACCCGACCGTATCCGACCTCCAGCGTGAGGAGAAACCCACCACCCAAAAACCCAACCATTAAGGTCAGGGTAGCGAATCCGTCCGAGCCTCGACTACCGAGGTCAGGCAGCGGATCCTCCCAAGCCCCGACCACGAATGTCGGTCAATGGGCCCTCTTGAGCCTGAGCTCGGGAGCAGAAAGCAGGTAGTGGAATTTAATACGACCATGGACTGATTAAGACACCCTTAATGTTGAAAGGACAGCAATGACTCTGCCACAGAGCACAGTGCCAGCTGATGCCACTTACGTCCCATTCCGTTCAGCGCAACAGCGAGCACGTACAGAAGGAGAGCGAGCGACACAACAGGAGTGGATATTGTAATGATGATTTCGATGACCCAAGTGACCCGAAAAGCATGCTGACACGAACACTGTACCACCCACCCCATTTATGAGGAGCTGGGTTAGATAGTTTTGCCTGGCTATAAAAGGCGTCCGACGGCCACATTCTCGGGCACATTAGTAGGCACATTGACATACGCACACTCACACCGTGAGACGAGAACTCCATGAAGAACACTCGCTTTTAACACTTGTAACCATACACCCCGAGCTAACAAAGAGCAAGAAAACAACCGAAAGTGGATGTAGGGCACTTTGCCTAAACCAGTATAAATCTTCCATGTCTTTGTAGCTAGGCCATCGAGGATGAACGCTTGGTGACACGATACTTGTCGGTAGTAAATATACTGACAAAACTACACACCTAGGATGCACACAACTACATCCTGAACAGACCTAACTTTGGAGTGGACACTAATACACCCCTGGATGGTCACATCTTCACCCTGCACAATTTTGGGATGGACACATCTTCATCCCGGGATGAGCTCATCTTCACCCAGCACACAAATTCGGGTTGTGCATATCTTCAACCCCAGGATGGCTCTTCTACATCCTGCACACAACTCACGGTGGGAACATCTACACCGCGAGCACTCCATGATGTGAGATTAGAACAAAGTTCCCTCAGGCGCAAGAAGCACCCTCTCATCTTCCTAGTTCCTGGTACACTCACTAACAAAGTGTCCATACTTTTGACGATTGAAGGATCGAATCTTCGACTTGTCAAATTTCTTTTTTTTCCAGCTATCATCCTTTGCTTCTTTTGCTTTTCACTCCTCCCTTGTCAAAAGAAGTTTCTCTTCACTCTTTGCCTCTCTTGCTCTCCTCTCCTCCTTGGTTAAATAGAGTCTTTCTTAATGCTCTTGGTTGTTGAAGCCTTGCACTCGTTCCTTATGTGCCTTGAGTTTGTCAACGAGCTCCTCCACAGTCATCGCCTTTAGGTCAACAAATTTCTCAATAGTAGATGCAATATGGAGAAACTTCAAAGGCAGAGCATGCAACAATATCTTCACGATGTAGCTCTCTTCAACTTTTCCACCAACACTGCAACTTTGTGACGATGATCATCACCCTTGTGGCAAAGTCGGCGATGGAGTCTCCTCTGTTCATGTGTATCAGAAGCTCATTCTGAAGAGTTTGAATTCTTACTTCCATCACATGTTCTTCACCAAGAACATGGTCTTAATCACCTCCCAAGCATCTTTTGCTATCACTTTTTCGAAATTTCGCATGAGAGTATCTTCATCAATAGCATAATAGATGGCCGCAAGAGTTATGTGATCTTGCTTTGAATCAACCTTGTCTTTTGGATCCATAGCGTCTCATACTCCTTGCGCCTTCAAAAACACCTTCTTCTTGATAGCTCATACTATATAATTGGTCTTCGTTAGCAAGGGATAGTGCAGTGCCATTGATTTTCCCTCCATGCCGCGTATTCCTATGTACCTTCAACGAATAAACGAGGAAACCTCTGTTGAGTTTCTGGTCCAGAAGACCTCATCGGCCCAACACTTAGCTCCTTCGATGCGCTCAATGCAGTTCCAATTTGGAACAAAGCGTAACCATAGCAACCCTACTCGGACGAGCCACCGCCGAACAACAGATTTTGTCGTCGCTTGTGCCCACAGATCCTGCCGCCGCTCGCAAATCCTCCTAGGTCCATCGATCCCGAAGCGTCTACTCAAAGCCACGTCGTTGGATCTCGGTGCAGTCGCAGGAATCTGCACATACCGACCAGCTCACACATGTGACTAAGCACCATCTCATCCTTGCGGCTGCACCTATTGAATGACCCAGGGATCTGCCCCTAGCTGGCACCCTGGTCATCAGTCCGACTAGGACTCTGTGGCTGACCAGGGGCGTGTGACAGGAGGAGTCCTGGTGCGGCTGCTATCTGCAGCAAAAGATAGAGCCGACCAACTATAGAAAGAGTTCAGGAGATTTCCTTAGAAAAGTATGTTTCCTTCAAGATAAGTATCCTAGTGTTTTAGAGACAATCTTGGAGATAAACCTCCATGTAATCGTCTATAAAAGATAGGGGAGCCGGCCCCCACCCTGTACCACCGCATCTTATCATTAGCAAGAGACAAAATCCACCACATCAGAGAATAATCAATAGTCACTACACCATAATACACTTCTGCCAACACATAGAAATGTGGACATAACGTACTTGTGGAGACACAAAAACTGTGGGCAAAAGTTTTGCCGACAGATTGTAAACAGTCGTGGTAGAAGCTGTTAGCTTAGGCTTTGGCGACAGTTAAAACTTTTGCCGGCAGTTGGTCTGTGGGAAAACGCAGAGCCTACGCCGACAGTTCGTATTTTCCAATTAGTTTTTCCCCACAGTAACACTTTTACTGACAGTAGATACGTGGGCTAACAAAATTTTCTGCCTTAAGGGCACATACATCATATATATATATATATATATATATATATATATATATATATATATATATATATATATATATATATATATATATATATATATATATATATATATATATATATATAACCACCACATCTTCCATCACTCAATTCATAATTTCAATAGTATATACACAATCACAACTCAAATAGATAGTTTAACATGCAAACTGTGTGCAATTTACACATCACAAACATATCCATTAATATGCATGGTTCCATATAGATAAAATTAGGATCTTCCAAATAAAGTAGCAACATACACGTCCAACAATTATCAAATCAGGTCATAAGTTAAGTTTCAGCCTATTATACAGTGCCATACATATGACCCATTGGGAGAATATACATGCTTCTCTCTACTAACGAATAGTTCTAACCATACAGTCATACACAACATTTTCTTGTTGCACAAAAGGTCACTCCAAAAGCTTGTAACATGCCTTGCTGCCAAAAGGTTACTACTCCAGTTAGTTGAAGCTTGTAACATGCTCTCCTACCAAAAAGTTACTACTCCAGTTAATTAGTTGCTAGTGGACCAATCACGGTAAAAAAAGAATAATCAGCACACAATGCAATCAAGGGAATAATCAGCAAAATAATAATGAACACTAAAATTCATATGATGGAAGGTTGCTGGAACATTATAATGAACACTATAAAGAAGGTTGCTGGAACACTATAATGAAGACAATAATCGTAATTCATTCACAATTTGAGACATTCTGAATTCTGATGAACTAATGGAATTTTTCTGATTGCATTCATCCAAAAATTCAATCAATCAATGGATGCATCCTTGAAAAATATAGAAAGTGTGTCACCGTCGACCAGCTCAAATCTATCTAAACTAACTTTAGTAACCAGTCAAAATGACTAAGAAAAATTCCCATCCATTAGTATGTGGATACATAATCAAAAGCCTGTATAAACAGACCATCTACGCAACAACTGACACTTACCATTGCAGAATCTTAAAGCACACATATGTACAAATTTTAGACAAACAGGCAAAACTTTTGAAATGTGTTAGACCCAAAATAAGGTTGTCTCGGGTTGCCTTTGAAATGTGTTAGACCCGAAACTTTTGAATGTGTTAGCCCCAGACTTTTGAAATGCATCAGGTTGCCTTTTTAGTAGTAGGGTGAGAAATCACTTTTCATGCTTTGGTTTATGGACATGTTTCTGTAGTTCAAAAGTTTGCTGGTCTAACAAATCTCATTTTGAGACAAACAGACAAATTTGAGATGTCTCTATGTTAGGCCTCTCTTATTTTGTCCCTGATGCATTCTTAACTGAACTTAATAAGCCAACTGCTTGTCTATATTTAGTTTGTTGTTTAGGCTAAAAATAACACAAAAGTAATTCTAGTGCATGCCCAAAAAAATACAAATGGATGTGTTCAGGCTAGAGATGAACCCACAGGAACTAGATACATAAGTTAAAGGAAAGAAAATGAAATCGCCATTCAGCAACAATGAACTAAACTAATCTATCACATGTTAGGTAATTTTAAATCTAGCTAATACCAATGCACAAATATATTACCTGTGGTTGCATGGGCACTTCTGCACAAAATATTTAAATCCACGAGACTTAGATCATCATTTGGTACTTAAGAACATGTCAAAGAAATGAATTTAAATTTAAGAAAGGTAAATAATATAAAACACAAGTGGAGATGTCAATCTTGCAATGATACCAGAACCAGAACCTTTTGACTTCCTTGAAGACTTCATGTCATCCTTGATCCGTAACAAGTTAAATCATTGAGCTAATTGACCAAAACATTTTTAGAATTATACTTGCAAGGTAAAATATTACTCCGTCATGTGGCCAAGCAATGCATCTCCCACGAGCATCTCCAACAGACTTTAAGATTCCATAAGGGGGAGGTAGTATGACATCCCTCATGAAAACATGATTGACAACTACCTCACAATATTGAATGCCAAGAGGAGTGTCCCCCACAATAGATGATGGGTTTGTTGTTTGGACAGTTCCCTTAGCCACAGGGAGATTATAGGGCCTCACAACATTATTCAATATCACATGTCTTCCAACCTAAAGCATAAAAATAATAGCACAGTGTAGTAGGTATGTGATGGGCATAAGTTAATTAATAAATTATGGATTGAGAAATACCTCTTCATCATGTAGTTCCTCTGGAAAAACGACAGTGTGCCTAGTTTGTGTTATCTATTTCGTCCCCAACATGTGACCTCATATCATCGTGAGGGGGATTGTTAGATTCATTTGGAGTGCCAGAAGGATTTTGTTGTTGCTGAAGTAATTTTTCCAGTAGCTGTTGCATATTGTCCAAACGGCTTTCTAAAGCTTACACTTGCTTATCAGCTTGTCGAAGAGCTTCAGTTTCCATTTGAAGCCTTGTTGATGTGCATTTTTTTGCCCCATGCATGTCCAACTCTGCAGGTGTTGGTCCTAAGCCAACAACACAAACATATCCATTCTTCTCTGGCCCACAAACATGAAAATAGCCATCACCTTCCCCTATACTCTTCTCTATTAGTTCAGGATGATCTATGACTGCATCTTTAAGGGCATTCTATAGAACATAAAGATATTATAGCATACAATTGTTGTTTCAGCTCCAAGTGAAATGCACTTAGATATCTCCATAACTTACAATTGTTGTTTCAGCTCCCTTGTGAGGTACTCCATTCTTGTGTGTGCGTGTTTTAATAAACAATTCATCTTTGCGTTCTGGACGTCCTAGCTCTTCGCACTGTATTTTAAGAATCATATTGCAGTTACAAAATCTGAATAATGGATACAAAATTAAAAGAAAGGTGCATACCATTTCATAACCAACACGTGCATGGCTCTTGCTTCCTGATGTATGGTTTTGGGTCATCTTTGACCGATTTGCTTTCCCTCTCATTGAACGGACCTATCATCAAGTGTTATTTATAGCACTCATGATTCATATATAACAACTCTAAAAATAGGGAATTGTAGCTTACAGCTCCATCTGGAGACATCCAATGATCAATTAGCCACTTCCAATCCTCCTCATGTACTTTTTCGTCCCGCAATTCAATCAATTCTTCATATCCATATCATCTGAAATACTTTCTTCAAGTCTGATTTGAAGTCCCTCCATTTTGCAGCTGCTATTCTCATAAACCAGTTGAAGCAACTGTTGTCTATATCCCAATAGATCTGCACATAACTAATTATAAGTTAGTAAGTATATAAGGCATGAACAAATCACAAATCTAAATCAGTTCATAAATCATTTTCAACCAATTTCACTACCTGATCATATCTCCATAACTTGTATTTTCTTTGTGGGCAAACCTTCCTCCAATCATCATGTGCAATAGGAAAGCCCTTTGTTCTCAGAAGTGCACCAATAAAGTTAGCAAATTCAGTGCTTGAAGGTCCACAAGGTTGGCAATGTTCATTTATCTCTACTTTGAGTTTTGGCTTATTTTGTCTTGCAAATATGTCAGCCTTTGTAGATGGTACTCTAACTTTTTTCTTTTCTTGTACACACAACTCTACATTAAAACAATGCATCTAATAAGACCAACACAAAAAGACAACAATTCGTTTAACCAGATATAGATCAGCTAAGAAACATACATACCTTCATTCCTTGAAGTATTGCCATTCATTAGTTGTGGATGAGCACATGCTGCACTACTCCCATTCCCTAGCCGTAGATCACCACTTGGGACATTCCTTCATTGTAGATGAGTGCTTGCTGCACTACTCCCATTCCCTGGCTTTAAATCACCACTTGGAATACTCCCATTCCCTGGCTGTAAACCACCACTTGGAATACACCCATTCAATGGATGTACATCAGCCCGCGCAGCACTGAATCTTGAGCTTGTTCGTATGTTGTGCTGAATTGTAGCATTAGTTACCATTCGCTTTTGCTAATGGTTCACAACATCCACCTTTCCCTTTTTCTTCATCATAGCTGGTGAGGAAACTTCCTGTCCAAGCTCTTGAAGCTGCGAAGCTTTCATCTTCATCTTATTGGCTAGGACATTTGCATTTCTTTGTGATTCATATTCGCAAACTGGAACATCCTTTCTTTTTTGTCCTGCAATCACCATATTTCGCCTGAAAATATTTAATAATAGTTCAGTAATCATCATTGAATAGTCTACAAGTGCAAGTATAGAAAAAAAAGAAAAGTAGAATATGCAAATTATAAATTGTTTCACCATGGAATTTTACAACACACAATTGTTACTTACTTCCTTTTTTTTCAGCAACAATGGTCCCATCAATATATGTCCTGACATAGTTCATATCTTGAAGAAAAATATTTAAGTCATACACTTTTGTATGCAGATCAGGAATTGGACTATGAAATTCATTTTGACGATCTTCTTGTTCATTATCACTTGCAGCCATGTCATAAATTTCTCATGGTTTTGATCGAACAACATCACTCCATTCTCTATCAATAGGATCTTGAACATAGTAGACCTGTGTGGCTCGCGATGCTAAAATAAAAGGTTTGTCTAGTAATCTTTCTCCTCTATTGTATAAGTGATTGAAATTAACAACTGTGATCCCAAATTGATCAGTTTTTACCCATGCATCTTGGATGCGGTTGTCAACCCAATCACATTTGAAGAGCACTATATTTCCCTTATTGCGATAGTTTAGCTCAATGATTTCTTTGATCCTACCATAATATGTCTTGTTGCACACTATTGGGTCTGTGTTTCCATTTTCAAAGCAAGAGGTTTGGGAAACTAGAGCTACTCCACTATTTTGATATGGGCTACCCTAATCACTAGAGAATGTATGGAAATTGAAACCATTTATAGTATAACTATTATACATTGTTGCAATCATGAATGGCTCATTGGCCAAAATTTGCATCTCTTCCGATACTGCAATACCATTTTCAACTAATCCTTCCACCTGTGATACAGAACATTCTAATCAACATAAATTCCAATCAGACCTAACAAAAAAAGTGGAAACACAAATGGTTGGTCATGTAAGGATTTACATGCTTTCTAAACCACTCAGGAAACATTTCATGATGAATATTGTTGATTTTTCATTGATTGCGATTGCCAATTGATCGAAGGTATTCAATATGCTTGCTGAAAATGTTTTATAAAAATTAAAAGACCAACAAATATACATATGCATAATGGAGTTCAATCTATAAAAAAAGCTTGAGCATCTTACTTCAAGTATGGTTCAATTTTGTCATTGTTGAACAATATATATGTCGGTGGTTTGGAACCGGCAGATCTCCCGACACTACTAAAGTGTTAAAGGAGTTTGATGTTCGGTGTGGGCGCACGGAGATTCAAGAAGGTGAATTGTAAATGACACAAGAGACACAAAAGTTTACGTGGCTCGGGCCGCCTGAGCGTAATACCCTACTCCACGGGATGTGTTGATGTTGTATTGGATGTAGCAAGACTGTTAGTGTGTCCGAACGTCTCTCGAGTGTGTCTTAACGTCTATCTCGCGTGTCTGTAAACGTCGTTGGCCTGTCCTTTTATAGTATAAGGGCATGCCGTTACAAATTAGCCTGGCCCGTCATGTGGCCCCGGCGTTTACTAGTGTTGATACCTCTTCAACATGTTTAATTGCCCTTAATGACCGTGTAATGGGATTTGACAGCACCGTTACTGGTATTAAGGTCGTCCGATTAAGTGTCATTAATATGGTATTAATGACACTTAATCGGGTCTTGAAGTCCTCGATTCCCCTTTGAAGATCCGGAGCCGTTGCGGGGTCTTCTGGAGGTTAGAGGGGAAGATCCGACGGTTGGACACGTGGCAGCACAGGAGCACACTGTGGAGAACAGATAGTTCCGGGGTTAGCCGACACGTGTCAGCACCGGAGCTTCCCTCGGTCTGGGGTTAGGTCCGGGGATGCCACTTCGGTACATAGTTCGGAGCTTCCACCCTTGCGGGCGGTAGCTCCGGTTTGATAGTACACGTGGCAACCCTGGGGATAACCATGTTGGAGAAGCGGGTCCGGACATGTCTGACATGTAGGCCTCCGAAGGTCTTCAAATCAAGTGGGTGACTTTCCCTTGATATCTTTGCAATCCCAAGGGGTATATGGTACCCAGGGTACCGACAGTGGCCCCCTGGGCCCACCTCTGGGGAAGACCCCTTGGATGAAGTTGTTCCGCCGGAGGTGGGTCCATCCTTTGACTTTTGAACTGAGTCTTCAAAGGTCTTCAGTTGTGCCATTGGCAATGGTCCGGAGTTAAATCTTCGCCGCGTGGAATATCCCGTGTGCGGTAGGTGAGATCTTTGGCGTGCGGATCTCACGCAATTGAAGGTCGCCGGTTCCCGATACGAAAATCGTATCGGTTCCGCACGCCTTGTCAGGCCGCCGCCTTCGGGCTTCCCGCCTCATGATGGCAACTGTTCGCCTGGGTAAGAACCTTGACTTGGTCGTTGGGGTAGTCCCGGGCCCTCTTGTCATCGGCTGGGTGGAATTTTTGAGTGGTATCTTCGACTTCTCTGCAGTTTCCATCCAAGCGTCGCGAGAGTTTACTTAAGAAGGAAAGCACGCACCGTTTGGGGCTCTTTACGCCTTCCATCTGATCTTGCGCTCAAACTCCCAACTTGTGCTTCGCTTTTCTTCTCTTGCCTAGCCGTGCCGCGATGGAGTTGGGTCTCCGCGAGAGTCGCTTGAAGACCGACGACCACCTGAAGAAGGTCCGGGCCCTCATGGGATGGTCCTCGGACTTCTTCAACCGCTCGGTCCACGCCGGTGGAGAGGTCCCGTTTGAGAAGGAGCACGCCGGCGAAATGGTGTACTTCTCCTCGTACGCCATGGTGGGGTTGATCCCACCTTTTTCTTCCTTTTTCTTGATGCTGCTAGACTTCTATGGTCTGCAGTTGTATCATCTCGGTCCCCACTCCATTCTTCTTGTGTCCATTTTCGTCCACTTCTGTGAGATGTGGGTGGGCATCCCCCCTTGCATTGAACTCTTCCGGACCTTCTTCACCGTACATACCACCGGCAGGAGCAATGAGTACCTTGGCTTCTACTACTTCGTGAAGCGCAAGAAGTGCCCATTCAAGTACCTCTGGTCATTTCCCTCTGGGAAGTGGGATGACTGGAAGAAGGACTAGATAGTCGTTCGAGTGGAGGAGCACGAGAGGCTGGAGCTGCCCGAAGGCCTTCCCAGCATCAACACGACAATCTGGAGTGAAGCTCCAGTGCTGGTGGAAGCCTTCAACCCTGCATTGACCAGGATCCGCCAATGCGTGGAGGGAGGATTGACTCCTCAGGCGGTGTTTTGCAACTTCTTGGTCAACAGGTGGGCGCCGCTGAAGAGGAGAGAGAAACTCGCATGGGCCCTCAACAGCGTGATGGACGACGACCGGGTCGAGACCGGGCTGAAGTCCAACATGGTGGGGAAAACCATGGAGTTCCACCTCAAGAAGTTCCAGCACAGTATCGACGTCGATGGTGATGACTTGACTCTGCCATCAGCTTTTCTTCCTCTGAACGTGGAAGTGGAGTTCAGCAGGGGGCTCCGGCGGAAGATGCCCGTGCTTGACGACCTTGGTGTCGTCGAGAGAAGATCAACCACCAGGGTAGCGATCCCTGGAATGCTCGAGGATGGCTCCGACCCTGCTCCGAAGCCGAGGGAAGAGGTCGTCGACAAGGGCAAGGAGCTGGCGGATGAACCCGTGAGCCGGAAGAGGAAGCTGCAGTACGCTAACGGAAGGTCCGTCAGGCCTGCTACTTCTGCGTCGGCTCCTTCTCCCCAGAGGGGAAGGTCTTCTACAACTGCGGCGACTGTTCCCGTAGTGGGGTCCTCCCGGGGCACGACTGTTCCCGCAGTGGGGTCCTCCCGGGGTGTTAGCTCCGGGCATTCGACTCCAGCACCTGGGCCGGTGGAGGCCTCTAGGTCCGGGGGTTCTTCCCGATGGAGGGGGGCCTCGACTCAAGAAACATCCGTGGCCGCGACGAGTTCTGGGGGGCCTTCCGGAGCTTCCACGCCGGCTATGACCAGCCCAGAACGCCCGAGGAAAAGATTCCGCGCAAGCTGGTGCGGAAGCCTCCCAAGGTAATTTTTAACCTTTACCTTGGATAGTTGTTTTAATTGTAGTAACTATTTTTTAAGTTTCTTCGTTCATCATCTGCAGCGTCCCCAAGAAGGGGAGTGAGGCTCCACCCTCAGCCACAGCGGCTGAAGCCGTGAGGGTGGAAGCGTCTGCTCCTGTCCCGGTGCCGCCCCAAGTGGTGGCTGAAGCTGCGACAGCTCCGGCGCTGACTGTCGTGGTCATGGACCTCGACTCATCCCCAGAGGCTCCCGTGGTAGCGCCGGACCGCGGGAGTGAAGATGCGCCAGCGGCACCTGTCCCGGAGGTTGAAGCTCCGGGTCCTGGTGCTGAGATGATGCAAGCTCCGGCCGTTGAGCCGGAAGAAGCTGTGATTCCGGCCCTAGAGCCGGAAAGTGTCGAAGCTCTGGCGGTCGATCCAGAGGTGATTGAAGTCCCGGTGTGCGCGCCGGATGTTGAGGAAGCCCCGGCGGTTGGGCCGACTACCTCAGAAACACCGGTCGTAGAGCCGGTAGTTGTTGGAGCTCCGACTGCAGGGCCGATTGAAGATGAAGATCTTCCGGCTCCCGAGCCGGTTGATACAGAAGTGTCGGAGCTCGAGCCCCCATCGGAGGAGGTGCCAAGGCCAGAGCCAGAAGCGGCCCTTGCTCCGGAAGTGATGACGTCGGAGGTACCCACGGCTGAGCCGGAGTGCCCTGGTGAAGTCGCTGGCCCCCTGTCTGAGGGGGTGAATGAAGACCTGGCGGCGGGGCCCTCCTCGATGGCGACTGAGGCCATCCCGAAGGACGGCCCTAGTACCATAGAGACACAGGAGACCACTCTTGTGGAGTGGGACCCAATTTTTGTATCTGAAAACCCACTGGAACCAGCGGAGGAGACCCCAGCAGGTCCGGAACCTATCCCATTGTCACTGTCCATTGACAATGCATGTTCCAGTCTGCGTCAAGTTCAACTGGCCTTCTTCCATGACAGCAAGGCTCTTGAAGAGGAGCGCCAAACCCTTAAGAGGTGGCGTAACCGGCTCTACTTCGAGACAAAGCTGGCGCAGTCAAGGCTAGTGGATGACAAAGAGTGGATCAAGCGGGAGAAGGTCCGCCTGGAATATTGGGGTAAATTATTGGATGACAGGGAGAGTATGACTCGCGCCCTCGACTCTCAATCCCGGGAGATCTACGATCAGGCCAAAGCAACCAATAGTGCGGCCGATGAACGCCACGAAAGGCTTGAGGCCATTAACACTACACTCATCAAGCGCCGAGAGGCACTTGAAGAGAGGGAGAAACGGCTCGAAGATGAAGAGCAGAAACTCCTAGAGCTGCGGGATGACATCCTGAGGAGGGAGGAGGAGCTCTCCAAGAAGGTGGCTCTGGCTGACAAGGACCTTGAGGAGCGCGCCAAGAAATTGGTAGAGCGCTGCGTAGAGGAGGAGAAGAAGGCCTGGGTGCGAGGGCAGGAGCTCCATGAGCGGGAGTGTGCCCTCGTTGCCAGGGAAAAGAAAGTGAGGGGCAGGGAGAAGGACCTGGTCGACCGCTCGGAAAACTCGAGAAGCGGGTTGCTGAGAAGATTCAGCAAAATGCCAAAGAAGTTGAGCGCCTCGCCCGTGAGAATTCCGAACTGGTGGCGGCCAGAAGATCTTTGGAAGAATTGAAAGGCTTGAGGAATGCGGACTCCCTACAAATTTGGGAGTTCCTGGGCAAGGCCAACGATGCGCTGACACCAATGGGCTTCAGTCCCGTGCGCCCGAATGATCCGGAGCCAGAGCTGGACCTAGCGCTGCAGGCATTGAGCTCGGCAGGTAGCAAGCTCTCCAAGGTGGGCGATGTCATCGCGGACCAATTGGAGGTTGAGGGGCAATCCCTGGCGAAGAACGTCGCAGAGTACGTGCTGACGTGCTACACCAGCCGGAACTCCCAATTTCCTCTGGACCCGGTGCTTGAAGGTCCCGTCGAAGGAGAAGGGGAATCTTCCCGAGCCAACGTGTCGGAGGTTGCCCAAAAAGTCGCTCAATTCTTCCATAGGGTCTAGGACCATCTCCGTAGTTCCCACTTGTATCCTCTCTTCGAACTTGTAGAGCGTAGGTCCAAAGTCTTTGATGGTGAAGGACCCCTGAGATCAAACTGACTACCGTCGGAGTTTAGTAGCTCCGGTAATAGTCCCTATCAACGCATAGGGCATCGATAGTTAGTCCTCCGGGGTGTCGGAGCTTAGTAGCTCCGGCACTGACCTTTGCCAACACGTAACTTGTCGGCAGCAGACTCCACTTGTGGGGTCTTCTCACCATCTTTTATGTCGACGGCTGCCCCCCCTAGCTTTACTGGGGCTTGGTTGCTCCGATGATGCTTGTTAACGTCGATTACAAGCCATCTAGAGGAGTCGGAGCTTTGTTAGCTCTGGCTTTTCTCCATCAACGTGTATTTTATTTTTCCTGCACACTGAAGTCAAGAAAAATAGTAAAATTCGTTTCTTGCCTATAACTTCATCGCGGCTTATGATTCTCGAGAAAGTTTTAGGTCAAGCGCGATTCTAAACACAATCGAATGCATTGCCTTTTCTTCCGGATTCAATTGTGTTTGGACTCGCCTTACTTCGGCCTGCCGGGGTGTAGATAGAGTGGCGTACTTAGGTTTCTTGACCAGGCTAAGTCAATAGCACACTCTGGCCCTAGATTGGCTTGGCGGCATTCAGGCGAGTGAGCCATGAACAATATTTGAATTCAAAAGAATAGACAATACAACTCAAATCGTATATGAACCGGTCGAACTAAATTTTTTTTTTAAGAATTGCACGTCTTTGTTATAGACAAGAAAGAGAAAAATAAAAAATGTTGAGCCTGTACAAAATGAATGCACGTGGAGTCTGTTTCACCTGAAGATGTCTTTCATTATAGATCCGGGGTACAAGGGAAACAAGTACACTCTTAGGGTACGGAACCAAGCTAAGCGTGTTTAATTTATTGTTTGTCCCAGGGTAGCTAGCCACACTTTTAGTTCTGAGACTGTGACAAGTGTTGCATGAACTTTGTGGACCTTCCGGGGAAGGTCCGGCTGTTCTCCCAGAGGAACTACCCGACTTTGTACAATGACTCTATAACATACACTTCAAGTTACTCAAGACTCACCTCCGTGGTATTAAGTGTAGAACTTATGGAGGTGCTCGATGTTCCAAGGATTTGGGAGAGGTGTCCCATCCTCGGTAGCCAAGCGAACGCTTCCGGGTCGGGATACTTTAATCACTCGGAAGGGTCCCTCCCAGCCGGGGAGAGTTTGTTTAACCCTTCTCTTGATTGTATTCTCCGTAGCACCAGATCGCCTTCCTCGAGCTGTCGGTTGTGTACATGCCGCTGATGATAATGCCATAGGGCTTGGCGATATCGGGCATTCTGAACAGCTGCTTGGCACCTTCCCTCCTCAAGGAGGTCTAGGTCTTCACGCCAGAGCTGGTCCTGCGCAGCTTCGTCGAAGGTCCGGACCCGGAGCGAACCCAAGGTGATTTCCGGAGGAAGGATTGCTTCAGCTCCGTACACCAGAAAGAAGGGTGTCTCTCCAGTTGACCGGTTTGGAGATGTTTTGTTGGCCCATAAAGTGGGCGAAAGCTCTTCAATCCAGTTAGCCCCATGTTTTTTTAAGCGCTCATATGTGCGCGTCTTGAGTCCTTTAAGGATTTCAACATTTGCTCTCTTGGCTTGGCCATTGCTTGCTGGGTGAGCTACGGAGGCGTAGCAAACTTGTATGCCGAGGTCTTTGCAATATCCTTGGAATGCAGAGCTTGTGAATTGGGTCCCATTATCAGTGATGATTTTGTTTGGGACTCCATATCTGCATACAATGGACTGTAAAAAGTTGATAGTAGATTACTTGTTGATTGTCACAACTGGAGTTGCTTCCGGCCACTTGGTGAACTTATCAATGGCGACGTACAGGAACTTGTAACCTCCGACGGCTCTTGGGAAAGGTCCAAAGATGTCCATCCCCCACACAGCGAAGGGCCATGTAGGAGGTATCATTTGTAGGGGTTGAGCTGGTGTGTGAATTTGCTTTGCATGGAATTGACATGCTTCACATTTCTTCACCAGCTCAGTTGCATCCTGGAGTGCTGTAGGCCAGTAGAAACCATGCCGAAATGCTTTACCAACCAGTGTGCGGGAAGACGCGTGGTTCCCACACTCGCCTCCATGGATTTCTGCGAGGAGTTCGCAGCCTTCTTCCCTTGTGATGCACCGCATTAGGATGCCATTGGCACCATGCCGGTAGAGATCCCCTTCTACCAGCGTGTATCTTTTAGCCAATCTGACTACCCGGTCAGCGGATACATCATCGTTAGGAAGGATGTTGTCTTTCAAGTAGCTCCGGATCTCCGAGATCCATGCATCGGAACTAGCTTGATCTTTTGAGTCTTGCGTGCTGGGTTGCTCGGAGCTCCCGACAGCACCTACGACCCTTGATGGCTGCCATGGTAACAGGGCCATTGGGACCGTCAGCTTCGGGTGCTGATCTCGCCCCCTTCGCTCAGTTCGGCTGGCTGAGCTGTTGGTTTTGACAACCTCCAAACAAAAATTCCGTCAGGAGCTGGAGCTCTGGTTGACGCTTTCGTCGAGAGTTCGTCAGCTTCAGCGTTATGGGCACGCTGAACATGGTGGAGATCTAGGACTTCGAAATCCTTCTGAAGCCTCTGGACTTCAAGGAGGTAAGCAGCTAGCTGGAGATTATTGCAGGAACATTCACCCCTCACTTGCTTAATGATGAGCTGCGAATCTCCCTTGACCAGTAGTTGCTTGACACCATATGACAATGCCACCTTTAGTCCGTAGATGAGCGCTTCGTACTCTGCTATGTTGTTGGTCGCCTTGAAGTCAAGGTGTACCATGTATTTCACCTTCCCCCCGGTCGGTGCAAGGAGAAGGATTCCAGCTCCGCCCCCCTGCTTCTGCATGGAGCCGTCGAAGTAGAGGGTCCAGTGAGGCTCGGTGAAGGCTGGAGCTTGATGCTCCATCTTCTGCTCACTGGGGCCCCAGGGTTTGAGGGAGAGGGAGTCCATTCTGCCACAAAATCTGCCAATGCTTGACTCTTGACTGCTTGCCTTGAAATAAATTCAAGACCAAATTCAGCCAATTCCGCTGCCCACTTTGCAATATTCCCAGTTGAATTGGGATTATGCAAGATTGCTCGAAGTGGGTAAGAGGTCACCACTGAGACTTTGTGAGCTTGGAAGTAATGGTGAAGCTTCCTGGAGGCAATAAGAACTGCATAGAGCAGCTTATGCACCTCTAGGTATCGAGTCTTGGCATCATGTAGTACTTCACTAATGAAGTACACTGGGCGCTGAATGGTCCGGACCCTCCCGGAGGGTCCAGAGGTTCCTCTTCACTGACCTGGATCCTCTCGGAGGAATCCGGATTTTCTTCGGGGACCTCCGGGTCCTGGCTGGAGGAACCCGGGGCTTCTTCAGAAGCGACCTGGACCCTCCCGGAGGGGTCTGAGTCTCCTGAAGTGACTTCTTGTGGATTCGAGTCTGGGAGCTGGGACCCAGACTCGCTTTCAGGTACCTCCGGACCCTCCCAAAGGGGTCTGGATTCCTGAGTATGAGGTAGCTCTGGTCTCTCTGAAACCAGAACCATACTGACGACTTCATTAGTTACTGAAATGTAAAGCAACAAAGGCTCACCAGGGTTCGGAGCTACCAGAATTGGTAGGGTGGTGAGGAACTGTTTCGGCTCCTGGAATGCCTTCTCTGCTTCTTCGGACCATTGGAATGGTCCGGACTTCCTCAGTAACTTGAAGAAGGGGAGTGCCCGTTCCGCCAGTCTTGAAATGAACCAGCTGAGGGCTGCTAGACATCCAGTTAACTTTTGGACGTCTTTGATGCGGGTTGGTGGCCGCATGTCTTCAATGGCCTTAATCTTCGCCGGATTAGCTTCTATGCCCCGGTGACTTACCAGGAAACTGAGAAGTTTTCCGGAGCTAACCCCGAAGACACACTTGTCTGGGTTTAGCTTTGTGCGGGTGGCTCGCAGCTTGTCGAAGACAGCCTGCAAGGTGTCAAGGAGTGACTCCTTGTCCCTGACCTTGACCACGATGTCATCGACGTACACTTCCACTACGTCTCTAATGAGTTCTTCAAAAGTTTTGTACATAGCTCGTACAAAAGTTGAAGCTGCATTCTTGAGACCAAAGGGCATGGTTGTATAACAGTACAATCCATCTACTGTGATGAATGAGGTATGCTCTTCATCTTCCCTAGACATCCTGATTTGATGATACCCGGAATATGCGTCTAGGAAACACAGTAATTCACACCCGGAGGTGGAATCCACTATCCGATCTATTCTAGGTAGTGGGAATGGATCTTTTGGACATGCCTTATTTAGTGTGGTGTAGTCGATGCACATCCGAAGCTTCCCGCCGGCCTTGGGCACAACGACTGGGTTTGCCAGCCATTTTGGATGGAAGACTTCTCGGATAAATCCAGCTTCGAGTAACTTCTTCACTTCTTGTTGGATGAAGTTTTGTCGCTCTACGGATTGCTTCCGAGGCTTCTGATGCACAGGCCGGGCGTCGGGGTAGATCTTCAGATTATGCTCAATCACTTCCCTGGGGATCCGAGGCATTTGTGACGGTTGCCAGGCAAACACGTCGACGTTAGCCCGGAGGAAAGTGATGAGCGCGAGTTCCTATTTGTCGTTCAATCCCCCGATATACGGGTGGTCTGAGCGGCATCGGAACCAATTTGGATGACTTTGACGGGAATGTCGGTGTCGCCGCTTGGCTGCACACGAGGTGCAGAAGTCGAGCCTTGTTGACGAATGCTCGGGAGTTTTGGAGCTTGCTCCTGCCTGAAGTCCTCCTCTTGCGCCGTGGTGAGTGCATGGAGTTCTTCCAGAGCAGTTACTCTGACAGTACGATCTCCGCGGATTCGGAGAACGCCTACTGGCGTTGGCATCTTCAACACCAGATAACCATAATGAGCAGCTGCCATGAATTTGTACAGGGCAGGCCTACCCAAGATGGCATTGAAGGGTAAGTCTACTAGACAAAGTCCGCCGTTGCGACGGGGCTCGTCCTGAAGGAGGAGGACCCTAGTTGCTGAGGCGTTCGGCTGCTGCTGCAACCAAATGTTCCACATCGGCCCTCCACTGTTCCAGTGCATCCCGGGATGCATCCGGAGGTGGTGGGCATTGGAGAAGAGCACGCGCTGCATGGAGCGCGTGTTCCGAGTTGTCATGATTTGCTGACGCAGTGATTGACGCGGGCGCACCATCGTGTTGCCCAGCTTGATTTGCTGGTGGAGGCGGTGGTGGTGGGAGTGTGACTCCTGCTGGTGCTGAGGCTCCTGCTGGTGGCTGCATATTGGAGGGATTGCCCCCAACATCCTGAGCAGCAGGTTGACCGTTGGATGATCCAGCAGCTGAGTTCACCATTCTCAAAATCTTAGATGCCCCTACCTGGCGCGCCAACTGTCGGTGGTTTGGAACCGGCAGATCTCCCGACACTACTAAAGTGTTAAAGGAGTTTGGTGTTCGGTGTGGGCGTGTGGAGATTCAAGAAGGTGAATTGTAAATGACACAGGAGACACAAAAGTTTACGTGGTTCGGGTCGTCTGAGCGTAATACCCTACTCCACGGGATGTGTTGATGTTGTATTGGATGTAGCAAGAGTGTCAGTGTGTCTGAACGTCTCTCGAGTGTGTCTCAACGTCTATCTTGCGTGTCTGTAAACGTCGTTGGCCTCTCCTTTTATAGTATAAGGGCAGGCCGTTACAAATTAGCCTGGCCCGTCATGTGGCCCCGACGTTTACTAGTGTTGATACCTCTTCAACACGTTTAATTGCCCTTAATGACCGTGTAATGGGCTTTGACAGCACCGTTACTGGTATTAAGGTCGTCCGATTAAGTGTCATTAATATGGTATTAATGACACTTAATCGGGTCTTGAAGTCCTCGATTCCCCTTTGAAGATCCGGAGCCGTTGCGGGGTCTTCTTGAGGTTAGAGGGGAAGATCCGACGGTTGGACACGTGGCAGCACAGGAGCACGCTGTGGAGAACAGATAGTTCCGGGGTTAGCCGACACGTGTCAGCACCGGAGCTTCCCTCGGTCTGGGGTTAGGTCCGGGGATGCCACTTCGGTACATAGTTCAGAGCTTCCACCCTTGCGGGCGGTAGCTCCGGTTTGATAGTACACGTGGCGACCCTGGGGCTAACCATGTTGGAGAAGCGGGTCCGGACATGTTTGACATGTGGGCCTCCGAAGGTCTTCAAATCAAGTGGGTGACTTTCCCTTGATATCTTTGCAATCCCAAGGGGTATATGGTACCCAGGGTACCGACAATATATCTATGTGCTTGAAGACATGTCTTAGTCTAAAGATGTAGTGCATTTGCCACTCAATCCTCACCCGAGGCTTCGAAAGAAAGGATTGATATTGGACACTGCATTGTCCAAATCCTCCCCGTTTCGTACTTGCCTAGTAAATCTGGTCTCACAACCACGTAAAAATTGTGAGCAAAATGTAAGACTTTCATCAAATTTATAGGACTCACAGGTTGATCCTTTCGGATGACTTTTGGTGCGAACATAACCTTTTAACCTCATCAAAAACCTAAGAATAAATTTTTTTACACTATATTAACTTAACCATAGTCCACAAGCTCAAAATAGATATTGCTAATGGAATATGTATTAATACCTCTCTATTGCCCACATGCTACGGTACTGTACTGGACCACCAATTCTTGCTTGAGCAGGAAGATGAACCATCAAGTGTACCATAGTGTCAAAAAATGCCAGTAGAAATATAGTTTCTAGAATGCTTAGTGTCTCAGCTATTTCAGCCTCTGGTTTCTGCATATCACTTACTCGAATAGTAGATGTGTATATTTTCTTGAAGAAATTGTTCACACAAATTAGTGCTGCAGTTACTGGTGTTGGTAATATCCTTCTTATAGCAACTGGTAGTAATTGTTGCAACAAAATGTGGTTGTCGTGGCTCTTTAGTCCAATCAATTTCATTTCTGAAACATGGACATTGTTGTAAATATTTGACGCAACACCATCCGGTAACCTCACATCCTTCAATACTTGGCAAAACAACTTCTCATCTAGACTCATTGAATATTGTGCTGGAGGCATGTAGAACCTATCATCCACATCAATAGGATGACGATCTTCTCTAATGCCAAGGTTTTAAATGTCCAAGCGAGCATTTAAACTATCCTTTTATTTGCCATCAATGTTCAAAAATGTATTAATAATGCTATCACAAATATTCTTTTCAATGTGCATAACATCAAAATTATGTCTAAGTAATAGACTCTTCCAATATGGCAATTTAAACCAGATAGATTTCTGTTTCCAAGTAAGTGGTGCCTCGTTTTCTACCCCTACGTCGTGCGTTTGCTGTCTTCTTTGTAGTCGGATCCTTTTCAAAAGTTGTGTCCATGTTTGCTGTCAGCTCCAAAATTTCCTCTCCACTAAGTGGGATAGGTGCTGGCCTATGCTCCTCAGTACCATCAAATAGTTCTTTAGCAAACCTCAATATGTGATCTTCATCTAAGAACCTCCGATGGCACATGATGACATACTTGCCTCCCTTTTTTAGTTGGAGAGAACACTCATGTGAGTGGCATTAAGGACAAGATACTTTACCAGAGGTAACAACTGCATGCAAATAGCCTAGGCTAGGAAGATCTGTGATGCTTCACAATATGGCAGCACGCAATTGGAAGCACTCGTCCTTAGAAGCATCTTATGTCCTAACACCATCAACAAACATATCTACCACGTCGTTGACAAGCGGCTCAAGGTAAACATCCATATCTGCCCCCGGTGCCTTAGGACCAGGAATTACTATAGAGATGATAAAATTTGTTTGTTTCATACACTTCCAAGGTGGCAGATTGTATGGAATAAAAATAACAGGCCAAATGTTATAAACTGAATTGTAGGTTCTAAAAGGACTAAATCCATCACTAGCTACAGCAAGTCTAAGATTTCGACTATCAGAGGCAAACTCTGGATATGTAGAGTCAAAGTCCTTCCAAAAAGGAGCATCTGCTGGATGTCTAAGCAAAGTATCTTTAGGACGTTCTTCATCATGCCACCTTGCATCAGCCGCTGTTTTTGAGGACATAAAATACCTTTGAAGCCTTTCCCTTATTGGAAAGTACCGAAGTACTTTCATAGGAACTCTATGCACACATTTTCTGCTAGGATTTCTCTTTTCCGATTTCCACCTTGAAGTCTTGCACATTGGACAAACATCATCATTTTTATGATCTTTCCAAAATAATATGCAATCATTATCACAAGCATGAATATTGGTGTACCCAAGACCAACACATTTTACAATATTTTTTAGCTGCATTGAAATTTTTTGGAAGTGATGACCCATCTGGTAAAACATCCTCAAGTAACTCTAGTAGCATGTCAAAACTTTTATCATTCCACCCCCATGAAATTTCATATGCAACAATCTAATCATGAAACGAAGCTTTGAAAAGTTTCTACAGCCAGGATATAGTTCTTTGGCCGAATCTTCTACCAATTTGTATAAGGATTCCATATCCTCATCATGTTCTCCTACGTCCCCTTCTAAGTCACCCATGTCATCTAAACCACCAGCTAAGTCTCTAAGTAAATCTGTAATGTCATCTTCTTCATTGGACTTTTGCACTTCTACTCTATCAGGTTGCTTACTATTTGGAAAAAAACTAGAGCTTGGTTCTCCATGATATAACCAAGTTATGTACCCCTGGGTAAACCCCTCACAAATCAAGTGCTCACGTACTGCATCTTTGGCTCTCCAACAATTGTTTTTACATGCCTTACATGGCCACAATATTGTGTTTCCTTTACCTGAGTTACTAAAAGCATACTCCAAAAAATGTCAAGTCCTTTTATATATTCATCGGTTTGTCTAGGAAAATCTATCCATCTTTTATCCATGATGCACTTGATAAAAGTTGAGTCAAAATTTCAGATACATGGACAAATCCGCCTATGTAGAAACACCAAACCTCAGATATATCTCATTTTTGCACATTCAAACAACACACGAAGTATATAGCAACCTATATTCATGCCGAATGAAAAATCGTATCACACAATTCTTATTAGTAAGAATGCTAGAAGAAAAGGAACATACCAATCACTGTTCAATAAAAATGAGAATGTCAGTGTTAAAGCCTTGGTCCAGTACTACTCTATGAAATTAGCCCCTACAACCAAACATCAACAAGAGGATGAATAAGATCAGAAAGAGTCAGAAAGAACTCATAGCTCTCTTCCTCCCTAATTTTTTTATTTCACAGTAAACTTCACCCAAAATATATTGAATCAAACCCCACTCTAATGCTATTGAATCAAACCCAAAAAGTAGAACCAAATCTAAATAAATTTCTGTGGAACAACAAAACAACGATTAGGGACAGATTAGCCTGAGTACACAAATACATTATTAGCCTAACTATACTTCATACCTGGCCCTCAGATTTGATAGCCTCAAGGAGCTTTTTTACTGATCTGCAACTGGACTGATTTGCGGCTGGATTAGGGACTGATTTGCGGCTGGATTAGAGACTGATTTGCGGCTGGATTAGGGACTAACACTACTACAAAAAGTATTTTCACATGCGCTTGGATTTTTCAAACACAGGCGATCCGTAAAAAAATGTGACTGTGATGAAGAATGATACAATAACCGCCTGTGATGACAGAACATCACAGGCGGATTTTAAGAAACAACCGCCCATGGAAATCATGTATTTTCGCAGGTGGTTATTAATTAAGAGCCGCTTGTGATGTAGCTAACATCACAGGCAGTTCTTAATTAACCAACGCCTAAGAAAATACATGATTTCCACGGGCGGTCATTGTTTAAGAACCGCCTGTGATGCTGCTAAGCTCCTGTCAAGCTAATCTCTGCACAGCAAGCTCTTTTAGATGCAAGTAACACCCGTGGCTCATCATTTGGATTGTTGAAAGCATCAATTTGAAGCCTGACGATCCTTGGAAGGATTTTCCCATCCATTTGAAGGATTTCTTTCCCTCCTGTCCATTTGAAAACTTAGGAAGATGCTCCTTTCTTAGTTTTAATGCCTAAATATATTGACTAGAAATTAGTACCTACTTTCTTAGTGCTTCACACAAGCGAGTAAGTGAACAACTTCAATCACAAATCTTGTTTTTACACCTTCATAGGGATTTAACCTTAATCTTTAAAGCATAGATTTATCAAATAAGTGAAGTTTCCTTATCACACATGTTAATGACAGTTATAAGTGAAGGATGTTTCAAAGCTAACGAAATCTGAACCAGACTAAAGATAAAGAGATCCTGCATATGAGTGGCAATGTCGAGGTTAAACAGCATGAAGCTATGATGACAACCTTCAACAACATGAAATGTGATGCCAAGGTTATGCTTGCATCAACCAAGACACGTTGTGAGGGTATAACAATTGTTAGGGCAAGCATAATCTTAAGGTTATGCTTGCCCCGAACAAGTGTTATACCCTCACAACGTGTCTTGGTTGATGCAAGTATAACATTGACATCACTTTTATGTTGTTCAAGGCTGCCATCATAGCTTCATGCTGTCTAACCTGGACATTGTTACTCATATGCAGCATCTCTTTGTCTTCAGTCCTGTTGAGATTTCGTTAGCTTCAACACACCCTTCACTTCTAACTGCCATTAATATGTCTGATGAGGAAGTTTCAATTATTGATAAATCTATGCTTGAAAGATTAAGGTCAAATTCCTATGAAAATGGTAAAAACAAGATTTGTGATTGAAGTTGTATGCTTCGTCGCTTGTGTCAAGCACTAAGAGAGATGGTACTGATTTGTAGTCAATATATTCAGCGATTAGAACTGATAAAGTAGCATCTTCGTAAGTTTTTAAAATGGAGAGAAGAGAAAGAAATCTTTTGGGGCTTGTTTGGGTGTACTCAATCTAATTGGATTGAAGTGGATTGAAGTGAAGAATGAACTAATTTTCTCCTCAATCCACCTCAAACCACTTATATTGAAGTGGATCCACTCCTATCCAAACAAGCCCTCAAATGGACGGGAAGTATCGTCAGACTTCAATTGAAGCTTTTAATAATCCAAATGATGAGTCTCGGGTGTTACTTGCATCTACAAGAGCTTGCTATGAAGGGATTAGCTTGACAGGAGCTTCAAGAGTTGTGCTTCTAGATGTTGTTTGGAACCGAGCTGTTGGAAGGCAAGCCTGATCATTATAGGCCAGAAGAAATTTATATACACATACTGAATTTAATAATGTTCGAAACAGAAGCTGAATTTAATAATCTTCGAAACATGCTATCTAAAGTTGAAATAGAGCATTGTTCTAAGTTGATTTTAGAAGATACAAATATATACAATATATATCATACATTTTTTCTAGCATTCACATCTTCTTGCATATAGGGTTTCAAATTCTTTTTAATGCTTCTCTCTACGCACTTGATGTTTCCTGGTTCGGTGAAAAGGTACATCTCTTCATACTGATTATTTCCTCTTCATTATCTCCCACATTCTCAACCCCAACAATATTTTGCCTTCCAGAAACAACTACATGCATCTTCTCAGTTTCTGGATCTTGAACATAAAAAACTTGTGCAACACTATCGGCGAGAACCCACAGGTCATCTTTATAACCCACTTTATTCAAGTCTACCAGTGTCAGCCCGTAATTGTCCACTTTCACACTATCAGGATGTTTGACCCATTGGCACTTAATACGGGCATTACCATTCTTTCGCCATAATCGAGTTCCCTTATTTCCTCTATGAACCCGAAGTATGTGGTCTTTTGCCCTTGTGAATCATAAGCCTCAATACGAACACCACTATTTTGTGCAACACTCTTATTGTCTTTTTCTTCAGTGTAAAATGTGTAACAATTGATGTCATATGCTCGCCAAGATGTCACCAAAGTAGATGGGCCAGAAGATAACTTCTTCATTGTTGCCTCTTCTATAGTGTTTCCACAAGGTATATTTTTGTCCATTAACCATTCAGTGAAACATCTTTTGTCCTCTTTCATGATCCAATCCTCTTTGCGGTCTTGGTTTTCATCACGAAGCTCAATTTGGTGTTCCTCGATGTACGACTCAGCTATTGCGAGCTGTTGTAGTACACCAAAATGTGCACGGTGTACATTCTTGTAATCTTGAACGATAAAAGTTTTCTTACCCACTTTGCCTCTCCCATGTAGTCTACCCTCATGTACTGGTATAGGCACACCTATAGATTTTCCATCTTTGATGTAATCAGCGCAACCCTCAATCACTTCTTCAGTGGTGTATCCTTCCATAATTGAACCCTCTGGGTGAGCACGGTTCCGCACATAACCTTTTAATACTCCTAAATATCTCTCCAACGAAAACATATGATGTAAATATAGTGGCCCAATGCTTTTATCTGATCAACAAGATGTATGATTAGGTGTACTTGCATATCGAAAAAGGATGGTGGGAAACACATCTCAAGCTTGCACATAGTCTCACGATGTATGTTTTTAGATACTCTAAATCTTCACGTGCTATCTCCTTTCGCGATACTGCATTGAAGAAGTAACACAAACGTGTGATGACAACTTTTATATGCTCAGGTTTGATGACTCTTATTGCAATGGCAAGGAACACTATCATCATCATGTGACAATCGTCAGAATTATAACCAAATAAAGACAAGTCTTTCATTGAGACTAGTTTGCGGACATTGGATGAGAAACTCGTGGGCACTTTAATCCCACGCAAGCATTCACAAATTGCTTTTTTCTCTTCTAGCATCAAGTTGTAGCTGGCTGGGGAAGGGTAATGCTTCCCGTTCGCCTTTTCTACTGGATGAAGCTCTGCTCTCAAATAAAGATTTACTAGGTCCATACGTGAATTTAATCCGTCCTTTGTTTTCCTCAGCATGTCCTGCAAGGTCCCAATGATGTTGTCAAATACATTCTTTGTAACGTGCATCAAATCAATACTATGGCAAAATTCCAGATTCTTCCAATACGGAAGATACTTGAAAAAATTGATTGTTTCTTGAAAGCCATGTCAGTTGTATCATCTGAAGATGTACTTTTCTTTCTCTTAATTCCTTTACATTTTTTGCCCTTACCCAAAGCAATATGAATGTTCTTGACCGTTTAGAACACAAATTTTCCACTGTAAGGTTTTGGTGCAGTATCTTTTTCGATTTTGTTATCAAATTGTTCTTTCATCTTCCTATACTTGTGTGTATCTGTCAGGAACTGTCGGTGTCTCATGTACACTGTCTTTCTGGACGAAGTGAGGTATAGAAATCCAGTTCTATCCACGCACCTTACACAACCTTTCTTCCCTTTCATTTGTCCAGATAATGCAAACAGTCCGGGAAAATCATGCACGATAACGAATATCATTGCTCTTAGTGTGAAATACTCTTGCTTGTACTAATCCCATGTACGTACCCCTTCATTCCACAATTTTGCCATATCTTCCATTAAAGGTTCCAAGAACACATCAATATCGACTCCGGGTTGTTTCAGACCTTAGATAAGAACAGATAACAACATATATTTCTTTTTCAGACACAACCATATCGGTAGGTTGTACATCGTTAAGACCACGAACCATGTGCCGTGTATGCTCCTTTTTTCACCAAACGGATTCATTCCGTCTGTACCCAAGGCAAACCTCACATTTCATATTTCCTTTGCAAATTCTGGATACTGAATATCAAAACTTTTCCACTGTGTTGCATCACCAGGGTGTCGAATATGTTTTTCATTCTTCTTGTGTTGCTTGGAATGTCAACACATAAGTTCAGCCTCCCTAGGGATTGAGAACAAACACTTCAAGCGATCAATTACCAGAAAGCTAACCCTAGAAAGCTAACCCTAATCACTCCTTCGAAATATATGCAAGCAGGAAGTACGCACACACAAGTAACATATTGAAAAGGAAAACACATAGAACGACAATTACAAGTTCGGGTAAACTTCATGCATCTTATATATATTATAACATCATCTGTTAATTAAACATCATATTCATGTCACATAATAGGTACAAACTACAATAAGCTTATTACAATATAGTCCATACAACAATATCTAAAAGACTAAACTAGCAGAACACACAGAAAGGAAACAATCCATATAGTCCATACATCAATATAGTCCTTACACATGCAAAAGGGCACAATCCATATACTAGAACACCTGCGTAAGGAAACTATGAGAACTTACTAGGTACCTTGTGGCGCAGGGCATCAACACAGTGGGGCGGCGATGTGGGGCTGGAGGCGTGCCTCCGCGGGGCTGGGTGGAGACATGACGGTGCCGAGCTGGGCGGCGGCGCGGTGGTGGGAAATTTCGGCAGCCTTGCGGCGTCGATGGAAATTCTTCAGGGTTACGTTTTGACTGTGGTGAGGGGTCTTTATATAGGCGTTCATTTTTCACAGGCAGTTTTTATCTTTTTCTCAGGCGGTTGGTGCTTAATAACCGCTGTAGAAAAAGATTATCTCAGGCGATTATTACTTACCAACCATCTGAGATAATTGCCTGAGCTTGTTCTTCAGTTTCCTTATCTCTTGCTTCTTTTTTATTTAGATTCCAATATAAATACTCAAACATGTATAGATTCTGCAAATTGAGTCCAAATTCGATTATTCTTTCTTCTATATTTGTAAAAAATTAACATCTACCACCTGAACCAAATATTTTAAAACTTGTATAGCTGACATTGTAATGTTTTGGTAAATATAAAATTAATTTCTTCTCACATATTATTCACATTTGTGTATCTCCTAAAAAAAAGGATCCTTCACTGAAATTTGTTTGTATGAACATATTTGTATTTTTTATACATGTATGAATTTTGTTAATTTTTTAAAGCATTCCAACATGTAAAAATTCAAATTATCCATCATTCTAACTAAATGCTCATATACATATGAGGCATTCATCAAATTATGAAGATAATGATTCAAAAAAAATTTAAAAAATTTGAAAAAAATCATAGAGGTTGGTATGATGAATAAAAATGTCCATTGAAAAACTAAATGAAAAATCATTATATTCATCAAGATAGAAAAATGAAAAATAGCAATTGTTATATGTTTCTTATGTTCTGACCAATTTCAAAAGATTTATGAAGTGAAATTTAATGATAACCCTTACTAATCAATAATATTACAAGAAAGTGGAATTTTGCCTTTTGAAAGGCCCCACATTTAATTAATAATAATAATTAAGAGAAAGTAAAGATCTTCTCAGGCGGTTGGTACTTAATAACCGCCTGAGAAAATCTTATCTCTGGCGGTTATTACTTACCAAACGCCTGAGATAATGCCCGATCCTGTTCTTCAGTTTCCTTTTCCTTTGCTTCTTTTTATTTAGATTCCAATATAAATACTCAAACATGTATAGATTCTGCAAATTGAGTCCAAATTCGATGATTCTTTCTTCTATATTTGTAAAAAATTAACATCTACCACCTGAACCAAATATTTTAAAACTTGTATAGCTGACATTGTAATGTTTTGATAAATATCACATTAATTTCTACTCACATATTATTCTAATTTGTGTATCTCCTAAAAAAGGATCCTTCACTGAAATTTGTTTGTATGAACATATTTGTATTATTTATACATGTATGAATTTTGTTAATTTTTTTAAAGCATTCCAAGATGTCAAAATTCAAATTATCCATCATTCTAACTAAATGCTCATATACATATGAGACATTCATCAAATTATGAACACACATTGATTCAAAAAAATTAAAAAAATTTGAAAAAAATTCATAGAGGTTGGTATGATGAATAAAATGTCCATTGAAAAAATAAATGAAAAAATCATTATATTCATCAAGATAAAAAAAATGAAAAATGGCAATTGTTATATATTTTTTATATTCTGACCAATTTAAAAGGATTCATGATGTGAAATTAATGGTAACACTTACTAATCAATAATATTACAAGAAAGTGGAATTTCGCTTTTTTAAAGGCCCCATATTTAATCAAGAATAATAATTAAGAAAAAAATAAAGATCTTCTCAGGCGGTTGGTACTTAATAACTGCTTGAGAAAATGTTATCTTA
Organism: Tuctoria greenei; assembly: GCA_036927565.1. Taxonomy (NCBI): domain Eukaryota; kingdom Viridiplantae; phylum Streptophyta; class Magnoliopsida; order Poales; family Poaceae; genus Tuctoria; species Tuctoria greenei. Next base: position 78,786,670 of record JAYESD010000005.1, on the reverse strand, counting down.
GGCGGTTATTACTTACCAACCACCTGAGAAGATCGAATCTTCACAGACGGTTAGTAAGTAAAACCCGTGTGAGATAACCATCTTCTCAGGCGGTTGGTACTTAAAATCCGACTGAGAAAATAGTCGTCTATATATACCCCTCGGGCTGCGTTGAAAAAACATAACCCGGGCGAAACACTTAGACGTCGTCAGGCTGCCAAAATTTCGTTTGCCACCAAGTGTTCGCCGCTATCATCGCCAAGCTTCGCCGTTGCCTCGAGCTTCATCGTTGTCGCCTAGCTTCGCCGTTGTCCGTTTGCTTCGCCCTCGTCACTTCCAGATACACCGAGCGAAGCCATTGCCATCGCCGCCGAGCTCCACGGTAAACCCTAAACCCTTCGACCTTCCCTCCTCCGTCCCCGTGCCGCCTCTCTCCTCGCCCTCGCCGCCGGCCGAGTCAAATGATGCCTTGCATAGATTTCCATAGTTAGGGTTCGGGAATTTAAAAAGGGTAGGCATCCTTGGTTGTGATGTTACCGAATGGTAGAATAACTTCATGTAATACATTTCCGGAAACATTGCGACTTGTATAACAAGTTTGTAATGTAACATGCTGTCAAGTTGTGATGTTATCTGTTTGAAAATCAAGGATTAAACCAACCTCAAATAAAGTAAATTTTGTCAAATTCACTTCAGAAATCTGGTAGCAGTGTCCATCTTTAAAAATCCATATCTCTTCATCCTGAAGGGCTATGGAGGCAAATGAATACTTTTTGGAAAGCTATTGAAGTATTCTGTAAGTTTTCTATGGACCTTCAAGCCAATAGACCATTGTAAGGTGATGAAATTTCTCTAACTAAATCATCTGCTGTTCTAAAACTGTATGAACAAGCATCTGAATTTTTGACATAATTATCTGTAGAAAGCTCTTCTAGTCTATTGTGATACATTTCTTGAAAGGGGAATATCTATTATACAACTTTTCTATTCATTGTTAACTCAAATTCGGTTTAGAACTAATTAGAAACTGGAGTTGAAGTTAGTACCTGTGTACAGTGCTATCTGAAACAGCCAGAAAATTTCTGAATTTTGAGCAGCCATAATTCTTAAATTAGAAAAGCAACCTGTGCATATTTATATACATTTCTGGAAATATTAAAGAGTCCTCTATCAATTTCCTATTCAACGCTAAGGCTAAAACACGCAATAACCAGGTCTAAATCGAAGTACCGTTTAAGGTGTCGTAACAGTCCAGAATCTGGACAATTATGTATTCAGTTGCTATTTGGATTGTTATTTCTAGTAGGATCATCAAAAGAATTCATAATTTACGTTTATGGAATCCTGAGGATGTGTGTAACAAGTTTGCAATATATTCTGTCTGCAAATATCAATGTTCTCTATTTGAAAATTATGGACAAAATCAGCAACATACAAAGGAAGCTCTGCCAAATTTCAATTAAAAATGTGGGAACTTGGTGGTAACATGAGTGAATAATAGCATATGTACTGAAAATAGAGTGTAGCCGCCCGGCACTTCATCTCACAGGGTTGTGCTCCTTCGAGATCGGTGTCGCTATCCTTTTGCCAAACAAAGCAATGTGCTCGCATACGGCTGTTGAACATCGCTTGTGCTCAGAACACAGATACAAGTAATTGCCTATTTAGAATAAGAAGATAAAATTGCCATTGTTGGTGAGCAACTTTAACATGCTTGTCACCCTCGCAATGTATAGGAACCTTTTGGTTAGTCGCCTTAAACCCTATAATGCCTTATCAAATCCTAGAATGCTTCCATCTTTTTCTTCATGCAACAGTTCATGTAGAGTTAATATGTCATTTATTATATTTTTTGTCTTATTAGTTCTAGCATGGAAAGCCCTAAGAAGACAGGTGCTGGTAGTAACAATAAAGAAGACAATATGGAGTTTACTGACTCTAGCAGTTCAGGCTCCTTTTGCAGTCCATCAGATCATTTTCCTAATATAAAAATTAAAAAGACTTCAAAGGATCTCGACTCGGAATATGGTCCTACCGATGAGGTATGGATCACAAATCTTAGCTTCAGCAGTTCAAGTTAATGTTGGTTGTCAAGTAAACGAAGTCTTATAATTCTTTTCTACCTAGATTAATCGCAAAGACAACAAGGTGACTTCAGCTCCTAAAATCGTAGAAGGTTCTCCAATGGATGAATCCTCAGCTTCACTCAAGCGGAAACGAGGGCAACGAGGTCCCAACAAGGGTCCATTGGACCGCATCATGTACATAACAAGGGTCGGTCCAGGTGGGCTTCCCCAAGAACCACTAGATTCAGTTACCAAGTACCATAATGCATGCGGTTTTCTTGTTAGGGAACTCGTGCCGATCACAACTGAGAATTGGAGGAAATTACCTGAACAGACCAAGAATGAGTTGTGGGAAAGAATAAAGAAATAATTCAAGTTCCCAAAAGGCACGTAAGAAGCTGTAAAGAAAGCAACATTGGTCTCTTGCAGCAAGAAGTTTTGTGGCTGGAAGAGTGAAATGAATGCTTATGTTAAGGCCGATAAGGTCCCTAGCCCGAGGAAGATGGGAAAAATCACAAAAACTCAGTAGCAAGAGTTAGTTTGTCAAAAGACCACACCTGATGCTAAAACTCTAAGTGCAACTAGGTCAGAGCTTGCAAAAAAGAACAAATACCATCATCGCTTGGGGTCTGCCGGATATGCCCCCAAAGTCCAGAAATGCAATAGGATATTAGACAAAATTACCAGTAAGGGCAATCCTCACCCATTAGAAGGCTGTGATGAGACAACTCAGTGGTGGGTCTTTGCTCGGTCAGGTTTGACCAGTGAGGGCAAACTTGAAAAGCCCAACTCTGTGAATGAAGTAGAGGATAAAATTAAAGAAGTAATTGAAAAGCAACAGAAGGGTCTCTTCAATCCGAAGAGGTAGAATGACCAACTTACCGGTATCTTAGAAAACCCTGAACACAATGGACGGGTTTGAGCAGTCTCTTCTCAAATGTCTTGGCCAGATAGTTTTCCTAAAGATAAAGACACATATAGAAGACGTGAGAAGTTTAAGAAATCACTTGATGAAACAATTGCTCAAAAGGTCAAAGAAAATATGGAAGAAATAATGGAACAACTTAGACAATCGGGACAATTAGTGGCACCGAGTACATCAATGGTTCTGGTGCCAAAGGAGCAATTAGTATCTCCAACTGCCTACCCTAGCAGCGTTGGTTCTATGCCAGGCTCAGGGTCAACCCATAAGTTCCCTATCGATGATATTGCTAACGACAAATCTTGTCGTCTTCTTGTCCCGATGGGCAGAGCAGGGAACAAAACCAAACAGGTTGCCACTGCTATGGCAAAGCCTAATCGTGACTTCAACGGGAATCCACTTCTGTTGTATTATGCCGTGGAGCAAGTTCTTCAGATCATTGATAATGATTATGTAGATTATGAAATAGACCACGTCACACCTGAGGGGATCGCGACTCTGGGGTAGGTTGTCAACCAATTAATCCTTTGGCACCAACGCGATATCGTGTTGGACGATGAGCCAATTTCTAGCCCCATCGCATCTTGAAATACTGCAACCCCATCTTCTAAGCCGAAAGTCCAGGAAGATCCACTCCCAGTCCAGGAAGATCCACTCCCCCTATGTCTCAGCAAGGATGATAGTAACCTTGCTAATAAAGATATCCAAGAGAAACAAGTTGGACAACAACATCAAGCAGTACCGGAGCAAGTTGTTGCTAGTAAAGAGCAACCAGTTGAGCAACATCTTGAAGTAGTACTAGAGCCAGCTGTTGGGAGTAAAGAGCAATCAGTTGAACAACTGGTTCAACAACAAGCCAGTGCTCAACTTCTGACAACTACTCCTCGATCATCAGTGCCTATCAATGTTAGCTCATACGAAAATAAGAAACCTTCATCAGAAGTGTAAAAGTATTTGGAAACTATGAAGGAAAATATTAGAAAATTGAGTGCATCTCGTTCTTCTCATGACCCAACATTAGAAGATACCGAGGAGTGGGAAGAAGACGGTGTCATGTATAATCGGCGGACGGCTTTAGTTAAACTAGGATTTCCAATATACAAGCTTGAGGATGTTCCTCCTGAATTTGAGAATGGGAAGCCGTTAATGACATCCGTACAACTTACCAAACAACTCATCCAGCTCAAAAGAATGCATGAGTGGTACATCCTTGCCAATACAAAATATGATCTTTCTTGCGTCACATTTCGTATTCCAAAAGATGCATTATAGAGCACTGGAGAAGATAGACGAGTCACTTTATTTGAAGAGCTGCATCCCCTTTTCCACCGGGGCATGCTCGAAATCAACCTGCTACTCGTCTGGTGCTTGTAAGTGCCTCTAATATATTGCATTTTCTTTTCTTAATACACACATACACATTTCATGAGACTATAATGATTCTGGACTTCTTCAATAGGATGCAATACATGGATAATGAAAAGATGGAACGCAAGACAGGTATCCTTGATCCTACACGGATTGCAAAGATGCTATTCGACGTCAAGGCGGATCGAGACTCAGCAAAGTTCAAGCACATGAAAAAAAGAATTTGAAAAAGCAATCGCAAAACTTAATAACGATAGAAGGACAGAAGTTGAAGCTTACATAGGACATGCGATGTTTAACTTTGTCAAGGACCTCGTAAAGGCTCCATACCACTTCGAGTAAGTTCGACACATGACATTGAAATAGCAATTATTGGTAATTGTTAACACGTGTGTTTGTATGTTTGTAGTGCTCACTACATAATGATCTTCATCAAGCAAACGTAGGGAATGGCAAAGCCGATTTCCCAATATATCATTACAAAGATTTCCTTTCCATTTTGAAATTGTACGTTTATTCAATAATTTTAATTTACACACATTTAGAATGTGTTGACAATTTTTATATGACATTTCTTGTATTACAGCGCTTGGCGGTTTTACGCGGAACGGATTGGCGGTGAGAGACCTTCTAATACGACTGCATTGGACATTAAAACGTATTATGCTTGTCCGAAGCAGCCTGCTGGGAGTGTCTTATGCGGGTATTATATATGCGAGCATCTTCAGACCGCTAGCGAATATAGAGTGAATCGTGAGGATGTAAGTTATCTTTAATGTCGATATCTTATTTTCTTACTTTTGAGTTTCATTTTCATTGTAACTAGCTGAAAGTGCATCTAGGAATCCCTTGTGGGTTTTGGATGATTTATGACAAGCAAATGAGATCCTAACTACTTTGTTGAGATGAGCACGGGTTTTAATGAGAAAATGAGCAAAGGGCCAAAAAGAAAGGAGAATGAGGAGCAATGTGGAAAAGAGCCCAAGGAACAAGTGTAGTAGATCATTGTGTATGGAGTATGTTAAGGAAAAGACACCCCAAGAGCGCAACCACAAATAATCACACACATTGCACAAATTTATGCAGGACCAAACTAATCCGACTGACCCCGGACTAGTCCGATTTCTTTCTACACAAGATCCGACAAGTTCGATATCTCTTTGACTAGAATCGGACAAGTCCTCCCCAGTGCGAACTAGTCCACTAAACACTTAACCAAGTTGCACAAAATCGAACAAGTTCGATATTAGCACGGACCAGTCCGATAAACCCTCTGACCTAAATCGGACAAGTCCTCCAGGTGTAGACTTGTCCCCAATTCACTTAGGGTTTCACTTTTTCGAACAAGTCCGATATCCATCGGACTAGTCCGAAGATTTCCAGAACCAAATTTGGACAAGTCTGCTCTCAGTCGAACTAGTCCGATATTTCAGGACACCAAGGGTTTGCTACACACAGCGCACCGGACTAGTCCGGTGTCCACCGCGGACTAATCCGATCTTTCTAAACCCTAACGATTACTTTTGGGAACCCCATATAAATAGGTGTACACGACCCATCTTCCAAGAGTAGTTGACCCCTGCGCCGTCACACCTCCCAAGAGCCTCAAAAACACATCTCTCCACGAAATCAAACGCAACAAAGATCAATCCCTTGAGGATACACTTTGCATCATTGGAGATACACGATTCATCATTCATTGAGCTCTTGGTTTATTGTCCTAACACACTCCTGTGGTTTTCATTGTGATCTTTTGAGTGTGTTCTTGGTGGTGTTCTTGTTGTAATCTTGGGGATCCCTCAACGTGTGAGAAGGCCCCTTGAATTCGGTTATTTGCTCTTTGTGATAAGTGAAGAGGATTGGCCTTTGTGGCGATCCAACGAAGGTAGGGTTAGGGAAGACCCAATGCTTTTGTGGACTCCTCAACGTGGACATAGGTTGCTTCCGTGGGAACCGAACCACTGGATAAAATCATTGTGTTCTTTCTTTGCACCCATTGTTCTTACATTTCATATATATATCTAGGGTTTTGATCAATTGTGCTCACTTTACGTTGATACATTGAGTTTAAGATTAAATTGTGACACATCCTAGTTCATAGTTGTGCAACACTAAAATTACAAGTATAATTCCGCTGTTTACATCCTAGGATCAAGTTAATCGATCAAATTTGATTATCCTAGTCGGTACACACCGGACTAGTCTGTACTTGACCTTACTAGTCCGATATCTCGAGATTTGATCTGGTTGTTAAGTGTTGCAGGTTCCGACAAAATTCAAAAAGGCCTATTCACCCCCCCTCTAGGTCACATTCAATTGGTATCAGAGCAAGGTTCTTCAAAAGGAGACTAATCGCTCGAAGAGATCATGTCGGACATGAAGGACATACACAAGAGCATCAACCAAGAGAAGGTTGAAGAAGACAATAACCAGAAATTGGAGAGGCTCCTCAAGGCCATTCAAGACTTCGAGGATGACGATGAGGAGACGCTAGAACTCAAGGCGCTCCAAAGAAAGAAAACCCTTTACAAGGGAAAGGTGAAGATCGAAGATGATAAGAAAAAGAAGGGGAGTAGTCACACTAGCCAAGAGCAAGTGATCCATCGAAATGCCCAAGCTGCTGCAGTCATTACTTCATCACTCAGTCGGGATGAGTTTACAAAGGTAGATGGACTCGAGATCATAAAGGAGATATGGGATACATTGCAAACCGTACATGAATGCGATCGTCATGTGCGAGAAGCAAAGATCGAGATGATTGAAGGCGAGCTGGGAAGGTTCGCAATCGAAGAAGATGAGTCGCCACAACACATGTACAACCGATTAAAGACGCTCATCAACAAGGTGCGAGCATACGGAAGCAAGAAGTGGAACGACCACGAGGTAGTGAAGCTCATCCTTAGAGCCTTCATGCCTCACAATGTCACCATGTGCTCAATGATACGAGAAAGCCTCGGATACAAGAAGATGACTCCGGATGAGCTACTTGGGAAAATCATCAACTTTGAGATGATGGAAAAACAAGCCAAACATGTTAAGGAAATTGCCGATCTCACCTCAACAAAGAAGAAAAGGGTCGCTCTAAAGTCCACCCTCAAGCCCTTGTCTAAAGAAGCTCGAGAAGCTCAACTAGAAGAAGACGGCGATGATGAGAGCAGTCACTTGGATGAAGATGACATGATACTTTTCATGAAGAAATTCAAAAGAATGATGAAGAAAAGACAAGGGGCTAAATCGAGTGAAGGGAAGTACAAGGAAAAATCAAGACCGAAGTTGAGGCATGCATGCTATAATTGTGGCGAGTATAGCCACTTTATAGTTGACTGCCCATATGGAGAGAATAAGAAGAAGACCAAAGAAGCAAAGCCTCAACCCAAGAAGTTCTTCAAGAAGAAGAAGCAAGCTGAGCAAGCGCATCTTGGGAAAGAATGGGACTCAAATGATGAGTCATCATCCGAAGAAGAAGAGAGATGGCTAGCATAGCCATCAAAAAGACATCCATGAAGTCTACTCTCTTCCCCACTCTTGGCGCACGAAAGGGGAACGACACTTGCCTCATGGCAAAGGAAGGTAAACTCAAGGTATCTACCAAATCCTCTTCCGTGCATTCCTATTCTAGTGATAGTGAAACTAATAGTGATAATGAAGATATGCTCATTGGATTAGATAAGAAAACAGTCGCAAAAATGAAATTTTTACATGATCAACATGTTGAGAAGGATAAGTTGATACATCATCAAGAAGACATGATTATCTCCCAAAAGGAGGAATATGTTGAACCTGACAAGCTTCTAGAACTTGAAAAGGAGCGAAGCAAGTCACTAGAGCTTGAGTTAGCTTCAAGCAAGGAAGCTTGCTTGGAGTTAAGCGACTCAAGTGCTACAATCAAGGACAAACTTGCTAACCTAATCAAGGTTAACAAGATCCTTGAAGTGCAAGTTGAGTCACTCAAGCAAAGTGACCCTTTATCTTCTTCAAGCTCACCTTCTCAACCACTTAAAACTGAAGCTATCATTACTTGTTCATGTGGTAAAACTGACACCAGTTTGAAAGACAAGTCAACCTCTACCAAGGATAAGCATCCTGCCCAATGTGGGATATTTGACAATGAGAAGGTCAATTGTGCACGTAGTGCATACTTGGCCACAAGACCTCCTAATGTCAAATATGGCATTGGGTATTCCTATGGTGGAAAGCAAAAAGCTAGAAGCCATAAGAATGACAAGGGAAGCATTACCTTTGTAAAAAAAGACCCTTTCAAACTAGAAAAATCTAAAGTTAACACATCCAACATGCATGATCACCGGACTAGTCCGGTAGGGGTCCGGACAAGTCCGACCTCCCAGACTAGTCCTGTTTATAAACAACAACAGTTGCTATTTAGAACTTTTGATGCAACTTATGTGTTAATGAGAAGTAATATTCGTAAGATTTATGCTTATTATGTTGGGCCACGCCATGAGAACACCAAATCTCATGTGTGGGTGCCAAAATCCCTTCTGCCTAACCTAAAAGGACCCAAGCAAGCTTTGGTACCTAAAACCAAGGCTTGATTTGTTTTTGTAGGCCTATTCCTCCGGTGGATCTAAATGGCCGCTAGATAGTGGATGCACCAACCATATGACCGAAGAAAGAAGGATGCTCGTGGAGTATGAAGCAAATAAGGATCCAAGTGAGGGCATCTAATTTGGAGACAATAGTCAAGGAAAGGTGCTCGGTACCGGTAAAACTGCCATATCATCTGAACACACTCTTTATCATGTATTACATGTTGATTCCTTAGATTATAACCTGTTGTCCATATCTCAATTATGTGACAAAGGTTATAATTGCTTGTTCACTAACGAGGGTGTGATTGTCTCTAGGAGGAACGATGGTTCCATCACATTCAAGGGTATGTTAAAGGGAAAGCTTTACGTTGTTGACTTCAACAAAGATAAAGTCGAACTTGACACATTCTTGATTGCAAAGACCAACATGGGTTGGCTGTGGCATAGACGGCTAGCGCATGTTGGTATGATGAATCTTCAAAAACTCCTCAAGGGCGATCACATCTGAGGTTTGAAGGATGTTGTTTTTGAGAACGACATGCCTTGTAGCGCGTGCCAAGCCGGGAAGCAAGTTGGAGCACCCCATCCCGCGAACAACGTCATGACTACAACAAGACCGCTCGAGCTACTTCACATGGACTTATTCGGTCCAATTGCCTACATATGCATCAGCAATAACAAATATGGTTTAGTAATTGTTGATGATTTTTCTCGCTTCACTTGGGTTTTCTTTTTACATGATAAGGCAAAAACACAAGGAATCTTGAAGAAAATTTTCAAGCGTGCTCAAAATGAGTTTTCATTGAGGATCAAGAACATTCAAAGCGACAATGGCACGGAGTTCAAGAACACACAAGTTGAGTAGTACCTAGATGAAGAAGGCATAAAACATGAGTTTTCAGCTCCTTACTCCCCTCAACAAAATGGAGTTGCCGAAAGGAAGAACCGAACCCTCATAGAGATGGCAAGAACAATGATCGATGAGTACAATAACTCGGATTGATTTTGGGCGGAAGCGGTCAACACCGCTTGCCACGCCATAAATCGACTTTATCTTCATCAACTACTCAAGAAAACATCCCATGAGCTACTCACCGATAACAAGCCTAATATTTCATATTTTTGAGTTTTCGGCTCCAAGTGCTATATTTTAAACAAGAAGCCTAGGACTTCAAAGTTCGCTTTGAAGTCCGATGAAGGTTTCTTGCTTGGTTATGATTCGAACACTTACGCCTATCGTGTCTTCAAACAAACCTCTGGACTTGTTGAAGTAGCACGTGACGTAGTGTTCGATGAAACTAATGGCTCCCAAAAGGAGCAAGTTGATCCATGTGTGCTAGATAGAGAAGAAGCTCCTTGTCAAGCATTGAGAAGAATGCGTTAGGCGAAGTTCGACCACAAGAGCAACCTCTATATATGCCTGAGGAAAATGAACCATAAGAGGAGGCCAATGATCAAGGGGGAGCTTCCATACAAGATCAACCTCAAGAAGACGAAAATGATCAACAAGTCAATGAGGGCAACCATTTAGGGGGAGAAGAAGATGATCATGAAGATTCAAGACAGAAAGTGCCACACCTGAGAGTACACCAATGCGTCCAAAGGGATCACCCAATCGACAACATCATCGGTGCCATCCAAAAGGTAGTAACTACAAGATCTCGCATAGCTAATTTTTGTGAGCATTATTCTTTTGTATCCTTTTTAGAACCGCACAGGGTTGAGGATGTGTTGAAGGATCCGGATTGGGTAGTGGCCATGCAAGAAGAACTCAACAATTTCAAGCGGAACGAGGTATTGGAACTAGTCGAAAGACCCAAGTCCAATGTTGTCAGTACCAAATGGGTCTTCCGCAACAAAAAAGACGAACACGGGGTGGTGACAAGGAACAAGGCAACTTGTGGCCAAAGGGTATTCACAAGTCGAAGGTTTGGATTTCGATGAGACCTTTGCTCCCATAGCTAGACTTGAGTCTATTAGAATATTACATTCATATGCTATTCACCATGATTTCAAGCTCTATCAAATGAATGTGAAAAGCGCCTTCCTCAATGGACCAATCAAGGAAGAGGTGTATGTGGAGCAACCACCCAGGTTTGAAGAGGAAGAGTTCTCCGACCACGTATTTTAATTGTGTAAGGCTCTCTACAGCCTCAAACAAGCTCCTAAAGCTTGGTATGAGCGTCTTAGAGATTTCTTAATTGAAAATGGTTTTAAGATTGGTAAAGTAGATTACACGTTGTTTACAAAGAACCTTGACAATGATCTCTTTGTTTGCCAAATTTATGTTGATGATATAATCTTTGGTTCAACTAACAAATCTTTTTGTGAGGAGTTTAGTAAAATTATGACAGATAGGTTTGAGATGTCTATGATGGGAGAGCTAAAGTACTTCTTGGGATTCCAAGTGAAGCAACCAAAAGAAGGGACGTTCATAAGCCAAACTAAGTACACTCAAGACATACTCAAGAAGTTTGGAATGGACAAGGCGAAGCCTATAAAGACTCCCATGGCAACGAATGGTCACTTGGATCTCAATTAAGATGGACCAAACGTCGATCAAAAGGTATATCGCTCCATGATTGGATCTCTACTCTACTTATGTGCATCTAGGCCAAACATTATGTTGAGTGTATGCTTGTGTGCAAGGTTTCAAGCCAACCCAAAAGAGTGTCATTTGACAGCCGTTAAGAGAATCTTGCGGTATTGAGTTCATACACCCAAGCTAGGCCTTTGGTACCCCAAAGGCTCCAAATTCAATCTCATTGGATACTCCGATGCAGATTATGTCGGATGCAAAGTAGATAGAAAAAGTACCTCAGGTACATGCCAAATCCTAGGAAGATCTCTTGTTTCTTGGTCCTCCAAGAAACAAAACTTTATTGCCTTATCCACGGCCGAAGCAGAGTATGTTGCAGCCGGGAGTTGTTGTGCATAACTCCTTTGGATGCGACAAACTCTAAGGGATTACGGTTACAATATGAACCGTATTCCACTCCTTTGTGATAATGAGAGTGCCATTAAAATTGCCCATAATCCCGTTGAGCACTCTAGAACCAAACACATAGACATACGACATCACTTTTTGAGAGACCATTCAATGAAGGTAGACATAACCATTTCACATGTCAATACCGAAAAGCAACTAGCCGATATCTTCACCTAGCCACTTGATGAAAAATGATTTTGCGAGCTCTGAAATGAACTTAATATCCTCGATGCTTGGAGTGTGGCTTGAAATCTTGTATACCTGAATGCTATCTTCAAAATTCATTGATTGTTTTGTGAAAATCATCTCTCTCATTTTTTCCAAAAAACTATTTCAATTACTAGATCTTGGTGAATTATGATCATTGCTTGATTGTTGTATGCTTACTGATCATATTCATCAAGATTATTTGATTTGATTTGCCTCCCTATTTTCTAAATAAGTACCTTCAAATATGTGCGAATGGGCTAAGCAATTCTTCCCTGGTGACCACAGACTAGTCCGTGGTTGCCCGGACTAGTCCGCCCATGCAAACTAGTCCGCGTGTGTGACGGTTAGGCCGGACTAGTCCGACAGACAACAGACTAGTCCGATATAGCCTCTGAAAAAGTTCAAACTAGTCCGATCACTTTCGGACTTGTCCGATTTTTCGTGTCCATAACCCTAGCCGCCGCCAAACCCTAATCTTCCTCACCCCCACACTTGCCTCAAGCATTCTCTCTCCACGCTCGAGCTCCCCAAGGCGATTCGACGATTTATCCATCAAAAATCTCCAAGTTTGGGTGGAAATCAACCTCCTCTTAGGGATTGAAGACCACGGACTTGTTCGCCCTTCAACCCCCTCTTCGCAGAGATTCAAGCAATTTTTCGGTAAATTTTCCCCCAAACCCTAGAATTCTCCATTTTCTTCATTGTTGGTCGAATAGCCTAGCTTCTGTCACATAATACAAGTGTCCTTGATGTATTACATTGCTGTTAGGCTAGTTTTGCATTGAACAACTCCATTTCTCTAATAGTTAAGATTCTTGAGGATGAATACCGGACTAGTCCTGTCCATGCACGGACAAGTCCGGTCACCCGGACTAGTCCGTGCCTGTACACCGGACTAGTCTGATTTTTCTGAACTCAACCCTAACTTCTTAATTCCTCAATGCAATTCCTTGTCATCTATTCTCATCAATACCTTGTGCAATCCATTCTCAGGGCATGTCGAACTCACACGACGAAGTTTCCGACTTCAAGGCCGAGATGGACCACGAAGCCGTGTTTTGGTCCACGACGAGCCTAAGCAAGAAGCGCCAAGAGCGCCCTTCCGAGCCGGCTCCCTCTCCTCCCCAGGCTTGAAGGAAGGTGCTCGCGAAGAAGCCATCATCCAAGGCTTCTGCTGGAGGTGGCCCTCGCCAAGCCAAGGGCAAAGGCAAGGGAATTGCAATGGGCCTGATTGGCCCTCTAAAGCTGTCAGCTCCATGGGAAGGGGCCAGGGATCCCGCAGAGGATAAATTCAACGGAAAGGGCAGTGACACGGCGGCTAAATTCAGAAGTGTTGATTGTTACAGCCATCCGAAGCACGCTGCTGATGGGAGGTTTTGGAGCAACTTCCATGCAAACATCTACAAGTCTGTATATCTCCAGATGAAGACGCCCGTGGTGTGCAGCCAATGGATAGATTGGGCGCACTTTAAAAAGAAGGGATGCTCACCCTTTGTTGAGGTGGTGGAGGCAATGTGAAGGCATGGCCTGAGGGATCTCTTCGCCTTCAGGAACAATTGGAATGATGAAGTCATCGCCCAGTTTTATGCCACTTGCCATTTTGCAAGTGATGAGGAAGAAAGGGTGACTTGCATGACTCATGGATCCAAGTACACCATCACATATGAAGAATTTGCAAGGATGCTGCATCTTGACACCTCGAGCAATGACAATGTGATCATCCACAACATTGGTGTCATCGAGAAAGATAGGATGAGGTTTCTTTATGAACCCAACTCCAAGTTCAACCCCCCTTCTACCATGAACATGAAGCCCTTCTTTGTGGTGTCGAACAGGGTTCTAAGGAAGACAATTGCCCCCAAGGATGGGGATGCAAGAAGTGTGTAGGGGTATCTCAGGACCTTGATGAAGGTCATTAGCAAAGACAGAAGATTTGATGTCTTTGACTATATTTGGAACGACATGGTGAACATCTCCTGCACACCGAACAGGTCCTGTGGCTACGCACCTTACCTCATGTTCATGATTGAGAAGGTGATAGGCATAGTGTTTGTCAAGGATGTGGAGCACCTACTCTTGAGGCCCCAGATGCCTCAAAAGCCAAGTGTTCCAGCTGCCCCATCTCTGCCCTCCAGTCCTGAGGCTCCAGCTAGAGCCAGTGCTGGTGCTAGGGCTGCTCCCGCCACTAGGGCCGCTCCTCAAAAAGGGTCCCCTAGTGGCATCTTGAAGCACCTGTCTGCTATTTTTTTCCCCTGCAAAAAGGCCGAGGTGAAGGCCCACAAGCTCAACAAGAGAAGAAAGGATGACATGAGATATGTCAAGGAGAATGTGAAGCAGATTTGCTAAAAGCTGGAGATCAAGCCCATTGGATCTCCAGTAATTTCTGATGACTCCGACTCCGATTACACCGAGCTCGGGCCCTTGACTCCCTTCGAGCTTCCCTATTTTGGCATTGGGGACTCGAGTGGCTCCGTTCCTCCTCCTCCTCCTCCTCATCAGCAAAAAGATGAAGATGAAGACGATGAGAGGACCGGCAGCGAGGCTTGAAGACTTTAGGTCCCTCCTCTCCTTCTTTTTGGTGTCTTGATGCCAAAGGGGGAGAGATTGAGGGGGGGTCTTAGTTTTTAGCTGTAGGATGCGAGGAGAGCTTCTTTTTGTGTCTTTTGTCTATTTTGTTGGTTGTAAATCTTTTAATATGCTCTTATGATACTTATGGTCCCGTGATGCAATGTTTTGAACTACTTATGAAGTAATTGATGAAATCTGTGATTTTGCTCTAAGAATGACATATATGCTTGTTGTTGATGTGTTGATGTCAATTATGTGATTCTCATAATTATTATTGCTTCTATACACTTAGTTCTGCATCCCACCATAAAGAGTGCACATATGGATCATGTTTTCATTGCTTAATGTGTTTTAAACTCATATGTGCACACTTTATGAAAATCTCAACATTTTATCATATTTTGTGAAATCTCAATTGGTTGTCATCAATCACCAAAAAGGGGGAGATTGAAAGTGCATCTAGGAATCCCTTGTGGGTTTTGGATGATTTATGACAAGAAAATGAGATCCTAACTACTTTGTTGAGATGGGCACAGGTTTTAATGAGAAAATGAGCAAAGAGCCAAAAAGAAAGGAGAATGAGGAGCAATGTGGAAAAGAGATCAAGGAACAAGTGTAATAGATCATTGTGTATGGAGTGTGTTAAAGAAACACACCCCAATAGCTCAAGCACAAATAATCACACACATTTCACAAGTTTATACAGCACCGGACTAGTCCGATTGCCCACGGACTAGTCCGATTTCTTTGTGCACAAGATCGGACAAGTGCGATATCACAACAGACTAGTCTGATATCTCTCTGACTAGAATCGGACTAGTCCTCCCCAGTGCGGACTAGTCCTCCAAACACTTCACAAGTTGCACAAAATCGGACAAGTCCGTTATTAGCACGGACCAATTCGATAAACCATCTGACCTAAATCATACAAGTCCTCCAAGTGCGGACTTATCCTCAATTAACTTAGGGTTTCACTTTTCTGGACAAGTCCGATATCCATCGGGCTAGTCCAAAGATTTCCAGAACCAAATTCGGACAAGTCTGCTCTCAGCCGGACTAGTCCGATATTTCGGGACACCTAGGGTTTGCTACACACAGCGCACCGGACTAGTCCGGTGTCCACCACAGACTAGTCCGATCTTTCTAAACCCTAACGGTTACTTTTGGGAACCCCATATAAATAGGTGTACACGGTCCATCTTCCAAGAATACTTGACCCCCTGCACCGTCACACCTCCCAAGAGCCTCAAAAACACATCTCTCCACGAAATCAAACACAACAAAGATCAATCCCTTGAGGATAGACTTTGGATCATTAGAGAGACACGATTCATAATTCATTGAGCTCTTGGTTTGTTTCCCTAACACACTCCTGTGGTTTTTATTGTGATCTTTCGAGTGTGTTATTGGCGGTGTCCTTGTTGTAATCTTGGGGAGCCCTCAACGTGTGGGAAGGCCCCTTGAATTCGGTTATTTGCCCTTTGTGATAAGTGAAGAGGATTGGCCTCCGTGGCGATCCGACGAGGGTAGGTTTGGAGATGATCCAGTCCTTTTGTGGACTCCTCAACGTGGACGTAGGTTGCCTCTGTGGGAATCGAACCACGGGATAAAATCATTGTGTTCTTTCTTTGCGCCCATTATTCTTACATTTCATATATATATCTAGGGTTTCGATCAATTGTGCTCACTTTACGTTGAAACATTGAGTTTACGATTAAATTGTGACACATCCTAGTTCTTAGTTGTGCAACATTAAAATTACAATATAATTCCGCTGCTTACATCCTAGGATCAAGTTAATCGATCAAATTTGATTAACCTAGTCGGTACACACCGGACTAGTCCGCACTTGACCGGACTAGTCCGATATCTCGAGATTTGATCTGGTTGTTAAGTGTTGCAGGTTCCGACAAAATTCAAAAAGGCCTATTCACCCCCCTCTAGGCCACATTCACTAGCATAGTTTAATACTTATATTCTCTGCTATTCAATATTACCAGAAAAATTATTTTCATATTTTGATTCCAACTTCAAAATTCAATTGCTCATAGTACAACTGCTACAAAAATACCAAATAAATTCTTGTATACACTCACTTTGATCTATACTTTGATATTGTTCAAACCAACATGTTCTAAACCTTGTTATGTGTTTCATTGCAGCACACGAAGAATGTGAACAAAGAATGGACGGTTTGTAGAAGTATTCCTGGTGGAGGAGCCGACAAGATTGCTGCTGAACTTTGTCAATTCATTCGTCGCGAAATTTTGCACAAAAGAGAGAAGTTCTTTGATGAGAATGATGCAATAGCTGATGTGCCAGAACTTTGCGACTATGCCAATAGAAACAGTTTAGTGAAAACTTGTAAACTATGAGATGAATTGTATGTGTAACTTGTACATATGTATATTTTTTTAGTGAAATTGACTTCTGTGAGATGACTTCTGTGATGATATTGTTGACTTCTGTGATTATATTGAATTGACCTGGAAATTAGAAATAACAGCAGCTAGTACTGCATAGGTTATACCTTATCACAAGCGGTTATTTACCAACGGCTAGACCTGCCTGTGAAAAACAATTATCACAGGCGGCTAGATATAGGTAAAGAACCATATGTGATAACCTAATTATCACAGGCGGTTACTGTTATGGTAGAAATCGGCTGTGAAAAACTGTCTTCCCAGGCAGCTTGATGTAGGTCAAGATCTGCCTGTGATAAAACTATTATCACAGGCGGTTATATATGCTGCACGACCCGCCTGTGATAACACAATTATCACAGGCGGTTATATACGCTGCACGACCCGCCTGTGATAACTTATCTTCACAAGCGGCTAGCCTAAGTAAAAAACCGCCTGTGATAATGTGTCTTCACAGGCAATGTCACTTCACCTGTGAAATTGCGGATTATCACAGGCTCTTCGTTTCAGGCAGTTTTAAAAACCGCGTGTGATAATTGGTTTGGAGCCGCCTGCGATAAAGCTTATTGTAGTACTGTGATTTGCGGCTGGCTGCAAGCTGGACGGAAGCTGGTTTGTGGCCGTGGATGCACACACATGCGCAGCTGTTTGAAGCACACACGCACGTGCGGAAGCAGCCGACGGAAGCACACACGCACGAGCAGAAGCAGGCACGGGCGCGGAAGTAGGCAACTGGCAGAAGCACGTATGCGTGCGATTTGTGGAGCGAGCGAGCGATGCTCGGCGGAAGCACTCACGCGCGACTCGTATAGCGGCGCTCGGGCGCTGGCGGCGGCCGCGGATCGAGATGGGTTGGGGACGCACGTGGGTGGAGTGGATTTGGGATTTTTGCTAGGTTAATTTTTTAGGCGCACACGTTTTTAGTCAGGCCTCCGCAGTCCGCGCGCGCATTTTTTTGGCCATGCCGCCAAATTTTTAGTATTGCCCAGGCACACCTCTAGGTCGACACATCAACTATTGCATCATTAAGCTACACCGACACTTTTGTTGCCAGGTAAGAATTGCCGACAGAAATTCTGCCAGCACAAAAATGCCGACACATTATATGTATGGTTATTATGTTATTGCCGACAATTTTTGTGAGTGCAAAATACCAACCTATTGCCCCACAGCTTGTACATCGTCCATTATCATGTTTAACCAACAGTTAATTGTGGTTAATAGTGCACAAGGTGTAGTGAGTTCCGCCAGAAAATAAGCCTCCACATGAGTGGCTCTCTGTCCTAATCCGAACTCATCGAGTTCAACTAAACTAGAGGTGCCAATCTTCCCTATTCCTGCTCTGATCGCCTAGACCAGAATATAATCCTAGTCCTCTCCATATCTCCTTTGTTCCGCCCATGTCTATCTGTTCCTCCCTGTCCTGTCAAGCTACTTCGTTCTGTCATACAGAGCTAACCAGAAGCAACACCAGGCAAGATCAGGAGCTGAACAGGTTGGATTTCCAACAATCGTGGCATAAGAGCTGTCAGTACCCTGCGTACCAGGTACCCCTTGGTACCGTAAACAAAGTCATAAAGTTCCTATATCAAAGTGGTGGACTCGAAGGAGATACGCGTCAGTATCAGATTTGCCTCCCTCCATAGGGTGGCTCCAGTGTTGCCACGTGGCCAAAAGAGTCGGACCAGCCTCCATCGTTTGGGTAGCTCCAGTGCTACCACGTGTCCTACAGAGCTGGACCTGCCTCTCTCCTCAGGGGAGGTGAGCTGTCACGTGTCCACTAGCACAAGACCTATCTCCGAGTAGAGGGAAGCCCTAGAGCTTCCACATGTCAAGCTCCCAGAGCCAAGTCTGCAACGGGAAGACAACGGGATCTCCAACGGCGCGGACATTCAAGGGCTATTAATTGGCCGGTACAAGACCTGGTTAAAGCGTCATTAATGCTATATTAATGATGCACGATAAGAGGACTATCAAGACTGGTAGCGCTGCTGTTAAGGCACATTATCACGCTATTAACCACCCTTAAAATTATAGATTGTGTATAGTACAGTTTATTACAGTCGGGGCCACCTGTCGGCACACACTATAACAACCAGTCCTTGACATATAAAAGGGTTGCGCTAAAAGGTAGAAAGACAAGTCATCTCATACACACCCAATCTCACACACTCTCATACTCATACAATCAACACACACACCCTGTGGAGTAGGGTATTACGTTCAGGCGCCCCAAACCACGTAACATCCTCTGTGTTCACCTCTTGTTCTTGATCTTGACAAGTGCCCCATCCGAATACGAACCTCCGCAGACTACTTCTTAGTAGTATGGGGAAGTTTCTTAGTCCACACATCGACATTTGTCGTGCCAGGTAGGGGGCATTCAAGATTTCAAGATGGTGAACTCCGCTGCCGATTCATCCAACGGACCGGATGTGCAACCCATTGGGGGAAATCCCTCTAATGTGCAGCAGCCGGCCAACGTTGTTATTCCAACAGGCATTGCACCACTCCCACCACCTGCTCCAGCAGCTAACGCTGGACAACAAGATGGTGTATTCGCGTCGGTCACTGCATCGACAAACAACCCGAAGAACATGTTGAACGCAGCACGGACTCTACTTTAGCGTCCTCCAACGCTGGGAGCTCCTCCGACCGTGCTGGAACAATGGTGCGCTGATGTTGAGAATTTGGTTGCGGCTGCAACCAATGCAATCAGTAACCAATGTCTACCCCATGCAGGGCAGACACCATTCTCAGAACATGACCTTGTCTGGTAGACTTGGTCCATAGGCATCGCACCTTAGAAGATGTGTGCCCTCCCAGCAAGTGATGTCACTACCCTCCGGGGCTCGCCGTACTCACACGGCGACGAGGCTCCCAACTCAGGACCTCCAGTCGAAGCTCGACTGCTGCTACATGAGGCAGGACGGTCGTGGCAACATCGAGTGTGCTTGCGAGAGGCAAATTGCTCAAGAAAACCCTTGTCCTCTTGGAGTTGGGGGCTGCTGTTCACCCCTTGCCATGTATCTCCGCATGGTTGAGTGGCCTCCCATGTTCTGGCCTCATATGCGGGAGAAATATGATGGAACTGTTAACCCCGTCGAATTTTTTTCGAATCTACTCCATCGCCATCCTCGCAGCTGGAGGCAATGAGGTCGTCATGGCCAACTACTTCCTTGTGGCTTTAACTGGGACTACAAGGTCCTGGTTTGTGAGCTTACCTCCCAACCCCATCTACAGTTGGGCTAAACTCTGTCGCCAATTCACTGCCAACTTCGGGAGCTCCTACACTCGGCCTGGCACCGAGCTAGATCTTTTTGCCGTACAACAGAAGTCAGGAGAGTCGCTGCGATCCTTCATCCAGCGATTCTCTCAGGTATGGAACACAAGACAAGAAGATGCTGGAGAAACTGGCAACCAAGAATGTCAGCAGTGTCATGGAACTCTTTAGCCTGGCCGACAAATGCTCCAGTGCTGTGGAGGTCTTGAGATGCACTCTAAACCAGCTGCGAAGGTCAAGCAATCTTTCTCCAAACTTGAAGCTACTACCTCCGGCAGTGGAAAAAGAAAAAGAATTCAAGTGGCAAGAAGAAGTCACTTGTGGGCACACCTACTGCTGCCGCTGTCGTAGCTCCTGGTGGTCGGGGGCCACACCCTGACAAGCGACCTCATCCACCGTATGAAGATGGCGACGATGAAAATACGTGGTGTTCGATTTACAAATTGACAAGCAACAATCTTGAAGTCTATCGCGAGGTCAAGAGGCTTGTTGAACACAACAACAAGCGTCGAGATGAGACCCCTTTCTACCTACGTTAGGGGAAGCAAAAAGTTGATGAAGCTCCATCTGATTAGGAGCTAGGAATCCAAGATGCCAAGAATACGTTAAAGGTGGTCTACAATACTGTCGACGATGACTCCGTCATCTCCAACAACAAACGTCGGAAGATTCTCCATATGATGTATGGATGGTCTTGGGACATCACCTCCCAGTGCATCCAGAAGACTATACGTCGACAGATGGCTGCTGCTGCTCCAACTGCCAAGGCAGAGCCTCATCGGAAGTGGGTGGATACTTCCATTACCTTTGATGCTTCGGACTGTCCGAAGAACATGGCCAGAGCTGGACAATTGCCCATGATGGTCTCCCTGACTATCAACAATATCCAGCTCTTCTATGTCCTGGTGGATGGAGGCACGACGCTCAACCTCCTCGCTTTCATGTAGCTCCAACTCAACCTCTCGGACCTCAGGCCCTCACGCCCATTATCCGAAGTGGGTCCAAGAGCTATCACACCTCTTGGATCGGTTACTCTACCTATGACCTTCAGGACACGGGACAACTACAGATCTGAGAAGTTGGTGTTTGATGTGGCCCACATCAACCTCCCCTTCAATGCGATCCTAGGTAGGCCTGCCCTATATAGGATTATGGCCGTGGTCCACTACGACTACCTCGTGTTGAAGATGCCAACTCCGTCAGGCGTCCTCTGGATCCGACAGGACCGTACTGTTGGTGTTACTGTGCTGGAAGAACTTCATGCGCTTGCAACAACACAAGAAGAAGAATCCGGTAAGGAGCATGCTGCTCAACAACCTCCGAGCTCGCGCCAGTGTAGCTCATCCTCTGCATCTCGTGTGCCACCAAGCGGCGACACCGACATCCCCATCAAAGTCGTCCAAATCGGTTCCGATGCCAACCAGACCACTTGTATATCAGGAGGTCTGGATGACAAATAGGAACTTGCGCTTGTCACATTCTTCCAAGCAAATGTCAACGTGTTTGCATGGCAACCGTCACAAATGCTTGGGATCCCCAGGGAGGTGATTGAGCATCATCTGAAGATATACCCTAATGCACAACCTATACAAAAAAGCCCCATAAGCAATCAGTTGAGCAGCAAAACTTCATCTAAGAGTAAGTCAACTTGACGCTGGATTCATCTGGGAGGTTCACCATCCCTGATTGCTGGCAAACCCAATTGTTGTACCAAAGGCCGGCAAGAAGCTTCAGATGTGCATTGAATACACCACTTTTGATAAGGCATGTCCAGAAGACTCTTTTTCACTACCGAGAATAGATAAAACAGTGGATTCTACCTCCGAGTGTGAATTATTGTGTTTCTTAGATGCTTATTCTGAATATCATCAAATTCTAATGTCCAAGGAAGATGAAGAACATGCTGCCTTCATCATAGTAGATGGGTTATATTGTTATATTGCCATTCCTTTTGGTTTTAAAAATGCTACCTCAACTTTTGTGCGAGCCATGCATAGAACTTTTGGTGAGCTAATTAGGGACTTGGTGGAAGTCTACGTCGATGACATTGTTGTCAAGGTGAGGAACAAGGACTCACTCCTGGACAATCTTCAATCCGTCTTCGACAAGCTAAGCCTGAAGCACACAAAGCTCAACCTGGACAAGTGTGTCTCCAGGGCTAGCTTCGGAAAGCTCCTTGGTTTCTTGGTGACTCAACGAGAAATTGAGGCAAATCCAGCAAAGATCAAAGCCATCGAAGAGACGCAGCCCCCATCCCGTATCAAGGAGTCCAGAAGCTTACTGGGTGTCTAGCTTCACTCAACCGGTTCATCTCAAGACTGGCAGAGCGAGTGCTTCCCTTCTTAAAGCTGTTGAGGAAGTCCGAACCATTCCATTGGTGTGAAGAAGCGGAAAAGGCGTTCCAAGAGCTCAAGCAGCTCCTCACCACACTACCAATCATGGTAGCTCCGGAACCTGGTGAGCCTCTTCTGCTTTACATCGCTGCAACTACGAAGGTTGCCAATACTGTTCCGGTTGCAGAGAGACCAGAAACATCTTCAACTCAAGAGCCTAGACCCCTCCGGGAGGGTCTGGAGCTACCTAAAGGCGCATCTGGGTAGCAGCTCCTAGGCACGGATCCTAAAGGCAAGATGACTGTGGATCAACCTCCTTCAACCGGGGGAGTATTAACTCAAGAAGGAGATTTAGACCCCTGCGGGAGGGTCCGGGTTGTTGAAGAAGAAGCTCCAGACCCCTCCGAAAGGGTCCGAACTATCCAACGGCCAGCATACTTCATCAACGAAGTACTTCATGACGCAAATACTCGATACATTGAGGTGCATAAGCTACTATATGCAGTCCTTATTGCCTCAAGGAAACTTCGTCATTACTTCCAAGCCCACAAGATATCAATGATAACATCTTATCCACTGTGAGATATTTTACATAATTCCAATTCTACGGGAAATATTGCCAAGTGGGTTGCGGAGTTGGCAGAATTTGACCTCGAATTCCTGCCCTGACATGCAATCAAATGTCAGACACTGGCCGACTTCATGGTGGAGTGGACACCTTCTTTATCAACTCTAGGGGGCCTCGACGAGTAGAAGCCAGAACCTAAGGTCCCGGTCTTCACTGAGCCTCAATGAACTCTATAATTTGACGTCTCCGTATAGAAGCATGGGGTCAGAGTTGGAATCCTTCTCCTTGCTCCGACCGGGGAGAAGGTCAAGTACATGGTGCGCCTCGACTTCAAGGCAACCAATAACATGGTGGAATATGAAGGTCCCATCTTCAGACACAAGGTGGGACTATCATTTGGCGTCCGACAGCTCCTAGTGAAGGGTGATTCCCAACTCATCATCAAACA
This sequence comes from Tuctoria greenei, assembly GCA_036927565.1. Classification (NCBI taxonomy): domain Eukaryota; kingdom Viridiplantae; phylum Streptophyta; class Magnoliopsida; order Poales; family Poaceae; genus Tuctoria; species Tuctoria greenei. Next base: position 78,762,963 of record JAYESD010000005.1, on the reverse strand, counting down.
AGTCAAAGGTGAATGTAGTTGCGGTAACCCTCAGCTTGCTGCTTATCTACTTGAAGTTCAGAAGTTGCAGAAGGACTTCCACATCTTGGACATCCGCCATGTCCAGTGTCCCAAAAATGCTGACGACCTCTCGACTAATGCTTCTATCGGTACCCTACAGACCGGGTACCCTCGCACATAGGATAAAGACACTGGGGCATGTCCGACGGCTCCACGTGTCTAGAGGTTGTTGAGGCCTCAACCTCCCGCAAGATCCAGCAACGATGTTGCCACGTGGGGCACGAAGAATGATATAAAGACCTTCAGAAGGGACAACCTCCCAAGACACCATGTGTTAGGACGGGACCTCGCCGAACCTCGGGGGGGGGGGGGGGGGGGGAGCTCCTAAGCTGCCTGGACCACCGAACCAAACTCCCTTCCTCAGGGGCAAGAGCGGAGCTGCCACGTGCCCTGGGGAGCCCCGGAGCTGCCACGCATCGCGAAGGACCGGGGCTAGCCTCCCCAGCGAGGACCTGCCCTGACGTTGCCATGTGTCTCGCAACTCGCCCGAGATGGTGAGGTGCGGGAGTTAAAAGGTGGAGCGCTCTGCTCCGGTCAAACATTGAGGACCCGCAACCACCCCTGGTGCACGATGTGGGGGGACGCCAGCGGTCAGAGACCGCTATGGACAATTGCATCATAGTAAAGGTGCTGCAGGCCTATCCCACTCAGCCAAGTGGGTAGCTTGCGGCAACAAGATAAGCTAACGAGACACCTTCTGCCACCGTCAGCAACGACGTGTGGGTTACTGACAAGGGAGGTGGCAAGACGGCGAGTCTCCACTGCTACCCTCAGAGGACGCTTATGCGTGAAGCCTTAGATCTCTTAGGATAAGATCACCTCAGACCACCAGTCAGGCCCCGGGACCCCACTTGTAATTCGTCCGACCTTGACTATAAAAGGCCCGGACCGCCATCGCTACAAAGACAAGTCTCAGAATCCCCGATACACACACACTCGCATACACACTAACCAAGCAATACAATCCACTGTGGAGTAGGGTGTTATACTCCTTGCGGCCCGAACCACATAAAAACTTGACTGTCTCATACTCTTCTGCTAGAACACTTGTTTGAGGCCTAAGCCCCGCCGAACAAGAACCTCCGCGGGTTGCTCCTTAGCAGATCCAAGAGAAGTGTTGCATTGACCCTTCGACATTTGGTGCACCAGATAGGGGCTTTTTTCCATCAAAAAGTGGTAGCGCTTTCAGCAACTATGGTGTTCATCAAGCCTGAGAGCTGCGGCGAGATCAAGCCACAAAAGGTCGACCATCGTGTCGACGAACACGTGGAGAAGGAGTTCCAAAGGCCAGAACGCGTCGTCAAAACGGTACACCAGGCTGTGAACTTCGACCTCAACAGCGACCACGAGCATCGCAAAGCACTCCACGTCATCTGTGGAGGATCTTGGGAACCCGCTTACAGGAATGCGGTCAAGACCCTGTGCCGGGCAATGACTTTGTTAGCCTCTACGCATGCCCCGGCGCCGCATCACAAATGGATGGAGACGACGATCAGCTTCGACGCCTCCGGCTGCCCCGAGAACATGGCGGGAGCCAGACAACTGCCCCTCCTTGCCGCCCCCACCATCGCCAATGTAAAGTTTTACCACGTCCTGGTAGATGGTTGAGCTGGCCTCAACCTCATCAGCCGTGCGGCGTTCGACAAGCTGAAGATCCCCGTGTCTGAGCTCGCCCTGACAAAATCATACTCGGGGGTAGGACCGGAGAGTGTTACCCCGTACAGCTGCATCCACCTCCGGGTGACCCTAGGGACACCTGAGAAATTTAGGATGGAGAATACCTATTCGACGTCGTGGAGGTCAGCCTCTCCAACCATGCCATTATCTGCAGGCCAGCCCTGTATCGGTTCATGGTAGTAGCCCATTACGGCTACCTCGTCCTCAAGATGCCAACACCTACTGGCGTCCTCAAGATCTGTGGAGATCGTGCTGCTGTGGTGTCGGTCTTGGAAAAGCTTCGAGCATTGGCAACAGTCCCAACACCTGTCTTGAGTGATGCTGAGCCGAGTAAGCCTTCGCCAGACCCACAAGCTTGCAGCCGCGCCGCTGAACCACGAGTGCAGCCCTCCGACGACGATGATGTACCCATCAAGACAATCCAGATTGACTCTGATGTGGCTCAGACCACGCGTATCGCGGGGAGTCTGGACAGCGTGCAGGAATCAGCGCACACTACTTTCCTGGAAGCTAACATCGACGTCAGGAGCAGAGATCCAAGCCTTTGATAGATTGCAAGCCACACGCATGAAGCTCAATTCTGACAAATGCGTGTTCGGAGTCAAAGCTGGGAAGCTCCTCAGTTTTTTGGTCTCACACCGAGGGATTGAGGCCAACCCAGAAAAGATCATGTGGTGGAGCTGATGCGCCCCCAACCCTCATAAAAGATGAGCAGAAGCTTGCAGGATGTTTGGCAGCGCTCAACCGGTTTATCTCTAGGCTGGCTAATTGGGCCCTCCCATTCTTCAATCTCTTGCGCCAGTCCAGACTGTTTGTCTAGACCGAAAAAGCAGAGAAGGCATTTCGCGAGCTAAAGCAGCAACTGACGACGCTGCTAACAATGGTGGCATCGCAGCCTAGGGAGCCCCCGTACCTCTACATCGCCCCCACAACATAAGTGGTAAGAATGGTTTTGGTTGTAGAGCGGGCCAGTCACTAGTAGCACCAACTAAAGGAAGGGGCCCCTGCAGCTGATTTTGAGCCCCAGGGCTTGGAGCTTGCAGGGGGACCCCAACGATAGAGGAGCCTCTGGGTCCCAGCCCCCAGAGGACGTCCGGGTCCCTAAGGGGGCCCCGGAGACCAAGGAGCCTCTGGGTCCAAGACCCCAGAGGACATCCGGGTCCCCCTAGGGGGCCCTGGAGACTAAGGAGCCTCTGGGTCCTAGCCCCCAGAGGACGTCCGGGTCCCCCAAGGGTGCCCTGGAGACCAAGGAGCCTATGGGTCCCAGCCCCCAAAGGACGTTCGGGTCCCCCAAGGGGGCCGCGAAGACCAAGGAGACTCTGGGTCCCAACCCCCAGAGGATCACCGGGTCCCCCTAGGGGGCCCCGGAAGCCAAGAAGCCTTTGGGTCCCAGCCCCCAAAAGAAGCACCGGGCCCAGGAGACATGGAGTCGTTGGACCTGGAGCAGAGGGAAGAAGATGAGCCGGATTCCCAAAAAAGGTCCTGGACCATCCAACGCCCGGTCTACTTCATCAGCAAAGTCCTGCATGAGGCAAAGACAAGGTACCTTGAAGTGCACAAGCTGCTCCATGCGGTGCTAATCGCGTCGAGGAAGCTCCGCCATTATTTTCAGGCACACCAAGTATCAGTGGTGACTTCATTTCCACTAGGAGCAGTGCTGCACAACCCGAATGCAACTAACAATATTGCCAAGTGGGCGGCTGAATTAGTGGTGTTCGATCTTGATTTCTTGCCATGACATGCAATCAAGAGTCAAGCTCTGGCGGACTTCGTTGCCAAATGGACCCCCTCACTGAGCAACCCAGGGGGCCAAAAGATCAGCGAGCTGGAGCCCAGTGCTCTGGTACTTACCGGACCTCACTGGACGCTCTTCTTCGATGGATCCTCAAGGAAGCAAGGGGCCGGAGCCAGTGTACTGCTTACCTCGCCAAAAGAGGAGCAGTCCAAGTACGCAGTGCGCCTCGACATCAAGGCCACCAACAACATGGAACAGTATGAAGCCCTCATCTTCGGACTCACAGCTGCGCAGGGTCTCAGTGTCCAGCAGATGCTGGTCAAGGGAGACTCCGAGCTGATCATCAAGCAAGTCCAGGGTGAGTGCTGCTGCAATGACCTGCAACTCGCGACATATCTGATACATGTCAAGAAGCTAGAAGCTGGATTTGAGGCCTTGGATCTCTGCCATGTACCCCGCACCGATAACTCCATCGCTGATGCACTGTCAACCATAGCGTCCACAGGAGCCCCTATTCCAGGAGGGGTCTTTGGCAGGAAGTTGGTGCGGCCGACCGCTAGGCCTGTAGGGCCTATTGGAGAAGGTGAGCCCAGCTCCACAGAGCTAGCAACCACGACAGCCTTGCAACCATGGGGGCCGCCAAGGTTCTTGAGGGTCACCAGGGATCCCCAATCACCTGGCACCCAAGATATAGAAGTCAAGGAGAGTCCCGATGCGTGGAACACGGAGGTCCGGGACTACCTGAAGGACAACCTCCTCCCGAAGGACCCAGCATCCGCTGAGAGGATTGCTAGGATGGCGAAATGCTACATGCTGGTAGAAGTCTCTGCCGACGTGGTGCCAACATCGTACTGCTATGATGCATAAGTCGACAGGAAGGCTGCGACTTCCTCGCAGAAATCAATGAAGGAGAGTGTGGGAATCATGCGGCCTCCTGCACGCTGGTTGGCAAAGCCTTCCGACATGGTTTCTACTAGCCAACAGGACTACAAGATGCAATCGAACTAGTCAAGAAGTGCAAGGCGTGCCAGTTCCACGCCAAGCAAACTCACACCCCAGAGCAGTCACTCTAGATGATCCCGCCCTCCTTGCCTTTCGCGGTCTGGGGGCTGGATATCCTAGGACCCTTCCCCAGGGCAGTCAGAGGGTACCGGTTCCTCTACGTCACCATAGATAAGTGCACCAAGTGGCTGGAGGCAGCCCTAGCGATCAACATCAACAAGGAGTCCGTATTCAAATTCTGCAAATCAATTGTCTGCAGGTTCGATGTCCCAAACAGGATCATCACCGACAAAAGGACCCAGTGCACCAGTGCCGCTTTCCAGGACTACTGCGAGGACCTCGGCATTCTAGTTTGTTATGCATCCGTTGCTCATCCAAAGAGCAACTGGCAAGTCGAATAGGCCAACGCTAAGATCCTCAGGGGCCTCAAGACACACACATATGACAGCTTGGATAAGCATGGTTCCAAGTGGGTTGATGAACTCCCTTGTGCACTGTGGGCAAGTTGGACGTCACCCAGCTGCCTAACGGGAGAAATACCTTTCTTTCTGGTGTATGGGGCCGAGGCCGTCCTCCCCCTAGAGATCGCTGTGGGCTCGTTCAAGGTCCGAGCATTCAATGAAGCCTCACAGGACAGGCTCCAATGAGAAGATGGTGACCTGGTGGTGCGGCGCATACTCTCTCTAGAAGGGTCGCACAAACTTCCCCCAGCTGGGAACGCCGCTTTCGAGTGATACAAGTATCCTGCCCTGGATGTGTCCGCCTCACAACGGAAGAAGGAGAGCCCCTCCCCAACCCATGGAACATAGAGCACCTCTGTAAGTTCCATCCCTAAGCTTAAAAGTAGGACAGTGTAGGGTGTCATGGTGCCAGGGAACGACATGTAAGACAACCAAGCTCTGGGAGGGACAGGTCTAGAGTGTTCAGCCATTTAGCTTGGTCCAGCACCCTAAGCATGAACATTCTACCTCCTTTGCATACTCGAGTGGGTCGCTGCCTTATTGTAAAGTAAATTCACTCCTATGAACACCAATGATAAGAAATTCACTGTCTTAACATATGCTTTCTCATATGCTCACTTACGTTACCTGTTAATTTTGTGATCAATCAAACTAGACTCGTCTTCCGTACATCGTATTTGTGTACTTGGTGAAATCTTTTCTGTATCTCCCTAGTAGAGTCATGCAACCCCGATACAGGTGGATGTATTTGAGGTACCTACAAGGTGTCTTGGAACCTCACGGCTGTCATCTTACTTGGGGCCCTGTGCCGCCAAATCGTTCCCCACGAAAGGCCAACGCCGAGCTGGAGGTCCAATGCGTGCATCATGCTTAGTTTGGTCCTGTACCCTAAGCGTGTGCGCTTTGACGCCCAGTGCTGCGGCTAAGTACCGGGGGGCCAGGACGCTCACACCCCGAATAAGAAGGAAGCCGGACCCTGAGCGCCAATGCACAGAATTACCCACATCTCGTGTACCATCCCAGGACTATAAGACATGAATATACTTAAGGATAGGAAAAGATCATCAGCGAGCAAAACAATATGTGCCTCCGTAATGTGTGCAGGACATACAAAGCAGAGTGCAACAAAGCATCCAGCCCCGACACCTTCCAGGGGGCCGCCGTCGACGTACCTACGAAGATGGTGGGCGACGCCAGAGCATCCAGCCCCGACACCTCCCAGGGGGTCAGCCGTCAACGTACCTACAAAGATGGTTGGTGATGCTGGAGCATCCAGCTCCGACACCTCTCAAGGGGCCTGCTGTCGACATCCCATAACGTCAACGACAACACCAAGCACGAATAAGTGAGTAAACTCTCCTGCCTAGCACTTGTTGCTAACAAGTTTCTCTTGTGATAGCCTATACACCAAGGGCCTGCCGTCGACGACTTCACGACGATGGTGGACGATGCTGGAGCATCCAGCTCTAGCACCTCCCAGGGGTCCCGCCGTCGACGTACCTACGAAGATGGTGGGTGACGCTAGAGCATCCAGCTCCGGCACCTCCCGAGGGGCCTGCTGTCGATGTCCCAAAACGTCAACGACAATACCAAGAACCAATAAGTGAGTAAACTCTCCTTCCCCGCACTTGTTGCTAACAGGTTTCTCTTGCGATAGCCTGTACACCAGGGGCCTGCCGTCGATGACTTCACGACGGTGGTGGACGATGTCAGAGCATCCAGCTCCGACACCTCCAAGGGGGCCCGCCATCGACGTACCTACGAAGATGGTGGGCGACGCAGAGCATCCAGCTCCTACACCTCCCAAGGGGCCTGTCGTCAACATCCCAGAACGTCAACGACAGCACTAAGCGCAGATAAGTGAGTAACCTCTCCTGCCCACACTTGTTGCTAACATATTTCTCTTGCGATAGCCTGTACACCAGGGGCCTGCCGTTGACGACTCTACGACACTGGTGGACGACGTCGGAGCATCCAGCTCTAGCACCTCCCATGGGGCCTGCCGTCGACGTTTCCACAAAGATGGTGGACGACGCCAGAGCATCCAGCTCCGGCACCTCCCAGGGGGCCTGTCGTCGATGTTTCTGTGAAGATAGTGGACGACACCGAAGCATCCAACTCTGACACCTCCCAGGGGGCCTACCATCGACGACAACACTTAGGAAAAGCCCGGCGCTCCCAAAAGGGATACGCCGAGACCAGTCACTCGCACTCCCCCAGTCCGTTGGGGACTTGTCGAAGACACCCTGCATTCGAGTGGCAGGCGTACCCAACAATATGGCCACGCCTACCAAGGGCCCTCTCAAGGGGGTTCCGTAGGCAGGATGTCACCTAGCGACAAACCGGCTATGTCAAATGTGCAAGCATTGGTCCCTAAAAGGCTAACGGCGTCAACAAAGGCTCTTCAATACCTTACACAAGAGAAGAAATTGGGGCAACTTTTTGGAAGCACGCGACAAAGCCAATAAGCAAAACAACATAATCCAAATTCATGTTGATTTATTTTCACAAAGGGGTCATCCATGGATACAAAAACATGGCGCCTAGGTGCCGCCGGCCTCAGCTCCGCCGGAACAAAGAAGTGACCTCCTTGGCATGATCTTGGACTTCGGCCCTAGCCTCATCTTCTCGCTCATCAAGGGGACCTTTCTCCACCTGCTCCAGCGGGATCTTCGGGTACCAGCTTCGAAAGCACACCAGGACGTGGCATGCCACCAGCTCAGCCAGCTCCTTTCCTTCGGCCTCCAACCGCCTTGCAAGGACGGTGTTCACCGACCCCAACGACAAACAAATGGGCTCTAGGGCAGGAAGCAGCTGGGCCACTCCCTGAGATGGCTCCCCACACGGCACAGGACCAAGGCTGAGGGGTTCCAGCACCGCCCCAGATCGGGCCAGGAAATCTCAGACCCCTTAGGCCTCGGCCATACGAGAGGCCTGGAGGCTCTTCGCCTCTCTCTGCAGTTACCTCCCGGTCAGCAAGCTCCTGAGCACGACGCTCAAGGTCACCCTCTCGACGATGGATGGCCAGCTCGAAGTCCTGCAATGCCCGACATTTCTCCTCCAGGCTCCGGGAGACCTCCTCCTCCTTTGCCGCCAAGTCCCGTTCCCCATCAGCAACGGCAACCTCCCGACGGACCAACTCAAGACGCTGATCCTCGCACAGCTTCGGGCGGGAGTCGGTAGCAGCATGGGCCTTCAAAGCCTTCACCTTAAGCTCTTTGTTCTTGGCGTCAACTAGCTTCACCATGCGCGAATGCAGCCTGCGTCTGGCACAATATGGACTGAGCCGCGGCAATAGCATCAGCGAGAGGGATTGGCTCGATCGCCGCCACCGACGATTGTCCCTATGTCCCTCCTACTGACGCCGCAGCAGACACCAGCTCTCGAGGACTAGAAGCTTCGCGGGGACTAAGAACCGCCATGTTGTAGCCCGGCTGCACGTCGATGACGTCAATCACCGACGTGCTTGAACGACCAGTTAGTCAGCCCCACCAAGGGAGGCAACCACGACCAAGGTAGCCCCCTCCGCGTCGGGTACGTCTTCGCTTGGCACCTCTGCGCAGGGCACCTCCTTGCTTGGCACTCCCTCGCCGGGCACAGCTAGGCTTGGCACCACCTCTACCACACCTGCCTCAACGGACAGGTGTGCAGGGTCATCAGCGGCACCTAAGGCCGACGCACCTTTGGGCGTAGGAGGCGGTGCGACAGACCTCATTCTGGTACCAGGAAGGGCAGGAGCAATCATGTCCGCCCCTGGAAGCCCTAGGGGCACCAAATTGGCCGATGAAGCCCCGAGAAACCAAGATAAAGATTTGTAAGAACAAAAATGGAAGGAAGAGAATTTGCAGAGAGAAGAAGTTGCGACTACCGGCAAGTCGGGCCAATCCAATGACCCTGGCCTCTTGCCCCGCGTGATAGATCAAGGTCGCCGAGACCTAACGACAAGAAAGGTGTCGTCGTCGCTAGTACCGACTCCCAATCAACCTATGTCAGCGTCAGCTCAGGCCCTTCAGCACCTCCTCCAAAACCAGGGCCACTGCTGTAGTCGGAGACCAAATCTACAATAGAAGCTTTGGCCCCACCGATTTCCATTATTACGGGAGATGGGAGTACCACCCCCCTGAAATAAATTCCGCTTCTTTAGCATAGAAGTAGCAGAGCCTGCGACCACTGTGCGGGAGCGCTTTCTTGGCTCTGAAGTTTGTGCCAGCTGGATGACCTCTGCCCTGTTGGAAGTAGTTGAGGGCTCTGCCTCCTCCCTTGTCGAAGGACACAAGGAAGACCCTGACTCAGGATGCGCAGCTTCACAACATCGCTTTAGGACTGCAGAGGCGCCAACCATGTCTTCAGAATACAGGCGAGCGAGGTTGAACACGTTGACCTTCGGCATTGAGCTCCGCAATTCAGTCCTCACGTCGGTGGTCATGTGGAGCGGCTGGTAGTAATTCGGAATGGGAACATGCTCATCGAGGTCAAGCCCTTGCTAGCCAAGAACTGGATCCTCCTCAGGGCGGGCCTGTATTCCTCTAGCAATCCAATGGATGGCTCCCAAGTGATAGGGTCGGAGCCTGGACCGTCGGAGGGCATCTTCAGCGAAGGATAAGGGCCTGTCCTCACAATCGCCCAGTCTTCCCTCCAGTTGCCCCATTGGCCCCCTTTGAATGAGGCAATGTAACCTCGGGAGGTATTGTCCCGATGGCGGAAGTAGTAGGCCAACACTTGAGTCGTCGTGCTCCTTCCCTTCGTCTTCATCATGAAGAAATGTCGGAACAACTCCACTGTGGGGGGACAGCCCACGAACGCCTCACATAGGTGGACGAACACAACGACCAAGGCAATGGAGTTTGGCGACAGATGGTGAAGTTGCAACCCATACTCTGCCAACACTGCAAGAAAGAACCTTGACAACGGGAGTGCGAGCCCAGTAGTGGCATAGATGACAAAGAGAACAGTCTCATCTTCACGCAGATCCCAAAGATCAGGAGATCCGCAGCGGATCATCCATCTGCACTCTCGAGCTACCCAGTCAAGAAGCCGCCTCATCGGCACCATGTCTTTGGCCGATCGGAAGCGGGAAGGAGGCAGCAGGGAAGCCATTGGAGTAGGCTAAGGTGAGAGCCTTGGCAAAAGGGGTGAAGGAGGTTCGGGCGCTCGAAGAAGAAGGCAAAAACTCTGGTTGCAGGGTTTGGGTAAAAAAGGAACTGTTCCCTCTAAACGGAGGTTTTCCCTTCTTTACCATCCTCACGACGCTTGAGTACTCCGAGCGAAGGATCAGACTGCACCACTCAGCGCAATGCACCCATGACAACGGGTCCTACATCCCCACTCAGACGCACTGACCCAGTCGGTCAACCGCTTGGGGAAGCCACTGAGGCATCTCCCATAATATCGGTGCGAGCAAAAGTGCTATAAGCTGCATCAGGGACCGCTGCAATTAAAGGCGCCGTAGGGGACAGAGATATTACAGCAAGCAAAGATCCCTTCGCCGTAGCCACTCAAACCAGAATAGGACGCGTGGCGATGATTGGTAGAATCACCCACCGCTTCAACTATCCAAGACAGAATCAAAGCCCAGTACGGGAAACCAGGGAAAGGGCTCCACCTTTGGGCTACCCATCTTGCCCCGAGGTGGACCCAGGGGCCACTATCGGTACCCTACAGACCGGGTACCCTCGCACACAAGATAAAGACATCGGGGCATGTCTGACGGCTCCACATGTCCAGAAGTTGTTGAGGTCTCAGCCTCCCGCAAGATCCAGCCCCGGTGTTGTCATTTGGGGCACAAAGAATGAGATAAAGACCTTCAAAAGGGACAACCTCCCAAGACACCACATGTTAGGATGGGACCTCGCCCAACCTCGGGGGGGGGGGGGGGGGGGGGGGAGCTCCTGAGGTGCCTAGAGCACCGAACCAAACGCCCTTCCTCAGGGGCAAGAGCGGAGCTGCCACGCGTCGTGAAGGACTGGGGCTAGCCTCCCCAGTGAGGACCTGCCCCGACGCTGCCATGTGTCTCGCAGCTCGCCCCAGATGGTGAGGTGAGGTAGTTAAAAGGTGGAGCGCTCCGCTCCGGTCAAACATCGTAGACCCGCAAACACCTCTGGCACACGACGTGGCAGACACCAACAGTCAGACACTGCTATGACCAATCGCATCACATTAAAGGCACTGCAGGCCTATCCCACTCAGCCAAGTGGGTAGCTTGCGGCAACAAGACAAGCTGACGGGACACCTTCTGCCGCCGTCAGCAATGGCGTGTGGGTTACTGACAAGGGAGGCGGCAAGACGGCGAGTCTCCACTGCCACCCTAAGAGGAAGCTTATGCGGGAAGCCTTAGATCTCTTAGGATAAGATCGCCCCGAGACCACCAGTCAGGCCCCGGGACCCCACTTGTAAGGTGTCCAACCTTGACTATAAAAGGCCCATCGCTACAAAGACAAGTCTAGAATCCCTGATACACACACACTCGCATACACACTGACCAAGCAATACAATCCACCGTGGAGTAGGGTGTTACGCTCCTTGCGGCCCGAACCACTTAAAAACTTGACTGTCTCATACTCTTCCGCTAGAACACTAGTTTGAGGCATAAGCCCCGCCGAACAAGAACCTCCGTTGGCTGCTCCTTAGTAGATCCGGGGGAAGTGTCGCAACCCTTCAACAGCTTCAATCGGGGCTCAAGATCCCGACGGGGTTTTTGTTGGGAGATTACCAACACCTGCCGCTCAGCCTGCCGAACTGAGTGATGGGGGCAAGACCAGCACCCGAAGCTGGCAGTCTCGGTGGCATTGTTACCATGGCATCCACCAAGGATCGTAGGCGCTACAAGAATCTTCAAGCAACCATGCGCACAAGATCCAAAAGCTCAAGTCAGCCCTGATGCATGGATCTCGGAGGTTCGGGACTACATGAAAAACAACATCCTTCTTGAAGATGGTGTATTCGCTGAGCAAATTGTCAGATTGGATAAAATATACACGTTGGTAGAAGAGGATCTCTACCAACATGGCGCTAGTGGCATTCTTATGTGGTGCATTTCCGGGAAGAAGGTTGCGAACTCCTCGTAGAGATCCATGGAGGCGAGTGCGAGAAACACACATCATCTCATACGGTAATCGGTAAGGACTTTCGGCATGGTTTTATTGGCCTATAGCACTCCAGGATGCAGTCGAGCTGGTCAAGAAGTGTGAAGCATGACAGTTTTGTGCAAAGCAAATTCACACACCGACGTAGTCACTATAGATGATTCCTCCCACGTGGCCATTTGCTGTGTAGGGGATTGACATTTTGGGACCTTTCCCAAAAGCCGTCGGAGGATACTGGTTTTTATATGTCGCCATCGACAAGTTCACGAGGTGGCCGGAAGCAACTCCAGTTGTGACTATCAACTAGCAATCAGCCATCAAGTTCTTGAAGTCCATTGTCTGGAGATTTGGAGTTCCGAACAGAGTCATCACTGATAACGGAAGTGCAGCTTTCCAAGAGTACTGTGAAGAACTCGGCATACAAGTCAGCTACGCATCAGTAGCTCATCCCGCAAGAAATGGCCAAGCTGAGAGAGCAAATGCAGAAATATTCAAGGGACTCAAGACACACACTTATGAGTGCTTGAAGTAACATGGCGCCAACTGGATTGAAGAGCTTCCGTCTGTGTAGTGGGCGAGTCGGACAACATCCAGCCGGGCAACTTGAGAGACACCCTTCTTCTTGGTGTACAGAGCTGAAGCAGTCCTTCCTCCGGACATCACCATGGGTTCTCTCTGAGTCCGGACCTTTGACGAAGCCACGCAGGACCATCTCTTGCGTGAAGACCTAGACCTCGTCGATGAGCAAGGTGCCAAGTAGCTGTTCGAAATGCGTGCTATTGTCAGGCGCTCCAGTGCTATCACCAAAGATATGTGCGCAACTGGCAGTTGGAGGAAGGCAACCTGGTGCTGCGGAGAATACTTACTCATGAAGGGATGGACAGACTTTCCCCCGGATGGGAAGGTCCCTTTCGAGTCATCAAAGTTTCCCTTCTTGGATGCATTCGCTTGGCAACAGGGGATGGGATACCACTTCTCAATCCATGGAACATTGAGCTCTTTCGTAAGTTCTATGCTTAGTCACACGCAGGTGAGTTTGTATTTGTGTAAAATGTATTTCATAGAGTATATGAACAGAGCCGGGTTGGTCTTAGATCAAAAGCATACTTAACTTGGTCCTGTACTTTAGGTGTGTCTTTTCCTTCCCTGGGTGAGTACAAGATGAATAGCACGCTTAACTTGGTCCTGTACATTAAGTGTGTCCTTGTCTCCCCGATTATTCAGACCTATAATGAAATACATTTGTGCAAGTATACTCTACATGCATTAATTTTGCGCAAGCTCATTATTTTTATCATCATTTACCTTCTTGTCAATAGAATTGTTGTGCAATCCATTTGAAATTTAGTCCTAGAAGTTCATGTGATGTATAAGTTTTATTGGTAATCTTCAATTGGATCTTAGTATAGCCAGACAACCTACTTGCCTGAAAACCAAAGCCAATGACAGGTCTGGAGTGCGCCATCGACTTAGCCTGGTCCAGCACCCTAAGTACGCCACTCTACCTATTCTGGTGGGTCTCAGTAAGGCAAGTCCAGAAAGCATTTGGACCTAAGGAAGTTTAATCAATATACTTATGTTGTCACGGTGAGTTTGTTAGGATCTAAAATTCAAAGAAGGATAATAAGCCGCAAATGAGCTATAGGGAAGAGGACGAATTTAACTATTTTTCTTGTCCCTAATGCACAGGAAAAATGAACAATTGACGACAATCTTCACGGGCGATGGTGGATGCTGTCAGAGCACTAAGACCCGACAACTCCCATGGGGCCCGCCGTCAACTTTTCATGCCTTAACAGAGGGCACTTTCGAAGCAAACAAGCTCCAACAACCCCAGGGGGGCCTGCCATCGACTTTTCGTGTGTTGACAGTGGGCGCCGTCGAAGCAAACAAGTTCTGACAACTCATAGGGGGCCCGCCGTCGACATTTTACGCATTAACAGTGAGCGCCGTCGAAGCATCAAGCTCGGACAACTCCCAGGGGGCCCTCCGTCGATGTTTTATGCATTTACAGTGGGTGCCGTCAAAGCCACAAGCTCTGACAACTCCCAGGGGGCTCGCCGTAATGTCTCATGCATTGATAGTGGGCGCTATCGAAGCAAACAAGATCCAACAACCCCCAGAGGGCCCGGCATTGACATTTTTTGCAGTGACAGTGAGCGTTGTCATAGAAAACAAGCTCCGACAACCCCCAGGGGGCCCTCGGTCAATGTTATATGCGTTGACAATGGATGCCGTCAAAGCATCAACCTCAGACAACCCCTAGGGTGTCCGCCGTCGATGTTTCATGCATTGATAGTGGGTGTTGTTGAAGCAAACAAGCTTCGACAACCCCCAGGGGGCCCTTCATCGACAATTTGTGCATTGACATTGGGCGCTGTCGAAGCAAACAAGCTCCGACAACCCCTGAGGGGTCTCGTCGTCGATGTTTTACGCATTGACAGTGGGCACCATCGAAGCATCAAGCTCTGACAACCCCCAAGGGGCCCGTCGTCGACTTTTTATGCATTGACAGTGGGTGCTATCGAAGCCAACAAGCTCCCAAAACTCCCAGCGGGCTCGTCATTGATGTTTTGTGCATTGAAAGTGGGCTCCGTCGAATCCAACAAGCTCCAATAACCCCCAGGGGGCTCGCCGTCGACGTTTTATGCATTGACAGTGGGCGCCCTGGAAGCCAACAAGCTCCGACAACTCCCAAGGGGCTCGCCGTCGACGTTTTGTGCATTGACAGTGGGTGCTGTCGAAGCCAACAAGCTCCAACAACTAGTAGGGCGCCCAATGTCGATGTAACGAAGGGTCCTTGGAGATTTCGGAAGCAAACTCAGAGCTCGGAGCTATCATATTGGCTGCGAGTCGTAACAATCAAGTTTTCGAGACATTGTCAAATTCTTGAAGAAAGGTGTCCTCAATCAATTGAACACATCTACAAGGAGGTCACTAAGACAAAGGGCAATGTGTTGAAAACAAAAATGGAGTTCGAATGGACTTCATTCATTCAAATTTGGAGATTTACAAGGTGAAGGTACAAAGAGAAAGGTCCTAGCTACTGGAGTTCCTCATGAAGAACGAAGCAACTTTCTCAGTGTCTTCTTGGATGCTGGCCTTGGCATCTTTCTCGGTCCTTGAAATACTGGAGCTAGAGACATCGAGGAGTCTCGACTTTGGAAGCATGTCAACACATACTCTGTGACGTTCTTAGCCAGAGATTTCCCTTTAGTCTCGATCTCATCGACGACCACATCTCCCAGAGCCTCCACCTAGGTGCCTGCGAAGTTGAGTGCCACCAGTGCCTTGTCCATCTCTGGCTCTGGATTACCCGATCAGACCGAACTAAATCCAAAAGGTACCAAAGCTTCATTCGCCCGCCCAAGGAAGTCCCAGACCTGTTGGGACTCAACTCTTCATAGATCCTCCAGCGACCTCCTTGCAAAAGAGAGCTTCGCAGAACCCTCCTTCAAGAAACACTCGACCTCCTTGGCATGATGCTGAATCCGTTCAGCCAGCAGCTTCTCTTCGTCGGCAATATTCTTCTCTCGGAGGTGAATGCGGCCTCGCCTATCCACAAGGTCCTTCTCCTTCGCCTTCACTATATCCTCCCTGGTAGAGACACCACTTTCTCTTTTCCTGGCTCCTTCCTCTGCCAGCCACAATTGGTGCTTCTCTTGTTCGCACCAGGACTTGAATTCTTCCACGCGGTAAGCCAAGTCCTGCTCGCCACTTGCCAACTTCTGAGAGAGTTCATCCTCCCTTTTCTGGATCTTATCTTCTTTCTCCTATAGTTTTTCCTCCTTATTGTCTAATTCTTCCCGACAATTGAGGAGTTGTTCCCTCACAACATTGAGACTCCAAGTGCGGCTCTCTGCTGCTTCATTGGCCCTCTGAGCGTGCTCGTAGATCTCTTGGGTCTTCTTATTGAGAGCCTTTATAGCGGCCTCTCATTCATCCAGCTCCTTGTTCAAGAGCGAATGCCGAGCCTTCTCTGACGCTACCCACTCCTTCTGGTCTGCCAGCCGGGACTGCGTCAGCCTTGTCTCGAAGTGCAGCTTTTGGCGCCAACGCATCAGCATGGCGCGCTCTTCTTCAAGAGACTTGTGCTCGTAGTCGAAGGCAATATGGACCTGTCGCTAGAGAAGGCATTGTGAATCGACAACACCAAAGGGATTGGCTCTGGGCCTGCTGGGGGTTTGTCCTCCGGTTCCTTCAAGTCTTCTAGAACAGTCGTCGGATCCCATGGCACAAGCATGGACACCAACAAGTCGACATCGGCAGGGCTGGTCTCTGGAAGTTCATCTACCTCCGGCGTAGATGAGGAAGGTTCCGCAGCTGGATCTTCTACCTCCAGCACTTACGAGGAGGTATCACAGCCGAATCTTCATCCATTGGCGCAGAAGTCGAAGGTCCCGCACCAGGATCCCCTTGTGCAGGATTGGACATGGTCACCTTTAGTGTTGCCACATCTATAGCTGGTGCCAAGACTTCCAGCGGAGCTTCATTGATTTCCGGTGTTGATGTTGGAACCTTCGCAGCTGGCTCCGAGACAGCCGAAGCTTGCTCGAGCCTTTCTTCCTCGTGGTCCGGCGCAACCACGGGCTCTTCGATCATCGGTGCTAAGGTCGTCTCCACGACAGTTGGCATCGGAGCTGACGTGTCGTCCGCCACAACCATAGGAGGAGGGGCCAGAGCAGTAGTGGGAGCTTCAGTTGGCGCAGTCTCTGAGGCTGCAGTTGGCTGGGAGCAGCAGTTCCTTTTCTCGATACTTGGGAACTAGAGGATAGAGAATTCAAGAAAAAGCAAAAAACAAAATCAATACACAAACTAAAGAGATGCCCCTTACCTAGGGACGTTGCTGCCCCATTTGGCGCGGATCTTCTTCTTTGGATGCTTGGAGTCAGAGCCCGCTGTCACTGGTGTGGTAGACGATCCGGTCTCCGTACCAGGTGCTGAGGCAGCCGCTGGCACTGCCTCAGCTGGTACCTCAGTCGTCGGAGGATTTACTCGGGACCCAGAGCCCGCCTCAAGCACTGGAACCGAAGTCGACTTGCCGTACCTAGTGCCTTATATGGACACTAGATCTGAAGGATCTACCAAAGCTGGAGGCACAACCAGCAAAAACTTCAACCGAGGCTGATGGGTTGCTTCTCTCAGAGCGTCCCTCACATAGCTCCCGTCGCTTCATGCCAACTTCCACTTGCTACTTGGGGCATCGATAGGATCTTTCCCCTTGCCTCGGCTTGAGACCGACTCTTTGGAAGGTGGAGCTACAGGACCTTTGCCTTTGACACTGACTGGCACAGGTCCGGAGCTTCCATTTGGACAAGGATATCCGGAGACCACAATCGCTACTGGACGACTACTTCTACGCCTCTCCACAATACCCTTCTGTAGTTCCCTCCTGAACTCTGAAACCATGTTCAGGGGAAGGAACTCTGCTGGAGGTGTCAGGTCATCAGGATTGATGGTTTCGTGGTGCAACTTTTGGAGATGAAGCTTCAAAGCCTTTTCATCCAAATTTGACCCGAGACCAACATCAATCCGGTATGGGTCCATTTCTCCACTGAATGCCCAGGCATGCCATTCCCTTTCCTTCAGCGGAGCCCAACGGTTGGTTATGAAGTTTGCAATCACCATCAGAGGGGTCACCCCTCCTTCCATGCAGCTCCAGATCCTCGACAAGATCAGATTGTGCCCTTCTAATAGTTTCAATAGCTACTCCCAGGTGTCGCTGTTGGTGTTGGGAAGGCTGTCAGGTACCTACAGCCTGTCATGGCGATCCACCCTGATGACCACCCAATCATTCTTGCAGCCATCCCACTTCTCGGAAGGAAACGTCTTCAAGTACTTGAATGGTGAATTCTTGCGCTTCAAAAAGTAGTACAAGCCAAGGAACTCATTAATTTTCCTGGTTGTATGGACTGTGAAAAAGGTCCAGAAGAGCTCGATGCAGGGCAGCACACCCACCCACATCTCGGTAAATGGACGAAGGTCGCCACCAGAAAGAAGCAGTGGGGGCCGAGGTGGTGGAGCTGGAACTCGTAGAAGTCCAGCAACATCATCAAGAAGCTGGAGAATGGCGTGATGAACCACACCATGGCAAACGCCGAGAAATACACGATCTTGCCGGCACTTTCCTTCTTGAAGGGGAGCTTGCCAAAGCGAATCGAGTTCTTGAAGGAGTCACTCGACCACCCCATATAGGTGCGGACCCTCGACAGCTCAATGTCATTCTTGATCTTGCCGCGAGGAAGTCCTAAATCCATCGCTGCAAAGTGGAGCAGAAGTGGGAAAAGTGTTGCAAGGGTGGAGAGCTCTAACCGCAAGATGAAATGAAAGCATAAGGAGTTCTCTTTCCGTGCAGACTTTGTCCCTTTAGTAAGACTCCGCAATGCTTGTATGGAAACTACATCCGGACCCGAATCACGAATAACCTCGTCAATGACAAGGGGGCTCGGTTCCAATTTGTTAAAAAGTTGCACCAGGCAAACCATTGTCATGATGGGAAATTGGAAGCTCGAGGGCGGCAGCCCGACAGGGCTATAAATATTAAACTGGAAACTGATACGAGCTTCATATCGGGAATCAGCGATCTTCAATTGCATGAGATTCGCATGCCAGGATCCCACTCACCATATCAAGAAGTGCCTCATTGTTGTGGTATAACTGCATGCCGTTGCTTCAACCACACAGGAAAAAACTTTGGAGTAGCAATGCGGGAATCAATGATGGACCCACCTCCAGCAGCATAACCTCTCCCTGAGGTGGGACCAAGGGCCACTGTTGGTACCCTGCATACCAGGTACCCCTTGGTACCGTAAACAATGTCACAAAGTTCCTATATCCAGGTGGCGGACGTCCAAAGGAGATGCGCATCCCACAATATCAGATTTGCCTCCCTCCACAGTGTGGCTCTGATGTTGCCACATGTCCAGAATAGCTAGACCAACCTCCCTCATTTGGGTAGCTCTAGTGCTACCACGTGTCCTACAGAGCCGGACCTGCCTCCCTCCTTAGGGGAGCTTCAAAGCTATCACGTGCCCACTAGCACCGAACCTATCCCCCAGTAGAGGGAAGCCCCAGAGGTTCCATGTGTCACCCGCCCGGATCCAAGTTTGCAACAGGAAGACAACGGGATCTCCAACAGCATGGACATTCAAGGGCTGTCAATTGGCTGGTACAAGATCTGGTTAAAGTGTCATTAATGCTATATTAATGACGCATGATCAGAGGACTATCAAGACTGTTAACGCTGTTGTTAAGGCATTTATCACGCTATTAACTACCCTTAACATTATAGATCGTGTATAAGACAGCTTATTACAACTGGGCCACATGTTAGGCCAGGCACACACTGTAACAACCAATCCTCGGCATATAAAAGGGTTGCGCTGCACGTAAGAAAGGCAAGTCATCTCATATGCACCCAATATCATGCACACTCATACTCATACAATTGACACACACCCCGTGGAGTATGGTATTACCATCAAGTGGCACGAACCACATAAAACCCTCTGCGTTCACCTCTTGTTCTTGATCCTGACTAGCTCCCCATCCGAATATGAACCTCCACGGACTACTTCTTAGTAGTACCATGGGATGTGTCTTAGTACACACTTCGACAAGAGCCATGTCGATGGAAAAGCTCAAGACCCCTGACGCTCATCCCAGCGGCATCAATGGCACCGGTGGCGATACCGATAACAAGATCACGATGACCCGTCCGTAAATTCGTGTGGGAAACATGGGGATCGGGTTCCTGTTACTCACCAAGACAAACTACACAGAGTGGACATTCATGATGGAGATCAAGCTAAAGGCTCACATGCTGTGGGAGACGGTGAGCTGCGAAGGCGTGACGATGCAACAGGAGAACATGATGGCACTAGACATCCTACTCATTGTCATCCCACCAGAGATTATCACAACGAATAAGAATAAGAAGACGACAAACAAGGCATCAACCATGATCATCCTCATGCGGGTCAGGTATGACCGCTTGAAGAAGACCACAGCATGGCAACTCAAGCGCGAGTTTGAAGTGATCGTGTTTAAGTTTGGCAAGAGTGTGGAAGACTTCTCCCTTCGCCTAAGCGGCATCATGGCCCTTCTCAATACGCTAGGGGGAGATCAACGAGGCAGTGGAGGTAGATAAGCTCCTTCGAAGCGTTCTAGAATGCTTCGAGCAGATCGTGGTGCCGATCTCGACCTTGCTGGTCGTGTCAACCCTCACATTGTCGAATGTGAAGGGATGGCTGAGGGCTGCCGAAAATATCTTTGACATGATACAATAGAAGGAGAGGGTGCACAACAGTCTCTTGTAGCTCATTCAGCAGGAGTGGGAGACGCGGCGGAAGCATGTGTGAGGTGATGAAGGATCTTCAAAGAAGGGTGGTGGCAAGGGCACGCTTAAGAAGAAGAGTTCAAGAAAAGAATCTATGGGACCAGTGCCAGAAGTGCGGCAAGAAGGGTCATTGGTCCAAGGAGTGTCATTTAAAAAAAACAACAGTAGTAGAAGCCGCACCAGTAAGCACACATAGCAAAGGCAGAGGAGGAGGGCATCTTGTTCATGAAAAGGATGTCATCAGTACAGGAGGAGCCTGTAATGGAGCATTCCATGCACCAACTAGAAATGGTGGAGCGATGTGTCTTGGCACACCGTGATGACTCCGACAGTGCCCTTTTGTACCTCCACTTGAGCACTACCAACCGCATGACTGGTCCGCGCACCGTCTTCTCTGAGCTCAATGAAAATGTCGTCAGAACCATCAAGTTCGCTGATAACTCAGTTGTGCGTATCAAGGGGAAGGACACAATCATGTTCGCCTGCATGACGATTGAGCATCAGCAGCTTACCGGCATCTATTTCATTTCACACCTCACCACCAACCTCATCAGCCTAGCCGGTTGGATGAGGACGGCTACAACTTTACATTTTGTGGAGGAGTGCTGCATATACAGGATGAGAAGAACCGTCACCTCACGTGGGTGAAGCACAACAACACCAAGTTGTACTCCGTCAGGATCACATCACGCACTCGGTTCGCCTGACCACGCGACATGATGTTGTTGTGTGGTGTTGGCAGCAACACTACGGACACATCGGGTTTCAGGGGCAGCACAGCGACACCAAGTTGTACTCCCAGGCTCAACATCACGTGCACAGTTTTCCTGACCATGCGACGCGATGATGTTGTGTGGCGTTGGCAGCAATGCTACAAACATGTAGGCTTCCAAGCCACTTTGAAAGCAGGCAAGCAAGGAGATGGTGCTCAGGCTTCTGCACATTGATTGCATCGATCAAATGTGTGAAGCTTGCTTGGCCAAGATGCAGAGGTGCTCCAGCTTCCATATGAAGGTACACGACGCACGGAGAGCGCGCTCGACCCCATCAACGGCGACATCTACAGATCGATTACTTCGGTAACTTCAGGCGACAACAACATGTTCTTGTAGCTAGTAGACGGTATGAGTCGCTATATGTGGCTCCATCTGCTAGCAAGCAAGCACCAAGTGCCTAACCTAATTTAGTAATTCTAGGCGACGGCTGAATTAGAGTCTGATAGGAGGCTGAAGCTACTTTGTACTGATTACAGGGGAGTTCACCTCCAAGGAGTTCGGCAAGTATTGCGCTCAGCATGGTGTCAAGCATCAGCTCACTACCCCCTACACGACGCAACATAATGGAGTTGTGGAGCGGCATAACGAGACGATAATTGGTATGGCGAGAAGCATGTTGAAGGCGAAGGGTATGCCCGAGATTTTTTGGGGTGAGGAAGTTGTCATGGCTGTCTACATCTTAACTCGATCCCCACTCGTGACCTTGATGGAAAGACACCATATGAAGCTTGCACGGGAGTGACCAGCCATTCACAACTTCCGAATTTTTTTGTGTGCAATGCATGTGAAAATGAGACGCCCCCACCTGAAGTTGGAAGACCAGAGTACACCGATGGTTTTATTGCCTATGTTGTAGGGACGAAGGGTATCAGATGTACAAATCGGCTAACAGACGCACACACATATCACGCAAAGTGTTCGATAAGGCGATCAAGTGGGATTGGGGTGAAGAAGCTGCTGATGAAGACTATGGCGCGTTCTACATCGACTCCCTACATCTAGCATTTGTTGGACCTGCTATTCCAGCATCTGAAGCAATGCTGCAGGGCCAGGAGGGCAGAACTGCACCCCTGCAGTGCCCAGAAGGAGGGCAGGAGGGTCTGTCCATACCCCAGGGGCTCTTGCGCAGCAGCACAGTCCTGCAGAGAGGTGCCAGAACCCGAAGGCTACAGCAGGGCTTGTCCAGCAGGGAGAAGAGCTGGGACAGCCCTGCGTAGGATCAGCAACAGCAGAAGGGTCTGAATTTAAAGACCCGTGCTCCTTAAGTTATCCCTGGCATCCCCTGCGGCCCATCCGTTAAGCGACGCTGCAGTCGTACCACGCAGCAACGTCGTCGATGCCTACTGCAATGATGGTGCTGATCTTCGGTTCCACACGATGCGCAACGTGCTGGGGAGCCTGTTCCCTCCTGGATGAGAACCACGCCCACCAAGCCTAGAGGAGGGGGAGCAAATGTTCACCACAAAATATCTTCGAGTTTTATTTGTCAAGTTGCAGTAGTTATCTTTGTTTTTTTTAAAGTTAGTTATCTATCTTGGCTTCTTCGAAGGTAGTTATCCATTTTGTGATCCTACGTCGTGAAGATCGGAACCCCAAGTCCGCATCATTTGGTATCAGATCTTTTGTTGACACGGTAGTATCCTTCACTCTTGGGTGATGAAGAAATAGAGTTGAGGATGACTCCTTTTCAAGACGGGATAATGATGCGGATATTCCGCCTTGTCTGAACTTGTTCACGCTGTCTGAAAGTTGCGCTGCAGAATCTCCAACTTCACGTGCAAATCTATACCAACCTTTTATGTCCCCTGGTGCATAATACACATGGTGTGAAAGCATAACAAGTCTAGTTTCTAACGTAACAAACGGTGCGCCATTTGAACTTCACAATCAAGAGTAATGACTGTTTTGATGCAAGGAGGTCAAGAGCTGAAACACCGCGCGAGGCACCTCGGGAATTCATTTTGTTGTGACTCTCTGACTCATCTAAACTCCTGAACTGAAGGTCCATTCACACCTAAACTAGGAGGGTTGTTCCTAGTATAAATATGTAGCAACTCCTTGTCGTTCTAAAGACTTGAAGACTTCAAACATGAGACATTATCCTTTTGTTAAGCTGTGTGCTAACATTAGCAGCCGCTTCATCGGCTACCAACTGGTGCTTCTGATCCATTGATTCCAGATTGTGTTGGTTGTTTCTTTGAGAGTGTGGTTGGGCGAATCCTCGATTCAGGTTGCCAATTAAAGGCGGTGGTTGGCTTTGTGTTTTATTCATCAGGTTGCACTAGTTATCTTGGCTTCTTTGAAGCTAGTTATCGTGCCGCTTCATCGGCTCCCAACTGGTGCTCTTGATCCATTGATTCCAAGTTATGTTGGTTGGTTCTTTGAGAGTGTGGTTGGGCGAATCCTCGATTCAGGTTGCCGGTTAAATATGGTGGTTGGTTTCGAGTTTTATTCGTCAGGTTGCACTAGTTATCTTAGCTTCTTTGAAGCTAGTTATCGAGTTTGTGATCCTACATCGTGACGATCGGGACTCCAAATCTGTATCATTTGGTCAGAGCTTTCTTTGACACTGTAGGATCCTTTACTCTGGTGATGAAGAAATAGAGTCAAGGACGACTCCTTTTTCAGAGGGGGAGAATGATGCGGATAATCCACCCTGTTCGGACTTGTTTGGGCTGTCCGGACGTTGCGCGACAGAAGCTCCAACTTGATGTGCAACTCTGTACGAACCTGCCACGTCCCCCGGTGCATAGTGCATATGGTTTGAAAGCATATTAAGTCTAGTTTCGAACGCAACAAACGGTGCATCTTTTGAACTTCTCAATCAAGAGTAATGACTGTTTTACTGCAAGAAGGTCAAGGGCTGAAACACTGCGCGAGGCACCTCAGGAATGCATTTCGTGGAAGCTCATTAAGTCATCTAAACACATCAACTTTGTTTCTTTCACACCTAAACTAAGAGGGTTGTTCCTAGTATAAATATGTAAGCATTTCTCTGGATTCTACAAGACTTGAACAATGAGAAATTATCCTTTTGTTTAGCTATGTGCTAACAATTTTTGAGAGAGATCTCTACCCCTTTGCTCTTGTGATTTCCTCGCAGGATTACATTAGCGGTCGCTTCATCGGCTCCCAACTGGTGCTCTTGGTCCTTTGATTCGAAGTTTTGTTGGTTGGTTCTTTGAGAGTGTGGTTGGACGAATCCTCGATTTAGGTTGCCGGTTAAAGACAATGGTTGGTTTCAAGTTTTATTTGTCAGGTTGCACTAGTTATCTTGGCTTCTTTGAAGCTAGTTATCTATCTTGGCTTCTTTGAAGCTAGTTATTGAGTTTGTGATCCTACATCATGAAAATCGGGACCCCAAATCCGTATCAGAGCTTACATCCTTCAATGATGCGGAGGAACACCCGTGCTGGAGAAGGGTCATGCTCGGGATGATGAAGTCCATTGAAGAGAACAATACTTGGCAACTTGTTGATCTTCTTGCATGACATAAGCCCATTCGCCTAAAATGGGTGTTCAAGATGAAGAGGGAAGAGCATGGAGGTATGGTGAATCACAAAGCTCGATTGGTGACAAAAGGCTACGTGTAGCGGCAAGGAATAGACTCTGACGAGCTATTCACTAATGTTGCTTGTGTCCAGTCTATGCGCTTGCACCTTGCAGCTGCCGCACACAAGGGGTGGGAGTTACAACACATGGACGTGAAGAGCGTCTTACTAAACAACAGTCTGATGGAGGAGGTTACGTCTCCCAGCCAGCTGGCTTCATAATTAATGAAGTTGAACACAAGGTGTTCCGACTTAAGAAGGCTTTACACGAACTTGGCGTCTAGAGCCTAGAATGCCAAGCTTAATGATAGGTGGAAGTGCATCTAGATCCTTCGTGAGATTTGGATGATTAATGACAAATAATTAAAGATCTAATTAATTTGGTTGAGTTCTCGCAGAAATTATTTATGGTATAAAACACATGCGAATTCTTTGAAAAAAGGAGGAAAGGCATGGAAGGACTTATAGAATTATGTTTTTTTCTTGAGTTATAGGAAACACCATACTATCTAGAGATACATGACTCTTGTAAATTAAGGGAATAAAATAGGAGTTCAACCCATTGGGATGTTTTTAGAATTGAGTTTTTGTGTTGGTTCAGACTTGTAAGAGCCATGGGCTCGGGCTCGAACATGTCAGGAAACCCTCTGTAGGATTTCGGACTTATCCGAAGTAGGTCGGACTTGTCCGACCTACCAGGACTTAGAAAAATCCCTAGACTCCTTAGCACTCGGAAGTGTTCAAGACTAGCCAAACCTGTCCGAAATATCTCTGCAAGTTTTTGAACTTGTCCGAAGTAGGTTGAACTTGTTCGACCTACCAGAACTTAGAGAAAATTCTGAGATCCTTGGTGCTCAAAAATGTTTGAGTTTGGCCAGACATGTTCGAGTTCTGTTTGCGAGGAATCAAACATGTTCGAGGTCTATCGGACTTGTCCGAAGCAGATTTGTCCGAGAGTGTGAAGTCGGAAATGTCTAAGAAAAAATCCACCTTAGAGTTCGAACTTGTCCGAAGCTGGTCAGACATGTCTGAAGTGGCTTTTGCACGTTAATTCAAATTGATGTACTTTGCCGTAATGTCGGTGGGTCCATTGGTTCGGACATGTCCGAGATATTATTGGACTTGTCCCAGGTGGGCTGTTAGCAACAATCACAATTGTTGTTGAGCTATAGATAGAAGACTAAATCCTTTTTTAGCCCTAACCTAACCATTCAGAAACACACCTTGTAGGATCGAAGAGCACGTGAAAAGCTACCAGAGGGGGGGGGTGAATGGTAGATTTAAAAATCATACGCAGCAGAAACAATTAAACCCCAAACCCCTTCGGCAGAAAAACAATCTGTTAAATAAATCGTGTGTGAGACTAACCTAAACGTGTGTCACCGTGACAAAAGTGATAGATATCAGAGATAATCAAGTCACAAAAACAACACAACAAGAATCACTCAAATCCGTCGAGAAAAACTCAAGTTATGATCGAAAGATCAAACAAAGATCAATCTGCCTTACACGAGAAAAAACAGTTCTAGAAGGCTGTAAAGAAACTCGTATAGATCATAGACCACAAATGCAATGACCGTGAAATTTTGACAGATGATAGATAATCAAGTTTTGAAGACAACCCAAAAAGAATCACATCAATTGGATCTGTAAAACTCGAGTTATGATAAAACCACCGATGAAAGGTAGTGCTGTCCAGAAACTCGACGAGTAAGACTTGTCTGGAACAAGTCGGACGAATAAGGCACAAAAGTTTCTTCAAACTACGAATTTTATTCAACACAAGAGGAACAGCCCCAAAGTCGTGCACCACGAGCTCTGGGCTCCCTTGCTTATATAACCAGCTCGAAAGCCAACTCAACTCAGATCAGGAACCTAATCCTACTCTGTTCATGAATCGTAACTTTCCATAACTGCTTAGGATTCTTCTATACGCAGATAGAAGCAATCTTAAGACTTCGAAACACCTTAGGAACATATCCCACATTCCTAAACAACTCAAATTCGTGACCCACACGAAATCCTATCATAACCAACTCGATACTTTCCATACTGAGCCATAACCGACTTCGCCGCAGCCGAAGTCATCAACCGATACGATCCGATCCTTCCAACCAGATCTTCCCATCCATAAACCATCTTCGGAACCATGTTGCCACGTCATGCACCGCATGCACATGTGCAACCATCTTCCGATGACATCCACGATACCTTCACATGCATTGTTCTTGATTCAATCATGTTGTGCAACCTCCTAATCAGCTCAACCACAATTCCTCCTGAATTTGGTTGTTGGAACCTCATCTCCTCCCTGAGACTAGTCCAATGGATCACATCACCAGCCATGTCTTGAACTCAAGCAACACCTGCACATGAATAAATAAACCAATCCATACGAGCCCAAGTCCTCGACTTGACTCAAGTTAGTTGCAAACACAACACCTTACGTGAGAACCTCACATAAGCATGTTGCAAAACCACAGTAACACGATATCATCCATATCAACCAAAACGCACCAAAAACTTAGCAAATGAATACTAAGAAATATTTACAAAGATGTAAAGCAAGTACGAAACATTGCAAATGAAAGACAGAAGCATTGCGGTCAAGCTCCGGACCTTGCCAGAGCAACCCGAACCTTGAGCCGAAGCTAACAAAAGCTAGTAGAACCTAGCGCCGGAACTAACCAAAACTAGTATAACCAAGCTCCTGCCGGAGCTTACAAAACTAGCAGGACCTTAATAAAAAGGTGTTTTGGTGATATTCAAAACTTTTATCATCAAAGCAAGTGTATTCACTACAAGCCAATGTATTCAGCACACATAGGTCTTACAATCTCCCCCTTGATGAATGCATTGGCAACACCATTTAAAATCCGAACATTGGCTTATTCACATAAAAGTTTTGAAGGCAATTTCTCCCCCTTTGTAAATCAAAAGTAAAATGAGAAGAAAATCCAAAAATTATCCCATATTATCTCTCCCCCTTTATTATCTCTCCTTATGCACATATTCTCTTTCTCTTCATGCTTATCTCTCCCCCTTTGACAATGTATTCAGCAAGTCATGAGCATATAAAGAAATTTTCTCTCCAACTTTAGTTGTTATGAGCATATTATAACATATACATATAAACAAAGCTCATCCAAGTCATACTATCAGGTACCTTACATTATCACATCAATGAGATACATAAAGTAGTGTAAGCCATGCTAGAGATCAAATGTAATTTTCAATTTAAGTAAGTCATGATCACACAAACTTAACTATTTCAAAACCTGAAATCATGACACTAGTTGCTGCATTTTATTATTTTTCAAAGCATAAATTTAGATCATATGATATTTGCAAGAGATTATATGCGCATCTGCCTTATTCTAACCAACCAAGCCAAGCCTATGTCATTTGACAATCAGAAGCTTAAGGACATGGTTTTAGTCATACACAACTTCTTCCAAGTTCATATCTAAGTGCAATGATAAGCCATCTCAAAAGAAGAAGTGCGATGCATGCATATTCTCTTGATCTTTTATAAATTTATATTGGTTCATAAAAACTCAACATGTGAGTTGATTACTTGATTAATTCTTAATGATTAAATGCACTTGTGAACATGTAACAAGTTCAAAACAGCAAGAAAGTTCGACCATGACCAGTTTTAGTGTAAGTAATTATTCCAATTACTAGACATGGCAAAAACTACAAAATGTATAACACGAATAATGTAGTAAGAACTTTCAGCATGCAAAAGGAATCACAAAGTCATATATGTATGAAATACTATGCTGATATTATTTTAATTTTAGATTCACACATATACTTCTCAAGTTTCAAAACTCCCCCTAAATTTAAGCTATGAGGATGCATAACCCCTATTTCACTATGAATGTAACAAAAACGAGTGAAATCCAATGGTTTTGAAAAAAATGTCAGCCAATTGTTGTTCGGTATCTACATGGTGAAGCACAATGTTTCCTTTTTCAACATTATCTCGGAGAAAGTGATACCTAATGTCAATATGCTTAGTTCTAGAATGTTGCACGGGGTTTTTAGCAATCCAAATGGCACTAGTGTTATCACAGAATAGTAGAACACTATCTAGATCAACCCCATAGTCCTTAAGTGTTTGAACAATCCAAAGAATTTGTGAGCAAGCACTAGCAGCAGCTACATATTTAGATTCGGCTGTGGATTGTGCAACTGAATTTTGTTTTCTAGAGGACCAAGCAACAAGAGAATTACCAAGAAAATGACAAGCACCGGAAGTACTTTTCCTATCAATCCTACAACCCCCAAAATCAGCATCTGAAAACGCTTTCAAAGTAACGGGCGAGGAAGAAGGAAGAAAAATTCCAAATTCTTGAGTTCCATGTAAGTACACGAGAATCCTTTTGATGGCTTAACGATGTGAAGCACGTGGGGAGGCTTAAAACCGTGCACAAAGACATACGCTGAATTGTATGTCTGGTCTTGATGCCGTGAGGTAGAAAAGTGATCCGATCATGCTTCTAAATTCTTTCTGATCCACGGGTTCACCATCTTCATCAAGTGCAAGTGTTGTTGCTGTTCCCATTGGTGTCTGAAGAGGCTTGCTTTTGTCCATGTTGAAGCGCCATAGGAGATCTTTTGTATACTTCGTTTGATGCACAAAGGTACCCTCCTTTGTTTGCTTGATTTGCAGCCCCAAAAAGTAAGTGAGCTCACCCATCATACACATTTCAAATTCGGAACTCATCATTGCTGAAAACTTGGACACAAGATCATGAGAAGCACAACCAAAGATAATATCATCCACATACACTTGAACGAATAATGAGTCATTGCCATGCTTAAGCACAAAGAGTTTTATCAACCTTGCCCATGGTAAAGACTTTTTCAAGTAAGAATGTTTTTAACCTATCATACCATGCTCTAGGGGCTTGTTTGAGACCGTACAAGGCTTTGGACAGTTTGTAAACATTATTAGGAAAATATGGATTTTCAAAACCCGGTGGTTGCTTGACATAAACCTCCTCATCTATGTAGCCATTTAGAAAAGCACTTTTAACATCCATTTGATATATCTTGAAACCTTTAGATGCAGCAAAGGCTAACAAAATTCTTATGGCTTCTAATCTAGCAACGGGAGCAAAAGTTTCATCAAAATCTAGACCTTCAACTTGAGTGAAACCTCGAGCAACCAACCTAGCCTTATTCCTAACCACAACCCCATCCTCACTTTGTTTATTTTTAAATACCCATTTAGTTCCAATTAAAGTGTGACCTTGAGGTGGAGGTACAAGTTTCCAAACATTATTTCTTTCAAAATTTTCTAACTCTTCTTGCATGGAAATAATCCAAGATTCATTAGTGAGTGTGTGTGATATATCTTTGGGTTCAAAAGAAGCAACAAAAGTAGAATGAGCATAAGACTTTGGATCGCAAAACCTGGACCGTGTGACTCGTTCGTGCAAGCTTCCAATCATCTATTGTGGGGGGTGATCTTTGTAAAACTGTAGGGGAACAGATGTCTCACAAGCTTCTTCTTCTTCATGTTCATCACAAATTGATGAGCTTGTGACTTGAGGATGATTTGAATCAGCATTGATGGTTGTCGGTGCTGGTTGAGAATTAACATCTGGAGCTGAACCAAAGTCTTTAGCTGCAGAATTTTTAGGCAGCAACTCCAATTCTTCCTCATCTTCAACGAAAATGCTCCCCCCCTGCGGATATGGATCTGGACCTGCAATGTTTGAGCTAGTACCTGGGCTAGCTTCATCAAAAGACACTTCACAAGTCTCCAAAAATTTGTTAGTGTCAAGTAAAAGCACACAGTACCCTCTAGTATGAGATGGATAACTAAGAAACATGCCATCAATGGATCTAGGTTCAAATTTATCAAGATTACCATGTTTCTTAACAAAGCATTTGCAACCAAAGACCCAAAAGTGTGTAACACTAGGCCTATGTCCAAACCGGAGCTCATATGGTGTTTTACCTAGCTTACGACGCAAGAAAACACGATTTGAGACATAACAAGCGGTTGCTAATGCATCAGCCCAAAATTTCCTAGGAGTTTGATATTCATCAAGCATAGTCCTAGCCATCTCAACTAAGGTTCTGTTCTTTCTTTCTACAACACCGTTTTGTTGAGGTACATATGGTGAAGAAAATTGATGATCTATTCCATTTTCAGCACAAAAGTGATCAAAAGATTGATTTTTAAATTCAGTTCCATTATCACTTCTAATTGCCTTTAAAGATCCTGGGTGATCAATTGATAATCTATGAAATAAAGTCTTAAAGTGACTAAAAGCTTCATTCTTAGACGCCATAAAGTAAACCCAAGAGTATCAAGAATAATCATCAACAATAACAAGAACATACCATTTACCTCCGAAGGATTGAACACGTGAAGGTCCTATGGTGTCAAGGTGCAAAAGTTGACATGGTTCAGTTGTCATGATCATTGTGAGAGGAGTATGTGAACCTGCAACCATCTTAGCATGTCTACAAGAAGAGCACACAATTTCTTTGTCCCCTTTAAGCTTAGGCAGCCCACGTATGCGATCAAGAGCACTAACACGCGTTAGGTGATCAAAGCCTACGTGACCAAGTCTACGATGCCAAAAATATAGGTCCTTTGAATCATTAGCAACTAGACACCTATGCTTAGAGGAAGACATATCAAAATCAGCTTTAAAAACTCTTACAAACCGAGACATGTTAAAAATAAGCTCACTATTTGAACTTACAACTTTGCAGCAGTTTTTATAGAAAATAATTTCCAGATTTTCATCTAGCAATTGTGAAATAGAAAGCAAGTTGTATTTCAAATTTTTGACAAGTGTCACATCCTTCAAAGTGTAGTGATCATTTACTCCAACCGAACCCTTAGCAATTATGGGAGTTGAAGAATTATCGGCAAAAGTAACATTCTCTACACATGACTTGAAAGAGAGGGAGGAGAACCAATCTTTGTTACCGGTCATGTGGCGTGAGCAACCTGAATCCACAATGCAAATGTTCTCCTTCCTCAAACGTGTAACCTACATAGAAGTACAATACATCGATGACTCAACACTGGGGTTAGTCAAAAGGCATTTAGGAATCCAGTACTGAGTCACGCGACGTGCAGCAGGAAAAACACGCGAAAGCTAAGACAAAACAGCAGGTTTATGAGTCAAAGTTTGAGAGTTTTTATTCTTAACTACTGACCTATAAGGTATTACTTGTGTAGCACAAAAATCAGTAGCTCCGGAGGTAAACTTTGAATGTTTTTGACTCAAAATAGCAGGTTGTACATTCGGTTCAATATGTGCAGAAAATTTTGCATGAAAGTTATGAGATCTAGCAACCATTCTTTCCCTTTTCTGTTGTTTAGCTAGTCTATAACAAAAATCTATGACATGACCATCTCTACCACAGTAGGTACAATGAAATTTAACTTTGTGTTCATGTCTAGATGAGCAAACAACATTTTCATTTGAAACCGAATGAGACAATACTCCTGCAGATTTGAAAACCACTTCTTTTTGTTTAGAAACTGTTTGAATCAAACCACTTCCTAACGACTTTACAATTTTAGGTGGATGTGCCTTAGCATGAGCATGAGAATCAAAACCTAAACCAGTTTTATCATTGCAAGACCTGGATGAATTCAGCAGCAAGTTTAGGTTCTTATTCCCATTACAAAACCGATCAAATGTCTTATGCATGTTATCAAGTTTATTGGACAGATCAAGGCAATTTTCACATGAAGTTTTTCCTTTTAATTTGCAATTGGAACAATATTTAACTTCATGACAACGTAAAGCATTGTTCAATATAGAGATTTCATTCATAGCATCTTGCAGTTTCTTATCAAGATCATCACAACTAGAAAAGTGCAAATCAATTGTAGAACAAGAATCATCTTTTAAGATTCCAATATTAAGTGCAGCAAGCTTTTTGTTCTTTTTAATTTCAAGTTAAAGTTTATCAAGTGTGGAGGTATGTGCACTTCTTATGGAGGACAACTGTTCATATATTAAGTCACATGAGGAACAAGAATCATCACTAGGAATCAAGGATTTCAAACGATTAATTTCAGATTCTAGTGACTCAATTTTAACAGCATTATCCCTAAGCTTTTTGTCCTTTTTCTTAACAATAGCAGTGGCACGAGAAATAGCATCACACATTTCTTCTCAAGTAGGACATACCTCTTCATTGTCGCTGTTGTGTTCTGCCTCCTCCATACTTGATCTTGACTTGCCTGCCATGAAGCACAAGTTTGCCAAATCATCTTCATCTTCATCACTTCCAAAGTCTATGTCACTTGAACTGAACTCTTGAAGCGCGGTGATGAAACTGTTGATCATATTGCGTCCTATGGTACCTTTCTTCTTCTTGTTGGAATTTCCAGAGGAGGTCCGGACCTTGCTTTGTTTTTCTTCCCGGGTGGTCGGACCTGAAAGGTTAGGGCATTCTGTACGAAAGTGTCCTGTTTTACCACATTCAAAACAGCGTTGAGGTCGAGCTTCCTCTCCTTCTAGTTCTCACATTTTGCAATGCTTTTGAGAATCTAGTAGAGATGAGTGCCAACTCCTCCTCTGGAAATTCTTCGATCTACTCCAGGGTTAGTGAGGACAACAAAGCAAGAGTATTGCAAGATGATAATTGACCGGAGCTAGACATATCACGTTGTGAAACAAATGCAATAGACTTATTTGGGTTCTTACGTGCTAGGAAATTAATTTCATGAGTTTTTAGTTTAGAATAGAGTACATCTAATGTAAGAGAACATATGACAGTAGATTCATGAATAGATGTGACTTTCATCTCCCAAATTGACATATCTAATGCACTTAGCAATTGCCTAGCATTTTCAGCATCTGAAAAATTAACATTGACACTACGCAAGTTGCTGAGAATTTTATTAAAGCGAGCAAAAAGGTCATCAATAGACTCACCGTGTTGCATCTCAAAGCGCATGTATTCCTTTTTGAACATGTCTTGCCTTACCTCTTTGATCGTGTTGGATCCTTCGTGGTAGTCACAAAGTGCTTTCCACACATTGTATGCAGATCGGAGGTGTGCAACACGGTCGAAGTTGCTTTGTGTTAATCCTTGTATGATCAAGTTCCGAGCCTTGTTGTTGTTGTCGACATCTCTCAGATTTGTAGCTGTAACTTGATCGTTCGATGGCACTTAGGCTTGTATACCTTCTCCCATATTACAAAGCCTTGTGCCTAAATGAAAGCCTCCATGCGTGTCTTCCAAACCTGAAAATCAATACCAGCGAACACACAAGGTTTGGCAAAGAACTTCTCTATGATGATTAGTCAAAAACACGTGCAAATGACAAAGATTAGAGCATCATGGCTCTAATACCAATTCTAGGATCGAAGAGCACGTGAAAAGCTACCAGAGGGGGGGTGAATGGTAGATTTAAAAATCTTACGCAGCGGAAAAAATTAAACCCCAAACCCCTTTGGCAGAAAAACGATCTGTTAAAGAAATCGTGTGTGAGACTAATCTTAACGTGTTTCACCATGACAAAAGTGATAGATATCAGAGAGAATCAAGTCACGAAGACAACACAACAAGAATAACTCAAATCCGTCGAGAAAAACTCAAGTTATGATCAAAAGATCAAACAAAGGTCAATCTGCCCTACCCGAGAAAAAAAACAGTTCTGGAACGCTGCAAAGAAACTCGTGTAGTTCATAGACCACAAATCCAATGACCGTGAAATTTTGACAGATGATAGATAATCAAGTTGTGAAGACAATCCAAAAAGAATCACGTCAATTGGATATGTAAAACTCGAGTTATGATAAAACCACCGATGAAAGGTAGTGCTGTCCAGAAACTCGACGAGTAAGACTTGTCTGGAACAAGTCGGACAAACAAGGCACAAATGTTCCTTCAAACTACAAATTTTATTCAATAGAACACAAGAGGAACAACTCCAAAGTCGTGCACCACGAGCTCTGGGATCCCTTGCTTATATAACCAGCTCGAAAGCCAACTCAACTCAGATCAAGAATCTAATCCTACTCTGTTCACGAATCGTAACTTTCCATAATTGCTTAGGATTCTTCTATACGCAGATAGAAGCAATCTTATGACTTCCAAACACCTTAGGAACGTATACCACGTTCCTAAAGAACTCAAATTCGTGACCCACACGAAATCCTATCATAACCAGCTCGATACTTTCCATACCGAGCCATAACCGACTTCGCCGCAGCCGAAGTCATCAACCGATACAATCCGATCCTTCCAAACAGATCTTCCCATCCATAAACCATCTTCGGAACCATGTTGCCACGTCATGCACCGCATGCACACGTGCAACTATCTTCCAACGACGTCCACGATACCTTCACATGCATTGTTCTTGATTCAATCATGCTGCGCAACCTCCTGATCAGCTCAACCACAATTCCTCCTGAATTTGGTTGTTGGAACCTCATCTCCTCCCTGAGACTAGTCCAATAGATCCCATCACCAGCCATGTCTTGAACTCAAACAACACCTGCACATGAATAAACAACCAATCCATACGAGCCCAAGTCCTCGACTTGACTTAAGTTAGTTCCGAACACAACACCTTACGTGAGAACCTCACATAAGCATGTTGCAAAACCACTGTAACACGATATCATCCATATCAACCAAAACGCACCAAAAACATAACAAATGAATACTAAGCAATCTTTCTAGAGATGTAAAGCAAGTACGAAACATTGCAAATGAAAGACAGATGCATTGCGGTCAAGTCCTGGACCTTACCAGAGCAACCCGGACCTTGAGCTGAACCTAACAAAAGCTAGTAGAACCTACCGCCAGAACTAACCAAAACTAGTATAACCAAGCTCCCGCCGGAGCTTACAAAACTAGCAGGACCTTAATAAAAAGGTGATTTGGTGATATTCAAAACTTTTATCGTCAAAGCAAGTGTATTCACTACAAGCCAATGTATTCAACACACATAGGTCTTACACACCTGCGCTTGAGAAACCCTCAAGAGCACTCCAAGATATGTTCTTCACCTTCTAGAGCCAAAATCATTGATTTTTGGCAATAGTGAAGGATTGATTGCGAGATTTTAGTGGAAGGGGCGTTGGGGTCGATTTTTGATTTGGTTCGCAAAGTTTGCTCGAGATTTTTGTGTTTGATAACCTTGGGTTCATAACTCGACGGTTAGGTGACGCCCATTTGATTTCACGTGTGATTTCTTTGTCCGGGAAGTTTGTATTTACTCTTGTTGAGATAGCGGAAAAGCTAGGCGTGACCTCTGTGATCTCTTGATGATGGAATGGATAGTGAAGGTCTGGTCATGTGTGGACTCCTCAACGAGTACTTACCTTTCTAGTGATCATCGAGGCAAATCTTTATTATCTTCTTGTTCTAGGATCTTGTATTTCATATTTTATCATCAATATTGCTACTAAAACTGTTAGGCATCCTTTTGCATCAATAGAGTAAAGAAAATTCCTTCATTTTGCTTGTCCTACGCAAAAATACCTATCCGTCTTTCCTTGTCCGATGTACATCGGATAAGTCCGACTCAGGCTCAGACATCTGAGTTTTGAGATCAGGACAGATTTAGTAATAAATTTAATATTTCATATTTGTCTATCCACCCCCTCTAGGTAACCATTAATAGGTTGCTATCGCTTGGATTCTATAAGAGTACGAGCGAGCATGGGATCTACTTCCGTTGAGCTGGCAATGAGAAGCTCATTGTCGGCCTTTACATCGACGGCCTTGTGATCACGAGAGGTGGTGCCATCACGAAGTTCAAGGGGGAGATGATGAAGCACTTCAACAGGAGCCACTTGGGCCTTTTGTCGTATTATCATGGCCTAGAGGTGCCACAAACTAAAGCAGAGATAAGCGTTGAGCAGATGGCCTACGCTTCAAGGCTTGTCAAATTTAAGCGCTTAGACTCCCAAACACCTAGTTTTTGACCCCACTTCCTAGAAAAGCACTACTCAAAATGAACTAGCAATCATTGTAGGGGTTTCCCTTACAGTTTTCGGTCAAAAAAATGAACTAGCAAGCCACTTGGTAAAAAAGCTGACTCCCACATGCTTTTAGTCGCTTCCCACAAATAGGGGTACGAAACTACCCATTAAAATCATTAAAAATTACCTGCATATACCAGAAATCTTTCGGCTCGAGGCCACGTCTCAATTGCCGCCAGCCTCTCCTGGATCACTGATACGTTTCTCTCCCCGATTCTATCCTCGGTTCCTCACCGATTCCATCCCCGATCTGTGCACCCGATGGGCTAGGCTGCGGCTGCCCGAAGCGGTAGGCGTTGTTGGCCCCGCGAGGGACGCGTTGGACAAGTGCACGAGGCGTCGGCCCGATGTGGCAGGCCGCGTTAATGTTTCCATCCACTGTCGAGTATAGCACAAGGGTGAGTTATCTATAGGGGTGAGCGTGGATAAACCGAACCTGGGGAATCAAGCGTCGACCCTTGATCAGCTAACCTGGCCCAAGCATAACAATAGTGCACCTCTCTTTGGTCCGAGGAATCCTAAACAAAATGTCGTCAGTGTAACGTCCGCCTGATGCGGGAGGCTGAGTTGCCCACGCCTGAGCCCGACGATGCCCACCTACGATCGATGCGCCTGACATGTTGGACAAGCCAGACGATCCCCGGTCTCATCGAAAGAATACTCATGAAATACTCATAAATTGCTTGTGTTTTAGTTGAATGATTTGCTTGATAAATGTTGCTTGCTTGGTGTGCAGGTTTGGCGCAAAATTGACATACAAGAGGAGCTCCAACTCTTGTGCTGCAAAGGTAGAACGCCATACATCACATATTTTTATCATAGATCATTGTTTCATTCAAAATGAATTTTTTTTCCATGCTTGCTCTGTTTGTTCATCTTAGTTACATAAATATGATGTTTGTAGATGGAAAACAGCCAAAAGATGAGGAAAGCTAGTGCAACATGGGATGCAAATGCTTTAATTTTTTTATTGAGATTTGTGTGCAGCAAGTACTTGATAATAATACCACATGTTATTTCATCAGATGTTTGAATATTGTATAGTTTGAATTATGCCAAAAATAAAATCTAATATAAAAAATAACTTAAAGATAATAAATATGAACTCAAACATTTCTTACTTTGTAACAGGAAACCAAAACATTAAAAAGCAGACTGCCAAAAACCTAACTTGTATTTATAGCTGCTTCTGCAAACAATTGCTTCTCAGAGCGGTTAGAGAGAAGTCAGCTTCTGAACAAGTTCCATTTGTGCCAAACAGAGCTAAAAGCAGACATAGAGGAGTGCAACCCCTGTGCATTCCCCATGGAGCAAGGCCTAAAGCTTTACAAGACAAGCGAGACTCCGTTGGTGCACGCAACGGACTACTGAAGTTTGGTGGGAGCATTTTGATATCTGGTGAACACACACCCCGACCTCGACTACTTGGTTGGGTAGGTGAGTCGGTTCTTGGAGGAACCAAGGGAAGAACAATTTGCTGCAGTCAAGCACACCGTACGCTATATGGCGAGTACAATCCAATTCGAAGTCTTCTATCTAGGGGACGCAACATGAAGTTGATTGGCTACCCAAATAACGACTTTGCAGGAGACGTGGAGGACCGAAAGAGCACAAGCGGGTTGTTATTTTTGTCTTGGAAACAACCTCGTTTCATGGCAGTCCACCAAGCAGAAAGTGGTGAACTTGTCCTCATGTGAAGGAAAATACATCGCGGCAGCACAAGAGGAATATCAAGATGTATAAATGGCATGGCCAATGGAAGACTTGGTTGAAAAGGTGAAGGTGCTAGTGCTCCGAGTTGACAACAAGACTGCCATAAACTTGAACAAGAATCTAGTACACCATAATAGAAGCAAGCATATCGAAACCAAGTACCAATACATACAGGAGTGCATGAACAATGGTGCTATTGTGCTTGAGCAGATTTCTACACAGGACTGGATGGCAAACATCTTGACCAAGGTCCTTGGAAGACAAGTTTGTTGAGATGAAATGAATCAAGATCTTGGACGTGTGGAAGATCTTGGGTCAGGGGGAGAATGTTGAATGACCTAGTGATCTACCCCTGGCTGACACCCTGGTCATGAGTTCGACTAGGACTCGACGGGTGAGTAGGGCGTGCGACAGGAGGAATCCTGGTGGGGCTGCTATCTGCAGCAGAAGATAGAGCCCACCAAGTATAGATAAGTCCAGGAGATTTTCTTTGAAAAGTTTGTTAGACAAAATCCACCGCATCAGAGAGAGAGCGACTGTAATGCAATCAGATGTTCGGTGCAATCATGCAATCAACCATCCTCAACTATTGGATCTGTATCCTATGGTCAGTGCATTTTTTTATTTAACCCCCTCAACTACCCCTCTACCTGGTGGAGGGGGTTAAATAAAAACAAACAACGACCGTAGGATGCAAATCCGACGGTTGTGGGCTCTTGATTGCACGATTGCACAAAAACTCTGATTGCATTATAGTCATTGCCCGTCAGAGAATATGAATGGTTTCACTAGAAAATATGCCTCCACGGTGCTGGCTCTCTGCCCTAATCAGAACTCGTCGAGTTTAACTAAACCAGAGGCGCCAATCTTTTGTTGCTGTTCGGATCCCCCACATCAAAACAGAACCCCGATCCTCTCCAAATCTCCTCTTCAGCGCCCAAGTCTGTCTGCCCCTCACTGTTCTGTCAAACTGCTTTGGTTCTGTCCATAAGGACCTAACCAGAAGCATCACAGGGCAAGATCAGGGGCTGAAAAGGTCGGCTTTCTTAATCACCCCGAGCTCTGCGCGTTGTGCTGGTGCTGGATGTTAGGATATATGCACGTGGAAGCAGCGACAAACCTCTTGTGGCATACAATGCAAGATCACGGACGACACATGAGGCGCGATATTTATTAACAAGATACAGCTGAAGTTTACAACCCGGAGCAATGACTACAGGCGCTCCTTCGCAATACACGACACCACCTGCTACATGGTCCGAGCAGGAACCGTCGTCTCCTCCCTGCGATTCTATCTCTATGTTGCCAGGGTTACAAGAGTGGCCCTCCTCACATATTTATAAGGAAGCCGGTTACAGAGTCCAACACAAACTCCATACCTACCGCTAATACAACTCAAAGTCCTAAGCATAACCAACTTGTACACAATATTTGATACATATCCAAACTCCACCTTGGCAGATATTGCACCATCTTGAAGTCGTCATGCACGAACTCCATGTGCACGGACTCGAGTTGTTGACTTTGTAGCTCACGGAGAGCCACTCGACAAGTGCAACACCTTACACTCACTGTCTGAATAGAACACCACTATCTCAGCCATTCCATCATTCATAGCATCACCTGCAACAAAATATCCTTGTATCTTGTACAAATTTAATGCCTCTCTCTCCCCTATCATCACAGTTTCATCTTCGTTCATGATCTTCATTCTCTTTCCAAGTCAGCTCGCAATAACAAGCCATCACTTTGTAGAGCCCCAAAAAAAATTATATTCCTTTGCAGCCTTGGTACATGCTTAACATCTTCTAATAATAGGGTGTGCTCTATACAACAACAACAACAACAACAACAACAACAGCAACAACAACCAAGACTTTATCCTAAGCAAGTTGGGATCAGCTAGAAATAAAACCCAACAATTTTTATTTTTTAAAAGAGAAGTAGTGGAAAAACAAGGTGAGAGTAACATAATATAAAAAAGTAAGATTATGAGATTTATTTGTTAAAAAAATGAAGTAATAAGAAAGAAGATAAGAATAACAAAATACACATAAACTACGATCGGATTGCTAATTTCCATGCAGTCCTATCATGAGCCAAAGCTCTAGGTATATCCCACTCCCACAAATCTCGCTTCGGTGCACATTCATCGTAACACGCGCATCTCTGCAACACTTATTTGTTGGACATGTTGCCTTTTAGTAGATCAACATTATGTTCCATATAGCATCACAACTCTGATCACTGTCCTTTAGAACATTCAGTTTTTGTTGAATCTTCATATCACATAGGATTCCAGATGCTTACCGCCACTTCATACTCTGACCTTGATCATGTGGCAAACATCCTCGTCGATATCACCATTATTTTGTAATATTGAGCCAAAATATCGAAATGCCCTCCTAGGTAGTATTTGTCCTTCAAGAGTAACATTTACCTTTCCACATCCAACACTGCTAAAATTGCACCTCAATAATCAATCTTGCTCCTACTAAGCCTAAGACCCTTAAACTCTAAGGTCTGCCTCTGTAGCTCTATTTTTTATCAACATCATCCCTAGTTTCATGTACCAACACTACATCATCTGTAAAGCGCATACACCAAGGGATATCTCATTGTATATCCTTCGACACCTCATCCATCACTAAGTAAAAGATGTATGAGCTCAAGGTCTTTTAGTAAAGAATAGGGTGTCACCTATAAACTCCCAAATAAGCTTTGCCAAAATCATCTGACTTGTACAAAGAAAACCACTCTTTTTTGTGTGTCACATGAAAGGAGCATATCGAATCTAACATCCATGCTTCAATGGACTATATTTTGATAGCTATCGAGAGAACATCACCATCGTTATCCGAGACACTCTTAGTATTTATCACATTAGCACTTGCCTCGTCATTCCTCTTTAGTTCATGATAGTACACGCTCACATGTCCCCATTGCTTGCACTCATCCTCTTCTTCTTTTTCTTCTTGTCAGTCTCCCTCCCTTGATCATTCTTGAGAAGAAAAGCATCTCTAGTACAAGTATCAACATAATTATTCTTCATTTTTTGTTCACGAGAAAGCAATGTGCTAATGATATCATACACCTTAATTTCGCATTTGCCATACGCCAATGTAGTGACCAAGTGCTCATAAGAACCCGGCAAAGAACAAAAAAGAAATAATAGCCTTGTCTTCATCATCAAGCTTCACATCGGCCTTCACAAGATTAGACACAACTTGATTAAAGATATTGATGTGCTCAACAAGATTCGCTCTCTCCTGCATCTTTAGTCCATATAATTTTTTCTTCAAATACATTTTTTGAGTAATAGTTTTGGATATGAACTGACGATCTAACTTATCCAAAATTGCCTTTGGTGACGTTTCATCCATGACAAGGTACATGATATGCTTTGTGAGACACAACCTGATTGTTGTTGGGAAATCGGTAATACGCTATTCTAGCAATTCTACCGCATGACCCAAGAAATATGCGAGTACAGAGGTCATATATCGTTAGCAATAGACGCGCAACACAGCGGAACATAGACACGTGTCGTGTAGGGGAAGCAGACGATCTCGTTCGTCTCTTCCTCATCCTTATCACAGCAGCAGGTAGACGATCACGATCGTCATAGCCGATCAACACAGCAGTAGCAGCAGCGCCTCCACGGAGTCCATACGTACGGGGAGGAACGCTGTGTGCTGGTGTGCTAGCACCGCGCGCGGCAAGGGTCTCGGCGTGAGGCCTTCGAGGGGTGGCGGCTAGGGCTGTCACGTGGTGGAGTTGTTAGCCCCTAACCCTACCCGTTGTATTTATAGGCGTACTAATGGGCTTTTAGGTCGCAGGCCCATTAGTACCCTAATTGCTTATGAGTCAAATATCCAACAGGCCTTAACCCAAATTGTTATGATTGCCTCTTGAGCATATCACCAACAATCTCCCACTTGCACTAGACATAATCATCTAGCCAAGCTTTTCAATATTCCGACCCCTTAAGTACTGACTCATTAGGTTCATGTGCAGTTAGTTGTGAATGGAAACCGTTTCCAACCAAAAGTCAGTAGAGGTACCTAGCAGGACGTACTGACTCTTGAATGTGCATAAAGATCATATCGGCCGAACCTAGATACATTCAACATGCTAATACCTTTGCCTCACGATACCAGTCAAGCTCAAGGCGAGATGTGTGTCATTCTTGTGATAGCTCGACCATTCACTCGATCAAATAGTGGATTCATTCCATGAATAACTTTTAGTCATTTTGATTAACCTTTAATCACCTTGGCATGGCCATGCACATTCAAATCCAACTATCTCGAGGGGCCCAAAGATATCTCTCCTGTTATTAAGGAGGGGCAAATTCCATCTTGATCCGCACACA
The DNA here is from genome assembly GCA_036927565.1 of Tuctoria greenei. Lineage (NCBI taxonomy): Eukaryota > Viridiplantae > Streptophyta > Magnoliopsida > Poales > Poaceae > Tuctoria > Tuctoria greenei. Next base: position 78,720,194 of record JAYESD010000005.1, on the reverse strand, counting down.
TCCCATTCTATGTTTCATTATGGACCCGAAGACTACTTTTATGACTACCCGGTTACGGAGTAGAGTTTGGTAGTTTCAAAGTACACAACTACACACAATGAGAAACAATGGCCATCTCAGGTCTAAGGATCTAGCACGTGTATCACTCAAGACCAACTGATAGCACATATGGAAATAACAATTCCAACAGTGTCTCGGAGTGGGTCAATCCAACACCATGTTCACTAACATGTGTTCACATTATTAATTTGATATCTCCATATCTATGACATGTGAAATGTGATCATCAATTAATACATGTGCTAGTCTGTGTGACATCATTATCTCATATAATGATATAGACTAGGGATCATTCAGGGTAACATTATTATTAACCAAGAGTTTCATGAACAAGTCACATACAAGATGATCAATGTAAATAATGATTACTCATATAACATTTTATTGAATAGTACATAAACATAGCTATGACACAAGTCTTCCACTACATACTATGATCACTGATTAAGTATCTAATACATATAGATCTCGTGTGTGCCTCATGCTTTTATTATGGAAGAGTCTTTGTTAGTGGATCTGCTACATTCAAATCCACGTGCACCTTGCATATCTTCACATCACCTCACTCGATGATCTCTCGAATGAGGTGATAGCGTCGTAGTATATGTTTGGATCGCTTGTGTGATCTAGGCTCCTTTTCCTATGCAATGGCTCCACTATTGTCACAATGGAGATCCACAGGACTCGACACGCTAGGAACAATATCCAACTTAGAAACAAATTTTCTGATCCAAGCAGCTTCCTTTGCAGCTTCAGAAGCTGCAATATACTCCGCCTCCATTGTTGAATCTGCTACTGTATCTTGCTTGAAACTTTTCCAGCTCACTGCCCCTCCATTAAGGTAGAATACAAAACCGGATTGCGATCTAGAATCATCCTTATCAGTTTAGAAACTAGCATCAATGTAACCTTTTAGAGTGAGCTCTTCTTCACCTGCAAACACTAAGAACACATCCTTAGTTCTTCTCAGGTACTTAAGGATGCTTTTTACAACGGTCCAATGAGCCTCACCATAATCTGATTGATACATGCTTGTAATGCTTAAAGCATATGATACATCTGTGCGTGTACATAGCATGGCATAGATTATGGATCCAACAGCCGAAGCATAAGGAATCACTCATCCTCTTTTTCTCATCAGGTGTCGAAGTACACTGACTCTTGCTTAGAGTAATGCCATGTGACATTGGCAAGAAAGCTTTCTTGGAATCTTGCATATTGAACCGATTCAATACCTTGTCAATATATATATCTTGGATTAATCCAATTAGCCTTTTAGATCTATCTCTATAGATCTTTATGCCCAAAATGTACGCTGCTTCTCCTAAATCCTTCATTGAGAATCTTTTTCTTAATGAGGATTTAACGTCATCAAGCATTGGAATGTCATTTTTGATCAATAATATGTCATCTACATATAGGACCAGAAATACATGCGCACTCCTCTAAACTTCTTGTAAATACAATGTTCTTCTATGTTCTTGATGAAACCAAACCCTTTGATAACTTCATCAAAACATAGATTCCAACTTCAAGATGCTTGCTTCAACCCACAGATGGACTTTTGAAGCTTGCATATTTTACTAGCATTTTTAGGATCGATAAAACCCTCAGGTTGTGTCATGTACACATCCTCAGTCAGACTTCCATTAAGAAAGGCTGTTTTGACATCCATCTGCCATATTTCGTAATCAAAATATGCAGCAATTGCTAGGAGAATCCGAACATACTTTAGTATTGCGACGGGTGATAAAGTTTCATCATAATCAACACCTTGAATTTATTTGAAACCTTTCACCACCAATCGCACTTTATAGATGTGAACATTTCCATCCATGTCAGTCTTTTTCTTGAAAATCCATTTACAATCGATAGGTCTCACACCTTTGATTGGATCAACCAAGTTCCAAACATGATTTTCATGCATGGATTCAATTTCAGATTCCATGGCTCCAAGCCACTTCTCAGAGTCGGGTCCCTTCATTGCTTCGGTATAGGTCGTGGGCTCATTATTGTCCAACAATACCATGTTATGTTGCTCTGTGGTTAGAAGTGTTAACTTTTCAGTCGCACGACGTACCCTTGTAGACCTTTGTGGGGCTGTTGTTTCATCAACTGGTTGCACAACATCTTGTACATCGAGTATAGGATCAGTGGGTGTTGAAACATTTTCAGGTATTTCATGAATTTCTTCAAGATGCACCTTTCTCCCTCTAACTCCTTTTGAGAGAAACTCTTTCTCCAAGAAGACATCATTGCGAGCGGTAAACACTTTACCCCCTGTTTTATTATAAAAATAATATCCTTTGGTTTCCCTAGGATATCCCACAAAGAAGCATTTGTCTGATTTGATAGTGATTTTGTTTAACGCCAAACATTTGACATAAGCATCACACCCCCAAACTTTGAGGAAAAGACAATCCGGGACGTTTTCTGGTCCACATCTCATATGGTGTCTTCTCAACAGACTTAGTTGGGACACTATTTAGTGTAAACGCAACAGTTTCAAGAGCATAACCCCAAAAGGATAGTGGAAGATCTGCTTGGCTCATCATCAACCTAACCATGTCTAGCAAGGTTCAGTTCCTCCGCTCGGACACCCCATTCCATTGAGGCGTTCCAGATGGAGTCAACTGTGGAACAATTCCACATTGTTTTAAATGATTATAAAATTCATGGCTCAAATACTCACCCCCACGTTCAAATCGTAGAAGTTTGATTGTCTTGCCCAATTGATTATGTACTTTATTCTGAAATTCTTTGAACTTTTCAAAGGATTCAGACTTGTGCCTCATTAGGTAGACATAACCATATCTACTAAAGTCAGCGGTAAAAGTAATGAAGTATGGAAACCACCTCTAGCCATTGAACTCATCGGTCCACATACATCTGTATGCATAAGTCCCAATAAGTCAGTCGCCCTCTCACTTTGACCAGTGAATGTTGCTTTGGTCATCTTTCCAAGCAAACAAGACTCGCATGTGTCAAGTGATTCAAAATCAAATGAGCTTATTAAACCATCTTTATAGAGTTTTTCAATGCGTTTCTCATTTATATGACCTAAGCGACAATGACAAGTAAAAGTGGGATTTAGATCATTTCGTCGAGCCCTTTTGGTATTAATGTTACAGAAAATTTTATCCTCAAAATCAATAACATATGATCTACTCACCAATGGACATTGAGCATAGAAAATATCATTATAATAAATGGAACAACATTCTTTATTACAATCTCATAACCATCAACTTCTTCTAAAAACGAAGAAGAGATAATGTTCTTGCTTAAAGTAGGAATGCAATAACAATTATTCAATTCCAACACTAATAGTGATGGTAATGACAAGTGCTAGTTTCCGACAGCTATGACCGCAGCTTTTGCTCCATTGCCGACACGAACATCCAACTCGCCTTTTGCAGATCTTCTAGTCTCCCTTAGAGCCTGCAACGATTTGCAAGTGTGAATCATCGATCCAATATCAAATACCCATGATTCACTAGAAGATAATGCAATGTTAATTTCTATTACATTTATACCTCAAGCGGAAGTCTCACTTCCCTTCTTCTTCTTCATATCCTCCAAGTACTCTTGCAGTTCCTAGACTAGTGCCCCTTACCATGATAGTGAAAGCATTCATCATCAGGAGAAGGGCCAGATTTGCCCTTTGGCTTAGACTTTGAGCTTGAAGGCTCATCGGGAACTTTTCCCTTGCCTTTTCCTTTAGGATGCGTCACACGCTTCCTCCTTTTATTCTCCTTTTGTACCATCATCACATGAGTTGCATTTTCTTTAATGCTTTCTTCAGCTGTTTTAAGCATCCCATGCAAGTCAATCAAATTTTTTATGACATTCATTTGAAAATTCAATATAAATGGCTCGTAGCTCGGTGGGAGCGACTGGAGAACAAAGTTAATAGCCAGATCATCCTTGAGTTCAGAACCTAGTTTGCCCAAGGTCTCAATGCAACCAATCATTTTGATTACATGAGGGCTGACCGGGCTACCCTCCGCCAGCTTGCATGAGAACAAGGACTTTGAGATGTTGTATCTCTCAGCTCTAGCTTGATTCTCAAACGTTCCACGCAGTCCCTCAATCATCGAATAAGCATCTATATGCTCATACTGTTTTTGCAGATCAAGGGACATAGTGGCTAGCATGAGACAACTTACATTAAGCGCATCATTGCAGTGCTTTGTATAAACATTATGTGTCGCAGTAGTTGCATCAGTTGAGAGATCATCAGGGTATGGCTGCAGAAGAATGTACTCGGTTTTCTCTTGCCTAAGAATGATTCTTAGGTTGCGATATCAATCGCTAAAGTTAGCTCCATTGAGCTTTTCATTTTCAAGCACATATCACAAATTGAAACCAGAATTGTTACTAGCAGACATTATCTACAATAGAAAATGAATATGCTAGGTTTAGCACTATGTTATGTACCAATCTTCTATTAACAGTTTAATAAAATATATCACCACTATATGATCATCGTCTTCCCTCTAACGACATATAGTGGTTCAAGATCCATATTCACTAATTCCTAGTGAGCTTTGGCTTCAATGCTACCGAATTAGTGACATGGGTAAACAACAATTGTTAATCATATCTCCATATGACTCTTGTTTATTGGGTGACATACAATGCCCTAGCTCCCAACTCTATGCCATAAAGCCCAAAATCATTTCGATAGCTTTGTTACGTAAACCAACACTATGCATGCGAATGTCCAACATTCACCCTATGCATTATGATAGATGATAGTATTTTGCTTTGGCAATCCTACCACACAACGATCAAAACAACATAAGTGCAACTATTGGTAAATGGCATCAAATACTCAACTTTTGCGAGGGAAGCTATTCTATCATGACAAAACATCCACCATATTAAAGCATGAGACAAATAGTAATATATAAACATCACAGACATATGATCATATCACATTGTGAATAGTATGACCTTTAGAATCATAATGGTCTCCATCGCAATGGTTCCATCATGATCTGAGCTGCCATGCCACCCTTCTTGTGGTGATCTCCATCTCCACAATTCTTGAAGACATCTCCATGATCATAAAAGAAGCTAAGACAACTAATAGCTACCAAATAAATTACATGAGAGATCAAACATCACAGGTCGACATGTAGGTCGTTATACAATTATGTGACAACCTCAACCCGGTTGTGTTAAATTTGCAACATGCAGACTGCATGAATATGACATACAAATCATCATATCACATTAAGGCAAAAACAAGTTAAGTGTAGAATGGTTTCTAATGCAAAATGATATTATATAATTGCTATAGCAGACAGCTAAATGGTGGTCCCGAATTCAAGCCATTCAGAAGGACTCAATTTTCAATGTGACCGGTTATTCATGAGTAGATCACGACTCATGACCGTTGTCTGTTGGCTCAATCTGTTAGCTATGTACACGATTAATCTCGATGGTGATTCCAGCCGGTAGGGACAGGTTGCGCACACAACAGAGAAGGAGCACGAACTGACCCTTTAGTCATATACGATCGCAATCTACTCTAACCAATTCCATACTCCAAAAACCGTGCGAAAAAAATTCATCATATGAACATGTCTGAAGTAGATCCCATTTACTAGCAAGATCCAGACAAAAAACTACGCAAGTCGGCTCTGATGCCGATATTGGGAAATCGGCAATACGCTACTCTAGCAATTCTACCGCATCACCCAGGAAACATGCAAGTACAGAGGTCATAGATCGTTACCACTAGACGTGCAACACAGCGAAACGCAGACGCGCGTTGGTGTAGGGGAAGTAGACGATCTCGTTCGTCTCTTACTCGTCCTCATCATGGAAGCAGGTAGACGATCACGATCATCATAGCTGATCAGCGCAGCAGTAGCAGCAGCGCCTCCACGGAGTCCACACGTACGGGGAGGAACGCCGTGTGCCGGTGTGCTAGCACCGCGCGCATGACAAGGGTCTCGGTGTGAGACCTTCGAGAGGTGGCATCTAGGGCTTTCACATGGTGGAGTCGTTAGCACCTAACCCTACCCCTCGTATTTATAGGCGTACTAATGGGCTTTTAGGTCACAAGCAATTAGTACCGTAATTGCTTATGGATCAAATATCCAACAGGCCTTATCCCAAATTATTATGATTGCCTCTGAGCATATCACCAACAATTGTTGTTGATGCTTGCACTTGCATCTCCTCCCATCTATCATCATCTACCTTTTTCTCATTCAGAGCCTTTAGGACTCCCTTCTGCGCAAGCAAATCTTTGACTCTAGTATGTCAAAGGCCGTAGTTGCAAGTACCATCAAACTTTGTCACCTCAATTTTTTGCCATCAACGCCATCCGCCTGTTGCCACATATTGCCGAAAGAACCTCCAAACGTGCCTGTACAACACGTCGAAGCCGTGTGCCTCCTACACGACCAAGCACGTCGTAGGGTACTCCTGCGTTCTGCCTGAACATGCTGTCGGGTGCGCATCACCTCCACTGTACATTGCTGCGTACAGCTCGCTGCTCTTGAGCCTCCTTGACTATCACATCACCCGCACACGACGAAGTCGACATGCTTGATTGTGTTATGTGTTCATGTAATCTCTTGGACCGACCCTCTTGTTTTATGGAGAGATTACACGTACGACAAGGAGTCTGCATATGTATCAGAACAAACTCCTCCAGTTGCCCATTCCTTTTTCTTTTCGTGCGTGAAGTGGAATCTACACTGCTACAATAAGCCTCATCACAGGCGGCTCCAAACCTATTATCACAGACGGCTTTTAAAACCGCCTGAAACGAAGAGTCTGTGATAATCCGCAATTTCACAGGCGGAGAAGTGAAACCGCCTGTGAAGACACGTTATCATAGGCGGTTCTTCACTTAGGCTAGCTGCCTGTGAAGACAGATTATCATAGGCGGTTCTATACTTAGGCTAGCCGTCTGTGAAAATACTTTATCACAGACGGGTCGTGCAGCATATATAACCGCCTGTGATAAACGTCTTATCACAGACGGTTATTGAAGCATAACTAACCGCCTATGATAATAAGTCTTCACAGGCGGGTATTGAAGCATAACTAACTGTCAATGATAATGTGTCTTCACAGGCGGGTTTTGAAGCTTAACTAACCGTCTATGATAATGTATTTTCACAGACGGATTTTGAAGCATAACTAACCGTCTATGATAATGTGTCTTCACAGACGGGTATTGAAGCATAACTAACCGTCAATGATAATGTTTCTTCACAGACGGTTATTGAACCATAACTAACTATCAATGATAATGGTGTTATCACAGATGGAGTTTACCTATATCAGCCGTCTGTGAAGACCCTTTAACGCAGCCGGTTTCTACCATAACAGTCACCGCCCGTGAAAATTTGGTTATCACAGATGTTTCTTTACTTGTATCTAGCCGCCTGTGATAATTGTTTTTCACAGCCATGCCTAGCCGTTGGTTAATAACCGCCTGTGATAAGGTATAACCTATGCAGTACTACTGCTGTTATTTCTAATTTCCAGGTCAATTCAATATAATCACAGAACAAAAACAACAATATCATCACAGAACAAAAGTCAACAATATTATCATCACAGAAGTCAATTTCACTAAAACAATATATATATGTACGAGTTACCGATACAATTCATCTCAAAGTTTACAAGTTTTCACTAAAAACAGCTTAAATTGGCATAGTCACAAAGTTCTGGCACATCAACTGCTGCACCATTATTATCAAAGAACTTCCCTTTCTTGTGCAAAATTTCGCGACGTATGAACTGACAGAGTTCAGAAGCAATCCTGTCGGCTCCTCCATCAGGAATACTTCTACAAACCGGCCATTGTTCATTCAGATTCTTCTTATGCTGCAATATAACACATAACAAGGTTTAGAATGTGTTAGTTTGAACAATCTCAAAGTATAGATCAAAGTGAGAGTATACAGGAATTTAGTTGGTATTTTTGGAGCAGTTGTACTATGAGCAATTGAATTTTGAAGTTGGAATCAAAATATGAAAATAATGTTTCTGGTAATATTGAACAGCAGAGAATATAAGCATTAAACTATGCTAGTTACAATGAAAATGAAACACAAAAGTAAGAAAATAAGGTATCGACATTAAGGATAACTTACATCCTCACGATTGACTCTATATACGGCGGCGGTCCGAAGATGCTCGCATACATAATACCCGCATAAGACACTCCCAGCAGGCTGCTTCGGACAAGCATAATACGTTGTAATGTCCAATGCATTCGTATTACGAGGTCTCTGACCGCCAAGCTCCGCGTAAAACTGCCAAGCGCTGTAATACAAGAAATGTCATATAAAACTTGTCAACACATTCTAAATGTGCGTAAATTAAAATTATTGAATAAACGTACTTTTTCAAAATGGAAAGGAAATCTTTGTAACGATCTGGTGGGTAATCGGCCGAGTCCAAGACTGTTGCCATTCCCTGCATTGGCTTGATGAAGATCATTATGTAGTGATTACTGCAAACATACAAACACACGTGTTAACAATTACCAATAATTGCTATTTCAATGTCATGTGTCGAACTTACTCGAAGTGGTACGGAGCCTTTACGAGGTCCTTGCCGTCTCTGACAAAGTTAAACATCGCATGTCCTATGTAAGCTGCAACTTCTGTCTTTCTATCCTTCTTAAGTTTTGCAATTGCTCTTTCAAAATCTTTTTTTTTTCATGTGTTTGTACTGGCTTGATTCTCGATTCGCCAGGACGTCGAATAGCGACTTTGCAATCCTAGTAGGGTCAAGGATACCTGTCTTGCGCGCCAACTTTTCATTATCCATGTATTGCATCCTATTGAAGAAGTCCAGAATTGTTATAATCTCATGAAATCCGTATGCGTGTAGTAAGAAAAGCAAATACAAAATATTAGAGCACTTACAAGCACCAGACGAGCAGCAGGTTGATATCGAGCATGCCTCGATGGAAAAGGGAAAGATGCTCTTCAAATAAAATGACTCGTTTATCTACTCCAGTGCTCCAGAATGCTTCTTTTGGAATACAAAATGTGACGCACTCAAGACCAAATTTTGTGCTGGCAGTGATGTACCACTCATGCATTCTTCTGAGCGCGACAGGTTGTTTGCTAAGTTGTACGGATGTCATGAACGGCTTCCCATTCTCAAATTTAGGAGGAACATCCTCAAGCTTGTATATTGGAACTCTTGGTTTAACTAAAGCCGTATGCCGATTATACATGACACCGTCTTCTTCCCACTCCTCGATATCTTCTAATGCTAGCTCATGAGAAGAACGAGATGCACTCGATTTTCTAATATTTTCCTTCATAGCTTCCAAATACTTTGACACTTCTGATGAAGGTTTCTTATCTTCGTATGAGCTAACCTTGACAGGCACTGATGATCGAGGAGTAGTCGTCGGAAGTTGGACACTGGCTTGTTGTTGAACCTGTTGTTCAACTGATTGCTCTTTACTCCCAGCAGTTGTATCTAGTACTACTTCAAGCTGTTGCTCAACTAGTTGCTCTTTACTAGCAACAGCTTGCTCTGGTACTGCTTGAAGTTGTTGTCCAACTTGTTGCTCTTGGATATCATCCTTGCTCAGACATAGGGGGAGTGGATCTTCCCGGACTGGGAGTGGATTTTCATGCACTTTCGCCTTAGAAGATGGGGTTGCAGTATTTGGAGATGCGATGGGGCTAGAAATTGGCTCATCGTCCAACGCGATATCGCATCGGTGCCAAAGGATTAATTGGTTGACAGCCTGCCCCAGAGTCGCGATCCCCTCAGGTGTGACGTGGTCTATTTCATAATCTTCATAATCATTATCAATGATCTGAAGAACTTGCACCACAGAATAATACAACGGAAGTGGATTCCCGTTGAAGTCACGATCAGGCTTTGCCATAGCAGTGGCAACCTGTTTGGTTTTGTTCCCTGCTCTGCCTATCGGGACAAGAAGACGACAAGATTTGTCGTTAGCAATATCATCGACAGGGAACTTATGGGTTGACCCTGAGCCTCGCACGGAACCAACGCTGCTAGGGTAGGTAGTTGGAGATACTAATTGCTCCTTTTGCACCGGAACCATCATTGTACTCGGTGCCACTAATTGTCCTGATTGTCTAAGTTGTTCCATTATTTCTTGCATATTTTCTTTGACCTTTTGAGCAATCGTTTCATCAAGTGTTTTCTTAAACTTCTCACATCTTCTATATGTGTCTTTATCTTTAGGGAAACCATCTAGCCAAGACATTTGAGAAGAGACCGATCGAACCCGTCCGCTGTGTTCAGGGTTTCCTAAGATAGCGGTAAGTTGGTCATTCTCCCTCTTCGGCTTGAAGAGACCCTTCTGTTGCTTTTCAATTACTTCTTTCATTTTATCCTCTACTTCATTCAGAGAGTCGGGCTTTTCAAGTTTGCCCTCGCTGGTCAAACCTGACCGAGCAAAGACCCAGCGTTGAGTTCGCTCATCGCACCCTTCTAATGGGTGAGGAATGCCCTTACTGATAATTTCGTCTAATATCTTATTCCATTTGTGGACTTTGGGGCCATATCCGGCAGACCCCAAGCGATGATGGTATTTGTTCTTCTTTGCAAGCTCTGACCTAGTTGCACTTAGAGCTTTAGCATCAGGTGTGCTCTTTTGACGAACAAACTCTTGCCACTGAGCTTGTGTGATTTTTCCCATCTTCCTCGGGCTAGGGACCTTATTGGCCTTAACATAAGAATTCATTTCACTCTTCCAGCATCGAAACTTCTTGCCGCAAGAGACCATTGTTGCTTTCTTTACAGCTTCTTCTGTGCCTTTCGGGAACTTGAATTGTTTCTTTATCTTTTCCCACGACTCATTCTTGGTCTGCTCAGGTAATTTCCTCCAATTCTCGGTTGTGATCGGCACAACCTCCCTAACAAGAAAACCGCATGCATTACGGTACTTGGTAACTGAATCCAATGGTTCTTGGGGAAGCCCACCTGGACCGACCCTTGTTATGTACATGATGCGGTCCAATGCACCCTTATTGGGACCTCGTTGCCCTAGTTTCCGCTTGAGTGAAGCTGAGGATTCATCCATTGGAGAACCTTCTGCGGTTTTAGGAGCCGATGTCACCTCATTGTCTTCGAGATTAATCTAGGTAGAAAAAAATTATAAGACTTCGTATACTTGACAACCAACATTAACTTGAACTGCTGAAGTTAAGATTCGTGATCCATACCTCGTCGGCAGGATCATATTCCGGGTCTAGATCCACTGAAGTCTTTTTAATTTTTATATTCGGAAAAGGATCCGAAGGACTGTGATAGGAGCCTGAACTGCTGGAGTCAGTATACTTCATTTTGTCTTCTTTGTTGTTACTATCAGGACCAGTCTTCTTAGGGCTTTCCATGCTAGATCTAATAAGACAAAAAATCTAATAAATGGCATATTAACTCTACATGAAGTGTTGCATGAAGAAAAAGATGGAAGCATTCTAGGATTTGATAAGGCATTCTAGGGTTTAAGGCGACTGACCAAAAGGTTCCTATACATTGCGAGGGTGACAAGCATGTTAAAGTTGCTCACCAATGGCAATTTTATCTTTTTATTCTAAATAGGCTAGCTTCGTTCAGAGTGGCGACCACGTTCTTGAGGTTTACTAGGCGGCGCCTAGCTCCGGACCTATAACTGATCAAGCAAGGGACAAAAAGCAAATCCCCGCACAGCTCCTACCTAGCTTAGAGGGCATTATCGTCCCCGCTCTCAAGTTTCCTCTTATTCCTTGTCACTGATTCTTCTACCTACTGAATGAAAAACAACATGCTGATGCGTACTTGTGCAGACGCAGTGCCTAGAACAGACTGATAGCAGCAGCAACAACTAGCAAGCTCACTTTACACCGACAACCCAAGGCATAACTTAGTCAAAATTAGTCAAGTATAGCTATATCTAATGTAACTTAGCCAAAATTAGCCAAATTTGCTCAACTTAACCAAATATAGCTAAATCTTGCCCAGCATAGTCAAACATGCTTGATTATGCTTCAGTTAGCTAAATTTGGTCATATTTAAAACAAATTTTCTGAATTTTGGCTCAGTTAAGTAAATTTAGCCAAAACACATTTTTGAAGTTATATAGGTCTTCATATGCGCAGACTCCATCGCCACACCTAGTGGTACCTAGATATGGGCGTGAGGATGCTCCTGGCATCACAAATGAGTTGGCCAGCAACTTGTTTGGCTTCAGAGCTAAATATAGCATAACTTTGGTAGCTCAGATTAGGTACAATTGCTCAAATGAAGCTGATGGAGCCACAAGTGCAGACATATTTGGTAGCACAGATTATCTACAATTGCTCAAATGAAACTTAGAGAAATAAAAGCAAACTTAGCCAAACTTAGTCTAGCATAGCTAACTCTAAGCAAAAGTAGCCAAATATAGCTAAATATAGCATAACTTAGTCAAAATTAGTCAAGTATAACTATATCTAATGTAACTTAGCCAAAATTAGCCAAATTTGGTCAACTTAACCAAATATAGCTAAATCTTGCCCCTAATAGAGAATTATGTGGCATATGCAAGGCCGATGACAGAAATAGGGAATATACTGCTGTTACTAGAGTCTAGAATCATGTTTACCACTAATGTGTCAGAACAGTTTCAGACACACAGAACCAACTACCAATTTATCGTGATATAACCATCCACGACGAAGGGAGTAACTCCTATTCATTCGAACTTGACAATTTTATCTCTGCAAACTACCAGAAGATGAAATGCTACTGATTTCACAGTTTCAGACACACAAAACCAACTACCAATTTATCGTGATATAACCATCCACATAAATCTTGCCCTACCGAACCCTAACCAAAGATGCCACCGAACTTGACAGTTTTTCGAATTCCACCGAACCCTAACCAAGGATGCCTACCATTTTCTAATTCTCGAACCCTAACCAAGGATATGCAAGGCGGCAGCGAGGGCAGGGAGGGAGGCGGCACGACGAAGGAGGATGGAAGGTCGAAGGGTTTAGGGTTTACCTTGAAGCTCGGAGGCGACGGCAATGGCTTCGCTCGGCGTACCTGGAAGTGAGGAGGGCGAAGCTCGGCGGCAACGGCGGAGCTCGTCGGCGACGGCGAAGCTCGGCGACGGCGAAGCTCGGCGGCGTACCTGGAAGTGACGAGGGCGAACACTTGGCGGCAAACGAAATTTTGGCAGCCTAACGGCGTCTAAGTGTTTCGCTCGGGTTAGGTTTTTCCAATGCTGCCGAGGGGTATATATAGACTTTCATTTTCTCAGGCGTATTTTAAGTACCGACCGCCTAAGAAGATTGTTACCTCAGTCGGATTTTACTTACCAACCGCCTGAGAAGATACAATTATCTCAGGCGGTTGGTTAGTAACACTCGTCTGAGATAAACATGGGCCTGTGAAGATATTTACTTCTTCTTAATTAATATGTGTTCATTATAATTTGATGAACGCCTACATAAAGACCCCTCACCAACCGTGCGCGACCTTTCTTTTTCCCCGAGGCGCGACCTTTCTTTTCACCAACTGCTCCATCTTCCACTCCGCGCGGCCTTAAAGACGCGCTATCGCTCACAAGCGCATCGCTCACTTTGAATCCTCTTGTTTTCTTCGTCTTCCTCCGCTCCGACGACCCAACACCACTATGGCCGACCTTCCGCCGCCAAGCCCTCCGAGGGAGCCACCTTGCAAGAAACTATGTTGCAGCTCCCCCGAGAAGATCAACACCGAGCAGCGCCTCCTCATGGCGCGAGAGGCGTACAACAATACGTCTCGCGCCATGAGTGCCTTGGGGCTGGGTACCCTTCCAGAGTATACTGGAATGGGTACCATGGGCCACTACCTCTACACCCTCACGGGGGTGGCTGATCGTCTCGACATTCTGTTTGCGACGATGGCCCAGGTTCTTGGCCCCGAGGGCCGTAGAACGCTGGTGGAGGCGACGGCTAGCAACCTCGGGGTTGCACCGCCGGTGCAGCCGGTGCAGCCGGTGCAGCCGGCCCTCTCTCCTGTTGCACCGGTGCCCTAGTCGCCGCCGGAGGACGAGGAGGAGGAGAAGGAAGAGGAGTAGGAGTAGGATTTAATTAGTTTTTCTTTTTGTTGTTTTTAGTTGCTTCTGTTTTGTAAATATTGTTAATGAATGAAATCTATCTTTGTTCATCTATGTGATTGAATATTACTTGTGTATCTTGTGTGTTCTTGTGTAAATATTGTGCATCTTGTGTGTTCTTCAACTGTGTGAATGAATGAATGTGTATTGTGTTCATCGTTAACTAGAATTTCACGTCTGAGAAGAAGGTTATCTCAGGCGGTTGTTAAGCAATACCCGCCTGAGATAAATATATTTTCAGGCGGTTGGTAAGTACCAACCGTCAGTGAAGATATTTACTTCTTCTTAATTAATATTCTTGATTAAATGTGGTCCTTTAAAAGGCAAAAATCCACTTTTCTTGTAATGTTATTGATAAGTAAAGGTTACCATTAAATTTCACTTCATAAATCCTTTGAAATTGGTCAGAACATAAAAAACATACAACAAATGCTATTTTTCATTTTTCTATCTTGATGAATATAATGCTTTCTTCATTTATTTTTTCAGTGGACATTTTTACTCATCATACCAACCTCTACGAATTTTTTCATATTTTTTTAAGTTTTTTTGAATCAATGTGTATTCATAATTTGATGAATGCCTCATATGTATATGAGCATTTATTTAGAATGGTGGACAATTTGAAGTTTGACATGTTGGAATGCTTTTAAAAAAATTTAAAAAATTCATACATGTATAAATTATACAAATATGTTCATACCAACAATATTGAGTGAAGGAACTTTTTTTATGAGATACACAAATGTGAATAATATGTGAGTAGAAATTAATTTGATATTTACCAAAACATTACAATGTTAGCTATATAAGTTTTAAAAATATTTGGTTCAGGTGGTAGATGTTAATTTTATACAAATGTAGAAGAAAGAATCATCGAATTTGGACACAATTTGCAGAATCTAAACATGTTTGAGTATTTATATTGGAATCTAAATAAAAAAGAAGCAAGGGATAAGGAAACTGAAGAACAGTATCGGGCATTATCTCAGGCGGTTGTTAAGCAATACCCGCCTGCGATAAATTTATTTTCAGGCGGTTGGTAAGTACCAACCGCCTGTGAAAATATTTACTTCTTCTTAATTAATATTCTTAATTAAATGTGGTCCTTTAAAAGGCAAAAATCCACTTTTCTTGTAATATTATTGATAAGTAAAGGTTACCATTAAATTTCACTTCATAAATCCTTTGAAATTGGTCAGAACATAAAAAACATACAACAAATGCTATTTTTCATTTTTCTATCTTGATGAATATAATGCTTTTTTTCATTTATTTTTTCAGTGGACATTTTTACTCATCATACCAACCTCTACGAATTTTTTCATATTTTTTTAAGTTTTTTTGAATCAATGTGTGTTCATAATTTGATGAATGCCTCATATGTATATGAGCATTTAGTTAGAATGGTGGACAATTTGAAGTTTGACATGTTGGAACGCTTTCATAAAAACTAAAAAAATTCATACATGTATAAATTATACAAATATGTTCATACCAACAATATTGAGTGAAGGAACTTTTTTTATGAGATACACAAATGTGAATTATATGTGAGTAGAAATTAATTTGATATTTACCAAAACATTACAATGTCAGCTATACAAGTTTTAAAAATATTTGGTTCAGGTGGTAGATGTTAATTTTATACAAATGTCGAAGAAAGAATCATCGAATTTGGACACAATTTGCAGAATCTAAACATGTTTGAGTATTTATATTGGAATCTAAATAAAAAAGAAGCAAGGGATAAGGAAACTGAAGAACAGTATCGGGCATTATCTCAGGCGGTTGTTAAGCAATACCCGCCTGAGATAAATATATTTTCAGGCGGTTGGTAAGTACCAACCGCCTGTGAAAATATTTACTTCTTCTTAATTAATATTCTTAATTAAATGTGGTCCTTTAAAAGGCAAAAATCCACTTTTCTTGTAATATTATTGATAAGTAAAGGTTACCATTAAATTTCACTTCATAAATCCTTTGAAATTGGTCAGAACATAAAAAACATACAACAAATGCTATTTTTCATTTTTCTATCTTGATGAATATAATGCTTTTTTCATTTATTTTTTCAGTGGACATTTTTACTCATCATACCAACCTATACGAATTTTTTCATATTTTTTTTAAGTTTTTTTGAATCAATGTGTGTTCATAATTTGATGAATGCCTCATATGTATATGAGCATTTAGTTAGAATGGTGGACAATTTGAAGTTTGAAACGTTGGAATGCTTTTAAAAAAATTAAAAATGAAGAGGCAACAATGAAGAAGTTAGCTTGTGGCCCATCTGCTTTGGTAACATCATGACAAGCATATGACATCAATGGTTACACATTTTACACTAAAGAAAAAGACGATAAGAGTGTTGCACAAAATAGTGGTGTTCGTATTGAGGCTTATGATTCACAAGGGCAGAAGACCACATACTTCGGGTTCATAGAGGAAATATGGGAACTCGATTATGGCGAAAGAATGGTAATGCCTGTATTTAAGTGCCAATGGGTCAAACATCCTGATGGTTTGAATGTGGACAATTACGGGCTGACACTGGTAGACTTGAATAAAGTGGGTTACAAAGATGACCTGTGGGTTCTCGCCGATAATGTTGCACAAGTTTTTTATGTTCAAGATCCAGAAACTGAGAAGTTGCACGTAGTTGTTTCTGGAAAGCAAAATATTGTTGGGGTTGACAATGTGGGAGATAATGAAGAGGAATATAATCAGTATGAAGAGATGTACCTTTTCACCGAACCAGAAAACATCAAGCACGTAGAGAGAAGCATTAAAAAGAATTTGAAACCCTATATGCGAGAAGATGTCAATGCTGGAAAAAATGTATATAGCAATGCGAGATGATATATATTGTATATATTTGTATCTTCTGAAATCAACTTAGAACAATGTTGGTATATGGATTGTGTCCTCTTGCATTTGTGTACACATATGCGTTTGGACTCAATGATTTGGAAGTTTGGAAGTTTGGTCTTTCAGATAATGATGTCTCGGGCGTGTAGCCGATTGAAAGAGGAGCGCTTGGCGTGGCGCAAGAACCATCCCCATGTATGTACATATGGCACACCAGTCACATGGTTGTATATAC
Source organism: Tuctoria greenei (assembly GCA_036927565.1). Taxonomy (NCBI): domain Eukaryota; kingdom Viridiplantae; phylum Streptophyta; class Magnoliopsida; order Poales; family Poaceae; genus Tuctoria; species Tuctoria greenei. The sequence goes on along the minus strand of JAYESD010000005.1, from coordinate 78,702,918 downwards.
ATATGTATCTGTAATGGACTGATGAACTTAACTGTAGTTTGTTTTTCCGTCTTGTTTGTTTTTGGTATTTTCAATTTCTCCGCGTAGGGTTTCTCTGCGAAGCCTGAATCGGGAGATTTATTGAAGTTGCAGTGCATCGTACCCAGTAAAGAAGGGTTAAGTCATGAAGAACAAGCACAATATGAGTTTAACCATCATCCTCCTATTAATAAATTTCTTTTGCACACTGAATGGGAAGATGGTTACTACCCCCTGACAATCTCCTTCTCTGAGGACTATCCCTTGGTGCCTCCAAGATGCACCTTTCCAATTGGGTTCTTCCACCCAAATGTCCATCATTCGGGAGCACCCTGCATCGGGATTCTTGATCAAGAGACTGTAAGATAGACCTATTTTGTTCATGTAATTATTACTTATAACAGACGGTTAAACTTATTTGAACTTGTTTCTTATATTGCTTAAATTATATTTCGTAGGGGTGGTGCAGTGCTTTTACGATCAAAACTATACTACTTGAAGTTCAGCGTTTGCTGCATCAGCCAAATGTGTCTGATGTTGAAAATGATTGCTATAATCTACTTATCAAGGTTAGATGACACTTTGACTTAGTGACCAATGTAGGTTATTCATTCCTCCTTCGACATTTGTTAATTTAAATAATGTCAATATTTTCAGGATCCAGCGGAATATAAGAGACGTGTTCGGGAGCAAGCAGGACGGTACAATTTAGATTGATCGATGGGAGCTTCATCGTCGATCTACAATGAATGTAGCATGATTTTTGTTCAGTGTGTAAAGAAATTATCTTTGAACAATTGTAAAGCCTCTAATGGTGTATTATCACAATTAAGCCAACCTCACTGGTGATCGAGCATTTCCTACAATGCATTACTGTACTAGTATCCGCTCATCTGTGTTTTTTCCTGATACAATTTTCCCTACATGATCTTCTCAGACCGTTGTTAACCAAGAACCGTCTATGAAGTTCATTGCATTACAGGCGGTTATTAATTAAGAACCGTCAACGAAGATCATGTATTTACTCAGACGGTTGTTTTTTAAAATCCGTCTATGAAGTTCGTTGCATTACAGGCAGTTATTAATTAAGAACTGCCAACGAAGATCATGTATTTACCCAGACGGTTGTTTTTTAAAACCCGTCTGTGAAGTTCATTACATTACAGGCGGTTCTTAATTAAGAACCGTCAATAAAGATCATGTATTTACCCAGACGGTTGTTTCTTAAAATCCGCCTGTGAAGTTCATAGCATTACAAACAGTTCTTAATTAAGAACCGCCTGTGAAGATCATGTATTTACCCAGACGGTTGTTCTTTAAAATCCGTCTGTGTTGTTCTGTCATCACAGGCGGTTATTATATCATTCGTCATCACAGTCGCATATTTTTAAGGACCGCCTGTGTTTGAAAATTTGAGGCGTCTGTAAAAATGCTTTTTGTAGTAGTGTTAGTGCGTGAGATGGACTACAAATAAAATTTCGGGGAAAAAAACCAACCAACCTGCAATACATCTGTATAAAACTGCAAAAAACTACAGGTGAGCCATAGTTGCCTCTCATTATCCAGACAGCCTGCATGCATGATCGCTATTCAATTTCGTTGCATGCAGGCACATGTCCTCCAACTCCAATTTCGATGCACACATCAGTCCATCCGCGTCACTCCTATCCCAACTTGGCAACGTGTCCACCTGCCACACAGGACTCCCCGCTTAACCACGGGTATTGTGAAGCATTGTGCCCCGTGCCATGGCCACAAGCACTCCGTGCATGCATCGCCAGGCTGGACGATATAGCAAAAACCATGCCTCGTCGTTCATCATACAACGACAAATCACCTCCAAAAAACCACCAAGTCCCCCATGGTATTGCCATTGTTGTGACACCTCCACCTTGAGCATGCAACAACCGCTCCGATCAAACTGACTGCCCGTCAATTTGATGGTGAGTCGAAGCCGCCGCCCATGTTTGCAAAGTTTTCCAGCCGCACTGTCAAACTTGACCGTCACGTCCAATAGGTCCCTATCTAATAGCAGCCGCGAGCTACCATGAATTGGTTAGCCACGTCTAAATGAAACTCGTAGATGCAGCTTGTCGGATGGTTCAAACCACCACGCTCAAAGTGTCTAAATACATCGAATGAGTCGTCGATCCCCGCCATGCTGCACCTCGCGCCATGTCCCTCCCGCACACCTCATGCCAGCTTTGCGTGATGTGGAACATACCAATATGTTTGTTCCCGATCTTCAGTATCACCTCTATATCCAACTCAACCATGACTCTGGTACACCTGTTAAGATATATGCACATGGAAGCAACGACGAATCTCTCAAGACATATGATGCAAAATCACATACGACACTTCAGGCACGATATTTGTTAACGAGGTTCGGTCGAAGCATTCATCCCCGAGGAAATGACTGCGGGTGCTCCTGCCCAATACGCGACACAACCCGCTACGAGGTCTCAGCGGGAACCACCGCCTCCTCCTAGTGAGTCTTCCACTGTGTTGTCAAGGTTACAACCGTGACCATCCTCTTATATTTATAAGGAGGCCGGTTGTCGATACCCTGGATACCAGGTACCCTTGATAGTGTGAATAAAGTCATGAAGTTCTACCTGCCAATGTTGAAGACTTCCAAAGAAAACACGTGTCCCGCAGCACTGGCCCCGCCTCCCTCGTTTGGGTAGCTCTGGAGCTACCACGTGTATTGTAGGGCTGGACCTACCTCCCTTCACATGGAAGCTCCGGTGCTGCCATGTGGCCAGTAGCTCAGGACCTAACCTGTAGTAGAGGGAAGCCACAGTGCTGCCACATGTCAAGTAGCTCCGGACCTATGTCCCTGCAGAGGGAACCTCCAGATCTGCCACGTGTTAGACCTTCGGAACTAGGCCTGCAACAGGAAGGTAGCCGGATCTCCAATGGCACGGAAATTCAAGAGGCTATTAAACAACCATTAGAATACCTGATTAACATGTCATTAATGTCATACTAATGACAAACGATCAGAAGGCTATCAAGACTCATAACACCGCCATTAAGGCACGTTATCACACTGTTAATCACCCATAACACCAGTAGATTATGTATAGGATGTTAATTACAGCTGGGGCCACTTGCTGGGCTAGGCATACACTGTAACAGCTAGTCCATAGCATATAAAAGGGTTGTGCCACACGGTAGAAAGCTCAAAGGGAGACAAGAAATCGCAGACACTCGCTACGCGTATATAATCAATAGCCACCCCGTGGAGTAGGGCATTATGCTCAGGCGGCCCGAACCACGTAAAAACCCTCAGTGTTCACCTCTTGTTCTTGATCTTACGCGCGCTCCAACCGAATACGAACCTGCACGGACTACGTTTGAGTAGCATCGTCGGAAGTGTCATTGCTACACTTTAACATTTGGCACGCTAGGAAGGGGGGCCTAAGATCTCAATATAGTGAATTCCACCGCTGCTTCGTCCAACAGTTTGGCTGAGCAGCCTGCTGGAGGAAATCCTTCCAACGTGCTGCAGCCAGCCAATGCTGTTGTTCCGGCGGGTGTTGTTCCACCACCACCACCATCTCAGCAAGATGGTGTGTTCGCGTTGGTCACTGCATCGACGAACAACCCTGAAAACGCACTGAAGGCAGCGTGAACTCTTCTTCAGCGTCCTCCAGCGCTCGGAGCTCCTCAGGCTGCTACAGAGCAATGGCGTGCTGATGTTGAGCTTTTAGTTTCAGCTGCAGCTAATGCCCTCAGCGTCCAAGGTCTTCCCCACGCTGGGTAGGCACCTACTCGGAATAGGACCTTGTCTGGTACACTTGGTCCTCACGCATTGCAGCAAAGGAGACATGCACCCTCCCAGCAAGTGATGTCACTGTCCTCCAGGGCTCGCTGCACTCATACGGCGTCGAGGCTTCCTACTCAGGACTTCCGGTCGGAGCTCGATCGATGTTACATGAGGCGGGATGGCCGTGTCCATATTGAGTGTGCTCGCGAGAGGCGAGAGGCTCGAGGAAACTCTTCTCCACTGGGAGTGGGGGGCAGTTGTTTGGCCCTATCCATGCATCTTCGCATAGCTGATTGGCCACCTAAGTTCCAGCCTCATCTGCCGAAGAAATACGACAGGACAGTCGACCCCGTCGAGTTTCTTCAGATTTACTCCACTGTCATCCTCGCAGCTGGAGGCAATGAGGTCGTGATGCCAACTATTTCCCTATGGCTCTAACCGGGACAACAGGGTCCTAGTTCATGAGTCTTCCTCATGACTCCATTCATAATTGGGAGGAACTCTGTCGACAGTTCATCGCCAACTTTGGGAGCTCGTACACCCGGCGTGGCACTGAGTTGGGTCTGTTTGCCATACAACAGAGGGCGGGAGAATCGCTACGATTGTTCATCCAAGGGCTTTCTCAGGTACGGAATACGATTCCTTCTATCTCCAACACCTCTGTCGTTGTTGCATTCCGACAGGGAGTTAGAGACAAGAAGATGTTGGAGAAGCTGACAACCAAAGATGTCAGCAGCATCACGGAGCTTTTCAGCCTAGCAGACAAATGTGCTAGGGTCGCGGAGGGCTGAGAGTTGCACTCCAAACCAGTTGCGGAAGTTGGTAAACCCTCCTCCAATGTTGAAGGTACTACCTTCGGTAGTGGAAAGAAAAAGAAGAAGTCGTTGGATGACACACCTACTGCTGTTGCTGCTGCAGTTCCTTGTGGCCGGGGGCCACGCCTCAAAAAACGACCCTGACCATCATCTAAGGACGGTTACGGTGAGAAGATGTGGTGTCCAATCCATAAGACGAACATCCAAAACCTTGAAGACTGTAATGAGATCAAGTGGCTTCTTGAACACAACAACAAGCGCCAAGAAGAAACCCCTTTCCGCCAACGGGAAGGGAAACAAAAAGTTGGCGAAGCTCCATCTGATCAGGAGCTAGGCTTCTAGGACGCCAAGAATTCCCTGAAGGCTGTTTACAGCATCGTCAACGACAACTCTGATATCTATGACAACAAGTGTAAGAAGACTCTCCATATGATATATGGAGGGTCCTGGGATATTACCTCCCGACGTATCCTCAAGACAATGCGTCGGGACTTGGCTGTCGCATCTCCCATCGCTAAGGCAGAACCTCATCGGAAGTGGATGGATACTGCCATCACCTTTGATGCTTTGAATTGCCCGAAGAACATGACTAGAGCTGGTCAGTTGCCTTTGATGGTCTCTCCTACCATCAACAACATCCATCTCTACCATGTCCTAGTGGACGGAGGTGCAGCACTCAACCTCCTCAGCTTCGCAGCTTTTGTGAAGCTCCAGCTCAGCCTATCGGACCTTAGGCCCTCACGTCCTTCCTCCAGAGTAGGTCTGAGAGCCATCACTCCTCTCAGATTAGTTACACTCCCGATGACTTTCAGGACTTGGGGTAACTATAGGTCCGAGAAGCTGGTTTTTGATGTGGAACACATCAGCCTTCTCTCCAACGCCATCCTATGATGGCCAGCCCTGTATAGGTTCATGGTTGTAGCCCATTACGGCTATCTAGTGTTGAAGATGCCGACTCCTTCAGGCGTCCTTCGGATCAGTGGGGATCGCACTACTGGAGTCACTGCACTGGAAGAACTTCATGCGCTCGCAACGGCGTGAGAAGAAGAATCTGACAAGGAGCGCAGCTCAACAACCTTCGAGCTCGCATCAGTGTGGCTGAACCTCTGCACCTCGTGTGCAACCAAGCAGCAACACCGACGTTTATGTCAAAGTCGTCCAAATTGGTTCCGATGCTGCCCAGACCACTCGTATATCAAAAGGTATGGACGACAAATAGGAACTCACGCTCGTCACTTTCCTTCGGGCGAATGTCGATGTGTTTGCATGGCAACCGTCATAGATTCTTGGGATCCTTAGGGAGGTGATCAAGCACAGCCTCAAGATACACCTTGATGCACTGCCAGTACATCAGAAGCCCTGGAAACAATCTGTCGAGCGGCAGGACTTCATCAGACAAGAAATAAAGGAGCTGCTCGACTCTGGTTTCATTCGAGAGGTTCAACATCCTCGGTGAATGGCAAACCCAGTCGTTGTACCAAAGGACGGCGGAAAGCTTCAGATGTGCATTGACTACACCACCTTGAATAAGGCATGCCCAAAAGACCCATTTCCACTTCATAGGATATATCAGATAGTGGATTCTACCTCCGGGTTTGAAATATTGTGTTTCCTAGACGCATATTCTGGATATCATCAGATTCAAATGTCTAGGGAAGATGAAGAGCATACTACCATCATTGTAGTAGATGGGTTGTACTGTTACACTGCCATGCCTTTTGGTCTCAAAAACGCTGCTTCAAATTTTTTGTGAGCCATGCACAAAACATCTGGAGATCTCATCAGGGACTTGGTGGAGGTCTACCTCGATGACATCGTTGTCAAGGTGAAGACCAAGGAATCACTCCTTGACAATCTGCAAGCCGTCTTAGACAAGCTGCGCTTGACGTGCACGAAGCTCAACCTGGACAAGTGCGTCTTTGGGGTTAACTCCGAAAAGCTCCTTGGTTTCTTGGTGACTCACCGAGGAATTGAGTCAAATCTAGCCAAGCTCAAGACCATTGAAGAGATGTGACCCCACACCCGCATTGAGGACATCCAAAAGCTGACTGGGTGTCTAGCTGCGCTCAGCTGGTTCATCTCAAGGCTGACAGAGGGGGCGCTTCCCTTCTTCAAATTATTGAGGAACTCCAGACCATTCAGTGGTCTGAAGAAGCAGAGAAGGCATTCCGAGAGCTCAAGCAGCTCATCACCACACTACCAGTTTTGGTAGCTCCGAAACCTGGTGAGCCTCTTCTGCTTTATATCTTGGCAACTACAGAGGTCGTAAGCATGGTTCTGGTTGCAGAGAGACCAGAGCCATCATCAGCTCAGGAGCCTAGACCCCTCCGGGAGGATCCAAAGCTACCTGAAGGCGAGTCTGGGTCCCAGCCCCCACACATGGATCCTAAAGGTAAGATGCCTGAGGATCAACCTCTCTCAACCGAGGGAGTTCCTACAGTTCATGAAGAAGGTCTGGACCAGTACGAGAAGGTCTGGGCTGAACAAGAAGAAGCTCTGGACCCTTCTGGCGGGGTCCGGGTTGATGAAGAGGAAGCTCCGGGCTACTCTGAAAAGGTCCAGATTTTCCAGCGGCCGGTATACTTCATCAGTTAAGTACTCCACGATGCTAAGACTTGATACATTGAGGTGCATAAGCTGCTATATGCGGTTCTTATTGCCTCAAGGAAGCTTCATCACTAATTCCAAGCCCACAAGGTATTAGTGGTAACCCCTTATCCACTGTGCGCTATTTTACCCAACCCCAATTCTATGGGAAATGTCACCAAGTGGGCAGCAGAGTTGGCATAATTCGATCTCGAATTCTTGCCGCGACATGCAATCAAGAGTCAAGCACTGGTAGACTTCATGCTGGAATGGACTCCATCTTCATCAAGTCTAGAGGGTCCCAGTGAGCAGAAGTCGGAACCTAAGGTCCCAGTCTTCACTAAGCCTCACTGGACTCTCTACTTTGACGGCTCCATGCAGAAGCAGGGGGCCGGAGCTGGAATACTTCTGCTCGCTCCAATCGGGGAGAAGGTCAAATACATGGCGTCTTGATATCAAGACAACCAACAGCATGGCGGAATATGAAGCTCTCATCTACGGACTCAAGGTGGCGCTATCATATGGCGTCCGACAGCTGCTGGTGAAGGGTGACTCGCAACTCATCATCAAACAAGTCAAAAGTGAATGCACTTGCAACAACACTCAACTTGCTGCATATCTACTTAAAGTCCAGAAGCTGTAGAAGGACTTCCACGTCCTCGATCTTCGCCATGTCTAGCGTCTCAACAACATGATGACCTCTCGACAAAGGCTTCAACCGGAGCTCATGACGGAGTTTTTTTAGGAGATTGTCATCACTCGCCGCTCAATCCGCTGAACTGAGTGATTGGGGCGATACCAGTACCTCGAAGCTGGCGGTCCCGATGCCCCTGTTCCATGGCACCAAGGATTGTATGCCCTGCAGGAAGCTCTGAGCAACCCAGCGTGCAAGATCCAGAAGCTCAAGTTAGCTCTGATGCATGGATCTCGGAGATCCAGAGCAACTTGAAGGATAACATCCATCCTGAAGATGGTGCTTCCGCTGAGCGAGTCGTTAGATTGGCTAAAATATACACGTTGGTAGAAGAGGATCTCTATGGACGTGGTGCCAACGACATTCTCATGCGGTGCATTCTCCGGGAAGAAGGCCGCGAGCTACTCGCGGAGATCCATGGAGACAAGTGTGGGAATCACGCATCATCCTGCATGTGACACCCGGTTCTGAAAAATGAACCAAGTGCAGTATATGTGTGCCCAGGATGTTCAACACACATACACAAGTGCATCACAAACAATATACAGATAATTACCATATGAACAGTATGTTGCTGACAATGGTAATACGGCTGCCAAATCCTGGCTAGCTCCAGGATGCAGTTGGCAACCAGGATAATCAGGGGTGGGGAGCTATAGCAGAGAGCGTCTCGGATAACCTACATAAAGGAGACAAGCTTCCATAAAGCCCGTCTCAGATAAGTTAATAAATTTGCGACGCACTACAATATAGAAGTCTTGGATCAGCCAATATATATGTGACGCGCTTCATAAGGGCCCATCACGCATGTATGCTAATGGACGACGCGTGCCACAGGCATCTCCAATGACCTCGTAAAGCCCATCTGTTATGAATCAGCGAAAGGAGACGAGCTACCTTTGAGCTTGTCTCGCACCTAGTCTTATCGCCAACGCGCCTTGCCTCCCATCTCTGATGACAACGTAATGTGAGCGCAACGACGGAGACGCACAATTTGTTTGTCTCCCTTCTTATTTTGGGCGTGTCTCGTATGAGCCTTTCTTACATAGTGTTTACAACTTACTACTCTCCAAAATATTGCTTCCATTGGCCAGAATTGCTTTTACCTTGATTAAGAAATTGTGGGTAGCAAAAGCTTAATCCATTTTAAGTGGTTGTGAGATATGATATAGTGATAGGGCTACTATTCCCAGTTTGAAAGTGAAACTTAGATTTCCGGAGAAATTCTAAAAAGATTTAAGTTACTCTCATTTGATTGGAAATACCTACTAAAGCCATATGATACATTACATTGATAGACCTTATGCATATGCTATTTGTCTTCACATTGAGCTTTGTCAAACTAGTATAGACCTATATGATATTTCATTCATTACTTTTTGAATTCAATACTTCACTTGCACATGTTGTACTTCCACACTTGATATAAGTGGATTCCCATCACACCATCATTTCACAATAAAAAGAGAAACTCCATACCCTTCATGCTTAGTACTCTCTCCAAGTCTATCACATAAAAAGAGTGTAGAAGACATGGCTACAAAAAAAAAGAAAAAAAATGCATGCTTATATCATAAGCATGAGAAAAAAAGAAAAATAAAAAGGAAAAGTAGCCATGTTTCATCCCTGCGAAATAAGAGAGTCTACATATATAGAAGTCATCTCAAATATCCACATCTACTTCCACTCTATCACACATGCACAAGTCTTGAATAAAATAGTTTTGAAATGATTTCTCTTAAGGCTTGCTTTTTTGACTTAGCAATATTATGTGTTTCAAATATGCCTACTATATTCCCTACCAAGCTCCACATACAACCCTTATTTAGTGGTAGGATGAGTGTAGGCACAATGAATTGGTGAGGAAATATTTCCACTACACACAAAGGAGAGACCGAGAGAGTTAAATTGAGGTACTTATAATCTAAATTGAACTCTCCAGAATTTGAGTGGAACTTGATGTCTAGGGTATGTGTGCTCCATTTGTTGTTCTATCTTTCAACCACCTATGAATAGGAGATGGCATAAGCCCATAATGACTTAAGATGGGTGAAGTACCATGCCAATTTTCGCAATACTAGGTAGAGTATTTTGTTGTGCACATGGTACTTCTGAAAGGTAGAACAATGTAGCAACTTCTAATCATCAACCTAAAGTCTTGACTTTGCTCGGGACGAGCAAAGGATAATGTCGGTACCCCGCAGACCGGGTACCCCCGCGCACAAGGAGAAAACAGCTAAGGACCCGGCCTCTACTTAAGAGGCCGAATCCGAGGCTGCCACGTCATGGAGGAAAGGACCAGATCCTATCTCTCCGCCGGGGAGGGCTCTCGGGATGCCGCGTGACCGGCAGAACTGCACCCTCGCCTCCCCGCTGAGGCGGGCTCTGAGGCTGCCACGTGGCCAATCGAAACCTCGGGGCCAGGCTCACTTCCTCGCAGGGAAAGGCACCAGAACTACCACGTGGCCCGCAGGGCTGAGCCTCCAACCCTCCACAAGTGTGGGCTCCGGGTGTGCCACCACTACAGGAATCCCGACGATTTGCGACGGCCATGGCCGTCGCAAATAAGGCATATGCCGTTGCAAATAAGCTATTTGCGACGGCTTTCTTTATTTGCGACGGTTTTTGGCCGTCGCAATTAAATCGTTGCAATTAAGCTTATTTGCGACGGCCACCATCGCAATAAGCTTAATTGCGACAACTAGGTTCGACCGTCGCAAGTTACTGCCGCGGGCCGGTGGGCCCCGCAACGTTATTTGCGACGGCCCGGCTGTCGCAATTAAAGCTTATTTGCGACGGCCTGGCCGTCGCAATTAAGTGCTTCTATTTGCGACGGCCGGGCCGTCGCAAATAAGTTCAGTGGGGCAGGGCCCACATGTCCCCCTCCGGGACCCACTCTGCTATTTGCGACGGCCGCGCCGTCGCAATTAAACCTTATTTGTGACGGCCTGGCCGTCGCAAATAGCAGTGGCTTATTTGCGACGGCTTTGTACCTTATTTGCAACGGTACTGTATAAAAAGCCGTCGCAAATAAGGTTTTTTATTTTTTTTTAAAACATAAAACACTAACCGGCTCGATGGCCAGATTCACAAAACATTCACAGAACACATACATCACAATAGTTTCAAAACACATCGTACAAACATCGCATCAACATCAACAAACTAAACATGGGCTCACTCGCCGGTTTGACCTCCGTATCCACCTCCGTAGCCACCTCCGGAGCCACCTCCGAAGTCGAAGTCCTCGTCGCGCCTCATTCTAGGCGGTGGTAGCGATGGCGACGGCGTTTGTGCAGCCGTCGCGGATCCCTGCAATTAATGAAACTTAGAGTTAGAATATAAATGCATCAACATCTCTCTCCCTCCCTTCCTCTCCCTCTATCTTCATCTAAATCCCCCTCTCTTCTCCTCTTTTCATTTCTCTCTTTGTCTCTCACTCTATCTTTCTTTATCACTCTATCTCTCTATTGCTATCCTTTTCCCTCTATCTTCCTCCCCTCCCTCTATCTCCATCTACATCTCCCTCCCTCTATCTTCCCCTCTCTCTATCTCCATCTACATCTTACTCTCTCTCTTCATTCCCATCCTACTCTATCTATCTTTCACTCTTTCTTCTGTCTCCCTTTCTTCTATCTCTATCTTTCTTCTATCTCAATCATTTTCTTCTATCTAACTATCTCTCTCTTTCATCTATCTCGATCTTGTTACGCTAGAGAAGAAGGATTACATAGAAACTTACCTGACCCGCTGAAGAAGGATCGCCTGGGAGGACCGGTGGTAGTACCGGTAGCTGGATTCCCAGACCTTGCGCCCGAGCGATGGCCTGTCATTGCAAACATTAAATGCTACCTATTAGTAAGTCATTTATGCTGAATTAATTAGAATTTTAGTTTTTATTTTGTTACCTCCATTGCTTCCCGCATCTGCGCCAACGCTGCTGCCTGGGTTTGGATCGTGGCCTCCATCACCCTCCTTTCCTCCTCATGTCGCCTTTCGTTTTCTTCTACAGTTTCTCGGAGGGACTGCATCTCAATGTCCCTCTGCGATACGCGGCGACCTCCCGTGCCCGAAGCCTGCGTGGAGCTGCCTCTCGCAGGTCTACCCGTAAACTAGTAAAGCTCAGATTGTGAAGTTTAAACACTTAGATTGCAAGTTTACAATAATGATCAAAGTGTAGAGCGATAAGAGCGAGATGAACCCTAATAGCAATACTAGTGATCACGAAAAGCGAAAGACAAGTGAATGAGATTTATCCCGTTGTTTAGCTTCACGACGAAGCCTACCTCTACGATGAGAAGTCCACAAAATGACCGGGTCTCACTTGACCCTTCTCTCACCAAGCCACCATGATGGCCAGCTTGGTTCCCACTATATCAATGGGTAATCACCAAGTTTGACGGGGCTGCTCACAACTTGAGGCTCCTACAAATCAATACAACAAGGAGCACACAAAGCTCAACTCACACAAGTCAGGCAACACAACACAATGTGCAAGAGATCAAACCGAGAGCCAAAGCGCGATGATCTTCCTTTACTCTCCTCCCCAAACCCTAATTTCTTCCATATTTGCTCCTAGAGGATTAGTAAGATGAGTAGAAGGCTTTGGAAGGCTCTAGGATGCTTGTGGCAGCGCTAGGATTCAAGACTTCTTCAAATGAGCCTGGGGGTCCCCTTTTTATAGAGGTCCCGAGCCCCTTTTGCTTACATCAGCAAAGCGGCGGACTAGTCCGGCCTCAGACCCCGGACTAGTCCGGCCCTATGGGACCACTGACCTCTGGTCAGTTCCTGACAACTGCCACACTGAGCAACGATCGTCATGTTACCCGCCAAATTTCCAAATTCAAACAGTCACTAGACAATGGACAAGTCCGCTCCAAAACGGACTAGTTCGAAGTAGGACAGAACCTCTTGGTATGTCCTAAAACGGACTCTTCCAGGTTGGCCCGCACTAGTCCGGCCACAGGGGTGGACTAGTCCGGCCCTCTATGGTTTCTCTCTGTCTATCACACTAAGTCTCAAACGGACTAGTCCGTACCCAAACGGACAAGTCCGAACTATTCCAGAGAGCTTTGGTGCGTCCAAAAACAAACAAGTCCAGACTTCTCAGGCTTAGCTCCAAATTCACTCAGATTCACTCCAGAGATGTTTGGTCCTCTCAAAATGGACTTGTCGGCCATGGCCGGACTAGTCCGGCCTTGAGGCCCAGACTAGTCCGGCCTCCTAGGGTTTTTCTCATTTTAGGCTTCTCACTTAGGTTTTTCTCTAAACCACAACTTTGAACCCCTTCGTATGATCTCATGGCACATGATACATCAACCCTCTCACATCATACGGCTCATATAAGCTCAATACCATAGAAGCGCTAATTTCTACGCTTGAGTCTTTGACGCCCATTTTAGCCTTTTTCTTTTTGAGGGTTTTCATCTCATTTCAATCCTTGTATCTGTGCTTAAGATCAACTAAGCTCATTAGCCTCTTAATTGTCATCATCAATCATCCAAAACCCACAGGGATGCCTAGATGCACTTTCACTCCACTAAGTCTTGATATATGGCGGCGCTGGCCTCAACCTCATCAGCCATGCAGCCTTCGACCAGCTGCAGATCCCGTTGTCCAGGCTCACCACCTCGAGCCCGTTCTCGAGGGTGGGCCCAAGGAACATCATCCCATATGGCAACATCAACCTCCGGGTGACCTTTGGGAAACCCAACAACTACAGGACCGAGAGCATCCTGTTCGACGTCGCAGACGTCAGCCTCCCCTTCAACGCAATCATCGGCGGGCCTGCCCTGTACCGATTGATGGTCGTAGCCCACTACGACTATCTTGTCCTAAACGTGTCAACCCCCTCTGGCATAATAAGGATCCGCAGAGACCGCACTACTGCAGTTTTAGCCTTGGGGAAGCTCCAAGCCCTCACACCAGACCCAACACCAGCCCAGGGCGACGCTGGACCAAGTCAGCCTCCGTCGAGCTTGCGCCAGCGCGGCTCACCCACCCTGTCTGCAGCCTTCCGACAGCACCGACGCTCCCGTCAAAGCTGTCAAGATCAGTTCTGGCTCTGCTCAGACCACCCACAAGGCGGGGGTCAAAGGCAGAAAGTAGGGTGCCCACTCATCGCCCCACTATTAGCTATCGATGACAAGTTTCCCGTCAACCGTCACAGCTATCCTCGAAGCTTTGGGCACCCTTATATGTTAATATTAGCTTACTAGGACAGTGTACAAGTTTTCATAGAGTCTAGGAGCAGCATTGAGGACAACCAAGCTCCGGGAGGGTCAAGTCCAGCGTGCGCAGTCAGCTTAGCCTGGTGCCGAACCCTAAGCCTGTGCACCCTACCTCCCTCGACATCTGGAAGCAAGTAGTTTCCCTCTTTTATAAAAAGTTTTTCTCCTCCTATGAATACCAATATAAAAGAATCATTGTATTATTTCATGTTTCCATAAAAATGTTCATTTTATTACGCGCTAATTTTATAATCAACCATGCTAGACTTGTTTATTGTATATTGCCTTCATATACACGGTTGTACACTTTGTATCTCACCCTTGCTGGAGTTGTGCAATCCTACTGCAGGCAGGCTTGCTTGAGGTACCTTCATAGTGTGAGGGGTTCTCGTGGCTGCCCCCGTCCTTGGAGTTCTGTGAAGCCGGATGGCCTCCCAAGAAAGGCCTAAGCCAAGCCAGAGGTCCAGGGCATGTGAACTGCTTAGCCTGGTCTTGTACCCTAAGCACCCAAAGCCTGCCTCTCAACTCTGCGGCTGGAAAGCTTGCACCCTAAGGATAGTGGGAGCCGAAACCCGAAGCGCTAACACATTGAATTACCCAAGCCCCTTGTGTCAGCTGAGGAAAGTGAGACATGACGAATCTAAGCAAGAGGAACAGATAAAATCGGCGAGAAAACTAGTCCCTCCTTTACCATGTGTGCAGGCATCCAGCTCCAGCACCTCCCAAGGGGCTCGCCGTTGACGACTCAACACATCGAAGATAGCAACAAGCGCTGATTCGTGAGTACACTCTCCCATCCCACTCTTGTTGCAAATAGGGTTCTCTTGTGGTAACCTGTACACTAGGGGCCTGACGTCAATGTTCTACACATTGTTGGTGGACGACGTCGTGGCATCCAGCTCCAACACCTCCCAGGGGGCCCGCTGTCGACGACTCAACACGTCTAAGACAACAACAAGCGCTGATTCACGAGTACACCCTCCCATCCCGCTCTTGTTGTTAATAGGATTCTATTGTGGTAACCTGTACACCAGGGGGTCTGCCGTCAATGTTCTACACATCGGTGGTGGACGCCGCCGAAACATCTAGCTCTAGCATGTCCCAGGGGGCCCGCCATGAATGAATCAACACGTCGAAGACAGCAACAAGCGCTGATTCATGAGTATAGTCTCCCATATCGCTCTTGTTGCTAATAGGGTTCTCTTGTGGTAACCTGTACACCAGGGGCCTGCCGTCAACGTTCTACACATCAAGGGTGGACGACGCCGGAGCATCCAGCTCCAGCCCCTCCCAGGGGGCCCGCTATCCACAGCTCAACACGTCAAAGACAGCAACAAGTGCTGATTCATGAGTACACTCTCCTGTCCCACTCTTTTTGCTAATAGGGTTCTCTTGTGGTAACCTGTAGACCTGGGACCTGCCGTCGATGTTCTACACATCGGTGGTGGACAATGTCAGAGCATCTGGCTCCGGCACCTCCCAGGGGGCCCACCGACGACGACTCAACACGTCGAAGACAACAACAAGTGCTGATTCGGGGCTGTCGTCGATGTTCTACACATCAGTGGTGGACGACAATGGAGCATCCATCTCCGGCACCTCCCAGCTGGGCTACCGTCGATGACCTTGTGACGATGGTGGGCGATGTCGCAGCAGCCAGCTATGGCACCACCCAAGGGGCCTGCCATCGACGACTCTGCGACGATGGTGGGCGATGCCAGAGCAGCCAGCTCCACCACCATCCAAGTGGCCTGTCGTCAACGTTTCTGCAGCGATGGTGGGCCACATTGGAGCAGCCAGCTCTAGCACCACCCAGGGGGCATGCCATCGATGACCTTGCGATGATGGTGGGCGACACCAGAGCAGCCAGCTCCGATACCACCCAAGGGGCCTGCCATCAATGTCTCTGTGATGATGGTGTGTGATGCCGGAGCAGCCAGCTCCGGCACCACCCAAGGGGTCTGCCATCGACGACTCTGCGTTGATGATGGGCGACGCTGGAGTAGCCAGCTCCAGCACCACCTAGGGGCCTGCCGTTGGCGACTCTGCGATGATGGTGGGCGACGCCGGAATAGCCAGCTTCGGCACCACCCACGGGGCCTGCTGTTGACGTCTCTGCGACGATCGTGGGTGACGCCAGAGCGCTTCCCTTCCCTAACCCAAAAATGAGTCCACCGCCAGCTTCGGCACCATCTAAGGGGTCTGCCATCGATGTTTCCGCGATGATGGTGGTCGACGTCAGAGCAGCCACCTCTGGCACCACCCAAGGGGCCTGCTATTGATGACCTTGCGACGATGGTGGGCGACACCTGAGCAGCCGGCTCCGGTACCACCCAAGGTGATGAGGACATCACTTCTATAGATACAAACAACACTCCATTGAACATACAAGATGCAATCAATAGAGTTCATACACAACAATTAATTTTAGAGGTGAACTCGTTCTTATATATTTCCTTATATGTTTTTGAGCATAGATTGCTACTTAATGATTTATTTGTGATTAGGATCCATGTATAGATTCAAGGAGTAATTGGAGGGAGTATTAGGGACGTGAAATACCAGAGAATTCGTTCAAAGAAGATGGAAACCGAACCGAACTCCAAATCGTATCCAACTCGGAGTCCAGGAGTAGTACGCACTAAAACGGACGCCCAGGACGCATACGAACTCCGTTTTGGACGTTCTACATATGCACGTAAAGGGGAGAGGATAAACTTTCTAATGGCGCCGGTCCCATGTCAAAATTACTTCGGAGACGACGGGAATCGTCGAAACAAAATCAAGTACAGAATCTGTCAGGATGCTGCGCCACAGTATTGGGCCATTGGGGCTTGTATCAAGTCTAAGTCCATTATTTTCGTGTCTTAGGGTTAGGTCACGACCCTAACACCCCCTTGGACGTCCTCCCACCTATATATACTCCATGGTAGCCTCCATAGACAATTGGGTTTTGCTTTAGATCAATAATATCGTCGTTCTTCGGTTTGTGAGACCCCAACTTCGCGATTTCAGATCGTGTCTACCTTGTTCTTGCTTGTGTTCTCGGTTGCACTTGCAGGGATTAGTCTTCTTGGCGAGGTCAATCGTGTGAAGCACGGTTGACAACCAACGGAGCGGTGGTGTAGTGATTGCAGGAGTTATTCGTGTTCCACTCAAGAGCATCGGATCATCAACGTCGAGATCTCCATCAATTGACTTATCCATTACCTTTCGGAAGATCGGGACTCATTTTTCCTATCAATTGGTATCAGATTTCCAGGTTGCCCGTTAGGTAATTCATCTATCTATTACATTAGTTTTGTTTTTCATACCTAGAGTCCACAAAAAAGCCACAAAAAACTTGCAGTGTAGTAGATCTGTTCATTACTTTGTCCAAACCACATTGAGCATTTGCAACTTTGTTATTCAGTTTGGTTTTGTTGAGTTTGTGTCCGTGGTTGAGTCATATTGCTGGTTTAGAAACTGTTTTTAGTCTTAGTTTGAGTTTTGCATTGTGTTGATTCATCCTTTTGAATCACGTCATCATGTCCAGATTAGATTCATCTCTGTCCAGTTCAGTATTTTCATCATATCTAGCTCATACAAACTCGGATTTTTGTGTTCTTACACTTTCTGGAAAGCTTAAGAAGTTCTCTATAACTTTCTTAATCATAATTGTCCCAGAAAATATAGTTATTGATATCGAAATTGCATTAGATCCGAATCTGTTATTGACCTAAAAATTCTGAACAGTCTGTATTTCGGGGGCAGTATCTCCTATTGTTCTTTTCGAAAATAGGTCTTCTATATATCGAAATTAAAGAGGAGAGATATATCTACAATCTTGCTGTTCTAAGTTTTCCAATTTAGAGCCTATAAGTGTGTCTATTTGTACTTGGAAGATTGAGCAGAAAATCTGCGACAGACACACGAGATATCTTGGATTGATTTTCATTGTGCTCTTCCCTTGCAGCACATTATGAAAAAAAAAGAAAAAAGAAAAAGTCAAGTGCAAAACAAGAAACAAAAGTCGCACAAAAAAAGAGGAAAAAAATAACAACAAAAAACAGAAGTGCTTGCATTCTTTGTGTCATCTAGTTTTGTCTCATGTCTTGCTAGCTTGAACTACTAGGAACACATTTAGGCCAGCAACTTTGACAAATACTTTGGACACTTATTCAACTTTACTATCTGATTTCATTGTTGCTAATCCTTGCTACATAGAAAGTGCCATCCAAGCTACACCTTACTCTTGAGCAGAATCGATACACCTTTGCAATCATCCCACGCTTCATTGGTTTCTTCATACCGTCCACCGTTTGCCACCTGCAGTGTCGGTAAGAACACTTGTAAGAGCATGGTAAGACGTTTGAGAGTGTGTGATTCCACTTCCACTTTGCCATTATCCTTTGTAGTTGATAAGGATAACATATTTTTTGTGTTGTCTTCTGTTTGCTACTAACAATGTCAGGTAAAAGCAAGAATCATGCATTATATGCTGAGATAATGGATATGATGAAGACGACGATGGAGTTGCTCAGTAAAAATCAAACATCAACCAAGGATTCACATGACATTTAGACCACCTTTACAACACCTTCCACAAGAAGTAACTACATTCGCCCATCTCTTCCTTCTTATGACGTTTTTGGTTATGATGAATATATTACTTGGGAAATAGAGGTGGATAAAATTTTTGGACAATGTCATATGTGTGAGAGGAGAAAGATTAGAAATGTTGCAAGTGCATTAGTAGATTGTGCATTAACTTGGTGGAACAATTTAAATGAATTAGAAAAACCTCGAACATGGAAAGAAACGAAAATTCTTATGCGAGAAACTTTTGCTAATGTATCTATGTGCAAAGAAGAAATTCAGCAATTTGAGGAGAAATTTCTTGTTGTACCTCCTTTTGTGTCTAATGTTTTGCAGGACAATATAGAAAATTATATAGATGATGCAAAAGAGAACGAGGATTTTGACAACACTTGTGAAATTTTAGATGGATCAACTCATAATGCACTCGAAATCACTGCTGAAAATGGTAAGACAAAACATTCTACAAATACAGAAGGTGAGAAGTTTTTGGATGTTCTGAATTTTTCCACCAATCATGCTATTTTCGAGAAGCAACTATTAGAATCGTTTATTTATACACCATTGTCACATGTTGATTTTCCTGCTGATCGTTGCGCTACGAAAGAGTTGTGTGCTGATAACTCTATTATACCTATGCAAAAACAAGTTAATGTACAAGATGATTGTGTTTTGGATTCACCTACTTGTGCTGGAATTCATAATTTGATCACCGCTACTGCTGAAAATGATGAGCTCAAATTTTTGTCTTCTCTAAATACTTTGGGTTATATTGAATTTGACACTCTTTGTGATCTAAATATTGTAGAGAGGAGAATATTTTCACAATCTGAATTGCCTTTATTAATTAGAAATATTTTTCATGCTATAGGCAACTATGAAGATAGTGGTGAATTTATGGTGCATAAAGTTTACATATGTTCAAATGTGCAAGCTCCTTTTGTGCTGCAACAACATGGTGAAATGAATGGATGCACTAACACTAATAATGTATTGTCAAGTTTTTCTAGCATTTTTTTATTGTATCAAGGACAACAAATAAAAAAGAAGCATTGTTCATTGCGGTTGTGCAATATGGACAGTGTTCATTCTACCCCCAAAGCAATCCTTTTTCCTCGACATACGAGCAAGCCGAGGACGGCTTGTCATAAAGAAGGGGAGAATGATGAGATCATGCATATTATCATTGCACAAATAAACATGACACAATGTTTATTTGTTTGGGATCCTGGCTCAAGTGAATGTGCACTCTTATTTGATGGACAAGATCAAGATGGTGCACTATGTCGTCCACCACCTTGGCCTCCTCCATTCATGCATACAAAAAGATTTGATGGCGTTGCACATTTGGACCAACACATAAGAGAAGATGAACTTGAGTCGAGGACGACTCCAATTCACGAAGGGGAGGATGATGAGGACATCACTTCTATGGATACAAACAACACTCCATTGAACATACAAGATGCAATCAATAGAGTTCATACACAACAATTAATTTTAGAGGTGAACTCGTTCTTATATATTTCCTTATATGTTTTTGAGCATAGATTGCTACTTAATGATTTATTTGTGATTAGGATCCATGGATAGTTTCAAGGAGTACTTGGAGGGAGTATTAGGGACGTGGAAGACCAGAGAATTCGTTCAAAGAAGATGGAAACCGAACCAAACTCCAAATCGTATCCAACTTGGAGTCCAGGAGCAGTACGCACTAAAATGGACGCCCAGGACGCATACAAATTCCGTTTTGGACGTTCTACATATGCACGGAAAGGGGAGAGGATAGCCTTTCTAATGGCGCCGGTCTCATGTCAAAATTCTTTAGGAGTCTACGGGAATCGTCGATACAAAATCAAGTACAGAATCTGTCAGGATGCTGCGCCACCGTATTGGGCCATTGGGCCTTGTATCAAGTCTAAGTCCATTATTTTCGTGTCTTAGGGTTAGGTCACGACCCTAACACCCCCTTGGACGTCCTCCCACCTATATATACTCCATGGTAGCCGCCATAGACAATTGGGTTTTGCTTTAGATCAATAATATCGTCGTTCTTTGGTTTGTGAGACCCCAACTTCGCGATTTCAGATCGTGTCTACCTTGTTCTTGCTTGTGTTCTCGGTTGCACTTGCAGGGATTAGTCTTCTTGGCGAGGTCAATCGTGTGAAGCACGATTGATAACCAACGGAGATGTGGTGTAGTGATTGCAGGGGTTTTTCGTGTTCTACTCGAGAGCCTCGGATCATCAACGTCGAGATCTCCATCAATCGACTTATCCATTACCTTTCGGAAGATCGGGAGCTCTTTTTCCTATCACAAGGGGTCTACCGTTGACGTCTATGTGATGATGGTCTGCAACGCCAGAGCAGCCAACTCCGGCACCACCCTGGGGCCTGTTGTCAATGACTCTGCGATGATGGTGGGCCATGCCAGAGAAGCCAGCACCAGCACCATCCAAGGGGCATGCTGCCGATGTTCCTACTAAGTCAAAGCTCGGCGCCCCTGGAGGGACCCAACCAAGGTCACCCACTCGAAAATCCCCCGCTCCAATGGGGGCCCGTCGAAGACTTCCTGTGATCAAGTTGTAGGTGTGCCCAGCCACCTGGCCACATCTAACAGGGGGCATCTAAGGGGGCTCGATAAGCAGGACGTCAACTGATGGTAAATCGGCCATGTCAACTGTGCAATCGTTGGTCCCTCAAAAACAAACAAACTTGGCAAAAGTTCTTCAAGCTCTTATGCTGCTAAGGACTTAGGGCAACAATTTGAGAAGCACAAGACAAGCCAAGAAACCAAACACAAAGTAAATGCATTGAAGAATATTTACAAAGGGGCGAACCCCGGATACAAAGGCAGACTGCCAGCCTCAATCCCTGACGAGTTGTGCAACGACATGTTTGGCGACATCCTTAACCTCTGTCGTTGTCGTCTCCTCGCGCTCCTCGACAGGGCCCTCGAAAACCAAGTCTAGCGGTATCTCAGGGTACCGGCTCTGGTAGTACACTAGAACGTGGAACGCCATAGTCTTCGCCACCGCTCTATCCTCGGCTTCCAGACGGCTGGCTAGCTGCCGCTCCTACAGATCGAGCTCCTGGGACCAGCGCTCTGAAGTTTGCTGCCGAGCCCGAACATCAATCTCCACCAGGAGGAGTTCTTGGCGCTCAGCTAGGTGCTGCTCTCGATCCTGCACCAGATTGCTCTCCAGAAGCTCAAGGTCTTCGACTCGAGATTGCAGCCTGTCCTGATCTACCGCAGCCCGAGTCCTCATCGCCTGGGCTGCTGCCTCTTGCTCGACAACAGCGGCCTCCCACTCGCCACCCAGGGCCTCTCTACCCTCTTCAAGGGCATGCAGGCGGGCGTCAGCCGTGTCATTGGCTACCTTGTCATCGGCCATAATCTTTTTGTACATTGCATCCATGGACTTCGACATGTGGTGCCTCAACTCCAGCTCCTCACTCTCCTTCTGATACCTCGCCTTCACCTCGGCGAGCCTAGACCTCAGAAGGTCCTCCCAGACTCGAAGGCACTCGCCCTCAGCATGCAGCTTCTCCCACTCTGCGGCAAGGGCCCCCTGCGCCCGGTGGAGCTTGGAATGCACCAAGTTGATGCTGGACTGCGCCAAGTCCATGACGTCGGAGAGGCGCTCAGGTTAGGGACGTCCGCTTGATGATCATCTAGGAAACTCCTCATCTTGCGACGATGAAGGAGAGACCACCAGTACCGGGGCCTCGCCCCTGGACACTGAGCAGAAGTTGCAGCACTACCCGAAGTGGCAGCACCACCGTCGCCCAAGGAGCTACCTGCCGGATCAATAGCCTCAGAGGTCGAGCCCTCAGCTTGCTAAGCCGACTCTAACATTACCTCTGATACGGCGGCCGAAGATGCTTCACTACTCGCACCAGGCGTGGATGCCGGAGCAATGCCCCCTGTACCGGCTTGGTAGTCTATGTCGCTGGTGCAGCCATAGCCCCCGGGGCCGACATCGGAGTGCTCTGGGACACTACCTATAACACCCTCAGTTTCATGCATCATGCATTCAGAAGTTTATATACATGTTTAAAATTAATCCACATAAAAGAAACAAGTTTAAAATGAATTAGAAACAAAACCGCACATAAGAATTCTGGGAAGTGCGGACTAGTTCGGTCTTGGTGCGGACTAGTCTGATTTCTCTCTAACTTCCATCGGACTTGTCCGTTTTGTTGCAGACTAGTCTGTTTTTCCCTCTGGAAACTTTTGAACTTGTTCGGTCCTGTGCGCACTAGTCCTGTGTTCCAATTCCTTGAAAATTTGCTAAGTCCTTGGACTTGTCCGGACTTGTCCAGTATTCCAGCGGACTTGTCCGTTTTCCCCTCTAACCAAAGTCGGACTTGTCCGGTTTTGGCCAGACTTGTCTAATTTTCCTCTGACCAAGTTTGGACTTGTCTGATATCTGTCTAACAAACTTCACACAAGTTCGGCCCTTTTGCGGACTTGTCCGATAAATCAAGACTCCGAGTTGATCTTTGTTTCACAACTTGTTTCTTGGGTTTTACATTAAGTAGGCCTAGGGACGTCGTGCCTAACTCTTTTGGAGCCCATATGAGACCCTAAAATCGACCCCTATTCATCTCAAACTCTAAATCCATCCAACCCTAGCCCCCACCTCTATATAAACAACCCCACCCCTTGGCTTAACATCTATTTGCAACTTTTTCACCTCACCCAAACCCTAGCTCGTGAATAGCCGCCACCAAGGAGAGAGAAGGAGATCTAGAGCAAAAAGAAGAAGAGGAGGAAACGAAAGAGGACTAGGATCTCCATCAAGTTTCGTTCTCCATCGCCAATTCACCATCAAGTTCTTCATCAACCCTAGATTGTTAAGATACAAATGTTGCCTCCAAGATCCTTGATTCATTGGAGTTCTAAACACCTGGTATACCTTCTACTTTTTTTCCTTACGTGAATTCAACCCCAAATCTCCAAATTCATGTCAATCTAGAAAACCCTAGTTTGCCAGTTCTGCGAAGTGCGGACTAGTCCAGTCCCTAGCAGACTAGTCCGATTTTCCTGGTTAAATTGTGTCGAATTACTTCCAAAATTAGATCGAATCAACTCCAAACCTGTGTAGACTTGTCAATAACCATTGTAATTGATTAATAAACATCATTAATAACTCATTCACTAGTTTTTCTTTGCAATTGCATTAATCATGCATATCATGTTATATTGAGTAATATTTGTGCACTTTTTTATTGTAATTCTTGTCTTGTATGTTTATTGTGCGGATTAGATGGATTTGCACTGGAGAGTGCCGCGGAGGATCTCCAGCACCAGGAGTTTGAAGGCTTTGACCCGAACCAATCCCAAGAGCAAGGCAAGTGTCCTTGAACATATTGATCCTGTCTTTAAAATAAATGTTTTGTTTGCAAACTGCATGCTTCTGTCAATTTGATGGGAAATCCTATGATAGGAAGTTTACTAGATTTGTTTAACCACCCTTATCACCTGGAATCCATGGTAGATAGTCGGGATGGGATTTTTTACCCTTTTTGCTTCACTTAATTAATTAGGATAGAAACACAACTATATCACTCAACTTAATTATGCATTTATGAGATTATAATTGACATGAACTGGTTAATATGATGTGGTAATGGGTGATCTAAGCAAGCATGGTATGTGGATGGGTTGAATGTTATGGTGGTTTTGCTTGCTTTAGATCTAAGGACCGGTTCGTCGAGCGACCATCCAGAATTTAGAGTGCCACCACGAGTCCAAGTATGGGTGTGGTGTAGCTGATTAATTGGGGCTTTGCCAGTTCTATTTGGACCATTAAGGATGCTCGGGGAAGGGGTAGTCGGACTGGGTTTGTTGATGATTGGTGGGACTACCCTGGAATTCGAATGGCTCAAGAGGGGGGCCTTGGTTGAAGATGTGCTCAGTTGGAGGCATCGCCACCGGTGAAACCTCAGTGGGGTCTAAATAGGCTAGTATTCCCTTTGTAAAGGCTATTTTGTGATCTCTTGGCCACACATCTAAGGACGTGTGAGACGACATAATTGAGATTCTATAGTCATCAAAAGATGATGAAATCACAAACACGTGGGTAAAGTGGTACAACCTCTACAGAGTGTGTCTTAAAACTATTATGATAGTCGTGCTCCCGGTGTTGAGCAACCTGGACCCTCACATGATTAGAGTGGAAACTTGGGATTTGGGATGGTTATGGTTTGGTAATACGGTTATGATTGGTTATGGATTAAATTCTGGCAATGGATATGGTTATTGGTAATGGTGAAATCTTGTATATGGATTATGGTAATCGAATATGGGCTGGTACTATGATATTACTCATGGTTTATGATGGGTTTATTTCACTTACATATAATGTATTGCTTTTCAAATGTTTTAATGTACTTTTCAACACTTAGCCATTATTATATTCATCATTTGAATCAGCTACATGTCATACTTTCCACACTTGCTGAGTACAATATGTACTCACACTTGTAATTCCCCCACCAACAGTTGCAGCTCAGAATTGGGAGTTTATTGATTATAATGCAGAGTTCTAGGTTGTGTCTACCGTCAGCTTTGCCTGTGGTGTTGATTGGAGATGCGCTATCCCTTTTGCTTAGTTGCTCAGTTTGCTATGTTTAGTTTATTGCTGCTGCATTAGTTGATTCTTGTCACTAATATTCATTAGAGCTTGTATTCGAGGATATTATGAATTGTGTAATAAAAGTGGTTAATTAATCTTGTCTTGTGGTAATTTTCTGTATATCCTTTTATGACGCGTGTATGTGTGTTGAACATCCTGGGCACACATATGCGTTCACTTGATTCATTTTTGGAACCAGGTGTCACAAATTGGTATCAGAGCCACAGGTTGACCGTAGGATGCATCCTATATAGAATGGACACTTTAGAGCACATAGGAACACTCAGAAGTCGATGTGTTTTTGTTTGGTGTGTTGTTTGCTATATATTGTTTGCTTGTGTGCTTAATAGAGGATGTTGGGATGCTTTAGCATTGCCATATCCACATAGGCTAGAGTCCCTAGTTGCTTAGTTTCACATCCCTTGATGCATATAGTTGGGGACTTTTCTAGATTCTTATCTCTTGATTTTGTTCAGATGGTGAGAACTCGCAACCAGAGGGATGGCAATGATGAGGAGGAGAACAATGGAGCACCTTAGAACAATAATGGACATGGACCTGCTCAGGGAGCTATCAATATTGAGCAGCTTGTGGCTATGCAGAACTAGCTCATGCAGACCATGATACAGACAATGGGACAACCGCAGGCTGGTAACATCAACAATCAGCCCAACATGCCCCCACCGCCACCCCCACCTCCTCATAACCGGTTGGGAGAGTTCATGAGGACTAGGCCACCAACCTTTGCTCAAGCTACTGACCCAATGGATGCCGATGATTGGCTCAAGTCCGTGGAGAAGAAACTTGCAATACTCTAATGCAGTGACCAGGAGAAGGATCTATTTGCTTCTCATCAACTAGTTGGAGCAGCTGCGGATTAATGGGAGCTTATTGCAATGCTCCTGAGAACCAAGAGAGGATTTCTTGGGCCAAATTCAGGTAGAGCTTCCGTTCTCATTATGTGCGGAAGGATTTATGATTTTGAAGAGGCAAGAGTTTGAAAACTTGAGGCAAGGAAGAACGAGCGTGGGTGAATATCTCAATAAATTCACTCAACCTTCAAGTTATGCCCCTGAAGATGTTAGTCGAGAAAGCCAGAAGCAATACTTGTTCATGAGGGGCTTGAACAATGAGATCCAAGTGCAATTGCTCAGCTGCGATTATGCTAACTTCCAAAAGCTTGTGGACAAAGCAATTGTTGTGGAGAACAAAGTCTGAGAGATGGAGAAAGACAACAAGAGGAAGGCGCCATACCAAGAACAGCAACAAGGAAGTAATGTGCACCCTCGCTTTGCACCACCCAATGCAACATATTACAGCTCCTCTACTCCTGTACAGCGCCCTGGTTATGCAACACGCCCAACTCAGTTTGTGTAGCGCCACCCTGTTATGCAAGCACCTAGGCCTCCAATGCCTTATGCACCTCGTGCTAATTTTCCTGGTGCAAATGTTCAGAATCAAGTCCGTCCAAATTCTGGTGCAGCAAAAAAGTGCTATATTTGTGGAGAAGTTGGACACTATGCACATCAATATCCTAAGTCAGGCCTTGGTCAAGGAAGCAATGCGCCGAGGCAAAACCCAAGACCCAATAGAGGACAACCACAAGGAAATCGTGGACAACAAAATTTTTCTTGTGGCAACATGAACCATGTCTCTACGGAGGATGCTCAACAAGCAGATAATGTAGTGATTGGTATGTTTCTCGCAAACTCCAACCCGGCGACTATGTTATTTGATTCTAGAGCATCGCATTCATTCATTGCATCGAAATATGTTGCCAAGTATGGTTTGCCTATCTCTCATATAAAGTTTACTCTATTGGTTAAGTCTCCTGGAGGAGAGATGAGGACAAATATAGTATGTCCAAAAGTAAGCCTTGGAATAAGGGGGTAGACTTCTTCGCCAACCTCATTGTTTTGGATTCTCAAGGATTGGGCATTATACTTGGTATGGAATGATTGAGGAAGCACAATGGCGTCATCGAACGTGCCACGAAGATGATGAAGTTGACCAATGAGGAAGGGATCACTATAGAATTTGAAGCATCTCAACATGCACCGAAGCAATTGGAGCTGAATCACATGGGCGGTGCCGCAATTAAGGAGATCCCAGTGGTGTGTGAATTCTTGGATGTTTTTCTATGAGTTGTCAGGTATGCCACCTATTCGAGACATTGAGTTTGTTATTGATTTAATACATGGAACTGCACCTATAGCTAAGAGGCCATATAGGATGCCTCCTAAGGAGTTAGCAGAGCTCAAGAAGAAAATTCAAGAGCAACTAGATAAAGGTTTCATTTGCCCAAGCTCTTCACCCTGGGGAGCACCCGTTCTTTTCATGGATAAGAAGGATGGATCACAAAGGATGTGTGTGGATTACCGAGCTCTCAATGAGGTGACCATCAAGAACAAGTACACCTTGCCACACATAGAGGATTTGTTTGATCAGATGAAGGGTGCTTGTGTCTTCTCCAAGATTAATTTGAGGTCAGGATACTTTCAAATGAAGATTAGACCATCGGACATACCTAATACAGCTTTCACAACACGATATGGATCTTATGAGTACACCGTGATGTCCTTTGTATTGACAAACGCACCTGCCTACTTTACGTAACTCATGAATAAGGTCTTCATGGAATACTTGGATAAGTTTGTTGTGGTGTTCATTTATGATATTATGATCTACTCGAAAAATGAAAAGGAACATGAGGAACACTTGAGGCTTACGTTGCAGAAATTAAGGGAGCATCAATTATATGCCAAGTTCAACAAGTGCCAGTTTTGGTTGAAAGAGGTGTCGTTTTTGGGTCATATCATCTCAGAAGGAGGAGTATCGGTTGACCCAGGAAAGGTGAGAGACGTGTTGAAATGGAAGCCACCGCAGAATGTTAAGGAAATAAGGAGTTTTCTTGGGATGGTTGGGCACTACCATCGGTTCATCAAAGACTTTTTCAAGATAGCCAAACTAATGACAGAGTTGCTAATGAAGGGAGAATTTCAATGGACTCAAGCTTGTCAAGAGAGTTTTGAGGAGTTGAAGAAGAGGTTAACAACAACCCAGTTTTGATATTGTCGGACGTGAGCAAGAGTTTTGATATCTGTTGTGATGCATCAAGACAATGACTTGGATGTTTGTTCATGCAAGAAGGTCAAGTGGTCGCCTATGCATCAAGACAATTGAAGAAACATGAGCAGATTTATCCAACGCATGACTTGGAACTTGTAGCCATGGTACACGCATTGAAAATTTGGAGACACTACATCCTTGGACATAGGTGTGAAATTTATACGGATCATAAGAGTCTCAAGTATATTTTCACACAAACGGATCTGAATTTGAGGCAACAAAGATGGTTGGAGCTCATCCAAGATTATGATGTGGGAATCAATTATCATCCAGGAAAGGCTAATGGCGTGGACGATGCTTTGAGTCGGAAAGGAGTAAGTCATCAGCTCACGGTTCGAGAGCTACCATCCGAGTTATGCAGGGAGTTTGAACAGTTGAATCTCGGATTTGTGAGATGGGAATAATGGAGTTAAACCCAACATTAGAGCAAGAAATTCGAGAGGGTCAAACAAAGGATGAGGAAATTAAGGATATAAAGGAAAGGACCCAAGAGGGAAGAGAATTCAGATTTGATGAAGACGAACATGGTACCTTGTGGCTTGGAAAAAGGATTGTCGTGCCTAATGTAAAGCATATTCGGGAGACGATATGAAAAGAGGCACATGACTTGCCATACTCAGTTCACCCCAGTTGTACAAAGATGTACAAGGACTTGAAGACATACTATTGGTGGGATAGCATGAAAAAGGACATAGCTGAATATGTAGCATTGTGTGATGTGTGCCAACGAGTGAAGGCAGAACATCAAAGGTCAGCTGGATTATTGCATCCATTAAAAATTCTGGAATGGAAGTGGGAAGAAATCAGCATAGACTTTATAGTTGGATTGCCACGTACCCAGTCTGGTTATGACTCAATTTGGGTAATTATGGATTGGTTAACTAAGTCAGCTAACTTTATTCCCATCAAGACCACCTTTAATGGAGAGAAAATGGCGGAACTGTATATGGGAATAATAGTATGTTTGCATGGAGTTCCAAATAGGATAGTGTCAGATAGAGGTTCCCAATTTACCTCCATGTTTTGGCAAAAGCTGCATGAAGCATTCGGAACAAGGTTGAATTTCAGTTCGGCATATCACCCTCAAACGGATGGACAAACCGAGAGAACCAATCAGATTTTGGAGGACATGTTAAAATCTCGTGCTTTGAAGCATGGGAAAAGTTGGGACAAAATCTTGCCATATGCGAAATTTTCGTATAACAATAGCTACCAAGCAAGTTTGAAGATGTCACCATACGAAGCACTATATGGAAGGAAGTGTAGGACGCCCTTGTTTTGGAGTGAGACAAGATAAAATCAAGTATTTGGTCCAGATGTGTTAGTAGAAGCTGAAAAACAAGTTTTGATTATTCGTGAAAACTTGAGGGGTGCTCAATGGAGGCAAAAAGGCTATGCCGACGTTAGGAGAAGGAAACTAGCCTTTGAAGTGGGAGATTTCGTTTACCTCAAGGTGTCACCAATGAGAGGTCATAAGAGGTTTAACATAAGAGGCAAGCTAGCACCTCGATACATTGGACCATTTAAGATTTTGGACAAAATAGGAGAAGTAGCGTATAAGTTGGAGATGCCAGCTCATCTTTCAGATGTCCATGATGTGTTTCATGTTTCCCAGCTCAAGAAGTGCTTGAGAGTATCGGAAGAACATGTGCCAATGGAAGAATTGGAATTAGAGGCAGATTTGAACTATGCTGAGCAACCGGTCAAAATCTTGGAAACCAAGGAGAGCGTCACAAGGAACAAGACTATTAGATGGTGTAAAGTTCAACGGAAGCATCACACAGAATCGGAAGCAACATGGGAATTGGAAGATGATCTCAAGAAGGAATTTCCCTATCTTTTCTCTTCCGCGTCGAATCTCGAGGGCAATATTCATTTTCAAGGGGGGGGGGGTAGGTTTGTAACACCATCATTTTCATGCATCATGCATTGCATAAGTTCACATACATGTTTAACATTAATCCACATAAAAATAAACAAGTTTAAAATGAATTAGAAACAAAACAACACTTACGAATTCTGGGAAGTGCGGACTAGTCCAGTCGTGGTGCGGACTAGTCCGATTTCTCTCTAACTTCCATCGGACTTGTCCTTTTTGCTGCGGACTAGTCTGTTTTTCCCTCTAGACACTTTCGGACCTGTCCGGTCCTGTGCAGACTAGTCCGGTGTTCCAATTCCTTGAAAATTTGCTATGTCCCTAGACTTCTCCAGACATGTCCGGATGTGACGCCCGGTTCCGGAAAATGAACCAAGCTAATGCATATGTGTGCCCAGGATGTTCAACACACATACACGAGTGCATTCACAAAAGATATAGAGACAATTACCACAACTCGAATTATTAAATAAGTACTTTTATTACACAATTCAAAATATTCTCGAATATAAGCTCTAATGAAGATTAATGACAAGTTTGACTAATGCAGCGGAAATACTCTAATTAAGCAAACTAAGCAAAAGGGATAGCGCAGCTCCATGCAACACCACAGGCAAAGCTGACGGTAGACACGGCCTAGAACTCTGCATTATCGCCATTAAACTAACAATCCTGACCTGCAACTGTTGGGGGGACTGCAAGGGTGAGTACATGTCGTACTCAGCAAGTGTGGAAAGTATGACATGTGGCTGATTCAAATGACGACAATAATAATGGCTAAGTGCTGAAAAGTACAGTAAAACCATTTGGAAAATCAATGTATCATATTTATGTGAAGTAAACCCATCATAAACCATGTAACCATCATAATACCAATCCATAATTCACCATTACCAATAACCATAATTAATGTCATAAACCATGATTCCATCCCATAACCATAACCATAACAATAATATCAACCATTACCAAACCATAAACATCCCAAATACCATTTTTTCTCTAATCATGTAGGTCATCCAGGCGCTCGTAACCGGGAGCATGGCTATCATGATAGTTTTAAAACTCTGCAGAGTTTGTACCACTTTACCCACGTGTTCATGATTTCATCACCTTTCGGTGACTAAGAACCTCCCTTATGCCCATGACCCGTCGGTCACATTACACACTTCCGTTGGTGTGTCGCCAAGAGATCACAAAATATACTTTACAAAGGGATTACTAGTCTATTTAGACCCCACTGAGGTTTCACCAGTGGCGATGTCTCCAACTGAGCACATCTTCAACCAAGTGCCCCCTCTTGAGCCATTAGGATCCCAGGGTAGTCCCGCCAATCATCAACAAATCCAATCCGACTACCCCTTCCCCGAGCACCCTTGATGGTCCAAATAGCACTGGCAAAGCCCTAATTAATCAGCTACGCCGCACCCATACTTGGCCTCATGGTGGCACTGTAGTCTTGGCCTATTCTCGCATGAACCGGTCCTTAGATCTAAAGCAAGCAAACCACCATAACATCCAACCCATCCACATACCAGGCTTGCTTAGATCACCCGTTACCATACCGTGTTGACCAGTTCACATTAACCAGAATATCATTAATACATAATTAAATTTGTAGTGTTGTTTTCCCGTCCCAATTAATCAAGCGAAGCAATAAGGTAAAAGCCCTTCCCGACTCTCTACCATAAATTCCAGGTGACAAGGGTGGTTTAACAACTCTAGTAAACTTCCTACCATTGGATTCCCATCAAATTGACACAAGCATGCAGTTTGCAAACAAAACATTTATTTTAAAACAGGATCAATATGCTTCAAGGACACTTGCCTTGTTCCGATGGATAGGGTTGCTCAAGCGCTTCGAAGTCTTGGTTCTGAAAATCCTCGTACACGACCTCTTGAGCACTTCCCTCTACTCGCGATCACACATACAAGAAATACATACAAATCAACATGATGCACACACATTAATCAACATGCGATGATATGCATGCATGCATGCAAAGATCAACTATTAATTAACTATGGTTGTTTATTAATTAGATGCAACTAGTTCATACGTGTTCATACGAGTTTATGGGGGTTTTAACGAGAATTAATGCTGCTGGAAGTAAAAGGACGACACAACTAAAATCAATTTACGTCTATTAGATTTAATACGTCGCTAAAATTTGCATCGAAAAAACGAACCCTACCGTAGACGTGACGGCTTTGACGATCGCAGGATGATGGCGACGCGTAGATGAAGTGGATGGCGCAACGGTCCTCCGGCGGCACGACAACGGCGACGCAACGACGACGACGATGATCTCTGGTGGACGACGGCACCCTCCTCTTTTTCTTCCTCTTCCTCCTCTCTTTTTCCTCTCTTTTTCTTCCTGGCGGCCCTCTGTTCTCTATTTCTTTTTCCCTACCGGCGGCTAGGGTTTTTTCCCTCTGGTGGCGGCGCTTCTGGTGAAAACCCACGGAGTCCTCGGGGCTTTATATAGCCGGTGCGGGCAGCACCGTGGCCGACTCGGCCTGGGCGGCGCGCGGCGCGCGGGACACACACGCGGCACCGACCGCGGGGTGGGGTTGGGCGCGGGGCCAGGCGCGGCGTTGGGCGCACGCGCGCTGCAGCGGGCGCGGGGGCTCGCGCGGTGCGGGGTCGGTCGGGCGGCTCGGCGAGCGGGGTTGGGGCGCGGGCGGGTCAACGCGCAGGCGGGTGTGCGCTGGGGCGGCCGGTGCGGAGGGGCCAGCGGGGCGCACTGGTTGGGCCGTCGGCCTAGCCGGCGGTGCCACTCTTTTTTTTCTCTTTTTTATTTCTTTTTTTCATTATTTCTTTACGTTATGATTATTATTATTATTTTATATATTTTATTATTTATATTTATATATATTATTTATTTATATATATTTTATATTGTTACTTATTATTTATTTCTATTTTTATGTATGTATATATATATTTATCTTTTATTTTCCTATTATTTGTGTCGTTGTTTGGATCCGGCACATCTCGCGATACTACCGTTGGTAGATCGAGGAGTTGTAGTTCGGTAATGGGCGCGCATAGATTCAAGAAGGTGAAGGACAAATGAACACAGAGATTTACGTGGTTCGGGCCGTCAGAGCGTAATACCCTACTCCACAGGGTGTGTTGGTGTTGTATTGAGCGTGTAAGTCTAGAAGAAGCTCCAGAAGAAGAAGCTCGTCTAGGTCAGGGAGTCCAAAAGAGGTCAGGAGCGGTCCCTTGTGTATCGTTCACCAGTCCTTTTACAGTACAAGGACTGGTCATTACACCGTTAGCCTGGCCCGACATGTGGCCCCGGCGGTTACACATGCTTGATACACAATTAATGAGGTTAATTACCATTAATGGCCCGGTAACGGGCCTTAACAGTGCCGTTACCGGTATTAAGGGCCATCTGATCGTGTGTCATTAATATGGCATTAATGACACTTAATCAGGTCTTGATGTCTTTGATTGCTCCTTGAAGGTCCGGAGCTGTTGGGGGTCCAACAGCCTGATTGTTGAAGTTGAAGGTCCGACGGTTCAGCCACGTGGCAGCTCCAGAGCTTACCGTCGTGGACGGGTAGGTCCGGTGTTGTTGGACACGTGTCAGCACTGGAGCTTCCCTTTGTCTGGGGTTAGGTCCGGGGATGCCATACCTGTATAGTCTGGAGCTTTCCCATGTGTGGGCGATAGCTCCGATCTTATGATACACGTGGCGGCCCTGGGACTAACCATGTCGGGGAAGCAGATCCGGATACGTCTGACATGTGGGGCCTTCGGAGGTCTTCAAATCTGGTAGATGGAGTCTCCTTGTGATCTTTGCAACCCCAAGGGGTATCCAGTACATAGGGTACCGACAGTAGCCCCCTGGGCCCACCTCCGGGAGAGACCTTTTGGATGAAGTCATTCCGTCGGAGGTGGGTCCATTCTTCGGTTTTTAAGCCGTGTCTTCAAGGGTCTTCGGACATGTCATTGGCGATAGTTCGTAGTTAAACCACCGCCGCGTGGCATATCGTGGATGCGGCAGGTGAGATCTCAGCATGCGAATCTCACGCAATTGAAGGTCGCTGGTTACCGATAAGAAAATCGTATCGGTTCCGCGCGCTCTGTCAGGCCGCCGCCTTCTAGTTTCCCGCCTTTCATGATGACAACCGTTCGCCTATGGTAAGGACCTCGACTTGATCATCGGGGTGGTCCCGGGCCCCCTTGTCATTGGCAGGGTGAAGTTTTTGACTAGTATCGTCGGCTCCTCTGTGGTTTCCATCCAAGCGTCGCGGGGGCTTACTTAAGAAGGAAAGCACGCACTGTTTGGGGGTTCTTTACGCCTTTCATTCAAACTTGTGCTCAAACCCTCCAAACTTTCACTTGTTTTCCATCTCTTGTCGCGCTGTGCCTCGATGGAGTTGGGTCTCCGCCATAGCGGACTGAAGACCGACGGTGATTTGAAGAAGGTCTGGGCCCTCATGGGGTGGTCCCCTGACTCTTCAACCAGTTGGTCCACTCCGGTAAGCTTCCGTTCGAGAAGGAACACGCCGGCGACATGGTGTACTTCTTCGCGTACGCCATGGTGGGACTGATCCCACCTTTCTCCTCTTTTTTCTTGATGCTGCTAGACTTCTATGGTCTACAGCTGTACCACCTTGGCCCCCACTCCATTCTCTTGGTGTCAATCTTTGTCCACTTCTGCGAGATGTGGGTTGGCATTCCCCCCTGCGTTGAGCTCCTCCGCACCTTCTTCACTGACCACACTACCAGCAGGAGTGACGAGTACCTTGGCTTCTACTATTTTGTGAAGCTCAAGAAGTGCCCGTTCAAGTACTTGTGGTAGTTCCCTTATGGGAAGTGGGATGACTGGAAGAAGGATTGGATCGTCATGAGGGTCGAGGAGCACGAGAAGCTGGAGCTGCCCGAAGTCCTCCCCAATGTCGACACTGCAGCTTGGAGTGAAGCTCCGGTGTTGTCGGACGCCTTCAACCCTGCTCTGACCAGGATCCGCCAGTGCGTGGAAGGAGGGGTGACTCCTCAGGCGGCGTTTTGCAACTTCATGACCAACAGGTGGGCTCCGATGAAGAAGAGGAAGAAGCTTATTTGGGCCCTCAACAGTATGCTAGACGACGACCGGATCGAGACCGGTTTGAAGTCCAACATAAAGGGTGCAACTTTAGAGTTCCACCTCAAGAAGTTCCAGCACGGCATCGACATCGAGGGTGACGACTTGGCTCCGTCGGCAGCTTTCCTCCCTCTGAACATGGAGGCAGAGTTCAGCAGGGAGCTCCGGCGGACGATGCCGGTGCTTGATGACCTTGGTGTCGTTGAGAGGCATTCGACCACCGGGTTGGCGATCTCCGGAGCTCCTGAAGGTGGCTCCGCTCCCGCCCCAAAGCCAAGAACCGAAGTTATAGGCAAGGGCAAGGAGTTGGTCGAGCCCTCGAGCCGTGAAAGGAAGCTGAAGCATGCCGACAGAAGGTCCGCCAGGTCTGCTTCTTCCATGGCGGCTCCTTCTCCCTGGAGGGGGAGGTCTTCAACGGCGGCATCTACTCCAACAGCAACATCTTCCCGGGGTGCTAGCTCCGGCCAAGTGACTCTAGTACCATTGCCAGCTGAGGTCTCTGCGTCTGGAGATCCTTCCCAGTCGAGTGGGACCTCGACAAAGGCAACGTCGATAGAAGTAGAAAGCTCCAGGGGACCCTCCGGGACTACCACGCCAGTGGCGGCTGGGGCCAGTTCAGAGCGTCCGGAGAAGAGGTTCCGTGCTAACTGGTGCAGAAGCCTTCCGAGGTAATTTTTGATTTTTTACCTCGGTCGGTTGTTTTATTGTTATGTCTGTATTTTGAGTTTCTTTATCCTTCATCCACAGCGTGCCTAAGCAAAGGGCCGAAGCTCCAGTCCCTGCAGCAGCAGTTGAGGCTATGCAGGCTGAAGCTCCAGCTCCAATTCCAGCGCCGCCCCAAGAGGTGGTTGAGGCTGCGGCAGCCCTGGCTCTGGATGTCGTGGTCTTGGACCTTGACTCATCCCCAGAAGCTCCCGTGGTAGCGCCGTACCACAGGAATGAAGATGTACCAGCGGCACCAGCCCCAGAGGTTGAAGCTCCAGGCTTGGATGCTGAGATGTTGGACGCTCCGGCCACAGAGCCGGAGGTAGCTGCGATTCCGGCCCTAGAGCCAGATGTTGTTGAAGCCCCGGCAGTCGTGCCGGTGGTTGATGAAGTCCCGGTGATGGAGCCGGGTGTTGATGAAGCTCAGGCGCTTGACCCGGTTGTCGATGAAGCTCCGGCGGTAGAGCCAGTTGCTACAGAAGTTCCGACTGTAGAGCCGGTCGTCGAAGAGGTTCTGGCATCCGACCAAGTTGCTGCGGAGGTGTCGGTGCCTGAGCCCATGATGGTCGAAGCACCAGCGCCTGAGCCCATGATGGTCGAAGTGCCAGCACCTGAGCCAGCGGCGGAGGAGGCGCTTGCACCAGAGCTGGAAGTAGCTTCTACTCCGACCGAACCTTCAACACCTGCTCCGGAAGTGGTGATCCCGGAGGTGCCCGCTGCTAAGCCAAGGAGCCAAGATGAAGCTGATGGCCCCCCGCCTGAGGGGCCAGTTGTTAATGACCTGGCGGCGGGACCTTCGAAGTAAATTCCGGAGGTCGGAACTTCTGCTGCAGG
The DNA here is from genome assembly GCA_036927565.1 of Tuctoria greenei. NCBI lineage: Eukaryota > Viridiplantae > Streptophyta > Magnoliopsida > Poales > Poaceae > Tuctoria > Tuctoria greenei. The sequence continues at coordinate 78,665,930 of JAYESD010000005.1, read as the reverse complement.
AACTTCCTCGGCGACGGCTGAGGCTATCCTGGAGGATGGCCCTAGTGTCGTGGAAGCTCTGGGGATCGCTCTTGTAGAGTGGGACCCAATTTTTGTCACTGAAGATCCGCTGGAGCCAGCGGAGAGGACCCCGGTAGGTCCAGACCTGATCCCCCTATCGCTATCTATTGACAATGCCTGCTCCAGTCTTCGCCAGGTCCAGCTGGCTTTCTACCACGACAACAAGGCCCTCGAGGAGGAGCGCCAAACTCTTAGGAGGTGGCGCAACCGGCTCCATTTGGAGACCAAGCTGGCACAGTCGAGGCTGGCTGATGACAAGGAGTGGTTGCAGAGGGAGAAGGTCCGCCTGGAGTACTAGGGTAAGCTGTTGGATGAGAGGGAAAGCATGACGTGATCCCTTGACAACCAGTCCCAGGCCATCTACGAGCAGGCCAAAGCTGCTAATAGCGCAGTGGATGACCGCAAGGAGAGGCTCGCCGCCATCCACGATAGTCTCGTCAAGCGTCGGGAGGCTCTTGAGGCGTGGGAGAGAAAGCTCGAGGATGAAGAGCAAAAACTCCTGGAGCTGCGGGACGACCTCGTGAAGAGGGAGGAAGAGCTTGTCCAAAAGACAGCTCTGGCTGACAAGAGCCTCGAAGAACGCACCAAGAAATTGAAGGAGCGTTGCGAGGAAGAGGAGAAGAAGGCCTCGGAGCGAGGACAAGATCTCTACAAGTAGGAGAATGTCGTCGCCGCCAGGGAGAAGAAAGTGCGGGGCCAAGAGAAGGATCTAGTCAACCACCGGAATGAGATCCACCTCCGGGAGGAAGAGCTCGGTAAATTCGAAAGGCAGGTTGCTGAAAAGATTCAACAGAATGCCAAAGAGGTGGAGCGTCTTGCTCGGGAGAACTCGGAGCTTGCGGCAGCCAAAAGATCCTTGGAGGAGATGCGAAATGCAAGGGCTGCAGAGTCCCAACAAGTTTGGGACTTCCTGGGGAAAGCCAATGACGCGCTGATGCCAATGGGCTTCAGTCCCGTGTGTCCGGGTGATCCGGAGCCGGAGCTGGACCAGGCGTTGGAGGTGCTGAGTTCAGCAGGCAACAAGCTCACCAAGATGGGTGATGTCATTGTGGACTACATAGAGACTGAGGGACTGTCCCTGGCGAAGAACGTCGCAGAGTTCGTGCTGACGTGCTACACCAGCCAGGACCCTAAATTCCCTCTGTACCCGGTGCTTGAAGGCCCCATCGAAGTAGAGGGTGATGCCACCCGAGCCAGCGTGTCGGAGGTTGCCCAGTTCTTCCACAAGGTCTAAGGGTCTAGGACCATCTCTTTGTAGCTCCCGCTTGTATTCTCTCTTCTTCTTCTCCAATTTTGTAATCTCTTGTCTACAGATGAATGAAATCCAAAAAATTTTGTGAATTTCATTTTTTCTCTTCAACACCTTTGTCTCACTTGGCCCCCTGGTAGATGTACACAATTTGATTGTGAACATGTACCAAGAGGATGTAACAGTTATTGAAGACTTGCGTGCTTCGAACTTGTAAAAGGTAGGTCCGAAGTCTTTGATTGTGTAGGCTCCCTGAGGTTGTTGGAGCTTAGTGGTTCCGGCACTGACCATCGTCGGAGCTTAGTAGCTCCGTCAGTAGTCTCCATCAATGCATAAAGCATCGACGGTTAGCCCTCTGGGGTGTCGGAGCTTGGTAGCTCCGGTAGCGACCTCTGTCAACACATGGTGTGTCAATGGCAGACTCCACTTTCGAGTCTTTCCACCATCTTTTATTCACGTTGACGGCTTGCCCCTAGCTTTACCGGAGCTGAGTAGCTCCAACGATGCTCGATGTCAATGTTTGAACATCGACCACAAGCCGCCTAGAGGATGTCGGAGCTTTGGCAGCTCCGGCTTCATTCACCATCATCATGAAATATTTATTTTTCCTGCACACTGAAGTCAACAAAAATAGTAAAATCCATTTCCTATATATAACTTCATTGCGGCTTACTATTCTCGAGAAAGTTTTAGGTTGAACACAATTCTAAATACAATCAAGAGCGCCGTCTTGTTTCCTTCAGGTCCGATTGTTTCTGGATTCGCCTTACTTCGGCCTGCCGGGAGGTAGGTAGAGTGGCGTACTTAGGGTGCTTGACCAGGCTAAGTCGATAGCACACTCCGGCCCTAGATTGGCTTGGCGGCATTCACACGAGTAGACCACCAACAATGTTTGAACCCGGAAGGATAGACAATGCAACTCGAATTGTACATGAACTGGTCAAGCTAAAGTTTCTTAAGAACTGCACAACTTTGTTATAGACAAGAAAGAGAAAAATAAAAAATATTGAGCCTGTACAAAGTAAATGCACGTGGAGTCTGTTTTCACACAATGATGTCTTTCATTATAGGTCCGGGGTACAGGGGAAACAAGTACACTCTTAGGGTATGGAACCAAGCTAAGTGTGTTTCGTTTCTCGTTTGACCCGAGGTAGCTAGCTACAATTTTAGTTCTGAAACTGTGACAAGTGTTGCATGGACGTTGCAGACCTAACGGGGTAGGTCCGGCTGCCCTCCCGGAGGAGCCACTCGACTCAGTACAATGACTCTATAACATACATCATATGTAATTACAGACTCACCTCCATGATATTAAGCGTAGAACTTATGGAGGTGCTCAATGTTCCAAGGATTTGGGAGAGGTGTCCCATCCTCGGTTGCCAAGCGAACACATCCGAGACGGGATACTTTGATCACTCGGACTGGTCCTTCCCAACTGGGGGAGAGTTTGTTTAACCCTTCTCTGGATTGTATTCTCCGTAGCACCAGATCGCCTTCCTCAAGCTGTCGGCTGTGAACATGCAGTTGGTGATAGCGCCGAAGAGCTTGGCGGTATCGGGCATTCCGAACAGCTGCTCGGCACCTTCCCTCTTCAAGGAGGTCAAGGTCTTCACGCCGGAGCTGGTCCTGCGTGGATTCATCGGAGGTCCGGACACGGGGCGACCCCAAGGTGATTTCTGGAGGAAGGACTGCTTCAGCTCCGTACACCAGGAAGAAGGGTGTCTCTCCAGTTGACCGGTTTGGAGTTGTCCTGTTGGCCCATTGAGTGGGTGGAAGCTCTTTGATCCAGTTGGCTCCATGTTTTTTCAGGCGCTCATATGTGCGCATCTTGAGTCCTTTCAGGATTTCTGCATTTGCTCTCTCCTCTTGGCCATTGCTTGCCGGGTGAGCTACGGAGGCGTAGCTGATTTGGATGCCGAGGTCTTCGCAGTATCCTTGGAAAGCTGAGCTTGTGAATTGGGTCCCATTATCTGTTATGATTTTGTTCGGGACTCCAAATCTGCATACTATGGACTGCAAGAAGTTGATAGCTAATTGCTTGTTTATTGTCACAACTGGAGTTGCTTCCGGCCATTTGATGAATTTGTCAATGGCAACATACAGGAACTTGTAACCTTCGACGGCTCTTGGGAAAGGTCCCAAGATTTCCATCCCCCACACAGCGAAAGGCCATGTAGGAGGTATCATTTGTAGAGGCTGAGCCGGTGTGTGAATTTGCTTTGCATGGAACTGGCATGCTTCGCATTTCTTCATCAGCTCATTGCATCCTGGAGCGCTGTAGGCCAGTAGAAGTCATGCCGAAAGGCTTTACCAACCAGCGTGCGGGGAAGACGCGTGGTTCCCACACTCGCCTCCATGGATTTCTGCGAGGAGCTCCCAGGCTTCTTCCCTTGTGATACACCACATTAGGACGCCATTGGCACCACGCTGGTAGAGATCCCCTTCTACCAGCGTGTATCTTTTAGCCAATCTGACTGTCCGATCAGCGTATAAATCATCGTCAGGAAGGACATTGTCTTTCAAGTAGCTCCAGATCTCCGAGATCCATGCATCGGAGCTAGCTTGAGCATTTGAGGCTTGCGTGCTGGGTTGCTCGGAGCTTCCGGCAGCACCTACGACCCTTGATGGCTGCCATGGTAATAGGGCCATCGGGACCACCAGCTTCAGGATGCTGGTCTTGCCCCCTTCGCTCAGTTTGGCAGGCTGAGCTGTGGGTTTTGACAACCTCCGAATGAAGGTTCCGTCAGGAGCCAGAGCTCCGGTTGACGCTTTCGTCGAGAGTTCGTCTGCTTCAGCATTATGGACACGCTGGACATGGTGGAGGTCCAGGGCTTCGAAGTCCTTCTGAAGCCTCTGGACTTCAAGGAGATAAGCAGCTAGTTGAGGATTGTTACAGGAGCATTCACCCTTCACCTGTTTAATGATGAGCTATGAATCTCTCTTGACCAATAGCTGCTTGACACCATATGATAGTGCCACCTTTAGTCCGTAAATGAGTGCTTCATACTCCGCCATGGTTTGGTCGCCTTGAAGTCAAGTTGGACCATGTATTTTACCTTCTCCCCAGTTGGAGCGAGGAGAAGGACTCCAGCTCCGGCCCCCTGCTTTTGCATGGAGCCGTCGAAGTAGAGGGTCCAGTGAGGCTCGGTGAAGACAGTAGCCTTGAGTTCCGGCTTCTGCTCACTAGGGCCCCCAGGGTTTGATGGAGAAGAGGTCCATTCCACCACAAAGTATGCCAATGCTTGACTCTTGATCGCCTGTCTTGGGACGAATTCAAGATCGAATTCGTCCAATTCTGTTACCCACTTTGCAATGTTCTTAATAGAGTTGGGATTATGGAAAATCGCACGCGGTGGATAAGAAGTCACCACTGAGATCTTGTGAGCTTGGAAGTAATGGGTAAGCTTCCTTGAGGCGATGAGAACTACGTAGAGCAGCTTGTGTACCTCTAGGTATCGAGTCTTGGCATCATGTAGTACTTTGCTGATGAAGTACACTGGGTGCTGGACTGTCCAGACCCTCCCGGAGTGGCTCGGAGCTTCCTCCACATCGACCCGGACCCTTCTGGAGGGGTCCACACCTGCTTCGGGGACCTCCGGGTCCTTGCTGGAGGAACTCGGAGCTTCTACTGGAGCAACCCGGACCCTCCCGGGGGTCCAGATCTTCTGGAGTGACTCCTTGTAGATCCAAGTTTGGGGGCTAGGACCCAGACTCACCTTTAGAAACCTCCGGACCCTCCCGGAGGGGTCTGGATTCCTCAGCTTGTAAAGGTTCTGGTCTCTCCGCAACCAGGACCATGCTGACAACTTCGTCAGTTGCTGAAATGTAAAGCAGTAGAGGCTCACTAGGGTTCGGAGCCACCAAGGTTGGTAGAGTGGTGAGGAGCTTCTTTAGCTCCTGGAATGCCTTTTCTGCTTCTTCAGATCATTGGAATGGTCCAGACTTCCTCAATAGCTTGAAGAAGGGTAGCGCCCGTTCCGCCAGTCTTGTGATGAATCGGCTGAGGGCGGCTAGACATCCAGTCAGCTTCTGGACGTCCTTTATGCGGGCTGGTGGCCGCATATCCTCAATGGCTTTAATCTTCGCCAGATTTGCCTCTATGCCTCGGTGGTTTACTAGGAAACCAAGGAGCTTTCCGGAGCTAACCCCGAAGACACACTTGTCTGGGTTTAGCTTCGTGCGAGTGACTCGCAACTTGTCGAAAACAGCTTGCAAAGTGTCAAGGAGTGACTCCTTGTCCTTAATCTTGACGACGATGTCATCAACATACACTTCCACTATGTCTCTGATGAGCTCTCCAAAGGTTTTATACATAGCTCGTACAAATGTTGAAGCTGCATTCTTGAGACCAAATGGCATGGCAGTATAGCAGTACAATCCATCTACTGTGATAAAAGAAATATGTTCTTCATCTTCCCTAGACATTCTGATTTGATGGTACCCAGAATATGCGTCTAGGAAACACAGTAATTCACACCCGGAGGTGGAATCCACTATCTGATCTATTCTAGGTAGTGGGAATGGATCTTTTGGGCACAGGTCGAGCGTCAGGATACACATCCGAAGCTTCCCGCCGGCCTTGGGTACAATGACTGGGTTTGCCAGCCATTTTGGGTCGAAGACTTCCCGGATGAATCCAGCTTCGAGCAACTTCATCACTTCTTGTTGTATGAAGTTATGTCGCTCTACAGATTGCTTTCGAGGCTTCTCGTGCACAGGTCGAGCGTCAGGATAGATCTTCATATTATGCTTGATCACTTCCCTAGGGATCTCAGGCATTTGTGATGGTTGCCAGGCAAACACGTCGACATTAGCCCGGAGGAAAGTGATGAGTGTGAGTTCCTATTTGTGATTTAGACCTCCCGATATACGGGTGGTCTGAGCGGCATCGGAACCGATTTGGACGACTTTGACGGGGATGTCGGTGTCTCCACTTGGTTGCACACGAGGTGCAGAGGTTGAGCCTCGTTGACGAATGCTCAGGGGCTTCGGAGCTTGTTCCTGCCTGGACTCTTCCTCCTGCGCTGTAGCAAGCGCATGAAGTTCTTCCAGAGCAGTCACTCTGGCAGTGCGGTCTCCACAGATTCGGAGAACACCAACTGGTGTTGGCATCTTCAACACCAGGTAGCCATAATGAGCAGCATCCATGAACTTGTACAAGGTGGGCCTACCCAGAATGGTGTTGAAAGGTAAGTTGATCTGAGCAACGTCAAATATCAACTTCTCAGTGCGATTATTCTCTCGAGTCCCGAAGGTCACAGGGAGAGTAATGGCACCGAGTGGGGTTATAGCTCCCGGACCTACTCTAGAGAAAGGTCGGGAGGGGCAAAGGTCCAAAGGTCAGAGCTGGAGCTTGACGAAAGCTTCGAAGCTTATGAGGTTCAGCCCCGAACCTCCGTCCACCATTACATGGTGGAGTTGAATGTTATTGATGGTCGGTGATACCATCAATGGTAGTTTACCAGCTCCGATCATGTTCCGAGGGCAGTCCGAAGCATCAAAAGTGATGGTGGTGTCCATCCACTTTTGATGAGGCTCTGCCCTGGCTGTAGGAACTACTGAGGCCATGTCCCGCCGCATGGTCTTGAGGACACGGCGGGAGGTTATATCCCACGAACCACCAAAGATGGTATTCATGGTCTTTCGACGCTCATTGTCAGAGACGTCGAAGTCATCGTCGACGGAGGTGTAAACAGCCTTAAGGACCTTTTTAGGGTCCTGAAAGCCTAACTCCTCTTCAGCTGGAGCTTCATCGACTTTCTATTTTCCTTCCCTCTGACAGAAAGGAACTTCTTCCCGGCACTTGTTGTAGCGCTCGACAAGGTTTTGGACCTCCCGACAGTTTTCCAGGTTGTGGCTGTTCGACTTGTGAATAGGACATCACACTTTGGAATTGCCACCATCTTTAGAGGACGGCCAAGGTCGTGGCATGGCCCCCGGCCACCTGGAGCTGCAGCAGCTGCAGCAGTAGATGTGCCGGCCGACATCTTCTTCTTGCCGTTGGACTTTTTCTTCTTTTTTCCACCCCCGAAGGTGGTGGCTTCACCTTTGGAGGATTTTTTACCATCCTCCGGAGGTGGTTTGGAGTGCATTTCATGGCCCTCCGCAGCTTTGGCACACTTGTCTGCCAAGCTGAAGAGCTCCGTGATGTTGGTGATCTCCTTGATCGCCAACTTCTCCAGCATCTTCTTATCTCGTACGCCCTATCTAAATGCCATGATAACAGAGGCGCTGGAGATAGAAGGAATAGTTTTTCGTACCTGGGAGAACCTCTGGATGAATGAGCGCAGGGATTCTACCCCCTTCTGCACGACAGCAAAAAGGTCCAGTTCGGTGCCTGCTCGGGTGTATGAACTCCCGAAATTGCGGTGAACTGTTGGCAAAATTCCTCCCAACTATTGATGGAGTTGTGAGGAAGGCTCATGAACCAGGACCTGGCGGTCCCAGTCAAGGCCACTGGGAAGTAGTTGGCCATTACGGCCTCGTTACCTCCGGCCACAAGGATTGCGGTGGAGTAAATCTAGAGAAAATCAGCGGGAATAACAGTCCCGTCAAATTTCTCTGGCAGGTGAGTCCGGAACTTTTGTGGCCATCTGACCATGCGTAGGTGCATGGCTAGGGCAGAACAGCCTACTCCTACTCCCTCGGGAGCAGGACTGTCTCGAGCCTCTCGCCTTTCGCGAGCATGCTCGATATGGACACGGTCGTCCTGTTGACGGTAACGGCGATCAAGCTCCGCCCGGAGGTCATGAGTTGAAAGTCTGGTTACCGTATGAGTGAGTCGCGCTCCGGTGATTCAAGAAGGTGAAGGACAAATGAACACTGAGATTTACGTGGTTCGGGCCACCTAAGCGTAATACCCTATTCCACGGGGTTTGTTGGTGTTGTATTGAGCGTGTAAGTCTAGTAGAAGCTCCAGAAGAAGAAGCTCGTCTAGGTCAGGGAGTCCAGAAGAGGTCTGGAGTGGTCCCTTGTGTATCGTCGACCAGTCCTTTTACAGTACAAGGACTGGTCATTACACTGTTAGCCTGGCCCGACATGTGGCCCCGGCGGTTACACATGCTTGATACACAATTAATGAGGTTAATTACCCTTAATAGCCCGGTAACGGGCCTTAACAGTGCCATTACCGGTATTAAGGGCCATCCGATCGTGTGTCATTAATATGGCATTAATGACACTTAATCAGGTCTTGAAGTCTTTGATTGCTCCTTGAAGGTCCGGAGCCGTTGGGGGTCCAACAGCCTGATTGTTGAAGTTGAAGGTCCGGCGGTTCAACCACGTGGTAGCTCCGGAGCTTACCGTCGTGGACGGGTAGGTCCGGTGATGTTGGACATGTGTCGGCACCGGAGCTTCCCTCTGTCTGGAGTTAGGTCCGGGGATGCCATACCGGTATCTAGTCCGGAGCTTTCCCATGTGTGGGCGATAGCTCCGATCTTATGATACGCGTGGCAGCCCTCGGACTAACCATGTCGGGGAAGCGAATCCGGATACGTCTGACATGTGGGTCCTTCGGAGGACTTCAAATCTAGTAGATGGAGTCTCCTTGTGATCTTTGCAATCCCAAGGGATATCCGGTACATAGGGTACCAACAATTTGTTATTCTTTTATTTTATTTATTTAGTTATTTACTTAGTTAAAGTTATATTTTTTCTTTCTTTATGTTTGTTATTTACTAAATTATTCTTAGCAACTTATTGTTTCTTTCTTTCATAATAATTTTTCTTTTCTTTATTTCTTTCATTCCATATTCATTATGCCAATTTAATTTCTTTTAATGTACTTACTCTGGTAAATAAATTTCTTTTAGCTTATTTATTTTGGTAATAAATTTTCAATGCATGAGGATGAATGCAAAATGCAAAATGCAATATGAGATGCATATATTTTATATTTTTATTCATAAAAACAATTTCCTCCCATTATTAACTCTAAATTCCTATTTATATTTTTAATTTGCCGAAACTCGAAAATCAGTGTGTTACAATTCCACCCCCCTTAAAATGAATCTCGCCCTCGAGATTCGGATAGGTTGAAGAAGAGATTTGGAAACAAAAATTTTAAAATCCCTTTCATATTTAGATTAGGCAAGTTTGAAATTTGGGATGTTACAAATCTACCCCCCTTAAAGGAATCTCGGCCTCGAGATTCGGACGGATTAAAGAAGAAATGAGAAAATCCTTGATAACATCTTCACACTTCCATGTCACTTCATCCGGGGTCATGAATCTTCTTGTAGTGCCAATCTTCCACAGAAGTAGAGACGGAAATGAAGATAGAAGGAATCCCAACCTATATGCATGCATCAAGGGATATGAAACTAAACAACTAACTATACTAGCCTATATGGACATGGCAATGCTAAAGCATCCCAAAACCCTCTATTAAGCACACAAACAAACGATATATATAGCAAACAGCACTCCAAGTAAAAATACATCGATTTCTAAGTGCTCCTATGTGCTCTAAAGTGTCCATTCTATCTAGGCTGTGTCCTACGGTCAACCTGTGGCTCTGATACCAATCTGTGACGCCCGATTCCGAAAAATAAACCAAGCTAACGCATATGTGTGCCCAGGATGTTCAACACACATACATGAGTGCATTCACAAAAGATATACACACAATTATCACAACTCAAATTATTAAATAAGTACTTTTATTACAAAATTCAAAATATTCTCGAATACAAGCTCTAATGAAGATTAATGACAAGTTTGACTAATGCAGCGGAAATACACTAATTAAGCAAACTAAGCAAAAGGGATAGCGCAGCTCTATGCAACACTACAGGCAAAGCTGATGGTAGACACGGCCTAGAACTCCGCATTATCGCCATTAAACTCACAATCCTAACCTGCAACTGTTGGGGGGATTGCAAGAGTGAGTACATGTCGTACTCAGCAAGTGTGAAAATTATGACATGTGGCTGATTCGGATGACGGCAATAATAATGGCTAAGTGCTGAAATAGCACTGACAAAGCCCTAATTAATCCCCGAGCACCCTTGATGGTCCAAATAGCACTGGCAAAGCCCTAATTAATCAGCTACGCCGCACCCATACTTGGCCTCATGGTGGCACTGTAGTCCTGACCTATTCTCGCATGAACCGGTCCTTAGATCTAAAGCAAGCAAACCACCATAACATCCAACCCATCCACATACCAGGCTTGCTTAGATCACCCGTTACCATACCGTGTTGATCAGTTCACATTAACCAGAATATCATTAATACATAATTAAATTTTTAGTGTTGTTTTCCCGTCCCAATTAATCAAGCGAAGCAATAAGGTAAAAGCCCTTCCCGACTCTCTACCATAAATTCCAGGTGACAAGGGTGGTTTAACAACTCTAGTAAACTTCCTACCATTGGATTCCCATCAAATTGACACAAGCATGCAGTTTGCAAACAAAACATTTATTTTAAAACAGGATCAATATGCTTCAAGGACACTTGCCTTGTTCCGATGGATAGGGTTGCTCAAGCGCTTCGAAGTCTTGGTTCTAAAAATCCTCGTACACGACCTCTTGAGCACTTCCCTCTACTCGCGATCACACATACAAGAAATACATACAAATCAACATGATGCACACAGATTAATCAACATGCGATGATATGCATGCATGCAAAGATCAACTATTAATTAACTATGGTTGTTTATTAATTAGATGCAACTAGTTCATACGTGTTCATACGATTTTATGGGGGTTTTAACGAGAATTAATGTTGCTGGAAGTAAAAAGACGATGCAACTAAATTCAATTTACGTCTATTAGATTTAATATGTTGCTAAAATTCGCATCGAAAAAACGAACCCTACCGTAGACGCGACGGCTTCGACGATCGCGGGATGATGGCGACGCGTAGACGAATTGGATGGCGCAACGGTCCTCCGGCGGCACGACGACGGCGACGCGATGACGATGACGATGATCTCCGGTGGACGACGGCACCCTCCTCTTTTTCTTCCTCTTCCTCCTCTCTTTTTCCTCTCTTTTTCTTCCTGGCGGCCCTCTGTTCTCTGTTTCTTTTTCCCTACCGGCGGCTAGGGTTTTTTTCCCTCTGGCGGCGGCGCTTCTGGTGAAAACCCACGGAGTTTTCAGGGCTTTATATAGCCAGTGCTGGCGGCACCGTGGCCGACTCGGCCTGGGCGGCGCGCGGCGCGCGGGACACGCACGCGGCACCGACCGCGGGTTGGGGTCCGGCGCGGGGCTAGGCGCAGAGCTGGGCACGCGCGCGCTGCAGCGGGCGCGTGGCGCGCAAGGGCTCGCGCGGTGCGTGCTCGGTCGGGCGGCTCGACGAGCGGGGCTGGGGCGCGGGCGGGTCAATGCGCGGGCGGGTGCACGCTAAGGCGGTCGGTGCGGTGGGGCCAGAGGGGCGCGCGCGGGAGGCCGGGGCGCGGGCAACGCGTGCGGGAGGGCGTGCGAGCGGGGCCGGGGCGCGCTGGTTGGGTCGTTGACCTGGCCGGCGTAGCCTCTCTTTTTTTTTCTCTTTTTTTTTCATTATTTCTTTTCATTATGATTATTATTATTTTATATATTTTATTATTTATATTATATATATACATTATTTATTTATATATTTTTTATATTGTTAATTATTATTTATTTGTCTTTATATATATATATATTTACCTTTTATTTTCCTATTATTTGTTATTCTTTTATTTTATTTATTTAGTTATTTACGTAGTTAAAGTTATATTTTTTTTCTTTCTTTATGTTTGTTATTTATTAAATTATTCTTAGCAATTAATTGTTTCTTTCTTTCATAATAAATTTTCTTTTCTTTATTTCTTTCATTCCATATTCATTATGCCAATTTAATTTCTTTTAATGTACTTACTCTAGTAAATAAATTTCTTTTAGCTTATTTATTTTGGTAATAAATTTTCAATACATGAGGATGAATGCAAAATGCAAAATGCAATATGAGATGCATATATTTTATATTTTTATTTATAAAAACAATTTCCTCCCATTATTAACTCTAAATTCCAATTTAAATTTTTAATTTGCCGAAACTCGAAAAACAGGGTGTTACAAATCTGTGATGCCCGGTTCCGAAAAATGAACCAAGCTAACGCATATGTGTGCCCAGGATGTTCGACACACATACACGAGTGCATTCACAAAAGATATACACACAATTACCACAGCTCAAATTATTAAATAAGTACTTTTATTACACAATTCAAAAAATTCTCAAATACAAGCTCTAATGAAGATTAATGACAAGTTTGACTAATGAAGCGGAAATACTCTAATTAAGCAAACTAAGCAAAAGGGATAGCGCAGCTCAATGCAATACCACAAGCAAAGTTGACGGTAGACACGGCCTAGAACTCTGCATTATCGCCATTAAACTCACAATCCTGACCTGCAACTGTTGGGGGGATTGCAAGGGTGAGTACATGTCGTACTCAGCAAGTGTGGAAAGTATGACATGTGGCTGATTCAAATGACGACAATAATAATGGCTAAGTGCTGAAAAGTACAGTAAAACCATTTGGAAAAGCAATGTATCATATTTATGTGAAGTGAACCCATCATAAACCATGTAACCTTTATAATACCAGTCCATAATTCACCATTAACAATAACCATAATCAATGTCATAAACCATGATTCCATCCCATAACCATTACCATAACCATAATATCAACCATAACCATTACCAAACCATAACCATCCCAAATCCAATTTTTTTCTCTAATCATGTAGGTCATTCAGGCGCTCGTAACCGGGAGCACGGCTATCATGATAGTTTTAATACTCTACAGAGTTTGTACCACTTTACCCACGTGTTCGTGATTTCATCACATTTCAGTGACTAAGAACCTCCCTTATGCCCATGACCCGTCGGTCACATTACACACTTCCGTTGGTGTGTGGCCAAGAGACCGCAAAATAGCCTTTACAAAGGGATTACTAGTCTATTCAAACCCCACTGAGGTTTCACCGGTAGCGATGTCTCCAACTGAGCACATCTTCAACCAAGGGTCCCCTCTTGAGCCATTCGGATCCTAGGGTAGTCCCTCCAATCATCAACAAACCCAATCTGAGTACCCCTTCCCCGAGCATCCTTGATGTTCCAAATAGCTTTGGCAAAGCCCTAATTAATCAGCTACGTCGCACCCATACTTGGCCTCGTGGTGGCACTGTAGTCCTAGCCTATTCTCGCATGAACCGATCCTTAGATCTAAAGCAAGCAAACCACCATAACATCCAACCCATCCACATACCAGGCTTGCTTAGATCACCCGTTACCATACAGTGTTGACCAGTTCACATTAACCAGAATATCATTAATACATAATTAAATTCGTAGTGTTGTTTTCTCATCCCAGTTAATCAATCGAAGCAAAAAGGTAAAAGCCCTTCCCGACTCTCTACCATAAATTCCAGGTGACAAGGGTGGTTTAACAAGTCTAGTAGACTTCCTACCATAGGATTCCCATCAAATTGACACAAGCATGCAGTTTGCAAACAAAACATTTATTTTAAAACAGGATCAATATTCTTCAAGGACACTTGCCTTGTTCCGACGGATAGGGTTGCTCAAGCGCTTCGAAGTCTTGGTTCTGAAAATCCTCGTACACGACCTCTTGAGCACTTCTCTCTACTCGCGATCACACATACAAGAAATACATACAAATCAACATGATGCACACACATTAATCAACATGTGATGATATGCATGCATGCAAAGATCAACTATTAATTAATGGTTGTTTATTAATTAGATGCAACTATTTCATATGTGTTCATACGAGTTTATGGGGGTTTTAACGAGAACTAATGCTGCTGGAAGTAAAAAGACGATGCAACTAAAATCAATTTACGTCTATTAGATTTAATACGTCGCTAAAATTCGCATCAAAAAATGAACCCTACCGTAGACGCGACAGCTTCGACGATCGCGGGATTATGGCAGCGCGTAGACGAAGTAGATGGCGCAACGGTCCTCCGGCGGCAAGACAACGGCGACGCGACGACGACGACGATGATCTCCGGTGGACGACGGCACCGTCCTCTTTTTCTTCCTCTTCCTCCTCTCTTTTTCCTCTCTTTTTCTTCGTGGCGGCCCCTGTTCTCTATTTCTTTTTCCCTACCGGCGGTTAAGGTTTTTTTTCCTCTGGCGGCGGCGCTTCTGGTGAAAACCCACGAAGTCCTCGGGGCTTTATATAGCCGGTGCGGGCGGCACCGTGGCCGACTCGGACTGGGCGGCGCGCGGCGCGCGGGACACGCACGCGGCACCGACCGCGGGGTGGGGTCGGGCGCGGCGCCAGGCGCGGCGCTGAGTGCGCGCGCACTGCAGCGGGCGCGTGGCGTGCGGGGGCTCGCGCGGTGCGGGATCGGTCGGGCGGCTCGGCGAGCAGGGCTGGGGCGCGGGCGGGTCAACGCGCGGGCGGGTGCGCGCTGGGGTGGCCGGTGCGATGGGGCCAGCGGGGCGCGCGCGGGAGGTAGGGGCACGGGCGACGCGTGCGGGAGGGCGCGGGAGGGGGCCGGGGCGCGCTGGTTGAGCCTTCGGCCTGGCCGGCGGTGCCTCTCTTTTTTTCTCTTTTTTTTTCTTTTTTTTCATTATTTCTTTTCATTATGATTATTATTATTATTTTATATATTTTATTATTTATATATATATATATTATTTATTTATATATATTTTTTATATTGTTAATTATTATTTATTTCTCTTTTTTTGTATATATATATTTATCTTTTATTTTCATATTATTTGTTATTCTTTTATTTTATTTATTTAGTTATTTACTTAGTTAAAGTTATATTTTTTTTCTTTCTTTATGTTTGTTATTTATTAAATTATTCTTAGCAACTTATTGTTTCTTTCTTTCATAATAAATTTTCTTTTCTTTATTTCTTTCATTCCATATTCATTATGCCAATTTAATTTCTTTTAATGTACTTGCTCTGGTAAATAAATTTCTTTTAGCTTATTTATTTTGGTAATAAATTTTCAATACATGAGGATGAATGCAAAATGCAAAATGCAATATGAGATGCATATATTTTATATTTTTATTTATAAAAACAATTTCCTCCCATTATTAACTCTAAATTCCTATTTAAATTTTTAATTTGCCGAAACTCGAAAATCAGGGTGTTACACTGGACTTGTCCGGTATTCCAGTAGACTTGTCCGTTTTCCCCTCTCACTAAAGTCAGACTTGTCTGGTTTTGGCCAGACTTGTCTGATTTTCCTCTGACCAAGTTCGGACTTGTCCGATATAGTCCGAACTTGTCCGATATCTCTCTGACTAACTTCAGACTAGTCCGACCCTTTTGCGGACTTGTCTGATAATTCGCGACTCCGAGTTGATCTTTGTTTCATGACTTGTTTCTTGGGTTTTACATTAAGTGGGCCTAGGGACGTCGTGCCTAACTCTTTTGGAGCCCATGTAAGACCCTAAAACTGACCCCTATTCATCTCAAACTCGAAATCCATCCAACCCTAGTCTCCACCTCTATATAAACAACCCCACCCCTTGGCTTGACACCTATTTGCAACTTTTTCACCTCACCCAAACCCTAGCTCGTGAATAGACGCCACCAAGGAGGGAGAAGGAGATCTAGAGCAAGAAGAAGAAGAGGAGGAAACGAAAGAGGTTCAAGATCTCCATCAAGTTTCGTTCTACATCGCCAATTCACCATCAAGTTCTTCATCAACCCTAGATTGGCAAGATCTAAGTGTTGCCTCCAAGATCCTTGATTCATTGGAGTTCTAAACACTTGGTATACCTTCTACTTCCTTTTCCTTATGTGAATTCAACCCCAAATATCCAAATTCATGTCGATTTAGAAAATCCTAGTTCGCCAGTTCTGCGCAGTGCGAACTAGTCTAGTCCCTAGCAGACTAGTCCGATTTTCCTGGTTAAATTATGTTGAGTTACTTCCAAAATTAGATCGAATCAACTCCAAACCTATGTATACTTCTCAATAACCATTGTAATTGATTAATAAACATCATTAATAACTCATTCACTAGTTTTGCTTTGCAATTGCATTAATCATGCATATCATGTCATATTGAGTAATATTTGTGCACTTTTTTATTATAATTCTTGTCTTGTATGTATGTTGTGCAAATTAGATGGATTTGCACTAGAGAGTGCCGCGGAGGATCTCCAGCACCAGGAGTTTGAAGGATTTGACCCGAACCAATCCCAAGAGCAAGGCAAGTGTCCTTAAACATATTGATCCTATTTTTAAAATAAATGTTTCTTTTGCAAATTGCATGCTTGTGTCAATTTGATGGGAAATCCTATGATAGGAAGTTTACTAGATTTCTTTAACCACCCTTGTCACCTGGAATTCATGATAGAGAGTCGGGATGGGATTTTTTACCCTTTTTGCTTTGCTTAATTAATTGGGATGGGAACACAACTATACCACTCAACTTAATTATGCATTTATGAGATTATGATTGACATGAACTGGTTAATATGATGTGGTAATGGGTGATCTAAGCAAGCATTGTATGTGGATGGGTTGGATGTTATGGTGGTTTCGCTTGTTTTAGATCTAAGGACCGGTTCGTGGAGCGGCCGTCCAGGATTTATAGTGCCACTATGAGGCCAAGTATGGGTGCGGCGTAGCTGATTAATTAGGTCTTTGCCAGTGCTATTTAGACCATTAAGGATGCTCGGGGAAGGGGTAGTCGGATTGGGTTTGTTGATGATTGGTGGGACTACCCTAGGATCCGAATGGCTCAAGAGGGGGCCCTTGCTTGAAGATGTGCTCAGTTGGATGCATCGCAACCAGTGAAACCTCAGTGTGGTCTAAATAGGCTAGTAATCCCTTTGTAAAGGCTATTTTGTGATTTCTTGGCCACACACCTAAGGAAGTGTGAGACGACATAATTGAGATTCTATAGTCATCGAAATGTGATGAAATTACAAACACGTGGGTAAAGTGGTACAACCTCTGCAGAGTGTGTCTTAAAACTATCATGATAGCCGTGCTCCCGGTGTTGAGCAACCTGGACCCTCACATGATTAGAGTGGAAACTTGGGATTGGGGATGGTTATGGCTTGGTAATACGGTTATGGCTAGTTATGGATTAATTTCTGGCAATGGATATGGTTATTGGTAATGGTGAAATCTGGTATATGGATGATGGTAATCGAATATGGGTTGGTACTATGATATTACTCATGGTTTTTGATGGGTTTATTCACTTACATATAATGTATTGCTTTTTAAATGTTTTAATGTACTTTTCAGCACTTAGCCATTATTATATTCGTCATTTGAATCAGATACATGTCATACTTTCCACACTTGCTGAGTACGACATGTACTCACTCTTGTAATTCCACCAACAACAGTTGCAGGTCAGAATTGGGAGTTTATCGATGACAATGCGGAGTTCTAGGCCGTGTCTATCGTCAGCTTTGCCTGCGGTGTTGATTGGAGTTGCGCTATACCTTTTGCTTAGTTGCTCAGTTTGCTCAGTTTAGTTTATTTCTGCTGCATTAGTTGAAACTTGTCATTAATATTCATTAGAGCTTGTATTCGAGGATATTATGAATTGTGTAATAAAAGTGGTTAATTAATCTTGTCTTGTGGTAATTTTCTGTATATTCTTTTGTGAATGCACCCGTGTATGTGTGTTGAACGTCCTGGGCACACATATGCGTTCACTTGGTTCATTTTCAGAACTGCGTGTCACACTACCCCTAGCGGTAAAGGCATCACAACAGCTGACGTAGACCTGCAGATCAGAATCAATGTCTACCCAAACAAGAAGAACAGATGCGACAACAATGCAAGCACTGGTTTGAATGCCTTAGCGATGTCCTCGGAAGTTCCAGCGAGCCTCGACCTTCGGCGGTTCTGAGGCTGCGAGCTCTGTCGACAGCGTGACAGGCGGGGTCGACCCGACCAAACCTCCAACGGAACAACCGACAATGCTGCCACCCTGCATCGTCGTGTCCCCAATGACTCCAACGGTGCCACTCCCAGATCCTCCCTCGAGCTACCGCCGACGTCGTCCTAAGGCCTCTTGGCCTGAGGCTCTGTGGGTGTAGCCCTCCCAGAGCCCTCCTCGGCGCCTTGGATTGCACCAGTGGGGGAGACGCTGGCCGGCGTGCTAGCCACAGACGATTGTGGGACTGCCGCTTGATGGGCTGGGCCTCCCACCGAAGAACCGCGAACACCCAATGGTGAGGAGGGGCGCTCCGGCAGACGTTTACTTGGAGCCAAGACTACCCACGTCGGCGACCGAGGGCATTTCTCCTTTGCAACCTCGATCACTGGCGACATCCCCTTCACTACATTGGGGACAAGCGCCTTCCCCTTCCCTATGTCAGGGATCGTCGCCTTGCCTTTCTCTTCGTTGGAGAGCGCATCTTCAACCCTTGACACTTCTGAGCCCGAGGCATGTGTAGACTCCTCTGGAGGGTCGATGATGGCCAGTCCACTGTCAGCATCGCCAACCTACAGTGGCGCGAGACAGAGCGCGTCTAGGTTCGACATCTCCTTCAGGATCTTGGTGAAGCAGGTTGATGCCAAGAACAAAGAGCTTGAGGTGAAGGCTTTGAAGGCCCATGTTGCTGCCAACGCCCGCGTGAAACTATGCGAGGATCAGCATCTGGAGTTGGTCCGTCGCGAGGTTGCCGTTGCTTATGCAGAACAAGGCTTGGCGGCGAAGGAGGAGGAGGTCTCTCGGAGCCTGGAGGAGAAACGTCGGGCATTGCAGTACTTAGAGCTCGCCATCAAATGCCCAGAGGATGATCTGGAGCATCGTGCTCGGGAGCTTGCTGATGGGGAGGAGGCTGCGCAGAGAGAGGCAAAGAGTCTCTAGGTCTCCCTTATGGCCGAGGCCCAAGGGGTCCGGGATTTCCTGGCCCATGCTGTAGCGGTGCTGGAACCCCTCGGCCTTGGTCTCGTGCCGCGTGGGGAGTCATCTTAGGGAGTGGCCCAACTGCTTCCTGCCCTGGAGTCTCTTTGTTCGTCATTGGGGTCGGTGAACATCGTCCTTGCAAGGCGGGTGGAGGCCGAAGGAAAGGAGCTGGCTGAGCTTGTGGCCTGCCACGTTCTGGGGTGCTTTCAAAGCAAGTACCCGCAGATCCCACTAGAGACGGTGGAGAAAGGTCCCTTTGATGAGCGGGAGGCTGACGCTAGGGCCAAAGTCCAGGGCCTTGCCTAGGAGGTGGCTTCTTTGTTCCAACGTAGCTGAGGCCGGTGGCACCTAGGCGCCATGTTTTTGTATTCGGGGATGACCCCTTTGTGTAAATAAATGTCATGAATTTGGGATTATGTTGCTTTGCTTTTTGGATTTGTCGCGTGCTTTAAAAAGTTGCCCCAATTCCTTCTCTTGTGTAAGGTCTTGAAGAGCCTTTGTTGACACTGTTAGCCTTTTAGGGACCAACGCTTGCACAATTGACATGGTCGGTTTATCGCTAGATGACGCCCTGCCTACGGAACCCCCCTGAGAGTCCCCTTGGTAGGCCTGGCCAGATAGTTGGGTGCGCTTGCCACTTGAATGCAGGGTGTCTTCGACAGGCCCCCAACAGGTTGGGGGAGCGTGAGTTACTGGTCTCAGCATGTCCCTTTCGAGAACGTCGGGCTTTTTCTGAGTGTTGTCATCGCTGGCAAGCTCCCTAGAAGGGGCTGGAGCTAGATGCTACGGTGTTGTCCACCATTGTCGTGAAGTCATCAACGGCAGGTTCCCACTGAGGTGTCGGAGCTGGATGCTCCGGCATCGTCCACCATCCTCACAGAAAAGTTGACGGTGGGCCCCCTGGGAGGTGCCGGAGCTGGATTCTTCGGCATCTTCCACCATCGTTGTGAAGTCATCAACAGCAGCTCCCTGGTGTACAGGCTATTGCAAGAGAAACCTGTTAGCAACAAGTGCGGGGTAGGAGAGTTTACTCACTTATTCGCACTTGGTGCTATAGTTGACGTTTTGGGACACCAACGGCAGGCCCCTTGGGAGGTGCCGAAGCTGGATGCTCCGGCGTCGCCCACTATCTTCATAGAAACATCGACGACGGCCCCCCTGGGAGGGGCCCGAGCTGGATGCTCCGGTGTCGGACACCATCTTCGTAGAAATGTCACCAGTGGGCCCCCAGGGAGGTGCTGGAGCTGGATGCTCTGGTGTCACCCACCATCAGCGTAGAAACGTTGACATCGGGCCCCCTAGGAGGTGCTGGAGCGGGATGTTCTGGCATCGTCCACCATCGTCGTGAAGTCGTCGACAGTAGGCCCCTGGTGTACAGGCTATGGCAAGAGAAACATGTTAGCAACAAGTGCGGGGCAGGAGAGTTTACTCACTTATTCGCGCTTGGTGATGCCGCTGACGTTCTGCGACATCGACGACAGGCCCCTTGGGAGGTGCCAGAGCTGGATGCTCCGACGTCGCCCACCATCTTCGTAGGTACGTCGACATCGGGCCCCCTGAGAGTTGCCGGAGCTGGATGCTCTAGTGTCGCCCACCATCTTCGTATGTACGTTGACAGCGGGCCCCATGGGAGTTGCCGAAGCTGGATGCTCCGGTGTCGCCCACCATCTTAGTATGTACGTCGACGGTGGGCCCCCTCGGAGGTGCTAGAGCTGGATGCTCCGACGTCGTCCACCATCTTCGTAGAGACGTCGATGGTAGCCCCCTTGGTTGGTGTCGGAGCTGGATGCTCCGGCGTCGTCCACCATCGTCGTAGAGACGTCAACGGCAGGCCCTTGGGAGATGCTGGAGTTGGATGCTCCGACGTCGTCCACCATCTTTGTGTAGACATCGACAATAGACCCCTTGGGTGGTGCCGGAGCTGGATGCTCTGGCGTCGTCCACCATCATCGTAGAGACGTCGATGGTAGGCCCCTTGTTTACAGACTGTGGCACGAGAAACCTGTTAGCAACAAGTGTGGGGAAGGAGAGTTTTACTCACTTATTCATGCTTGGTGCTGTTGTTGACGTTTTTGGACGTCGACGGTAGGCCCCCTGGGACGTGCCGGAGCTGGATGTCCCGGCATCGCCCACTATCTTCGTAGAAACGTCGACGACGGCCTCCCTGGGAGGTGCCGGAGCTGGATGCTCTGGCGTCGCCCACCATCTTCGTAGAAACATCGACGGCGGGCCCCAGGGAGGTGCCGAAGCTGGATGCTCCAGCGTCGCCCACCATCTGCATAGAAACATCGATGGCGGGCCCCCTGGGAGGTGCCGAAGCTGGATGCTCCAGCGTCGTTGACCATTGTCGTTAAGTCATTGACGACAGGCCCCTAGTGTACAGGCTATCGCAAGAGAAACCTGTTAGCAACAAGTGTGGGGTAGGAGAGTTTTACTCACTTATTCGCCCTTGGTGCTATTCTTAATGTCCTGGGACGTTGACGGTAGGCCTTGGGAGGTGCTGGAGCTGGATGCTCCGTTGCACCCTGCTTCGTATGACCTGCACACATAACGGAGGTGCATATTGTTTCTCTCACTGGTGATCTTTTCCTATCTTTAAGTACATTCATGTCTTATAATCTTGGGCTGGTACACAGGATTTGGGTAATTCTGTGCATTGGCGCTCAGGGTCCAGCTTCCTTCTTATTCGGGGTGTGAGCGTCCTGGCCCCTGGTACTTAGCCATAGCACTGGGAGGCAAAGCGCACGTGCTTAGGGTACAGGACCAAACTAAGCATGCTGCAAGCTCTGGACCTCCAGCTCGGCGTTGGCCTTTCGTGGGGAACCATTTGGCACCACAGGTCCCCAAGTAAGAGGTGAGCCGCGAGGTTCCAAGACACCTTGCAGGTACCTCAAATACATCCACCTGCAGCAGGGTTGCATGACTCTACTGGGGGTGATACAGAAAAGATCTCACACACGAAGACGATGTATGGAAGATGAGTCTAGTTTGATTGATCAAAAAATTAACAGGTAACGTAAGTGAGCATAGGAGAAAGCATATGGTAAGACAGTGAATTTCTTATCATTGTTGTTCCCAGGAGTGAATTGGCTTTACAATAAGGCAACGGCCCACTCCAGTTGGCAAGGGAGGTAGAGTGTTCATGCTTAGGGTACAGGACCAAGCTAAATGGCTGAACACTCTGGACTTGTCCCTCCCAAAGCTTGGTTGTCCTACATGTCGTTCCTTGGCACCATGACATCATACACTGTCCTACTTTTAAGCTTATGGATAGAACTTACAGAGGTGCTCTATGTTCCATGGGTTGGGGAGGGGCTCTCCTTCTTTCGTGGCGAGGCGGACACACCCGGGGCGGCATACTTGTATCACTCAGAAGTCCCCCCCCCCAGCTGGGGGAAAGTTTGTGCGACCCTTCTCGAGAGAGTATGCGCTGCAACACCAGGTCATCTGTCCTGAGCTCTGTACTCTGCACGAACCGCTCTTGGTAGCGCCTCAGCGCCTGTCAGTAACGTGCATTTTGGATGGTGGCGTGCCACCTTGCTTCGTCGACGAGGTCGACATCTTCTCACCGGAGTTGTTCCTGTGAGGCTTTGTCGAATGCTCAGACTCTGAACGATCCCACAGTGATTTCTAGGGGGGACAACCTCGGCCCCATACACCAGAAAGAAAGTTATTTCTCCTGTGGCACGACTGGGTGACGTCCTGCTTGCCAACAGTGCACAGGGGAGTTCGTCGACACATTTGGCACCATGCTTATCCAAGATATCATATGTGTGTGTCTTGAGGCCCCTGAGGATCTCAGCATTGGCCCTTTCGACTTGTCCGTTGCTCTTTGGATGAGCCACAGATGCATAACAAACTTGGATGTTGAGGTATTCGCAGTAGTCCTGGAAAGCTGCACTGGTGAACTGGGTCCCGTTGTCGGTGATGATCCTGTTCGGGACCCCAAACCTGCACAAAATTGATTTGATGAACTTGACTGCGTACTCCTTGTTGATGTTGATCACTGGGGCTGCTTTCGACCTCTTGGCGCACTTATCTATGGTGACATAGAGGAACCGGTACCCTCCGACTGCCCTGGGAAAGGGTCCCAGGATATCCAGCCCCCAAACCGCGAATGGCCAGGAGGGCTGAGTCATCTACAGTGGCTGTGCTGGGGTGTGGATTTGCTTGGCGTGGAACTGACACGCCTTGCACTTCTTGACCAGTTTGACTGCGTCTTGTAGTGTTGTTGGCCAGTGGAAACCATGCCGGAAGGCTTTGCCAACCAGCGTGCGGGAGGCCTCGTGATTCCCACACTCTCCTTCGTGGATTTCCTCGAGAAAGTTGCAACCTTCCTGCTGAGTTATGCACCGTAACAGTATGCCATTGGCACCACATCGGCAGAGATCACCTTCTACCAGCATGTAGCGTTTCGCCATACTCACGATCCTCTCAGCAGATGTTGGGTCCTCTGGGAGGAGGTTTTCCTTCAGGTAGTCCCGGACATCCGTGATCCATGCATCGGGTTTGTCCTGGACATCTAGATATTGGGCGCCAGGTGATTGGGGATCCCTGGTGATGCTCAAGAACCTTGGTGGCCCCCATGGTTGTAGGGCTGTCGTGGTTGGCAGCTCCGTGGCGCTGGGCTCACCTTCTTCATAAGGCCCTGCTGGCCTAGCGATCGGCCGCACCAACCTCCAATTGAAGAGCCCTTCTGGGACGGGAGCTCCTGTGGATGCCATGGTTGACAGCGCATCGGCAACAGAGTTGTCGGCGCGCGGCACATGGCAGAGATCTGAGGCCTCAAACCCAGCTTTTAGCTTCTTGACATGTATCAGATATGCCACGAGCTGTGGGTCGTTGTAGTAGCACTCACCCCAGACTTGCTTTATGATCAACTAGGAGTCTCCCTTGACCAGCATCTGCTGGACACCAAGACCTAGTGCAGCTGTGATCCCGAAGATGAGGGATTCGTACTCCGCCATGTTGTTGGTGGTCTTGCAGTTGAGGCACATTGCATACTTGGACTGCTCCCCTGTTGGCGAGGTGGGCAATACCCTAGCTCCAGCCCCTTGCTTCCTTGAGGATCTGTCAAAGAAGAGTGTCCAGTGAGGTCCGGTAAGTACCAGAGACCTGGGCTCTGGTTCACTGATCTCCCGTCCCCCTGGGTTGCTCGGTGAGGGGGTCCATTCAGCAACGAAGTTTGCCAGAGCTTGACTCTTGATTGCATGTTGTGGCAAAAAATCAAGCTTGAACTCTGCTAATTAAGCCGCCCACGTTCGGGCTGCGCAACACTGCTCCCAGTGGGAACGAAGTCACCACATAGAGGAGCTTGTGCAGGACTTCGCTGATGAAGTAGACCAAACGTTGGATGGTCTGGGACATTCTCATGGAATCCGGGTCATCTTCTTCCCTCTGCTCCACGTCCAACGATTCCATGTCTCCTAGGCCTGGTGCTCCCTTTGGGGGCTCGGACTCAAAGGCTTCAGGGCCCCCTAGGGGGACTCGGTCATCCTCTGTGGGCTAGGACCCAAAAGCTCCTTGGTCTCTGAGGCTCCCTTGAGGGACCTGGACGTCCTCTGGGGGTTGGGACCCAGAGGCTCCTTGGTCTCCAGGGCCCTCTTGGGGACCCGAATGTCTTCTGGGGGTTGGGATCCAGAGGCTCCATGGACGCCGGGGCCCCCTTGGGGGACCCGGACGTCCTCTGGGGGCTAGGACCCAGAGGCTCCTCTGTCGTTCGGGCCCCTTGCGAGCTCCAAGCCCTGGGTCAGAATCAGCTGCAGGCCCCCTTCCTTTCATTGGTTCTGCTGGTGACCGGCCCGTTCTGCAACCAAAACCATGCTTACCACTTCTGTTGTGGCGGCAATGTAGAGGTACAGGGGCTCCCTGGGATCCGGTGCCAGCATTATTGGCAGCATTGTCAGCTGCTGCTTTAGCTCGCGGAACGCCTTCTCTGCTTCTTCGGTCCAGACGAACGGTCTGGACTAGCGTACGAGCTTGAAGAACGGAAGGGCCCACTCAGCCAGCCTAGAGATAAACCGGCTGAGCGCTGCCAAACATCCTGCAAGCTTCTGTACATCCTTGATGCGGGCTGGGGGTCGCATCAGCTCCACCGCCTTGATCTTTTCAGGTTGGCCTCAATCCCTCAGTGTGAGACCAAGAAACTAAGGAGCTTCCCACCTTTGACTCCGAACACGCATCTGTCGGGATTAAGCTTCGTGTGTGTGGTTCGCAATCTATCAAAGACTAGGGCGAGGTTCTCTAGTAATGATGTATGTGACTGGATTTTACTACAATATCATTGACATATACCTCTACTAGGTCCCGAATGAGGTCCCAAATGTTTTATGCATAGCTTGTACGAAGGTGGGGAGGGCATTCTTAAGACCGTAAGGCATGGAGACATAGCAGTAAAGGCCATCTACAGTTATAAATGCATTATGTTCTTCGTCCTCTCTAGGCATTGGGATTTGGTGGAACCCTGAATATGCATCTAGAAAGCATAGCATATCGCACCCCAAAGTTGAATCTACGATTTGATCAATTCTAGGGAGAGGGAAGGGATCTTTAGGACATGCCTTGTTGAGGTTGGTATAGTCAATGCACATTCAAAGCTTACCACCAACTTTGGGGACGACAACTAGATTGGCCAGCCATCTGGGATGGTGGACCTCCCGTATGAAGCCACCATCAAGGAGCTTCTTGATCTCCTCGCAGATGAAGTTTTGCCACTCTATGGACTGCTTACGGGGCCTCTGTTGTTGCGGCCGGGCATCGGGGTAGATCTTCAGGTGGTGTTCGATCACTTCCCTGGGGATGTCTGGCATCTGCGACGGTTGCCAGACAAAGACATCGACGTTGGCTTGCAGGAAAGTAGTGAGCGCCAATTCCTGCTCACTGTCCATACTACCCGCGATATGGGTGGTGTGAGCCGCATCAGAGCCAATTTGGATTGCCTTGATGGGTATGTCGTCGTCGCCGGGGGGCTGCACTCGTGGTGCAGCGGAGCGGCTATGAGTGCGTGGGTCTAGCGAAGGCTTACTCGGCTAAGAATCACTCAAGAGAGGTGTTGGGACCGTTGCCAACACTTGGAGCTTTTCCAAGACCGTCACCGCAACAGCATGATCTCCACAGGTCTTGAGGACGCCATAAGGTGTCGGCACTTGAGGACGAGGTAGCTGTAATGGGCTACTGCCATGAACCAGTACAGGGCTGTCCTGCCGATAATGGCGTGGTAGGGGAGGCTAACCTGTGCGATGTCGAATAGGATATTCTCCATCCTGAAGTTCTCGGGTGTCCCTAGGGTCACCTGGAGGTGGATGCAACCGTACGGGGTAACACTCTCCAGTCCTACCCCCGAGAACGATCTTGTTGCGGCAAGCTCAAACAGAGGGATCTTCATCTTGTTGAAGGCCGCACGACTTATGAGGTTGAGGCCGGCTCCACCATCTGTCACGACGTGGTAAAACTTTACATTGGTGATGGTGGGGGCGACGAGGAGGGGCAGCTGCTCGGCTCCTGCCATGTTCTCGGGGCAGTCGGAGGCGTCGAAGCTAATTGTCGTCTCCATCCACTTGTGATGTGGCGCCGTGGCATGAGTAGAGGCTAACGAAGTCATTGCCCGACGAAGGGTCTTGACCGCATTCCTATAAGCGGGTTCCCAAGATCCTCCACATATGACGTGGAGTGCTTTGCAATGCTAGTGATCACTGTTGAGGTCAAGGTTCACAGTCTGGTGTACCGTTTCCACGACATGTTCCAGCCTTTGGAACTCCTTCTCCACGTGTTTGCCGACACGATAGTCGACCTTTTGCGGCTTGATTTCGCCGCAGCTCTTGGGCTTGATGAACACCATGGTTGGTGAAAGCACGACCACTTTTTTTAGGTACAAAGACCGTACCTGGCGCGCCAAATGTCAAGGGGTCAATGCAACACTTCCCCTGGATCTACTATGGACCAGCCCGCGGAGGTTCTTGTTTGGCGGGGCTTAGGCCTCAAACTAGTGTTCTAGCAGAAGAGTATGAGATAGTTGTTTTTACGTGGTTCGGGCTGCAAGGAGCGTAACACCCTACTCCACGGTGGATTGTATTGCTTGGTGAGTGTGTATCCGTATGTCTGTGTATCGGGGATTTTGAGTCTGGTCCTCTGTATCGGAGGCGGTCCGAGCCTTTTATAACAAAGACTGGACGCCTTACAAGGGGGGTCCTGGGGCCTGACAGGTGGCCCCGGGGCGATTTTATCCTAAAAGATCTATGGCTTCCCGCATAAGATTCTCTGAGTGTGGCAGTGGAGACTTCCCATCTTGTCGCCTTATTTGTCAGTAGCCCATGCGCGGTTGCTGACGGTGGCAGATGGTGTCCCGTCAGCCTGTCTTGTTGCCGCAACCTACCCACTTGGCCAAGTGGGATAGGCCTGCAGCGCCTTCACTGTGATGTGATTGGTCATAGCGGTCTCTGACCGTTGGCGTGCTCTGCGTCGTGTGTCGGAGGTGGGTGCGGACCTTCAATGCTTGTCCTGAGTGGAGTGCTCCAGCTTTTAACTCCCGCACCTTACCGTCTGGGGGTGCTGCGAGACACGTGGAAGCGCTGGGGCAGGTCCTCGTTGGGGAGGCTAGCCCCGGTCTTTCATGGCATGTGGTAGCTCCAGGGCTCCCCAGGGCACGTGGCAGCTCTGCTCTCTCCTTAGAAGGAGGGGGCTTGGTCCGGCGCTCCAGGCTACATGGCAGCTCTGGAGCTTCTCTGCCGAGGTTGTGGGAGATCTCCCCTCAACACGTGGTGCCTTGGGAGGTCGCCTCCCCTGAGGGTCTTTATCCCATCCTTCGTGCCCCACGTGGCGGCACTGGTGCTGGATCTTGCGAGAGGCTGGGGCCTCGACAACTTATAGACACATGGCACTGCCAGACATGCCCTGGTGTCTTCATCATGTGTGCGAGGGTACCCGGTCTGCAGGGTACCGACAGTCGCGTTCTGAGACGTGGGATCCCAAGAGCCCCCGTAGATGACGTGGAGAGTCTTGCGACGCTCGTGGTCGCTGCTGGCATCAGAGTCCTTCACTTGGTGGACCACCTTGACAGCCCGATCCTTCTTCTGGTACTCCATCTCCTCCTCCTCGTCGTCGTCGGCCTTGGGGTCGACCTTCTGCTTGCCCTCCCACCGGCGGAAGCGAGCGCCGTCAAGACGCTGCTACTCCCGCTCCTGGTATTGCTCGGTGCATCTCTTGATCTCCCAGCACTCGCTCGTAGTGTGGTTGCGATTCTTATGCACCGGGCAGGGCTCAACACCATCATCAGTAGCAGGTGGCTGACGTGGGCACCTGTCGAAGCATGGGGGTCTTCCTCCTTCGGTCGTTGTTGCTGCAGCGACGAGAGACCGATGCAGCGGCTTGTTTTGGCCGCCACTCCGGTTCTTGTTCTTCTTTCTGCTGCTACCCGGGGTAACGACACTGTCCCCGGTCTGGCCAACTCCGCCAATTTTGGGTGTGTCCTGGGTGTGCCAGTCATGGCCCTCCGCCGCACGGGCACACCGATCAACGATGGAGAAGAGCTCGAAGACATCTTGCACGTTGTTTGTGGATAGCTTCTCGAGCATCTTCTGATCACGCACTCTCTGCCGGAATGCTACTATGATAGAAGCATTCGGGATGTTGGGTATGGAGTTGCGTACCTGGGAGAAGCGTTGGATGAATGATCGCAGCGTATCCTTGGGTTGCTGTCGCACGGCATGGAGGTCGAGCTCGGTGTCCGGGCGCGTGTAGGAGCTGCCGAAATTCACCGTGAACTATCGGCAGAGCTCATCGCATGAGTTTATGGACCCCTTGGGCAGGTTCATGAGCCATGACCGAGCTGAGCCAATCAGAGCAACAGGGAAGTAGTTCGCCAGGACGGGCTCATCCGCTGCTGAAGCAAAGAGCATCGTAATGTGGATCTGCAGCAACTCTGCTGGGTTGACGCTCCCATCAAACCTTTCTGGCAGGTTTGGCCGGAACTTGCACGACCACGTTGCCAGTCGGAGGTATGGCGCCAAGGTCATGCACCCTTCGCCGGGCTTCACCGGAGAGGCGTACAGGACAGCATACGCCAGTGGGGATTGTTGCGCCACGTGTGGCTGCTGTGGAGACTGCTGTCGTGGCAAGTACTGATGCGGCACCTTGTGTACAAAGCAGTGCAGGGGTGCAGTCGACCCAACGCAGTCCTGGTTTGATGGTGGCAGTAGAGGGTTTACCTGAGGTGGTCCTCCGACGGAGGGTTCCTCCTGCTAAGGCCCTCGAGGCCCGTACTCTGCATCATGGTTGCGCCGTCTCTCCTGCTGCCGCTCGATGATGATGTGGCCATCTATCTGAGCTTGACGATAGTCAAGTTCAGCCCTCAGGACCTCTGTGGGGATCTTGCCAGCGCTGGTAGGCCTGGTAGATCTGGAGTCGGCGGTGCAACAGTTGATGGACGACATGCGCGATAGCGACACGTGATGTCTCCCTCTGTTGGGAGAGTTGAGGGCTGCCACGACCAATTGGTCGAGTCGTGGACCCACTGTTGAGCTGCTCCGTGGGAAGCGTGTGGGTGGTGAAGCAGGGCCCTGGCTGCTGCCAGAGTGCTCTCGAACTCGCAGCCAGCGACTGTGGGGGCGTTGACTGGACCGGGTGCCCGGAGGTGCCACCTTGGCCAGCTGCATCTATGCGGGGACATGACGAACCAGAGTGCACTGCTCGGGCAACGGATCTGGTCACCGGATGACGGCCTCGGAAACCACTGTCTACAGGTTTGATGAACACCATGGTGGTGAAAGCGCAACCACTTTTTGACAGAAAAAGCCCCTTCCTGGCGCGCCAAATGTCGAAGTGTTAATGTGACACTTCCCCCGGATCTGCTAAGGAGCAGCCCGCGGAGGTTCTTGTTCGGCGGGGCTCAGGCCTCAATCGAGTGTTCGCACGTATGAGAGTGTATGAGATGGTGGTTTTTACGTGGTGCGGGCCGCTACTCCACGGTGGACTGTATTTCTAGTGTGTGTGGTTGCGTGTGTGTATCGGGGATTGGATCCTGGTCCTTTGTAACAGTGGCGGTCCGATCCTTTTCTTGACAAGGTCGGACGCCTTACAAGTGGGGTCCGGGGTCCGACAGGTGGTCCCGGGGCGATCTTATCCTAAAGATCCTAGGCTTCTCGCATAAGCTTCCTCTAGCCATGGCATTGAAGACTCGCCGTCTTGCCGCCCGACTCGCCAGTGGCCCATGCGCCGTTGCTGACAATTGCAGGGGATGTCCCGTCCAACTGTCTCTGTCACCGTAAGCTACCCACTTGGCGAAGTGGGATAGGCCACTTGGCGGAGTGGGATAGGCCTGCAACGTCTTTACTATGATGCGATTAGTCGTAGAGGTACCTGACATTAGGCGTGCGTCGCGCCATGCATCTGGGGAAGCCGTGTATCTTCAATGCTTGTCGGGGACAAGGCACACCGCCCTCTTAACCCCCGCAACTCTCCTTCCAGTGCAAGTGGTTGGACTACGTGGCAGCTCGGGAGCTCACCTCCACGGAGGAGGTCGGGTCCCGTCTTACGGACCACGTGGAAGCCCCAAAGCCCATTCCTGAATAGAGCGAGGACTATAAGGCTGCAGGACACGTGGCAGCGCTGGAGCCCGCCTATACGAGAGGTGACCTGTCTGATGTCTCGAACCACGTGGCATCACTGGAGCCCTATCTCACGGGGGAGAGGGATACTTACCTGCTTGACACGTGGCTACTTGGGAGCTCGTCTCCAAGGGGGAGCTGAACTCTTCTTCAGGGTCTCTTGCGGGTACCCCAGACCCCGCATCTGAGGCAGAAGGGTCTGGGCCTTCTAAACATGTGGCGCCCCCGGGCCCTGCCTGCTGGAAGGCGGGGCACCTAGGCATCTCTAGCTTGTCCGCGAGGGTACCCGGTATGCTGGGTACCGACAGACACATTTCGATATTTAGGATCAATGTTACAAAGGAATTGTGATATTGACAAAGATGTTTTCCACAGGATTAAGATCGGGTGGATGAAGTGGCGGCAAGCATCTGGAATCTTATGTGATAAGAAAGTTCCACAAAAATTGAAAGGAAAAATCAATAGGACGGTGATCAGACTTGCGATGCTGTATAGAGCAGAATGATGGCCAACTAAAAGGCAACATGTCTAACAAATGAGTGTTGTTGAGATGCGCATGATACGGTAAATGTACGGTCACACAAGAAAAGACAAAATTAGGAACGAGGTGATACGTGATAAGGTAGCGGTGACACCAATGGAGGAGAAGCTAGTCCAACATCGCCTACGGTAGTTTGGGCATATCTAGCGGAGACCTCCAAAAGCATCGGTTATCAGTGGGGTTATAAGGAGTATAAAAAATTTTAGGAGAGGTAGAGGTCGACCAAGGTTGACATTACAGGAAGCGGTGAAATGAGAATTAAAGAAGTGGGACATAACTAGAGATTTGGCTCATGATAGTACTGCATAAAAATTAGCAATTCATGTACCAGAATCTTAGTTTATTCGTATTTTGTTACCCTTATCTTCTTTCTTAATAATTTATTTCTAAAATAAATAAAATGTAGAATTTTATTTTATTTGTATTTTTTTACTCTCATCTTATTTTCTATTACTTTTCTTCAAAAATTGTTGGATTTCATTTCTAGCCGATCCCAACTTGTTTGAAAAAAAGGTTTGGTGGTTGTTGTATTTAGAAGATAGAGTATGCTTTAGAGGTTGCTGATATGAATGTTCTAATTGGTTGCATTTTGGAAACATGTTTACAGTCCATTGGCCATTGATTCACGCTCACAACTATTTGCCTACAACATGTTCAGATACTAATCCATTTACCTCATGGTACCAAACGGAAGAAACCAGTCCCACCTGCTCCCTGTTGCTAGCAGAAGTAATACTAGTTTCTTGGTTTTCCCTAACAAGAGTGAATAATCTTGGTCGTGATTCATTACCAAAACAGTAGCAAACTGACTTATCAGCTAGTCAAGGATTTACACTGCAGGATGTTGCAACACTGGCGACACTAGAAACCAGATGAAAGCTGACTTAAAATGGAAACAAAAAGAAAGGAAGATGTCAAGGTTCTGCACCGAAGCAGTCTCGTACATAAGCTGAGAACAGAAGGTAACTGCGATGAAGGCTCCATGTTTAGCTAATATCCATGGCTTCACCACCTAGCTCTACCTTGTACTCCAGTCCACACGGGCATTTAACAACACCAGAAATTGACTGCATGAAAGGTAAAAAGTTAGGACAACCATGACCACAGTAGTTTCATGGAGTATGACACCTGTAGCGATGAGAAAAGCAAACCATATGCATCCTAATTAAATTAATTAGTCATGATGCGGCAACCAAATTGAACAGCATAAGCAGAGTACCTTCATTTCTTTAATTGTTTCATCAAGGGATTGGAAGTACTGAATTTCTTCAGCCTTATCACAGTGTAGAGCTTTGTATTCCTCCTCCAGAGACTTCATATCCATCTGCTGTAGGGCAGCCTGCAGGCACCATAATGATATAGTGATACATATGTGATGAATCGACATGGCATGACTAAATGGTAAACACATGGTCAACTTACAGGAAAGCCAACAATTATGTTTTTCTCTTGCTCTAGAATTTGCTTACTCTGAAAAGTGAAGTTCTAGTTTAGTTTCGCTCTGACAAATAATTAAGATATTCTTAGGTCCATGAGAGTGTCCAAAATCTAAATAGATATACTTTGTTGATTTCTAAAATAAGCGTTGTTCTTTCTGATTAATGCCTTCTATCTTGAGCTGAGTTGATTCCACTTGAATGTTGAGTTCCCTTTGCTTGTTTCCAACATCACTTCCCTGTTTTCGAAAGATTCAAGCAAGTCAAGATGTGCATAGTTGTGGTTGTGGATGGGAAAAAGGGTCACGAGTGTGAATTCAAACCAACTGATCCACGCTCTCTTCTGACATAAACTTTCCATGCATTTCTCATACAGGTAAAACAGCACATAAACTTCAGGCAAAATTACAAGTCATTTAGTATAACGATTTGGTAGGCTACCTGTTTATAATTTGCCTTATGTTGATTCCGCACATTGTAAAAGGCAAAATAAAATGTACATTTCAATAGGCCCCAGTAGAGACAAAACTCAGTTACATTGCAATGCATTGTAAACCATAGTAACATCTGACACTGAAAGCTGACTATATATACTACACAACAAACTCTTCACGTAAGGACCTTGCTAACATGAATACAATATGAGCAAGTGTATCTGAAACCATACCTTCAACAGCGTTACACTTCCTATTAGATGTGGCAACCTGCAGGTGTACATTGCATCACAAATTAAACATTGACTAGACATTGTACTCCTGATTCATGAAGCTATGCAAGTGCTGGTCTGACATGCATAAATAGATTCTGTGAGAAAATATTTAGTTAGATGGTAAGATTGCTCGCATGGCACCAGAGAATTAGCAACTGTCTTTTAGTTAGATAAGCAATTGCCAGTGGCATACCACAGAATTAGCAACTGGTTAGTTACTGAAATTCGCCCGTCTAAGGAAAAAAAAAGGTGTTGTTAAAATTCTGGAATTTTTCCAATGTAATAAGCATGGACCTAATTATAGGAACACAAAGATAACAAATTAGGGAACTGAGATTATGAACGGAAAATATGGTTCTGACTGCTGAATATATTTTTCTGCTGGTCTGTGATATGTCAGGATTTGACAAGGATCAGATAACTTTTGTAGACTTCTTTTAGCATTTGGTCCATGGCAATCAAATCATCATCAAGAGCTGGCTGGAAAGAAGTGTCAATCCTGCCCACCGAGCACCACCTACCCATCCACTCACCCCAAGGCACTTAAACAGTCGCCTGGATACCTCATATCCTTTTACTCTGTAAGAAGCACTGTATGCAGCTCTTAAAACCGGACACATATCCTTTGCAGTAACTGCAGTGCAGTTACTGCGGCTGACATGTGGGTCCCATGCCTCAAGGGCCCACATGTCAGCTGCTGTAACTGCAGTGCAGTTACAGCAGAGGATGTGGATGCCTTAAAACCGGCCACGACTCCAGCGGGCACGATTAAATAAAACCTGGTACTATCTCCAGCAACTCCACTCCTATCCATGGCGCTCAACAATGCTGCAAAGGTGTCCATAAAGGTTTTTCTTTTTTCTCGAACGTACAGGAGAGCTGCTTTAGACAAAGGTTTTGTTTAATCTTCTCGCTCTCTTGTTTTACTTCCATACGTCTTTGTTAGATTTCAAGCCTACCCCAACATATTTAGAAAAGAAAACCTTGTCACTGTTATATACAAGAGTTGTATATCTGTATTATAAGGTAAAGGAGTGGTCCTTGCAATCGAGGCTACCCTTGTTAGTAGTAGGACCAAGGCAAGAAGGCTGGCAACAAATATCAAAGGGGCTAACAGAAAAAATACAAAAGAACTGTTAGAAAATCAGCGGTACGTTACTTTAGCAACTCTACCGCGTCACTCAGGAAACATGCGAGTACAGAGGTCATGGATCCTTACCACTAGACGCGCAGCGCAGTGGAACGTAGATGCGTGTCGGTGTAGGGGAAGTAGACGATCTCGTTCGTATCCTCCTCGTCCTCGTCATAGCAGCAGGTAGACGATCACGATCGTCGTAGTTGATCAACGCAGCAGTAGCAGCAGCGCTTCCACGGAGTCCACACGTACGGAGAGGAACACCATGCGCCGGTGTGCTAGCGCCGCGCGCGAGGCAAGGGTCTCGGCGTGAGGCCTTCGAGGGGTGGCGGCTAGGGCTGTCACGTGGTGGGGTGATTAGCCCTAACCCTACTCCTCATATTTATAGGTGTACTAATAGGCTTTTAGGTCGCAGGCCCATTAGTACCCTAACTGTTTATGGATCAAATATCCAATAGGCCTTAAACCGAATTGTTATGATTGCCTCTTGGGCACACACCAACAATCTCTCACTTGTACTAGAGACAATCATCTAGCCAAGATTTTCGATATTCCAACTTCTTAAGTGTGTGACCCGATAGGTTCAGGTGCAGTCGATTGTGAATGAAAACCATTTCCAACCACAAGTCAGTAGAGGTACCTAGCAGGACATACTGACTCCCGAATGTACATAAAGATCATATCGGCCGAACCTAGATACATTCAACATGCTAATCCCTTTGCCACACGATACCAATCAAGCTCAAGGAGAGATGCGTGCCATCCTTGTGATAGCTCGACCATTCACTTGATCAAATAGTGGATTCATTCCATGACTAAATTTTAGTCACTGTGATTAACCTTTAATCACCTTGGCATGGCTATGCACATTCAAATCCAACTATCTCGAGGGGCCCAGAGATATCTCTCCTGTTATTGAAAGTTGCCTAGAGGGGGGTGAATAGGCTAATTGACCTGCAGATGACTTAATAAAACGAGATTAAATCACAGGGGGCGGACTAGTCCGGTCTGGGGGCGGACTAGTCCGGTCAGCCTGCGTGAAGAACCCTAAAAAGTGTTTCTAGCAAGTTTTAAGGGGATTTTCTCGAGGCTACAAGTGAGGATATGTTTAAGACAAGTTTAGAAACTATCAACACAAGAGTGAGTCAAGATTTAACAAGATTAAGCAATGTGAGGCACAAGACAAGACTAGCAACCCTAGAGCTAAGTATGCAATAAACAAAATGCGAAGAACACAGAGACACAAGGATTTTATCCCGAGGTTCGATTCCACACAAGAATCTACGTCCCTGTTGAGGAGTCCACAAAGGACCGGGTTCACCAACCCTTCCCTCACCAAGTTTACCTCACGGGCCTGACTTGGTTCTCCACTATCTCAAAGTGTGAATACAAGATTCGTTGGGGCTTCTCACAATCTGAGGCTCCCACACCATAAAGATAATCAACAACACAAAACACACTCAACACACAGCTCACAAAGACTCAATGAGTGCAAGAGATCAAACCGGGAGCACAAGCGCGATGTTCTTCCTCTTCTCCACCTCACTAAACCCTAATCCACACAAGAATTAGTTTTAGAGAGAAAGTTGGCAAGAAAGAGGCTTAAGAGTGCTCCAAGTTGGCTGTGGCGGCGCTAGGGTTCGAGAGTTTTTGAAATGAGGCTGGGGGTCCCCTTTTTATAGGAGTCCCGAGCCCAAACTGCTGACCTCAGCAAAAGAGCGGACTAGTCCGGCCTCAGGCCCGGACTAGTCCGGCCTAGGGGACCACTGACCCCTCTGACACTGTCGCACTGTGCGGCAATCGTCACGCTACCCACCAAAGTTCAAATTCAAACGGTAACTTCCACAACGGACTAGTCCGACCCTCACCGGACTAGTCCGTTCTCACACAGAACCTTTTGTTCCGTATGAAAACAGACTAGTCTGGAGACCATGGACTAGTCCGGCCCCAAGGGCAGACTAGTCCGACCTTCCCAGACTTAGTCACAAAACCTCTCTGCACTCGGCACCACGGACTAGTCCGGCCCACGGACGGACTAGTCCGATCTCACACAGGACCTTTTGGTCCGCCCCAAAACGGACAAGTCTGCTCTCTAGGACTTAGTCCCGAAACTCCACTTCAAGGGGTACCCCGGACTAGTCCGGTCCACTACGGACTAGTCCGAAGTCACACAGGACCTTCTGGTCCGTGTGAAAACGGACTAGTCTGGCCAGGAGCAGACTAGTCCGGCCCTAAGGCGGACTAGTCCGGCCACTCCTGCCAGACTACTCTAACTTCAACTTCAAATAGGATTTCTACCTCAACCACCACTCTTGAGCTCCTACTTTGATCTCATTGCACTTTACGCACACCCTCCTATTTCTACAGCTAGTCTAACTCAACACGCTAGAAACCCTAGTTTTTACGCTTCGAGTTGACTCCGTTTCCTTCCTTTTCCTTTTTGAGGGTTTGTGTCTCCGATCGAGTCCACACCTGTGCTAAGATCACATGAGCTCATTAGTGACTTAATTGTCGTCATCAATCATCCAAAACCCACGGGGAACCTAGATGCACTTTCAATCTCCCCCTTTTTGGTGATTGATGACAACACATCAAGTCCTTCACAATTTAGAGTACAAATTTTGGTTTTCATAACTTGTGTGCGTATGAATGACTCCCCCTCAATGTATGCAGCATGTAAAAGAGGTGGAGGAGATCTTTCATACCCACACACGTTATGGTGGGGTGCCTACGTGATGTGCTCAACAATTGTGACAAGACATAAGGTACATCAATATAATCATAAGATTGACAATAAGGGCATTATATTGAGATTAGACAACATTAACAGGTCTTGCACAAATGTAAACATCCAAGTAGCATGAATAAATTACAAATTAGGTCCAAAAGCCAAGAACACACACACGACAAAGGACTTAACAAAGGACTACCGACTACCTCCCCAACTCCACACAAAAGACTAACTCCCCCTAACTCTCCCCCTTTGGCATCAAGGCACCAAAAAGGAAAAGAAGAGGGGGGACAAGGACCCAAAAGCTAGTCCTCGTCCTCATCACTGTCTCCATTGCGGGAGTCGCTCTCCGTGGCCTCCGGGTCCTCGACGTCTTCCTCATGATCGTCATCGTTGTCGTCGGAGCCCGGTGCGGAGGTACCCTCCGTCTCACCCAAGAGTGCCAACTCCTCGGGGGTGAGAAGGGGGTAGGGAGTGAGCTCGTCGTCGGAGGCCTCAGGGCTCATCGGAATCTCCATCTTGTCGCAGAGCTTCCTCACGTATCTCTCAGTCCGCTGAGCTCGCACCTCGGCTTTGCGGCACGAGGTGAAGATGGACCGAAGAAACTTGAGGACTCCACTGCTAGAGGAGCCACCGGGTGAGTGAGTGGCACGGCGAGAGGCTCCACCACGAGGTTCCTCCGTCTGAGAGGGAGGATCCGCGTTCTTCCGGCGCGGAGGGATCTGGACAGCAAGAGGCATCTGGGGTCGGAGAGGCTGGTGAGTGGTGTCCTTCACAAACACAAGCCCGGACACCTTCTCGATCAGACACATAATGTACGGGGCATAACCACAGGCACGGTTAGGCGTGTGTGAGATGTTGTAGATATCATCAAAGATGTAATCTACAAGGTTGAACATCTCATGTCCATCGATGAGAGCCAACAGGTGCCTGAGGTGACCCTGGATGATCCCTGCATCCCCTTCCTTCGGAGCCACTGTCCTCCTAAGAATTCTGTTGAGGATGCTGTAGAACGGGATGATGTTCCTGGCCAGTCCAGCTTCACACTTGACGTGAGGAGGGTACATATAGCTCATGTCATCCCTGTCCATGGCCTTGAGATTGTAGATAATGATCTCATGGTCCAGGTGACTCTCCAGACCAAGAGCCTGAGCAAAAACCTCAAAAGTGGCATAGTACTGCTCACCGTTGGTCATCCAAGTGATTGCACGGTCACCACGAGAGTGGAAGTGAACCGTGGTATAGAACTGAACTATGATCTCCTCATTCCAGTCATACTTGAATCCGAGAATGTCCTTGATTCCATGGTGCTCAGCTGCCTCGATCACTGCGTCAAACGCCTCGTGCTTCTTCTTGGCCATATAGGTCCAGTCCACCCATTGAGCCTGGATCACTGGCTTCTTCATGGCCTGGTAGACTGTGAGATAGTAATCGCAATGGAAGTCACACCAGAACCGAGGGTCGACGGTGGACCTCTCATACCTATAGACATTCTCGTCTCTGAGCCTCCTGGCCTTCTCAGCTCCTTTTCCTTTGAATGTGTTAGCTGAGAGGTTGGGCTGACGGTTTGGATTACGTGCTGTAATGTGCATCACAAGAGGGCCAACAGCTTGGGCCTTCCTTTTTTCACGGATGGCTACCCCTCCGGGTGCCTTCTTGGCGGGCACCTTGACAGTGGGCTTTTTCTTCTTCGGCTCGACTGGAGCCGGAGCCTTTCCTTTCTTAGGGTCACACTCGACCCTTGGCTCTTCTTCCCTCTGAGCCTGCTCCTTGCCCTTTGCCTTCTCGCCAGCAGTGACGAGTCTCTTCCTTTTGGGAGCATTGGCCTCAACGGCCCTGGAGTTGTGAGCCTCCCTGTCTTGTCTCTTCTTCTTCCTTAGCTCATTGAGAGATTCGACAGTTGCTCGTGCCACGGCTTCTTCCTCATTGTAGATAGTGGCAGCTACTTTGGAGGCTTCGAGTGCCTTCAGCCGCCTTTCTTCTTTTTCCTTCTGCACCTTAATGAGGGCAGCCTTCGTCCTCGCTTCGACGATTTGAGTCTTGGTGCGGCCCTCCCGGGGTACTTCCGCACCTCTCTCCTCGGTGCGGCCCCGATAGGTCTCGGGGCGTTCTTCATCGCCCGCGGGGTTGAGACGAGAAGGGGAGCGCTCCGAGTTCGACATGCTGCAGAAAATACATAGACGGGAAGGTATGAGTTCAAGGAGATGGAAGCATTGCGGAAGAAGTCTCGAGAGAAGACTAGGACTAGGGTTTGCTCTGTGCAAACCGGACTTGTCCGCCAGGGGCCGGACTAGTCCGGGTTGCGCAGGATAAACCCTAACCCTAATCGAATCATCGAAAAAAATCTTCAGATCAGCGCGCAATACTCCTAGGCTGTGATCACAAGGGTATATGGAGCAATATCTATGAAGGTGTTCCTATCAAAAACCTCAAGAATCAAAAATGGGGAAAGTTTTTGAAAAAGCTAGAATACCTTCTTAAATCCGCGAGAATCGACGAAATCGACGATGGATTGCGAAGGTGAAGCGCGGGGAAACGATCCCTCACTCCCAAGGGCTCCAATGCACGGATTGGAATCGAGATTTGGTGGTTGGAGCAAAAAATCGCCAAAAGAGGTGGTTGCTTGAGCGTGGGAGAGGGAGAGGCGCGAGTGAGAGGAAGAGGAGGGGTCTGGGCCGACCCTGGGGGTTTAAGCCCCCAAGGGCCGGACTAGTCCGGTGCCAGGACGGACTAGTCCAGTGCGCGGACCAGACGTGGACTAGTCTGCCTCCGGACTAGTCCGGCCTCAGAGCGGACTAGTCCGGTATGCAGACTAGCCGCGGACTAGTCTGGACCCGGACTTGTCCGTCCAATGGGGCGGACTAGTCCGGTCCGACTGGGCTGAAAAACTGTATTTTAGAGCTTTGCCGTCCAATCATTGGTCCTTTTGGACAAGAAGCAATGCAAACATGATTAATGAAGAAAATATGATAAAAACATGATCCATTTCCAAGAAAATGTTCTCTCAAACAGTTTTGGAAGAGAAATTAATATAGAGAAGAGTTTTTCGAAATATAGCTCAAAAAGTGAGAAATGTGGTTTAAGCCACATTCCTAGAATCCAAAATGTTGAGCTCACTTATTAGCTCACAGAAACGCTTCTCATCAAGAGGCTTGGTGAAGATATCCGCGAGTTGATATTCCGTCCTCACATGAGAAATCACAATATCTCCCTTCATTGAGTGATCTCGCAAGAAATGGTGTCGAATGTCTATGTGTTTGG
Organism: Tuctoria greenei; assembly: GCA_036927565.1. Lineage (NCBI taxonomy): Eukaryota > Viridiplantae > Streptophyta > Magnoliopsida > Poales > Poaceae > Tuctoria > Tuctoria greenei. The sequence goes on along the minus strand of JAYESD010000005.1, from coordinate 78,625,340 downwards.
TCCTAGAGTGCTCCACCGGATTATGGGCTATCTTGATGGCACTCTCGTTGTCACACAAGAGTGGAATGTTGCGCAAGATAATCCCATGATCCCTAAGGGTTTGTCGCATCTAAAGAAGTTGTGCACAACAACTTCCGGCTGCAACATATTCCGCTTCGGCGGTGGAGAGAGCAATAGAGTTTGCTTCTTGGAGGACCAAGACACTAGAGATTGACCCAAGAATTGGCATGTACCCGATGTGCTTTTCCTATCAACTTGCACCCCGCATAGTCCGCATCGGAATATCCAATGAGGTTAAACTTAGATCCTTTGGGGTACCAAAGTCCTAGGGAAGGTGTGTGTACTAGATATCTCAAGATCCTTTTAACGGCGGTCAAATGACAAGCCTTAGGTGCCGCTTGAAAGCGAGCACACATACACACACTTAGCATGATATCGGGCCTAGATGCACAAAGATAGAGAAGTGAACCAATCATAGACCTATATAACTTTTGATCCACACTTGTACCATCCTCATTTAGGTCTAGGTGTCCATTTGTCCCCATAGGGGTTTTGATGGGTCTTGCCTTATCCATGTCAAACTTCCTTAGAATATCTTGTGTATACTTAGTTTGACTTATGAACGTCCCTTCTTTGAGTTGTTTTACTTGAAATCCTAGAAAGAACTTCAACTCACCCATCATGGACATTTCAAACCTCTCCGTCATTATCTTGGAGAACTCATCACAAAACACCTTATTTGTGGAACCAAATATGATGTCATCCACATATATTTGGCACACAAAAAGATCTTCGTTGAAGTGCTTTGTGAAAAGGGTATAATCCGCTTTGCCTATCCTAAAACCATTTTCAACTAGAAAGTCTCTTAGGCACTCATACCAAGCTCTAGGAGCTTGCTTGAGGCCATAAAGAGCCTTTCGCAATTTGTAAACATGGTTAGGATAGTCTTGGTCTTCAAACCCTGGAGGTTGCTCTACATAAACTTCTTCCTTGATTGGGCCATTAAGGAATGCACTCTTAACATCCATTTGGTAGAGCTTGAAGTCATGATGAGTAGCAAAGGCTAGTAATATCCGAATTGACTCAAGCCTTGCTACGGGAGCAAATGTCTCATCAAAATCCAATCCTTCAACTTGTGAATACCCTTTTGCCACAAGTCGTGCCTTGTTCCTAGTTACCACGCCATGCTCATCTTGTTTGTTGCGGAACACCCACTTGGTTCTAACAACATTAGCTTGTGGGCGCTTGACAAGCTCCCAAACCTTGTTCCTTTCAAAGTTATTGAGCTCCTCTTGCATGGCAACTACCCAATCCGGATCTCTTAAGGCATCTTCAACCTTATGGGGTTCCAAGGATGAGACAAAGGAGAAATGCTCACAAAAGTTTGCAACACGTGAACTTGTTGTTACTCCTCTTGTGATATCTCCTAGAATGTTGTCAACGGGATGATCCCGTTGAACACTTTGATGAACACGAGGATGCGGAGGTTGAGCTCTTGAATCACTTGCTTCATCTTCTTCACTTTGGTCTCCCCCTTGATCCAAGCCTCCCCCTTGATCTTCATTCCCATTATCATTTTGGGGAGTATCTAGTGGATCTCTTGTCCAATGGGGGTTTGACCTACTTCATAATGATGATGGTCACTTGGGCTTTGAGATGGTTCTTGTGGGCGAACATCTCCAAGTGCCATTTTCCTTAGAGCTTCTAGTGGAGGTTCCTCTTGATCAAGGGCATGTTGATCAACTTGCTCCACTTGAGAGCATTGGTTTCGTCAAACACCACGTCACGTGCTACTTCAACAATTCCGGAGGATTTATTGAACACACGGTACGCATGAGTGTTTGAGTCATATCCAAACAAGAAACCCTCATCGGACTTTGAAGCAAACTTCGAAGTCCTAGGCTTCTTGTTGAGGATATAACACTTGCTACCAAAAACACGAAAGTAAGAAAAATTGGGTTTCTTGCCAACGAGAAGCTCATAAGGAGTCTTCTTGAGGAGGCGATGAAGGTACAATCGGTTTACGGCATGGCAAGTGGTGTTAACCGCTTCTGCCCAAAACCGGTCCGATGTTTTGTACTCATCTAGCATCGTCCTTGACATCTCAATAAGCGTCCTATTCTTTCTTTCGGCAATTCCATTTTGTTGAGGAGAATAGGGAGCGGAAAACTCATGCTTGATGCCCTCCTCATCTAGGAACTCTTCTACTTGCATGTTCTTGAAATCGGTGCCATTGTCACTCCTTATAGCCTTTATCCTTAAGGTGAACTCATTTTGAGCTCTCCTTAGGAATTTCTTGAGGACACTGGGGGTTTCACTCTTATCATGCAAGAAGAACACCCAAGTATATCTAGAGAAGTCATCAACGATGACTAGACCATACTTGTTGCCACCGATGCTAATGTAAGCAATGGGGCCAAAAAGATCCATATGGAGTAACTCCAAAGGTCTAGTTGTCGTCATGACATTCTTAGAGGGGTGTTGAGCTCCTACTTGCTTTCCCGCTTGGCACGCACCACATGGCCTATCCTTTTCAAATACCACATCCTTTAGGCCACGAACGTGCTCTCCTTTAAGGAGCTTTTAAAGGTTCCTCATTCCAACATGGGCTAGCCTTCTATGCCAAAGCCATCCCACGTTGGCTTTCGCCATTAAGCATGTGTCAAGTTGAGCCTTATCCGTGGTAAAGTCCACAAGATACAGCTTTCCCTTGAGCACTCCCTTAAAGGCTATTGAGTCATTACCCTCTCTCAGAACATTCACACCCTCACTAGAAAAAACACACATATATCCTTTATCACAAAGCTGTGATATGGATAGGAGATTATAGTCTAGGGAATCAACATGCAAAACATTAGATAAAGTATGCGAAGGGGAGATAGCAATTTTACCGAAGCCAAGGATTTTCCCTTGGCTATTATCCCCAAAGAAGATTCCTTCACTTGGGTCCTCATTCTCCTCATACTCTATGAACATGCTCCTCTCTCCCGTCATGTGGTTGGTACATCCGCTATCCAACACCCATTTCGATCCACCGGAGGAGTAAGCCTACAAAACAAGTTTATGCCTTCCTTTTAGGTACCCAAGCGGAGTTGGGTCCTTTCACGTTAGTAGTTAGGCATTTGGGAACCCACACGCAAGGCTTGGGGCTCTTGCGGAGTGGCCCAACATATCTAGCAAACACCTTGCCATATTTGTTCCTCATAAGCACATAAGATGCATCAAAATCATGGAATAGAGGATGTGGTTCAGATTTAGGCATATTGTTGCTAGAGGGTGAGTTCTTTTCAATTTTAGGTGTGGATGAACTCCCCTTAACAAAGACAATCATGTCTTTGCCATACTTGGAGGTTTTGGCGTTATGCCTTCCACCTCTAGTATAGCCAAGACCATCCTTGACATGGGGAGGTCTTGTGTTGGTGTATGCATTTCGTGCATACGCCACCTTCTCCTTGTCAAAGATGGCACCCTTAGGTGCTTGCTTGCCTTGTGCTGAGTTGAGTTCATCCTTAAGCTTAAGGATTAAGTTAGAGCACTTGCAAGGCGGAGTTGCATTGGATGAGTCCTTTGAGAAGGTTGAGCTCTTAGACGAAGAGGCTACATTGTTCTTGAGAGACTCAACTTGAGTCTCAAGGATCTTGTTAACTTTTGACAAGTTCCCAAGTTCATCCTTGAGCTCAATTGTTTTCTCCTCAAGACTTGAACACGTTTTCTTACTTAGAGCAAGTTCGTGTTCCAATGCCTTGCTCTTCTCTCTTTCGAGCTCAAGGAGCTCATCAAGCTCTCGACATCTCTCCTTCTCAAGGATGAGCATGTCCTCTTGTCTATTGATGAGATCCTCCTTCTCAAAGATCTCATCCATAAGCAATTTCATCCTTCGCAAGGTGCTTTTGCTTATGTCCTTAAACATGTGTTCATTCTCACTAGCACTATCAAATTCATCTTGTGAGGAAGTTGTGGAGGAGGGATGAGATGTTACCTTTCTCCTTCCCTCCCTTGCCATAAGGCAAGTAGGTTTGTAGTTGTTGTTGAGGTTGGGGAAGAGCTTGCTTCCCTTGGAGCTCCTCCCGATGGCTATGGTAGCCATCTTCTCCTCTTCTTCTTCGGAGGAGGACTCATCGTTAGAGTCCCACTCCTTCCCCAAGTGGGCTTGTCCGGAGGGCCTCTTCTTCTTGTAGAATTTCTTATCTTAAGGCTTGCCCTCCTTCTTCTTCTTTGCTTCTTCATGTGGGCAATCAGCGATGAAGTGCCCATACTCGCCACAATTGTAGCAAGACCTTTTTGATTTGGGCCTTGCTCTTTCCTTCCCTTTTCCCTCATGGTTGTATCCACCTTTCTTCCTTCTCATCATTCTCTTGAATTTGTTGATGAAGAAGGCCTCTTCCTCATCGGTGTCGAGGCTCTCCTCATCACTTTCTTCTTGATCCTTTGAAGAGGGTGTTGCCTTGAGTGCAACGTTCTTCATCTTGGAGGCGGTGAACTTCTGAAGGTCGTTGTAGAAGAGCGCCTCCTTCTCCATGATCTCATGGTTGATGATCGTGCCAAGGACCTCCTCCGGGGTCATTTGAGTGAACCCCGGGCTTTCTCGAATCATGGAGCAAAGAGCGACGTTCCTACGCATGAATGCCCGGATCATCCTCTTCACAACCTCATGGTCGGTCCACTTGGTGCAGCCATATGATCGGATCTTGTTGATAAGTACCTTCAACCGGTTGTACATGTCTTGGGGGGATTCACCATCCAAGATGGCGAATCTCCCAAGCTCTCCTTTGATGAGCTCGATCTTGGCCTCCTTGACCACCCGATTTCCTTCATGCGCCGTCTTGAGGGTGTTCCATATGTCTTTGGCCACCTCAAGGCCATCGACGCGGTTGAACTCATCTCTTGAGAGAGATGAGATAATCACACCCGCAGCTTGAGCGTTGCGGTGGATGAGGATGGCTTGTTCTTGAGTGATGTTGTCCTCATCCTTCGGAATCTCCACCCCGGTCATGACAATTTGCCACAACGCCGGGTTGAGTGACACGAGGTGGATCTTCATATTATGTTTCCACATCCCGTAATCAGTTCCATCGAATTGGGGAGGTTTCCCCAATGGGATGAAGTGGTAGTGGTTGTTGGCGGCAAGGCGTTCATAGTTGAACCCTTGTTGGTTGTAGTTGACTCCGTCACTACTACTTGATTGGTTCGACGGATCGATCTTGGAGATGTTCAGCTTCTCCCGGAGCTTCGCCTTGAGTTGGCGAGTCTCCTCATCGTCCGTTGGCTTATCTTGATAGGCCAGCGTCTCCTCACGGGTTGCCTCGTAGTTGCTGCTGGAGGCGTCGTCATTCACCACTCCGGCCATCTCTCCGAGTTGTTAGACTCTTTGTGGAGAGTCCGGCTCTGATACCAATTGAAAGTTGCCTAGAGGGGGGGGTGAATAGGCTAATCGACCTGCAGATGACTTAATAAAACGAGATTAAATCACAGGGGGTGGACTAGTCCGGTCTGGGGGCGGACTAGTCCGGTCAGCCTGCGTGAAGAACCCTAAAAAGTGTTTCTAGCAAGTTTTAATGGGATTTTCTCGAGGCTACAAGTGAGGATATGTTTAAGACAAGTTTAGAAACTATCAACACAAGAGTGAGTCAAGATTTAACAAGATTAAGCAATGTGAGGCACAAGACAAGACTAGCAACCCTAGAGCTAAGTATGCAATAAACAAAATGCGAAGAACACAGAGACATAAGGATTTTATCCCGAGGTTCGATTCCACACAAGAATCTACGTCCCCGTTGAGGAGTCCACAAAGGACCGGGTTCACCAACCCTTCCCTCACCAAGTTTACCTCACGGGCCTAACTTGGTTCTCCACTATCTCAAAGTGCGAATACAAGATTCGTTGGAGCTTCTCACAATCTGAGGCTCCCACACCACAAAGATGATCAACAACACAAAACACACTCAACACACAGCTCACAAAGACTCAATGAGTGCAAGAGATCAAACCGGGAGCACAAGCGCGATGTTCTTCCTCTTCTCCACCTCACTAAACCCTAATCCACACAAGAATTAGTTTTAGAGAGAAAGTTGGCAAGAAAGAGGCTTAAGAGTGCTCCAAGTTGGCTGTGGCGGCGCTAGGGTTCGAGAGTTTTTGAAATGAGGTCGGGGGTCCCCTTTTTATAGGAGTCCCCAGCCCAAACTGCTGACCTCAGCAAAAGGGCGGACTAGTCCGGCCTCAGGCCCGGACTAGTCCGGCCTAGGGGACCACTGACCCCTCTGACACTGTCGCACTGCGCGGCAATCGTCACGCTACCCGCCAAAGTTCAAATTCAAACGGTAACTTCCACAACGGACTAGTCCGGCCCTCACCGGACTAGTCCGTTCTCACACAGAACCTTTTGTTCCGTATGAAAACGGACTAGTCTGGAGACCATGGACTAGTCCGGCCCTAAGGGCGGACTAGTCCGGCCTTCCCAGACTTAGTCACAAAACCTCTCTGCACTCGGCACCGCGGACTAGTCCAGCCCACGGACGGACTAGTCCGATCTCACACAGGACCTTTTGGTCCGCCCCAAAACGGAAAAGTCCGCTCTCTAGGACTTAGTCCCGAAACACCACTTCAAGGGGTACCCCGGACTAGTCCGGTCCACTACGGACTAGTCCGAAGTCACACAGGACCTTCTGGTCCGTGTGAAAACGGACTAGTCTGGCCAGGAGCGGACTAGTCCGGCCCTAAGGCGGACTAGTCCGGCCACTCCTGCCAGACTACTCTAACTTCAACTTCAAATAGGATTTCTACCTCAACCACCACTCTTGAGCTCCTACTTTGATCTCATTGCACTTTACGCACACGCCCTCCTATTTCTACGGCTAGTCTAACTCAACACGCTAGAAACCCTAGTTTCTACGCTTCGAGTTGACTCCGTTTCCTTCCTTTTCCTTTTTGAGGGTTTGTGTCTCCGATCGAGTCCACACCTGTGCTAAGATCACATGAGCTCATTAGTGACTTAATTGTCGTCATCAATCATCCAAAACCCACGGGGAACCTAGATGCACTTTCAGTTATTAAGGAGGGGCAAATCCCATCCTGATCCTCGCACATCCCATTCTATGTTTCATTATATACCCGAAGACTACTTTTATGACTACCCAGTTACGGAGTAGCGTTTGGTAGTCTCAAAGTACACAACTATGCATAGTGAGAAACAATGGCGATCTCAGGTCTAAGGATCTAGCAGGTGTATCACTCAAGACCAACTGATGGCACATATGGAAATAACAATCCCAGCAATGTCTTGGAGTGGGTCAATCCAACACCATGTTCACTAACATGTGTTCACATTATTAATTTGATATCTCCATATCTATGATTCGTGAAACGTGATCATCAATTAATACATGTGCTAGTCTGTATGCAATCATTATTTCATATAATGATATAGACTAGGGATCATCTAGAGTAACATTACTTTTAACAAAGAGTTTCACGAACAAGTCACATAATTGATGATCAATGTCAATAATGATTACTTATATAACAATTTATTTAATAGTACATAAACATAGCTGTGACACAAATCTCCCACTACACACTATGATCGCTGATGCAAGTATCTAATACCCATAGATCTCGTCTGTGCCTCATGCTTTGATTGTGGAAGAGGCTTTGTCAACGGATCTGCAACATTCAAATCCGTGTGCACCTTGCCTATCATCACATCACCTCAGTCGATGATCTCTCGAATGAGGTGATAGCGTCGTAGTATGTGTTTGAATCGTTTGTGTGATCTAGGCTCCTTTGCCTGTGCGATGGCTCCACTATTGTCACAGTAGAGATCCACATGATTGGACGCGCTAGGAACAACATCCAACTCAGAAACAAATTTTCTAATCCAAACAGCTTCCTTTGCAGCTTCAGAAGCTGCAATGTACTCCGCCTCTGTGGTTGAATCTGCTACTGTATCTTGCTTGGAACTTTTCCAGCTCACTGCCCCTCCATTGAGGCAGAACACAAATCCGGATTGCGATCTAGAATCATCCTTATCAATTTGAAAGTTGGCATCGGTGTAACCTTTTAAACGAGCTCTTCTTCACCTCCAAACACTAAGAATGCATCGTTAGTTCTTCTTAAGTACTTAAGGATGTTTTTGATACTTAGAGCATAAGATATATCTGGCGTGTATATAGCATGGCATACATGATGGATCCAATAGCCGAAGCATAAGGAATCGCTCTCATCCTCGTTTGCTCATTAGGCGTCGAAGGACACTGACTCTTGCTTAGAGTAATGCCATGTGACATTGGCAAGAAACCTTTCTTGAAATCTTGCATATTGAACCAATTCAATATCTTGTCAATATATGTATCTTGGCTTAATCCAATTAGCCTTTTAGATCTATCTCTATAGATCATTATGCCCAAAATATACGTTGCCTCTCCTAAATCCTTCATTGAGAAACTTTTTCTTAATGAGGATTTAACATCATCAAGCATTGGAATGTCATTTCCGATCAATAATATGTCATCTACATATGGGACCAGAAGTACATGTGCGCTCCCACTAAACTTCTTGTAAATACAAGGTTCTTCTACATTCTTGATGAAACCAAACCCTTTGATTACTTCATCAAAACGCAGATTCCAACTTCGACATGCTTGCTTCAGTCCATAGATGGACTTTTGAAGCTTGCATATTTTACTAGCATTTTTAGGATCGACAAAACCCTCAGGTTGTGTCATGTACACATCCTTAGTCAGACTTCCATTAAGAAAGGCTGTTTTGACATCCATCTGCCATATTTCATAATTAAAATATGCAGCAATTGCTAGAAGAATCCGAACAGACTTAAGCATTGCAACAGGTGAGAAAGTTTCATCATAATTAATGCCTTCAATTTGTTTGAAACCTTACGCCACCAATCGTGGTTTATAGATGTGAACATTTCCATCCATATCAGTCTTTTTATTGAAAATCCATTTACAATCGATAGGTCTCACACCTTCAATTGGATCAACCAAGTTCCAAACTTGATTTTGATGCATGGATTCAATTTCGGATTCCATGGCTCCAAGCCACTTCTCAGAGTCGGGTCCCGTCATTGCTTCAGTATAGGTCGTGGGCTCATTATTGTCCAACAATACCATGTCATGCTACTCCGTGGTTAGAAGCATTAACTTTTTAGTCGCACGACGTACCCTCGTAGACATTCGTGGGGCTGGTGTTTAATCAACTGGTTGTATAACATCTTGTACATCCTGTATAGGATCAGTGGATGCTGAAACATTTTCAGGTATTTCTTGAATTTCTTCAAGATGCACCTTGCTCCCACTAACTCCTTTTGAGAGAAACTCTTTCTCCAAGAAGATACCATTGTGAGCGGTAAACACTTTACCCTCTATTTTATTATAAAAATAATATCCTTTGGTTTCCCTAGGATATCCCACAAAGAAGCATTTTTCTTATTTTGGAGTGAGTTTGTCCGATGTCAAACGTTTGACATAAACATCACATCCCCAAACTTTGAGGAAAGACAATCTGGGACGTTTCTCGGTCCACATCTCATATGGTGTCTTTTCAACAGACTTAGTTGAGACTCTATTTACTGTAAACACAGCAGTTTCAAGAGCATAACCCCAAAAGGATAGTGGAAGATCTGCTTGGCTCATCATCGACCTAACCATGTCCAACAAGGTTCGGTTCCTCCGCTCGGACACCCCATTCCATTGAGGCGTTCCAGGTGGAGTCAACTGTGGAACAATTCCACATTGTTTTAAATGATCATAAAATTCATGGCTCAAATATTCACCCCCACGATCAGATCGTAGAAGTTTAGTCTGAAATTCTTTGAACTTTTCAAATGATTCAGACTTGTGTCTCATTAGGTAGACATAACCATATCTACTAAAGTCATCGGTAAATGTGATGAAGTACTGAAAACCACCTCTTGCAATTGAACTCATTGGTCCACATACATCTGTGTGTATAAGTCCCAACAAGTCAGTCGCCCTCTCACTTTGACCAGTGAAGGGTGATTTGGTCATCTTCCCGAGCAAACAAGATTCGCATGTGTCAAGTGATTCAAAATCAAATGAGCTTAGTAAACCATCTTTATGGAGCTTTTCAATGCGTTCCTCATTTATATGACCTAAGCGACAATGCCAAATAAAAGTGAGATTTAGATCATTATGACGAGCCCTTTTGGTATTAATGTTACAGACAGTTTTATCCTAAAGACCAAGAACATATAATCCATTCACCAATGGACATTGAGCATAGAAAATATTATTGTAATAAATAGAACAACATTTGTTCTTTATTACGATCTCATAACCATCAACTTCTTCTAAACACGAAGAAGAGATAATGTTCTTGCTCAAAGTAGGAATGCAATAACAATTATTCAATTCCAAAACTATTCCTGAGGGTAATGGCAAGTGGTAAGTTCCGACAGCTATGACCGCAACCTTTGCTCCATTGCCGACACGAACATCCAACTCGCCTTTTGCAAATCTTCTAGTCTCACTTAGACCCTGCAACGATTTGCACGTGTGAATCATCGATCCGGTATCAAATACGCATGATTCACTAGAAGATAATGCAATGTTAATTTGTATTATATTTATACCTGAAGCGGAAGTCTCACTTCCCTTCTTCTTCTTGATATCCTCCAAGTGCTTCTTGCAGTTCCTAGACTAGTGTCCCTTACCATGACAGTGAAAGCATTCATCATTAGGAGAAGGGCCAGATTTGCCCTTTGGCTTAGACATTGAGCTTGAGGGCTCATCGGGAACCTTTCCCTTGCCTTTAGGATGTATCACACGCTTCCTCTTTTTATTCTCCTTTTGTACCATCATCACATGAGTGACGTTTTTCTTAATTCTTTCTTCGGCTGTTTTAAGCATCCCATGCAATTCAGCCAAAGTTTTCTCCATGCCATTCATTTGAAAATTCAATATGAATGGCTCGTAGCTCGGTGGGAGCGACTGGAGAACCACGTCAATAGCCAGATCATCCTTGAGTTCAGAACCAAGTTTGCCCAAAGTTTCAATGTAACCAATCATTTTGATTACATGAGGGCTGACTGGGCTACCCTCCGCTAGCTTGCATGAGAACAAGGACTTTGAGATGTTGTATCTCTCAACCCTTGCTTGATTCTCAAACATTCCACGCAGTCCCTCAATCATAGAATAAGCATCTGTATGCTCATACTGTTTTTGCAGATCAGGGGACATAGTGGCGAGCAAGAGGCAGCTTACATTAAGCGTATCATCGCAGTGCTTCGTATAAGCTCTACGTGCTGCATTAGCTGTATCAGCTGGGAGGTCATCAAGGTAAGGCTGTAGAAGAACGTACTCGGTTTTCTCTTGCCTAAGAACGATTCTTAGGTTGCGGTACCAATCGATAAAGTTAGCTCCATTGAGTTTTTCCTTCTCAAGCACAGATCGCAAATTGAAACCAGAATTGTTACTTGCAGACATTATCTACAATAGAAAATAAATATGCAAGGTTTAGCACTATATTATGTACCAATCTTCTATTAACAGTTTAATAAAAGATATCACCACTATATGATCATCGTCTCCCCTCTAACGACATATAGTGGTTCAAGATCCATATTCACTAATTCCTAGTGAGCTTTGGCTTCACTGCTAGGAAATTAGTGACATAGGTAAACAACCATTGTTAATCATATCTCTATATGACTCTTTTATGTTGGGTGACATCCAATGCCCCTGCTCCCAACTCTATGCCATAAAGCCCAGAACTGTTTTGATAGCTTTGTTGAGTAAACCAATACTATGCATGTGAATGTCCAACATTCACCCTATGAATTATGATAGATGATGGTACTTTGCTTTGGCAAACCTACCACACAACGATCAAAATATCATAGGTGCAACTATTGGTAAATGGCATCAAATGCTCAACTTTTGTGAGGGAAGCTACTCTATCATGACAAAACATCCACCATATGAAAAGCATGAAAAGAATAGTAATAAGCATCACAGGCATATGATCATATCACATTATGAATAGTATGGCCTTTAGAATCATAATGGTCTCCATCGCCATGGTTCCATCAAGATCTGAGCTGCCATGCCTCCCTTCTTGTGGTGATCTCCATCTCCACCATGCTTGAAGACATCTCCATGATAATAAAAGAACCTAATACAACTAATAGCTATCAAATAAATTACATGAGAGATCAAGCATCATAGGTCGACACGCAGGTCGTTATACAATTATGTGACAACCTCAACCCGGTTGTGTTAAATTTGCAACACGCAGGCTGCACGAATTTACACAAAGATCATCACATCACATTAAGGCCATACCATTCACATCATTCCCTGCAAAAATGAGTTAAGCGTAGAACAATTTCTAGCGCGAAACTATATTATGTAATCGTTATAGCAGACAGCAAAACGGTGGTTCCAATCAGAATGCCTCAATTTTCCTTTGAAAATCTCATCGGATTGATCAAATCAACCCGAATCCGAGCCATTCAGAATGCCTCAATTTTCAATGTGACCGGTTATTCATGAGTAGATCGTGACTCATGACCGTGGTCTGTTGGCTCAATCTGTTAGCTATGTACGCGATTAGTCCCGATGGTGATTCCAGCCAGTAGGGACAGGTTGCGCACACAACAGAGAAGGAGCACGAACTGACCCTTTAGTCATATACGATCACAATCTATTCTAACCAATTCCAAACCCCAAAAACCGTGCGATAAAATTCATCGTATGAATATGTCTGCAGTAGATCCCATCTACTAACAAGATCTAGACCAGAAACTACGCAAGTCGGCTCTGATACCACTGTTAGGAAATCTACGGTATGCTACTCTAGCAACTCTATCGTGTCACCCTGGAAACATGCGAGTACAGAGGTCATGGATCGTTACCACTAGACGCGTAGCGCAGCGGAACGTAGATGCGCGTCGGTGTAGGGGAAGTAGACAATCTCGTTCATCTCCTCCTCGTCCTCGTCACAGCAGCAGGTAGACGATCACGATCGTCGTAGCCGATTAGCGCAGCAGTAGCAGCAGCGCCTCCACGGAGTCCACACGTACGGAGAGGAACACCGTGCGCCGGTGTGCTAGCACCGCGCGCACGGCAAGGGTCTCGGCGTGAGGCCTTCGCGGGGTGGCGGCTAGGGCTGTCACGTGGTGGGGTGATTAGCCTCTAACCCTACCCCTCATATTTATAGGTGTACTAATGGTCTTTTAGGTCGCAGGTCCATTAGTATCCTAATTGTTTATGGATCAAATATCCAATAGGCCTTAAACCGAATTGTTATGATTGCCTCTTGGGCACATCACCAACAAGAATGACCTACAAAAAAGAAGAGGAACTAATTAGCTCGACTCTCCAGTCTGTTACATGACCCTGCAATAGGAAAATCTGTACGGTGCCCTGGTGCATGATGAGTCCGATCAGGACTCTACACCCAGGAGTACAACACGACAGGTAGCATGCAGAGTCTCTATTGAATACTGCAGGGTGGTGTGGCAGCACCTAAGTAAATAGGATCCAAATCTCTCTTTCCTTGATAAAGTAGTCCTAGTTTGTTTGGAGATTAAAGATTGGAGTCAGACTCTGTTACAATAGACAAAGTTCTAATAAGATAGGACTCCATGTACCGCCCCTAATAAAAGCAAGGGTGTCGGCCCCTCACCTGTACCCATCAAACCAGTTCCACCCAGAAAAAGCCCTCACGGCAGCATCCATCTAGGCAACTCGCCTAGATCAATTTTGTTCCTGTTCCAGTCGCAAGACACCTCTGTTCCAGAACAGAAAGGATCTGTTATGCCTCCTGTTCTCCCTGTTCTTCCTCCTATTCCCCCTGTTCTCTCTGTCTGCAGCGCAGGAAGTTCTCTGTTCTTCCTCTGATCAATACAGCAGATCTGTTCTGGTAAACAGAACCAATCTGTATTGCTAAAGGACCAAGAACAGGTGATACAGAGGTCGGATTTCCAACACAGTCGACCTAAAACGAGACCTTGCAACCCTCTAGCTCCAGCAAGGGCCCACAAATATGCTTCAGCTCAAAATCGCGAAGGTTGTCTGGATGCATGGCGACAAGCCATCGAATACCCCTGCATTGAGCTTGTAGGAGGATTTCATGTCTTATGAAACCTTCGGGTCCAATTATTTTGTAACTTCTTCAGTTAAAAGTTTATCAATATATTCACTGTAGGGCTCCCCCCGTAGTTTCCGGTCAAAAAAAATATCCTGCATTGTTATGCTTCCAAATGGTCCAGCTGCCTAGAATGATAAGGGTGTTCAGCCCCTTCTTATGCTCCTTCACCACTCTGTTATTTGTCTGTCACCACCAAGTCCATAAAGGTAATATATGATATATTCATCACGCCCACAACAAATTCATCTGTACCTATCCTCACAACCTCACAAAAAGCTCCACTAGTAAATGTTGGAAATCACTTCTCTTTTTCTTGTGTACCGGGGGGGGGGGGTGGCTATGAAGCCCCTTACAAGGAAGAAACCGACTCAAACTATTCCTAAAATCGAATTTGGACTATTGTAATACTGATTCAGACTAGGACACTTCTCTAATCCGATTTGTGCGTCCGGATCTTGACGCCCCTACTCTCTATTATGCTCTAGAAACATGATTAACTCAATAATCAACCTATTAATCATGTTATCTAGGACACCACACACTTTGCGGTGGATGCAACTTCACGGGGTTCTATATCCTGGGTACCCGAGATGTCATACCAACGAACGGCATATGGCTACAGCAAGACCTGGACCGTATCCGACCTCCAGCGCGAGGAGAAACCAACCACCCAAAACCCGACCATTAAGGTTGGGGTAGCGAATCCGTCCGAGCCTCAACTACCGAGGTCGGGCAACGAATCCTGCCAAGCCCCAACCATGGATGTCGGTCAACGGGCCCTCCTAAACTCGAGCTCAGGAGCAGAAAGCAGGTAGTGGCATTCAATACGATCATGGACCAATGCAGACACACTCAATGTTGAAAGGACGGCAGTGACTCTGCCACAGAGCATAGTGCCAGCTAATGCCACTCCTGTCTTGCCCCGTACAGCGCAACAGCGAGCACGCACCGAAGGAGAGCGGGCAACACGACGGAAGTGGGCACTGTAACAACGATTTCAATGACCCAAGTGACTCAGAAAGCACACTGACACGAACATTGTACCACCCACCCCATTTATGAGGAATCGAGTTAGATATTTTTGTCTGGCTATAAAAGGGGTCTGAAGGCCACATTCCCGGGCACGTTAGTAGGCACTTTCACATACGCATGCTCACACCGCGAGACGAGAACTCCACGAAGAACACTCACGTGTAACCCTTGTAACCGCGCACCCCAAGCTAAAAAGAGCAAGAAAACAACTGAAAATGGACGTAGGGAACTTTGACTAAACCAGTATAAATCTTCCATGTCTTTGTAGCTAGGCCGTCAGGGACGAACGCTCGGTCATACGATACTAGTCGGTAGTAAAAGCACCAACATAACTACACCCCTAGGATGCACACAACTACATCCTGAACAGACCTAACTTTGGAGTGGACACTACTACACCCCCGGATGGACACATTTTCACCCTGCACAGTTTTCGGATGGACACATCTTCATCCTGGGAATGAGCTCATCTTCACCCCGCACACAAATTCGGGTTGGGCATATCTTCAACCCCAGGATGGTATCTTCCTCATCCTGCACATGACTCGGGATTGGCACATCTACACCGTGAACACTCCTTGATGTGAGATTAGAACAAAGTTGGCTCGGACGCAAGAAGGACCCTCTCATCTTCCTCTTTCTTGGTACACTCACTAACAAAGTGTCCATACTTTTGACAATTGAAGGATCGAATCTTCGACGTGTCATATTTCTTTTTCTTCCAACTATAATCCTTTGCTTCTTTTGCTTTTCACTCCTCCCTTGTCAAAAGAAGTTTCTCTTCACTCTTTGCCTCTCTTTCTCTCCTCTCCTCCCTAGTTAAATAGAGTCGTTCTTCATGCTCTTGGTTGTTGAAGCCTTGCACTCGTTCCTTATGTGCCTTGAGTTTGTCAACGAGCTCCTCCACAGTCATTGCCTTTAGATCAACAAATTGCTCAATAGTAGATACAATATGGAGAAACTTCAAAGGCAGAGCACGCAACAGTTTCTTCACAATGTAGCTCTCTTCAACTTTTCCACCAAGACCACAAATCTTTGTGACCATGATCATCACCCTTGTGCAAAGTCGTCGATGGAGTATCCTCTGTTCATGCGTATTAGAAGCTCATTCTGAGGAGTTTGAATTCTTACTTCTGTCGCATGTTCTTCACCAAGAACTTGGTCTTAATCACCTCCCAAGCGTCTTTCGCTATCACTTTTTCAAAAATTCGCATGAGAGTATCTTCATCAATAGCATAATAGAGGACCGCAAGAGCTATGTTATCTTGCTTTGAATCAACCTTGTCTTTTGGACCCAGAACATCTCATACTCCTTGCGCCTTCAAAAACACCTTCATCTTGATAGCTCATACTATATAATTGGTCTTCGTTAGCAAGGGATAGTGCAGTGCCATTGATTTTCCCTCCATGACTCGTATTCTTATGTACCTTCAACGAATAAACGAGGAAACCTCTGTTGAGTTTCTGGTCTAGCAGACCTCATCGGCCCAACACTTAGCTCCTTCAATGCGCTCAATGTAGTCTCGGTTCGGAACAAAGCATAACCCTAGCAACCCTGCTCAGACAAGCCATCGCCAAACAACAGATTCCGTTGTCGCTCGCGCCGCTGGATGCCGCTGCCGCTCACGAATTCTCCCGGGTCCGTCGATCCCGAAGCTTCTACTCGAAGCCACATCGTCGGATCTCGGTGCAGTCACTGGAATCCGCACATCCTGCTCTGCTCGCACATGGGACTAAGCATCGTCTCGTCCTCATGACTGCACCTATTGAATAACCCAGGGATCTGCCCCTAGCTGGCACCTAGGTCATGAGTTCGACCTGGACTCGGTGGCTGACCAGGGGCGTGCGATAGGAGGAGTTCTAGTGCGGCTGCTATATGCAGCAAAAGATAGAGCTGACAAACTATAGAAATAGTTCAGGAGATTTCCTTAGAAAAGTATGTTTCCTTAGAGATAAGTGTCCTAGTGTCTTAGAGACAAAATTTTAGAGATAAATCTCCATGTAACCGTCTATAAAAGCAAGGGGAGCCGGCCCCCACCCTGCATGGTGGAGAAAAGTATGTCAGCATTAGCGGACGAAGCATGTGGAGATTGATCTCCATTTTGTTCGTGAGCGGGTTGCACATGGCGAGGTTCGGGTTCTCCACGTCCCGGGGATGTCGCATTTCTCCAACATATTCACGAAGGGGCTCCCGTCATCGCTATTCTCGGAGTTTTGGTCCGGTCACAACATCTGTTGTAGCTAGATGTTGAGACTATCGGGGGGGGGGGGGGGGTTGGACTGAGTTTAGTCATTAATGTTTTGTGCAGTGTGAAAGGGATTACCTTTGGTTTCACACTATACTAGCTAGCCTATATAAGGTGTACCCATTTCCATTGCCTGATGGTAATATAATCAAGACATTAGTCTCTAATACAGACCTTTTACTCCGTTGTGTCACTGTCCCCGATGCAGAACGGTCGACGCCTTTGCTGCCACTGTCGTCCGGCCACCGAGGCTAGGCTACCACTATGGAGAGGAGGGTTTGAAAGAAAGAAATAAGGGTTAGGGTAAAAGGGAATACATTTTTATATACCACTATATGGAGAGAGAACCGTCAGATCTCATCGGATAGTTTAGATAGATTATAGGAGTCCAGCCCAACACCTCGCCTCCAGCAGCCCGACGCCGCCACCTCCGGCCAGGTCATTCCCATGTGTTCCACCTTCACTGCCCCTGTACACCGTGTGCGACACTGCTGTCCCTATGCGCGGGCTCGACTAGTCGTCATAGTCCACTTAGTCGCAGCGACTATGCAGGTGATCCTACCATTGGATTAAGCCTGGTGCAGCCAGCAAGCCACAGAGTCCAAGTTGGATTTGGACTCTGCTGAGATGGGCGATGCACCAGGTATTGGACACACGATCTCAAAGGGTGCACGTCGGCACCTACGGAGTCCTAGTTCACCTAGTCGTGGCGACTCTGTAGATGATCCTACCACTCGATTAAGCCTAGTGCAGCCAGCAAGCCACATAGTCCTATTTGGACTCTGGCAGGGATGCATCTTGTCACCGAGGACAGGCCATCACTATGGAGAGGAGGGTGTGGAAAAATTAGGGTCAGGGTAAAGGGGATATCTTTTTTATATACCACCATATGGAAAGAGAATCGTCAGATCTCATCGGACGGTTTAGATAGATTATAGGAGTCCGCCCCAACACCCTACCTCTAGCAGCCAGACGCCACCACCTCCGGCCAAGCCATTCCCTTGTGTGCCGCCTTCACCACCCATGTACGCCATGCGACGCTGCCGTCTCTGTGCACGAGCTTGACTAGTCGTCCTAGTCCACCTAGTCGCGGCGACTATGTAGGGGATCCTACCATTGGATTAAGCCTAATGCAGCCAGCAAGCCACAAAGTCCAGAGGACTCTATTGGGAAGGGCGGTGCACCAGGGGGTTGGGCACGGGATCTCAAAGGGTGCATGTGGGCACCTACAGAGTCCTAGTCCACCTAGTCGTGGCGACTATGTAGGTGATCCTACCACTAGATTAACCCTAGTGCAGCCAGCAAGCCACAAAGTCCTGACTAGATTTGGACTCTACTGGGAAGTGTGGTGCACCAAGGGGTTGGACATAGGATCTCACAGGGTGCACGTGGGCACCTAAAGAGTCCTATTTGGACTCTGGTGGGGATGCGACAACACCAGATTTGGGAGGGGTCATTTATTTCCTTACAGATAGAGTTGCTACCATATAGATAATGCTACAGTATGAGTTGAACTTTCCCTTCCAATATGGTATCACATTAGGATTTCTTGGTTTCCTCCTCTCCATCCCTTCTCTCTCCCCCACCACGACCAACAACAGTCGCCTCCCATTTAGAAGTCGCTGCTGCCACCCTGCAAGCGAGCCGGTTGTAGTCTACCCCACATGCGCCCTCGCCCCCTCCGACCCCTAGCGCATGGGCCGCTGGCGCCTTCCCCACTCATTCTGTGACCAGATCCACCGCGGATCTCGTCCCTAAGTCTGGCACGGTTGGATTCACCGTCGTCTTCACCACCATAGGCTTCCCTGAACCCGGCGCGGTCGTCGTCGTCATCCTTGTCAGGGTCCTCGTCATCGTCCTCGGAGCCTTGTGGTGGTGAGGAAGCAGGCGGAGGTGGAGTGGCAGACGCCTCACTGGATGGCTCCACATCAGAAGACTCTTCCGAAGACGACCCCTGCTGGCCGTCACGACGGTCTGGAGAGTCCGTGGTCCACATCGAAGTGTCGAACGAGTAGTTGTCTGGGTCCTCGTCGGTGATTCGACAATACCTCCTGATCACCACCTCGTAGCGCTGGGTGAGGTCACGACCATCTTGGATCTCCTGCTGCACCTTCTGAAGTCGAGCACTGAGCTGGGCCACGTTGTCAACATCTGGACGAGACTGTGGAAGGTCCAGGGGTCCCTCCACGTGCCTGGAGATGAAGCCTGCAGTGCCACTGGGACGTTGCGGAACAAAGGCGTGCACCGTGTCCTCTAGAAGGAAACGGTAGGCGTGACTCAAAAAGGTAGCTGCTTCCTAGCTAGCATCCTGTTCCACATATCGACGGGAGCACCTCCAAGTAGGACTGTTGTGGTTCTTCACCAATTCATCGTCGTAGTAGATGTAGATCTTGCAGTTCCACTCCTTCTTGCCAGCTGTACTCCGGTGGTGTTGTAGGAGAGCGAGAGGTTGTGGTGACGGTAGCCAGCCTCACGGGGTATGGCTAGGAGATGAAGTCGCAAGCGTCCTGCAGCCCTGCCGTCAGAACGGGTCACAACGGGGCGACAGGGATCGATGTGTGGAGTGCGACTGTCCAGCCTACGCGGGGGCACACGTCCTCCGGTCGACTTACGGGGGGTCATCTTGGTGTGGACCATCTACAAATTTTGAAATAGGAGAGTGTCAGTAACAAAACATATAAACAAAGGAGTAAATAAAACAAGTAGACAAGGTAGGGAATACAGAGCAATTTTATAAATTACTTTTTAGAATATAGTAGGGTCCTTAAGTCATCCTTTTCTACATAGGCTTGCGTTCTACGGGCAACACGGCTCTAATACCACTTTGTCACATCCGGTCCCAACAAGGCAACTGGATGGCTTCCACATGTATGCCAGGATCGGTTCACATCATACATGTGTAGACGAAAGTGTAATATCATTTATTACAAGCCATGTTCAAATACATAAATGTCTTACAATAATGACCCGTGGGTCTAAAATAAGATTACAAAGCAAAACAGCGAAAAAGTAAACTAGTGTGGCTCCATGCACAGGCGTTGACCCGGGGTTTGCGCCAGCCTAGAACGTCTCATTCGGATTAGCGTAGAAGTCTTCATTCTCCACATCTTCTCCATTGTAGACTGACAAAAGATAAGCAACAAGCAGGTTTGAGTACCAACAGTACTCAACAAGTGGGGAAGAGATGACATGCATGCTTTTAGAAAGGAAGGCCAAACTTGGGTTGAGCACTATATCATTACATCCTATCCTTAGCTTTTATTAGCACCTACTTCTAGGTGAGTGAACCCAACCATAACCCATGTATAAGCCGAAACCAAACCAACCAAACCACCATTCCCATTCATTGACTAATTATGAATTGGACACCAAGCCGCTCTTGTCCGTGAGTACGGTTGTCATGATAGTTTCTAAATCTCTGCAGAGAATGTACCCTTTACCCACAAGCCGTGATTTCATCCCCTATTTCCAGGTGGACTAAGTAAACCTCCCTGATGCCCATGGTCGCGAACCACATTGCACACTTCCTTTGGTGTGAGGCCAGGAGAGCACTACGATGTCTTTACAAAGGTTCTCCCGACGCGTACTAGCCCTCTGAGGTCCCCCCCCCTTACAAAAGGGTGAGCCGTTAAACCACGTCTCAACATCCCAGTTGCCCCCTCTTGAGCCATGTGGATCCCAAGGCAGGTCACCCTGAACCCATTCCCCGTAATATCCAATCACCAATACTACGCCGGGAGAGGCCTAATTAGTTGACCAAGCTGCCCCATACTCAGTCTTGTGGCGATACTATAGAGCTTATTGGCTTTCTCCATAAACCGGTCCTTAGAATCCGGCAAGGTTCATGCCCCAAAACCTGGGTCTCGTGCGTACTGCACCATACCAAACACACCAACCCGCCAGATTCCTATCCACTACAATTCATTTCACCATATCACAATAAAGGACACAACAATAATAGTATAACATGTATGTATAGAATTTCCCTCCCAATACTAAGCATGGCTAACCGTAAAAGAAATAATAACATATACCCAAACCAACCCGGTGACAAGGAATTATATGGAAGGGTGCAGTAAATAGGATTCAATTTATAAAGTATGCAACTAACTAAAACTTAATAAAACATATGCAAAATGGTCAAGGAACTTGCCTTCTTGGAAGTGTGGGTCGATGAAGTGGTAGTCCTGAAGATTGTAAGTCGGCTCGGGAACCGACTCTAAATACATTATCGCATGCGGAACAAAAAATAGCAACACACAATAAGAAACAAGCAAACATAGGCACATCACAAATAAGCAATCACCAAAGAAAATCTACGCAGTTACGTCGCTAGCAATTATTTCCCTAGTTGTTGTTTTAATTGGTGATGTGGGTTGAGGTTTGGGTGTTAGTGTCTATATGTTCTTAGCAAAAGACTCAACATGAAATAAAAATTTTAATAATTTAATTTGCCCTAAAATCATATTAGAAAAGGCTAACAAATAATATCCCAAGTTAATTGGTGTAAAAAGAGAGTGTGAACATATGATTTTATGTAAATATCTACTAACACGGGGGTTTTATGCAAAACAAACATGAACAAGGGCCTAAAAATATTTTATAACAGAACCAGGGGGTTAATTATAATTTACAGAGGCTAAAAACATAATTAATTATGAAAACAGGGGCTAAAACACCATAGTTATTCATTTTGACAGTGCTGACATAAATTAATTGAAGTCCAGGAGCTATTTCATAAATTACAGGACTTATGTGCAATTGCATTTAAATGCGCGGGGTAATGTGCAAAGCCGGCAAAGGGGTACGGGGGTTTTAATGTCAACCGTTGGATCTAAAAGGAGTGGTCGGCATTTTAAATTTCAAAGGGGTATGCTATGTTATAATCTCGACCGTCGGCCTTAGATCGACGGCCGAGATTGGGCCATGTCGCCCCATGGGCGGCGCGCACCTAGGTCGCGGCGGCGCTCGGCGGCCACGGGGGCGCGCCTCGCATACGACGGCCCAAGCGGCCAAATCGACGACTAACTCGAGCGTTCTCTACACCAAACGAAGGAGAGGGGCTATGCGCACTCACCTAGGGTGTTTTCGGAGCTTGGAACGGAGCAGAGGTGCGTCGGCGATGGTGAGAGGCGGCGGTGGTCGTCAGACTTCGGTGAAACTGGCGAAACAGTGATGCAATTCCCGAGCGAAGGTGTCCAGCGAGTCCCTAGAAGCATGGCGCACGCGTCAGACCAGGAGGGAGGGAGAAATAGGGGGTCAAGCGACGGGAACGTCGATGAAAAACCTTGAACACCGACGGCTAGGGTTTCGAGCTTGGGGTGGGGAAAACGGACGCGCCGGCCGGTATTATAGGGTGGAACGAGGGCGGCGGAGTATGGAAAGCGATTCCACGCGAAGGAAAGTGATCGGGACCAATTAATCCAGCGATTCCTTGTCGGCAGTTTGGAAACGGCAGATACGGTGGGGCTCGGTCGGGCGCGCGACGTAAGGAAAGGGAAGGGCCTGACGGCCAGGCCCCAGCGCGCAGTGAGAGGGAGGAAAAAAGAAAGGTGGAAGGGGGTGCGGGCTGACATGGGCCGCGATGGGGGTTGGGCTGGCGGGAACAGAGGGAAGGGGGGAGGGGTGAGAAAATGGGCCGAAAGATTTGGCCCACGCGGGCTCTCTTTTTATTTTTTCTTTTCTTTTCTCTTTTATTTTTCCTTTCTTTTTACAATTTGAATTCCTTTTCAAATTTCAAGCGAAATTCTAGCGCATTTTAAAAATCAAATTTTCAAACAAAATGCAGTACACATGATGCATTCATAGTACATTTCCCTTTCTTTCAAAATTTGAAATTTTGGATGTTACAAAGTGTGACGAAGAAGTTTTTGGGTTGTGTCTGGAGACGTGGATCATCGCTGGGTCGAAGCCGAATGCACGAGAGAACGCCGCGACCACGTGCCCGGGCTCTATCTAGGAGTTGTTCCTCCCTACCTGGACCAGCAGGGAATGCGAGCAGAACTTGATGCGCTGCTGGATATGCTCCGTTAGGGGCCGGGATGTTACAGCGCTCGAAGTCCCGACCTGGCATGGAGTACAAGAGCCGAGATTGATCTTCTCTGTTGTGCTTCGGGCTTGTTGGTGAGTAGCTTGGCTGGCTCGCTGGGGACTCTTCTTGCCGTACACTTTGTGGAGATGTGGCCAGAGTGCAAGCACCGCAACACGGACCCCTGCGCTCATAGATTTTGTGGCCTGAGGCAAGGCAATTGAAGCATTTGTCTTGCATCTTCTTTAAGTAGGCTGATCTCCAGGACTGGGATGCACCGAGTGTACCACCTCGCATTCCTTTCCCTGGCGGTTCCTACAGGTAGCGCTTTCTTACCCGGCCCCGTTGTACGAGTTGCCAGCCTTCCTCCGGTGCAGCATGGTTTGAGCTCCGCGCCCATGAGTCGTCGCATAGGGGGTCTTCTGGCGCAGCGGAGCTCGAGCCCCTCGCCCATGAGTTATCTCCTTGAGGCTCAGCTGGGTTCCTGCGTTGGCGTCTGTCCTCCTGCCTTCCTTGCTCGAGGTAACAGTGGCGCGTGCGAGCTCCATCTCTCAGCAGCGCATGCGCATCTCGGTAGGAATACCATTTCATTTCCTTGTCCAGCGCGAATCCTCGTTGTTCACGGGCCCTGGATGCCTCTGAGTTGATGTGTCCTTGCGCTGCAACCGGATTCTGCCGGAGATCTCCTCTTGCGGGTCTGCGAGAAAGCGTCAGTCGGTCCTGCTTGGCTGCTCCCAGGGAATCTGCTGCTACCTAAGAATACCCCGTGACTCTCCCTGCACGCTAGTGTCTTTACCGGTGAAGCTTCCTGAGATGGCTCTTTCTGTGCTGGCCTTGGCGACTCAAATCTTGAGATTGTCGGACTCTTACGGTCTCCCAAGGCATCCGGCACAGCGGCGCTTTTCCCGGTCAGATCTAGCCGATAGATGGGTTGCCCTCTCTGAATCTCCGAAAGCCGACCGGAGTTGTTCTCCACTTCGTTCTCTGATTTCCAGAGTACCTGCTCCTTAGACAGGATGGAAAGACGCATCTTGCTTGGGGGTCACTCACTGGGGGGCTCGCTTTGTTCGGGTGCGGTGGTGGGTCGAGATGGGGCCTGTGCTTGGGTTGGAGGCGCTGGTGTGACTGGGCTTGGACATCGGCAGGTTTCGAGACTTCCAGATCCAGTATGGACGGTGTCGTCGCCGGCCAGTCGCCAGACCTTTGGGAGGTTTCGAAAGTCATTCTATGCCCTCCAACTATGGCTCTTTCATCATGTCATATTTTTACTTAGCTTGTTCTTGTGCAGTCATTCATGCACAGTACAGTTTATGAAACCAGCACTCTTGAAGGTTCTTAAATATTGGACCTCACGGTTGCTGGAACATAATCCTCCAAATGCATCTTCTCAACCCTGATTTTACCCTCCAACAGAGTAGGCATAGTGGGCGTTCATTTTGCCAACGGTGGCTTTCAATCTGCAAATATGCTGACGAGAAACGGGCGAGGCATCCTGCCCCCGACGTGCGTGCGGTCTTGCTCCCCCACCCGCCAGTTTCCCGACACCACTGTGCTCTCTGCTCCCGCTCACCTCCTCTTCCTCGTCGCCGCCTTGCTCCCTACTGTCGCTCGATGCGATTCACAGCCCCACCGCTCCCCTATCCCAATTCTCCTCCCGGCGACGTCCTCCTCCTGGCGACGCGCAAGCTCGACCCCTTGCGGCGGCGCGCAAGCTTGGGAGCGGGATCCGCGAACGGCGAGGAAGAAGATGGATGCGGGGTTCGACAACCGGCGAGGATGATGAATGCGGGGTTTGGTTAGTGGCGAGGAAGATGGGTGGGCGGGTCCAGAATGAGCTCGATCTCCTCGCGCTCCGCCGCCGTCCGGGTCTTCTTCCGACCCGCCGAACTACTCCTCACTGCTCCGACGTGCTGCCCTGCCTTGTCTTGCGCGCTGACCTCCCTCATCACGCCGCCCTCCCTCGCCACGCGCACCACCCTACCTCGTCGCGCGCGCCGACCTTCTTCACCGCGCCGCCCTCCCTCGCCACGCGCGCTGCCTTGCCTCGTCGCATGTGTCGACCTACCTCACCGTGTCGCCCTCCATCCTCGTCGTGCGCACCCTCATCTCTCACTGCTTCTCGCCCCACCATCGCACGAGGTCGTCGAGGCTCGACCGCTCGCTGTCCGTGCCACCCTTTCTCGTCGCGCGTGCCACCCTCGCCATTGCCATTCCCCGCCACGTGCCTAGCCTCGTTCGCGAAGAGGAGGCAGCAGAGAAGAGATGTAGTTTGAGAATGGGTTTGCTGTTGGAGATGGGAAAAAATGGGTTAGGTAAATTACACTCTAGTGCCTCGGACCTCTTTGAACCAATGTTGTGACCTGGATTTCCTTGAAATCTTCACAAGTAACTTAGGTAATTTAATATCTGTAATTCGTTAGTTTAAAGTTGAATTAGGTAATTTAATTGTTTAAGTTGTTTGTTTAGGTTATTAAATTGTTTAATTTGTTTTTGAAATTCTTTAATTAGGTTATTAAAATGTTTAAGTAGTTTGTTTAGGTTATTGTATTTTTAGTAGTTTACTTAGCTTGTCAAATTGCTTAACTAGGTTGTTAATTGTTGAATTAGTTTGTTAATTGTTTAATTAGTTGCAAATTGTTTAATTAGTTCTTTAATTGTTTAATGTGTATCTAATTGTTTTATTTTTGTTTAATGTTTGTTCAATGTTTGTGAGTGTTTACTATATGTATATAAATGGGTCTTGAGCCAGTCCGGCTTAGCACAATCTGACCCTGCACAACACGACACACATAAATGGGTTGAGACGAGCACAATGGCGGTTAGCGAGAATGAGGACGTCAATGAGCAGACGCACGTGGACAGTGCACCTGACTAGGAACTTTGAACTCTGATCAACTCCCTTCTTCTTTCTTGTTCTTTTCTCTCTCGTAAATTACTAGAAAATGAATTTATTTAATGTAACCTATAAAAATTGATTACTCGTTTGGAATCTGCACGTTTCACATGCGATAGGCATGTCAGCCGTACTGGTTCAGAATTGTTCCTTTTTGGATGGCCTGAGAGTACCAATGGCGTTCTTATGACGAGCTATGTGTGACACCCGGTTCTGAAAAATGAACAAGTGCATTGTATATGTGCTCAGTATGTTTATTCACACATACACATCAACATCACAAATGATAATAAGAATTTAACCATATCACAAATAATAAGTATACCTTGATTCTATTGCAGTAAAAAATAATCAAGCGTAGGCGACTCCAACTCCATAGACAATTGACGGTAGTACGTACGTCTAGTGCCCCACATTATCTTCCAAAATATCTCTTGCAGCTGAATTAATTATGGGAATAGCAAGAGTGAGCACATGTCGTACTCATCAAGTGTGGAAAAGTATGACATGTAGCTAAAACAAGGATGATAATAAATAACTAATTACAGAAAAGTACATTTCATAAACTTGTAAAAGTAGTTTAAGATGTCTATGTGCGTTTAATTCCCATCATATCTCAAGTAAATATCATAATCCATATCCACCATCCTCAATTACCATCATAATTCAATTATAACCGAGCAACAACCAATATTATAACCATATGCAATTTTATCTCTTCTCATAACCAACCATACTCATATGACATAACCAATCTCATACCGAATTATTCCAAAACCCAAGTCCAATTCTAATCATAGAAGCTGTCCAGGTGCTCGTGACCGTGAGCACGACTATCATAATAGTTTTACACCCTGCAGAGGTTGTACCACTTTACCCACAAGTTTTTGATTTCATCATCCGTCGACGACTAAAGAATCTCCATTACGCCAAATACACTATCGTTGATGTATGGTCAAGAAATCACAAAATAGCCTTTATAAAGGGACCACCAGCATGTGCAGACCCACTAAGGTTAGTCGGAAGTGATGTCTTACAACTAAGCACATCCATCCAAGGGACCCCTATTGTGTCGTTTGGATTCCAAGGTAGTCCCGCCACTAATGCAAACCCAACCTACTCCAATTCCCCGCTCTGCCAAATGATCCGAACTATGCTGGCGATACACCTAATTAATTGGCTAAGCCGCATTCATACTTGACCTTGTGGTGGCACTGTTGTCCTGGCATATATATGCATGAACCGTTCCTTAGATATAAGGCAAGCAAAACCATCATACCATCCAACACATTCTATAATAACATGCTTGCTTAGGTCACCTAAGTTCCATGTTGCTAAATTAATCATCATCCCATTACCATCCCAATTCTCATAATTAAAGTTGTCAAATATATTATTTAAGTTACCCATAACCCGTGTAGTGATGCGGTACAAAAGAATAAAAATACCCATACTTGACTCATCATGTATATCCCGGTGACAAGAAGTGGCATACAAATACTAGTAAACTCCTACTATGGGTTTCCTATCAAGTTGACACAAGCATGCAGTTTCACAAATAAAATATTTAAAAACATAGGTTCAATATGGTTCAGGACACTTGCCTTATATTCCGCACTTCGATGCTCAACCAAATCAAAGTCTTGCACATGAAGATCCTCGGATATTCTCTTCTCGATTGTAACCTCTTGAGCGTACTCGTCTACTCGTAATCAACCACTTACACAAGCAAACATACATAATAAATACATTGCAAACACTAATCAACATGCAAAATATGGATGCATGCAGAAAAATATGTTTATATTAATGCTAGCTAATTTTTATGGTTTTTCAATAATTTTCTATAATGATTTCCTTTTTATTGAGCAAGTTTAGGATTAATTAGAATTGATTCTGAGGTAAATAATTATTTCAGAATATTAAATAAGCCTAAAATATTATTATAAATTACTAGTACTTATTCTAATGTTTTTGTAATTTTTCTGATCTTAATTTGATACTTTATGAGTTAATTAGCCTTAAATCCTATTTATTCAATCTAGAAAATAGATTAAATAATGCAGAAAATATAGATTCGGTTAAATCTAAAATAACATATTGACCTTTTGTTGATTTGATCTAATTGCAAGTTTCAAAATTGATTTATGATGATTTGGCGATGATTTATGATCGCTCAAAATAAAATATGTCCTACGTATAATTCATTTCAAGTATTAGAATTAAAATAGTTGTTTAGATCTAAACCGTAATACCTACTGTGTGTAGTTAGTCTGCACGGTTGCGGCGCGGCGACATAGCATGTGTCATGAGGATCTAGGGTTTCGTTGACAAATAGGACGACGACATGATGTATATATGATGATGTATAGATGAAGGAGACGGCAATGACGTAACAATCTCCTGTAAAGAACGACGACGATGTGACAACCTCCAACGGAACGACGACTTCTCTTTTTTTTCCCTCCTTTTCCTCTTTTTTCTTCCTCTCCGTTGACTATTCTCTGGGGAAATAAGTGCGGTTAGGGTTTTTTTTCCTGGCAGCAGCTTATGGGAACAATCAGTCGGCGTGAGGTTTTTCTAGTGAGCAAGGCTCCTTTTATAGGGGTCGGGCAGGGCTACGGGACGAGTCCCAATCGGAGGCGGTAGCCTCCCGTAGCCTAGGCACAGCGTGGTCTTTCTTTTTATAGAGCGTGGGGTGGCTCTCTGTGGGGGAGTGCCCATGGCGATGGGCTCGGTTTCCTGGTGGCCGAGAGCTGGCCACGGTTGATTTTCTTTTTCTTTTTATGTATTCTTTTATGTATTTATTCTTCTTTTCTTCTTCTTTTTTTCCTTAGTGGTGCGGCCGAGCGTGTACGGCCAGGGTCCAGTATGGTTGACTTCCTTTTCTTTCTTTTTTGTTTTGTTCTCCATTTTTATTTTCATATTATTATTATTATTCTCTTTAATTTCTTTTATTTATTAATTTTTTATTCTTTTTTATTTATTATTTCTTTGTTTGTTTTTTATTTATATTTTCTGTTTACACACATTTATTTCTTTATTTATTCATTCATTTTATTTTATTTTATTTTTCTATTCTTATTAATTATTGTTTCTTTCTTCCATATTAATTTTTTTCCTTCCTTTTATTTCTTTTCTTCCATATTCGTCATGGCAATTTAAATATTTTTAATTTATTTTTTTGGTAATAAATTTTTAATACTAGAGAATGAATGCAGATGCAAGATGAGATGCATATATTTTATATTTT
This sequence comes from Tuctoria greenei, assembly GCA_036927565.1. Classification (NCBI taxonomy): domain Eukaryota; kingdom Viridiplantae; phylum Streptophyta; class Magnoliopsida; order Poales; family Poaceae; genus Tuctoria; species Tuctoria greenei. Next base: position 78,595,761 of record JAYESD010000005.1, on the reverse strand, counting down.
TTATAAAATAATTTCCCTTAAAATTTGAAAAATCGGGATGTCACAATTCTACTTCCCTTAAAATGAATCTCGCCCTCAAGATTCAGATCGATCCGAGAAGAGATTTGGAAATAATATTCTAAATTCTGATTTAAATTTGAATTAGCTAAATTTGAAAATTTTAGGATGTTACAATCTAACCTCTTAAAAGAAATCTCGCCCTCAAGATTCGGGTGGATTAGAGAAAACTTAAAAAAAACTTTATCTTGATATCGTCTTCATACTCCGTGTAGCTTCATCTGGAATAGTGAGTCTTCTAGTAGTGACCATCTTTCACGGGAGTAGAGACGAGAATAAAAGAAGATAGTTGGAATTCGCAACTATATGCATCAATGTATGTGATCCTAAATAATGCATTATATATATAATGGATGAGGATGTAGATAAATGCCAAAGCATTTCACAACGCACATCGAAGCACACAACCAAGCAATCATACAATCATCACACCACCTGATTAAGCGCACTAACAAACTAAACATTTAATACAACTTATTCAAGGGCATACCTAAATCCTAAATACGAGGTGTGACACTACCATGGTTGCAAGGTGGTGCAGGCATCTTGTTCTACACGGATGGGCTAGAGACGGGTCCACATGAAGCTTCTCCACATGAAGTGCATCTCGAAAGTCTGCTATTGAGGTATACTCTCCAAGTTCTTCGAATAATTTTAGTTTTTTTTGGGTCCTTACAAATGCTAATCTGATCATCTAAAGCTTTTGAAAAGGGAATATGTTGGATAAAAAGGAAAGAAAGAAATAAGTCAAAATAAGAAAGAGAATGGGAAATTTTGGAAAAATGAAATTCAAAAAAAATTCTATGTCCTTAACGTGGAATCTTATAGATGAGAGGTGAAATAATCTAAAATTGCTGCAACAAAAAGAAGGAGAAAAAATGGTGTGCAACATCAAAAAGGGAGAGAAAAAAGGATAATTTTCAGCAGCCAGTAAGAAGCAATTTATCTTATATTGCAGCAGCAAAATATATGCATTTTACAATAAAATATTAATAGAAAATGTACTAATTGCAGCAGCAAGCATGTCAAAACGCAGATGAATTCGCAAGAGAAACACAACAGCAAGAATCGTCACAAGGTGGTTGAACTGGCAAAAGAAAATCCAGCAGCGATGCAATTCAAAAATAGTTTTTTAGAAAATAGTTTGTTTGTGTTTTGCAGTGTCTATTCTACCTAGGCTTGCATTCTACAGTCGACACGGCTCTGATACCAATTTACGACAATGGTTCTGAAAAATGAATCAAGTGTAGTGTATGTGTGTCCAGGGTGTTGCTTCACGCATACACATCAACATTACAAATGACAATCAGAATTTAACCATGTCACGAATAATAAATATACATTGATTCTATTGCAGCGGAAAATAATCTAGCGTAGGCTAGTCCAACTCCACAGGCAATCGATGGTAGTACGCACGTCTAGTGCTCCGCATTGTCTTCCAAGATATCTCTTGCCACTGAATTAATTATGAGAATAGCAAGGGTGAGCACATGTCATACTCAGCAAGTGTGGAAAAGTATGATATGTAGCTAAAACAAGGATGATAATAAAATGGCTAATTGTAGAAAAGTACATTTCATAAACTTGTAAAAGCAGTCTAAGATGTCTATGTGCGTTTAATTCCCATCATATCCCAAATAAATATCATTGTTCGTATCCACCATCCTCAATTACCATCATAATTCAATTATAACTGGTCAACAACAAATATCATAACCATATTCCAATTTTATCTCTTCTCATAACCAACCATACTCATATGACATAATCTATTCCATACCAAATAATCTCAAAACCCAAGTCCAATTCTAATCATGGAAGTTGTCCAGGTGCTCGTGACTATGAGCACAGATATAATGATAGTTTTAGACTCTGCAGATGTTGTACCACTTTACCCATAAGTTCATGATTTCGTCACCTGTCGGCTACTAAAGAACCTCCATTACGGCAAATACACTACCGTTGGTGTGTGGCCAAGATATCACAAAATATCCTTTACAAAGGGACCACCAGCATGCGCAGACCCACTATGGTTTCACCGGCGGTGATGTCTCACAACTGAGCACATCCATCCAAGGGCCTCTCTTGTGCCGTTCGGATCCCAGAGTAGTCCCGCCACTAACGCAAACTGAAAGTCACCTAGAGGGGGGGGGGCGAATAGGCAATATGATCTGAAATCGCTTAATCAAACAAGATTAAATTGCTGAGGCCAGACTTGTCTGGTCAGGGCCGGACTAGTCCGCTCAGCTCAGGGTTAAAACTTAAAAACTTGATTTCTACAAGTGATTTGCGGAATTTAAGTTCACAAATGAAAAATACAATATCTAGCAACCTAGTATAACTTAGATTAACCAATGAAAACAATTTGGTTGCAAGATTTCAAGATGATCAATACAAAGACCGATATGAACCCTAATAGCAATTGTAGAAGTAAAGCGACAAAGGAGACATGATTTATCCCGTGGTTCAGCTCCATGAAGAAGCCTACATCCACGTTGAGAAGTCCACACAAGGACCGGGTCTCACTTGACCCTCTTCTCACCAAGCCACCACAATGGTCAACTTGGTTTTCACTATATCAAAGGGTAATCACCAAGTCTCTTGGGGCTGCTCACAAGTTGAGGCTCCCATGAATCAATACAGCAAAGAGCACACAAAGCTCAACTCACACAAGCCACAAAACACAACACAACTGCAAGAGATCAAACTGATAGCCAAAGCACGATGATCTTCCTCCACTCCCCTTTCCAAACCCTAATCTCTTCAAGATTTAATCTTAGAGGGCTAGAAGGCGAAGTAGAAGGCTTTGGAAGGCTCTAGGTTGGTTGTGGCGGCGCTAGGGTTTCGGATCTTTCAAATAGGGGTCGGGGGTCCCCTTTTTATAGGTGTCCCAGCAACTAGCCATTGCAAACAGCCCAAACCCGGACTAGTCCGGCCCTGTACCACAGACTAGTTCGACCTCTTGGGACCACCGACAATTTCACGTCATCGATCGACAAAACAGATGACGTGCGCACCAAACGTTTGAATTTCAAATTGTCATGGCACCCAGCACTAGTCCGGTCAACAACGAACTAGTCCGAAGTGGAACAGAATGCTTTAGTCCGGCTGAAAACAGACTAAACTGGGTAGGCCCGGACTAGTCCGGCCCCTGGGGCGGACAAGTCCGGCATCCCAACACTTGGCTTGGGATCTCACACTAAGTCTCAAACGGACTAGTCCGCACCACAACGGACAAGTCCGAACTCAACTAGAAGCCTTTGGTTCGTTCCAAAACGAACTACTCTAGGTGGTCCAGACTAGTCCGGCCTCTGTGGCGGACAAGTCCAGCCTCCCAGGACTTAGCTCCAAGTCTGCTCACCAATGGAAGAAATGACTAGTCCGTACCCATATGGACAAGTCTGAACTCATCCAGAGACATTTAGTCTGACTCAAAACGGACTAATTTGGCTACCCCGGACTAGTCTGGGCCTAAGGCTGGACAAGTCCGGTCATTGGGGGTTTTCTCTCAAATGGGCTTCTCACTTAGGTTTTTCTCTCAATGAACACTTTAAGCCCTCTTGGATGATCTCAATGCACATGATACAACCACCCTCACACATGATACGGCTAGTCTAAGCCCAACACAATAGAAACCCTAATTTCTATGCTTGAGTCTTCGACGCCCGTTTCAACCTTTTCCTTTTTGAGGGATTTTGTGTTATTTCAATCATCACACCTGTGCTTAAGATCAACTCAGCTTATTAGTCTCTTAATTTTCATCATCAATCATCTAAAACCCACGAGGATGCCTAGATGCACTTTCAATCTCCCCCTTTTTGGTGATTGATGACAACACATTAAGCTTTGACAAAAAGGATAATAATTTGTTTTCATAACATGTATGTATATGAGTAACTCCCCCTCAATGTATGCATTAAGAAAGAGAAATTGAGAGAGTTATCATACATATACATGTTATAGTGAGGTGCCTAAGTGATGTGCTCATAAATTATGATAAAACAATAAATATGCGAGATAAACAAGTTAAGTCAAGCATAACATCACAATTAAGCATATTAAATGTGAAACATAGATTAAGTATTACATCGATTGAAATGAGAGTTTTAAAACATAGTACAAGTCCATAGAGGATCAAAAGAGACTACGACTATTAAAACTCTAAGTACCCCCTTCCAATCCCCCCTGGCATCAATACACCAAAAAGGAAAAGATAGAAGGCGAGCCCTAATATCTACTCTTCATCCACATCATCATCGTCGTCATCTTCGCCTTGGTGCCACTCAGTATCGCTCTCCGTGGCCTTCGGATCATTGGCATCATCATCATCACCTTCTTCCTCGAATGGAGCCGCCGTGGAGGTGCTAACATCACAAAATTGAGCTAGTTCTTTGGCAGTGAACTCTGGAAATGGAGTCATCTCTCCATCACTCTCCGCGGCGGGAGACATGGGGACTTCGCGCTTGTCGCACATCGCTTTGATATACTTCTCTTGGCGACGCTCCTTGCAACGTTGCCGAACTTCTGCCTTCCGGCAAGAGGTGAAAATAGCCTTGAAGCACTTGAAAAAGCCACTTCTAGATTGTGATGGAGGGGGAGGAGGTGGTGAAGCCACGAAGTGAGAGGATGAAGCAGGAGGATCCACGTTCTTCCTTCGAGGTGCAGCTGGCTCCGGAGGAGAATCTGTGGACGGAGTCTTCTATGAATGATGTCCTTCTTGAAAGTTAGCCCTGACACCTTCTCAATCATGAACATAATGTAGGGAGCATATCCACATGATCGGTTGGGTGTGTGACAGATGTTGAAGATGTCATCAAAGATGTAATCCACCACGTTGAAACCGACATCTCCATCAATGAGCACCATCAAATGTCTCAAACTGCATTGGAGGATGCCCGCATCTCCATCTTTGGGGGCTATGGTCTTCCGGAGCACACATTAAAGCACACTATATAAGGGCTTTATGTTCCGAATGTGTCCCGCCTCATATTGAACTCCATGACGTGGATACATGTAGTCCAACACATCTAGATCAACTGGCTTGAGGTTGGAAATGATGATCTCATTCTCAAGTTGATCTTCCAAGTCAAGAAACTGAGCGAATTCCAAATAGGTAGTAGAATATTGCTCTCCATGGGTCATCCAAGTGATGCTCCAATCTCCATCTGTGTGGAAGTAGACTGTAGAGTAGAACTGCACTATGACTTCCACATTCCAATCATATTGGAAAGCCTAAGCTTCTTCAAACCATGTCGTTCAATAGCTTCAATCACGACATTGAATGAGGCATGATTCTTTTGTGCCATGAAGTCCAATCAATCCATTGAGCATCCATCACCAGGGTTTGCTTTGTCATGTAGACAGTCCAGTAGTAGTCACAGTGGAAGTCACACCAAAACCGAGGGTCGGCAGTGTGTCTATCCTGTTGATACACGTTGACCATCCTTTACTTCCTCGCCTTTTCATCCCCTTTGCCATTGACAATGTTAGCTTCAAAAGCATCTTGGTGATTGGGGTTCCTAGCAGGAGAAGACATCCTTAAGGGCCCTATATGTTGAGAGGGTCCCTTCTTGGCTTTGATTGTGGGTTTCTTAGCCACTGGAACTCTTTTCTTGGGTGCATCATCCACTGGTGCCTTGACCTTGTCCTTGGATCCCCTGGCCTCCTGAGTCCTTGTCTTCTCTCCCATGGTGACAAGACTCTTCATGTTCTTTGGGGCTGCATCAGTTGCAGCTGAGTTATGTGCCTCCCTTTGCTTCTTCTTGGCATTTCTTTTCCCCGACTGCGATTCGAGGGAGAGCTATAGCAAGCTCTCGCTCCTCACAGTCCCGACGATAGAGTGCTTGCCTCCCTGCCTCAGCCTCAGAATCGGAAAGGGGCAAGTAGTCGGAATCCGACATCGTCGATGAGAAGTGATGTAAAAGAGAGCTTATGAGTCCAAGGAAGTGGAATATTGCATTAGAATTCAAAAAAAGATCAATTTTAGGGTTATCACTGTGCAATCCGTACTTGTCCGCCCAAGGGTCAGACTAATCCGTACAAGCCGGACTTGTCCGCCCTAAGGCCGAACTTGCCCGGTTTACACAGCAAGAACCCTAATCTTGAGGATTTTGCAAAATCTACGTATCTAGCCACAATATTGGAGGTATGGAATCACAATGACATAGAGAACAACTTTTGTGAAGAGGGTTCCATCAAATGACCTAAAAGAATTGAATTTTGAAGGATTTAGGGTTAGACCAAAAATACCTCTTCAAGTCCTCAAATCGATGAAATTTGGACGAGAATCAGCCTTGGATGCTTGGGGATGAGTTCCCATGCACCTTAGGGCTTAAATCCACGGATTGGAAACGGTTTTTGGTGGAGGGAAGTGAAAATCGCCGATTTGGTGGTGGTCTTCGTGTTTTTAAGGAGACAGAGTGTTTTGAATAGAAGTGACCGTTCGAGGGGTTCCTGGGGAGTTTTAGTTCCCAGGGGTCAGACTAGTCTGACTGGATACACGGACTTGTCCGGCCTGCGGACAGGGTCCGGACTAATGTGATCAGCAGGACTAGTCCGGCCGGAGGGGCAGACTAGTCCGATTCAAAGGCTGAAAAATTATATATATTAAGTTTTCAACAGATATTTGATCCTTTTGGACTATATTTTCACAAAAGATCTTTGTAAACATGATCAGTAAGCAATCAACAATCAAACTATGACCATAATTCACAAAGATTCGATAATCTCAAATAGTCTTATAGAAAATTGAGGAAAAAGAATTTTTAGCAAATATGTATGAATTTTGAAGCAAATATATGTAACAATCAGATGTGCAAGACTCAAGCCACATTTCAAGAAAGACATTGAGCTCACTCCTAAGTTCACAAAATCTTTTTTCATCTAGGGGCTTGGTGAAAATATCGGCCAATTGCTTTTTGGTTCTCACATGGGAAATTATGTCTCCTTTGATGGAGTGATCTCCCAAGAAGTGGTGACAAATATCGATGTGTTTGGTCCTTGAGTGTTCAACTGAATTGTGGGCTATTTTCATGGCACTCTCATTGTCACATAGTAGGGGGATATGGCGCAAGTTTCTACCATAGTCCCTAAGAGTCTGTTGCATCCAAAGAAGTTGTGCGCAACAACTTCCGGCGGCGACATACTCCTTTTCAAGTGTGGAAAGAGAAATGGAGTTTTGTTTCCTTGAGGATCAAGATACTAGAGATCTATCAAGGAATGGGCAAGTTCTGGAGGTACTCTTCCTATCAACTTTGCAGCCCGCATATTCTGCATCGGGATATCCAATGAGGTTAACTTAGAGCCCTTGTGGTACCAAACTCCTAGGCTTGGTGTGTAAACAAAATATCTAAGAATTCTCTTAACGGCGGTCAAATGACACACCTTAGGAGTGGCTTGAAATCGAGCACACATACAAACACTAAGCATGATATCGGGCCTATATGCACATAAGTAAAGTAATGAACCTATGATGGACCGATATACCTTTTGGTCCACACTTGGAGCATCTTCATTAAGGTCAAGGTGGTTCCCATTGGAGTCTTGATGGGTTTGGCTTCGTCCATGTGAAACTTCTTGAGTATGTCTTGTATGTACTTTGTTTGACTAATGAACGTGCCTTCCTTGAGTTGCTTCACTTGAAAACCTAGAAAGAACTTTAACTCCCCAATCATGGACATCTCAAACCTCTCGTTCATTATCTTGGAAAACTCATCACAAAAAGCTTCTTTAGTATAACCAAATATAATGTCATTGACATATATTTGGGAAACAAACAAATCATTATTAAAATGATTAGTGAACAAAGTATAGTCGTCCTTCCCAATTTTGAAACCATTTAGAGTTAAGAAATCTCTAAGGCACTCATACCAAGCTCTAGGAGCTTGTTTGAGGCCATAGAGAGCCTTACACAATTTGTAGACATGGTTTGGGATGTATTGATCTTCAAAATTGGGGGGTTGCTCCACATACACCTCTTCTTTGATTGGACCATTAAGGAATGCACTCTTGACGTCCATTTGGTATAGCTTAAAATCATGTTGAGTAGCAAAGGCAAGTAATATATGAATTGATTCAAGCCTAGCTACGGGAGCAAAGGTTTCATCGAAATCCAAATCTTCGCCTTGTGAATAACCTTTGACCACAAGTCTTGCTTTGTTCCTTGTAACCACCCCGTGTTCATCTTGCTTGTTGCAGAACACCCACTTGTTGCCAACAACATTCACATTAGGCCTCTTCAGTAGCTCCCATACTTGATTTCTTTCAAAGTTGTTGAGCTCTTCTTGCATAGCCATCACCCAATCCAGATGTCGTAGTGCCTCTTCAACCTTGTGAGGCTCTAAAGAAGAAACAACAGAGTAATGTTTCAAAAGTTTGCAACACGAGATTGAGTAGTTACCCCCTTGGAGATGTCTCCAAGGATATTGTCAACGAGATGGTCCCGTTGAACGCTTTGATGCACTCTTGGGTGATGTGTTTGAGGTCTTGGATCTTCATCTTCATATTCCTCATTTTCTTCGTCTCCCCCTTGATTGATGCCTCCATTTTCTTTTCTTGGAGCGCATCTTGGGGGACTTTGAGATTAATTATTTGAGGAAGAGCTTGCTTGATGTGTGTGATTATCACTTGAGTCTTGAGATTGTTCTTGTGGTCGAATGTCTCTAAGTGCCATCCTTCCTATCACCACTTGTGGAGCTTCTTCTTGATCTAGCACATGACGATCAACTTTCTCCAATTGGGAGCCATTAGTCTCATCAAACACTACATCACGTGCTATTTCAACAATTCCGGAGGATTTGTTGGAGACACGATAGGAGTAAGTATTTGAGTCATAACCAAGCAAGAAACCTTCATCAGACATAGAAGCGAACTTCGAAGTCCCATGCTTCTTGTTAAGAATGTAGCATTTGTACCCAAAAATACGAAAGTAAGAAATGTTGGGTTTGTTACCGGTTGGAGCTCATAAGACGTCTTCTTCAAGACGCGGTGAAGGTACAACCGGTTTATGGCATGGCAAGTGGTGTTAACCACTTCTGCCCAAAACCGGTCTGACGTCTTGTATTCGTCAAGCATGGTTCCCATCTCGATGATGGTCCTATTATTCCTCTCGGCCACCCCATTTTGTTGAGGGGGGGGGGGGGGGGGGTAGGGGGCCGAGAACTCATGCTTGATGCCTTCTTCATCCAAAAACTCTTCAACTTGAGTGTTCTTGAATTTGGTCCCACTTTCACTCCTTATAGTCTTGATACTTAAGGAGAACTCATTTTGAGCTCTCCTCAAGTATTTCTTGAGGACACCTTGAGTCTCACTCTTATAATGCAAAAGAACACCAAAGTGAAACGTGAAAAATCATCAACAATCACAAGACCATATTTGTTACCGCCGATACTTATGTAGGCGATTGGACCGAAGAGGTACATGTGTAGAAGATTCAACAGTCTTGTTGTCGTTATGATGTTCTTGGATGGATGTTTAGCTCCAACTTGCTTTTCGGCTTGACATGCGCTACATGGCCTATCCTTTTCAGACACAACATTCTTCAACCTACGGATGTGCTCACTCTTAAGAAGTTTTTGCAAATATCTCATCCCAACATGGGCTAGTCTTCTATGCCAAAGCCAACCCATGTTAGTTTTTGCAATTAAGCATGTATCAAGTTGGGCTTTATCCGCGGAGAAATCCACAAGATAGAGCTTTCCCTTGAGTACACCCTTAAAAGCAATTGAGTCATTGCTTCTCCTTGTGACAGTTGCACTCTCATTAGTGAATAAACAATTATAACCTTTGTCACATAGTTGTGATATGGACAAGAGGTTATAATCAAAGGAATCAACATGTAAGACATTGGAAAGAGTATGATTAGAGGATATTACAATTTTATCGGTACCAAGGATTTTTCCTTGGCTATTGTCCCCAAAGTAGATCCCTTCACTTAAATCTTCATTTTTCTCATATTCCAGAAACATCCTCTTCTCTTCGGTCATGTGATTTGTGCATCCACTATCAAGAACCCATTTGGTTCCACCAGAGGAATATGCCTACAAAAAGAAGTTAAGCCTTGGCTTTAGGTACCCAAGCGGTGTTGGGTCCTTTGATGTTAGTCAAGAGGCACTTGAGCACCCACACACAAGGTTTTGGACTCTTGCGGTGTGGCCCGACATACCTAGCATAAGATTTACGAAACTTGTTCCTTAATAACACATATGTGGCATCAAAGTCATGGAAGAATGGATGAGGTTCCTTCTTAGGCGTTTTAGGAGATGTAGCAATGTTCTTCCCCTTGCTGTTGTTATATGAACCTCCTTTGACAAAAACAATCAAGTCTTTGCCATTTTTGGGATTTTTGGCGTTTTGCCTCCTCTCCCTAGAATAGCCAAGACCATCATTGAAAAGGAGATGTCTTGTGTTGGTATATGCACTACGTGCATATGCCATTTTCTCCTTGTCAAAGATGCCACCTTTCGGTGCTTGGTTGTTTTGTGCCAACTTAAGCTCATCTTTAAGTTTTAATATCAAGTTATAGTATTTGCAAGGTTTAGTTGTTTCGATTTTGATATTTGTGGAAGGTGAGCTTTTAGAGGAGGAAGGTGCATTGACCTTGAGAGACTCCACTTGTGTTTTAAGGATCTTGTTTACTTTTGTCAAGCTAACAAGTTCATCCTTTAACACAATTGTAGTTTTCTCAAGGTTTGAGCAAGTTTCCTTGCTCAAAGCGAGTTCACGCTCAAGTGCATTGATTCTTTCTCTTTCAAGCTCCAAGAGCTCCTCAAACTCTTGACATCTCTCCTTTTCTTGGATGAGCATGTCCTCTTGACGGTTGATGAGATCCTCCTTCTCAAATATCTCCTCCGTTAGCAACTTCAACCTTTTCAAGGTACTCTTACTCATATCCTTAAGCATATGTTCATATTCACTACTACTATCAAAATCATCATGTGAATAAATTGAAGAGGTTGATTTAGATTTAACCTTGTTTCTTCCCTCCTTAGCCATGAGGCAAGTTGGCCTTGAATTCTCCAAGTTGGGGAAGAGGTTGTTCTCCGTGGTTGACTTCTTCATAGCAATAGTTGCTATCTTTTCTTCTTCATCGGAGGAGGATTCATCATTTGAATCCCACTCCCTTCCAATGTGGGCATGTACCAATTGCTTCTTCTTCTTGAAATATTTCTTTTCTTGAGACTTTCCCTCCTTCTTCTTCTTGTTCTCTTCATGTGGGCAATCCACAATGAAGTGGTCGTATTCTCCACAATTGTAGCACACCCTCTTTGATCTTATTTTGGGCTTGTCTTTGCTCTTGCCTTCATGGTGGTAGCTCCCCCTCTTTCTTCTCCACATCCTCTTGATGTTTTTGATGAAGAGTGTCTCTTCCTCATCGGTGTCAGGGCTCTCTTCATCACTCTCTCCCTTTTCTTGAGATCTAGAGGATGTTGCCTTGAACGCAACATATCTTTTCTTGGAAGAGGAGAGCTTTTGAAGGTTGTTGTAGAACATGGCTTCTTGCTCCATCATCTCATGATTGATGATCCTCCCTAGTACTTCTTCAGGAGTCATCTTGTGGAATCCCGGACTCTCACGAATTAGGAGCAAAGAGTGACGTTTTGAGGCATGAATGCTCGAATCATCCTCTTTACCAATTCATGGTTGGTACACCGGGTACTTCCATAAGATCGGCTCTTGTTGGTGAGGGTCTTGAGGCAGTTGTACATGTCTTGGGAGACTCACCATCCTTGATAGTGAATCTCCCAAGTTCTCCTTCAATCATCTCGATATTTGCCTCCAGTATGACACGGTTGCCCTCATGAGCCGTCTTGAGCGTGTCCCATATTTCCTTGGCCACCTCCAATCCTTCAATGCAGTTGAACTCCTCTCGAGTTAATGAGGAGGTGATTACACCAACCGCTTGTGCATTGCGGTCGAGGAGGACGACTTGCTCCGAAGTAATCACCATAAGGATTCCGCCCTGTTGCAACGATTGTACTGCAACGAATACTAAATCATTGCAGTAAGCTTGGTCTTTTGCCACGATTCACTAGTTCGTGTCATTAGCATCTATTGCCATGGAACACGATCGTTGTATTAGGATCTGTTGCCACGTGGAATTAGGATCTATCGCCACGAATCTGTTGCCACGATTCACTAGTTCGTGGCATTAGCATCTATAGCCACGGAACCCGATCGTTGCATTAGGATATGTTGCTACGATTCAATAGTTCATGGAATTAGCATGTATCGCCACAGAACCCGATCATTGCATTAGGATCTGTTGTTGCGATTCACTAGTTCGTGGTGTTAGGATCTATCACCATTGAACATGATCGTTGCATTAGGATCTGTTGCCACGATTCACTAGTTCATGGCGTTAGCATCTATCACCACGAAACACAATTGTTGCATTAGGAACTTTTGCCATGCATCACCAGTTCGTGGCCAGGATTTATCGCCACGAAACACAATCGTTGCATTAGGATTTGTTGCCACGAAATATTGGTTCGTGGCGTTAGGGCCTATCGCCATAGAGCACAATCCATTAGGAACTTTTGCCACGATTCAACACTTTGTGGCGTTAGGATCTATCGCCATGAAACACAAACGTTGCATTAGGAACTTTTGCCACGATTCACCAGTTCGTGGCGATAGGATCTATCGCCACGAAACACTATCATTGTATTAGGATCTGTTGCCACAAAATACCGGTTGGTGGCGCTAAGATCTATCGCCATGGAACATAATCGTTGCATTAGGAACTTTTGCCACGATTCACCAGTTTGTGGCGTTAGGATCTATCGCCATGAAACACAAATGTTGCATTGGGAACTTTTGCCACGATTCACCAGTTCGTGGCATTACGATCTATCGCCACGAAATACAAACGTTGCATTAGGAACTTATGCCACGATTCACCAGTTCGTGGCGATAGGATCTATTGCCACAAAACACTATCGTTATATTAGGATCTGTTGCCACGGAATACCGGTTGGAGGCGTTAAGATCTATCGTCACGGAACATAATCGTTGCATTAGGAACTTTTGCCACGATTCACCAGTTCTTGGCGTTAGGATCTTTCGTCTTGGAACACAATCGTTGCATTACAAACTATTGCCACGACTCACCACGATTCAATATCGGCTTGCTTCTAAGCTTGCTGCTAAATAGAATAGCGGCTTCTATCTTTTCAAATAAAAAACAAATAGTTCACGCACAGCTAGCTCACACAGTACTTATATAAAAAAATTATCATCTTTGTTGTCCTCCCCCAATATTGGAGGTACAATACCATCATTGATATATGTATCATCATCGTTGTCATCATCGTCGTTGTCGTCTTCATTTGAAAGAGCGGAAGCATCACCGGTTGCTCCCTCAATGTCATTCCTATCCCATGCGGTCCTATCCTCATTTATATCAGTAAGTCGTTGATCATCAAATGTCTTAGTATCCATCATCTCAGTGACATTATTTCCACTGTTTCCAGGGGGCATGGCAAAAAGGTTTCGTGGCTTCGTTTTAACAACTGTAGCCCATTTAGGTTGCTTCACACTTCTAACATAAAAAACTTGTTCTGCTTTGGTGGCTAGAATGTAAGGCTCATACTTAAATTGAGAAATAGTAGTGTCAACATCTATCATTCCGTATCGATCCATTTTGTAGCCTCTGCTTTGGCTCTGATCGGAACGAGGCCGATCAAACCAGTCACATTCAAATAACAAAACCTCTTGATTTTTTTCAAAATCAACAAAAATCATTTTCTTGATTACTCCATACCACTCATGATCACCATCCCAAACAACAACACCACTGTTTTGCGTTCGTAAATCTTTTTCCACCTCTGCTGTTTGAAAGAAGAAGCCATTTATGAATGATCGACTAAAAAAATGTGTCCGACGATCAGGTCCTCTAGATAATGCATACAAATAATCAGTTACTTTGCCTTCTTTGTGTAATGTCGTAATCTGTACACGTTAATTTGTAGAAAAGGGGTCATCGATAAACCAACTTCAGAATAGATATTTCTTCAATATTTCATCAAAGTAGAAACTTGCATGTACTTACTCGTTTCTGAAACCAATAAACAAACTCATCTCTATGGCGTTTTTCAACATCACGAGAATGAATCTTTTTCAGCTCTTCAAAATGCTCACTGAAAAGGGTACAAAATTAAATTAGCCATCTACAATAAGCATGATCCAATATAGTTTAGAACATCTGAGTTATACGTACTTGATCTATGGAGCAACCTCTTCAACATTAGAAATATTATAATGCCTGATGTTATGTAGTTCCACCATAGTAAGTTGGCCCCATTTAAACTTTTTTTAGAATTATCAACTTCTGTAAATATATTAGACTCGAGAGAAGGTTCATTCCTAGCTGCAACTTCATGACCTTCTGGCCTATTAAGCTTGGTGCTGATGTTATCCAAAAACTAACTACAAAAAATCATACACTCTTCCATAATATATCCCTCATCTATAGAACCCTCCGGGTGAGCTCTATTACGTACATACCTCTTCAATGTACCAAGGTACCTCTCAATTGGATACATCCATCTGTAAGAAACAGGTCCACCCAAGCGAGCTTCTTTGGCAAGATGGATTGGAAGATGTACCATGATATCAAAGAAAGCGGGAGGAAGCAACATCTCAAGCTTACAAATTCTTTCAGGAAATTGTTCAATCATCTTATCCAAATCTGGTCGGCCAATTCTTTAGAACAATTACAAAAAAGAATATGCTAAACTCAATTAAAGGTTCAACAACCTTTTCAAGCAATATGTCACGTATTGCAATAGGAAGGAGCTTCTGAAATATAATACGGCAGTCATGAGTTTTTAGACTTGATACCTTACGTGCTGTTATGTCCACACTTCTCTTGATGTTTGAGGCATAACCATCGGGCATCTTCACATCCGCCAAAAACTTGCACAAGGTGGTCTTCTGATCTTTTTGCAAAGTATATGATGCTGATGGAAAATCATACTTCCCTTTCATACCCACTAGATGTTGCTTTGGCCGTATACCCATTTCCTGCATATCAAAACGAGCTTGTAGACTATCTTTTGTTTTACCATCCATATTAAGCAATGTCCCCAATATGCTATCACAAATGTTTTTCTCAATGTGCATGACATCCAAGTTATGCCTTATTAGCAATGTCTTCCAACACTGGAGCTGAAAAAATATACTTTTCTTCTTCCAACTATGCCACCTATCTTCCTTAGTGCACTTTCTCTTATTATTCGTCTTTCCAAAACTCACTTGATCAAAAGTCTCGTATTGTTGGAGTACTTCGTGACCAGAGAGTGATGTTGGAGCCTCTCTATTCTCTATTTTGTTGTTGAATGAAGCTTTGTCCCGACGCCACTGGTGATCCTGAGGTATGAAATGATGATGACCCATGTAGCAATACTTTCGTCCATGTTTCAACCACAAGGCGTCAGTGTTTACATGGCAGTATGGACATTCTAGCCTACCTTTTGTGCTCCATCCACATAGCATTGCATATGCTGGAAAATCATTTATTGTCCACAATATAGAAGCTCGCATGAGAAATGTCTCTTTGTTTGAACTGTCGTATGTTTCAACACCATCAGACCATAATTTCAGTAGCTCATCAATCAAAGGCTGCAGATACACATCGATGTTGTTTCCAGGTGACTTTGGCCCAGGAATTATCATTGACATCAACCAATAAGGTTGCTTCATACACAACCAAGGTGGTAGATTATAAGGGATTAGAATCACCGGCCATGTACTGTAAGAAACATTCATTACTCCAAAAGGATTGAAACCATCAGATGCTAGCCCAAGTCTTATGTTGCGAGGATCAGATGAGAAATTTGGGTGAATGCTATCAAAATGCTTCCATGCTTTTGAATCTGCAGGATGGCGTAATATTCCATCATCAATACATTCTTCTTTGTGCCAGCGCATGTTTGATGCCGGAATAACACACAGTCTTTGACACATGCATCAATCTTTTTGTAGCTCAGCCCGAGGTCACGAACAACCTTCTGAACTTTATCAAGTGTATTAGGAATGCAATGGCCCTCTGGAAGCACATATGAGAATAGTTCAAGGATCAACTCACACGCTTTTTTGCTCAAACCAATTAAACACTTTATCTGGTACAACCCGACAATGAAGGATAATTGGGTCAACTTCTCACAAACTGGATACAACTCCTTTTTGGCATCATTTAATAAGTCATAGAATAACTTTGCACACCCAGTTGGCTCCTGCTGGTTTATAGCATTTTCTGGATCATGAACATTTGCTGAAGTACCACCATGATCAGTGCCTCTAAGTGGACTGGACAACATATTTTCCATAGCAGCATCATAAAAAATTATCTCCTCATTATTTGCTGATTGCTCAGCAATATTTTTCTCAACTCGTTTTTCTCCATGGTGTACCCAACAAGTATAATCAAATGACATCCCATTATGAAGCAAGTGAAGATGAACTTCCTTGTGTTTCTTGTGGCAAATATTACGACATTTCGTGCAAGGACAAGGCTTAGTTTCTTCTTTACGAGTGCACTGGAATGCTAAAATTAAAAATGACTTCATTCCATCCTGCCACTCCTTCGTACGCCTGCCTTTTCCCATCCACGTCTTATCTTCTGACATCGCTTCCTATAATTCAATCAGCGTATCCGTAAGAGGATTGAACTACAATAACATTATATGAGCAATTGTACCTAGCATTGTTGCTCCTCCACGTGCGGCGGCTGGCGGATGCACCTCCACGCCGGTGGACGGCGGATGCTCTTCTAAGAGCGTGGCGGCTGGCGGATGCTCCTCCAAGAGTGTGGCGGCCAGCGGATGCTCCTCCAAGAGCGTGGCGTCCGGCGGATGCTCCTCCAGGTGTGTTTCGTGCAATCGAGAGAGGGGCCGTTGTGGATCGAAGGGTCCAGCGGGGAGGCAACCAGGACAAAGCGTACGTGAAGCTATCAAAGTAGGTCCAACACTACGCTTGGCCGCTTGTTACTCGTGGGCTGAAACTGCGTTGAGTCACTTTGTATTCCTAGGACGAAAATATGCTGGGACGCTTGGTGTTCGTCCCCATGACACGTGAGCCCATGTACGTGCGCGCGTCTGGCTCTGGCAATTTGTAATCTAAATAAGTCGATGTAGCAATGGGGGTGGTATTCCGATCAAAGGGGAAAATTTGGCGTTGTTAAAGGAGATGTTTTTCGATAAAAGGAGAAATTTTTAATTTGACACGGAAAGGGCCCAGCGTATGCGGGGAAAAATTATGCTTATAAAAAATCGCGGTTTGCATCCCTCTCGGTTATCGCAACGGCTCGACGTGTCCCATCGGCTTCACTGACAAATTTTTTAATTTGACACAGAAAGGGCCCAGAGCTTATATAAAAAACATCCGCCCCGTACACGCCTCATACACGTTCCATTCGACTTCGACGGGGCGAGCGGACGATGTCGAATGGAACATGGCCGAGTCTTGTACAACATCTTTTTTCAATCGGATGTGTAACGTCAATAGCGTGCGTTGCCTTATATTCTCGTTGCAACGAGCTCAACTTTCCGAGGTGGGACAAATTGTTCACAGCTTGTCAAAATCGCTCGCACAAATTCGTTACGGACACCGGGTATAGGAGTAGTGGTAATGATTACACCGCGTATTATTAGGGGTATTGGGCCAGTGTTACGTTGGGGCCAGTGGTATATAGATGGTGCCACGATCAGGGAAGTGCGATTGAAGACACGAGAAGGAAGTACGTGTGGCACCATCTGAGAACGGTATGCACTTGCTCTCCGGTGCATCGTTAAAGGAGATGTTTTTCGATAAAAGGAGAAATTTTTAATTTGACACGCAAAGGGCCCAACGTATGCGGGAAAAAATTATGCTTATAAAAAACTGTGGTTTGCATCCCTCTTGGTTATCGCAATGGCTCGACGTGTCCCATCGGCTTCACTGGTAGTTTTTTAATTTGACACGAAAAGGGCCCAGGGCTTTATCTGAAAAACATCCGCCCCGTACACGCCTCCTACACATTCCTTTCGACTTGGACTGGGCGAGCGGACGATGTCGAACGGAGCGTGCAGAAGTCTTGTAAGACATATTTTTTCAATCAGATGTCTGACTACAATAGCGTATGTTGCCTTATATTCTCGTTGCAACAAGCTCAACTTTCCGAGGTGGGACAAATCGTTCACAGCTTGTAAAAATCGCTCGCATGAATTCATTACGAACACCACGCGCGGGGGCAGACGTAGGGAATATGCCAGGTGACCAGTGCACAACCTGGGCCCAGGTGGTGCATAGATTGCAAGTGACAAGGATACGATTCTTGGAATTAATCCTGGCATTATCCCTATCATGTCCGGCCATCATACGACCTCGTTCGTTCATGTGCACACATGTCACAGTCATGCAACTGCTTCATCCGTCCGTTCATGTGGACACATGTCACAAATGTGGAACGGTATGCACATCCTTGGATATGCATACTGTATCCATAATTTTTTTCCTCCTTTGGGTAGGAGTGGATCCACTTCAATCTAAGTGGATTGGAGAGTGTCCGGCCATCATACGACCTTGCGTAATGAAGATTTTTGAATCTGATATACTCCTCTTTTTAATTCTTATCGTTATGACCATAAGTTGCATTGTCTCAACCAAACACCACGTACAACAACAATGACTCAGCGGAATTAGGAACTGGCCAATTAAAATGGAAGTCAGCAGTCTCACGGTTCATAGATCGAAATGCGCACCATACTTTTTCTTACTTCTTTTTTCTATCCATAACTGTGAGACTGCTGAGGTCCATCTTCACCTGCACATATGTACGGTCTGGGTGTGCCGACGGTGTACCTTAACCCCCGTCGTGCATCCCCGGTGGTGGTTGGAAGACCCCTGCAGGTATGTTCTGATTCTTGTCCTCCAACTCCATCTAGGTTTCCGATGACGCATGCGGTTCACCACCAGACAAAACAACAAAGCCTTGGTGATGAGCGGCATGCAAATTTCTTGATGAAAAACTGACTGTGGGGGACTCCCGTTCTGTCCTCCCATGTGTCATCCCGTTGATGTGTCAAAATGTTATTGGTCCCTTTATTAATGCTTAGTTTAACTAGTATACCGTCACAACAAATAAGATGATGACACGTCAGTGGAAGTACGCATGAGAGTACAAATGGGAGGAGGCAAGCGGGCGACATGCAAGTTTTTTGTTGAAAAATTGACTACAAGGGCCGCATTTAGTTTTTCATATAAAAACTTGCATGCCGCTCAACACCGAGGCTATGTTGGTTTGTCTGGTGGTGAACCGCTGGCATCATCGGAAACCTAGAGATGGAGTAGGAGGATAGGAATCAGAGCATACCTGTAAGGATCCTCCCAACAACCACCGGGGATGGACGACGGGGGGTTAAGGTACACCACCAGACCCGTACCGTACGTGTACCCGTCAGCCGTGTACTAGTTTCTTCGAACCTCCGGCAGAAGAAAGCAGAAGCATGCAGGGAAAGATTACTGGTCTCGGTACTATTTTGTATGGAGAATGTTTGTTGTGCATTCATCAGGGAACACAGATACACTTTATATAAGCTAGCTAGTATAGTGTGAAACCAAAACTAAACCCTTTCGCACTAAACAGATTCAAAAGCTAGCGTTAATGACTAAACGTAGGCCAACACAATCAAACAATGACGTTAGACCAACACAGTCAACAATGACTGTTACATGTGTGCGTGCTTATCCTTTCTACAGTCTGGTGGTGAACCGCCTGCATCTTCGGAAGCCTAGATGGAGTTGGAGAACAGGAATCAGAGCATACCTGTCTGTACTAGGATCGCCTGATGTAGCGACATTTTACTGTATTTAAATAAAACTAAATTCTATAACAAATTAACAGGATTAAAAACACATTAACTATCGAGGACATTAGGGAGAGTTCCGATGCTTTCATTTTGTAAACTTGACAAGAACTCAAGAGTTTTTATTTTCATTGCCTCTTGTTTGCATCAGCATGAAGTACAATATTGTGTCCTTTTTGCCTAGAGCATGAAGTCGTATAGATCAACTGCAATAATTAATGAGGAAATGTCATATTTAAAAAGACTCCTGAAAATAGGATGCAGTAAAATTCACTATGTCAGGCGATCCTGGTCTGCCTGCAAGGATCTTCCCAACAACCACCGGGGACGACACAAGGGGGTTAAAATGCATCGGCACACCAGCCTGGACTATACGTGTACCCGGCCAGCCGCGTAGCTTCGTTTTATATTTTATTCCCTAGGCTTAAAAGTTTGCTCTTTCTCTCTGTTTTTGTTCTGTTTGCTCTTCCCTAGGCTTAAAAGTTTTATATTGTAAAATATTTTTACATATGTAATATGACATAGGATATATCACTTCATGGTTTTGCAAAAAAAAAAAATGGAGGAGAAATATGTATATCCCATGCAACTACGTAAATCCACCCCAATTAATTAGCTAGTTATTTTTTAAGATGATAAAAAATTATTATCTTTTCCTAAGTGAAGTGGCCGGGGTAGATGATGTACATGGCATAATAGCTTCTGTGGCATGCCAATGTGGATGTCCAACTCAGACTAAGGATGAAAGTGAAACAGTTTTTTGAAGTTGATGGACTAAATAATTGACCCATTTGAAAGTTGAAGGACCAAACTTAGTTTTGATTGAAAGTTTGAGGATGAAGTTGAGTATTGCCAGCCTGATGAGCTCAAGCTCGAAAAGTTCGAGTAAGCTCATTTGTTGTTGTCATCTATGATATGTACGTATGATTAATGACACTATATAATTCTATTATAAATGTTCTATGGGACATATTTTTTATATATGATAGAAACAAATTCGCTCGAGTTCGACTCGTTGACAGTCCTACATGTAATTAAAGTTTTAGTGCAATTGTGTAATAAAAGATTTTCATCCGTTGGATCTATACATCCTATGGTTATTACATCTTTTCATTTAACCCCTTCCACCACCACCACCCTTCCACCTGGTGGAGGGGGTTAAATCAAAAGATTCAACAACCGTAATGTAGATCGATCCAACGGTTGAATATGGTTGATTGCACGATAGCACCAAACATCTGATTACATTCTAGTTCAACCCAACTTTAAAACAGGAAATCTTTTGTCACTGATTAATCCAGTCGTGATGTTTTTCTCTTCTTGTTTTTGTGATGTTTTATTTTTTCTTGTTTCGTGATACTAATTTTCATGTTTTGTACTTCCTCCTTCCCATATTACTTGTCGTTAATAATTAGGACAAGTTTTATAGTTCAAATATGAACTAAAAAACTTGTTCTAATGACAAGTAATATAGGTAGGAGGCTGCACCGTTTTATGATAATGAACTCAATGTTGTTCGTCTGTTTCATCTGTTATTTTGTTTTCTATCACCTGTTTAGTGAACTATCTGTTCTATCTGTATTCTCTGTTAATGAATGACCCTCCACACCGCGGGTGGTTTCTAATGTTGTCTGTACGATATTTTAGCCGGTGGAGGTGCTAAGAGATCGCCCGCGGCGGGGCCTGCAAAGCGGTTTGTAAAGTAGTATACAGTACTAACAGGTAGCGGTGACTGGAAGGAAAAGTGGAGACAATCAACAGAGAGAATAAAAAAGAAAGGACGATAAAAATGTTAGAAAAAGATAGGTAGAACTCAACGTACCACTGGCCCTATGCCCCTATACGTGGTGTAATCATTACCACTACTCCTATACGTGACCAGAAGTTATTACCACTGCTTCAAAGGAATTTCTGCGAACTAGATGTGCCGATTAGTTTATATTGTGTTTATTGGGGATTATGTAATAGCTAGTTCTATCGATTAGCGATGACTGGAATGAAAAGTGGAGACAATGAACAGAGAGAAGGGAACACTGGTTTCCTTTGTTCCAAACTACTGTATGATTAAATGTATTTCATTTCCGGAAGAATCCATTTCTTTAAACTTTCCCGTGAGTTTCCTTTGATGCAAATGGGGCTAAACAAAAGACGAGCGCGCATAGGGGAAACACAACAAGTGCAACATTCATCAGAGACGAGCGGGCATAGGGGAAACACATACAAGTCTATTTTATATACTCCCTTTGTTCTCTTTTAATTGGCGTTGGGAGAACTAGGGGTGCATCCAAACGGGAATGGAGGAAATATAACCCATAGAGTGCAACGCCTGACGGCAGATTAGGTCATGCTCGTGCTTAATCCTATATTTCTCAATACAGAAGACTCTCCACTCCCCCCACGTACCTGTCCTGCCGCAGCGGGCAGTTCCCTGGTGCCCCCCTATTGAGCAGCCCCATGTGTCATCGTCAATGTTGGGAACCGCCACTGACGGCGCTTCCGGACGAGGCTTGCCCAGGAACCTCCAGACGACACCATCGATACTATTCATGGCTTCAAGCTGCTGGCAGCACTCCTTGTTGGTCCACTTCATCGCAATGAAGCCGACCGCATTGTAGTCGACGTGGGCCTCACCTTTGACCTGCCGGATATACTCGAAGTCGTTGCAGGCCCCATGGTCGGTGTTGTAGCAGAGCATAGCGAGGACGTAGGCCGCCACCATGTGGCGGTTCATGGCCGCCCAGGCAAGGAACTGGGTGCCCGACTGTGCGCGATCGTGCAGGAATACGAGGTCGAACCCGGTGACGTAGCACGCATGAGGGTTGCTGACGACTGCCAGGCGCTTCACGAGGCGGTCATAGCTCCCGTTAAGCTTCCAGGTGCTCTCTCGCTCCAGCGCCACACGCCTGCCCATGGTGCGATCTCGGCACGCCGCGTGCATGGCCTTGTAGGGGGCGCGCAGATTGGAGAGGTCGTCCATGGGCTGCGGGGAGGTTGTGGCGACCCACCCAGCAATCAGGACCGCAATATTGTGCGGTAAGGGGAACTCCATGGGCTTTGAAGGGAACCAATGAGGGCGCGCACGATGGAGACGAAGAGGAAGAGTACGCGCAGAGAAGAGGATGGCCTATGTGTGCTGCGGAGAAGAGGATGGTGTGTCTTTATTAGTACGCGCGGAGAAGAGGATAAGACGCGTGCAGTGATGGTTATGGCTTCTAAACTGCACCGTTTGGAATGCTACTTACAAAACTCGTATGAATGTCTTTCCCTTTCAGAGGATTCCATTCCTTTAAACTGTCCCGTGAGTTTCCTTTGATGCAAAGTAGGCTAAATAAAAGACGAGCGCTGGAGTTATGGCTTCTAAAGTGCAGTTGTACGCTACTTTAGCTGCTGGATTTGTCAGCAGGCAGGAGATCGCCCGAAGCGGGGCCTGCAAAGCGGTCTGTAAAAAGTACTCCTCCCTCCATCCCAACTCAACTGTATTTTTAGCTTTGGTCAAACTTACCTTTGACCAATGATTTCTTGCCTGGTCCTTATCCTGATGATCAAGGTCCCCCGCTTGCTGCCCCAGATGACTTAGGGCACAATGATACTGGCAACCAGAATTAAGTGTCGGATATGTTGTCCACGGCGTAGGGTTATTCAACACAAGGAAAAGGTAGCATATACTAATCTTTCTCCTCATATATACCGTGTTTTAACTAATTTTTTGGCCTCAAATGATCTAAAAAATTACTCCAGATTTGATGATGCCATAATCTAATCGCTGTTCAAAACAATGACGATGCTCATCAAGCTCGCAAGCTCAACTTCATTCATCCTCAAACTATCAATCAAAACTCAGTTTTTGTCCTTGAACTTTCAAATGGGTCAATTATTTAGTCCCTCGACTTCATACAACCGTGGCATGCCACATAAGCTATTATGCCACATCATCTACCCCGGCCACCTCACTTAGAAAAAGTTAATAATTTTTTATCATCTTAAAAAGTAACTAGCTAATTAATTCGGGTGGATTTACGTTAGGGGTGGGCATTCGGTCTACCCGATATTTTGGTCTTTTTCAAAATTCGGTTTCTTGAAATCACTACCCTAATTGTTGTAAAAATATTTGGGTACCAAAATTCCGGTTCGGTCCTATCTGATATATCCGAATTATACATTATATTCATGTCATGTTTGCACAAATTTAATATGATTGATAAATTTAATACCATGAGGTAATTTATTATAAATTGACAAATGAAAAATCACAAATAAACGTTTAAATCCAACAACTTCACACATCACAGCTTGAAAATAAAATATCTAAATTTGAATTGTTCATAGTTTACCACACATAATTTAACTTATTATTTGATGGACCGACTATTCGGTTATTTCAGTTCTCGAGGGTGGTACCCGAACATGAAATTTATTTTTTGGTTATTTATATTTGCTACCCGAAAAGTACCCGATACCCGATATTTTGGTCTTTTCGGTTCCGGTCTCGGTTTTTTTGCCCACCCCTAATTTATGTAGTAGCATGAGATATACATATTTCTCCTCCATGTTTTTTTGCAAAACTATCAAGTGATATATCCTATGTGGATATTACATATGTAAAAATATTGTAAAATATAAAACTTTTTCAAAGGGAAGTCTTAGGTTTCGTCAAATCTATCTTTGACCAATGATTTACATAATTTTGATCTATTTTACTTTTAGATTCACCATGAAAATATTTCCATAATATACAATCTAGTACTACATGTTATTGAAGTTAATAAGTTCCATATAAATCATTGGTCAAAGGTAAGTTCGACCAAAACAGAAATAGAGTTGAGTTGGGGTGAAGGAAGTATTAGACGTTGATGTTTGCCGCATAAGGTTTGGTCCATGAAGCCGTAGCCATTTGTACAGGCGGCTGATGCGACTGGGCGCACTGAGCATACGTGTGCGCCAGTCACCAAGGCGCCTTAAACGCGCGCAACACATGCACATCTTTTAATTCAATTGGAACCGCTCCTCGTCCCATCACCACTACTGCACGCGTCAAGAGACGAACAGTCAGGCTGCTACTACACTATAAGATCACCCATGCACGCCATCGTATCCTGATCCAACTGTACAACTTCAAATAAAGGAGGGCTAGAAGATTGGAGGAAAATAATACAAACTTATAAGAAAAAGGGGAAGAAGAAATAGGATGGCGCTCGTTCTGATACATGAATCGTGAGACTGCTGATATCCATCTTCATTGTCCAGTTCTCGATTCCGCTGATCTCTCCATCATGCATTCACACTAGCTACTCTCTGGTGATTGGACCCAGGGTATCCCGTAGCCCACCCGGCATACCCAGTGGGTGGGCCCCTGAGAAATGTTGTTGTTGTTGTACGTGGTGTTAGGTTGAGACAATGCAACTTGTGGTCGTAGCGATAAGAATTAAAAATTAGAAAGAGTATATCAGATTTAAAAATCTTCATTACTCTCTTTACTTCGGGCTCGGGCCCGTCAAATTCGGTAACTCCTCCGCTCATATCATAACTGCATCAGTTATATATCTAGGTCCGTTTCCAATTAAAATCCAAACTAAAGATGTAGATGAAGGTTTTGCACAAGAGAGAAGTTGCGCCTCACCGCCGCAGACAGCAACCGTAGGGATGACAAGGAGAGAGACCCGATGGTGGGGACTCAGGTGCACAACATGATGTTCGAGGAAGACGTGATCACCACCGGCGTGATGTCCTCTGGTGAGGCAGTGGAGGACTGGCTCGACAAGGTCCTCTCTGTCCACCGTTGGCACCTTCACAAGCTTGTGGTCGGCCTCGATGTCGAGTGGCACCCCATCTACTCCGCCGACCAGAACCCCATCACCGTTCCGCAGCTCTGCGTCGGCCGCCGCTGCCTCATCTTCCAGGTCATCCATGCTGACTACTTCCCCAACGAGCTGGAAGATTTCCTCGGCAATTCCGACTACCGCTTCATCGGTGTGGGCGTGGAGGGTGACACCGACAGACTTTGGAAGGACTAGCAGCTGATGGTGGCCAAAACGGTGGACCTGGCCGAGCTCGCAGGGGCGGAGATGGATCGCCTGAGCCTCCGCCGCGCGGGGCTGAAGGACATCACGAGCGCTGTGATGGGCGCCGACATGGAGAAGCCTTACCGGGTGAGGACAAGCAACTGGGACACGTACAATCTCTCCGACGAGCAGATCAGCTATGCGTGAATCGAAACCTTCGTCTCCTTTGAGGTTGGCTGCAAGCTGCTCTCCGGCGACTACTGATCTTACCACCAAGTTTGCAGATCGGCTGCCGTCGATCATCCCGACATGGAATTCGTAGGTGCATCGCTCAATTTCTAGCTTTTGTGCTTGTGCGCTAAAACTCTCATAAAATTATTTTTTCTTGAGGAAACACTATATCTTGCTTTTAAAAACATGCATGTTATTTCACATGCATCGAGGCCTTTCACATGCATGTTAGTTGTCCATGCATGCTACACCCCAAATATGATCAACGAGCCTCAAATATGACGATCTCTCAACAAAAAAGAGAACACGTAATGTCAGCAAACATGATCGGGGTCTTTCACATGGATGTTAGATATACATATATGCATGCTACGTCCCAAACATGTATTCCAAGAATAGAATATTTCTTACCATGTATATATATTTCTATATTTATCATATTCTATACCATGCATGTGTATGCTCTCAACCTATATGGCAGTTTATATACCACACTAATGAAGAATATTATCCTGTCATCAATAGAGATAACGAATTTGACACAAGGATGTTCCCTCGACGGTACGAGGGTAGAATGTCAACTACCGTCGTTTAATAAGCACACAGCTCTCACTACGTACGTACGTGGTTCATCAAATTAATCGATCACATGCTGCTATTATGTATCGTTGTACTCGTCTTTTGAAGAAACGACAGTCGTAGGTGCTAGCTGCTACGTGTTGTGATTTTAGGAACAAATGAACACACTTGTGAAAACACGTACGCCACATCTGATCCTCAACATCATCCAATTAACATGTTCCTCAACAAGGGGGCACAAAAATCCTCAACATGTGACCAAACATGCTTGATCGCGAGTCTCTTTCACATGCATTACATTCATATCCACCATCATCCATGATCACAACAATTATCATTGGTTCGATATGGACTCTCGGTCGGCAACGGTCGGATCCTTAAAAAAAAATATGGACTCTCGGTCGATTGCCACGCGCGTTCACGTCAATCTCCGCACCTTGTTGAAATCATTCGCACGAAATGTTACGAACACCGCGACGGGCCTACAAAGTATGCCAGGTGGGCTATTGCATATCCTGGGCCCTTTGTGTGTCAAATTAAAAAACTGGCCGATGGGACGTGTTGAGCCGTTGCGATAACCGAGAGGAGGCGAACCGTCAATTCAAAAGCACAATTTTTGAAGCGTCCAATCATCTCTACTCACGCGCTTAGACGACGACCTGCTATAAAGGCACACCGTCCTCTTCTTCTCCGCTGAACTTCTCGATTGATTTTAGCCTCCAAACTTCTCCTCTTTCTTCTCCACCGCACCACTATCGACCACCTCTCTCTCTTTGTTCACACCTCCGTCGCCGCACAAATGGGTAGCCCCGAACCGAAGCGCTCCAGGTCATCGACATCCTCTAAACCTCCTTCTTCATTTCCGTCGCCGCCAAGGCCGGTGGAACTTGAGGCGGCGCCCACACCTCCTCCACTCCCGTCTCCGCCCACGGCGCTCGCACCTCTTCCGTTCAACTATGATGAGACTGTCCGCCTCATCAAGGAAATCACCGACAAATTCGACGACAAGCTTAAGGAGGTCACCGACAACCTGTTCGCCGCCGACGTGCAAGCAAAAGCGCTCGACAAAATGGCGCAGGATGTATTTGACAATACACCTCACTCCTGTCACCTATTGGGACTTGGTATCCTTCCCCACCACACCAGCATTGACTCCGCCGGCTACTACAGCTTTGGATTAGGCTTTGTTGCCGCTCGTCTCGACTGCCTCTACAAGACGATCAGTGAGGAGGCTGGGGTGGAGTTTTGCGAGCAACTCGTAAACGCCGTCAGTCGGTAGAAGTTCGATATGGTGTTGAAGGGTGCTCCGCCGGCGGTTGCGGCGGAGGCGGAGGCGGCGGCGGAGGAGGTGGACAAGTCCTCCTTCGAGTAGAGTAGGATTAGTAGTAGTTTTTTCTTTTGTTTTCTATGTGCTGCTTTTATGTTAATGAAAAATGTCTTTTATTTTATGTTCATGAACAATGTGTCCTACAGTACATGCACTAACAGAAAACTCCTTTTATCGAAAAACATTGCATATGGAAAATTAACACATTAGTAATATTATACTCCCTCCTTATTCTTTTATTTGACATTTTGGACAAAGCATTGAACTATATATGAACTAGAACTTGCAGTCTAAACAATAATTAAAAAGATAAGGATGGAGTATCTAATAAATATTAAACACATTAGTAGGACGTACGTAGTAGAATATTATTTAAAAAATTATGAAAATAAAAAGCTAGACCGTGTAACTGTACATCGCATCCGGATGATGCAAATACTAATTAATTTTATTTATTTTCTCTTTACCAACTGTCATCGTGCCCCCCCACCCACCGGCCTGGCCCTAGGCAGTAGCCCCTCCCGCCTAGGCCCAGAGCTGGGCCTGCCTTTAAGACCATCCACAGTGGTTCACGGTAAAGCTTAGGCTGTGTTTGGGAGCTCAATTTTTCAATACTAAAGTTTTGGAAACCACAGTTTTTAAAATGACATGGCAATACCGAAGTATTTCAATAACAAAGTTTTCTAATAACACGATTTTGTAATACATAGGATTGTTTGGTTGACAAACACCATTCTATAAAAAATATCATAGTAATCTTAAATACCACGGTATTGCTCTAAAACTCCAAAAATACCGTGTTTCCAAACACCATTACTGGACTGCGGCCTGCGAATCAGATGGTCTTATCTCTTAACCCCTTGGTGCAGAAATCGAATTCTCTGCGACCATTCTACACAGCTGTCTCTGTGCGACCCTGCCAGATGGTTGCCACGTACGTTCACGCTCCAAATCTTACAGGCAAGGGCGCACTGCACGGTTCCTGCGACTCTGTCACCCTGCCCTGATGATTGCCACGTACGTGAACACACCAAATCTTGCAGCGCGCACGGGCACACGGAATCCACGTCCAAAATTTGCTCAGTGATCTGAATAACTCGGCGTGGACGACCCATCATCATGTGCACGAGCACGTACGACGCGGCCAAAAAGATCTGTGTTTGGTTGCTTGTCTTGGATTGAATTGACTTGGATTAATTGGATGGTCCAGTCATGTGTTATTTGTTTCGCGGTCAGACGGGTGATCCAGGTTTGAGGAATATAAAATATTCCTCACAGATGCTGGATAAGATGGTCCAGGATATTTGGTTGGATGTGAGTCCATCCACCTTATCTAATTATGCTTCTTAGTAATGTAATTAGTGATAACTATCTTGTTTATTGTTGATTAATAATTATAATTATGATATTAACATTAATATTTGCTAGTAATATGATAATTAGTATATAAAATTAATATTATGAAATTATGAACTTAGATGATTCAATAATCCAATCAAGTTTCATCCAACCTACCAAACAAAAAATTGGATCGTCCAGTCCATCCAACCAAATGTTAATTTGGATGATCCAAGACATAAAGAAATGGATGATCCTATATCTCCAATCCAACTTTGACATCAAACCAAACACAATTGATGACTGAGCACTTTGTCACATGTCATAGAGTGTACGCACAAATGACAAATACACGACCTTAACACCGGGTTTAGGGTGCATCATGGACTAACCACATGACCCACCCAAACACTCACGTAATTAGCATACACCTGCAAGAGCAACTACCTGGCCGCATCCTTCGTGTATGAACGGCAATGCCAACCAACTTATACTTTTTGTACTACATACAAAGAATTTTTCTTGTCCATGAGCCAATAAACAAGCTCTTCTGATGCGGCTTTGTACTTAAAAAAATGAACTACAAAGCGACAAGTTCATGGAGACGGGGGAGTATATATATACATATATATATATATATAAATATATATATATATGTATGTATGTATGACGATCTTCCAAAAAAAAATACGCGTAACGTCATCATATAAGATCATCGATGTCACTCTCACATGCATGTTATAGTTGTCCATGCATGCTACCCTACGCCCCAAACATATGATCAACGAGCCAAACTATATATATATATATATATATATATATATATATATATATATATATATATATATATATATATATAACATGTTAGTTGTCACACCCCAAACATGGTCAACGAGCCTCAAACTGTATATGACGATGTTTCAACAAAAAACAGAGAAAATACGTAATAATGTTGTCATCAAACATGATTGTCGCAAGGTTTTCAAGTGCATGTTACTTGTCCATGCATGCTTGCTACACCCCAAACATGATCAACGAGCCTCAAATATGACGGTCTTTCAACAAAATTAGAAAACACCTAACATCATCAAACATGCATGATCGAGGTCTTTTGCATGTCAAACTAAGAAAACATGAACAAGGGTTTTTGATATATATATATATATATATATATATATATATATGTGTGTGTGTGTGTGTGTGTGTGTGTGTGTGTGTGTGTGTGTGTGTGTGTGTGTGTGTGTGTGTGTTAATGAATGCATGAAAATGTGTGGTGTGTTCATCGTCTTGTATTTTTTTCTTGTGTTTCCTGACGATCTTTCAACTATATGACGATCTTTCAAAAAAAACACGTAACATCATGAAACATGATCGAGGTCTTTTGCGTATCAAACTTAAAAACTGGAACTGAAAAACTGAAACACCGCCGGACGGACCTACAGAGTATGCCAGGTGGGCCACTGCATACCCTGGACCCTTTGCGTGACAAATTAAAAAACTACCTGTGAAGCAGAGATGGGACACGTCGAGCCGTTGCGACAACTTAGAGGAAGCCAACCGCGGTTTGGATTAATTTGAAAGTGCAGTTCTCGAAGTATCCGATCATCTCCACTCGCGCGATTAGACGGTAATGACTGCTATGCAATCTGAATTCTTGTGCAAGCGTGCAATGCGCGAATCTCAGCCATTGGACAGACATCCATGGGTGGGTGACATTTTACACATATATCCTTTGCTTTACACAGACAGGTGGAAGGATTTATGTGTAAAATGTCAGCCACCCTTGAATGTCCGTCCTATGACTGAGATTCGCGGATTGCAGGCTTGCACAGGAGTCCAGATTGCACAGCAATCCGCTTAGACGAGGACCTGCTATAAAGGCACACCCGTCCTCTTGCGTCTCCGCCGCACCAATCCATCTCCATCGATCGTAGCCTCCAAACTTCTCTTGCTTCACTGTCGCACCATCGCCGACCACCTCTCGCTCTTTCTATGCACCTCCATCGCCGCACAAATGGGTAGCCCCGCACCGAAGCGCTTCAGGCTGTCGATGTCCTCCGAACCTCCTTCTTCTGTTTCTGTCGGAGCCAATGCCGATGGAACTAGAGGCGGCGCCCGCACCTCCTCCGTCCCCTTCTCCACCTGCAGTGCCCGCACGCCTCATCCTGTTTGGGTTCAGGAGACTATCCGCCTCGTCGAACACCGCTTCGATGAACTCGATCGGCGCCTGAAGGAGGCCACCGAGCACCTTTCCGCCACCGCTAGACGCGCAAAAAAGCTCAACAAATTGGCACGAGATGTATTTTCTGATACATCTCGCTCGTGTGACCGTCTGGGTCTTGGGAAACTTCTTGTCTGCACCAGCATGGACACCGCCGGCCACTACTTTTTCGGTTATCGTTTGTGGCCGGTCGTCTCAATGTCCTCTACGAGACAATCGGGGAGGTGGCTGGGGTGGAGGGCCGCCAACATCTTCTGCGGACTATTGCCCGGAAGCTTCAGACTCAATTGATGGATGAGGTGGCAGCAGCGGCAGCAGCGGAGGAGGCGATAGCGGCAGCGGCGGAGGAGGCGGCAACGGCGGAAAGGAGGTGGAGGAGGTCTCTTCTTACTCTGAGTAGAGTTGTATTTGTAGTTTTTCTTTTTCTTGTTTTCTATGTGCTTTCGTAGTTCTTGTTTGTAATATATGTGTTTTTTTATGTTAATGAAAAATGTCTTTTTGTTCGTGAACAATGCGTCCTATGCAGTATCGAAAAACAACTCCTTTCTGAAAAAGGGGTGAGATAACTGTTGTTCAATGTCTAGCCAAGAATTCATTGTGTTGCGACAATCGATGACTCTTAGTTGAAACTCCATTGAGATCGTGGTTGAGGCTGCGTTTCTCCTCTTTTGTGTTCTTTCACTCATTTTTTTTCATTTGTAGTCGACGCATGGGAAAATGTATTTTTAGTAGTAGTATATACTACATGTTATCATTTCATTGTGATTAATGTTATAGAATGTTGATTGTTTGTCATCGTCCTTTCGCGGACTTTAGTGTTCTGTATTTGCATATCATTTGCATTAGCACATATACATTTGGCGATTCATGTTTTTGTTCGTATTTTTTTGGAATATCCCACTAGCTAGCAGATGACTGCTTTTAGATTTTGATCTCCATGCATGGCAACAAAGATGAATTAAGAAGCGAGCAAGTTGTCCTAAGAAGTCTACCCCTCGAGCTACACGCACCATGTGCAGGAGTAGACGCGACATGTAATTAATCACGATTGCATGCATGCACAAGGGCACGGCTTGCGTCAAATTCTCCACTCCCGCGAAATTTTTTTTTGTTCTTCTTGGCGCGCCACATTTGAGGTTTTGACAATTCAGTTTTCACTACCTGCGCCTCCAATTTCAGTCCCACCTATTATTGTAACCCTATTTCAGCCACGATGAGTATAAATGGAAACACTTGTCTCTGTTCCCGACACACCGCTGCCCCGCCCTTCTGGTGATCTCGCAGTACTCCAAATGTGTTGTCTCTCTGTGAGTTGTTCCACACTTGTATTCCTAAGAAATTCCCGTTTTTTCATTTCCCACGGTTTTTACAATTTTTTCCCCCGTGGATCTCGCAGTGACGCATCGAAGCTCTTGGTGGTGTTGACTCCTGGGTATAACGTCGGGCGACCAAGTTTGACGGGCTCTACCTAACCTCTTCGTCGCCGACACCTCCTTGCGACATCGCATCTGGGACTCCAGTTTTGTGCTAGGTAAACTACACGATCCATGCCGTCTTTTTATAGAGCTATATTGGCTTGGTTCTACACGATCCATGCATTTTTGGGCTAGTTAAGTTCTACACGATCCATCCTGATATACGAAGATTAAATAAATTAACAAAGAAGAAATGTGGTCTTCTACTTCACGAATTTATATATATATATATATATATATATATATATATATATATATATATATATATAGCATATACCACATCTGTCTCGAAATAAATGTCGCTCCGACGGCTTATTACGGTAGTTTATTTCTAGTTCAATTCCTGTCTGGGAACGACAAATACTAAAAAGCAGAGGTAGTAGTATGTAATTTCTGGATTTAGAAGTAAATGACGCACGGGTTATCTCATCAACCACTCCAAATGTGGTACTCTCATTCCTGTTTTACAAATTTGTATTCCTAATATTTTTAGTTCTCACTGTTTTTACACTTTTTTCTTCCTTGAGGCTTTCTTGGATCGTACGTTTTTTTCTATTCTTTCTTTTCTAATTCCTCCGTTCGTAACAAACACTACAGTTTATAGAAACCACACCGTCTGATCCAAAATCTACGTTGATCATGTAATCTGATGTTATGACTGTTATTTGGAATGACTACTTACAATGCTCTTTACATTAGGAACAAGACATCAAATCGTGATGTCCTCTACAAGCATTCATGGTGGCCAACAAGCACCTGGTATAACTATAAATGTGTTTACTATCAAAATTAAAAAAATTTAGACAATATTAAATCCTTTGCATGGTACGCAGAGAATATTGTAGCACATGATATTCAGGAACCTCGAGGTTCTTCACTGCCTGGTACTACGATGCATGAACCAAATGCAGGTATAGATATACAAACCAGAAATACTCCTTCCGCCCTAGCGTAACTTTACTTTTGGAGCTTAAAAAATGTCCCACTCGAACTCTATCGGTAGCTTCCAACTACCCATATCACATCACATTACAACCTGCCTCTCTACTGTGCCATTTGTTTAGGCAGAGCGTGTTAGTTTTTTACTCCTTTGGCATTGAGTTTGGAGCATTTTGAGAGACTACGTTCTGTCCTTTAGATGTATTGATGATGGGTGTATCATGGTCATTTGCATTCTTTCCTAGACTCTACTAATTGTTTTAGCATGTCGGGCGATTCTACTTTCTTAGTACATAGACTTTATAGTTAACAGTTCATCAGCCTGTGTGATGGCGTGATTTTCTTACGCTTCCACACTGTGCTCTCTCGCGGCCGACCACTCCGGCCGGCACCGGCGCCCATGCCCTGTGGCTGGTCAACTTCAGTGTCTTCCCCGACGCAACTCCCTTGCCAATCGCCGTGTCCCATCCTTCGCGTGCCATGATTACCCCACCGCTCGCAAATCCCTGACCATTACTCGCTCTGCCACCAATCCTCATCTAGAGTTTCGGCGAGATCGAACCCTTGCTTTGTTGAGCGTCGCAAGCTGGCACTATGCAGTACTACACCTGCAGTAGCCGCCACTGACAAGTGGACCCGATGTCTCATGGGCCCACATGTCAGTGGCAGCTAATGCAGGTGCAGTACTGCGTAGAATTTCAATCCTGCAAGCTGCCTACCTTATCTGTCTTGCATTCGCTACCTGCTACCATTGGCGTTCATTACTTGCCCTGCAACTAATAATTCTATTCGAGACGCACTCCGGCTGATGTCAGTCAGACTAAACTGGAGAACCTTATCTTTGTCTAGTCTAGCGTTGCCAGCTGCATGCCCCCTCACAGTCTTGCCTACTTTGCCGATGGACTGAAAATCCTCTGCAGTACTACGAGTGCGTACCACCACTAACATGTGTACCTGATGGCTCATTTTAGGGTATGAACAGCAACAAAGAAGTCAACAATGTACCCCCACCCCCCCCCCCCCCATCAAAATAGTTGTCGTTCAGACAGTCCTAACTAGTTCATTTTAAATTCATTAGTTGGTCTGATATGACAATTAGTATAAACCAGAAGGGAGTACTACAGAACAAAATGGTGCTGGGACGACGCGGTCGTCCCACACTCGTATTTGCCGCACTCGTCCTGAAGATGGTATGAACATCAGAATTTTCTTATTTTCACACAATTTGTACATGATACTAAACTTGTTCAGGCGGTAATTTGCTTTAATTGTTTATTGTTTGAATCAATGTAATAGAAGGGAGGAATCTAGGAAGAAGTGTGGCTAAAGGATTTAAGGTTGCCAGAATACGCTATGCATCCCATGTTAGTAGAACAGAGCATGTGAAGCTACGAATTCAGTTCTCCGCAAGGTTGGGTGCTGCGGTTGGTATTAATCAGCGGCACCTTGTCGATGATGTGGTTATGTTTACGAAAAGACATGCATCCCTTAGCGGTGCAAGGAAGTGGGCAGAGGTTGGCCATAGTAACAAGAGAGATATAGTACGAGACATTCTGGTTAGTGTTGTCACACTCCCACAAAAGTATTTTTTCTTGCAATCTCCATCCTGTACGTTTACATCAACTTGTTATACAATGTACAGGTTTTCTGGGACATGGAGGACACACCGGAGAGCGCAAGAAAAATTTTGAAAATTGCTGGTGAGCACTACAAGGGGTGGCGCTCGACTTTGCATGCCACCTATAAGAGTTATTCTACTGATGAAGAATGTATACGAAACAAGCCTGTTGACATAAGGCCCCCGAGTGGTTGCACCTAATGGAATATTTTGGGTCTGAGAGATTCAAGGTCAACTAGATTTTTAATAGATTCGCATCATACAAAAAATATTTGATTTACTTTCATTCGTGGAATTAATTCTTAAAATTATTGCAGTCAATAAGCAGGACCAATTCTCAAAATCGAAGAAGACAAAAGGCGAGTCACTTGCTTGGCTCCAAATCCTACGCCCAACTTAGTTACGAGAAGGTATGAAAAATAAATCATGCTTTTACTTTGCGCTGCAAACAATATGTATACCGACATGTTGAATTTTACTTGTATTTTATGTAGTGAGACCCAGAGACCGAAGAAGAACCCGATGACATACAACTGTGGGAGGCAAGCCATTTGTTGGAGAACGGTAACTGGGCAAACAAGCTGGCAGAAGCTGTACATGTGAGTAACACTTCAAACAATCCCCAATTAAATAAATATTTGCAAATTACCTGTGACTTTTCTTTTTGTATATAGATCCAGACACATGCCCAAGTGGACGACATGGAAGCTGAGCAGGGAGGCCCAATTCCAAATGAGGAGAGAAACCACATCTTCGAGTGTTGTTATAGATCCTCAATCGGTTGTGCAGGATCATAGGTTTGGGGGCGCGGTTATATGGCCAACCCAACTGGTTCTGAACGTGAACGTATGTGTATCCGGATGTCTGAACACCTCAATGACCAAGTTCGAAATTTAGAATATAGAAATGCAGGCCTCAATCACCATGTGCAGGAGTTGGAAGGAAGAAATGATAGCTTAACCACCCAGATGGACTGCATAAACCAGAAGAATGAAGATTTAAACGTTCAAGTCCAGAAATTACAAGGTCAGATAGCAGCTGATCATGAACAGACATATAAGGAAATGTAGGGATTGCACGCCTTAATGGGTGAAATGCACAAAATGGTGATGGAGACCACTCCACAAATGGTCCACCAAAGGAACTGCCAAAAGCCACCTGCTCCAACAATTAGTCCCGACCAGCTTAGGAAAACTTTTAGCATGCAAACACGTCGCTTTAGTAATCCTTGAGTTTTGTTATGCGTGTTGCAATATCAATTGATGGATGTTTATTGTTACACTCATGCTTCTGTTGCCGCTAATTTTCAAACCTGGTGCATTCGGGTTCTACTGCCGCTAACTATAAAATGTGGCATTGCGAATTTCTTGTCACGAATGATAAATTGTTGCAATAGGAAGCTATTGCCAGGAATTACAAAACGTTGCAGTATAAACATTTAGCAACGACTCAAAAAATGTTGCACTAGAATGCTATTGCCACCACGCAGAAAACGTTGCATTAAAATACTATTCCCACAGATGAGAAAATGTTGCATGACACCTCTATCACCACAAATCATTAAACGTTGCATTACATCCATACTACAACAGATCAGAAAACGCTGCATTACGAACCTATTGTCACAAATTAGGAAACGTTGCATTAGAAACCTATTGCCACAGAGTAGGAAACGTTCTATTACTAACCTATTGCCACAAATAAGAAATCGTTGCAATACCAAACTATTCGCCACGGATGCGAAATCATTGCGGTACCATACTAGTTCCCACGGATCTGAAAATGTTGCAATACGATACTATTCACCATGTTTGTGGACTCGTTGCAATAACATATTATTTGCCATGAACGTTAAATCATCGCAGTATCATACTATTTGCCATGGCTGTGACATCGTTGCAGTACCATACTATTGGCCACGAACGTGAAATCGTTGCAATACTGTGATATTAATTGCAATATGGTAAATCGCCGCAACACCATAAATCGTTGCAATACAGTACTGTTTGCCACAGCTGTGAAAATCGTTGCAATACTGTAGTATTTGTCAAG
The DNA here is from genome assembly GCA_036927565.1 of Tuctoria greenei. NCBI lineage: Eukaryota > Viridiplantae > Streptophyta > Magnoliopsida > Poales > Poaceae > Tuctoria > Tuctoria greenei. The sequence continues at coordinate 78,558,081 of JAYESD010000005.1, read as the reverse complement.
AATGTGGAAATCGTTGCAATCACATACTATTACCACGAATGCAAAATCATTGCAATATCATGCTATTTGTTGTCATACGTTAAATCGTCGCAATACGCTAAATTGTTGCAACAACATACTATTTGCCACGAGTGTGATATCGCTGCAATACCGTACTATTGCCACGACTCTGAAATCGTTGCAATCACATACAATTACCACGAATGTGAAATCGTTGCAATACCATGCTATTTGTTGCAATACGTTAAATCGTCGCAATACGCTAAATCGTTGTAACAACATACTATTTTCCACGAATATGAAATCGTTGCAATACGGTACTATTCGCCACGATCGTGAACCCGTTGCAATACCGTACTATTTGTTGCAATACGTTAAATCGTCCCAATACATGAAATCATTGCAATAGCGTCCTATTTGCCACCGATGTGAAATCGTTGCAATACCATACTATTCACCACGGATGTCAAGGCGTCGCAATAACCTATCGCCATGGGAATTATTACAAGAATTCGTAAAAACTATCGCCACACTCTTTTTCATTGCAACAACAACCTATTGCGATGAAAAACAACCTATTGCGACGAATTTTTTCATTGCGATAAACCGGAATCCTTGCAGTGAATGTCTTCCTCATTTTTGGGAAGATGTACACCTGTCAAGACAATTTTCCACAAACTAGGGTTTAAGTAAATGAGATGCATCTTCATATTATGCTTCCACATGGAGTAGTCATTTCCATCAAATTGAGGAGGTTTGCCAATATGAATAGATAAGTAATGATTGCTTGCAGTTAATCGCTCATAATTGTAAGGATAACGAGAGTAGTCTTACGAACTACTCCCATTGTCAGTGTTGGTTGGACTGATCGCCTTGATCTCGTTCTTGGGTACATTGAGCTTCTCACGAAGCCGCTCCTTGAGTATACGAACTTTCTCATCGTCATTTGGATCATCTTGAAGAACATCGACGTTCTTCGTCTTGGTGTCATCGACGATCACCGGGACTTCGTTGTCACCCCTTCTGGCCATTTCCTCTCCGAGTTGTTAGACTCTTTGTGGAGAGGGCTGCTCTGATACCAATTGAAAGTCACCTAGAGGGGGGGTGAATAGGCAGTATGACATAAAAATTGCTTAATCAAACGAGATTAAATTGTTGAGGTCAGACTTGTCTGGTCAGGGCCGGACTAGTCTGCTACGCTGAGAGTTAAAACTTAAAAACTTGATTTCTACAAGTGACTTGAGGAATTTAAGTTCACAAATGAAATATACAATATCTAGCAACCTAGTATAACTTAGATTAACCAATGAAAGTAATTTGGTTGCAATATTTCAAGATGATCAATACAAAGACCGACATGAACCCTAATAGTAATTGTAGTGATTACGAAAAGTAAAGCAACAAGAGAGACAGGTTTATCCCGTGGTTCAGCTCCACGAAGAAGCCTACATCCACGTTGAGAAGTACACACAAGGACCGGGTCTCACTTGACCCTCTTCTCACCAAGCCACCACAATTGTGGACTTGGTTTCCACTATATCAAAGGGTAATCACCAAGTTTCTTGTGCTGCTCACAAGTTGAGGCTCCCACGAATCAATACAGCAAGGAGCACACAAAGCTCAACTCACACAAGCCACAAAACACAACACAAGTGCAAGAGATCAAACTGAGAGCCAAAGCGCAATGATCTTCCTTCACCCCCTACCCAAACCCTAATCTCTTCAAGATTTGATCTTAGAGGGCTAGAAGGCGAAGTAGCAGGCTTTAGAAGGCTCTAGGTTGGTTGTGGCGGCGCTAGGGTTCCAGATCTTTCAAATAGGGGTCAGGGGTCCCCTTTTATAGGGGTCCCGTCAGCTAGCCGTTGCAAATAGCCCAAACCCAGACTAGTCTGCCCCTGTACCATGGACTAGTCCGACCTCTTGGGACCACCGACAATTTCACGTCATCGATTGACAAAACAGATGACATGTGCGCCAAACGTTTGAATTTCAAACAGTCATGGCAACCTGGACTAGTCTGGTCAACAACGGACTAGTCCAAAGTGGAACAGAATGGTTTAGTCTCGCTGAAAACGGACTAAACTGCGTAGGCCCGGACTAGTCCAACCCCTAGGGCGGACAAGTCCAGCCTCCCAGTACTTGGCTTGGGATCTCACACTAAGTCTCAAACGGAATAGTCCGCACAACAACGGACAAGTACAAACTCAACCAGAAGCCTTTGGTCCGTTCCAAAATGGAGTACTCTGGGTGGCCTTGACTAGTCCGGCCTCTGTGGCGGACAAGTCCGACCTCCTAGGACTGAGATCAAAATCTGCTCACCAATGGAAGGATGGACTAGTCCGTACTCATATGGACAAGTCTAAACTCATCCAGAGACGTTTAGTCCGACTCAAAATGGACTAATCTGGCTACCCTGGACTAGTCCGTCCTTAGGCCCGGACAAGTCTGATCATTGGGGGTTTTCTCTCAAATGGGCTTCTGGGCTTCTCACTTAGGTTTTTCTCTCAATGACCACTTTGAGCCCTCTTGGATGATCTCAATGCACATGATACAACCACCCACACACCTGATACGTCTAGTCTAAACCAAAAAAATAGAAACCCTAATTTCTATGCTCGAGTCTTCGATGCCTGTTTCAACCTTTTCCCTTTTGAGAGATTTTTTCTCATTCCAATCATCACATCTGTGCTTAAGATCAACTCAGCTCATTAGTCTCTTAATTGTCGTCATCAATCATCCAAAACCCACGGGGATGCCTAGATGCTCTTTCACAAGCCCAACCAACTCTCATTCCCTGCTCCTCCAAATGATTCGAACAATGCTGTCGATACACCTAATTAATTGGCTAAGTCGCATCCATACTTGGCCTTGTGGTGGCACTGTTGTCCTGACATATATTTGCATGAACCGATCTTTAGATCTAAGGCAAGCAAAACCACCATACGATCCAACTCATTCCACAATATCATACTTGCTTAGACCATCTAGGTTCCATGTTGCTAAATTAATCATCATCCCATTACCATCCCAAATTCTCATAATTAAAGTTGTCAAGCATATTATTTAGGTTGCCCATAACCCATGTAGCGATGCTGTGCAAAAGAGAAAAATAGCCATACCCAACTAATCTTGTATATCCCGGCGACAAGGAGTGGCATACAAATACTAGTAAACTCCTACTATGGGTTTTTCATCAAGTTGACAAAAAGCATGCAGTTTCACAAATAAAAACATTTAAAAACATAGGTTCAATATGGTCAAAGACACTTGCCTTATATTCTGCACTTTGATGCTCAATCAAATCAAAGTCTTGCACATGAAGATCCTCGGATATTTGCTTCTGGATCGTAATCTCTTGAGCGTACTCGTCTACTCGTAATAAACTACTTACACAAGCAAACATACACAATAAATGCATTTTGAACACTAATCAATATGCGAAATATGTATGCATGCAGAAAATATATTTGTATTAATGCTAGCTATTTTATTGCTTTTTAGTAATTTTCTATAATGATTTCCTATTTATTTGAGCAAGTTTAGGATTATTTCAAATTAATTCAGAGGTAAATAAATATTTCAGAATATTAAATAGTCCGAAAATATTATAAATAACTTACTAGTATTTATTCTAAATTTTTTGGAATTCTTTTGAACTTAATTTGATACTTTATGAGTTAATTAGCCTTAAATTCTATTTATTAAATCTATAAAACAGATTAAATAATGCAGAAAATATAAATTCAGTTAAATCTAAAATATCATATTGACCTTTGTTGATTTGATCTAATTTGTAAGTTTCAGATATTTATGATGATTTGCTGATGATTAATAACCGCATCAAAATAAAATATGTTCTACATATAATTCAATTCAAGTATTGGAATAAAAATAGTTGTTTAGATCTAAATCGTAATACCTACCGTGTGTAGCTAGTCTCAATGGTTGCGGCGCAGCGACGTAGCATGTGTGTTGGAGATCTAGAATTTCATTGTCGAAGAGGATGACGGCATGATGTATAGATGAAGGAGACGGCGATGACGTAGTAATCTGCCGCGAAGAATGGTGACGATGTGACAACCTCCGATGGAATGACAATTTATCTTTTTTTCTTCCTCTTCCTCTTTTTTCTTCCTTTCGGTTGGCTGTCCTCTCGACGAGTAGGTGCAGCTAGGTTTTTTTTACTGACAGCAGCTTACGCGGTGGACGTGAGGTTTTTCCTACGCGCTTGGATGTATTCAGGTTGGGAAAAGAATGGGCAGCACTCAGATGAGTGGTTCACCAAGACAAATACTTTTATACAACAAACTTTTTCGTTGTCCAACAACAGTAAGGTGCGGTGCCCATGTATGAAATGCCAGAATGCAAAGTTTTTTGACAATGTGACTTTGACATTTCACGTGTGTCAAAATGGTTTCATGCAAAATTATGCGGTCTGGTACTTTCACGGTGAGACACGTTCTCAAGCTGTTGAAGAAGTGGTGTCTGATAACACATATGTTGATATGATGAACGATGCTTGAAGCCATAAATCCTGAGTTGACAAGGGATGCTTGTACAACAGAAGTTGAAACGTTCTTCAAGCTTCTGAAAGATTCAGAATAGTCACTTACATACAAATGTGATTCTTCTTAGTTTTATCACCAGACTTATGACAATTAAGACTAAATATTTCTTCTCCAATAACTGTTAAAATGATCTTATCAAATTGATCAGCAATATCCTTCCAGAACCTCATGAAGTGTCGAAAGATATGTACCAGTCCAAGAAATTGATTTCTGGTCTTGGTATGAAATACGAGAAGATTGATGTGTGACCAGACAACTGCATGCTTTTTTGGAAAGAGAATGTTGACCAGAAGAAGTGCTTACAATGTGGTAAGTCGAGGTTCGTCGAAGTTGATAATGATGAAGGCGAGCGTGTACAGACTGAAGTGGCACATAAGCAGCTTTGTTACTTGCCTGTCACACCTCGGTTGAAGTGCTAGACATATGCGATGGCACAAAGAAGGTGTATGTGAGAACGTTGGAGTCATGGTGCACCCGTCTGATGGTGAGGCATGGAAGGCGTTGGACCGCTTTGATCCATATTTCGCCAACGATGCAAGAAACATCCACATGGGGTAGGCTACAGATGGCTTCTCACCGTTCAGTACAAACATCACACCATACTCATGTTGGCCCGTGTTTGTTATTTCGTACAATTTACCACCATCTTTCTGTATGAAGTATGAGTTTATATTCCTTTGCCTCATCGTACCTGGATCAGATCATCCTGGTTCACGACTCAACCTTCGAGCTGCATACTTGTAGTATGTTCATGATTTTCCTGCATACGACATATTTTCTGGCTAGAGAACTCATGGTCGTTTGGCTTGTTCGATCTGTGTTGTAGACAAGGAATGTTTTCGCCTCAGTCTTGGTGGCAAGATAAGTTACTTTGATTGTTATAGACATTGGTTACCTAACAATCATATTTTTAGGCAACAGAGAAATGCTTTTAGTTATTCGTCTGGTTGGAGATATGTAAGTAAATATCTAACACTTCAATTCAAATTGTTTTAGTCTTATATATACATATATATATATATATATATATATATATATATATATATATATATATATATATATACATATATACATATATATATATATGTATACATATATACATATATATATATATATATATGTATACGTATATTCATATACATATATATATATATATGTATACGTATATACATATACATATATATATGTATATATATATATATATACGTATATATACGTACATATACGTACATATATATATATATATGTATATGTATATACATATACATATATATGTAATACATATATATATATATATATATGTATTACATATACGTATACATATATATGTATACGTATATGTATATATATATATATATATATATATATATATATATATATATATATATATATATATATATATATATATATATATATATATAAGGAAGGCACATACAGGTCAATCGTGTCCTGGGCAGTATCATCTGTTTCCACTACCCAGGTTTAGTGAACGGTGTCGCCGCGACATCGTGGGACGATTATGCGATCACCCAGGACGTGACGCATGGGAACCACCAAGAGGTTGTGTGGTCCGACTTCAAGGTACACATCAAATAAATAACTTTAATACAAGTCAATAGTACTGTTTATACAACTACTTACAAATTTGTTATGTAAGGCACAATACTATTTGGAGGACGAGGGCGAGGTGGACCACGCCAGGTTAGTCTTCCAGAACAACACTGGGAAGATCCTGATGCAATCCCTTTAGAGTGTCTGGATTCAAGCTACAAACAAATGCTTCAAGCTACATCCGGGCGAGCAAGAGGTGCACCAGTTCAGGGATAGCGAAAGGCGGGCCAGTTCAGGGAGACGTCTTACACGTACCTGACTGCGGAGCAATATATGGAGGTAAACTGTCAATTTTATTTTGTTGCATTATGTAATTATATTAAAAGTGCTTTCACCTAATAATAATTGTGTGCAGGGTCGTGAAGGGGTGCAGTGGCTAGAGGGCTAGCTGAAGGCGTACGAGGCCCTCTGCTTGAGGTGGGCGAGCGAGGATCTCCAAAACCTCTCTCCCAGCCATCGGGATAGAGGGATGGACCTGTCACACTTTTTGCGCAAATATAAGTGCAATGTATGTGTAAATATGTATTATGTTTATTTATGTTACATATGTTCATTGTGCTAACACATGTACCCACAGGAGTGCGAAACTGGTCAGGAGCCCGCACCGATTGAGGTGTGGAAGAGGGGTGATAGAGGAGGTGATCCTTCACAGCCTGACCAGCTGTGTTCTCAGACGGCGACAGAGGTAATGGTGAGTTGATTTTTCACTCGTATTGAATTCTTTTAATCAATTTGGCTAACGTTCTTTTGTTTTGTTATGTATAGGCCAAGTATGGGTAGGAGGCCAAGAGGCTGCACGACGAGGACTTTGACTGGCAGAACAAACCAATCGTTCCCCAAGCCGCGTGGGTTAGCAAAGGCAGAAAACATCATGGAGAGTGAGTTAATCTTCTTTTGGAATTACTATCTACGAATTTGCTGGTGTGGTCGACTCAAATGTAATAAACTTTCTTGTTTATGTAGGTTTATGTAGGATCGAAGAGCACGTGAAAAGCTACTAGAGGGCGGGGTGAATGGTAGATTTAAAAATCTTACGCAGCGGAAACAATTAAACCCCAAACCCTTTCAGCAGAAAAGCGATCTGTTTGAAGAAATCGTGTGTGAGACTAATCTAAATGTGTTTCACCGTGACAAAAGTGATATATATCATAGATAATCAAGTCACGAAGACAACACAAAAAGAATCACTCAAATCCGACGAGAAAAACTCAAGTTATGATCGAAAGATCAAACAATGTCAATCTGCCCTACCCGAGAAAAAACAGTTCTGGAATGTTGCAAAGAAACTCGTGTAGATAATAGACCACAAATCCAATGACTGTGAAATTTTGATATATGATATATAATCAAGTCGTGAAGACAACCCAAAAAGAATCACGTCAATTGGATCTGTAAAACTCGAGTTATGTTAAAACCACCGATGAAAGGTAGTGCTGTCCAGAAACTCGACGAGTAAAACTTGTCTGGAACATGTCTGACAAACAAGGCACAAAAGTTCCTTCAAACTATGAATTTTATTCAATATAACACAAGAGGAACAGCCCCAAAGTCGTACACCACTAGCTCTGGGCTCCCTTGTTTATATAACCAGCCCTTAGGCCAACCCAATATCAACTAGGACTCCAATCCTACTCAGAACACGAATCGTAACTTTCCATAACTGCTCAAGATTCTTCTATACGCAGATAGAAGCAATCTTAAGACTTCCAAACACCTTAGGAACGTATACCACATTCCTAAACAACTCAAATTCGTGACCCACACGAAATCCTATCATAACCAACTCAAATCTTTCCATATTTGAGTCAAACCCGACTCAGCCGCAGCCTGAGTCCATAACCTAGTCGGTTGGACCTTTCTGACCAATTCTTTACATCCACATCTCTTCATCACGTCTCGGAACCATGTAGCCACGTCCATGCACTCCTTGCACACGTGCAAACATCTTCCAATGACGTCCACGATACCTTCATATGCATTGTTCTTGATTCAATCATGTTGCGCAACCTCCTGATCAGCTCAACCACAATTCCTCCTGAATTTGGTTGTCGGAACCTCATCTCCTCTCTGAGACTAGTCCAATGGATCCCGTCACCCGCCATGTCTTGAACTCAAGCAACACCTGCACATGAATAAACAACCAATCCAAACGAGCCCAAGTCCTCGACTTGACTCAAGTTAGTCCCGAACACAACACCCTACGTGAGAACCTCACATAAGCATGTTGCAAAACCACAGTAACACGATATCATCCATATCAACCAAAACGCACCAAAAACTTAACAAATGAATACTAAGCAATCTTTCCAACAATGTAAAGCAAGTACGAAACATTGCAAATGAAAAGCAGAAGCACTACGGTCAAGTTCCGGACCATGCCAGAGCAACCCGGACCTTGAGCCGGAGCTAACAAAAGCTAGTAGAACCTAGCGCCGGAACTTACCAGAACTAGTATAACCAAGATCCCGCCCGGAGCTTACAAAACTAGCAGGACCTAGCGCTGGAGCTAACCAGAACTAGTCGGAACTAGTAAACCCAAAAGCCGGAGCTAGACAAAGTACGTCGGAGCTTAGCAAAAGCATTTCGGAGCTATCAAGTATATGCCGGAGCTATCAAAGACTTGCCGGAGCTAAAGATAAAGCTCATCGGAGCTAACCAAAACTAGTCGGACCTTACTAAGAAGTCGGACCTAGCTTCAAACATAGCCGGAGCTACCCAAAACAAGCCGGACCTACCGTCAGACCTTGTTGTAGCTCAGAGCTAGAGTCGGACCTTGATAAAAAGGTGTTTTGGTGATATTCAAAACTTTTATCATCAAAGCCAAGTATATTCACTACAAGCCAATGTATTCATAACACATAGGTCTTACAATCTCCCCCTTGATGAATGCATTGGCAACACCATTTAAAATCCGAACATTGGCTTATTCACATAAAAGTTTTTGAAGGCAATTTCTCCCCCTTTGTAAATCAAAAGTAAAATGAGAAGAAAATCTCTCCCCCTTTATTATCTCTCCTTATGCACATATTCTTTTTCTCTTCATGCTTATCTCTCCCCCTTTGACAATGTATTCAGCAAGTCATGAGCATATAAACAAATTATCTCTCCCCCTTTAGTTGTTATGAGCATATTATAACATATACATATAAACAAAGCTCATACAAGTTATACTATCAAGTACCTTACATTATCACATCAATGAAATTCATAAAGTAGTGTAAGCCATGCTAGAGATCAAATGTAATTTTCAATTTAGTCAAGTCATGATCTCACAAACTTAACTATTTCAAAACCTGAAAGCATGACACTAGTTGCTGCATTTTATTATTTTTCAAAGCATAAATTTAGATCATATGATATTTGCAAGAGATTATATGTGCATCTGCCTTATTCTAACCAACCAAGACAAGCCTATGTCATTTGACAATCAGAAGCTTAAGGACATGGTTTTAGTCATACACAACTTCTTCCAAGTTCATATCTAAGTGCGATGATAAGCCATCTCAAAAGAAGAAGTGCGATGCATGCATATTCTCTTGATCTTTTCTCAATTTAAATTTGTTCATAAAAACTCAACATGTGAGTTGATTACTTGATTAATTATTTATGATTAAAAGCATTTGTGAGCATGTAACGAGTTCAAAACAGCAAGAAAGATCGACCATGACCAGATTTAGTGTAAGTAATTATTCCAATTACTAGACATGGCAAAAACTACAAAATGTATAACACGAGTAGTATAGTAAGAACTTTCAGCATGTAAAAGGAATCACAAAGTCATATATGTATGAAATACTATGCTCATATTATTTTAATTTCAGATTCACACATAGACTTCCCAAGTTTCAAAAACTCCCCCTCAATTTAAGCCATGAGGATGCATAACCCCTATCTCACTACGAATATAACAAAAACGAGTGAAATCCAAAGGTTTTGTAAAAATGTCAGCCAATTGTTGTTTGATATCTACATGGTGAAGCACAATGTTTCTTTTTTCAACATTATCTCAGAGAAAGTGATACCTAATGTCAATGTGCTTAGTTCTAGAATGTTGCACGGGGTTTTTAGCAATGCAAATGGCACTAGTGTTATCACAGAACAGTGGAACACTATCTAGATCAACCCCATAGTCCTTAAGTGTTTGAACAATCCAAAGAATTTGTGAGCAAGCACTAGCAGCAGCTACATATTCAGATTCGGCTGAGGATTGTGCAACTGAATTTTGTTTTCTAGAGGACCAAGCAACAAGAGAACTACCAAGAAAATGACAAGCACCGGAAGTACTTTTCCTATCAATCCTACAACCTTCAAAATCAGCACCCGAAAAAGCTTTCAAAGTAACGGTTGAGGAAGAAGGAAGAAAAATGCCAAATTCTTGAGTTCCATGTAAGTACCTGAGAATCTTTTTGACGGCTTGACGATGTGAAACACGTGGGGAAGCTTGAAACCGTACACAAAGACATACGCTGAATTGTATGTCCGTTCTTGATGCTGTGAGGTACAAAAGTGATCCGGTCATGCTTCTATATTCTTTTTGATTCACAGGTTCACCATCTTCATCAAGTTCAAGTGTTGTTGCTGTTCCCATTGGTGTCCGAAGAGGCTTGCTTTTGTCCACGTCGAAGCGCCTTAGAAGGTCTTTGGTATACTTCGTTTGATGCACAAAGGTACCCTCCTTGGTTTGCTTGATTTGCAGCCCCAAAAAGTAAGTGAGTTCACCCATCATACTCATTTCAAATTCGGAACTCATCATTGCTGAAAACTTGAACACAAGATCATGAGAAGCACAACCAAAGATAATATCATCCACATACACTTGAACGAATAATGAGTCATTGCCATGCTTAAGCACAAAAAGAGTTTTATCGACCTTGCCCATGGTAAACCCCTTTTGAAGTAAGAATGTTTTTAACCTATCATACCATGCTCTAGGGGCTTGTTTGAGACTGTATAAGGCTTTGGACAGTTTGTAAACATGATTAGGAAAATCTGGATTTTCAAAACCCGGTGGTTGTTTGACATAAACCTCCTCATCTATGTAGCCATTAAGAAAAGCACTTTTAACATCCATTTGATATAGCTTAAAACCTTTAGATGCTGCAAAAGCTAACAAAATTCTTATGGCTTCTAATCTAGCAACAGGAGCAAAAGTTCCATCAAAATCTAGACCTTCAACTTGAGTGAAACCTTGAGCAACCAACCTAGCCTTATTCCTAACCAAAACCCCATCCTCACTTTGTTTATTTTTATATACCCATTTAGTTCCAATTAAGGTGTGACCTTGAGGTGGAGGTACAAGTTTCCAAACATTATTTCTTTCAAAATTTTCTAACTCTTCTTGCGTGGCAATAATCTAAGATTCATTAGTGAGTGCGTGTGATATATCTTTGGGTTCAAAAGAAGCAACAAAAGTAGAATGAGCATAAGAGTTTGGATCGCAAAACCTGGACCGTGTGACTCATTCGTGCAAGCTTCCAATCATCTGTTGTGGGGGGTGATCTTTGTAAAAACGTAGGGGAACAGATGTCTCACAAGCTTCTTCTTCATTAGGTTCATCGTAGATTGATGAGCTTGTGACTCTTGGACGATCAGGACCAGCATAGGTGATAGCCGGAGCTTGTTCAATGTCCGGAGCTGGACACGTGTCAACTTCGGAACTACCAGGTGGTATCACCAGATCTTCTTCATCTTCGAAAATACCCTCCCCCTGAGGATACAGATCTGGTCCTACAACACCGGAGCTAGTACCTGGGCTAGCTTCATCAAAAGACACTTCACAAGTCTCCACAATTTTGTTAGTGTCAAGTAAAAGCACACGGTAGCCTCTAGTATGAGATGGATAACCACGAAACATGCCATCCAAGGATCTAGGTTCAAATTTATGAAGATTACCATGTTTCTTAACAAAGAATTTGCATCCAAAGACCCGAAAGTGTGTAACACTAGGCCTATGTCCAAACCGGAGCTCATATGGTGTTTTACCTAGCTTAGCACGCAAGAAAACACGATTTGAGACATAACAAGCGGTTGCTAACGCATCAGCCCAAAATTTCCTAGGAGTTTGATATTCATCAAGCATAGTCCTAGCCATCTCAACTAAGATTCTGTTCTTTCTTTCTACAACACCGTTTTGTTGAGGTACATATGGGGAAGAAAGTTGATGATCTATTCAATTTTCAGCACAAAAGTGATCAAAAGATTGATTTTTAAATTCAGTTCCGTTATCACTTCTAATTGCCTTTAAAGATCTTGGGTGATCAATTGATAATCTAAGAAATAAAGTCCTAAAGTGACTAAAAGCTTCATTCTTAGGCGCCATAAAGTAAACCCAAGAGTATCTAGAATAATCATCAACGATAACAAGAACATACCATTTACCTCCGAAGGATTGAACACGTGAAGGTCCTACGGTGTCAAGATGCAAAAGTTGACATGGTTCAGTTGTCATGATCATTGTGAGAGGGGTATGTGAACCTGCAACCATCTTAGCATGTCTACAAGAAGAGCACACAATTTCTTTGTCCCCTTTAAGCTTAGGCGGCCCACGTATGCGATCAAGAGCACTAACACGCGTTAGGTGATCAAAGCCTACGTGACCAAGTCTACGATGCCAAAAATATAAGTCCTTTGAATCATTAGCAACTAGACACCTATGATTAGAGGAAGACATATCAAAATCAGCTTTAAAAACTCTTCCAAACCGAGACATGTTAAAAATAAGCTCACTATTTGAACCTACAACTTTGCAGCAGTTTTTATTGAAAATAATTTCTAGATTTTCATCCAGCAATTGTGAAATAGAAAGCAAGTTGTATTTCAAATTTTTGACAAGTGCCACATCCTTCAAAGTGTAGTGATCATTTACTCTAACCGAACCCTTAGCAATTATAGGATTTGAAGAATTATTGGCAAAAGTAATATTCTCTACACTTGACACAAAAGAGAGGGAGGAGAACCAATCTTTGTTACCGGTCATGTGGTGTGAGCAACCTGAATCCACAATCCAAAATGTTCTCCTTTCTCAAACGTGTAACCTACATAGAAGCACAATACGTCGATGACTCAATATTGGGGTTAGTCAAAAGGCATTTAGGAATCCAGTACTGAGTCACGCGATGTGCAGCAGGAAAAACACGCGAAAGCTGGGACAAAACAGCAGGTTTATGAGTCAATGTTTGAGATTTTTTATTCCTAACTACTGACCTATAAGGTGTTACTTGTGTAGCACAAAAATCAGTAGCTCCGGAGGCAAAAACAGAAGGTCCGAAGGTAAACTTCGAATGTTTTTGACTCAACACATCAGGTTTTACTTTCGGTTCAATGTGTGCAGCAAATTTTGCATGACAGTTATGAGATCTAGCAACCATTCTTTCCCTTTTCTATTGTTTCACTAGTCTATAACAAAAATCTATGACATGACCATCTCTACCACAGAAGGTACAATGAAATTTAACTTTGTGTTCATGTATAGATGAGCAAACCATATTTTTATTTGAAACCGAATGAGACAACACTCCTGCATATTTGAAAACAACTCCTTTTTGTTTAGGAACTGTCTAAATCAAACCACCTTCTAATGACTTTACAATTTTAGGTGGATGTGCCTTAGCATGAACATGAGAATCAAAACCTAAACCAGTTTTATCATTCATGACTTGGAAGAATTCAGCAGCAAGTTTAGGTTCTTATTCCCATTACAAAACCGATCTAATGTCCTATGCATGTCATCAAGTTTATTGGACAGATCAAGGCAATTTTCACATGAAGTTTTTCCTTTTAGTTTGCAACTGGGACAAAATTTAACTTCATGAGAACGTAAAACATTGTTCAATATAGAAATTTCATTCATAGCATCCTGTAGTTTCTTATCAAGATCATCACAAGTAGAACAATGCAAATCAATTGTAGAACATCTAGCATCTTTCAAGTTTTTATCATTAAGTGCAGCAAGCTCTTTGTTCTTTTCAATTTCTAACTCAAGTTTATCAAGTGTGGAGGTGTGCGCACTTATTAATGAGGACAATTGTTCATATATTAAATCACATGAGGAACATGCATCATCACTAGGAATCAAGGTTTTTAAACGGTTGATTTCAGATTCTAGTGATTCAATTTTAGCAGCACTATCCCTAAGTTTTTTGTCCTTTTTCTTAACAATAACAGTGGCACGAGAAATAGCATCACACATTTCTTTGCAAGTAGGACATACCTCTTCATTGTCGCTGTTGTGTTCTGCCTCCTCCATACTTGATCTTGACTTGCCCGCCATAAAGCACAAGTTTGCCAAATCATCTTCATCTTCATCACTTCTAATATCCACGTCACTTGAACTGAACTCTTGAAGCGCGGTGATGAAACTGTTGATCATCTTGCGTCCTATGGTACCTTTCTTTTTCTTGTTGGAATTTCTAGAGGAGGTCTGGACCTTGCTTTGTTTTTCTTCCCGGGTGGTCGGACCTGAGAGTTTAGGGCATTCTGTACGAAAGTGTCCTGTTTTACCACATTCAAAACATCGTTGAGGTCCGGAGCTTCCTCTCCTTCTAGTTCTCACATTTTGCAATGCTTTTGAGAATCTAGTAGAGATGAGTGCCAATTCCTCTTCTGGAAATTCTTTGATCTGCTCCAGGGTTAGTGAGGACAACAAAGCAAGAGTATTGTAGGATGATGATTGGCCGGAGCTAGACATGTCATGTTGTGAGACAAATGCAATAGACTTTTTTGGATTCTACGTGCTAGGATGTCAATTTCATGAGTTTTTAGTTTAGAATAAAGTATATCAAATGTAAGAGAACTCATGACAGTTGATTCATGAATAGATGTTACTTTCATCTCCCAAATTGACATGTCTAATGCACTAAGAAGTTGCCTAGCATTCTCAGCATCAGAAAAATTAACATTGACACTACGTAAGTTGCTGAGAATTTTATTGAAACGAGCAAAGAGGTCATCGATAGACTCACATGGTTGCATCTCAAAACCCATATATTCCTTTTTGAACATATCTTGTTTTACCTACTTGATTGTGTTGGAGCCTTCATGATAATCACAGAGAGCTCTCCAAACATCGTATTCTGATCGGAGGTGCGCGACACGATCAAAGTCGCTTTGAGTGAGTCCTTGGATGATCAAGTTTCGGGCTTTGTTGTTGTTGTCGACGTCCCGTAGGTTTGTGGCCATGACTTGATCATTAGGTGGCACTTCATAAGGCTTATACACCTTCTCCCATATTGAAAAGCCTTGTGCCTGGATAAAAGCCTCCATGCGTGTCTTCCAAACCTGGAAATCAATACCAGCAAACACACAAGGTTTGGCGGAGTACTTATCCATGATGATTAGTCAAAAACGCGTGCAAATCTCAAAGATTAGAGCACCATGGCTCTGATACCAATTGTAGGATCGAAGAGAATGTGAAAAGCTACCAGAGGGGGGGTGAATGGTAGATTTAAAAATCTTACGCAGCGGAAACAATTAAACCCCAAACCCTTTCGGCAGAAAAATGATCTGTTTGAAGAAATCGTGTGTGAGACTAATATAAATGTGTTTCACCATGACAAAAGTGATATATATCAGAGATAATCAAGTCACGAAGACAAAACAAAAAGGATCACTCAAATCCGACGAGAAAAACTCAAGTTATGATCGAAAGATCAAACAATGTCAATCTGCCCTACCCGAGAAAAAACAGTTCTGGAATGTTGCAAAGAAACTCGTGTAGATAATAGACCACAAATCCAATGACTGTCAAATTTTGATATATGATATATAATCAAGTTGTGAAGACAACCCAAAAAGAATCACATCAATTGGATCTGTAAAACTCGAGTTATGATAAAACCACCGATGAAAGGTAGTGCTGTCCAAAAACTCTACGAGTAAAACTTGTCTGGAACAAGTCTGACGAACAAGGCACAAAAGTTCCTTCAAACTATGAATTTTATTCAATAGAACACAAGAGGAACAGCCCCAAAGTCGTACACCACGAGCTCTGGGCTCCCTTACTTATATAACCAGCCCTTAGGCCAACCCAATATCAACTAGGACTCCAATCCTACTGAGATCACGAATCGTAACTTTCAATAACTACTCAAGATTCTTCTATACGCAGATAGAAGCAATATTAAGACTTCCAAACACCTTAGGAACGTATCTTACATTCCTAAACAACTCAAATTCGTGACCCACACGAAATCCTATCATAACCAACTCAAATCTTTCCATATTTGAGTCAAACCCGACTCAGCCGCAACCTAAGTCCATAACCTAGTCGGTTGGACCTTTCCGACCAATTCTTTACGTCCACATCTCTTCATCATGTCTCAGAACCATGTAGCCATGTCCATGCACTCCTTGCACACGTGCAAACATCTTCCAATGACGTCCACGATACCTTCATATGCATTGTTCTTGATTCAATCATGCTGCGCAACCTCCTGATCAGCTCAACCACAATTCCTCCTGAATTTTGTTGTTGGAACCTCATCTCCTCCCTGAGACTAGTCCAATGGATCCCGTCACCAGCCATGTCTTGAACTCAAGCAACACCTGCACATGAATAAACAACCAATCCAAACGATCCCAAGTCGTCGACTTGACTCAAGTTAGTTCCGAACACAACACCCTACGTGAGAACCTCACATAAGCATGTTGCAAAACCACAGTAACACGATATCATCCATATCAACCAAAACGCACCAAAAACTTAGCAAATGAATACTAAGCAATCTTTCCAACAATGTAAAGCAAGTACGAAACATTGCAAATGAAAAGCAGAAGCACTACAGTCAAGTTCCGGACCTTGCCAGAGCAACCCGGACCTTGAGCCGGAGCTAACAAAAGCTAGTAGAACCTAGCGCCGGAACTTACCAGAACTAGTATAACCAAGCTCCCGCCGGAGCTTACAAAACTAGCAGGACCTAGCGCCGGAGCTAACCAGAACTAGTCAGAACTAGTAACCCAAAAGCCGGAGCTAGACAAAGTACGTCGGAGCTTAGCAAAAGCATTCCGGAGCTATCAAGTATATGCCGGAGCTATCAAAGACATGCCGGAGCTAAAGATAAAGCTCACCGGAGCTAACCAAAACTAGTCGGACCTTACTAAGAAGTCGGACCTAGCTTCGAACATAGCCAGAGCTACCCAAAACAAGCCGGACCTACCGTCGGACCTTGTTGTAGCTCAGAGCTAGAGTCGGACCTTGATAAAAAGGTGTTTTGGTGATATTCAAAACATTTATCATCAAAGCCAAGTATATTCACTACAAGCCAATGTATTCAGCACACATAGGTCTTACAGTTGACATGTTCCAAGGAGTGGTTGACTCCAGGCAGGCGCTGCCCTCATCGTATAGTGGTTCATCCTACATGCACTATAGTAGTCGGGCCACCCACCTGGAGCTCCACAGTGTCCAGGATGAGATCCTTGGGACATAACAAGCGCTCCAGTTAGAGAGGGAGAGTCGAGAGCGCCAAGCTGCAGCAGCGAGGGCCAGGGATGAGTACCTAACCTCATATATGATAGAGTTTCATACGACGATGGCGGTATGTGATGTTCATTCAACTTTATCTTTAAAAGTTATGAAAGAAATATGTGCTAATGCTTCGTGTTTGCAGGCTATAACGGCTGGACAGCAGACTGTCCTTTCACGGTGGGAGCCAACGGTGGTTGAGCAAGAGCCGCCAGATCAGCCTACTGCAGGAGCTCAGGTACAAATTAACCAACCCTAATTTAGTTCAAATCTAGCTAAAGTTGCTCAATTCTAGCTAAACATAGTTAAACATCCTCAATTCTACGTAACCTTAGTTAAACTTGCTCATGTATAACTAAACTTGCTCAAACATGACTAAACATAGTTAAACTTGTTCAAATCCAACTAAACTTAGCTAAAGTTGCTCAATTCTAGCTAAACTTGCTCAAATTCTAGCTAAACTTGCTCAAATATATCAAAACTAGTTCAACTTGTTTAATTCAACTAATATCTGAACTAACTATACTTGTCCATGATAGAGATCGAGGATGGAGGCTCGCACTCCATCACTGAACGTATCGGGAGCGTAAGGACGGATCCATGAGAAGTTCCTGAGTTCCGGAACTAGCGGACGGGATAGTGTGTATTTTAGTGCGTGTGAATGTTTGTTATCGACTTGTGATATACTTCCGTTCATTGTGATCGTATTTGAATGCTTGTGATATATTTGAATGCCTATGTGAGCTAGCCATCGAGCCAGGGCTGGCCTTGAAGCCAGGGCAGAGCTTTCTGTTTTTTTTAATAAAATTGCAAAACTTGTTTATGACGGTTTCTGGAACACGATCATAAATAAACATATAGTATTTACGACGGTCAATCGAAACCGTCGTAAATAACTCAACAATATTTACGACAGCTATGACCACCGTCGTAAATAAGTTTCCCGCCCTGCCACGTGTCAGGGGGAACTTATTTATGAGGGTTCAAAGCATCCCTCGTAAATAAATATATTTACGATGGTTGCTATCGTAAATAAATTTATTTACGAGGTTTATTTAATGACAACTGGGAACCATCGTAAATAAGGTGTTACCGTTGTAAATTGCTTATTTACGTCGGTTATACACTTATTTACAACGGTTTTTCGCCCTCATTAATTGCTTAATTTCCTATTGTGTGAGATGATTACATTCCACTTGTCTTCAAAACAAACACCACTAAAATAGGTTCGCCCCGTTCCGTCTCACATTGTTCAAAGAACAAAACACACCCAAAGTCACCAGCATGATCCTAAATAGTTCTTCGAGACTTGGAGAGCCAAATTCCGTGATTACCATGCCTTTTTGGAATGGCTATATCAAGCTGAGACGAAATTGAACAAGCCTAAGAATTGCTCCAACCATTTATTCGGTACACCTAAGATACAAATAGCTCTCTAGTGTAATAGTGTAAATATACATGTTTCGATGCCTGTCCAACTTTACCACAACTCACCATGCCACAAGTGCAGCAAGCAGATACTTCGTTTGGTTTTCACCAAGCATAGATGACAGTTTACGCCACGACTCACCAGTTCAAATTCTAAGCCTCAACTCACCACACTTGTGGAGGATGTTTCATTCGCCGCAACTATGACAAGCTTAGGCTATCTCCAACAATAACTCTCAAAATAGGACCTCTATTTCAGTATTTGGGATTCCTGTGATAAGAAAATCACAACCCATTTTCTTATTTTCTCCAACCACTACTACAATAAGCCTTATCACAGGCGGCTCCAAACCTATTATCACACGCGGTTTTTAAAACCGCCTGAAACGAAGAGCCTGTGATAATCCGCTACTTCACAGGCGGAGAAGTGATACCGCCTGTGAAGAAACATTATCACAGGCGGTTTTTACTTATGCTAGCCGCCCGTGAAGATAAGTTATCACAGGCGGGTGGTGCAACATATATATCCGCCTGTGATAATTGTCTTATCTTAGGCGGGTTTTCCAGCATAACTAACCGCCTATGATAATGCTATTATCACAGGCGGATGTTGACCTACATCAAGCTGCCTGTGAAGACCTTTTACCGCAGCCGGTTTCTACCTTAACAGTAACCGCCTATGATAATTAGGTTATCACTGATGGTTCTTTACCTGTATCTAGCCACCTGTGATAATTGTTTTTCACAGGCATGCCTAGCCGTTGGTTAATAACCGTCTGTTATAAGGTATAACCTATGCAGTACTACTGCTGTTATTTCTAATTTCCAGGTCAATTCAATATAATCACAGAACAAACATCAACAATATCATCACAGAACAAAACTCAACAATATTATCATCACATAAGTCAATTTCACTAAAACAATATACATATGTACAAGTTACACATACAATTCATCTCATAGTTACAAGTTTTCACTAAAAACTGTTTCTATTGGTATAGTCGCAAAGTTCTGACACATTAGCTGCTGCACCATTCTCATCAAAGAACTTCCCCTTTTTGTGCAAAATTTCGCGGCGAATGAACTGACAGAGTTCAAAAGCAATCCTGTCGACTCCTCCATCAGGATACTTCTACAAACCGGCCATTCTTCATTCAGATTCTTTGTGTGCTGCAATATAACACATAACAAGGTTTAGAATGTGTTGGTTTGAACAAACTCAAAGTATAGATCAAAGTGAGAGTATACAGGAATTTACTTGGTATTTTTGGAGCAGTTGTACTATGAGCAATTGAATTTTGAAGTTGGAATCAAAATATGAAAATAATGTTTCTGGTAATATTGAACAGCAGAGAATATAAGTATTAAACTATGCTAGCTACAATGAAAATGAAACTCAAAAGTAAGAAAATAAGGTATCGACATTAAGGATAACTTACATCCTCACGATTCACTCTATATATGCTGGCGGTCCGAAGATGCTCGCATACATAATACCCTCATAAGATACTCCCAGCAGGCTGCTTCAGACAAGCATAATATGTTTTAATGTCCAATGCATTCGTATTAGAAGGTCTCTCACCGCCAAGCTGTTCCACATAAAACCTCCAAGCGTTGTAATACAAGAAATGTCATATAAAACTTGTCAACACATTCTAAATGTGTATAAATTAAAATTATTGAATAAACATACAGTTTCAAAATGGAAAGGAAATCTTTGTAATGATCTGGTGGGAAATCAGCCGAGTCTAAGACTGTTGCCTTTCCCTACGTTGGCTTGATGAAGATCATTATGTAGTGATCACTACAAACACACAAACACACGTGTTAATAATTACCAATAAATGCTATTTCAATGTCATGTGTCGAACTTACTCGAAGTTGTATGGAGCCTTTACGAGGTCCTTGCCGTCTCTGACAAAGTTAAACATTGCATGTCCTATGTAAGCTGCAACTTCTATCCTTTTATCCTTCTTAAGTTTTGTGATTGCTTTTTCAAAATCTATTTCTTTCATGTGGTTGAACTGTTCTGAGTTCCGATCCGCCTGGACGTCGAATAGCGCCTTTGCAATCCTAGTAGGGTCAAGGATACCTGTCTTGCGCGCAACTTTTCATTATCCATGTATTGCATCCTATTAAAGAAGTCCAGAATTGTTATAATATCATGAAATGCGTATGCGTGTAGTAAGAAAAGCAAATACAAATATTAGAGCACTTACAAGCACCAGACGAGCAGCAGGTTGATTTCGAGCATGCCCCAATGCAAAAGGGGACGTAGCTCTTCAAATAAAATGACTCGTCTATCTTCTCCAGTGCTCCAGAATGCTTGTTTTGGAAAACGAAATGTGACGCAATTAAGACCATATCTTGTGCCGGCAAGGATGTACCACTCATGCATTCTTCTGAGCGGGACGGTTTGTTTGCTAAGTTGTACGGATGTCATGAGCGGCTTCCTATTCTCAAATTTAGGAGGAACATCCTCAAGCTTGTATATTGGAACTCCTGGTTTAACAAAAGCCGTCTGCCGATTATACATGACACTGTCTTCTTCCCACTCCTTGATATTTCCTAATTCTGGCTCATGAGAAGAACGATATGCACTCGACTTTATAATATTTTCCTTCATAGTTTCCAAATACTTTGACACTTTATAATATTATGTCCATGTATCGACTTCGAAAATAGGATTGCTTGGACGGATACTATAGTAATCCAATCTCATTTGGTGAAAAGAGGTTTCAAACAAAACTACACAATATGGACAGAGCACGGTGAGTTAGATACACGTGATGTGGATAAAGATGATGAAAGAGGTTCAGATGATGATAATGTTTATATCGATGATTGTAGTGACAATCAAGCTGGTGATGATGATGATGAGTTTGATTGTGAGGAGATGTTGCGTCACATTGAACCATATGTATTGACTTCTATGGGAGCAAGCAAAGGTTTAAGTAAAATGGAGACATTGCAAAATGCGGTGACGGAGCTTTTATATGATGAATCAAACGGTTGTGATAGAGTTTACTACATTGCGTGCAATATTAGAACTACTAAAGTTGAAAGCTACGCACGGATGGTCCGATTGTAGTTTCTCTGATCTTTTGAATCTTCTAGCAGAAATTCTTCCAAATCCAAATAAACTGCCCAGAAGCACTTATAAAGCGAAGAAACTTCTTTGCCCGATGGCACTAGGTGTGACAAAAATACACGCTTGTGTGAACCATTGTATTCTGTATCTCAAAGAGCATGAGCTCGCAACTAGATGCCCCATTTGTGGTGTCAGTAGATATAAGGACTACAATCACCAGTATGTTACCAACATGAAAAAGACTCAGAAGAATAAGAAGTTTATTATTGGTCCTGAAGGTGATGATGACGATACTTCTGGCGATGCAGGCAGGAAGAATAAGAGAAAAATTCCTGCCTTGGTGATGTGGTACCTTCCGGTAATTGATCGCTTGAAGTGTTTGTTCTCAAACCCTAGGGAGGCTGAACTTATGCATTGGCATTCTGAGCAACGCAAGAAGAATGAAAAACATATACGACACCCTGGTGATGCAACGAAGTGGAAAAATTTTGATATTCAGTATCCAGAATTTGCGAAGGAAATCAGAAATGTGAGGTTTTCCTTGGGTACAGACGGAATGAATCCGTTTGGTGAAAAAAGGAGCATACACAACACATGGCCCGTGGTCTTAACGATGTACAACCTACCGACATGGT
Organism: Tuctoria greenei; assembly: GCA_036927565.1. Lineage (NCBI taxonomy): Eukaryota > Viridiplantae > Streptophyta > Magnoliopsida > Poales > Poaceae > Tuctoria > Tuctoria greenei. The sequence continues at coordinate 78,535,284 of JAYESD010000005.1, read as the reverse complement.
TGTGTCATCTTGTTATCTGTTCTTATCCAAGGTCCGAAACAACCTGACATCGAAATTGATGTGTTCTTGGAACCTTTAATGGAAGATATGGCAAAATTGTGGAATGAAGGGGTACGTACATGGGATGAGTACAAGGAGGAGTATTTCACGCTAAGAGCAATGATATTCGTTACCGTGCATGATTATCCCGGACTATTTACATTATCGGGACAAATGAAAGGGAAGAAAGGTTGTGTTAGGTGTGTGCATAGAACTGGATTTCTATATCTCACTTGATCTAGAAAGACGGTGTACATGAGACACCGACAGTTCTTGACATATACACACAAGTATAGGAAGATGAAAGAACAATTTGATAACAAAATCGAAAAAGATACTGCACCAAAACCTTATAGTGGAAAACTTGTGTTTGAAATGGTCAAGAACATTCATATTGCTTTCGGTAAGGGCAAAAATAGTAAAGGAATTAAGAGAAAGAAAACTACATCTTCGGATGATACAATTGACATGGCTTTCAAGAAACAATCAGTTTTTTTCAAGTATCTTCCGTATTGGAAGAATCTGGAATTTTTCCATAGTATTGATTTGATGCACGTTACAAAGAATGTATTTTATAGCATCATTGGGACCTTTTTGGACATGCCGAGGAAAACAAAGGACGGATTAAATTCATGTACGAACCTAGTAAATCTTGATTTGAGACCAGAGCTTCATCCAGTAGAAAAGGCGAACAGGAAGCATTACCTTCCCCCAGCTAGCTGCAACTTGACGCTAGAAGAGAAAAAAGCAATTTGCGAATGCTTGCGTGGGATCAAAGTGCCCACAAGTTTCTCATCCAATATCTGCAAACTAGTCTCAATGAAAGAATTGTCTTTATTCGGTTATAATTCTCACGACTGTCACATGATGATGACAGTTTTCCTTGCCATTGCAATAAGAGTCATCAAACCTGAGCATATAAAAGTTGTCATCACACGTTTGTGTTACTTCTTAAATGCAGTATCGCAAAAGGTGATAGCACGTGAAGATTTAGACTATCTGAAAACATACATCGTCGAGACATTGTGCAAGCTTAAGATGTGTTTCCCACCATCCTTTTTCGATATGCAAGTACACCTAATCATACATCTTGTTGATCAGATAAAAGCATTGGGGCCACTATATTTACATCATATGTTTTTGTTGGAGAGATATTTAGGAGTATTAAAAGGTTATGTGTGGAACCGTGCTCACCTAGAGGGTTCAATTATAGAAGGATACACTACTGAAGAAGTGATTGAGGGTTGCCCTGATTACATCAAAGATGGAAAATCGATAGGTGTGCCTATACCGGTACATGAGGGTAGACTACGTGGGAGAGGCAAAGTGGGTAAGAAAATTTTTATCGTTCAAGATTACAAGAATGTACACCGTGCACATTTTGGTGTACTACAACAGCTCGCAATAGTCGAGTCGTACATCGAGGAACACCAAATTGAGCTTTGTGATAAAAACCAAGACCGCACAAAGGACTGGATCATGAAAGAGCACAGAAGATGTTTCACTGAATGGTTAATGGACAAAAATATACCATGCGGAAACACTATAGAAGAGGCAACAATGAAGAAGTTAGCTTCTGGCCCATCTGCTTTGGTGACATCATGGCAAGCATATGACATCAATGGTTACACATTTTACACTAAAGAAAAAGACGGTAAGAGTGTTGCACAGAATAGTGGTGTTCGTATTGAGGCTTATGATTCACAAGGGCAGAAGAACACATACTTCGGGTTCATAGAGGAAATATGGGAACTCGATTATGGCAAAAGAATGGTAATGCCCGTATTTAAGTGCCAATGGGTCAAACATCCTGATGGTGTGAAAGTGGACAATTAAGGGCTGACACTGGTAGACTTGAATAAAGTGGGTTATAAAGATGACCTGTGGGTTCTCGCCGATAATGTTGCACAAGTTTCTTATGTTCAAGATCCAGAAACTGAGAAGATGCACGTAGTTGTTTCCCGAAAGCAAAATATTGTTGGGGTTGAGAATGTTGGAGATAATGAAGAGGAATATAATCAGTATGAAGAGATGTACCTTTTCACCGAACTAGAAAACATGTCAATGCTGGAAAAATGTATATAGCAATGCGAGATGATATATATTGTATATATTTGTATCTTCTGAAATCAACTTAGAACAATGTTCTATTTCAGCTTTAGATAGCATGTTTCGAACATTATTAAATTCAGCTTCTGTTTCGAGCTCTTGTCAAGCTAATCCCTTCACAGCAAGCTCTTGTAGATGCAAGTAACACCCGAGACTCATAATTTGGATTGTTAAAAGCTTCAATTGAAGTCTGACGATACTTACCGTCTATTTGAGGGTTTGTTTGGATAGGAGTACACCCAAACAAGCCCTGCAAGATTTCTTTCACTTCTCTCCATTTTGATAACTTACGAAGATGCTACTTTATCAGTTCTAATGGCTGAATATATTGATTACAAATCAGTACCATCTCTCTTAGTGCTTTACACAAGTGACAAAACGTACAACTTCAATCACAAATCTTGTTTTTACCATTTTCATAAGAATTTGACTTTAATCTTTCAAGCATAGATTTATTAATAATTGAAGCTTCTTCATCAGACATGTTAATAGAAGTTACAAGGGAAGTGTGTGTCGAAGCTAACGAAATCTCAATGGAACTGAAGACAAAGAGATGTTGCATATGAGTGATAATGTCCAGGTTAGAAAGCATGAAGCTATGATGACAGCATTCACGCTATTTAACCTGGATATTGCCACTCATATGCAGGATCTCTTTATCTTCAGTCCGATTCAGATTTTGTTAGCTTCGACACATCCTTCACTTATAACTGCCATTAACATGTGTGATAAGGAAGCTTCACTTATTTTATAAATCTATGCTTGAAAGATTAAGGTTAAATCCCTATGAAAGTGTAAAAACAGGATTTGTGATTGAAGTTGTTCGCTTACTCGCTTGTGTGAAGCACTAAGAAAGTGAGTACTGATTTTAGTCAATATATTTAGGCATTAAAACTGAGAAAGGAGCATCTTCCTAAGTTTTCAAATGGACAGGAGGGAAAGAAATTATTAAAATGGATGGGAAAATCCGTCCAAGGATCGTCAGGCTTAAAATTGATGCTTTCAACAATTCAAGTGATGAGACACGTGTGTTACTTGTATCTACAATAGCTTGCTGTGCAAAGATTAGCTTGACAAGAGCTTAGCAGCATCAGAGGCACGTGGTAAGTAAAACCAGCCTGAGATAAACATCTTCTCAGGCGGTTATTAAGTACCAACCGCCTGTGAAAAATTTAAAAACCGCCTATGAAAAACTGACGCCTATATAAAGACCCCGTGGAGGCACACTCTGCCCAGTCCCACATCGCGCCATGAGGTACCTAAGTAAATTCGCATAGTTTCCTTACTATGCATTGCATTCTACCTTTTTCTTTGTATATTTTCATAAGCTGCCAGTTTTGTGTGTTGGTATATGGATTGTATCCTTTTGCATTGGTGTACATATGCGTTTGGACTCAATGATTTGGAAGTTTGGTCTTTCAAATAATGATGTCTCGGGCGTGTAGCCGATTGAAGGAGGAGCGCTTGGCGTGGCACAAGAACCATCCCCATGTATGTACATATGGCACACCAGTCGCATGGTTGTATATACATATGTATCTGTAATGGACTGATGAACTTAACTGTAGTTTGTTTTTCCATCTTGTTTGTTTTTGGTATTTTCAATTTCTCTACGTAGGGTTTCTCTGCGAAGCCTGAATCGGGAGATTTATTGAAGTGGTAGTGCATCGTCTCTAGTAAATAAGGGGTAAGTCATGAAGAACAAGCACAATATAAGTTTAACCATCGTCTTCCTATTAATAAATTTCTTTTGCAGACTGAATGGGAAGATGGTTACTACCCCCTGACAATCTCCTTCTCTGAGGACTATCCCTTGGTGCCTACAAGATGCGCCTGTCCAAGTGGGTTCTTCCACCCAAATGTCCGTCGTTCGGGAGCACTCTGCATCGGGATTCTTGATCAAGAGACTGTAAGATAGACCTATTTTGCTCATGTAATTATTACTTAATTGTTGTCGAACTTATTTGAACTGGTTTTTATATTGCTTAAATTATATTTCGTAGGGGTGGTGCAGTGCTTTTACAATCAAAATATACTACTTGAAGTTCAGCATTTGCTGCATCAGCCAAATGTGCCCGATGTTGAAAATGATTGCTATAATCTACTTATCAAGGTTAGATGACACTTTGACTTAGTGACCTATGTAAGTTATTCATTCGTACTTCGACATTTGCTAATTTAAATAATGTCAATATTTTCAGGATCCAGCGGAGTATAAGAGACGTGTTCGGGAGCAAGCAGGACGGTACAATTTAGATTGATCGATGGGAGCTTCATCGTCGATCTACAATGAATGTAGCATGATTTTTGTTTTCTACTTGACAGGGCGCTTCATCGTCATTGTTTGCAGTTGTTAAGAGAGAGGCTCACTTAAACTTGTGCTCAGTGTGTAAAGATGTTATCTTCGAACAATTGTAAAGCCTCTAATAGTGTATTATCACAATTAAGCCAGCCTCACTGGTGATCGAGCATTTCCTATAATGCATTACTGTACTAGTATCCGCTCATTTGTGTTTTTTCCTGATACAATTTTCCTTGCAACGACTACATACGGTTGTGATAATTGCAACGACTATATCCCTGTAATTTCAATGAACACCGCTTGTGATAATTGAACAACTACATACGGTTATTACACAATGACCGCCGATGAAAATAAATGATCTTACCAGGCTGTTGTTAATTAAGAACCGCCTGTGAAGTTCATTACATTACAGACAGTTCTTAATTAATAACCGCCTGTGAAGATCATGTATTTACCTAGGCGGTTGTTTCTTAAAATCCGTCTATGATGTTAATTTATTGCAGGCGGTTCTTAAGTAATAATCGCCTGAGAAGATCGAGTATTTACACAGGCGGTTGTTTTTAAAATCCGCCTGTGTTGTTCTTTCATCACAGGCAGTTATTATATCATTCGTCATCACAGTCGCATATTTTTAAGGACTGCCTGTGTTTGAAAAATTGAGGCGCCTGTAAAAATGCTTTTTGTAGTAGTGAACAGAGCATCGATTAGCTCATCCATCGGTCTGTTCTCTCCTCTTTGCACGACGCCTCCGAGACCATCATCTCCATCACCACTGGCATCGGCCTCTCGTTGCCCTGCACCCCCAGAGATCCTCCAGATGGACAAATTCGCCACTGACGGAAACCTCGCCACCCCAAGCTCCGCCTTCGTCCAGCCCTCGTAGCCGCTTGCGCCCTCCTCGTCGCGCGGACCCACCACCTCCCTCTCTTTGTTGCCCAGGCCGCCGCGTAAGACAGGACAGAGACAATTCTCGCGCCGTCTCCTCTCCCTACCAGCTGCTCCTCCCAGCGCGCCGTGCGGCAGTGTGGCTGTCGCCCTCACTCCTGCCCGCTGTGGAACACAAGATAGAGCAAATATGGCGCGGTCTCTTCCTCCTAGATGCTCCTCCCAGCGTGTCGTGCGGTCGTCGCCCTCGCGTGGTGCGGCTTTGTGGTTGTCGCCCTCGCGCGGTGCGGCTGTGCGGAGGGATGGGGAGGGTGCGGCTGTCGAGACTCACACGATATCCTCCTCCTCTCTGCGCGCCTGCAGACCGACGAATGATTCGGATAAAAAACGATTCAGGGAGGGATGGAAGACATGGAGTCCACTCCTATGTTTGGGATATGGAGAGGAGCTAGCCTAGGATGGGCTTCGTGGATGGATAGTCTGTTGGAGAGTGTTTTCTTACTTTTTATTACCTGAAATGAGTTTAAGCTTTTATTTAGATAGACTGTTGGAGATAGTCTTAGTAGCCATCCAAACAAGCATAAAATCTCTTCTGTCACACGATCTCCACCCATACATAACATCGCAATAGTAAAATCCTGTTTGGATTGGAGAAACGTTTCAGCAGCAAAACACCATGAAACGATTCACGTTTTTAGCCTACGAAGCTGAAACACCTGAAATGATGTTCAACACCTTGAAACACTTTCAAAAATTGTATTCCCCTCAAATTTTGATAATATTTACAAGATTGTCACCACCTATTATGACATAGCCACCCAACTTAAGATTGTAGACACGCAACTCGACGACCGAATCTCAGGTGGTGACCATTGCAACTCAACACTCAAATTATTTTGGCATGTATTTTGAAACCACATATGAGGTGAGATCACTAATGATTTAGATATTCTTATATGTGAATTACAACATATATTATAATACTTTATAACATTGCTATAACGTGACACGAACAACATAGCCATACAAGGTTAAATGTGTCATTTCAATCATTCTCCTCTATATCAAAACTGAAACCAGAAAACTAGCTAAATAATTTCTATAGTGATTCAGTTTCAAATTGAGGAATCTGATTCTCAAAAAATCTAGAATGGTACTGTTCCCAAAGTTACCTACCAGCATCCAAGAGGTAACTTATGTGGCTTAAAAAAACTCTAGGAACTTACTTCGTCCTAGAGAGATCGACGTCTCAACATTTTTTAGACATAATAGGCGAGATGGTAAATGGTGCATGTGCTCTTATAAAGCTAGCAAGTTTAATGATCCTTATTAAGGTGCAGTTCCATTTTTTGAAAGCCGCACTCCTTTTCTTGAGTTTCTGGGGGATGCAGTGAAGGAAGGAAGCATGCATTGGTAGAAAGTTGTATTCTCATCTTAATTACTATATTGATGAGCCCGGCACAACAATTTTTGTGAGAAGTATGACTCAACTCATTTAATCCTTCCAAAGGTGTGACCTCGCTAGACGCATTATTCAGAAGGTCCACATCATGTTTGTTTGTACCGGCATCCATAACTGCAGATCTGCCACCGTAGAGCTTTCAGCAGCCCCAATTTAACCGTGTTGGATCTGAGGCAAATAAGGACATCCACAGTGGTACGCTGTAAAACGCAGTAGAAAGCATACCGAAATTTTTACAGAATGCACACACTGGAAGTATAAAATATATAAAGTATGATTTAGAAGATAAAATATGTTTTAGAGGTTGCTGATACGAATGGTCTAATTAGTTGCATTTTGAAAACTTGTTTACAGCCCATTGGCCATTGATTCACGCTCACAACCATTTGCCAACAAGTTCAGATACCAATCCATTTACCTCATGGTACCAAACGGAAGGAACCAGTCCCACCTGCTGCCTATTGCTAGCAGAAGTAATACTAATCTCTTGGTTTACCCTACCAAGAGTGAATAATCTTGGTCGTGATTCATTACCAACACACTAGCAAACTGACTGATCAGCTAGTCAAGAATTTATACTGCAGGTGCAGGATGTTGCAACACTTGCGTACACTAGAAACCAGATGAAAGCTGACTTAATATGGAAACAAAAAGAAAGGAAGATGTCAAGGTTCTGCACCGAAGCAGTCTCGTACATAAGCTGAGAATAGAAGGTAACTGTTAGGAAATCGGTACGCTACTATAGCAATTCTACCGCATCACCCAGGAAACATGCGAGTACAGAGGTCATGGATCGTTACTACTAGACGCGCAACGCAGCGGAACGTAGACGCACGTCGGTGTAGGAAAAGTAGATGATCTCGTTCATCTCCTCCTCGCCCTCTTCACAACAGTAGTAGACGAACATGTTCGTCGTAGCCGATCAGCACAGCAGTAGCAGCAGCGCCTCCACGGAGTCCACACGTACGGAGAGGAACGATGTGCGCCGGTGTGCTAGCACCACGCACGCGGCAAGGATCTCGGCGTGAGGCATTCGAGGGGTGGCGGATAGGGCTATCACGTGGTGGGGTGATTAGACCCTAACCCTACCCCTCATATTTATAGGCGTACTAATGGGCTTTTAGATCTTAGGCCTATCAGTACCCTAATTGCTTATGGATCAAATATCCAATAGGCCTTAACCCGAATTATTATGATTGCCTCTTGGGCATATCACCAAAAATATCCCACTTGCACTAGAGACAATCATCTAGCCAAGATTTTCGATATTTCAACTCCTTAAGTGTGTGACCCGTTAGGTTCATGTGCAGTCGGTTGTGAATGAAAACCGTTTCCAACCACACGTCAGTAGAGGTACCTAGCAAGACATACTGACTCCCGAATGTACATAAAGATCATATCGGCCGAATCTAGATACATTCAACATGCTAATCCCTTTGCATCATGATACCAGTCAAGCTCAAGGCGAGATGTGTGCCATCCTTGTGATAGCTCGACCACTCACTCGATCAAACGGTGGATTCATTCCTTGACAAACTTTTAGTCACTGTGATTAACCTTTAATCACTTTGGCATGACCATGCACTTTCAAATCCAACTATCTCGAGGGGCCCAGAGATATCTCTCCTGTTATTAAGGAGGGGCAAATCCCATCTTGATACGCACACATCCCATCCTATGTTTCATTGTATACCCGAAGACTACTTTTATGAGTATTTAGTTATGGAGTAGCGTTTGGTAGTCTCAAAATACACAACTACACATAGTGAGAAACAATGGCGATCTCAGGTCTAAGGATCTAGCAGGTGTATCACTCAAGACCAACTGATGGCACATATATATGGAAATAACAATCCTAGCAGTGTCTCGGAGTGGGTCAATCCAACACCATGTTCACTAACATGTGTTTACATTATTAAGTTGATATCTCCATATCTATGATTTGTGAAACGTGATCATCAATTAATACATGTACTAGTCTGTGTGACATCATTATCTCATATAACAATATAGACTAGGGATCATTTAGAGTAACATACTATTAACAAAGAGTTCCACGAACAAGTCACATACTTGATGATCAATGTAAATAATGATTACTCATATAACAATTTATTTAATAGTATATAAACATAGCTGTGACACAAGTCCCCACTACACACTATGATCACTTATGTAAGTATCTAATACCCATAGATCTCGTGTGCGCCTCATGCTTTGATTGTGGAAGAGGTTTTGTCAACGGATCTGCAACATTCAAATCCGTGTGCACCTTGCATATCTTCAAACCACCTCGGTCGATGATCTCTCGAATGAGGTGATAGCGTTGTAGTATGTGTTTGGATCGTTTGTGTGATCTAGGCTCCTTTGCCTGTGCGATGGCTCCACTATTGTCACAGTAGAGATCCACAGGACTGGGCGCACTGGGAACAACACCCAACTTAGAAACAAATTTTCAGATCCAAACAACTTCCTTTGCAGCTTCAGATGCTGCAATATACTCCGCCTCTGTGGTTGAATCTTCTACTGTATCTTGCTTAGAACTTTTCCAGCTCACTGCCTCTCCATTGAGATAGAATACAAATCCGGACTGCGATCTAGAATCATCCTTATCAGTTTGGAAGCTGGCATCAGTGTACCCTTTTACAACGAGCTCTTATTCACCTCCAAACACCAAGAACACATCCTTAGTTCTTCTCAGGTACTTAAGGATGTTTTTTTACAATGGTCCAATGAGCCTCATCATAATCTGATTGATACCTGCTTGTGATGCTTAGAGCATAAGATACATCTGGGTGTGTACATAGCATGACATACATGATGGATCCAATAGCTGAAGGATAAGGAATCGCTCTCATCCTCTTTGGCTCATTAGGTGTCGAAGGACACTGACTCTTGCTTAGAGTAATGCCATGTGACATTGGCAAGAAACCTTTTTTGGAATCTTGCATATTGAACCGATTCAATATCTTGTCAATATATGTATCTTGGCTTAATCCAATTAGCCTTTTAGATCTATCTCTATAGATTTTTATGCCCAAAATATACGCTGCCTCTCCTAAATCCTTCATTGAGAAACTTTTTCTTAATGAGGATTTAACATCATCAAGCATTGAAATGTCATTTTCGATCAATAATATGTCATCTACATATAGGACCAGAAATACATGTGCGCTCCCACTAAACTTCTTGTAAATACAAGGTTCTTCTACGTTCTTGATGAAACCAAACCCTTTGATTACTTCATCAAAACGCAGATTCCAACTCCGAGATGCTTGCTTTAGTCCATAGATGGACTTTTGAAGTTTGCATATTTTACTAGCATTTTTAGGATTGACAAAACCCTCAGGTTGTGTCATGTACACATCCTCAGTCATATTTCCATTAAGAAAGGCTGTTTTGACATCCATCTGCTATATTTCATAATCAAAATATGCAGCAATTGCTAGAAGAATCCAAATAGACTGTAGCATTGCGACAGGTGAGAAAGTTTCATCATAATCAACACCTTGAATTTGTTTGAAACCTTTCACCACCAATCGCGCTTTATAGATGTGAACATTTCCATCCATATCAATCTTTTTCTTGAAAATTCATTTACAATCGATAGGTCTCACACCTTCGATTGGATCAACCAAGTTCCAAACTTGATTCTGATGCATGGATTGAATTTCGGATTCCATGGCTCCAAGTTATTTTTCAGAGTCGGGTCCCTCCATTGCTTCAACGTAGGTCGTAGGCTCATTATTATCCAATGATACCATGTCATGCTGCTCCGTGGTTAGAAGTGTTAACTTTTCATTCGCACGATGTGCCCTCGTAGACCTTCTTGGGGCTGGTGATTCATCCACTTGTTGCACAACATCTTGTACATCCTATATAGGATTAGTGGGTGCCGAAGCATTTTCAGGTATTTCTTGAATTTCTTCAAGATGCACCTTGCTCTCACTAACTCCTTTTGAGAGAAACTCTTTCTCCAAGAATACACCATTGGGAGTGGTAAACACTTTACCCTCTGTTTTATTAAAAAAATAATATCCTTTGATTTTCCTAGGATATCCCACAAAGAAGCATTTGTCTGATTTGGGTGTGAGTTTGTCTGACGTCAAACGTTTGACATAAGCATCACACCCCCAAACTTTGAGGAAAGACAACCCGGGACGTTCCCCGGTCCATATCTCATATGGTGTCTTTTCAATAGACTTAGTTGTGACTATATTTAGTGTAAACGCAGCAGTTTCAAAAGTATAACCTCAAAAGGATAGTGGAAAATCTGCTTGGCTCATCATCGACCTAACCATGTCCAATAGGTTCGGTTCCTCCACTCGGACACCCCATTCCATTGAGGCGTTCCAGGTGGAGTCAACTACGAACAATTCCACATTGTTTTAAATGATCATAAAATTCATGGCTCAAATATTCACCCCCATGATCAAATCGTAGAAGTTTAATTGTCTTGCCCAATTGATTCTGTACTTCATTCTGAAATTCTTTGAACTTTTCAATGGATTCAGACTTGTGCCACATTAGGTAGACATAACCATATCTACTAAAGTCATTAGTAAATGTGATGAAGTACGGAAAACCACCTCTAGCAATTGAATTCATTGGTCCACATACATCTGTATGTATAAGTCCCAACAAGTTAGTCGCCCTCTCATTTTGACCAGTGAAGGGTGCTTTGGTCATCTTCCCAAGCAAACAAGATTTGCATGTGTCAAGTGATTAAAAATCAAATGAGCTTATTAATCCATCTTTATGGAGTTTTTCAATGTGTTTCTATGACCTAAGCGACAATGCCAAATAAAAGTGGGATTTAGATCATTTCATCGAGCCCTTTTGTTATTAATGTTACAGAAAGTTTTATCCTCAAGATCAAGAACATATAATCCATTCACCATAGGACATTGAGCATAGAAAATATTATTGTAATAAATAAAACAACATTTGTTCTTTATTACAATCTCATAACCATCAACTTCTTATAAACACGAAGAAGAGATAATATTCTTGCTCAAAGTAGGAATGCAATAACAATTATTTAATTCCAAAACTAGGCCTGAGGGTAATGACAAGTGGTAGGTTCCGATAGCTATGACCGCAACCTTTGCTCCATTGCCGACACGAACATCCAACTCGTCTTTTGCAAATCTTCTAGTCTCATTTAGACCCTCCGAGGATTTGCAAGTGTGAATCATCAATCCGGTATCAAATACCAATGATTCACCAGAAGATAATGCAATGTTAATTTTTATAACATTTATACCTGAAGCAGAAGTCTCACTTCCCTTCTTCTTCTTCATATCCTCCAAGTACTTCTTGCAGTTCCTAGACCAGTGCCCCATACCATGACAGTAAAAGCATTCATCATCAGGAGAAGGGCCATATTTGCCCTTTAGCTTAGACATTGAGCTTGAGGGCTCATCGGGAACCTTTCCCTTGCCTTTGCCTTTAGGATGCGTCGCTTCCTCTTTTTATTCTCCTTTTGCACCATCATCACATTAGTGGCGTTTTTCTTAATGCTTTCTTTGGCTGTTTTAAGCATCCCATACAATTCAGCCAAAGTTTTCTCCATGCCATTCATTTTAAAATTCAATATGAAAGGCTCGTAGCTCGGTGGGAGCGACTGGAGAACAACATCAATAGCCAGATCATCCTTGAGTTCAGAACCAAGTTTGCCCAAATTTTCAATGTAACCAATCATCTTGATTACATGAGGGCTGACCGGGCTACCCTCCGCCAGCTTGCATGAGAACAAGGACTTTGAGATGTTGTATCTCTCAGCCCTTGCTTGATTCTCAAACATTCCACGCAGTCCCTCAATCATAGAATAAGCATCTGTATGCTCATACTGTTTTTGCAGATCAGGGGACATAGTGTCGAGCATGAGGCAGCTTACATTAAGCGCATCATCGCAATGCTTCATATAAGCTCTATGTGTTGCATTAGTTGCATCAGCTGGGAAGTCATCAGAGTAAGGCTGCAGAAGAACGTACTCGGTTTTCTCTTGCCTAAGAACAATTCTCATGTTGCGGTACCAATCGATAAAGTTAGCTCCATTGAGCTTTTCCTTTTCAAGCACAGATCGCAAATTGAAACCGGAATTGTTACTAGCAGACATTATCTACAATAGAAAATAAATGTACAAGCTTTAGCACTATTTTATGTACTAATCTTCTATTAACAGTTTAATAAAAGATATCACCACTATATGATCATCGTCTTTCCTCTAACGACATGTAGTGGTTCAAGATCCACATTCACTAATTCCTAGTGAGTTTTGACTTCACTGCTAGAAAATTAATGACATAGGTAAACATCCATTGTTAATCATATCCCTATACGACTCTTGTTTGTTGGGTGACATCCAATGCCCCGACTCCCAACTCTATGCCATAAAGCCCAAAACTGTTTTGATAGCTTTGTTAAGTAAACCAACAATATGCATGTGAATGTCCAATATTCACCCTATGCATTATGATAGATGATGGTACTTTGCTTTGGCAAACCTACGACACATCGATCAAAACAACATAGGTGCAGCTATTGGTAAATGGTATCATATACTCAACTTTTCTAAGGGAAGCTATTCTATCATGTCAAAACATCCACCATATGAAAAGCATGAAAAGAATAGTAATACGTAAACATCACAGGTATATGATCATATCACATTGTGAATAGTATGGCCCTTAAAATCATAATGGTCTCCATCGCCATGGTTCCATCATGATCTGAGTTGCCATGACTCCCTTCTTGTGGTGATCTCTATCTCCACCATACGTGAAGACATCTCCATGATCATAAAAGAAGCTAATACAACTAATAGCTACCAAATTACATGAGAGATTAAGCATCACAGGTTGACACGCAGGTTGTTATACAATTATGTGACAACCTCAACTCGGTTATGTTAAATTTGCAACATGCAGGCTGCACGAATTTACACACAGATCATCACATCACATTAAGGTCATACCATTCACATCATTCCGGCAAAAACGAGTTAAGCGTAGAACAATTTCTAGTGCGAAACTGCATTATGCAATCGCTATAGCAGACAACAAAACGGCTTATCACATTGTAGAGCTTTGTATTCCTCCTCCAAAGACTTCATATCCATCTGCTGTAGGGCAGCCTGCAGCACCATAATGATATAGTGATACATATGTGATGAACCTTATTTGCGACGGCTCGCAGAGGCCGTCGCAAGTTATTGCCAGGGGCTGGTGGGCCCCGCAACAATATTTGTGACGGCCAGGTTGTCGCAATTAAAGTTTATTTGCGACGGCCTGGTCGTCGCAAATAAGTGCCACTATTTGCGACGGCCTGGTCGTCGCAAATAAGTGCCACTATTTTCCACGGCCCGACCGTCGCAAATACGTTCAGTCGGTAGGGCCCACGTGTCCTCCTCCGGGACCCACACTGCTATTTGTGACGGCCTGGCCGTCGCAATTAAAGCTTATTTGCGATAGCCGGACCGTCGCAAATAGAAGTGGCTTAATGGCGACGACCTAGAACCTTATTTGCGACGGTGCTGTATAAAAAGTCATCGCAAATAAGGTTTTTTATTTAAAAAAACAGAAAATACTACCCGGCTCGATGGCCAGAATAACAGAACAGACAGTATAAATATCACAACACATCACAACAGTCTTAAAACACATCACAACATCGTCGAAACATGGCACCAACATCAATAAACTAAACATGGGCTCACTCGCCCGTCTGACCTCCGTATCCACCTCCATAGCCACCGACCGAGCCACCTTTGAAGTCGAAGTCGTCGTCGCGCCTCATTCCAGGTGGAGGTAGCGACGGCGACGGCGTTTGTGCAGCCATCGCGGACCCCTGCAATTAATGAAACTTAGAGTTAGAATATAAATGCATTAACATCTCTCTCACTCCCTTCCTCTCCCTCTATCTTCATCTAGATCCTCCTCTCTTCCTCTCTCTTTTCATTTCTCTCTTTCTCTCTCCCTATATCTTTCTCTCTCACTCTATCTCTCTATTTCTATCCTTTTCCCTCTATCTTCCTCCCTCTATCTCCATCTACATCTCCCTCCCTCTATCTTCCCCTCCCTCTATCTCCATCTACATCTTCCTCTCTCTCTTCATTCCCCTCCTACTCTATTGTGATGCCTGGTTCCGAAAATGAACCAAGCTAACGCATATGTGTGCCTAGGATGTTCAACACACATACACGAGTGATTCACAAATGATAGACAGATAATTACCACAGCTCAAATTGTTAAAGAAGTACTCTTATTACATAATTCATTATATCCTCGAATACAAGCTCTAATAGATATTAATGACAAGTTTGAACTAATGCAGTGGAAATAAACTAATAAGCAACTAAGCAAACTAAGCAAAAGGGATAGTGCAGCTCCATGCAACACCACAGGCAAAGCTGACGGTAGACACGGCCTAGAACTCCGCATTATCGCCATTAAACTCACAATCCTGACCTGCAACTGTTGGGGGGGGGGATTGCAAGAGTGAGTACATGTCGTACTCAGCAAGTGTGGGAAAGTATGACATGTGGCTGATTCAAATGACGACAATAATAATAATGGCTAAGTGCTGAAAAGTACAGTAAAACATTTGAAAAGCATTATACTATGTCTATGTGAAACAATCCCATCATAACCATCATATTAACAAAATATAACCATATCCAATTATTGTCAACATCATCATTATCCATGTCCAGTTACCATAACTCAAATTCATATCCATAACCATAATCCAAAAACCATCCATAACCATTACCAACCCATAACCATAAACCAACTATCCCAAAATTCCAAATCCAACTCTAATCATGTAGGTCATCCAGGCGCTCATAACCGGGAGCACGGCTATCATGATAGTTTTTAACACTCTGCAGAGATTGTAGCACTTTACCCACATGTTTGTGATTTCATCACCTTTCGATGACTAAGAAACCTCCATTATGCCATCTCACACTTCCGTAGGTGTGTGGCCAAGATATCACAAAATAGACTTTCAAAAGGGACTACTAGTATGTACGGGCTCACTAAGGTTTCACCGGCAGGCTTGAATCACTATTCTCCCACCCACGGGCCCCCTCGTGTGCCATGTGGATCCCAGGGCAGTCCTCCTCGACTCCCATTCACCACGCCATCCAATGGTCCATACAATACTAGCAGCGCTCCTAATTATTCAGCTACGCCGCACCCATACTTGGCCTTGTGGTGGCACTGTTGACCTGGCATATTCTCGCATGAACCGGTCCTTAGATCTAAGGCAAGCAAACCACCATAACATCCAACCCATCCACATACCAGGCTTGCTTAGATCACCCATTGTATTGACCAGTTCACATTAACCAGAATATCATTGATGCATAATTAAATGTGTAGTGTTGTTTGCCATCCCAATTAATTAAGCGAAGCAAAAAGGTAAAAACCCTTCCCGACTCTCTACCATAAATTCCAGGTGACAAGGGTGGTCAAACAAAACTAGTAAACTTCCTACCATAGGATTCCCATCAATTTGACACAAGCGTGCAGTTTGCAAACAAAACATTTAATAAAACAGGATCAATATGCTTCAAGGACACTTGCCTTGCTCCGACGGATGGGGTTGCTCAAGCGCTTCAAAGTCTTGATTTTGGAAATCCTCGTATGCGGCCTCTTGAGCACGTTCCTCTACGCGTGATCATACATACAAGAAAATATATACAATTCAATATAATGCACACAAAATAATCAACATGCAATGACATGTATGCATGCACAATTCAATAATTAATTAACTACGGTTATTTATTAATTAGATGCGACTAGTTCATACGTGTTCATATGAGTTTACGGGGGTTTTAGCGGGGATTAATGCTACTGAAAATAAAAATATGGTGCAACTAAAATCAATTTACGTCTATTAGATTCAATATGATCGCTAAAATTCGCATCGGGAACATGGCCTACCGTAGATGCGATGGCTTCGATGATCGCGGGATGGGGATGATGCGTAGATGAAGTAGATGCGCAGGATCCTCCGGCGGCACGACAACGGCGACGCGATGGCGATGACGATCTCTGGCGAACGGTGGGGCCCTCCTTTTTTTTCTTCCTCTCCTTCCCCTCTTTTTCCCTGGCGGCGCAGCCCACTGGACTCCTTTTTCCTTCTGTACCGGCGGCTTTTTTCGTGGCTGGCGGCGTTGCTGTTGGGATCGGGAAAACTCACGAGGACTCCCGTCCTTTATATAAGCGGCTCTAGGGCACGCCATCGGCCAGAGGCCGGGTCGGTCACGAGCGGGCGGCTCCGCGCGTTGGGCGCGTCGGGCGGGACTCGGGCGCTGCGGTTCGGCGCATCGGGCAAGCGGCATCGGGCGTGCGGGGCTCCAGGGTGGGGCCCGGGCGCAGCAGAGCGAGCGCGCGTCGGGGTGGCGTGGCGGCGCGCGCGGTGGGGCCCGGCTGCGGGGCCACCCGGCAGGCGGCGGGAGGCGCGCATTGCGCGGGGCGGCGTGGCTGGGGCGCTGGCTGGGCCATTCGGGCGGCCTGGCCGGCGGTTTCTTTTTTTTTCTTCTTTTTTTTTCTTTTTTTATATTTTTATTGTTATAATATATTTTACTATTTATATTTTATTTATTTAACTATTTTTTATACAGTTATTATATATATTATTTATACATTTATATATATATTTATATACATTTTTTTTATTATTGTTATTTTTTATACTATTTCCCTATTACAAGTTTTAGGCTATTTTTATTCCTTTTCCTCTATTAATGTTTAATGCATGAATATATATATACAATGCAATGCATGATGCAAAAATTTGAGGGTGTTACAAACCTACCCCCCTTAAAGTGAATCTCGCCCTCGAGATTCGATAGCGTGGAGAAAAGATGAGGGAATTCCGCTTTCAGGTCTTCTTCACGTTCCCATGTAGCTTCGGCTTCCGTATGGTGTTTCCATTGCACTTTGCACCAACGGATCCTCTTATTTCTCGTGACCCATTCCTTTATGTCCAAAATTTTGATAGGTTGCTCGACATAGGACAAATCCTCTTGAAGTTCTAACTCGTCTATCGGTACCTGTTCTTCCGGTACCCTGAGACACTTCTTGAGTTGAGAGAAGTGAAATACGTCGTGTACATCAGAGAGATACGTCGGCAGCTCAAGTCGATAAGCTACCTCTCCTCGCTTGTCCAGAATCTTAAATGGTCTGATGTAACGTGGTGCCAGTTTTCCTTTGACGTTAAACCGTCGCTGATCTCTGATAGGTGACACTTTGAGGTATACAAAATCTACTTGAAAAGTCAGACTCCTTCGCCTATCGTCAGCATAACCTTTCTGTCGAGACTGGGCAACCTTTAAGTTTTCCCATATTATTTGGACTTGCCTTTCACCTTCTTGTAACACGTCGGGACCAAACACTTGATTCTCTCCGGTTTCACTCCAAAACAAGGGAGTCCTACACTTCCTTCCATACAATGCTTCGTAGGGTGACATTTTCAGACTTGCTTGATAGCTATTGTTGTACGAGAATTCAGCATACGGCAAACTTTTATCCCAACTTTTCCCATGCTTTAATGCTCAAGCTCTTAACATGTCTTCCAAAATTTGGTTGGTCCTCTCGGTTTGTCCATCTGTTTGAGGGTGATACGCCGAACTAAAGTTCAACCTTGTTCCCATTGCTTCATGCAGTTTCTGCCAAAACCTAGAGGTGAACTGAGAACCTCTACCCGAGACTATCTTCTTCGGTACTCCGTGTCGACACACAATATTCTCCATATACAATTCTGCTAGCTTCGCGGTGGTATATGTGGTCTTGACAGGGATGAAGTGAGCTGATTTTGTCAACCGATCCACAATAACCCATATTGAATCATGGCCAGACTGAGTTCGCGGTAATCCAACTATAAAGTCCATACCAATCTCTTCCCACTTCCACTCCGAGATCTTCAATGGTTGTAACAATCTGGCTGGCCTTTGATGTTCAGCTTTCACTCGTCGGCACACATCGCAAAGTGCAACATATTCGGCTATGTCCTTTTTCATGCTGGCCCACCAGTAGCATGTCTTTAAGTCCTTGTACATCTTCGTACAGCCAGGATGAATTGAGTGAGGCGAGTCATGTGCCTCCTTCAATATTGTCTCCCGAATATGCCTGACATTAGGTACCACAATCCTCTTTCCAAGCCATAAGGTACCCTGTTCGTCCTCATCAAATCTGAATTCTTTTCCTTCTTGGGTCCTTTCCTTGATTTCCTGTATTTCCTTGTCCTTTGTCTGTCCTTCCCGTATTTCCTGCTCTAATGTTGGGTTGACTTACATCGTTCCCATCTCATTTATGAATCCGAGGTTTAACCGTTCGAACTCCTTGCATAACTCGGATGGCAGCTCTCGAACTGTGAATTGATGACTTACTCCTTTTCGGCTCAAAGCATCAGCCACTACATTGGCCTTCCCTGGGTGATAGTTGATTCCCACGTCATAATCCTTGATGAGCTCCAACTATCGGCATTGCCTCAGATTCAGATCCGTTTGCGTAAATATGTACTTGAGACTCTTGTGATCCGTATAAATCTCACATCAGTGACCAAAAACATAGTGTCTCCATATCTTCAAGGCGTGTACCACGGCTGCGAGTTCAAGGTCGTGTGTAGGATAATTCAACTCATGTTTCTTTAGTTGCCTCGATGCATAAGCTACCACTTGGCCTTCTTGCATGAGCACACATCCTAATCCTTGTCTTGATGCATCACAATATATATCAAAACTCTTGTCACGTCTGGTAATACTAACAACGGCGCAGTTGTCAACCTTTTCTTTAACTCCTCAAAGCTATCCTGACAAGCTTGAGTCCATCGGAATGCCTTCCCTTTCATGAGAAATTCGGTCATAGGCTTGGCTATTTTGGAGAAATCCTTGATGAATCGGCGGTAATATCCAGCCATTCCAAGGAAACTCCGAATTTCCTTGACATTCTGTGGCGGTTCCCACTTAAGCACATCTCTCACCTTCCCTGGGTCAACTGATACTCCTCCTCCGGAAATAATATGGCCTAAGAAAGAAACTTCCCGTAACCAGAATTGACATTTACTGAACTTGGCATACAATTGATGTTCCCGTAGCTTCTGCAATGTAAGCTTCAAGTGTTCTTCATGTTCTTCCTCGCTTCTCGAGTATATCATAATGTCATCGATGAACACTACAACGAACTTATCCAGATATTCCATGAAGACCTTATTCATGAGATACATAAAGTACGCAGGTGCGTTCGTCAATCCAAATGACATGACGATGTACTCATAAGATCCATATCGTGTCCGAAATGTTGTCTTGGGCATATATGATAGTCTAATCTTCATTTGGAAGTATCCTGACCACAAGTCGATCTTGGAGAAGATACAGGCACCCTTCATTTGGTCGAACAAATCCTCTATACGGGGCAGTGAGTACTTGTTCTTAATTGTCACTTCGTTGAGAGACCTATAGTCCACACACATCCTCTGGGTTCCATCCTTCTTATCTACGAAGAGCACTAGGGCTCCCCACGGGGATGAGCTTGGGCGTATAAAACCCTTCTCTAGCTGCTCTTGAATTTGCTTCTTGAGCTCTGCTAATTCCTTAGGAGGCATCCTATACGGCCTCTTAGCTATAGGTGCAGTTCCAGGTATCAGCTCAATGGCAAATTCTATGTCACGATCAGGTGGCATACCTGGCAACTCATCTGGAAACACGTCTGGGTACTCGCGAACGATCGGAATGCTTTCCAATGTCACTTCTTCCACGTGATTCAGCATCGCTTTCTCTCTTGCAGGCTGGGCTGCCTCAACTTCGATGCGTGTACCATGTTCACTTGTCAACTGCACAATCCTCTCGGCACATTGAATGACTCCATTATACTTGCTCAGCCAGTCCATTCCAAGTATTATGTCTATTCCTTGGGAGTCCAATACTATGAGGTTTGCGAGAAAGTCTACCCCCTTATTTTAATGCTTACTTTCGGACATACTATATTTTTCCTCATCTCTCTGCCAGGAGAACTTACTAGCATAGTTTGCTTCATATGAGATATAGGCAAATTGTACTTGGCAACATACTTTGACGAGATGAATGAATGAGATGCTCCCGAATCAAATAAAACAGTCGCGGGGTTGGAGTTGGCAAGAAACATACCAATCACGACGTCATCAGCTTGCTGGGCTTCCTCAGTAGAGACATGATTCACATTGCCACGAGCAAAATTCTGCTGTCCACGGTTGCCTTGTGGTGCTCCTCCATTTGGTCGCGGGTGATTTGGCCTTGGTGCATTGTTCATAGGTCCATTGTTTCTCTTGGGGCATTGACTTGCAAAGTGTCCAGGTTCTCCACACACATAGCATGTCTTACCGCCCGTAGCATTAGGGAGGTTTGGGCGCAACTGGTTTTGAGCATTTGCCGCCATGTTAGGACGCGGCGCAGGTGGCACAGGATAGCGAGGCGCTTGCATGGCGGGGCGTTGCTGCGGTGGCTGATTTGGGCGGGGCAGATAAGCAGCGCGGTATGCAGGAGCAGATGGGTTGTAGTGTGGTGCAGTAGGTGGTGCATAGCGGGGGCGAACATTGCTTCCTTACTGCGGTCCATGATGTGGCATCTTCCTCTTATTGTACTGCTCCATCTCACGAATGTTGTTCTCAACCACAATAGCCTTGTCAACCAGTTTTTGGAAGTTTGGATAATCAGTATTGAGCAACTGGACTTGAATTTCATTGTTGAGACCCCTCATAAACAGATACTGCTTCCTACTATCAGTTTTGATGTCTTCTGGAGCATATCTTGATAATTGAGTGAATTTTTTGAGATACTCACTCACGCTCATCCTTCCTTGCCTGAGATTTTAAAAGTCTTGTCTTCTCAGTATCATAACTCCTTCAGGTACATAGTGGGAACGGAAACTCTGCTTAAACTCAGCCCAAGTGATTGCCTCCTGATTA
This sequence comes from Tuctoria greenei, assembly GCA_036927565.1. Classification (NCBI taxonomy): domain Eukaryota; kingdom Viridiplantae; phylum Streptophyta; class Magnoliopsida; order Poales; family Poaceae; genus Tuctoria; species Tuctoria greenei. The sequence continues at coordinate 78,513,526 of JAYESD010000005.1, read as the reverse complement.
TCATGAGTGTTGCAAAGAGCTTCCCACCAGTCAGCAGCTGCTCCAACTAGTTGATGTGATGCAAAGAGAACCTTCTTCCTATCAGTGCACTGGACAATAGCAAGTTTCTTCTCAATGGACTTCATCCAATCATCAGCTTCCATTGGGTCTGTGGCTTGTGCAAAGGTAGGCGGTCCGGTCCTCATGAACTCTTCCAATCGGTTATGAGGAGGCGGGGGTGGCGGTGGAGGCATGTGAGGCTGATTGTTGTTGTTGCCAGCCTGCAGCTGTCCCATGGTCTGTATCATGGTTTGCATGAGCTGGTTCTGCATAGCTAATAGTTGTTCAATATTGATAGCTCCATGAGCATGTCCCTGGTTGTTCTGAGGTACTTCATTGCGCTCCTCCTCATCGTTGGCATCCCTCTGGTTACGAGTTCTCACCATCTGAAGAGAAGCAATAGGTAAGGATTTAGAAACGTCCCCAACTATATGCATCAAGGGATATGAAGCTAACCAACTAGCTATACCAGCCTAGGTGGACATGGCAATGCTAAAGCATCCCAAAATCCTCTATTAAGCACACAAGCAAACAATATATATATAGCAAACAGCAAGCCAACAAAATCACAACGCTTCCTGAGTGCTCCTATATGCTCTAAAGTGTCCATTCTATCTAGGCTGCGTCCTACGGTCAACCTGTGGCTCTGATACCAATCTGTGACGCCCGGTTCCGAAAATGAACCAAGCTAACGCATATGTGTGCCCAGGATGTTCAACACACATACACGAGTGATTCACAAATGATAAACCGATAATTACCACAGCTCAAATTGTTAAATAAGTACTCTTATTACATAATTCATTATATCCTCGAATACAAGCTCTAATAGATATTAATGACAAGTTTGAACTAATGCAGCGGAAATAAACTAATAAGCAACTAAGCAAACTAAGCAAAAGGGATAGCGCAGCTCCATGCAACACCACAGGTAAAGCTGACGGTAGACACGGCCTAGAACTCTGCATTATCGCCATTAAACTCACAATCCTGACCTACAACTGTTGGGGGGGGGGGGGATTGCAAGAGTGAGTACATGTCGTACTCAGCAAGTGGGAAAGTATGACATGTGGCTGATTCAAATGACGACAATAATTATGGCTAAGTGCTGAAAAGTACAGTAAAACATTTGAAAAGCATTATACTATGTCTATGTGAAACAATCCCATCATAACCATCATATTAACAAAATATAAACCATATCCAATTATTGTCAACATCATCATTATCCATGTCCAGTTACCATAACTCAAATTCATATCCATAACCATAATCCAAAAACCATCCATAACCATTACCAACCCATAACCATAAACCAACTATCCCAAAATTCCAAATCCAACTCTAATCATGTAGGTCATCCAGGCGCTCATAACCGGGAGCACGGTTATCATGATAGTTTTTAACACTCCGCAGAGGTTGTACCACTTTACCCACATGTTTGTGATTTCATCACCTTACGATGATTAAGAAACCTCCATTATGCCATCTCACACTTCCGTAGGTGTGTGGCCAAGAGATCACAAAATAGCCTTTCAAAAGGGACTACTAGTATGTACGGGCCCACTAAGGTTTCACCGGCAGGCTTGAATCTCTATTCTCCCACCCACGGGCTCCCTCGTGTGCCATGCGGATCCCAGGGCAGTCCTCCTCGACTCCCATTCCCCGTGCCATCCAATGGTCCATACAATACTAGCAGCGCTCCTAATTATTCAGCTACGCCACACCCATACTTGGCCTTGTGGTGGCACTGTTGACCTGGCATATTGTCGCATGAACCGGTCCTTAGATCTAAGGCAAGCAAACCACCATAACATCCAACCCATCCACATACCAGGCTTGCTTAGATCACCCATTGTATTGACCAGTTCACATTAACCAGAATATCATTGATATATAATTAAATGTGTAGTGTTGTTTGCCATCCCAATTAATTAAGCGAAGCAAAAAGGTAAAAACCATTCCCGACTCTCTACCATAAATTCCAGGTGACAAGGGTGGTCAAACAAAACTAGTAAACTTCCTACCATAGGATTCCCATCAATTTGACACAAGCGTGCAGTTTGCAAACAAAACATTTAATAAAACAGGATCAATATGCTTCAAGGACACTTGCCTTGCTCCGACGGATGGGGTTACTCAAGCGCTTCAAAGTCTTGATTTTGGAAATCCTCGTATGCGGCCCCTTGAGCACGTTCCTCTACGCGTGATCATACAAACAAGAAAATACATACAATTCAATATAATGCACACAAAATAATCAACATGCAATGACATGTATGCATGCACAATTCAATAATTAATTAACTACGGTTGTTTATTAATTAGATGCGACTAGTTCATACGTGTTCATATGAGTTTACGGGGGTTTTAGCGGGGATTAATGCTGCTGAAAATAAAATTATGGTGCAACTAAAATCAATTTATGTCTATTAGATTCAATATGATCGCTAAAATTCGCATCGGGAACATAGCCTACCGTAGATGCGATGGCTTCGATGATCGCGGGATGGGGATGATGCGTAGACGAAGTAGATGCGCAGGATCCTCCGGCGGCACGACGACGACGACGTGATGGCGATGACGATCTCTGGCGAATGGTGGGGCCCTCCTTTTTTTTCTTCCTCTCCTTCCCCTCTTTTTCCCTGGCGGCGCAGCCCTCTGTACTCCTTTTTCCTTCTGTACCGGCAGCTTTTTCGTGGCTGGCGGCGTTGCTGTTGGGATCAGGAAAACTCACGAGGACTCCCGTCCTTTATATAAGCGGCGCTAGGGCACGCCATCGGCCAGAGGCCGGGTCGGTCACGAGCGGGCGGCTCCGCGCGTTGGGCGCATCGGGCGGGACTCGGGCGCTGCGGTTCGGCGCATCGGGCGAGCGGCATCGGGCGTGCGAGGCTGCGGGTTGGGACCCGGGCGCGGCAGAGCGAGTGCGGGTCGGGGTGGCGTGGCGGCGGCGCGCGGTGGGGCCCAGCTGCGGGGCCACGCGGCAGGCGGCGGGAGGCGCGCACTGCGCGGGACGGCGGGGCTGGGGCGCTGGTTGGGCCGTTCGGGCGGCCTGGCCGGCGGTTTTTTTTTTCTTCTTTTTTTATTTTTTATATTTTTATTATTATAATATATTTTACTATTTATATTTTATTTATTTAATTATTTTTTTATACAGTTATTATATATATTATTTATATATTTCTATATATATTTATATATATTTTTTATTATTGTTATTTTTTTATACTATTTCCCTATTACAAGTTTTAGGCTATTTTTATTCCTTTTCCTCTATTAATGTTTAATGCATGAATATATATATACAATGCGATGCATGATGCAAAAATTTGAGGATGTTACACCTATCTAACTATCTTTCAATCTTTCTTCCGTCTCTCTCTTTCTTCTATCTCACTCTTTCTTCTATTTCAATCATTTTCTTCTATCTAACTATCTCCCTCTTTCTTCTATCTCAATCTTTTTACGGTGGAGAAGAAGGATTACATAGAAAATTACCTGACCCGCTGAAGAAGGATCGCCTGGAAGGACCGGTGGTAGTATCGGTAGCTGGATCCCCAGACCTTGCGCCCGAGCCATGGCCTGTCATTGCAAACATTAAATGCTATGTATTAGTAAGTCATTTACGCTGAATTAATGAGAACTTTAGTTTTTATTTTGTTAACTCTATTGCTTCACGCATCTGCGCCAACGCTGCTGCCTGGGTTTGGATCGTGACCTCCATCGCGATCCTTTGGCGTTCCGACTCCTCCTGTCGCCTGAAGAGGGACTGCATCTCAATGTCCCCCTGCGAGGCGCGAGACCAGCCGTGCCCACCGAAGAAGTTTGCATGAAGTTGCCTCTTGCAGGTCTCCCCGCCCTCGAGTCAACAACTCCGTCGAATATGTCGAGCCTATAAAAAAGAGAGTCAGTAATATGAAATTGAAATATCTTGAATACTTTGAATTGAAAATGATAAAATGACTAGTAAACTCACCTTCCGTGTGCTTTTCCACCACCGCTTGCATACGCGGCTTGAGGATCGATTGGTTGAAGTTCCCAATCGAAATCCTCGCCTTGTATCTTTCTGGCCTCCTCCCCGTACTTAGCATGCAAAACAAGAAAATCGTGTAAGTTCAACAATCTATACAGTTATATTTAATATGAATGATTTCTAAACTTACCAATTGCTTGGCTGCAGCCTGACTGCACCCCGTCGGTTGAGAAGGGTCCCTGTGACCTTTCTTCCAGATCTCAGCAGGGGTTGGCGGCACCCCCTGTCTCGCGCTCCTGTCAATATGTGTTAGTACGAATAATATATTATGAATATATAAACATAAGTTACATACACTTACCATGCGTTTAGCTAAACGCAAGTGGTTATCTTGCCCATGCCTGCTCTTCCCCTCGACCCCTCTGCACTCTCGAGCCTTCTCGAACTTAGCTTTAAACTCATCGCTAGCCCAGTAGTGACAAACGGCCCGAAATGCATCGGTCCAACCCTGCAACCAGCTCACGTGACCCTGTACATAGTTGAAAGTCGTTAAAAATACCATCGAGGAAATTATCAAAAAAAATACTTACTACACTCCACGTACCTGCACGAACTCCTCCACTGTCAGGTGCATCTCGCTCTCTTGCCGGAAGTGTAGCACGTGCTGCTGGTTCGCCCTTAAGTGCTCATTAATAATTTGAACACGGGCGTTCGACAAAGCTTGTCGAAACCCCTTGGTAGCATTGTAATGAATCACTCGCATCGCATCCTCAAACTGGCGATGGTCGTTCGGGTCCTCTAAAGTATATCTTGCCCGCGATAAAGAATATATTGAAGAGATGTTCACTAAAAGAGTTTAAGAGTTGAAACTTAGAAACTTTTTTTAGCATACTTACCATAAAATCGGCCCATACGACCTCCTGAAGGTTGTCGTGCTCCTGGTGATGGATGCGTGTGTAGTCCTCCCACGAAAGAGCAGGCACCCCATCGATGACCCCAGGATAGTGCAAACGCACTAAGGACCCGAGGACACCGTTCACCGGTCTGTGGTGTCTCTCACCAGTGAAAGACGTGTCGTCCCAAACCCTACAAGATATTTATTGATTCATTACTTAAGTAATCAAAAGAAACTAAAATTGAACACTATAATTTTTATTATCTTTCTCTGACTAGACGAATCACAATCCTCTGTGAAGGGACCGCAGGAGGACTGACAAAGTGAGTCCTCCTCGTCCTCCGCGTCTGCTGGGGCACCACGTCAGGTAACCCAGACGGCTCCTCACCAGCCGAGCCAAAGGCCTCAGGAACAGAAGGATCGCCAGCCGAGGGCTGGCTGGCCGAGGGCTGGCTCGCTGATGGCTAGCTGGCCGAGGGCTGGCTCGCCGAGGGCTGGCTGGCTGAGGGTTGGCTCACCGAAGGGTAGCCAAGGTCAACTGGCGCCACAACCTCTAAGTCAGCCGGTGAGGACTACACCATTCAAATGATTCATAAGTAAGATTAATGTGAAATTGAATTTAAAGAATTTGTTAAAAGCGAGTGAAATTTACCTGTGACGAAGCTCTAGAGCTGCTCAGAACGTGCCCCAGCAGCTGAGAGCGTTTGCTCCCAGTCGACGAGGCACCAGCGAAAGTGTCCTTAGGTCTAGAGGGATAGAACCCCCTCGTTGGCGGCACCTTCTTACCCTTCTTTGACGCCATCCTGTTTTCAAGATATGCAAATAAAATATACAAAATTCATGTTACTATCTTCAAGAAAACATTACTTGTAATCACTTTCAAAATTCATCAACATCATTATCATGTGCCTGTGCCCTACTCCTTAAACCAGCCCAACGATCTTCCATCATGGCCTGTTCTAGTTTCCGTTTTTGCATATCATCTGCCTCTACATCTTCAACGTCTTCAACATCTCCAACTAATTGATTGAGTCCTGCACTAAGCTCGAGGATAAAAGTGTATGGCAACTCTTCTTCATGGTACACTTCTTCAACGTCTTCGCTATCATGGTAACCATCATCCCCTGGAGTATATAACCGCTCACGAGGATTCACCTTATATACCACCCACCAAACACTGAGCTTCGTGCATGGATAAGGTAGATAATACACTTGTTCCACTTGATGTGCAAGAACAAATGTATCGTAACCTCATAGTCGGTCCTTATGTTTCACTTCCACCATTCCAAATTAGTTTTCTCGAGTTCCATGAGTGCGATCAAACCAGTCACAATCAAAGAAGACAACTCGAAGGGTCTTATTTACGGTAAAAGTAAATTCAAGAATTTTGTTAACGATCCCATAATAATCGACTAAATTCCCTTGAGTGTCCATCGCTCTTGTCACAACACCGGAATTTGATGTTGCCGCGAGGGGACGAAGAGCTTCAAAATGAGTTTTACAGAATCGAAAGACATTTATGTCATATCGACCATAGCTTCTAACATTCACCAATCCATAAGATAGCTGCCGCAAATCTTCATGGACATTGTGAGTCCGACACTATTATAAATGATCGTAAGTTAAAATAACACTTCTTTAATAATAGTAACTTATAATACATAGAAGACGAGAGAATATTACATAATCTCAAAACCAGGATAGGAAACTCTACCCTACATTTATTCCTTCTTTTCGCATCGCTTCTACTTGTTTAGACGTAGGTTGATGCCTATGTGGCCAACATTGTCTGTGGAACTTGCTAAACATGAAAAAACATCTTTTAGAGTACATGTGTAGCGAAATATGTCGATTAGCATAAATGTAGGACAAACACTTACTCGAAGTATTCCTGCATGCCTTCTATATTTGCGTACATGTAGAGTAAAGCAATAGTCCTTTAATGTTCGGATAGAACGTAGGTCGTGTAGCTACCAACGGTGGTGCCTCTCGTTTGAAAAATAGAAAGGTCGCTTAGAGGTGGTGTTTCGTCCACATTGTACCGCATCGCCGAAGTATTGATATTTTGTTCTTACGCAAAGTAGACACTTGAAAAGTATCCTACTTCCTTAAGAGCATATGCTTCAGCGATGCACCCTTCCACCTTTGCCCTGTTGCCAACTATTGGTTTCAGATATCGTAGCACTCTTTCAATGTGATACATCCACCTATATTGCATAGGACCGCAAAATTTAGCTTCGAATGGAAGATGGATAAGCAGATGCTGCATTGGATTGAAGAAACCTGGTGGAAATTTTTTTTCCATCTTACATAAAAGTATGGGTATCTCCTTCTCTAACTTATCCATCATCCCCATCTTGATTTCTGTAGCACAAAGCTGTCTATAGAAATAGCTGAGCTCGGCTAAAACCTTCCACACCACATCATCTAGATATCCTCAAAACATAACAGGTAAGATTCTTTCCATTATAATGTGATAATCATGACTCTTCAACCTAGTGAGGTTTCCTGTGTTAACATTTATGGCTCGTTTCAGGCTAGTTGCGTAACCATTTGGGAATTTCAAATTTTCATCCATTTCATAACTTCTTTCTTTTCTTTCGATCGAAGACAGAAAGAGGCACGTGGCTTTCCACCACTTTCAGAGATTTCAAGAGTTGGACGGTGACAAATGTGTGCCGAATCTAGTCTAGCTTTATAATTGTCTCTCGTTTTGCCAGGCATATCCATGCAAGTGCTTATGATACTTTCGCTCATGTTAAGCTCCTGATGCATGACATCAATGTTGTGCATTAGAATCAACGACTTCACATACAGTAGCTCCCAAAGTCCACATATGTGAGTCCAATTTTTTTCCTCTCCATAACCTACGAAATATCCAGGATGACCTTCATCAGGCACTAGTTTGTCCAACATATCAGAAATTTATGACCTGTTGAGACGCTTCGGTGGTCCTTTAGTGACGACAGTGTTCTTTCAAAAGACATGCCTCTGCTGCCTAAATATATGATTCGAGGGCAATCAACATCTGTGACAATCGAAGTAAGATATTTTGCCTCCATGAGTTAGTCGAAAGCAATCCATGTCTGAAGCACATATCGGACATGTCAGATGACCGTGAGTGCTCCATCCGGAAAACATGCCGTATGCCGGCAAATCATGGACGGACCACAAGTAAGCAGCTCGAAGGTTGAATTTCTGCTTCTTGTAACTGTCGTACGCTTCGACTCCTGTCCACAGGACATTCAATTCTTCAATCAGTGGTTTTAACATCACGTTGAGACGTGACCCGGGATGATCAGGTCCAGGTACAATGAGGCTGAGAAACATGAACTCGTTCTTCGTACAAAAAGCAGGTGGCAGGTTGTACGGAATGACAAAGACGGGCCAACATGAGTATGGCGTGGCGTTTGTACTGAACGGTGAGAATCCGTCTATCGCTAATCCGATGCAAACATTCCTCGCATCACAAGAAAAGTCTGGATCAAAACGGTGTAGCGCCTTCCATGCATCACCGTCAGACGGATGCGTCAAGAATTCTTTGTTCTCATGTTTACATTCTTTATGCCATCTCATGTGTCTTGCGGTTCTTTTTGAAAGAAATATTCACTTCAACTGAGATGTCACAGGCAAGTAACGAAGCTGCTTATGTGCGACATCTATCATCACATTATCGCCATCGTCATTAACAACTTCGACATACCTCGATTTACCACATTTCAAGCACATCTTCTCATTGGCGTGCTCTTTCCAAAATAGCATGCAGTTGTCTGGGCACACATCGATTTTCTCATACTTCATACCGAGACCAGATATCTTGATCTTTGAATGATACATATCGGCCGGCGCATTGTGAGATTGTGGAAGGATATCGCAAATCAATTTCATGAGATTATTGTAGCAGTTGATGGAAAAAAGTACTTGGACTTAATTGCTATAAATCCGGTCAAAAAAGCAAGTACGGTCACAACCGTGTGTTCATGCAACGGCTCTTGTGATTTCTTCAACTCCTCGAAGAACTTCTCTGCCTCATTTGTAAGTGGATCCTCCGCTTCTAGAGCTTCTAGCATCTCATGCATCCTATCAACCTATGTTATATCATCATCCTCATCCACTTCGGCTATGACTCGAGAATTAGTCTCGCCGTGAAAGGTCCACACTTCATAAAGTGGAGTGAAACCGTTTCGACATAAGTGAAACAAAAGCTCCAATCTTCTCAAAAACTTGGTGTTCTGGCATTTTGTACATGGACACCGCACCATATCTTCCATTGACAACGAAAATGCTCGATCCAAAAATTGATCTAACTTGATAAACCACTCATCTGAGTGACCACCAGTTTTGCTCTTCCGGCCAGTATACATCCAACTGCGGTCTTCACCCATGTTTGACTCTGCAGTTTAACATGAAATAAATTGTCGTTAATGTATTGTTATGTTATGTCACGGCCCTACAACCTAGGCAGATAGATCCTAAACTCACCCAAGAGTGACCGAGCGGAGCGTGCTCATGACGAGACGCGTGATCCGGATTTGAACGAAATTTCGACAGCATAACCCCGCTGTTCTCCACTGCACGCCCAAAAATAGTGCAGCAGAGAACAACAGGGTTACGCCACCGAAATCTCATCCAAATCCGGACCCGCATCTTGTCACAAGCCACGCCCCCTCGGTCACTCCGAGGCTGTCCAAAAAGGGACAATTCCGAACCTGCACGTCTCACATGCCAATGGCATGTGAGGTGTGCCGATCCGAAACGGGTAATACATTGCTATAGGTTACGTTGCTCATTTTCATTTTGAGTTCATTTAAGAGAGAGGAAAGAACTAGAGAAAGAGTGAGAATAAAGTTGGTCTTAGATGACAATTCTATATCCATTTCCACCGTCCACGCAATCGCGGGTCATTGACGTCCTTACCAACCCATTCGCTTTCGTGTCAACTTGACGCATACAGTACCACTACAATGGTCTACACGGCACGATCACACTTGTTACGTGTCGTGCCCTTTCGGGTTGGTTCGAGCCGACCCAAAACCCCTTTATTTATTTATATTAAGTAGTCACTCAAAATATTATATGAATGCACTAAAGTCCAAACATACACTAAACAGAATAGAAAAAAATTATTAATTCTAAACACTCACGCAATCAAAAGAACAAGAGAGAAAAATTATTAATTCTAGTAACCTGCATAATAAACATATTTACCAAAGCATGACAAAAAATTATGTAAACCTAAAAAAATATAATCATGTAGCAACATCTAGATCACACACTTGAGATAGGCTGAACTAGTAACATGGTGATGCAAATCTAAAGAAAATGTGTTACATCATTAAAAGTTTGATAAAAAACAGTTGGAACATTATACATATCAGGCAGCTACTATAAGAGCAACAAGTCGTCATATACAGCTAAAAGCACTGTACTCTGTCATATACAATATGAGAAGAATGATGGTGCCATACCTGAGCAGTGAAGTGGATCTGAGTGTGCACAGTGGGGAGGGAACCTGAGCAATGTAAAGAAAATGCATTATGTCAAGACCGATTTGATAAAAATAGCTAGAACACTCAAAGAATTGAATATAATTGGACCAGCTAGATCACCATATTATGATGCTTTTGGTTGATCCAGAAGCAAGTCACTCACTCGCTTAAACACAATGGTTAATAACCTAATTTTCAGCTTTAAGAGGTTACTCTAGTGCTAAAAAGAAAAAAATTGTAGTAATTGCGTTTCCCTTTTATCTAATAATCAGTGTTTAGGAAGGCGCCATTAGGCGCTCGCCTGGGCGCAAGGTGCAGGCCTTCCGCCTCGCCTAAGGATATAGGCGGCCATTCCGCGTCGGGTGGAAGGGGGCAGATTCCAGCGCCAAAGATCCGGAGGCAGAGGCGCCAGATCCGCCGTCAGCGGGGTGCTAGATTTCGACACAGTGGAGAGGAGGAGATGTCAGATCCGCCGATGGCGACAGAAGTGCCAGATCTGCCGACGGTTAGAGAGGAGCGGAGCTGCAAAGGGATGAAGGAGGATAGGGAGATCCGCCGCCGGTTAGGGGGAGGTACACGGGCGTTCGTGAATCTGGAGGCGTTCGTGGTTCGCGGTCCGCCTAGGTTTCACTCGCCGCTGGTCCCTTGCTTCCTTCCTCACACGTCAGTGGGGACGTGACCGCCTCTGGCTCTCGGACCCTTCGCACCACATCACGGCGCCCTCGGGGCGGGCGGGCGGTACGCTACGGGCGACGTACGTCATAGAAGCGAGGCATAGTCGGACCGAGCAGCAACAGCAGGCCGCACCGGGGAAGGAAGTCAGAAAGAGTGAAACCAGTGGTCCCGGTCCGCACGCGCTAATGCACGGCGCGGGAGCGGGCACCGATCCGATCGGCAAATCAATCGCCTCCTCCTCCCCCTCCACGTCCAGTCAGTTCCGTTCCACACAGATCCCGACGCCCCCACCACACAACCCGCTCCTCTCCTCGCTCGCCCACTCGCACCAGAATCGGTGGCGAATTACCCGTTGCTCCCAGACCCGCGATGGCGAGTGCCGCAACCTCATCGAGTTCCTCCGCGCCTTCAAGCAGCACCGCAGGGTAGCGGACAGCTCTGCCCTGGCGGTCTGCTCCCGATCCAGGGTTAGGGCCATCGGATCCTGCTGCGATAGCTCCCCGATGGCCGCCATCGACGCGGTCGTCCTCCTCGCCGCCCTCGCTGCGCTCGGCTTCCTCTTCATCCCGTACACCAAGTTGCTGCTCCTCGAGGTGGGCGCGCTGCTGCACCCGGTCGTCGCTGCCGCGGTCCTCGTGTGGGAGCTGCTGGGCCACCACGCGCGCAAGTGCGGCAAGCTCAGGTGCAGGGGCCTCAAGAAGGCCGTCGAGTTCGTAGGAATTTGTAGGAATAATAACCCTAACTACCATGCATGATTCCCTATTGTGTATCTATAGAATTTGTAGGAATAATTCTCTATTGTGCATATGAATTTTAAAATGAAAGAAAAAAAACCGAGCTCACCTCGGTGCCGGAGGCGTTGGGGGCCGGGGGCGGCAGGGGCGCGGCGGTCCGGGGCCGACGAGGGCGGGGGCGCGGCGGTCCGGGGCCGACGAGGCTGGGCGAGCCGAGGCCGGGGATGGCGAGGTCGGGGACGGCGTGGGCGCGGCGGGCCGACAGCGGGAGCGGGGGCGGAGCGGAGCGGGGGGGGGGGGGGGGGCGTAAGGATAAGACGAAGAGAAGGAGCTCGGTCCGACGGTATAGGACGCCATTTTAATTGCGACAGCCCTAGGGTTGGCCGTCGCAATTAACAGTATTTGTGACGGCTAACGGAAGAGGCCGTCGCAAATAAGCTTAATTTGCGACGGTCTACTTATTTGCGACGGCCATTAGAAGGCCGTCGCAAATAAGTATATATTTGCGACAATTTAACTTATTTGCGACGGCCAGAGGCAGGCCGTCGCAAATGAACGCGTTTCCTGTAGTGATGATATAGTGATACATATGTGATGAATCGACATGGCATGACTAAATGGTAAGCACATGGTCAACTTACAGGAAAGCCAGCAATTATGTTTTTCTCTTGCTCTAGAATTTGCTTACTCTGAAGAATGAAGTTGTAGTTTAGTTTCGCTCCGACAAACAATTAAGATATTCTTAGGTCCGTGAGAGTCTCCAAAATCTAAATATTGATATACTTTGTTGATTTCTAAAAGAAGCGCTGTTCTTTCTGATTTAATGCCTTCTATCTTGAGCTGAGTTGATTCCACTTGAATGTTGAGTTCGCTTTGCTTGTTTCCAACATCACATCCCTGTTTTCGAAAAATTCAAGCAAGTCAAGATGTGCTTAGTTGTGGTTGTGGATGGGAAAAAGGGTCACGAGTGTGAATTCGAACCAACTGATCCACGTTCTCTTCTAACATAAACATTCCATGCATTTCCCTTACAGGTAAAACAGCTCATAAACTTCAGGCAAAATTACAAGTCATTTAGTATAACGATTTGGTAGGCTACCTGTTTATAATTTACTTTATGTTGGTTCCACACATTGTAAAAGGCAAAATAAAATGTACATTTCAATAGGCCCCGGTAGAGACAAAACTCACAGTTACATTGCAATGCATTGTAAACAGTAGTAACATCTGACACTGAAAGCTGACTATGGCCCTGTTTGGAACCTAGAGCTAATAGTTAGCTGCTAAAAATTAGCTCTAGAGGTTCTAAACTCCTCAGCTAATAGAGTCGCTAATTATTAGCTATACCTCAGCTAACTATTGTCTCATTAGCTGCTCCAACCCAGCTAATTGTCGGCTGAAGTCTATTTTACCCCTTTCTCATCTCTCCATCTCCTCCTTTCCTACAAAATCGAACCGAAACAGAAATCAGCCTGGTCGATCGGCAGTCCTCGTCGGCCCCACGTCGCCGCCCCTCGTCGCCCACGCGCCGTCGCTCGTATCGGCCCGCGCTGCCACCTCATTACGGCCCGCACCCCTTCCTCCGTCGGCCAAGCGCCTTCGGCCCTGTCGTCCAGGTCGCGCTGCAGCCTGTATTAGCCCGCGCTGCCACCTCATTGCGGCCCACACCCCTTCCTTCACCGGCCAAACACCTCAGGCCCCGTCGTCCAGGTCGCGCTGCCGCCTCTTTCGGCCCGCACCGCTTCCTCCATCGACCAAGCGCCTCCGGCCCCATCGTCCATGTCGCGTTGCCACCTCCCTTCGACAGACGCTCTGAGAGGTACCACCTCACGTCCCTCCCTTAGGATTTCTACGCTGCTGGCTCTCTGTCTCGGTGTGCTGGACCTGGTTCTCTGGATCGGACGGGTATCAAATAAGTGGTAGGACAGTCAAATGTACTATTGATCAAAATTAGCTTTAGATGTTTCAAACACCTTCAACTAATAATTAGCTAGCTAATAATTAGTTGGCCCAATTCAACTAATAGATTATTAGCTAGCTAATAATTAGTTTTGGAGGTTCCAAAGAAGGCCTATATATACTTACACAACAAACTCTTCACGTAAGGACCTTGCGAACATGAATACAATATGAGCAAGTGTATCTGAGACCATACCTTCAACGGCGTTACACTTCCTATTAGATGTGGCAACCTGCAGGTGTACACTGCATCACAAATTAAACATTGACTAGACATTGTACTCCTGATTCACGAAGCTATGCAAGTGCTGGTCTGACATGCATAAATAGGTTATTCTGTGAGAAAATATTTAGTTAGATGGTAAGATTGCTCGCATGGCACCAGAGAATTAGCAACTGTCTTTTAGTTAGATAAGCAATTGCCAGTAGCATACCACAGAATTAGCAACTGGTTAGTTACTTAAATTCGCCCGTCCAAGGAAAAAAAAAGAAAGGCGTGTTAAAATTCTGGAATTTTCCCAATGTAATCAGCATGGTCGTAATTATAGGAACACAAAGATAACATATTAGGGAACTGAGATTATGGACGGAACATATGGTACTGACTACTGAATATATTTTTCTGCTGGTATGTGATATGTCAGGATTTGACAAGGATCAAATAACTTCTATAGACTTCTTTTAGCATTTGGTCCATGGCAATGAAATCATCATCAAGAGCTGGCTGGAAAGAAGTGTCAATCCTGCCCACCGACCAGCACCTACCCATCCACTCACCCCAAGGCACTTAAACAGTCGCTGGATACCTGGTATCCTTGCTACTCTGTAAGAAACACTGTATGGAGCTCTTAAAACCGGCCACGACCACGATTCCAGCGGGCACGATTAAATGAACCCTGTACTATCTCCAGCAACTCCACTCCTACTCACGGCCCTCAAGTGTTAAAACGCCGCTCAACTCGACCTCTACGCAGCCCAAGTCGCAACGGGCCTGCTATGTAAGGTCCAATCGGAACCCCAACCAAGGTCCTGACCCACCTCAACCCAAAAGACTAGCCTTATAGGTGAGGTTTCCTCCACCTTATATATTGGGCTCCTCCATCATCAATATTCAATGTGCGATTAAACCTAACAATCTCCCCTTCATCACACATCGGGTGGTCCTACTACCCTTCACAATCGGGTGGAAACTACTCTGAGAACCCGATTTCATGTGGTCCTAGAGATCTCTCCGATAGCCCGATATCCGTGTGTGACCCGGGAGACGTTACAGGTTTCCGACCATGATTCTGATACCACTTGTTATAAAATAGGCACGCGTAAGCGATGACGGATCTCCCGAGCTATACGATGCCAGATCACAGACAACACATGAGGCACGATATTTGTTAACGAGGTTCAGCTGAAGCCTACATCCTCGAGGACTGACTACAGGCACTCCTCCCCAATATGTTTTTTTCGTCGTGGTTACAATAGCACCCCTCACCTCATATTTATAAGGAGGCCGATACAGAGTCCAACACAAACTCTAAATCCCACCGCTAATACAACTCAAAGTCCTAACTGTAACTAACTCGTACACAATATTCGACACATATCCAACGAACTCCACCTTGGCGAATATTACACCACCTTGAAGTCGTCATGCGCGAATTTCCATGTACCCAGACTTGAGTTGTCGATATTGTAGCTCACGGAGAGCCACTAGATGAATCCAACGCCTTAGACTCGTCGTTCGAAGAGAACACTACTATCTCTGTAACTCCATCTTCTATGACTCCACCTGCAATGAAACACCCTTGTGACTTGTACAAGTTTGATGCCTCTCTCTCTCTCCTATCATCACAGTCTCATCTCCATTCATGACTTTCATTGTCTTTCCATCCGGCTCAGCCCGGAACAACAGACCATCACGATGTAGAGCCCCAAGCGAAATTAGATTCCTTTGCAGCTTCAGTACATGCTTAATACCTTGGGCTATCTTGTGTCTTGATCTTGATCTCACCTATTCCAATAACAGGGTGTCCCCTATCATCTTCTAAATAAGCTTTGTCAAAATCACCTAACTTGTACGAAGAGAACCACTTTTTTTGTGCATAGCATGAAAAGAGGATGCTGAATCTAACATCCATGCTTTAGTTGACTGTATTTCAATACCCACTGAGACAACATCACTGTCGCTATCTGAGTCACTCTTAGGAATTACCACATTAGCACTTGAACCCTTCACTTTTGCTAGACAATCCCTTTTAACATGTTCCCACTCCTTGCAGAAATAGCAGTACACATTTTTCTTCTTGTTGCTCTTAGCCTCCACCTTCTCCTTTGCATTCTCACCTCTGATCAGCAAACCTTCAATTTGAGGTTCGTCCACTGCATTGTTCTTTCTTCTTTGCTCTTGAGCTAGTAACGGCGCTGTAATATCCTCAATTTGATGAAATCCTTGCTGAATGTCAGAGTCATGACCGTTTGCTCATAAGATGGTGGTAATGAGCATAAAAAAATTATTGCCTTGTCTTCATCAATTTTCACACCTAGTTGTCCTTGATCCGTGACCTTTTGATTGAAGATATTTATGTGCTCTGCAAGATCAGACCCTTTCTGCATCTTCAACCCATATAATTTTTGCTTCAAATACAGCTTGGTCGTCAAAGCCTTCAACATGAACTGATTTTCCATCTTATCCCAGATTTCCTTCGGTGTAGTCAACCCGATAACATGGTACATGATATTGTCGGACAGACACAGCCGGATGGTTGCAGCTGCTTGCATCTGTTTTTCCTCCCACTTGTCATCCTCCATCTTGACCGGCTTTTTCACCTTAAGAACGGACAAAAGACTCTGTTCTGCCAATAAATAATTCACCCTTATCTGCCACAAGCCGAAGTTGTCGCTACCATCAAACTTCACCATATCAAATCTGGTACCAGTCGGTGCCATCCGTCCTCTTGCCAAGGATCACTGAAAGAACCTTCGAACGTGTCACACGTCGAAGTCAAGTATGTCTTCTACGCACAAGCACATCATCGCGTACTCCTACGTTTTGCCTGAACGTGCCGTCGCTACACATGAATCTCCACCGTACACCATTGTGCACAACCTGCAGCTCTCAAGCCTCCTCGGCTATCACGCAGCTCGCACACCATGAAGTCAACCCACTTGATCACTGTCCGCCATTCGTCATCAACTGCTGCAACCTTTCGTTGAAGCTACGAACAACCAGTTGCTAATTTTCTGTTGATCTGACGCAATCCGGTAAACTCTTGTTTATTTATAACGGATCGGAACCTGAGTCTACCGAAACCGACTTGATATTCCTTTGAGGCATACGAGATTTTTTTCCCTTGAAGCCTCGTCCATAACCTCGAATCGGAGACCTCTCGTAATGGAAAAAGAAACAAACCAGCAATCATGATTAGAATCCATAATCAAACGTGGCTCACCTTGTCTCCCATGAATGAAACATCTGCATGCATGTATGCAACCTTCTGAGTCCTCCTGTAATGGAAAAAACAGAACCGTCCATCAAGATTGGATTCATAACCAAACGTGTGGCCCACCTTGTCTTCCATACATGGAATATCAATGCATGCAACTTTCTCCAGATTTCGTACGCCTCCAACTTCACAACCCAAACGAAACCATCAGCCCGTACGCCTCAGACTCCCGATCACACACGAGTCAACGCGAGTTCATCTGACTCTGCTGTGTGCACGCGCATAGGTCCTGTACCCTAGTTACCAGCGTGCCGCCAACAGCCCTTTGAAATCTCCTCACCTCTGCACGACCACATCCCCCAAAAAATAGAATACTGAGTCCACCATGCTCATCATCACAACCCTCCAATCAAACTGACCACATCTCAGTTGGATCGCGAGCCGAAGCCGTCGTCCTTTTCTGCGACATCTTTCAGCCGCACCGTCAAACTTGACCATCACGTCTGATCGGTCCCTATCGAACAACAGCCTGCAGCCACCATCAATATGTTCTCCACGTCTGGACGAAACTCCATTGATGCAGCTCATTGAACGATTCAAGCCTCCATGCTCGAAGTGTCCAACTCCACCGATCGAGTCGTCGATCACCGCCATGCTCCACCTTATGCCATGTCCCTCCCGGACACATCGTGCGAGCTTTGCGCAATGTGGAACATACCATCATGCCTTCTCACGATCTTCAGCATCACCTCTAGATCCGATCCAAACTTAGCTCTGATTATCACTTGTTAGAATGCAGCACAACCCGTCACGCAGACGTACCCCTACCGCCATCCCAGGTCGCAACGGGCCTGCTACGCAAACAGTCCCAACCGGAGCCCCAACCAAGGTCTTGGGCCACCTCAACCCAAAAGACTAGCCTTATAGGTGAGGTTCCCTCCACCTTATATATTGGACCCCTCATCATCAGTATCAGATGTGGGAATAGCCCGTTTGGGACCTAGGCTGGCGATAGGAGCCCGTCTGCGTGACAGGCTGGACCGCGTTCTAACAAGTGGTATCAGAGCTAGGTCGGGAACCTGTAACATCTCCCGAGCCACATACAGATATCGGGCCGTCAGAGAGATCTCCCGGGCCACATGAAATCGCGCCGTCAGAGTAGTGTCTACCCGAGTGTGAAGGGGAGTAGGAACATCCGATGTGTGGTGAAGGGGGAGATTGTTAGGTTTAATCCCACATCGGATATTGATGATGAGGGAGCCCAATATATAAGGTGGAGGGAACCTCACCTATCAGGCTAGTCTTTTAGGTTGAGGTGGCCCAGGACCTTGGTTGGGGCTCTGGTTGGGCCTGTTTGCGTAGTAGGCCCGTTGCGACCTGGGCTGGCGGCAGGGGCCCGTTTGTGTGACGGGTTGGGCCATGTTCTAACACAAAGGTGACTATAAAGGTTTTTCTTTTTTCTCGAACATACAGGAGAGCTGCTTTAGACAAAGGTTTTGTTTACTCTTCTCGCTCTCTTTGTTTTACTTCCATATATTTTTGTTGGGTTCAAGCCTACCCCAACATAGTTAGAAAAGAAAGACCTTGTTGTTGTTATATACAAGAGTTGTGTATCTGTATTATAAGGTAAAGGAGTGGCCCTTACAATCGAGGCTCCCCTTGTTTGGAGTAGGACCAAGGCAAGAAGCCTGACAACAAATATCAAAGGGACTAACAGAAAAAATACAAAAGAACGACCCACAAAAAAAATGAGAGGAACTAATTAGCTCGACTTTCCAGCCAACCTAAGACGAGACCTTGCAGTCCACTAGCTCCAGCAAGGACCAACAAATATGCTTCAAGCTTAAATTCATCTGGATACTTGGCGACAAGCCGTCGAATACCCCTGCATTGAGCTTGTAGGAGGCATTCCTGTCTTATGAAACCTTTGGGTCTACTTATTTTGTAACTTCTTCACTTAAAAGTTTATCAATATATTCACTGTAGGGGCTCCCCCCGCAGTTTCCGGTCAAAAAAAAAAACCCTACATTGCTATGCTTCCATATGGTCCAGCTGCCTAGAATGATAAGGGTGTTCAGCCTCTTCTTATGCTCATTCACCACTCTGTTATTTGCCTGTCACCACCAAGCATAAAGGTAATATGTGATAATTCATCGCGCCCACAACAAATTCATCTGTATCAATCCTCACAACCTCAAAAAAGCTCCACTAGTAAATATTGGAAATCACTTCTCTTTTTCTTGCGTGCCTAGGGGGCGGCGGTTATGAAGCCCCTTACAAGGAAGAAACCAACTGAAACTATTCCTACAACCGAAGTTGGACTATTGTAATACTGATTCAGACTAGGACACTTATATAATCTGTTTTGTGCGTTCGGATCTTGACGCCCCTACTCTCTATTATGCTCTAGAAACATGATTAACTCAACAATCACCCTCTTAATCATGTTGTCTAGGACACCACACACTTTGGGGTGGACAAAACTTGACGGAGTTCTGTAGCCCGGGTACCCATGATGTCATACCAACGAACGGCATATGGCTACAACAAGACCCGGCCATATCCGACCTCTAGCGTGAGGAGAAACCTACCACCCAAAAACCCGATCATTAAGGTCGGGGTAGCAAATCCGTCCGAGCCTCGACTACCGAGGTCAGGCAGCGGATCCTCCCAAGCCCCGACCACGAATGTCGGTCAATGGGCCCTCTTGAGCCTGAGCTCGGGAACAGAAAGAAGGTAGTGGCATTTAATACGAACATGGACTGATTCAGACACCCTCAATGTTGAAAGGACAGCAGTGACTCTGCCACAAAGCACAGTGCCAACTGATGCCACTTACGTTCCATCCCGTTCGGCGCAACAGCGAGCACGTACCGAAGGAGAGTGGGAAACACGATAGGAGTGGATACTGTAATGACGATTTCGATGACCCAAGCGACCCGAAAAGCACGCTGTCACGAACACTGTACCACCCACCCCATTTATGAGGAATCAGGTTAGATAGTTTTGCCTGGCTATAAAAGGCGTCCGAAGGTCACATTCTCGGGCACATTAGTAGGCACATTGACATACGCACGCTCACACCGCTAGACGAGAACTCCATGAAGAACACTCGCTTGTAACACTTGTAACCGTACACCCCGAGCTAACAAAGATCAAGAAAACAACCGAAAGTTGATGTAGGGCACTTTGCCTAAACCAGTATAAATCTTCCATGTCTTTGTAGCTAGGCCGTCGAGGATGAACGCTCGGTGATACTATACTTGTCGGTAGTAAATATACTGACAAAACTACACCCGTAGGATGCACATAACTACATCCCGAACAGACCTAACTTTGGAGTGGACACTACTACACCCCTGGATGGTCACATCTTCACCTTGCATAATTTTGGGATGGACACATCTTCATCCCGGGAATGAGCTCATCTTCACCCCGCACACAAATTCGGGTTGGGCATATCTTCAACCCCAGGATGGCTCTTCTACATCGTGCACACAACTCACGGTGGCCACATCTACGCCGCGAGAACTCCTTGATGTGAGATTAGAACAAAGTTCCCTCAGGCGCAAGAAGCACCATCTCATCTTCCTCGTTCCTGGTACACTCACTAACAAAGTGTCCATACTTTTGATGATTGAAGGATCAAATCTTCGACTTGTCAAGTTTATTTTTTTTCCAGCTATCATCCTTTGCTTCTTTTGCTTTTCACTCTTCCCTTGTCAAAAGAAGTTTCTCTTCACTCTTTGCCTCTCTTGCTCTCCTCTCCTCCTTGGTTAAATAGAGTATTTCTTCATGCTCTTGGTTGTTGAAGCCTTGCACTCGTTCCTTATGTGCCTTGAGTTTGTCAACGAGCTCCTCCACAGTCATCGCCTTTAGGTCAACAAATTGCTCAATAGTAGATGCAATATGGAGAAACTTCAAAGGCAGAGCATGCAAAAATTTCTTGACGATGTAGCTCTCTTCAACTTTTCCACCAAGACCGCAACTTTGTGGCGATGATCATCACCCTTGTGGCAAAGTCGGCGATGGAGTATCCTTTGTTGATGCGTATCATAAGCTCGTTCTGAAGAGTTTGAATTCTTACCTCCGTCACATGTTCTTCACCGAGAACTTGGTCTTAATCACCTCCCAAGCATCTTTTGCTATCACTTTTTAAAAAATTCGCATGAGAGTATCTTCATCAATAGCATAATAGATGGCCGCAAGAGCTATGTGATCTTGCTTTGAATCAACCTTGTCTTTTGGATCCACAGCGTCTCATACTCCTTGCGCCTTCAAAAACACCTTCTTCTTGATAGCTCATACTATATAATTGGTCTTCGTTAGCAAGGGATAGTTCAGTGCCATTGATTTTCCCTCCATGTCGCGTATTCCTATGTACCTTCAACGAATAAACAAGGAAACCTCTGTTGACTTTCTGGTCCAGCAGACCTCGTCAGCCCAACACTTAGCTCCTTCGATGCGCTCAATGCAGTTCCAATTCGGAACAAAGCGTAACCCTAGCAACCCTACTCGGATGAGCCACCGCCGAACAATAGATCCCGTCGTCGCTTGTGCCCACAGATCCTGCAGCCGCTCGCAAATCCTCCTGGGTCTGTCGATCCCGAAGCGTCTGCTCAAAGCCACGTCGTTGGATCTCGGTGCAGTCGCACGAATCCGCACATACCGACCAGCTCGCACATGTGACTAAGCACCGTCTCATCCTTGCGGCTGCACCTATTGAATGACCCAGGGATCTGCCCCTAGCTGGCACCCTGGTCATGAGTCCAACTAGGACTCGGTGGCTGACCAGGGGCGTGTGACAGGAGGAGTCCTGGTGCGGCTGCTATCTGCAGCAAAAGATAGAGCCGACCAACTATAGAAAGAGTTCAGGAGATTTCTTTAGAAAAGTATGTTTCCTTTGAGATAAGTATCGTAGTGTCTTAGAGACAAAATCTTGGAGATAAACCTCCATGTAATCGTCTATAAAAGCTAGGGGAGCCGGCCCCCACCCTGTACCACCGCATCTTATCATTAGCAAGAGACAAAATCCACCACATCAGAGAATAATCAATAGTCACTACACCATAATACACTTTTGCCAACACATAGAAATGTGGGCATAACGTACTTGTGGAGACACAAAAACTGCAGGCAAAAGTTTTGCCGACGGATTGTAAACAGTCGTGGTAGAAGCTGTCGGCTTAGGCTTTGGCGACAGTTAAAACTTTTGCCGACAGTTGGTGTGTGGGAAAACGCAGAGCCTATGCCGACAGTTCGTATTTTGCAATTAGTTTTTCCCCACAGTAACACTTTTACCGACAGTAGATACGTGGGCTAACAAAATTTTCTGCCTTAAGGGCACATACATCGTATAAATATATATATACATATATACATATATATATATATATATATATATATATATATATATATATATATATATATATAACCACCACATCTTCCATCACTCAATTCATAATTTCAATAGTATATACACAATCACAACTCAAATAGATAGTTTAACATGCAAACTGTGTGCAATTTACACAGCACAAACATATCCATTAATATACATGGTTCCATATAGATAAAATTAGGATCTTCCAAATAAAGTAGCAACATACACGTCCAACAGTTATCAAATCAGGTCATAAGTTAAGTTTCAGCCTATTATACAGTGCCATACATATGACCCATTGGGAGAATATACATGCTTCTCTCTACTCACGAATAGTTCTAACCATACAGTCATACATAACATTTTCTTGTTGTACAAAAGGTCACTCCAAAAGCTTGTAACATGCCTTGCTGCCAAAAGGTTACTACTCCAGTTAGTTGAAGCTTGTAACATGCTTTGCTGCCAAAAAGTTACTACTCCAGTTAATTAGTTGCTAGTGCACCTATCACAGTAAAAAAAGAATAATCAGCACACAATGCAATCAAGGGAATAATCAACAAAATAATAATGAACACTAAAATTCATATGTTGGAAGGTTGCTAGAACATCATAATGAACACTACAAAGAAGGTTGCTGGAACACTATAATGAAGACAATAATTGTAATTCATTCACAATTTGAGACATTCTGAATTCTGATGAACCAATGGAATTTTTCTGATCGCGTTCATCCAGAAATTCAATCAATCAATGGATGCATCCTTGAAAAACATAGAAAGTGTGTCACTGTCGACCAGCTCAAATCTATCTAAACTAACTTTAGTAACCAGTCAAAATGACTAACAAAAATTCCCATCCATTAGTATCTGGATACATCATCAAAAGCCTGTATAAACAGACCATCTACGTAACAACTGACACTTACCATTGCAGAATCTTAAAGCACACATATGTACAAATTTGAGACAAACAGGCAAAACTTTTGAAATGTGTTAGACCCAAAATAAGGTTGCCTCGGGTTGACTTTGGTGTTAGACCCGAAACTTTTGAATGTGTTAGCCCCAGACTTTTGAAATGCATCAGGTTGCCTTTTTAGTAGTAGGGTGAGAAATCACTTTTCATGCTTTGGTTTATGGACATGTTTCTGTAGTTCAAAAGTTTGCAGGTCCAACACATCTCATTTTGAGACAAACAGACAAATTTGAGATGTCTCTATGTTAGGCCTCTCTTATTTTGTCCCTGATGCATTCTTAACTGAACTTAATAAGCCAACCGTTGGTCTATATTTAGTTTGTTGTTTAGGCTTAAAATAACACAAAAGTAATTCTAGTGCATGCCCAAAAAAATACAATGGATGTGTTCAGGCTAGAGATGAACCCATAGGAACTAGATACAGAAGTTAAAGGAAAGAAAATGAAATCGCCATTCAGCAACAAAGAACTAAACTAATCTATCACATGTTAGGTAATTTTAAATCTAGCTAATACCAATGCACAAATGTATTACCTGTGGTTGCATGAGCACTTCTGCACAAAATATTTAAATCCACAAGACTTAGATCATCATTTGGTACTTAAGAACCTATCAAAGAAATGAATTTAAATTTAAGAAAGGTAAATAATATAAAACACAAGTGGAGATGTCAATCTTGCAATGATACCAGAACCAGAACCTTTTGACTGCCTTGAAGACTTCATGTCATCCTTGATCTGTAACAAGTTAAATCATTGAGCTAATTGACCAAAACATTTTTAGAATTATAATTGCAAGGCAAAATATTACTCTGTCATGTGGCCAAGCAATGCATCTTCCACGAGCATCTCCAACAGACTTTAAGGTTCCATAAGGGCGAGGTAGTATGGCATCCCTCATGAAAACATGATTGACAACTACCTCACAATATTGAATGCCAAGAGGAGTGTCCCCCACAATAGATGATGGGTTTGTTGTTTGGACAGTTCCCTTAGCCACAGGGAGATTATAGGGCCTCATAACATTATACAATATCACATCTCTTCCAACCTAAAGCATAAAAATAATAGCATAGTGTAGTAGGTATGTGATGGGCATAAGTTAAACAATAAATTATGGATTGAGAAATACCTCATCATCATGTAGTTCCTCTAGAAAAACAACAGTGTGCCTAGTCATGAGAATGTTTTCATCATCCTTTAAGTTTGTGTTATCTATTTCGTCCCCAGCATGTGACCTCATATCATCGTGAGGGGGATTGTTAGATTCATTTGGAGTGCCGGAAGGATTTTGTTACAGCTGAAGTAATTTTTCCAGCAGCTGTTGACAATTGTCCAAACGGCTTTCTAAAGCTTCCACTTTCTTATTAGCTTGTCGACGAGCTTCGATTTCCATTTGAAGCCTTGTTGATGTGCATTTTTTTGCCCCACGCATGTCCAACTCTGCAGGTGTTGGTCCTAAGCCAACAACACAAACATATCCATTCTTCTCTGGCCCACAAACATGAAAATAGGCATCACCTTCCCCTATACTCTTCTCTATTAGTTCAGGATGATCTATGACTGCATCTTTAAGGGCATTCTATAGAAAATAAATATATTATAGCATACAATTGTTGTTTCAGCTCCAAGTGAAATGCACTTAGATATCTCCATAACTTACAATTGTTGTTTCAGCTCCCTTGTGAGGTACTCCATTCTTGTGTGTGTGTGTTTTAATAAACAATTCATCTTTGCGTGCTGGACGTCCTAGCTCTTTGCACTGTATTTTAAGAATCATATTGCAGTTACAAAATTTGAATAACGGATACAAAATTAAAAGAAAGGTGCATACCATTTCAGATGCATACCATTTCATAACCAACACGTGCATGGCTCTTGCTTCCTCATGTATGGTTTTGGGTCATCTTTGACCGATTTGCTTTCCCCCTCATTGAACGGACCTATCATCAAGTGTTATTTATAGCACTCATGATTCATATATAACAACTTTAAAATAGGGAATTGTAGCTTACAGCTCCATCTGGAGACATCCAATGATCAATTAGCCACTTCCAATCCTCCTCATGTACTTTTTCGTCCCGCAATTCAATCAATTCTTCATATTTCATATCATCATGAAATACTTTCTTCAAGTCTGATTTGAAGTCCCTCCAATTTGCAGCTGCTATTCTCATAAACCAATTGAAGCAACTGTTGTATCCCAATAGATCTGCACATAAGTAATTATAAGTTAGTAAGTATATAAGGCACGAACAAATCACAAAGCTAAATCAGTTCATAAATCATTTTCATCCAATTTCACTACCTGAGCATATCTCCATAACTTATATTTTCTTTGTGGGCAAACCTTCCTCCAATCATCATGTGCAATAGGAAAGCCCTTTGTTCTCACAAGTGCACCAATAAAGTTAGCAAATTCAGTGCTTGAAGGTCCACAAGGTTGTCCATGTTCATTTATCTCTACTTTGACTTTTGGCTTATTTTGTCTTGCAAATATGTCAGCCTTTGTAGTTGGTCCTCTAACTTTTTTCTTTTCTTGTACACACAACTCTACATTAAAACAATGCATCTAATAAGACTAACACAAAAAGACAACAATTTGTTTAACCAGGTATAGATTAGCTAAGAAACATACATACCTTCATTCCTTGAAGTATTGCCATTCCTTAGATGTGGATGAGCACTTGCTGCACTACTCCCATTCCCTAGCCGTAGATCACCACTTGGGACATCCCTTTATTGTAGATGAGTGCTTGTTGCACTACTCCCATTCCCTGGCTGTAAATCACCACTTGGAATACTCCCATTCCCTGACTGTAAATCACCACTTGGAATACTCCCATTCAATGGATGTACATCAGCCTGCGCAGCACTCAATCTTGAGCTTGTTCGTAAGTTGTGCTGAATTGTAGCATTAGTTACCATTTGCTTTTTCTGATGGTTCACAACGTCCACCTTTCCCTTTTTCTTCATCATAGCTGGTGAGGAAACTTCCTGTCCAAGCTCTTGAAGCTGCAACGCTTTCATCTTCATCTTATTGGCTAGGACATTTGCATTTGTTTGTGATTCATATTCGCAAACTGGAAAATCCTTTCTTTTTTCTCCTGCAATCACCATATTTTGCCTGAAAATATTTAATAATGGTTCAGTAATCATCATTGAATAGTCTACAAGTGCAAGTATAGAAAAAAGAAAAGTAGAATATGCAAAATTATGAATTGTTTCACCATGGATTTTTTACAACACACAATTGTTACTTACTTCCTTTTTTTTCAAGTCATACACTTTTGTATGCAGATCAGGAATTGGACTATGAAATTCATTTTGATGATCTGCTTGTTCATTATCACTTGCAGCCATGTCATAAGTTTCTCGTGGTTTTGACCGAACAACAGCACTCCAATCTCTATCAATAGGATCTTGAACATAGTAAACCTGTGTGGCTTGCGATGCTAAAATAAAAGGTTCGTCTAGTAATCTTTCTCCTCTATTGTATAAGTGATTGAAATTAACAACTGTGATCCCAAATTGATCAGTTTTCACCCATGCATCTTGGATGCTGTTGTCAACCCAATCACATTTGAAGAGCACTATATTTCCCTTATTGCGATAGTTTAGCTCGATGATTTCTTTGATCCTACCATAATATGTCTTGTTGCGCACTATTGGGTCTGTGTTTCCATTTTCAAAGCAAGAGGTTTGGGAAACTAGAGCTACTCCACTATTTTGATATGGCCTACCCTCATCACTATAGAATGTATGGAAATTGAAACCATTTATAGTATAACTATTATACATTGTTGCAATCATGAATGGCTCATTGGCCATTTGCATCTCTTCCGATACTTCAATACCATTTTCAACTAATCCTTCCACCTGTGATACAAAACATTCTAATCAACTTAAGTTCCAATCAGACCTAACAAAAGAATTGGAAACACAAATGGTTGGTCATGTAAGGACTTACATGCTTTCTAAACCACTCAGGAAACATTTCATGATGAATTTTGTTGATTTTTCATTGATTGCGATTGCCAATTGATCGAAGGTACTCAATATGCTTGATGAAAATATTTTAGAAAAATTAAAAGACCGACAAATATACATATGCATAATGGGCTTCAATCTATAAAAAAAGCTTGAGCATCTTACTTCAAGTATGGTTCAATTTTGTCATTGTTGAACAATATATATCTATGTGCTTGAAGCCATGTCTTATAGTCTAAAGATGTAGTGCATTTGCCACTCAATCCTCGCCCAAGGCTTCGAAAGAAAGGATTGATATTGGACACTGCATTATCCGAATCTTCCCCATTTCGTACTTTCCTAGTAATCCTGGTCTCACAACCATGTAAAAATTGTGAGCAAAATGTAAGGCTTTCATCAAATTTATAGGACTCACAGGTTGATCCTTCCGGATGACTTTTGGTGCGAACATAACCTTTTAACCTCATCAAAAACCTAAGAATACATTTTTTACACTATATTAACTTAACCATAGTCCACAAGCTCAAAATAGATATTGCTAATGGAATATGTATTATAATACCTCTCTATTGCCCACATGCTATGGTACTGTACTGGACCACCAATTCTTGCTTGAGCAGGAAGATGAACCATCAAGTGTACCATAGTGTCAAAAAATGCCGGTAGAAATATAGTTTCTAGAATGCTTAGTGTCTCAGCTATTTCAGCCTCTGGTTTCTGCATATCACTTACTCAAATAGTAGATGAGTATATTTTCTTGAAGAAATTGCTCACACGAATTAGTGCTGCAGTTACTCGTGTTGGTAATATCCTTCTTATAGCAACTGGTAGTAATTGTTGCAACAAAACGTGGTTGTCGTGGCTCTTTAGTCCAATCAATTTCATTTCTGAAACATGGACATTGTTGTAAATATTTGACGCAACACCATACGGTAACCTCACATCCTTCAATACTTGGCAAAACAACTTCTTCTCATCTACACTCATTGAATATTGTGCTGGAGGCATGTAGAACCTATCATCCACATCAATAGGATGAAGATCTTCTCTAATGCCAAGGTTTTTAATGTCCAAGCGAGCATTTAAACTATCCTTTGATATGCCATCAGTGTTCAAAAATGTATTAATAATGTTATCACAAATATTCTTTCCAATGTGCATAACATCAAAATTATGTCTAAGTAATAGACTCTTCCAATATGGCAATTTAAACCAGATAGATTTCCGTTTCCAGGTAAGTGGTGCCTCGTTTCTACCCCTACGTCGTGCGTTTGCTGGCTTCTTTGTAGTTGGATCCTTTCCAAAAGTTGTGTCCATGTTTGCTGTCAGCTCCAAAATTTCCTCTCCACTAAGTGGGATAGGTGCTGGCCTATGCTCCTCAGTACCATCAAATAGTTCTTTAGCAGACCTTAATATGTTATCATCATCTAAGAACCTCCGATCGCACATGATGACATACTTGCCTCCCTTTTTTAGTTGGAGAGAAAACTCATGTGAGTGGCATTCAGGACAAGATACTTTACCAGAGGTAACAACTGCATGCAAATAGCCTAGGCCTGGAAGATCTGTGATGCTGCACAATATGGCAGCACACAATTGGAAGCATTCGTCCTTAGAAGCATCATATATCCTAACACCATCAACAAACATATCTACCATGTCATTGACAAGCGACTCAAGGTAAACATCCATATCAGCCCCCGGTGCCTTAGGACCAGGAATTACTAGAGAGAGGATAAAATTTGTTTGTTTCATACACTTCCAAGGTGGCAGATTGTATGGAATCAAAATAACAGGCCAAATACTATAAACTGAATTGTAGGTTCTAAAAGGATTAAATCCATCACTAGCTACAGCAAGTCTAAGATTTCGACTATCAGAGGCAAACTCTGGATATGTAGAGTCAAAGTCCTTCCAAAAAGGAGAATCTGCTGGATGTCTAAGCAAACTATCTTTAGTACATTCTTCATCATGCCACCTTGCATCAGCCGCTGTTTTTGAGGACATAAAATACCTTTGAAGCCTTTTCTTTATTGGAAAGTACTGAAGTACTTTCATAGGAACTCTATGCACACATTTTCTGTTAGGATTTCTCTTTTCTGATTTCCATCTTGAAGTCTTGCACATCGGATAAACATCATCATTTTTATGATCGTTCCAAAATAGTATGCAATCATTATCACAAGCATGAATATTGGTGTACCCAAGACCAAGGCATTTTACAATATTTTTTAGCTGCATTGAAATTTTTCGGAAGTGATGACCCATCTGGCAAAACATCCTCAAGTAACTCTAGTAGCATGTCAAAACTTTTATCACTCCACCCCCAAGAAATTTTATATGCAACAATTTAATCATGAAACGAAGCTTTGAAAAGTTTCTACAGCCAGGATATAGTTCTTTGGCCGCATCTTCTACCAATTTGTAGAAGGATTCCATATCCTCATCATGTTCTCCTACGTCCCCTTCTATGTCACCCATGTCATCTAATCCCCCAGCTAAGTCTCAAAGTAAATCTGTAATGTCATCTTCTTCATTGGACTTTTGCACTTCTACTCTATCAGGTTGCTGACTATTTGGAAAAAAACTAGAGCTTGGTTCTCCATGATATAACCAAGTTATGTACCCCTGCGTAAACCCCTCACAAATCAAGTGCTCACGTACTGCATCTATGGCTCTCCAACAATTGTTTTTACATGCCTTACATGGGCACAATATTGTGTTTCCTTTACCTGAGTTACTAAAAGCATACTCCAAAAAATGTCAGTCCTTTTATATATTCATCGGTTTGCCTAGGCAAATCCATCCATCTTTTATCCATGATGCACTTGATAAAAGTTGAGTCAAAATTTCAGATACATGGACAAATCCACCTATGTAGAAACACCAAACCTCAGATATATCTCATTTTTGCACATTCAAACAACACACAAAGTATATAGCACATATATTCATTCTTAATGAAAAATTGTATCACACAATTCTTATTAGTAAGAATGCTAGAAGAAAAGGAACATACCAATCACTGTTCAATAAAAATGAGAATGTCAGTGTTAAAGCCTTGGTCCAGTACTACTCTATGAAATTAGCCCCTACAACCAAACATCAACAAGAGGATGAATAAGATCAGAAAGAGTCAGAAAGAACTCATAGCTCTCTTCCTCCCTAATTTTTTTTATTTCACAGTACCCCTCACCCAAAATATATTAAATCAAACTCCACTCTAATGCTATTGAATCGAACACAAAAAGTAGAACCAAATATAAATAAATTTCTGTGGAACAACAAAACAAAGATTAGGGACAGATTAGCCTGAGTACACGAATACATTATTAGCCTAACTATACTTCATACCTGGCCCTCGGATTTGATAGCCTCAAGGAGCTTTTTTACGGATCTGCAACTCGACTGATTTGCGGCTGGATTAGGGACTGACACTTCTACAAAAAGCATTTTCACAGGCGTCTGGATTTTCAAACACAGGCGGTCCATAAAAAAATGCGACTGTGATGACGAATGATACAATAACCGCCTATGATGACAGAACATCACAAGCGGATTTTAAGAAACAACCGCCCGTAGAAATCATGTATTTTCGCAGGCGGTTATTAATTAAGAACCGCCTGTGATGTAGCTAACATCACATGCGGTTCTTAATTAACCAACGCCTGAGAAAATATATGATTTCCATGGGCGGTCATTGTTTAAGAACCGCCTGTGATGCTGCTAAGCTCTTGTCAAGCTAATCCCTGCACAGCAAGCTCTTGTAGATGCAAGTAACACCCGTGGCTCATCATTTGGATTGTTGAAAGCATCAATTTGAAGCCTGACGATCCTTGGAAGGATTTTCCCATCCATTTGAAGGATTTCTTTCCCTCCTGTCCATTTGAAAACTTAGGAAGATGCTCTTTTCTCAGTTTTAATGCCTAAATATAATGACTAGAAATTAGTACCTACTTTCTTAGTGCTTCACACAAGCGAGTAAGCGAACAACTTCAATCACAAATCTTGTTTTTACACTGTCATAGGGATTTAACCTTAATATTTTAAGCATAGATTTATCAAATAAGTGAAGTTTCCTTATCACACATGTTAATGACAGTTATAAGTGAAGGATGTGTCGAAGCTAACAAAATCTGAATCGGACTGAAGATAAAGAGATCCCGCATATGAGTGGCAATATCCAGGTTAAACATCGTGAAGCTATGATGACAACCTTCAACAACATGAAAAGTGATGCCAAGGTTATGATTGCATCAACCAGGGCATGTTGTGAGGGTATAACACACTTGTTGGGGCAAGCATAACCTTAAGGTATGCTTGCCCCCAACAAGTGTTATACCCTCACAACATGTCTTGGTTGATGCAAGTATAACATTGACATCACTTTTCATGTTGTTGAAGGCTGCCATCATAGCTTCATGCTGTCTAACCTAGACATTGTTACTCATATGCAGCATCTCTTTGTCTTCAGTCCCGTTGAGATTTCGTTAGCTTCCACACACCCTTCACTTGTAACTGCCATTAACATGTCTGATGAGGAAGCTTCAATTATTGATAAATATATGCTTGAAAGATTAAGGTCAAATTCCTATGAAAATGGTAAAAACAAGATTTGTGATTGAAGTTGTACGCTTCGTCGCTTGTGTGAAGCACTAAGAGAGATGGTACTGATTTGTAGTCAATATATTCAGCCATTAGAACTGATAAAGTAGCATTTTCATAAGTTTTTAAAATGGAGAGAAGAGAAAGAAATCTTTCACGGCTTGTTTGGGTGTACTCAATCTAATTTGATTGAAGTGGATTGAAGTGAAGAATGAACTAATTTTCTCCTCAATCCACCTCAAACCACTTATATTGAAGTGGATCCACTCCTATCCAAACAAGCCCTCAAATGGACGGGAAGTATCGTCAAACTTCAATTGAAGCTTTTAACAGTCCAAATGATGAGTCTCAGGTGTTACTTGCATCTACAAGAGCTTGCTGTGAAGGGATTAGCTTGACAGGAGCTTTAAGAGTTGTGCTTCTAGATGTTGTTTGGAACCGAGCTGTTGGAAGGCAAGCCTGATCATCATAGGTCAGAAGAAATTTATATACACATACGGAATTTAATAATGTTTGAAATAGAAGATGAATTTAATAATGTTCGAAACATGCTATCTAAAGCTGAAATAGAGCATTGTTCTAAGTTGATTTCAAAATATACAAATATATACAATATATATCATACATTTTTTCCAGCATTGACATCTTCTCGCATATAGGGTTTCAAATTCTTTTTAATGCTTCTCTCTACGCGCTTGATGTTTTCTGGATCGGTGAAAAGGTACATCTCTTCATACTGATTATATTCCTCTTCATTATCTCCTACATTCTCAACTCCAACAATATTTTGCTTTCCAGAAACAACTACGTGCATCTTCTCAGTTTCTAGATCTTGAACATAAAAAACTTGTGCAACACTATCTGCGAGAACCCACAGATCATCTTTATAACCCACTTTATTCAAGTCTACCAGTGTCAGCCCATAATTGTCCACTTTCACACTATCAGGATGTTTGACCCATTGGCACTTAATACAGGCATTACCATTCTTTCACCATAATCGAGTTCCCATATTTCCTCTATGAAGCCGAAGTATGTGGTCTTTTGCCCTTGTGAATCATAAGCCTCAATACGAACACCACTATTTTGTGCATCACACTTACTGTCTTTTTCTTCAGTGTAAAATGTGTAACCATTGATGTCATATGCTCGCTATGATGTCACCAAAGCAGATGGGCCAGAAGCTAAATTCTTCATTGTTGCCTCTTCTATAGTGTTTTCGTATGGTATATTTTTGTCCATTAACCATTCAGTGAAACATCTTCTATGCTCTTCCATGATCCAGTCCTCCGTGCGGTCTTGGTTTTTATCACGAAGCTCTATTCGGTGTTCCTCGATGTACGACTCAGCTAATGCGAGCTGTTGTAGTACACCAAAATGTGCACGGTGTACATTCTTGTAATCTTGAACGATAAAAGTTTTCTTACCCACTTTGCCTCTCCCACGTAGTCTACCCTCATATACTGGTATAGGCACACCTATCGATTTTCCATCTTTGATGTAATCAGCGCAACCCTCAATCACTTCTTTAGTGGTGTATCCTCCCATAATTGAACCCTCTGGGTGAGCACGGTTCCGCACATAACCTTTTAATACTCCTAAATATATCTCCAACGAAAACATATGAAGTAAATATAGTGGCCCCATCGCTTTTATCGGATCAACAAGATGTATGATTAGGTGTACTTGCATATCAAAAAAGGATGGTGGGAAACACATCTCAAGCTTGCACATAGTCTCGACGATGTACGTTTTCAGATAGTCTAAATCTTCACGTGTTATTACCTTTCACGATACTGCATTGAAGAAGTAACACAAACGTGTGATGACAACTTTTATATGCTCAGGTTTGATGACTCTTATGGCAATGGCAAGGAACACTGTCATCATCATGTGACGGTCGTAAGAATTATAACTGAATAAAGACAAGTCTTTCATCGAGACTAGTTTGCAGATATTGGATGAGAAACTCGTGGGCACTTTGATCCCACACAAGCATTCACAAATTGCTTTTTTCTCTTCTAGCGCCAAGTTGTAGCTGGCTGGGGAAGGGTAATGTTTCTCGTTCGCCTTTTCTACTGGATGAAGCTCTGATCTCAAATCAAGATTTACTAGGTCCATACGTGGATTTAATCCGTCCTTTGTTTTCCTCAGCATGTCCAGCAAGGTCCCAATGATGCTGTCAAATACATTCTTTGTAACGTGCATCAAATCAATACTATGGCAAAATTCCAAATTCTTCCAATACGGAAGATACTTGAAAAAAATGATTGTTTCTTGAAAGTGTTGTATCATCTGGAGATGTACTTTTCTGTCTCTTAATTCCTTTACATTTGTTGCCCTTACCAAAAGCAATATGAATGTTCTTGACCATTTTGAACACAAATTTTCCACTGTAAGGTTTTGGTGCAGTATCTTTTTCGATCTTGTTATCAAATTATTCATTCATCTTCCTATTCTTGTGTGTATCTATCAAGAACCGTCGGTGTCTCATGTACACCGTCTCTCTGGATGAAGTGAGATATGGAAATCCAGTTCTATCCACGCACCTTACACAACCTTTCTTCCCTTTCATTTGTCCCGATAATATAAGCAGTCTGGGAAAATCATGCACGGTAACGAATATCATTGCTCTTAGCATGAAATACTCCCACTTGTACTCATCCCATGTACGTACCCCTTAATTCCATAATTTTGCCATATATTCCATTAAAGGTTCCAAGACACATCAATTTCGACGACGGGTTGTTTCGGACCTTGGATAAGAACATATAACAAGATATATTTCCTTTTCTGACACAACCACGTCGGTAGGTTGTACATCGTTAAGACCACGGGCCATGTGCTGTGTATGCTCCTTTTTTCACCAAACGGATTCATTCCGTCTAGACCCAAGGCAAACCTCACATTTCTGATTTCCTTTGCCAATTCTGGATACTGAATATAAAAATTTTCCACTGTGTTGCATCACAAGGGTGTCGAATATGTTTTTCATTCTTCTTGTGTTGTTCGGAATGCCAACGCATAAGTTCAGCCTCCCTAGGGTTTGAGAACAAACGCTTCAAGCGATCAATTACCGGAAAGCTAACCCTAGAAAGCTAACCCGAATCACTCCTTCGAAATATATGCAAGCAGGAGGTACGCACACACAAGTAACATATTGAAAAGGAAAACACATAAAACTACAATTACAAGTTCAGGTAAACTTCATGCATCTTATATATATTAGAATATCATCTGTTAATTAAACATCATATTCATGTCACATAATAGGTACAAACTACAATAAGCTTATTACAATATATTCCATACATCAATATCTAAAATACCAAACTAGCAGAACACACAAAAAGGACATAATCCATATAGTCCATACATCAATATAGTCCTTACACATGCAAAAGGAGACAATCCATATACCAGAACACATGCATAAGGAAACTATGAGAACTTACTAGGTACCTCGTGGCGCGGGGCGTCAACACGGTGGGGCGGTGATGTGGGGCTGGAGGCGTGCCTCCGCGGGGCTGGGTGGAGACGTGACGGTGCTGGGCTGGGCGGCGGCGCGGCGGTGGGAAATTTCGGCAGCCTTGCAGCGTCGATGGAAATTCTCCAGGGTTACGTTTTGACTATGGTGAGGGGTCTTTATATAGGCGTCCATTTTTCACAGGCGGTTTTAACTTTTTCTCAGGCGGTTGGTGCTTAATAACTGCCTGAGAAAAGGATTATCTCAGGCGGTTATTACTTAGCAACCATCTGAGAGAATTGCCCGAGCCTATTCTTCAGTTTCCTTATCCCTTGCTTCTTTTTTATTTAGATTCCAATATAAATACTCAAACATGTATAGATTCTGCAAATTGAGTCTAAATTCGATGATTCTTTCTTCTATATTTGTAAAAAATTAACATCTACCACCTGAACCAAATATTTTATACTTGTATAGCTGACATTGTAATGTTTTGGTAATATCAAATTAATTTCTACTCACATATTATTCACATTTGTGTATCTCCTAAAAAAGAATCCTTCACAGAAATTTGTTTGTATGAACATATTTGTATTATTTATACATGTATGAATTTTGTTAATTTTTTTAAAGCATTCCAACATGTCAAAATTCATATTGTCCATCATTCTAACTAAATGCTCATATAGATATGAGGCATTCATCAAATTATGAACACACATTGATTCAAAAAAATTTAAAAAAATATGAAATAGATCATAGAGGTTGGTATGATGAATAAAAATGTCCATTGAAAAAATAAATGAAAAAATCATTATATTCATCAAGATAGAGAAATGAAAAATAGCAATTGTTATATGTTTTTTATGTTCTGACCAATTTCAAAGGATTTATGAAGTGAAATTTAATGGTAACCCTTACTAATCAATAATATTACAAGAAAGTGGAATTTTGCCTTTTTAAAGGCCCCACATTTAATCAAGAATAATAATTAAGAGAAAGTAAAGATCTTCTCAGGCGGTTGGTACTTAATGACCATCTGAGAAAATGTTATCTTATGCGGTTATTACTTACCAATCGCCCGAGATAATGCCCGAGCCTGTTCTTCAGTTTCCTTTTCCTTTGCTTCTTTTTTATTCAGATTCCAATATAAATACTGAAACATGTATAGATTATGCAAATTTAGTCCAAATTCGATGATTATTTCTTCTATATTTGTAAAAAATTAACATCTACCACCTGAACCAAATATTTTAAAACTTTATAGCTGACATTGTAATGTTTTAGTAAATATCAAATTAATTTCTACTCACATATTATTTACATTTGTGTATCCTCTAAAAAGAATCCTTCACTGAAATTTGTTTGTATGAACATATTTGTATTATTTATACATGTATGAATTTTGTTAATTTTTTAAAGCATTCCAACAGGTCAAAATTCAAATTATCCATCATTCTAACTAAATGCTCATATACATATGAGGCATTCATCAAATTATGAACACACATTGATTCAAAAAAATTTAAAAAAATTGAATAGAGGTTGGTATGATGAATAAAAATGTCCATTGAAAAAAATGAAAAAATCATTATATTCATCAAGATAGAAAAATGAAAAATAGTAATTGTTATATGTTTTTTATGTTCTGACCAATTTAAAAGGATTTATGAAGTGAAATTTAATTGTAACCCTTACTAATCAATAATATTACAAGAGAGTGGAATTTTGCTCTTTTAAAGGCCCCACATTTTATCAAGAATAATAATTAAGAAAAAGTAAAGATCTTCTCAGGCGGTTGGTACTTAATAACCGCATGAGAAAATGTTATCTCAGGCGGTTATTACTTACCAACTGCCTGAGAAGATCGAATCTTCGCAGGCGGTTGGTAAGTAAAACCCGCCTGAGATAACCATCTTCTCAGGCGGTCGATACTTAAAATCCGCCTGAGAAAATAGTCATCTATATATACCCCTCGGGCTGCGTTGGAAAAACATAACCCGGGCGAAACACTTAGACGTCGTTAGGCTGCCAAAATTTCGTTTGCCGCCAAGTGTTCGCCGCTATCATCGCCAAGCTTCGCCGTCACCGTCGAGCTCGAGCTTCGCCATTGTCCGTTTGCTTCGCCCCTCGTCACTTCCGGGTACGCCGAGCATAGCCATTGCCGTCGCCGCCGAGCTCCACGGTAAACCCTAAACCCTTCGACATTCCCTCCTCCGTCCCCGTGCCGACTCTCTCCTCAACCTCGTCGCCGGCCGAGTCAAATGATGCCTTGCATAGATTTCCTTGGTTAGGGTTCGGGAATTCGAAAAGGGTAGGCATCCTTGGTTGTGATGTTATCGAATGGTAGAATAGCTTCGTGTAATACATTTACAGAAACATTGCGACCTGTATAACAAGTTTGTAATGTAACTTGCTGTCAAGTTGTGATGTTATCTGTTTGAAAATCAAGGATCAAACCAACCACAAATAAAGTAAATTTTGTCAAATTCACTTCAGAAATCTGGTAGCAGTGTCCAACTTTAAAAATCCATATATCTTCAACCTGAAGGGATATGGAGGCAAATGAATACTTTTTGGAAAGCTCTTGAAGTATTCTGTAAGTTTCCTATTGACCTTCAACCCAATATACCATTGTAAGGTGATGAAAAGTTTCTCTAACTAAATCAGCTGCTGTTCTGAAACTGTATGAACAAGCATCTGAATTTTTGCCATAATTATCTGTAGAAAGCTCTTCTAGTATATTGTGATACATTTTTTGAAAGAGGAAGAGCTATTATACAATTTTTCTCTTCATTGTTACCTCAAATTCGGTTTAGAACTATTTAGAAACTGCAGTTGAAGTTAGTACCTGTGTACAATGCTATCTGAAACAGCCAGAAAATTTCTAAACTTTGAGCAGCCATAATTCATAAATTAGAAAAGCAACCTATGCATATATATACATGTCTCGAAATATTAAAGAGTCCTCTATCAATTTCCTATTCAACGCTAAGGCTAAAACACGCAATAAACAGGTCTAAATCGAAGTACCGTTTAAGGTGTCGTAACAGTCCAGAATCTGTTCAATTATGTATTCAGTTGCTGTTTGGATTGTAATTTCCAGTAGGATCATCAAGAGACTTCATAATTTACATTTATGGAATCCTGAGGATGTGTGTAACAAGTTTGCAATATATTGTGTCTGCAAATATCAATGTTCTCTATTTGAAAATTGTGGACAAAATTAGCAACATACAAAGGAAGCTATGCCAAATTTCAGTTAAAAATCTGGGAACTTGGTGGTAACATGAGTGAATAATAGCATCTGTACTAAAAATAGAGTGTAGCCACCCCGCACTTCATCTAAAAGGGTTGTGCTCCTTCGAGATTGGTGTCGCTATCCTTTTGCCAAACAAAGCAATGTGCTCGCATACGGCTGTTGAACATCGCTTGTGCTCAGAACACAGATACAAGTAACTGCCTATTTAGAATAAGAAGATAAAATTGCCATTGCTGGTGAGCAACTTTAACATGCTTGTCACCCTCGCAATGTATAGGAACCTTTTGGTCAGTCGCCTTAAACCCTAGAATGCCTTATCAAATCCTAGAATGCTTCCATCTTTTTCTTCATGCAACACTTCATGTAGAGTTAATATGCCATTTATTATATTTTTTGTCTTTTTAGTTCTAGCATGGAAAGCCCTAAGCAGACTAGTGCTGGTAGTAAGAATAAAGAAGAGAATATGGAGTTTACTAACTATAGCAGTTCAAGCTCCTTTCGCAATCTATCGGATCCTTTTCCTAATATAAAAATTAAAAAGACTTCAGAGGATCTCGACCCGGAATATGATCTTACCGACGAGGTATGGATCACGAATCTTAGCTTCAGCAGTTCAAGTTAATGTTGGTCGTCAAGTATACGGAGTCTTATAATTCTTTTCTACCTAGATTAATCGCGAAGACAACAAGGTGACTTCGGCTCCTAAAACCGCACAAGGTTCTCCAATGGATGAATCCTCAGCTTCACTCAAGCGGAAACGAGAGCAACGAGGTCCCAATAAGGGTCCATTGGACCGCATCATGTGCATAACAAGGGTCAGTCCAGGTGGGCTTCCCCAAGAACTACTGGATTCTGTTACCAAGTATCGTAATGCATGCGGTTTTCTTGTTAGGGAGCTCGTGCCGATCACAACCGAGAATTGGAAGAAATTACCCAAGCAGACAAAGAATGAGTTGTGGGAAAGAACAAAAAAACAATTCAAGTTCCCAAAAGGCACGTAAGAAGCTGTAAAGAAGCAACATTGGTCTCTTGTGGCAAGAAGTTTCGTGGCTGGAAGAGTGAAATGAATGCTTATGTTAAGGCCGATAAGGTCCCTAGCCCGAGGAAGATGGGAAAAATCACAAAAGCTCAGTGGCAAGAGTTTGTTTGTCAAAAGACCACATCTG
The DNA here is from genome assembly GCA_036927565.1 of Tuctoria greenei. Lineage (NCBI taxonomy): Eukaryota > Viridiplantae > Streptophyta > Magnoliopsida > Poales > Poaceae > Tuctoria > Tuctoria greenei. Next base: position 78,473,482 of record JAYESD010000005.1, on the reverse strand, counting down.
ATGCTAAAGCTCTAAGTGCAACTAGGTCAAAGCTTGCAAAAAAGAACAAATACCATCATCGCTTGGGGTCTGCCGGATATGCCCCCAAAGTCCAGAAATGGAATAAGATATTAGACGAAATTACCAGTAAGGGCAATCCTCACCCATTAGAAGGCTGCGATGAGAGAACTCAGTGGTGGGTCTTTGCTCAGTCAGGTTTGACCAGCGAGGGCAAACTTGAAAAGCCCGAATCTGTGAATGAATAGAGGATAAAATGAAAGAAGTAATTGAAAAGCAACAGAAGGGTCTCTTCAAGCCCTGAACACAGCGGATGGGTTCGAGCAGTCTCTTCTCAAATGTCTTGAATAGATGGTTTTCCTAAAGATAAAGACACATATAGAAGACGTGAGAAGTTTAAGAAAACACTTGATTAAACGATTGCTCAAAAGGTCAAAGAAAATATTCAAGAAATAATGGAACAACTTAGATAATCGGGACAATTAGTGGCACCGAGTACAGCAATGGTTCCGGTGCCAAAGGAGCAATTAGTATCTCCAACTGCCTACCCTAGCAGCGTTGGTTCTGTGCCAGTCTCAGGGTCAACCCATAAGTTCCCTGTCGATGATATTGCTAAAGACAAATCTTGTCGTCTTCTTGTCCCGATCGGCAGAGCAGGGAACAAAACCAAACATGTTTCCACTGCTATGGCAAAACCTGATCGTGACTTCAACCGGAATCCACTTCTATTGTATTATGTTGTGGTGCATGTTCTTCAGATCATTAATAATGGTTATGAAGATTATGAAATAGACCACGTCACACCTGAGGGGATCGCGGCTCTGGGGCAGGCTATAAACCAATTAATCCTTTGGCACCGACGCGATATTGTGTTGGACGATGAGCCAATTTCCAGCCCCGTCGCATCTCGAAATACTGCAATCCCATCTTCTAAGCCAAAAGTCCAGGAAGATCCACTCCCAGTCCAGGAAGATCCACTCCCCCTATGTCTCAGCAAGGATGATAGTAACCTTGCTAGTAAAGATATCCAAGAGCAACAAGTTGGACAACAACTTCAAGCAGTACCAGAGCAAGCTGTTGCTAGTAAAGAGCAACCAGTTGAGCAATAGCTTGAAGTAGTACTAGAGCCAGCTGTTGGGAGTAAAGAGCAATCAGTTGAACATCAGGTTCAAATAACAAGCTAGTGCCCAACTTCCGACGACTACTCCTCGATCATCATTGCGTATCAAAGTTAGCTCATACGAAAATAAGAAACCTTCATCAGAAGTGTCAAAGTATTTGGAAACTATGAAGGAAAATATTAGGAAATCGAGTGCATCTCGTTCTTCTCATGAGCCAGCATTAGAAGATACCGAGGAGTGGGAAGAAGACGGTGTCATGTATAATCGGCGGACGACTTTAGTTAAACCAGGATTTCCAATATACAAGCTTGAGGATGTTCCTCCTGAATTTGAGAATGTGAAGTTGTTAATGACATCCGTACAACTTAGCAAACAACCCGTCCCGCTCAAAAGAATGCATGAGTGGTACATCCTTGCCAGCACAAAATATGATCTTTCTTGCGTCACATTTTGTATTCCAAAAGATGCATTCTGGAGCACTGGAGAAGATAGACGAGTCATTTTATTTGAAGAGCTGCATCCCCTTTTCCATCGGGGCATGCTCGAAATCAACCTGCTACTCGTCTGATACTTGTAAGTGCCTCTAATATTTTGCATTTGCTTTTCTTAATACACGCATACACATTTCATGAGATTATAACAATTCTGGACTTCTTCAATAGGATGAAATACATGGATAATGAAAAGATGAAATGCAAGACATGTATCCTTGACCCCACACAGATTGCAAAGACGCTATTTGACGTCAAGGCGGATCGAGACTCAACAAAGTTGAAGCACATGAAAAAAAAGAATTTGAAAAAGAATCGCAAAACTTAAGAAGGATAGAAGGACAGAAGTTGAAGCTTACATAGGACATGTGATGTTTAAATTTGTCAGAGATGGCAAGGACCTCGTAAAGGTTCCGTACCACTTCGAGTAAGTTCGACACATGCCATTGAAATAGCAATTATTGGTAATTGTTAACACGTGTGTTTGTATGTTTGCAGTGCTCACTACATAATGATCTTCATCAGCCAACACAGGGAATGGCAACAGTCTTGGACTCGGCCGATTTCCCAACAGATCGTTACAAAGATTTCTTTTCCATTTTGAAACTGTACATTTATTCAATAATTTTAATTTACACACATTTAGAATGTGTTGACAATTTTTATATGACATTTTTTGTATTACAGCGCTTGGCGGTTTTACGCGGAACGGCTTGACAGTGAGACACCTTCTAATACGACTGCATTAGACATTAAAATGTATTATGCTTGTCCGAAGCAGCCTTCTGGCAGTGTCTTATGCGGGTATTATGTATGCGAGCATCTTCGGACCGCTAGCGAATATAGAGTGAATCGTGAGGTTGTAAGTTATCCTTAATGTCAATATCTTATTTTCTTACTTTTGAGTTTCATTTTCATTGTAACTAGCTGAAAGTGCATCTAGGAATCCCTTGTGAGTTTTGGATGATTTATGACAAGCAAATGAGATCCTAACTACTTTGCTGAGATGAGCACAGGTTTTAAAGAGAAAATGAGCAAAGAGCCAAAAAGAAAGGAGAATGAGGAGCAATGTGGAAAAGAGCTCAAGGAACAAGTGTAGTAGACCATTGTGTATGGAGTATGTTAAGGAAAAGATACCCCAAGAGCGCAAGCACAAATAATCACACACATTACCCAAGTTTATAAAGGACCGGATTAGTCCGACTGACCCCGGACTAGTCCGATTTCTTTCTGCACAAGATCGGACAAGTCCGATATCACCACGGACTAGTCCGATATCTCTCTGACTAGAATCGGACTAGTCCTCCCCAGTGCGGACTAGTCCTCCAAACACTTCACAAGTTGCACAAATTCGGACATTTTCGATATTAGCACGGACCAGTCGGATAAACCCGCTAACCTAAATCGGACAAGTCCTCCAAGTGCAGACTTGTCCTCAATTGACTTAGGGTTTCACTTTTCTGGACAAGTCCAATATCCATCGGACTAGTCTGAAGATTTCTAGGACCAAATTCGGACAAGTCCGCTATTAGCCGGACTAATGCGATATTTCGGGACACCTATGGTTTGCTACACACGGCGCACCGGACTAGTCCGGTGTCCACCACGGACTACTCTGATCTTTCTAAACCCTAATGGATACTTTTGGGAACCCCATATAAATAGGTGTACACGGCCCATCTTCCAAGAATACTTGACCCCCTGCACTGTCACACCTCCCAAGAGCCTCAAAAACCCATCTCTCCACAAAATTAAACGCAACAAAGATCAATCCCTTGAGGATACACTTTGGATCATTGGAGAGACACGATTCATCATTCATTGAGCTCTTGGTTTGTTTCCCTAACAGACTCCTGTGGTTTTCATTGTGATCTTTCGAGTGTGTTCTTGGTGGTGTTCTTGTTGTAATCTTGGGGAGCCCTCAACGTGTGAGAAGGCCCCTTGAATTCGGTTATTTTCCCTTTGTGATAAGTGAAGAGGATTGGCCTCCGTGGCGATCCGACGAGGGTAGGGTTGGAGAAGACTCGGTGCTTTTGTGGACTCCTCAACGTGGACATAGGTTGCCTCTGTGGGAACCGAACCACTGGATAAAATCATTGTGTTCTTTCTTTGCACCCATTGTTCTTACATTTCATAAATATAAATATAAATATATATATATATATATATATATATAGTGTTTCGATCAATTGTGCTCACGGCATGTACACAACCGACTGCTCGAGGAAGGCGATCTGGTGCTACGGAGAATACAATCTAGAGAAGGGTTAAACAAACTCTCCCCCAGCTGGGAGGGACCCTTCCGAGTGATTAAAGTATCCCGTCCCAGAAGCGTTCGCTTGGCTACCGAGGATGAGACATCTCTCCCAAATCCTTGGCGTTGAAACATTGAGTTTAAGATTAAATTGTGAGACATCCTAGTTCATATTTGTGCAACACTAAAATTACAAGTATAATTCCGCTGCTTACATCCTAGGATTAAGTTAATCGATCAAATTTGATTATCCTAGTTTGTACACACCGGACTAGTCCGCACTTGACCAGACTAGTCTGATATCTCGAGATTTGATCTGGTTGTTAAGTGTTGCAGGTTCCGAAAAAATTCAAAAAGGCCTATTCACCCCCCTCTAGGCCACATTCAATTGGTATCAGAGCAAGGTTCTTCAAAAGGAGACTAATCGCTCGAAGAGATCATGTCGGACATGAAGGGCATACACAAGAGCATCAACCAAGAGAATGTTGAAGAAGACAATAACCAGAAATTGGAGAGGCTCCTCGAGGCCATTCAAGACTTCGAGGATGACGATGAGGAGACGCTGGAACTCAAGGCACTCCTAAGGAAGAAAACCCTTTCCAAGGGAAAGGTGAAGATCGAAGATGATAAGAAAAAGAAGGGGAGTAGTCACACCGACTACTCCCGATATCCTTTTAATTATGATCGCCTATATTCTAACAACAATCATTATCTATCTACCTGGAAAAGCCCCACACTTTGACAGCAATGACTACTAAATGTGGAGGCAAAACATGAAAATGCATTTGATTTCTCTCAATCCAAGTTTGTGGCACATAGTATGCACAGGAATAGATATCCCTGATGATGATGAGGAGCTCACACCTAGCCAAGAGAAAGCGATCCATGAAACGCCCAAGCTGCTGCAGTCATTACTTCATCACTCAGTCAGGATGAGTTTACAAAGATAGATGGACTCGAGATCGCAAAGGAGATATGGGATACATTGCAAACCGCACATGATGGTGATCGTCATATGCAAGAAGCGAAGATCGAGATGATTGAAGGTGAGCTGGGAAGGTTCGTAATCAAAGAAGATGAGTCGCCACAAGACATGTAGAACCGATTAAAGACGCTCATCAACAAGGTGCGAGCATACAGAAGCAAGAAGTGGAACGACCATGAGGTAGTGAAGCTCATCCTTAGAGCCTTCATGCCTCACAATGTCACCATGTGTTAAATGATGAGAAAGCCCCAGATACAAGAAGATGACCCCGGGTGAGCTACTTGGGAAAATCATCAACTTTGAGATGATGGAAAAACAAGCCAAACATGTTAAGCAAATTGCCGATCTCACCGTGGCAAAGAAGAAAGTGGTCGCTCTAAAGTCCACCCTCAAGCCCTTGTCTAAAGAAGCTCGAGAAGCTCAACTAGAAGAACACGATGATGATGAGAGCAGTGACTTGGATGAAGATGACATGATACTTTTCATGAAGAAATTCAAAAGAATGATGAAGAAAAGACAAGGGGCTAAATCGAGTGAAGGGAAGTACAAGGAAAAATCAAGACCGAAGTTGAGGCGGGCATGCTATAATTGTGGCGAGTATAGCCACTTTATAGATGACTGCCCATATGAAGAGAATAAGAAGAAGACCAAAGAAGCGAAGCCTCAACCCAAGAAGTTCTTCAAGAAGAAGAAGCAAGCTAAGCAAGCGCATCTTGGGAAAGAATGGGACTCAAATGATGAGTCCTCATCCGAAGAAGAAGAGGAGATGGCTAGCATAGCCATCGAAAAGACATCCATGAAGTCTACTCTCTTCCCCACTCTTGGCGCACAAAAGGGGAACGACACTTGCCTCATGGCAAAGGAAGGTAAACTCAAGGTAACTACCAAATCCTCTTCTGTGCATTCCTATTCTAGTGATAGTGAAATTAATAGTGATAATGAAGATATGCTCATTGGATTAGATAAGAAAATAGCCGCAAAAATGAAATTTTTACTTGATCAACTTGTTGAGAAGAAGTTGATACATCGTCAAGAAGACATGAATATCTCCCAAAAGGAGGAATATGTTGAACCTGACAAGCTTCTAGAACTTGAAAAGGAGCGAAGCAAGTCACTAGAGCTTGAGTTAGCTTCAAGCAAGGAAGCTTTCTTGGAGTTAAGCGACTCAAGTGCTACAATTAAGGACAAAATTGCTAACCTAATCAAGGTTAACAATATCCTTGAAGTGCAAGTTGAGTCACTCAAGCAAAGTGACCCTACATCCTCTTCAAGCTCACTTTCTCAACCACTTAAAATTGAAGCTATCATTATTTGTTCATGTGGTAAAGTTGACACCAGTTTGAAAGACAAGTGAACCTCTACCGAGGATAAGCATCCTGCTCAAAGTGGCATATTTGACAAGGAGAGGGTCAAATATGCACGTAGTGCATACTTGGCCACAAGACCTCCTAATGTCAAATATGGCATTGGGTATTCCTATGGTGGAAAGCAAAAAGCTAGAAGCCATAAGAATGACAAGGGAATCATTACCTTTGTAAAAGGAAGACCCTTTCAAACTGGAAAAATCTAAAGTTAACACATCCAACACGCATGATCACCGGACTAGTGCGGTAGGGGTTCGTACAAGTCCGGTCCTCCGGACAGGTCCGACCTCCCAGACTAGTCCTGTTTATAAACAACAACAGTTGTTATTTAGAACTTTTGATGCAACTTATGTGTTAATGATAAGTAATATCGGTAAGATATATGCTTATTATGTTGGGCCACGCAATGAGAAGACCAAATCTCATGTGTGGGTGCCCAAATCCCTTGTGAGTAACCTAAAAGGACCCAAGCAAGCTCTGGTACCTAAAACCAAGGCTTGATTTGTTTTTGTAGGCCTATTCCTCTGGTGGATCTGAATGGGTGCTAGACAGTGGCTGCACCAACCATATGACCGAAGAAAGAGGGATGCTCGTGGAGTATGAAGCAAATAAAGATCCAATCGAGGGCATCTATTTTGGAGACAATAGTCAAGGAAAGGTGCTCGGTACCGGTAAAACTGCCATATCATCTGAACACACTCTTTCTCATGTATTACATGTTGATTCCATATATTATAACCTGCTGTCCATATCTCAATTATGTGACAAAGGTTATAATTGCTTGTTCACTAACGAGGGTGTGACCGTCTCTAGGAGGAATGATGGTTCCATTGCATTCAAGGGTATGTTAAAGGGAAAGCTTTACCTTGTTGACTTCAACAAAGATAAAGCCGAACTTGACACATGCTTGATTCCAAAGACCAACATGGGTTGGCTGTGGTATAGACGGCTAGCGCATGTTGGTATGAGGAATCTTCAAAAACTCGTCAAGGGCGATGACATCCGAGGTTTGAAGGATGTTGTTTTTGAGAAAGACAGGCCTTGTAGCGCGTGCCAAGCCGGGAAGCAAGTTGGAGCACCCCATCCCGCGAAGAACGTCATGACTACAACAAGACCGCTCGAGGTACTTCACATGGACTTATTCGGTCCAATTGCCTACATAAGCATCGGCGGTAACAAATATGGTTTAGTAGTTGTTGATGATTTTTCTCGCTTCACTTGGGTTTTCTTTTTACATGATAAGGCAAAAACACAAGGAATCTTGAAGAAAATTTTCAAGCGTGCTCAAAATGAGTTTTCATTGAGGATCAAGAACATTCAAAGCGACAAAGGCACAGAGTTCAAGAACACACAAGTTGAGGAGTACCTAGATGAAGAAGGCATAAAGCATGAATTTTTAGCTCCTTACTTCCCTCAACAAAATGGAGTTGCCGAAAGGAAGAACCGAACCCTCATAGATATGGCGAGAACAATGCTTGATGAGTACAAGACCTCGGATCAATTTTGGGCGGAAGCGATCAACACCGCTTACCATGCCATAAATTGACTTTATCTTCATCGACTACTCAAGAAAACATCCTGTGAGCTACTCACCGGTAACAAGCCTAATATTCCATATTTTTGAGTTTTCGGCTCCAAGTGCTATATTTTAAACAAGAAGCCTAGGACTTCAAAGTTTGCTTTGAAGTCCGATGAAGGTTTCTTGCTTGGTTATGATTCGAACACTTACGCCTATCGTGTCTTCAAGAAGACCTCCAGACTTGTTGAATAGCACGTGACATAGTGTTCGATGAAACTAATGGCTCCCAAAAGGAGCAAGTTGATCCATGTGTGCTAGATAGAGAAGAAGCTCCTTGTCAAGCATTGAGAAGAATGGAGTTAGGCGAAGTTTGACCACAAGAGCTACCTCTATATATGCATGAGGAAAATGAACCACAAGAGGAGGCCAATGATCAAGGGGGAGCTTCCATACAAGATCAACCTCAAAAAGACAAAAATGATCAACAAGTCAATGAGGGCAACCATTCAGGGGGAGAAGAAGATGATCATGAAGGTTCAAGACAGCAAGTGCCACACCCAAGAGTACACCAATGCATCCAAAGGGATCACCCAATCGACAACATCATCGGTGACATCCAAAAGGGAGTAACTACTAGATCTCGCATAGCTAATTTTTGTGAGCATTATTCTTTTGTATCCTTTTTAGAACTGCGCAGGGTTGAGGATGTGTTGAAGGATCCGGATTGGGTAGTGGCCATGCAAGAAGAACTCAACAATTTCAAGCAGAACGAGGTATGAGAACTAGTCAAAAGACCCAAGTCCAATGTTGTCGGTACCAAATGGGTCTTCCGCAAAAAAAAAGACGAACACGGGGTGGTGACAAGGAACAAGGCACGACTTGTGGCCAAAGGGTATTCAAAAGTCGAAGGTTTGGATTTCGATGAGACCTTTGCTCCCGTAGCTAGACTTGAGTCTATTAGAATATTACTTGCATATGCTACTCACCATGATTTCAAGCTCTATCCAATGGATGTGAAAGGCACCTTCCTCAACAGACCAATCAAGGAGGAGGTGTATGTGGAGCAACCCCCGGGGTTTGAAGATGAAGAGTTCCCCGACCACATATTTAAATTGTGTAAGGCTATCTACGGCCTCAAACAAGCTCCTAGAGCTTAGTATGAGTGTCTTAGAGATTTCTTAATTGAAAATGGTTTTAAGATTGGTAAAGTAGATTACACATTGTTTCAAAGAACCTTGACAATGGTCTCTTTGTTTGCCAAATTTATGTTGATGATATAATCTTCGGTTCAACTAACAAATCTTTTTGTGAGGAGTTTAGTAAAATTATGACAGATAGGTTTGAGATGTCTATGATGGGAGAGATAAAGTACTTCTTGGGATTCCAAGTGAGGCAACAAAAGGAAGGGACGTTCATAAGACAAACTAAGTACACTCAAGACATACTCAAGAAGTTTGGAATGGACAGGGCGAAGCCTATAAAGACTCCCATGGCAACGAATGGTAACTTGCATCTCAATGAAGATGGACCAAACGTCGATCAAAAGGTATATCACTCCATGATTGGATCTCTACTCTACTTATGTGCATCTAGGCCAGACATTATGTTGAGTGTATGCTTGTGTGCAAGGTTTCAAGCCAACCCAAAAGAGTGTCATTTGACAGCCGTTAAGAGAATCTTGCGGTATTTAGTTCATACACCCAACCTAGGCCTTTGGTACCCCAAAGGCTCCAAATTCAATCTCATTGGTTACTCCGATGCAGATTATGCCGGATGCAAAGTAGATAGAAAAAGTACCTCAGGTACATGACAATTCCTAGGAAGATCTCTTGTTTCTTGGTCCACCAAGAAACAAAACTCCATTGCCTTATCCACGGCCGAAGCGGAGTATGTTGCAGTCAGGAGTTGTTGTGCACAACTCCTTTGGATGCGACAAACTATAAGGGATTACGGTTACAATATGAACCGTATTCCACACCTTTGTGTTAATGAGAGTGCCATTAAAATTGCTCATAATCCTGTTGATCACTCTATAACCAAACACATAGACATACGACATCACTTTTTGAGAGACCATTCAATGAAGGGAGACATAGCCATTTCACATGTCAATACAGAAAAGCAACTAGCCAATATATTCACCAAGCCACTTGATGAAAAACGCTTTTGCGAGCTCCGAAATGAACTTAATATCCTTGATGCTCAGAGTGTGTCTTGAAATCTTGTATACCTGAATGCTATCTTCAAAATTCATTGATTGTGTTGTGAAAATCATCTCTCTCAATTTTTCCGAAAAGCTATGTCAATTACTAGATCTGGGTGAATTATGACCATTGCTTGATTGTTGTATGCTTACTGATCATATTCATCAAGATTATTTTATTTGATTTGCCTCCCTATTTTCTAAATAAGTACCTTCGAATATATACGAATGGGCTAAGCAATTCTTCCCTGGTCACTATGGACTAGTCCGCGTGTGTGACGGTTAGGCCGGACTAGTCCGACAGACAATGGACTAGCCTGATATAACCTCTGGAAAAGTTTGGACTAGTCCGATCACTTTTGGACTTGTCCGATTTTCTGTGTCCATAACCCTAGCCGCCACCAAACCCTAATCTTCCTCAACCCACACTTGCCTCAAGCTTTCTCTCTCCACGCTCGAGCTTCCCAAGGCGATTCGACGATTTCTCCATCAAAAATCTCAAAGTTTGGATGGAAATCAACCTCCTTCACTTAGGGATTGAAGATCACGGACTTGTCCACCCTTCAACCCCCTCTTCTCCGAGATTCAAGCGATTTTCGGTAAATTTTCCCCCAAACCCTAGAAATCTCCATTTTTTTCATTGTTGGTCGAATAGCCTAGCTTTTGTCACCTAATACAAGTGTCCTTGATGTATTACATTGCTGTTAGGCTAGTTTTGCATTGAGCAACTCCATTTGTCTAATAGTTAAGATTCTTGAGGATGAATACAGGACTAGTCTGGTCCATGCTCGGACAAGTCCGGTCACCCAGACTAGTCCGTGCCTGTACACCGGACTAGTCCGATTTTTCTGAACTCAACCCTAACTTTTTAATTCCTCAATGCAATTCCATGTCATCTATTCTTATCAATACCTTGTGCAATCCATTCTCAGGGCATGTTGAACTCACACAATGAAGTTTCCGACTTCGAGGCCGAGATGGACCACGAAGCTGTGTTTCGGTCTTCGACGAGCCTTAGCAAGAAGCGCCAAGAGCGTCCTTACGAGCCGGCTCCCTCTCCTCCCCAGGCTTGATGGAAGGTGCTCGCGAAGAAGCCAACATCCAAGGCTTCTGCTGGAGGTGGCCCTCGCCAAGCCAAGGGCAAAGGCAAGGCAATTGCAACATGCCCGATTGACCTTCTAAAGCTGTCAGCTCCAAGGGAAGGGGCCGGGGATCCCGCAGAGGAGAAATCCAAAGAAAAGGGCAGTGACACGGTGGCCAAATTCAGAAATGTTGATTGTTACAACCATCCGAAGCAAGTTGCCAATGGGAGGTTTTGGAGCAACTTCCATGCAGACTTCTACAAGTCTGTATATCTCCCGATGAAGACGCCCGTGGTGCACAGCCAATGGATAGATTGGGCGCACTTTGAAAAGAAGGGCTGCTCACCCTTTGTTGAGGTGGTGGAGGCAATGGAAAGGCATGGCCTGAGGGATATCTTTGCCTTCAGGAACAATTGGAATGATGAAGTCATCGCCTAGTTTTATGTCACTTGCCATTTTGCAGGTGATGAGGAAGAAAGGGTGACTTGCATGACTCATGGATCCAAGTACACCATCACATATGAAGAAATTGCAAGGATGCTGCATCTTGACACCTTGAGCAATGACAATGTGATCATCCACAACATTGGTGTCATCGAGAAAGACAGGATGAAGTTTCTTTATGAACCCAACTCCAAGTTCAACCCCCCTTCTACCAAGAACATGAAGCCCTTCTTTGTGGTGTTGAATAGGGTTCTAAGGAAGACAATTGCCCCCAAGGATGGGGATGCAGGAAGTGTGCAGGGGTACCTCAGGACCTTGATGAAGGTCATTAGCAAAGATAGAAGATTTGATGTCTTTGACTATATTTGGAATGACATGGTGAATGTCTCCTGCACACCGAACAGGTCATGTGGCTACGCACCTTACCTCATGTTCATGATTAAGAAGGTCACAGGCATAGAGTTTGTCAAGGATGTGGAGTACCTACCCTTGAGGCCCCAGATGCCTCAAAAGCCATCTGTTCAAGTTGCTCCATCTCCGGCCTCCAGCCCTAAGGCTCCAGCTAAAGCCAATGCCGGTGCTAGGGCTGCTCCCGCCACTAGGGCCCCTCCTCAAAAAGGGTCCCCCAGTGGCATCTTGAAGTACCTATCTACTATTTTTGCCTCCTGCAAAAAGGCCGAGGTGAAGGCCCACAAGCTCAACAAGAGAAGGCTGAAATGAGATATGTCAAGGAGAATGTGAAGCAGATTTGCCAAAATATGGAGATTGATCCCATTGGATCTCCAGTAATTTCTGATGACTCCGACTCTGATTACACCAAGCTCGAGCCCTTGACTCCCTCCGAGCTTGCCTATTTAGGCATTGGGGACTCGAGTGGCTCCGTTCCTCCTCCTCCTCCTCCTCATCAGCTAGAAGATGAAGATGAAGACGATGAGAGGACTGACAGCAAGGCTTGAAGACTTTAGGTCCCTCCTCTCCTTCTTTTTGGTGTCTTGATGCCAAAGGGGGAGAGATTGAGGGGGAGTCTTAGGTTTTAGCTGTAGGATGCGAGGAGAGCTTCTTTTTGTGTCTTTTGTCTATTTTGTTGGTTGTAAATCTTTTAATATGCTCTTATGATACTTATGGTCCTGTGATGCAATGTTTTGATCTACTTATGATGTAATTGATGAAATATGTGATTTTGCTCTAAGAATGACATATATGCTTGTTGTTGATGTGTTGATGTCAATTATGTCATTCTCATAATGATTATTGCTTCTATACACTTAGTTCTGCATCCCACCATAAAGAGTGCACATATGGATCATGTTTTAATTGCTTAATGTGTTTTAAACTTATATGTGCACACTTTATGAAAATCTCAACAATTTATCATATTTTGTGAAATCTCAATTGGTTGTCATCAATCACCAAAAAGGTGGAGATTGAAAGTGCATCTAGGAATCCCATGTGGGTTTTGGATGATTTATGACAAGCAAATGAGATCCTAACTATGTTGAGATGAGCACAGGTTTTAATGAGAAAATGAGCAAAGAGCCAAAAAGAAAGGAGAATGAGGAGAAATGTGGAAAAGAGCTCAAGGAACAAGTGTAATAGATCATTGTGTATGGAGTGTGTTAAGGAAACACACCCCAAGAGCTCAAGCACAAATAATCACAGACATTGCACAAGTTTATACAGGACCGGACTAGTCCGACTGACCCCAGACTAGTCCGATTTCTTTTTACACAAGATCGGACAAGTCCGATATCACCACGGACTAGTCCGATACCTCTCTGACTAGAATCGGACTAGTCCTCCCTAGTGAGTACTAGTCCTCCAAACACTTCACAAGTTGCACAAAATCGGACAAGTCCGATATTAGCACGGACCAGTCCGATAAACCCTCTGACCTAAATCGGACAAGTCCTCCAAGTGCGTACTTGTCCCCAATTCACTTAGGGTTTCACTTTTCCGGACAAGTCTGATATCCATCGGACTAGTCCAAAGATTTCCAGAACCAAATTCGGACAAGTCCGCTCTCAGCTGGACTAGTCCGATATTTCGGGACACCTAGGATTTGCTACACACAGCGCACCGGACTAGTCCGGTGTCCACCACGGAATAGTCCGATCTTTCTAAACCCTAACAGTTACTTTTGGGAACCCCATATAAATAGGTGTACACTATCCATCTTCCAAGAATACTTGACCCCCTACGCCGTCACACCTCCCAAGAGCCTCAAAAACACATCTCTCCATGAAATCAAACGCGACAAAGATCAATCCCTTGAGGATACACTTTGGATCATTGGAGAGACACGATTCATCATTCATTGAGCTCTTGGTTTGTTTTCCTAAAACACTCCTATGGTTTTCATTGTGATCTTTCAAGTGTGTTCTTGGCGGTGTTCTTGTTGTAATCTTGGGGAGCCCTCAATGTGTGAGAAGGCCCCTTGAATTCGGTTATTTGCCCTTTGTGATAAGTGAAGAGGATTGGCCTCCGTGGCGATCCGACGAGGGTAGGGTTGGAGAAGACCCGGTCCTTTTGTGGACTCCTCAACATGGACGTAGGTTGCCTCTGTGGGAACAGAACCACGGGATAAAATCATTGTGTTCTTTCTTTGCACTCATTGTTCTTACATTTCATATATATATCTAGGGTTTCGATCAACTGTGCTCACTTTACGTTGAAACATTGAGTTTAAGATTAAATTGTGACACATCCTAGTTCATAGTTGTGCAACACTAAAATTAGATTAACCTAGTCGGTACACACCGGACTAGTCCGCACTTGACCGGACTAGTCCAATATCTCGAGATTTGATCTGATTGTTAAGTGTTGCAGGTTCCGATAAAATTCAAAAAGACCTATTCACCCCGCCCCCTCTATGCCACATTCACTAGCATAGTTTAATACTTATATTCTCTGCTGTTCAATATTACCAGAAAAATTATTTTCATATTTTGATTCCAACTTTAAAATTCAATTGCTCATAGTACAACTGCTCCAAAAATACCAAATAAATTCCTGTATACTCTCACTTTGATCTATACTTTGATATTGTTCAAACCAACACGTTCTAAACCATGTTATGTGTTTCATTGCAGCACACGAAGAATGTGAACGAAGAATGGCCGGTTTGTAGAAGTATTCCTGGTGGAGGAGCCGACAAGATTGCTGCTGAACTCTGTCAATTCGTTCATCGCAAAATTTTGCACAAAAGAGGGATGTTCTTTGATGAGAATGGTGCAATAGCTGATGTGCCAGAACTTTGCGACTATGCCAATAGAAACAATTTTTAGTGAAAACTTGTAGACTATGAGATGAATTGTATGTGTAACTTGTACATATGTATATTGTTTTAGTGAAATTGACTTCTGTCAGATGACTTCTGTGATAATATTGTTGACTTCAGTGATTATATTGAATTGACCTGGAAATTAGAAATAACTGCAGCTAGTACTGCATAGGTTATACCTTATCACAGGCGGTTATTTACCAACGGCTAGACCTTCCTGTGAAACACAATTATCACAGGCGGCTAGATATAGGTAAAGAACCATCTTTGATAACCTAATTATCATAGGCGGTTACTGTTATGGTAGAAACCGGCTGCGATAAACTGTCTTCACAGGCAGCTTGATGTAGGTCAAGATTCGCCTGTGATAACACTATTATCACAGGCGGTTATATATGCTGCACGACCCGCCTATGATAACACAATTATCACAGGCGGTTATATATGCTGCACGATCCGTCTGTGATAACTTATCTTCACAGGCGGCTAGCCTAAGTAGAAAACCGCCTGTGATAATGTGTCTTCACAGACGGTGTCACTTCTCCACCTGTGAAATTGCGGATTATCACAGGCTCTTCGTTTCAGGCGGTTTTAAAAACCGCGTGTGATAATAGGTTTGGAACCGCCTGCGATAAGGTTTATTGTAGTAGTGTGATTTGCGGCTGGCTGCAAGCTGGACAGAAGCTGGTTTGTGGCCGTGGATGCACACACACGCGCAGCTGGCTGAAGCACACGTGCACGTGCGGAAACAGCCGGCGGAAGCACGCACGCACGAGCAGAAGCAGGCACGGGCGCGGAAGCAGAAAACCGGCAGAAGCACGTATGCGTGCGATTTGTGGAGTGAGTGAGCGGTGCTTGGCGGAAGCACTCACGCGCGGCTCGTATAGCGGCGCTTAGGCGCTGGCGGCGGCCGCGGATCTAGATGGGTCGGAGACGCACGTGGGTGGAGTGGATTGAGGATTTTTGCTAGGTTAATTTTTAAGGCGCGCACGTTTTTAGTCAGGCCTCCGCAGTCCGCACGCGCATTTTTTTGGCCATGCCGCCAAATTTTTTTGTATTGCCCAGGCACACCTCTAGGTCAACACATCAACTATTGCATCATTAAGCTACACCAACACTTTTGTTGCATGGTATGAATTGCCGACTGAAATTCTGCCAGCACAAAAATGCCGACACATTATATGTGGGGTTATTATGTTATTGCCGACAATTTTTGTGAGTGCAAAATATCAACCTATTGCCCCACAGCTTGTACGTCATCCATTATCATGTTTTACCAACAGTTAATTGTGGATAATAGTGCACCATGGTGTAGTGAGTTCTGCCAGAAAATAAGCCTCCACATGAGTGGCTCTCTGCCCTCATCCGAACTTATCGAGTTCAACTAAACCAGAGGTGCCAATCTTCCCTATTCCTGCTCTGATCACCTAGATCAGAATATAATCCCAATCATATCCATATCTCCTTTGTTCCGCCCAAGTCTACCTGTTCCTCCCTGTCTTGTCAAGCTGCTTTGCTGTGTCATACAGAGCTAACTAGAAGCAACACCAGGCAAGATCAGGAGCTGAACATGTTGGATTTCCAACAATCATGGCATCAGAGCTGTCAGTACCCTGCGTACCAGGTACACCATGGTACCGTAAGGAAACTCATTAAGTTCCTATATCCAAGTGGTGGACCCAAAGGAGATACGCGTCAGTATTAGATTTGCCTCCCTCCATAGGGTGGCTCCGGTGTTGCCACGTGGCCAAAAGAGCCAGACCAGCCTCCATCGTTTGGGTAGCTCCAGTGCTACCACGTGTCCTACAGAGCTGGACCTGCCTCTCTCCTTAGGGGAGCTGAGCTGTCACGTATCCACTAGCACAAGACCTATCTCCCAGTAGAGGGAAGCCCTGGAGCTTCCACGTGTCACGCGCCCAGAGCCAAGTTTGCAACGGGAAGACAACGGGATCTCCAACGGCGCGAACATTCAAGGGCTATCAATTGGCCAGTACAAGACCTGGTTAAAGCATCATTAATGCTATATTAATGATGCACGATAAGAGGAATATCTAGACTAGTAATGCTACTATTAAGGCAAATTATCACGCTATTAACCACCCTTAAAAATATAGATCGTGTATAGGGCAGTTTGTTACAGTCGGGGCCACCTGTCGGCACACACTATAACAACCAGTCCTTGACATATAAAAGGGTTGCGCTGAAGGGTAGAAAGACAAGTCATCTCATACACACCCAATCTCATACACACTCATACTCATACAATCAACACACACACCCCGTGGAGTAGGGTATTACGCTCAGGCGCCCTAAACCACGTAACATCCTCTGTGTTCACCTCTTGTTCTTGATCTTGACAAGTGCCCCATCCGAATACGAACCTCCGCAGACTAATTCTTAGTAGTATGGGGAAGCGTCTTAGTCCACACTTCGACATTTGGCGCACCAGGTATGGGGGCATTCAAGATTTCAAGATGGTGAACTCTGTTGCCGCTTCATCCAACGGACCCGATGTGCAACCCATTGCGGGAAATCCCTCCAATGTGCAGCAGCCGGCCAACGTTGTTGTTCCAGCAGGCTTCGCACCACTCCCACCACCTGCTCTAGCGGCCAACGGTAGACAACAAGATGGAGTATTCGCGTCAGTCACTGCATCGACAAACAACCCGAAAAACATGTTGAACGCAACACGGACTCTACTTTAGCGTCCTCCAGCGCTGGGAGCTCCTCCGGCCGTACTGGAATAATGGCGCGCTGATGTTGAGAATTTGGTTGCAGCTGCAGCCAATGCAATCAGTAACCAATGTTTCCCCCATGCAGAGCAGACACCTTTCTTGGAACAGGACCTTGTCTGGTAGACTTGGTCCATAGGCGTCATAGCTCAGGAGACGTGTGCCCTCCCAACAAGTGATGTCACTACCCTCCGGGGCTCGCCTTACTCACACGACGACGAGGCTCCCAACTCAGGACCTCCGGTCGGAGCTCGACTGCTGCTACATGAGGCAGGACAGTCGTGGCAACATTGAGTGTGCTTGCGAGAGGCGAATTGCTTGAGAAAACCCTTCTCCTCTTGGAGTTGGGGGCTGCTGTTTGCCCCTTGCCATGTATCTCCGCATGGTTGAGTGGTCTCCCAAGTTCTGGTCTCATCTGCGGGAGAAATATGACGGAACTGTTAACCCCATCAAATTTTTTTCAAATCTACTCCACCGCCATCCTCGCAGCTGGAGGCAATGAGGCCGTCATGGCCAACTACTTCCTTGTGGCTTTAACTGGGACTACAAGGTCCTGGTTTATGAGCTTACCTCCCAACCCCATCTACAGTTGGGCTAAACTCTGTCGCCAGTTCACCGCCAACCTCGGGAGCTCCTACACCCGGCCTGGCACCGAGCTGGATCTATTTGCCATAAAACATAAGTCGGGAGAGTCGCTGCAATCCTTCATCTAGCGATTCTCTCATGTATGGAACACGAGACAAGAAGATGCTGGAGAAACTGGCAACCAAGAATGTCAGCAGTGTCATAGAACTCTTCAACCTGGCTGACAAATGCTCTAGAGCAGCGAAGGGCCGTGAGATGCATTCTAAACCAGCTGCGGAGGCCAAGCAATCTTCCTCTAAAGCTGAAGCTACTACCTCCGGCAGTGGAAAAGAAAAAGAAGTCAAGTGGCAAGAAGAAGTCACTTGCGGGCACACCTACTGTTGCCGCTGCCGTAGCTTCTGGTGGTCGGGGGCCACACCCTGACAAGCGACCTTGTCCATCGTCTGAAGATGGCGACGATGAAAATATGTGGTGTTCAATTTACAAATCGACAAGCCACAATCTTGAAGTCTGTCGCGAGGTCAAGAGGCTTGCTGAACGCAACAACAAGCATCAAGATGAGACCCCTTTCTACCAATGTTAGGGGAAGCAAAAAGTCGACAAAGCTCCGTCTGATCAGGATCTAGGCATCCAAGATGCCAAGAAGACATTAAAGGTGGTCTACAATACTGTCAACAATGACACTGTCATCTCCAACAACGAACGTCGGAAGACTCTCCATATGATGTATGGAGGGTCATGGGACATCACCTCCCAGCGCATCCTGAAGACTATACGTCGAGAGATGGCTACTGCTGCTCCAACTGCCAAGGCAGAGCCTCATCAGAAGTGGATGGATACTTCCATTACCTTCGATGCTTCAGACTATCCGAAGAACATGGCCAGAGCTGGACAATTGCCCATGATGGTCTCCCTGACTATCAACAATATCCAGCTCTTCTATGTCCTGGTGGATGGAGGCACGACGCTCAACCTCCTCGCTTTCATGAAGCTCCAACTCAACCTCTCAGACCTCAGGCCCTCACGCCCATTCTCCGAAGTGGGTTTGAGTGCTATCACACCTCTTGGATGGGTTACTCTACCTATGACCTTGGGGACACGGGACAACTACAGATCTGAGAAGTTGGTGTTTGATGTGGCCCACATCAACCTCCCCTTCAATGCGATCCTAGGCAGGCCTGCCCTGTATAGGATTATGGCCGTGGTCCACTACGACTACCTCGTGTTGAAGATGCCAACTCCGTCAGGTGTCCTCTGGATCCGACAGGACCATATTGCTGGTGTTACTGTACTGGAAGAACTTCATGCGCTTGCAACAACCTAAGAAGAAGAATCTGGTAAGGAGCAAGCTGCTCAACAACCACCGAGCTCGCGCCAGCGCGGCTCATCCTCTGCATCTCGTGTGCCACCAAGCGGCGACACCGACATCCCCGTCAAAGTCGTCCAAATTGGTTCCAAGTGTGAATTACTGTGTTTCTTAGACGCTTATTCTGAATATCATCAAATTCTAATGTCCAAGGAAGATGAAGAGCATACTGCCTTCATCATAGTAGATGGCTTATATTGTTATACTGCCATTCCTTTTGGTTTTAAAAATGCTACCTCAACTTTTGTGCGAGCCATGCACATAACTTTTGGGGAGCTAATTAGGGACATGGTGGAAGTCTACGTCGATGACATCGTTGTCAATGTGAAGAACAAGGAATCACTCCTGGACAATCTTCAATCCGTCTTTGACAAGTTGTGCCTGAAGCGCACAAAGCTCAACCTAGACAAGTGTGTCTTTAGGGTTAGCTCCGGAAAGGTCCTTGGTTTCTTGGTGACTCACCGAGAAATTGAGTCAAATCCAGCCAGGATCAAAGCCATCGAAGTGATGCGGCCTCCATCCCGTATCAAGGAGTCCAGAAGCTTACTGGGTGTCTAGCTTCACTCAAATGGTTCATCTCAAGACTGGCAGAGCGAGTGCTTCCCTTCTTAAAGTTGTTGAGGATGTCCGGATCATTCCATTGGTCTGAAGAAGCGGAAAAGGTGTTCCAAGAGCTCAAGCAGCTCCTCACCACACTACCAATCATGGTAGCTCCGGAACCTGGTGAGCCTCTTATGCTTTACATCGCTGCAACTACGGAGGTTGCCAATACTGTTCTGGTTGCGGAGAGACCAGAAACATCTTCAACTCAGGAGCCTAGACCCCTCCGGGAGGGTCTGGAGCTACCTGAAGGCGCATCTGGGTACCAGCTCCTAGGCACGGATCCTAAAGGAAAGATGCCTATGGATCAACCTCCTTCATCCGGGGGAGTATTAACTCAAGAAGTCGATTTAGAACCCTACAGGAGGGTACGGGTTGCTGAAGAAGAAGCTCCAGACCCCTCCGAAATGGTCCGAACTATCCAACGACCAACATACTTCATCAACAAAGTACTTCACGACGCAAAGACTCAATACATTGAGGTGCATAAGCTACTGTATGCAGTCCTTATTGCCTCAAGGAAACTTTTTCATTACTTCCAAGACCACAAGATATCAGTGGTAACATCTTATCCACTATGAGCAAGTTTACATAATTCCAATTCTACGGGAAATATCGCCAAGTGGGCAGTGGAGTTGGCAGAATTTGACCTCGAATTCCTGCCCTGACATACAATCAAGTGTCAGACATTGGCCGACTTCATGGCGCAGTGGACACCTTCTTTATCAACTCCAGGGGGCCTTGACGAGCAGAAGCCGGAACCTAAGGTCCCGGTCTTCACTGAGCCTCAATGAGCTCTCTACTTTGACATCTCCGTATAGAAGAATGGGGTCAGAGTTGGAATCCTTCTCCTCGCTCCGACCGGGTAGAAGGTCAAGTACATGGTGCACCTCGACTTCAAGGCAACCAATAACATGGCGGAATATGAAGGTCTCATCTTCGGACATAAGGTGGGACTATCATATGGCGTCTGACAGCTCCTGGTGAAGGGTGATTCACAACTCATCATCAAACGAGTCAAAGGTGAATGTAGTTGCAATAACCCTCAACTTGCTTCTTATCTACTTGAAGTCGAGAAGTTGCAGAAGGACTTCCATGTCTTGGACATCTGCCATGTCCAGCATCCCAACAATGCTGAAGCTGGCGACCTCTCGACTAAGGCTTCTGTCGGTACCCTGCAGACCGGGTACCCACACACACAGGATAAAGACATCGGGGCATGTCCGAAGGCTCCACGTGTCTAGAGGTTGTCGAGGCCTCAACCTCTCGCAAGATCCAGCCCCAGTGTTGCCACGTGGGGCACGAAGAATGAGATAAAGACCTTCAGAAGGGACGACCTCCCAAGACACCACCTGTTAGGACAGTACCTCGCCCAACCTCAGGTGGGAAGGGGGGGAGCTCCTGAGCTTCCTGGAGCACCGAACCAAACGCCCTTCCAAAGGGGCAAGAGCAGAGCCGCCATTTGCCCTGGGGAGCCCCGGAGCTGCCACGCGTTGCGATCGACCGGGGCTAACCTTCCCAGCGAGGACCTGCCCCGACGTTGCCACGTGTCTCATAGCTCGCCCGAGATGGTGAGGTGCGGGAGTTAAAAGGTGGAATGCTTCGCTCCGGTCAAACAATGAAGACCCACAACCACCCCTGGCGCATGATGTGGGGCACTGCAGGCCTATCCCACTCAGCCAAGTGGGTAGCTTGCGGCAACAAGACAAGCTGAAGGGACACCTTCTGCCACCGTCAGCAACAACGCGTGGGTTACTGACAAGGGATGCAGCAAGATAGCGAGTCTCCACTGCTACCCTCAGAGGACGCTTATGCGGGAAGCCTTAGATCTCTTAGGATAAGATCACCTCGGACCACCAGTCGGGCCCTGGGACCCCACATGTAATTCGTCCAACCTTGACTATAAAAGGCCTGGACCGCCACCGCTACAAAGACAAGTCTCAGAATCCCCGATACACACACACTCGCATACACACTCACCAAGCAATACAATCCACCGTGGAGTAGGGTGTTACGCTCCTTGCGGCCCGAACCACGTAAAAACTCGACTGTCTCATACTCTCCTGCTAGAACACTAGTTTGAGGCATGAGCCTCGCCGAACAAGAACCTCCGCGGGTTGCTCCTTAGCAGATCCAGGGGAAGTGTCGCATTGACCCTTCGACATTTGGCGTGCCAGATAGGGGCTTTTTCCATAAAAAAAGTGGTAGCGCTTTCAGCAACCATGGTGTTCATCAAGCCTAAGAGCTGTGGCGAGATCAAGCCGCAAAATGTCGAGCATCGTGTCGTCGAACACGTGGAGAAGGAGTTCCAAAGGCCGGAACACGCAGTAGAAATGATACACCAGGCTGTGAACTTCGACCTCAACAGCGACCATGAGCATCGCAAAGCACTCCACGTCATCTGTGGAGGATCTTGGTAACCCGCTTCCAGGAATGCGGTCAGGACCCTGCGCCGGGCAATGATTTCGTCAGCCTCTACGCATGCCCCGATGCCGCATCACAAATGGATGGAGACGACGATCAGCTTCAACGCCTCCGACTGCCCCGAGAACATGGCGGGAGCCAGGCAGCTGCCCCTCCTCGCCGCCCCACCATCGCCAATGTAAAGTTTTACCACGTCCTGGTAGATGGTGGAGCTGGCCTCAACCTCATCAGCCGTGCGGCCTTCGACAAGCTGAAGATCCCCGTGTTTGAGCTCGCCCCGACAAGATCATACTCGGGGGTAGGACCGGAGAGTGTTACCCCATACAGCTGCATCCACCTCCGGGTGAACCTAGGGACACCTGAGAACTTCAGGACGGAGAATATCCTATTCGACGTCGCGGAGGTTAGCCTCTCCTACCATGCCATTATCTACAGGCCAGCCCTGTATCGGTTCATGGTAGTATCCCATTACGGCTACCTCATCCTCAAGATGCCGACACCTTCTGGCATCCTCAAGATTTACGTAGATCGTGCTATTGCGGTGTCGGTCTTGGAAAAGATGTGAGCATTGCCAACAGTCCCAACACCTGTCCTGAGTGATGCTACGCCGAGTAAGCCTTCGCCAAACCCACGCGCTCGTGCCACGCCACTGAACCACAAGTGCAACCCTCCGATGACGATGATGTACCCATCAAGACAATCCAAATTGACTCTGATGCGACTCAGACCACCCGTATCGCGGGGAGTCTGGACAGCGAGCAGGAATCAGCACTCACTACTTTCTTGCAAGCAAACATTGACGTCAGGAGCAGAGATCCAAGGCTTTGATAGATTGTGAACCACACACACGAAGCTCAATCCTAGCAAATGCGTGTTCGAAGTCAAAGCTGGGAAGCTCCTCAGTTTTTTTTTGGTCTCACACCGAGGGATTGAGGCCAACCTAGGAAAAATCATGTGGTGGAGCTGATTCGCCCCCAACCCTCATCAAAGATGTGCAGAAGCTTGCAGGGTGTTTGGCAGTGCTCAGCCAGTTTATCTCTAGGCTGGCTGAGCAGGCCCTCCCATTCTTCAAGCTCCTGCGCCAGTCCGGACCGTTCGTGAAGAAGGCACTTCGCGAGCTAAAGCAGGAGCTGACGATGCTCCTAACAATGGTAGCACCGGAGCCCAGGGAGCCCCTGTACCTCTACATCGCCGCCACAACATAAGTGGTAAGCATGGTTTTGGTTGCAGAGCGGGCCAGTCACCAGCAGCACCAATGAAAGGAAGGGTCCTATACAGCTGATTCTGAGCCCTAGGGCATGGAGCTCGCAGGGGGGCCCCAAGAAATAGAGGAGCCTCTGGGTCCCAGCCCCTAGAGGACGTCCGAGTCCACCAAGGGGGCCCCGGAGACCAAGGAGCCTCTGGGTATGAGCCCCCAGAGGACGTTCGGGTTCCCCTAGGGGGCCCTATAGACCAAGGAGCCTCTGGGTCCCAGCCCCCAGGGGATGTCCGGGTCCCCCAGGGAGCCATGGAGACAAAGGAGCCTCTGGGTCCCAGCCCCCAAAGGACGTTCAGGTCCCCCAAGGGGGCCCCGAAGACCAAGGAGCCTCTGGGTCCTAGCGCCCAGAGGATCACCGGGTCCCCCTAGGGGGCCCCGGAAGCCAAGAAGCCTTTGGGTCCCAGCCCTAAAGGAAGTGCCAGGCCTAGGAGACATAGAGTCGTTGGACCTGGAGCAGAGGGAAGAAGATGAGCCGGATTCCCCAAAAAGGTCCGGACCATCCAACGCTCGATCTACTTCATCAGCGAAGTCCTGCATGAGGCAAAGACAAGGTACCTTGAAGTGCACAAGCTGCTCTATGCGGTGCTAATCACGTCGAGGAAGCTCCGCCATTATTTTCAGACACACCAAGTATCTGTGGTGACTTCATTTCCACTGGGAGCAGTGCTGTGCAGCCCGAATGCAACTGGCAATATCACCAAGTGGGAGGCTGAATTTGTGGCGTTCGAGCTTGATTTCTTGCCACGACATGAAATCAAGAGTCAAGCTCTGGCAGACTTCGTTGCCGAATGGACCCCCTCACTGAGCAACCCAGGGGGCCAAAAGATCAGCAAGCTGGAGGCCAGTGCTCTGGTACTTACTGGACCTCACTAGATGCTCTTCTTCGACGGATCCTCAAGGAAGCAAGGGGCCGGAGCCGGTGTACTGCTCACGTAGCCAACAGGGGAGCAGTCCAAGTATGCAGTGCACCTCGACTTCAAGGCCACCAACAACATGGAAGAGTATGAAGCCCTCATCTTCAGACTCACAGCTGCGCAGGGTCTCGGTGTCCAGCAGATGCTAGTCAAGGGAGACTCCCAACTGATCATCAAGCAAGTCCAGGGTGAGTGCTTCTGCAACGACCCGCAGCTTGCGACATATCTGATACATGTCAAGAAGCTAGAAGCTGGATTTGAGGCCTTGGATCTCTGCCATGTACCCCGCACCGATAACTCCATCGCTGATGCACCGTCCACCATAGCAACCACAGGAGCCCCTGTTCCAGAAGGGGTCTTTGGCAGGAAGTTGGTGCGGTCGACTGCTAGGCCGGTAGGGCCTATTGAAGAAGGTGAGCCCACCTCCACAGAGTTAGCAACCACGCTGGCCCTGCAACCATGGGGGCCGCCAAGGTTCTTGAGCGTCACCAGGGATCCCCAATCACCTGGCACCCAAGATCTAGAAGTCAAGGAGAGTCCCGATGCGTGGATCACGAAGGTCCGGGACTACCTGAAGGACAACCTCCTCCCGGAGGACCCAGCATCCTCTGAGAGGATCGTGAGGATGGCAAAATGCTACATGCTGGTAGGAGGTGGTCTCTTCCGACGTGGTGCCAATGGCGTACTGCTACGATGCATAACTCGGCAGGAAGGCTGCGACTTGCTCGCAGAAATCCATGAAGGAGAGTGTGGGAATCACGCGGCCTCCTGCACGCTGGTTGGCAAAGCATTTTGGCATGGTTTCTACTGGCCAACAGCACTACAAGACACCGTCGAACTAGTCAAGAAGTGCAAGGCATGCCAGTTCCACACCAAGAAAAATCACACCCCAGCGCATTCACTGTAGATGATCCCGCCCTCCTGGGCTTTCGCGGTCTGAGGGCTGGATATCGTGGGACCCTTCCCCAGGGCAGTTCGAGGGTACCGGTTCCTCTACGTCACCATAGATAAGTGCACCAAGTGGTCAGAGGCAGCCCCAGTGATCAACATCAACAAGGAGTCCGCAGTCAAATTCATCAAATCAATTGTCTGCAGGTCCGGGGTCCCAAACAGGATCATCACCGACAACGGCACCCAGTTCACCAGTGCAGCTTTCCAGGACTACTGCAAGGACCTCAGTGTCCAAGTTTTTTGTGCATCCGTGGCTCATACAAAGAGCAACGGGCAAGTCGAACGGGCCAACGCTGAGATCCTCAGGGGCCTCAAGACACACACATATGACAGCTTGGATAAGCATGGTGCCAAGTGGGTTGACAAACTCCCTTGTGCATTGTGGGCAAGTCGGACGTCACCCAGCCGCGCAACGGGAGAAACACCTTTCTTTCTGGTGTATGGGGTCGATGCCGTCCACCCCCTAGAGATCGTTGTGGGCTCGTTCAGGGTCTGAGCGTTCAATGAAGCCTCACAGGACCGGCTCCAACGAGAAGATGGTAACCTGGTGGTGCGGCGCATACTCTCTCTAGAAGGGTTGCACAAACTTTCCCCTAGCTAGGAACGCCGCTTCCGAGTGATACAAGTATCCCGCCTCGGATGTGTTGGCCTCACAACGGAAGAAGGAGAGCCCCTCTCCAACCCATGGAACATAGAGCACCTCCGTAAGTTCTATCCCTAAGCTTAAAAGTAGGATAGTGTAGGGTGTCATGGTGCCAGGGAACGACATGTAAGACAACCAAGCTCCGGGAGGGACAGGTCTAGAGTGTTCAACCGTTTGGCTTGGTCCAGCACCCTAAGCATGAAGATTCTACCTCCCTTGCCAACTAGAGTGGGTCGTTGCCTTATTGTAAAGTCAATTGACTCCTATGAACACCAATGATAAGAAATTCATTGTGTTACCATATGCTTTCTCATATGCTCACTTACGTTACCTGTTAATCTTGTGATCAATCAAACTAGACTCATCTTCCATACATCGTCTTCGTGTACTTGGTGAAATCTTTTCTGTTTTGCCCCTAGTAGAGTCATGCAACCCCGATACAGGCGGATGTATTTGAGGTACCTACAAGCTATCTTGGAACCTCGCGGCTGCCCTCTTACTTGGGGCCCTGTGGTGCCAAATGGTTCCCCTCGAAAGGCCAACGCCGAGCTGGAGGTCCAAAGCGCGCAACATGCTTAGTTTGGTCCTGTACCCTAAGCATGTGCGCTTCGCCGCCCAATGCTACGGCTAAGTACCAGGGGCCAGGACGCTCACACCCCAAATAAGAAGGAAGCCGGACCCTGAGTGCCAATGCACAGAATTACACAAATCCTGTGTACCAGCCCAGGACTATAAGACAAGACTATACTTAAGGATAGGAAAAGATCACCAGCGAGCAAAACAATAAGCGCCTCCATTATGTGTGCAGGACATATAAAGCAGAGTGCAACAGAGCATCCAGCCCCGGCACCTTCCAGGGGGCCGCCGTTGACGTACCTACGACGATGGTGGGCGACGCCGGAGCATCTAGCTCCGGCACCTCCCAGGGGACCCATCGTCAACGTACCTACGAAGATGGTGGGCGACGCCGGAGCATCCAGCTCCGGCACCTCCCAAGGGGCCTGCCGTCGACGTCCCAAAACATCAAGGACAGCACCAAGCGCGAATAAGTGAGTAAACTCTCCTGCCCTGCACTTGTTGCTAACAGGTTTCTCTTGCGATAGCCTGTACGCCAGGGGCCTACCGTTGACGACTTCATGACGATGGTGGACAACACCAGGGCATCCAGCCCTGGCACCTCCTAGAGGGTCCGCCGTCAATGTACCTATGAAGATGGTGGGCGATGCTGGAGCATCCAGCTCCGGCACCTCCCAAGGGGCCTGCTATCGACGTCCCAGAACGTCAACGACATTACCAAGCACGAATAAGTGAGTAAACTCTCCTGCCTAGCACTTGATGCTAACAGTTTTCTCTTGTGATAGCCTATACGCCAGGGGCCTGTCGTCGACGACTTCACGACGGTGGTGGACGACGCTAGAGCATCCAGCTCTAGCACCTCCTACGAAGATGGTGGGCGATGCTAGAGCATCCAGCTCTGGCACCTCCCGAGGGGACTGCTGTCGACGTCCCAAAACGTCAACGACAATACCAAGAACCAATAAGTGAGTAAACTCTCCTGCCCCACACTTGTTGCTAACAGGTTTCTCTTGTGATAGCCTGTACACTAGGGGCCTGTCATCAACGACATCACGACGGTGGTGGACGATGTCAGAACATCCAACTCCGGCACCTCCTAGGGGCCCACCGTCGACATACCTACGAAGTTCGTGGCCGACGCTGGAGCATCTAGCTCCGGCACCTCCCAAGAGGCTTGTCGTCGACGTCCTAGAATGTCAATGATAGCACCAAGCGCGAATAAGAGAGTAAACTCTCCTGCTTTGCACTTGTTGCTAACACGTTTCTCTAGCGATAGCCTGTACACCAGGGGCCTGCCGTCGATGACTTCACGACGGTGGTGGACGACGCCGGAGCATCCAACTCCGACACCTCCCAGGGGGCCCGCTGTCGATGTACCTACGAAGATGGTGGGCGACGCCAGAGCATCCAGCTCCGACACCTCCCAAGAGGCCTGTCGTCGACATCCCAGAACGTCAACGACTGCACCAAGCATAGATAAGTGAGTAACCTCTCCTGCCCGCACTT
Organism: Tuctoria greenei; assembly: GCA_036927565.1. Lineage (NCBI taxonomy): Eukaryota > Viridiplantae > Streptophyta > Magnoliopsida > Poales > Poaceae > Tuctoria > Tuctoria greenei. The sequence continues at coordinate 78,445,187 of JAYESD010000005.1, read as the reverse complement.
GTTGCTAACAAATTTCTCTTGCGATAGCCTGTACACCAGGGGCTTGCCGTTGATTACTCTATGACACTGGTGGACGATGTCGGAGCATCCAGCTCTAGTACCTCCCAAGGGGCCTGCCGTCGACATTTCCACAAAGATGGTAGACGACGCCAGAGCATCCAGCTCTGGCACCTCCCAGGGGGCCTGTCATCGATGTTTCTATGAAGATGGTGGACGGCACCAGAGCATCCAGCTCTGGCACCTCCCAGGGGGTCTACCATCGATGACAACACTCGGGGAAAGCCCAGCGCTCCCGAAAGGGGTACGCCGAGACCTGTCACTCACACTCCCCCAGTCTGTTGGGGACATGTCGAGGACACCCTGCGTTCAAGTGGCAGGCGTACCCAACAATCTGGCCATGCCTACCAAGGGGCCCATCAGGGGGGTTCTATAGGAAGGATGTCACCTAGCGAGAAACCGGCTATGTCAACTGTGCAAGCGTTGGTCCATAAAAGGCTAACGGCGTCAACAAAGGCTCTTTAATACGTTACACAAGAGAAGGAATTGGGGCAAATTTTTGGAAGCACACGACAAAGCTAACAAGCAAAACAACATAATCCCAAATTCATGTTGATTTATTTTCACAAAGGGGTCATCCCCGGATACAAAAACATGGCGCCTAGGTGCCGCCGGCCTCAGCTCCACCGGAACAAAGAAGTGACCTCCTTGGCATGATCTTGGACTTTGGCCCTAGCCTCATCCTCTCGCTCATCAAGGGGACCTTTCTCCACTGGCTCCAGCAGGATCTTCGGGTACCAGCTTCGAAAGCACACCAGGACGTGGCATGCCACCAGCTCATTCAACTCCTTTCCTTCGGCCTCCAGCCGCCTTGCAAGGACGGTGTTCACCGACCCCAACGATAAACACATGGACTCTAGGGCAGGAAGCAGCTAGGCCACTCCCTGAGATGGCTCCCCACGCGGCACGGGACCAAGGATGAGGGGTTCCAGCATCGCCCCAACATGGGCCAAGAAATCTCGGACCCCTTAGGCCTCGGCCATACAGGAGGCCTGGAGGCTCTTTGCCTCTCTCTTTGCAGTTACCTCCCGGTCAGCAAGCTCCCGAGCACAACGCTCCAGGTCACCCTCTCGGCGATGGATGGCCAGCTCCAAGTCCTGCAATGCCTGACGTTTCTCCTCCAGGCTCCAGGAGACCTCCTACTCCTTCGCTGCCAAGTCCCGTTCCCCATCAGCAATGACAACCTCGCGACGGACCAACTCCAGACGCTGATCCTCGCACAGCTTCAGGCAGGCGTTGGCGGCAGCATGGGCCTTCAAAGCCTCTACCTTAAGCTCTTTGTTCTTGGCGTCAACCAGCTTCACCAAGCGCGAAAGCAGCTTGCGTCTGGTGCAATATGGACCGAGCCGCGGCAATAGCGTCAGCGAGAGGGAATGGCTCGACCGTCGCCATTGATGATTGTCCCTATGTCCCTCCTACTGACGCTGCAGCAGACACCAGCTCTCAGGGACTAGAAGCTTCACGGGGACTAAGAACCACTGTGTCGCAGCCTGGCTGCACGTCGATGACGTCAGACGCCGACGCGCTTGAACGACCAGTGAGTCAGCCCCACCAAGGGAGGCAGCCACGACCAAGGTAGCCCCCTCCGCGCTGGGTACCTCCTCGCTTGGCACCTCTGCGCAGGGCACCTCTTTGCTTGGAACTCCCTTGCCGGGCATGACCTCGCCTGGCACAGTTAGGCTTGGCACCACCTCTACCACACCTGCCTCAACGGATGGGGGTGCAGGGTCATCAGCGGCACCTAAGGACGATGCACCTTTGGGCATAGGAGGCGGCGCGACAGACCTCATTCTGGTACCAGGAACGGCAGGAGCAATCAGGTCCGCCCCTGGAAGCGCTAGGGGCACCAAATTGGCCGATGAAGCCCTGAGAAACGAAGATAAATCTTTATAAGAACAAAAATGGAAAGAACAGAATTAGCAGAGGGAAGAAGTTTCGACTACCGGCGAGTCAGGCCAATCGAATGACTCTGGCCTCCCGCCCGCGCGATAGATCAAGGTCGCCGAGACCTAACGACAAGATTGGTGCCGTCGTCGCTGGTACCGACTCCCAATCAACCCGTGTTAGCGTCAGCTCAGGCCCCTCAGCACCTCCTCCAGAACTAGGTCCACTGCTGAAGTCGGAGACCAAATCTACAACAGAAGCTTTGGCCCCACAGGTTCCCTGATTTTGGGAGATGGGAGTACCGTCCCCCTGAAATAACTTCCGCTTCTTCAGCACTTTCTCAGCTCCGGAGCTTGTGCCAGCCTGCTAACCTCTGCCCTATTGGAAGTAGTTGAGGGCTCTGCCTCCTCCCTTGTCGAAGGATGCGAGGAAGACTTTGACCCAGGATGCGCAACTTCACGACACCGCTTTAGGACTGCAGAGGCGCCAGCCATGTCTTTAGAATACAGGCAAGCGAGGTCGAACACGTTGACCTTCGACATTGAGCTCTGCAGTCAGTCCTCACATCGGCGGTCATGTGGAGCGGCTGGTAGTAATTCAGACTGGAGACATGCTCATCATCAACAACGTCGGAGGTCACTGTTTTCAGCATCTCCTCCAGCATCTTGAGAGTTGGGGTGTCCGGACCCAGCTGACATTCGTCATACTCGCCATGGTAGACCAAGGCAAAATACAGACGCCACTAGAGAGGAGCAGTACGGCGGAGCAAGAAGCCTGCCAACACCATCATCGAGGTCAAGCCCTTGCTAGCCAAGAAACGGATCCTCCTCAGGGCGGGCCTGTATTCCTCTGGCAATCCAGGGGATGCCTCCCAAGTGATAGGGTCAGAGCCTGGACCGCCGGAGGGCATCTTTAGTGAAGGATGAGGGCCTGTCCTCACAATCGTCCAGTCTTCCCTCCAGTTGCCCCATTTGCCCCCTTTGAATGAGGCAATGTAACATCGGGAGGTATTGTCCCGATGGCGGAAGTAGTAGGCCAATAATTGAGTTGTCGCGCTCCTTCCCTTCGTCTTCATCACGAAGAAATGCTGGAACAACCCACCGTGGGGGGACAGCCCATGAACACCTCACATAGGTAGACGAACACAGCCACCAAGGCGATGGAGTTCGGTGACAGATGATGAAGTTGCAGCCCATACTCCCCCAACACTGCAAGAAAGAACCTTGACAACGGGAGTGCGAGCCCAGCAGTGGCATAGATGACAAAGAGAATAGTCTCATCTTCACGCAGATCCCAAAGATCAAGAGATCCGCAACAGATCATCCATCCGCACTCTGGAGCTGCCCAGTCAAGAAGCCGCCTCATCGGCACCATGTCTTTGGCCGATCAGAAGTGGGAAGGAGGCAACATGGAAGCCATTGTAGTAGGCTAAGGTGAGAGCCTTGGCAAAAGGGGTGAAGGAGGTTCGGGCGCTCGAGGAATAAGGCGAAAGCTATGGTTGCAGGGTTTGGGTAAAAGAAGGAACCGTTCCCTTTAAACGGAGGTTTTCCCTTCTTTACCATCCCCACGATGCTTGAGTACTTTGAGCGAAGGATCAAAACGCACCACTCAGCGCACTAAACCCATGACAACAGGTCCTACATCCCCACTCAGACGCACTGACCCAGCCGGTCAACTGCTTGGGGAAGCCACTGAGGCATCTCCCATAATAGCGGTGCGAGCAAAAGTGCTATAAGCTGCATCAGGGACCGCTGCAATTAAAGGCGCCGTAGGGGACAGAGATATTACAGAAAGCAAAGATCCCTTCGCCGTAGCAACTCAAACCAGAATAGGACGCATGGCGACGATTGGTAGAATCGCCCACCGCTTCAACTATCCAAGACAGAATCAAAGCCCAGTACGGGAAAACAGTGAAAGGGCTCCACCTTTGGGCTCCCCATCTTGCCCCAAGGTGGACCAGGGGCCACTGTCGGTACCCTACAGACCGGGTACCCTCGCACATAGGATAAAGACACCGGGGCATGACTGACGGTGTAGGATCGAAGAGCACGTGAAGAGCTACCAGAGGGGGGGTGAATGGTAGATTTAAAAATCTTACGTAGCGGAAACAATTAAATCCCAACCCCTTCGGCAGAAAAGCGATCTCTTAAAGAAATCGTGTGTGAGACTAATCTAAATGTGTTTCACCGTGACAAAAGTGATGGATATCAGAGAGAATCAAGTCACAAAGACAACACAAAAGGAATCACTCAAATCCTTCAAGAAAAACTCAAGCTATGATCGAAAGATCAAACAAGGTCAATCTGCCCTACCCGAGAAAAAAACAGTTCTGGAACGCTGCAAAGAAACTCGTGTATATCAGAAACCACAAATCCAATGACCGTGAAATTTTTACAGATGATAGATAATCAAGTTGTGAAGACAACCCAAAAAGAATCACGTCAATTGGATCTGTAAAACTCGAGTTATGATATAACCACCGATGAAAGGTAGTGCTGTCCAGAAACTCGACGAGTAAAACTTGTCTGGAACAAGTCGGACGAACAAGGCACAAAAGTTCCTTCAAACTACGAATTTTATTCAATAGAACACAAGAGGAACAGCCCCAAAGTCGTGCACCACGAGCTCTGGGCTCCCTTGCTTATATAACCAGCTCAAAAGCCAACTCAACTCAAATCAGGAACCTAATCCTACACTGTTCACGAATCGTAACTTTCCATAACTTCTTAGGATTCTTCTATACACAGATAGAAGCAATCTTAAGACTTCCAAACACCATAGGAACATATCCCATATTCCTAAACAATTCAAATTCGTGACCCACACGAAATCCTATCATAACCAACTCAAATCTTTCCATATTTGAGTCAAACCCGACTCAGCCGCAGCCTGAGTCCATAACCTAGTCAGTTGAACCTTTCCGACCAACTCTTTACATCCACATCTCTTCATCACATCTCGGAACCATGTAGCCACGTCCATGCACTCCTTGCACACGTGAAAATATCTTCCAATGATGTCCACGATACCTTCATATGCATTGTTCTTGATTCAATCATGTTGCGCAAGCTCCTGATCAGCTCAACCACAATTCCTCCTGAATTTGGTTGTTGGAACCTCATCTCCTCCCTGAGACTAGTCCAATGGATCCCGTCACCAGCCATGTCTTGAACTCAATGAACACCTGCACATGAATAAAAAACCAATCCATACGAGCCCAAGTCCTTGACTTGACTCGAGTTAGTTCTGAACACAACACCTTACGTGAGAGCCTCACATAAGCATGTTGCAAAGCATAGAAAAACAATATCAGCCATATCATCCAAAACGCACCAAAAACTTAGTAAAAGAATACTAAGCAAACTTTCCAACAATGTAAAGCAAGTACGAAACATTGCAAATGAAAAGCAGAAGCACTGCGGTCAAGTTCCGAACCTTGCCAGAGCAACCCGAATCTTGAGCCGGATCTAACAAAAGGTAGTAGAACCTAGCGCCAGAGCTTACCAAAACTAGTACAACCAAGCTCCCGCCGGAGCTTACAAAACTAGCAGGACCTAGCGCCGGAGCTAACCAGAACTAGTCAGAACTAGTAAACCCAAAAGCTGGAGCTAGAAAAATCAACTCGGAGCTTAGCAAAAACACATCGAAGCTGACCAAAGCTAGTCGGACCTAGCATCGAACGTAACCGGAGCTACCCAAAACAAGCCGGAACTACCATCAGACCTTGCTGTAGCTCAGAGCTAGAGTCGGACCTTGATAAAAAGATGTTTTGGTGATATTTAAAACTTTTATCATCAAAGCCAAGTGTATTCACTACAAGCCAATGTATTCAGCACACATAGGTCTTACAATCTCCCCCTTGATGAATGCATTGGCAACACCATTTAAAATCCGAACATTGGCTTATCCACATAAAAGTTTTGAAGGCAATTTCTCCCCTTTTGTAAATCAAAAGTAAAATGAGAAGAAAATCTCCCCCCCTTTATTATCTCTCCTTATGCACATATTCTCTTTCTCTTCATGCTTATCTCTCCCCCTTTGACAATGTATTCAGCAAGTCGTGAGCATATAAACAAATTATCTCTCCCCCTTTAGTTGTTATGAGCATATTATAACATATACATATAAACAAAGCTCATCCAAGTCATACTATCAAGTACCTTACATTATCACATCAATGAAATACATAAAGTAGTGTAAGCCATGCTAGAGATCAAATGTAATTTTCAATTTCAGCAAGTCATGATCTCACAAACTTAACTATTTCAAAACCTGAAAGCATGACACTAGTTGCCGCATTTTATTATTTTTCAAAGCATAAATTTAGATCATATGATATTTGCAAGAGATTATATGCGCATCTGCCTTATTCTAACCAACCAAGCCAAGCCTATGTCATTTGACAATCAGAAGCTTAAGGACATGGTTTTAGTCATACACAACTTCTTCCAAGTTCATATCTAAGTGCAATGATAAGCCATCTCAAAAAAAGAAGTGTGATGCATGCATATTCTCTTGATCTTTTCTCAATTTATAAAAACTCAACATGTGAGTTGATTACTTGATTAATTCTTTATGATTAAAAGCACTTGTGAACATGTAACAATTTCAAAACAGCAAGAAAGTTCGACCATGACGAGTTTTAGTGTAAGTAATTATTCCAATTACTAGACATGGCAAAAACTACAAAATGTATAACATGAGTAATGTAGTAAGAACTTTCAGCATGTAAAAGGAATCACAGAGTCATATATGTATGAAATACTATGCTCATATTATTTTAATTTCAGATTCACACATAGACTTCCCAAGTTTCAAAAACTCCCCCTCAATTTAAGCCATGAGGATGCATAACCCCTATTTCACTACGAATGTAACAAAAACGAGTGAAATCCAAAGGTTTTGTAAAAATGTCAGCCAATTGTTGTTCGGTATCTACATGGTGAAGCACAATGTTTCCTTTTTCAACATTATCTCGGAGAAAGTGATACTTAATGTCAATGTGCTTAGTTCTAGAATGTTGCACGGGGTTTTTAGCAATGCAAATGGCACTAGTGTTATCACAGAACAGTGGAACACTATCTAGATCAACCCCATAGTCCTTAAGTGTTTGAACAATCCAAAGAATTTGTGAGCAAGCACTAGCAGCATTACGTATTCAGATTCGGGTGTGGATTGTGCAACTGAATTTTTTTTTCTAGAGGACCAAGCAACAAGAGAATTACCAAGAAAATGACAAGCACCGGAAGTACTTTTCCTATCAATCCTACAACCCCCAAAATCAGCATCCAAAAAAGCTTTCAAAATATCGGTTGAGGAAGAAGGAAGAAAAATGCCAAATTCTTGAGTTCTATGTAAGTACCTGAGAATCCTTTTGACGGCTTGACGATGTGAAGCACGTGGGGAAGCTTGAAACTGTGCACAAAGACATACGCTGAATTGTATGTCTGGTCTTGATGTCGTGAGGTACAAAAGTGATCCGATCATGCTTCTATATTCTTTTTGATTCACAGATTCACCATCTTCATCAAGTTCAAGTGTTGTTGCTATTCCCATTGGTGTCCGAAGAGGCTTGCTTTTGTCCATGTTGAAGCGCCTTAGGAGGTCTTTGGTATACTTCGTTTGATGCACAAAGGTACCCTCCTTGGTTTGCTTGATTTGCATCCCCAAAAAGTAAGTGAGTTCACCCATCATACTCATTTCAAATTCGGAACTCATCATTGCTGAAAACTTGGACACAAGATCATGAGAAGCACAACCAAAGATAATGTGACGCCCGGTTCCGAAAACTGAACCAAGCTAACGCATATGTGTGCCCAGGATGTTCAACACACATACACGAGTGCAATCACAAAAGAGTATACAGAAAATTACCACAGAACAAGATTAATTATCAAATTTTATTACACAAACCATATTATCCTTGAATACAAGCTCTAATGAATATTAATGACAATTTCAACTAATGCAGCGGAAATAAACTAATTAAACAACTAAGCAAACTAAGCAAAAGGGATAACGCAGCTCCAATAACACCACAGGCAAAGCTGACGGTAGACACGGCCTAGATCTCCACATTATCACCATTAAACTCACAATCCTGACCTGCAACTGTTGGGGGGGGGGGATTGCAAGAGTGAGTACATGTCGTACACAGCAAGTGTGGAAAGTATGACATGTGGCTGATTCAAATGACGACAACAATAATGGCGAAGTGCTGAAAAGTACAGTAAAACATTTGAAAAGCAATATATTATATGTATGTGAAGTAATCCCATCGTAATCATGAGTAATACCATAATACCAAACTGAATTCATTACCATCATCAATAAGTCCAGATTTCACCATTGCCTATAACCATATTCAATAGCAGAAATAAATCCATAACCATCCATAACCATTACCAAACCATAACCATCCCAAATTCCAATTTCCCTCTAATCATGGAAGTTGTCCAGGTGCTCATAACCGGGAGCACGACTATCATGATAGTTTTATTTAACTCTGCAGAGTTTGTACCTCTTTACCCACGTGTTTGTGATTTCATCACCTTTCGGCGACTAAGAATCTCCCTTATGCCCATGACCCGTCGGTCACATTACACACTTCCGTTGGTGTGTGGCCAAGTGATCACAAAATAGCCTTTACAAAGGGATTACTAGCCTATTTAGACCCCACTGAGGTTTCACCGGTGGCGATGCCTCCAACTGAGCACATCTTCAACCAAGGGCCCCCTCTTGAGTCATTCGGATCCCAGGGTAGTCCCGCCAATCATCAACAAACCCAATCTGACTACCCCTTCCCCGAGCATCCACAATGGTCCAAACAGCACTAGCAAAGCCCTAATTAATCAGCTACGCTGCACCCATACTTGGCCTCGTGGTGGCACTGTAGTCCTGGCTTATTCTCGCATGAACCGGTCCTTAGATCTAAGGCAAGTAAACCACCATAACATCCAACCCATCCACATACTAGGCTTGCTTAGATCACCCATGTATTGACCAGTTCACATTAACCATAATATCATTGATGCATAATTAAATGTGTAGTGTTGTTTGTCATCCCAATTAATTAAGCGAAGCAAAAAGGTAAAAAGCCCTTCCCGACTCTCTACCATATATTCCAGGTGACAAGGGTGGTCAAACAAAACTAGTAAACTTCCTACCATAGGATTCCCATCAATTTGACACAAGCACGCAGTTTGCAAACAAAACATTTATTTTAGAAACATGATCAATATGCTTCAAGGACACTTGCCTTGCTCCGGCGGATAGGGTTGCTCAAGCGCTTCGAAATCTTGATTCTGAAAATCCTCGTACACGATCTCTTGAGCACTTCCCTTTACTTGTGATTATACATACAAGAAAATACATACCATTCAACATGATGCACACAAAATAATCAACATGCAATGACATGCATGCATGCAAGGATCAATTATTAATTAACTATGGTTGTTTATTAATTAGATGCAACTAGTTCATACGTGTTCATATGAGTTTACGGGGGTTTTAGGGTGGATTAATGCTGCTGAAAATAAAAATATGACGCAACTATGATCAATTTACGTCTATTAGATTCAATATGGTTGCTAAAATTCGCATCGGGAACATGGCCTACCGTAGATGCGATGGCTTTGATGATCGCGGGATGGGGACGATGCGTAGACGAAGTAGATGCGCAAGGTCCTCCGGCGGCGCGACGATGGCGACGCGATGGCAACGACGATCTCCGGCGGACGGCAGCGCCCTCCTCTTTTTCTTCCTCTTCTTCCCCTTTTTTTTCTTCCTTTTCTTCCCCTGGCGGCGCAGCTTTTTGGTGCCCTTCTTCTCTGTACCGGCGGCTAGGGCGTGTTTTGGAGCTAGGCGGCGGCGTTTCTGGGATCGTGGAAAAACTTACGGAACTACGGGTGCTTTTATAGGCGGCGGGACGTGCATCGGTACTGACTCGTACCGCGATTCGGGCGTCGGGCGGGCGTTGCGGTGCGGGACCGGGAATCGCGCGCAGGAGAATCGGGGCGGGAGCGCGGGAGTCGGCCGGCTCGGGCGGGATTCGGCGAGGTGGGCCAAGGCGCGGCACGGGGCAGGCGGGGGCGCTGGCGGCGCGGGAGCGCGGTCGCGCGCGGGAGGATCGGCTGTCACCGCAGGCTGGGCCGGTACGGCCTCGCCGGCGGGCAAGTGTTTTTTTTTATTTTTTTTCTTTTCTCTTTTTTATATATTATTATATTATTATTTATATTTTATTTATTTTATTTATCTTATTCATTTTATTTATTTTATATATATATATATTATATATAATTTATTTATATATATTTCTTTTTATATATTATTATTATTATTATTTATTTTTATTCCCTAATACATGTTTTAGGCTATAATTATTATTTTCTTTTCTTCTTTTGCTACACCATATATGTATGGTTTATCATTTTTCTTTTATTCTATTAATAGTTAATGCCTGAACATGTATGCAATGCATGATGCGAAAAATTGAGGGTGTTACAAACCTACCCCCCTTAAAGTGAATCTCGCCCTCGAGATTCGATAGCGTGGAGAAAAGGTGAGGGAATTCTGCCATCAAGTCTTCTTCACGTTCTCATGTAGTTTCAGTTTCCGTATGGTGTTTCCATTGCACTTTGCACCAACGGATCCTCTTATTCCTTGTGACCCTTTCCTTCATGTCCAAAATTTTGATAGGTTGCTCGACATAGGACAAATCATCTTGAAGTTCTAATTCGGCCATCGGAACTTGTTCTTCCGGTACCCTAAGACACTTCTTGAGTTGAGAGACGTGAAACACGTCGTGTACATCGGAGAGATACGTCGGCAGCTCAAGTCGATAAGCTACCTCTCCTCGCTTGTCCAGAATCTTAAATGGTCCGATGTAACGTGGTGCCAGTTTTCCTTTGACGTTAAACCGTCGCTGACCTCTGATAGGTGACACTTTGAGGTATACAAAATCTCCAACTTCAAAAGTCAATCTCCTTCGCCTATTATCAGCATAACCTTTCTGTCGAGACTAGGCAGCCTTTAAGTTTTCCCGTATTATTTGGACTTGGCTTTCAGCATCTTGTAACACGTCGGGACCAAACACTTGATTCTCTTCGGTTTCGCTCCAAAACAAGGGAGTCCTACACTTCCTTCCGTACAATGCTTTGTAGGGTGACATTTTCAGACTTGCTTGGTAGCTATTGTTGTACGAGAATTCAGCGTACGACAAACTTTTATCCCAACTTTTCCCATGCTTTAATGCACAAACTCTTAACACGTCTTCCAAAATTTGGTTGGTCCTCTCGGTTTGTCCATATGTTTGAGGGTGATACGCCGAACTGAAGTTCAACCTTGTTCCCATTGCTTCATGCAATTTCTGCCAAAACCTAGAGGTAAACTGAGAACCTCTATCCGAGACTATCTTCTTCGGTACTCCGTGTCGACACACAATATGCTCCATATACATTTCTGCTAGCTTCGCGGTGGTATATGTGGTCTTGACAGGGATGAAGTGAGCTGATTTTGTCAATCGATCCACAATAACCCATATTGAATCATAGCCAGACTAAGCTCGCGGTGATCCAACTATAAAGTCCATACCAATCTCTTCCCACTTCCACTCCGGGATCTTTAATGGTTGTAACAATCCGGCTGGCCTTTGATGTTCTGCTTTAACTCGTTGGCACACATCACACAATGCAACATATTCGGCTATGTCCCTTTTCATGCTGGCCCACCAATAGCATGTCTTCAAGTCCTTGTACATCTTTGTACAACCGGGATGAATTGAGTAAGGCGAGTCATGTGCCTCCTTTAATATTGTCTCCCGAATATGTTTTACATTAGGCACAACGATCCTCTTTCCAAGCCATAAGGTACCATGTTCATCTTCATCAAATGTGAATTCTCTCCCTTCCTCGATCCTTTCCTTGATTTCCTGGATCTCCTCATCCGCGGTTTGTGCATCTCGAATTTCTTGCTCCAAGGTTGAATTTAACTCCATCATCTCCATCTCATTTACAAACCCGAGGTTCAACCGTTCGAACTCCTTGCATAACTCGGATGGCAGCTCTCGAACAGTGAGTTGATGACTTACTCCTTTTCGGCTCAAAGCATCGGCCACTACATTGGCCTTCCCTGGGTGATAGTTGATCCCCAAATCATAATCTTTGATGAGCTCCAACCATCTTCGTTGCCTCAAGTTCATATCCGTTTGTGTGAAAATATACTTCAAACTCTTATGATTCGTGTAAATTTCACACATATGTCCGAGAATATAGTGTCTCCAAATCTTCAATGCATGTACCACGGCTGCAAGTTCTAAATCATGTGTTGGGTAATTCTGCTCATGTTTCTTCAATTGTCTTGATGCATAGGCGACCACTTGACCCTCTTGCATCAATACACATCCAAGTCCTTGTCTTGATGCATCAAAATAAATATCAAAACTCTTGCTTACATCCGGCAATACCAAAACTGGGGCTGTTGTTAACCTCTTCTTCAACTCCTCAAAACTATTCTGACAAGCTTCAGTCCATTGGAACGCCTTTCCCTTCATTAGCAACTCCGTCATAGGCTTGGCTATCTTGGAAAAGTCCTTGATAAACTGACGGTAATATCCAGCCATCCCAAGAAAACTCCTTATTTCCTTGACGGTTTGTGGTGGTTCCCACTTCAACACGTCTCTCACTTTTCCGGGGTCAACCGATACTCCTCCTCCTGAGATTATATGACCCAAAAACGGCACCTCTTTCAACCAAAACTGACACTTGTTGAACTTGGCATACAATTGATGCTCCCTCAATTTCTGCGATGTAAGCCTCAAGTATTCCTCATGTTCCTTCTCATCCTTCGAGTAGATCATAATGTCATCAATAAACACCACAACGAACTTGTCCAAATACTCCATGAAGACTTTATTCATGAGGTACATAAAGTAGGCAGGCGCATTTGTCAATCCAAAAGACATCACGGTGTAGTGTACTCATAAGATCCATACCGTGTTCTAAAAGCTATTTTGGGTATGGCCGACGGTCTAATCTTCATTTGAAAGTATCCCGACCTCAAATCAATCTTGGAAAACACACAAGCGCCTTTCATCTGATCAAACAAATCCTCTATACGGGGCAAGGTGTACTTGTTCTTGATGGTCACCTCGTTGAGAGCTCGGTAATCCACACACATCCTTTGCATTCCATCCTTCTTGTCCACAAATAGAACGGGCGCTCCCCAAGGTGAAGAGCTTGGTCGAATAAAACCTTTCTCTAGTTGTTCTTGAATCTGCTTCTTGAGCTCCGCTAATTCCAGAGGAGGCATCCTATACGGCCTCTTAGCTATAGGTGCAGTTCCAGGTATTAAATCAATAACAAACTCAATGTCTCGATCGGGTGGCATACCTGGCAACTCGTCCGGAAAAATATCCAAAAATTCACACACCACCAGAATCTCCTCAATCGCGGCACCGTCCATATGATTCAGCTCCATTGCTTTGGTGCGGTTTGAGATGCTTCAAATTCTACGGTGATCCCTTCCTCATTGGTCAACTTCACCGTCTTTGTGGCACACTCAATAACTCCATTGTGCTTCCTCAACCAGTCCATACCAAGTATAATGTCCAATCCTTGAGAATCCAAAACAATGAGGTTGGCGGAGAAGTCTACCCCCTTATTCTAAGGCTTACTTTTGGACATACTATATTTGTCCTCATCTCTCCTCCAGGACACTTAACCAACAGAGTAAACTTCATATGAGAGATAGGCAAACTATACTTGGCAACATACTTCGATGCAATGAATGAATGCGATGCTCCAGAATCAAATAACATAGTCGCGTGGTTGGAGTTGGCGAGAAACATACCAATGACCACGTCATCCGCTTGTTGAGCATCCTCCGTAGAGACATGGTTCACGTTGCCACGAGCAAAATTCTGCTGTCCACGGTTCCCTTGTGGTTGTCCTCCATTAGGTCTTGGGTTTTGCCTCGGTGCATTGCTTCCTTGACCAAGTCCTAACTTAGGATACTGATGCGCAAAGTGTCCAGCTTCTCCACAAGTATAACACTTCTTAACTCCACCAGAATTATTGGGGCGAGCTTGGTTTTGAATATTGGCTCCAGGAAAATCAGCACGAGGTGCATAAGGCATTGGAGTCCTAGGTGCTTGCATAACAGGGCGCTGCTGCACAAACTGAGTTGGGCGCGGTGCAAAACCAGGGCGCTGAGCAGGAATAGAGGAGCTGTAATGGGGTGCATTGGGTGGTGCAAGGTGAGGGCGCACATTACTTCCTTGTTGTTGTCCTTGATATGGCGCCTTCCTCTTGATTTCTTGCTCCATCTCACGGATCTTGTTCTCAACCACAATTGCTTTGTCCACAAGCTTCTGAAAATTGGCATAATCGTAGTTGAGTAGTTGCACTTGGATCTCATTGTTCAAGCCCCTCATGAACAAGTATTGCTTCCGGCTGTCCCGACTAACATCCTCAGGCGCATACCTTGAGAGTTGAGTGAATTTATTGAGATATTCACTCACACTTGATCTTCCTTGCCTTAAATTCTCAAATTCTTGCCTCTTCAAGATCATAACACCCTCGGGCACATAATGAGAACGAAAATTCTCCTTGAATTCGGCCCAAGTGATTCTTTCTTGGTTCTCATGAGCATTGCAATAAGCATCCCACCAATCTGCAGTTGCTCCAACTAGTTGATGAGAAGCGAATAGGACCTTCTCTCTGTCACTGCATTGGACAATAGCAAGTTTCTTCTCCACGGACTTGAGCCAATCATCAGCTTCCATAGGGTCAGCAGCTTGAGCAAAGGTTGGCGGCCTAGTCCTCATAAACTCTCCCAATCAGTTATGAGGAGGCGGGGGTGGCGGTGGAGGCATGTGGGCCTGATTGTTGATGTTACTGCCAGCCTGCAGCTGTCCCATAGTTTGTATCATAGTCTGCATGAGCTGGTTCTGCATAGCTAGTAGCTGCTCGATATTGATGGCTCCATGAGTAGGTCCTTGTCCATTGTTGTTCTGAGGTACTCCATGGTTCCCCTCCTCACCATTGACATCCCTCTGATTGCGAGTCCTCACCATCTGAAGGAGAGCAATAGGTAAGAATTTAGAAACGTCCCCAACTATATGCATCAAGGGATATGAAGCTAACCAACTAGCTATACTAGCCTAGGTGGACATGGCAATGCTAAAGCATACCAAAATCCTCTATTAAGCACACAAGCAAACAATATATATAGCAAACGGCACTCCAAGCAAAAACACATCGATTCCTAAGTGCTCCTATGTGCTCTAAAGTGTCCATTCTATCTAGGCTGCATCCTACGGTCAACCTGTGGCTCTCATACCAATCTGTGACGCCCGGTTCCGAAAACTGAACCAAGCTAACGCATATGTGTGCCCAGGATGTTCAACACACATACACGAGTGCAATCACAAAAGAGTATACAGAAAATTACCACAGAACAAGATTAATTATCAAATTTTATTACACAAACCATATTATCCTCGAATGCAAGCTCTAATGAATATTAATGACAATTTCAACTAATGCAGCGGAAATAAACTAATTAAACAACTAAGCAAACTAAGCAAAAGGGATAGCGCAGCTCCAATAACACCACAGGCAAAGCTGGCGGTAGACACGGCCTAGATCTCCACATTATCACCATTAAACTCACAATCCTGACCTGCAACTGTTGGGGGGGGATTGCAAGAGTGAGTACATGTCGTACTCAGCAAGTGTGGAAAGTATGACATGTGGCTGATTCAAATGACGACAAAAATAATGGCAAAGTGCTGAAAAGGACAGTAAAACATTTGAAAAGCAATATATTATATGTATGTGAAGTAACCCCATCATAATCACGAGTAATACCATAATACCAAACTGAATTCATTACCATCATCAGTAAGTCCAGATTTCACCATTGCCAATAACCATATTCAATACCAGAAATAAATCCATAACCATCCATAACCATTACCAAACCATAACCATCCCAAATTCCAATTTCCCTCTAATCATGGAAGTTGTCCAGGTGCTCATAACCGGGAGCACGGCTATCATGATAGTTTTATTTAACTCTGCAGAGTTTGTACCTCTTTACCCACGTGTTCGTGATTTCATCACCTTTCGGCGACTAAGAATCTCCCTTATGCCCATGACCCGTCGGTCACATTACACACTTCTGTTGGTGTGTGGCTAAGAGATCACAAAATAGCCTTTACAAAGGGATTACTAGCCTATTTAGACCCCACTGAGGTTTCACCGGTGGCGATGCCTCCAACTGAGCACATCTTCAACCAAGGGCCCCCTCTTGAGCCATTCGGATCCCAGGGTAGTCCCGCCAATCATCAACAAACCCAATCCGACTACCCCTTCTCCGAGCATCCACAATGGTCCAAACAGCACTAGCAAAGCCCAAATTAATCAGCTACGCCGCACCCATACTTGGCCTCGTGGTGGCACTGTAGTCCTGGCTTATTCTCGCATGAACCAGTCCTTAGATCTAGGGCAAGCAAACCACCATAACATCCAACCCAACCACATACCAGGCTTGCTTAGATCACCCATCGTATTGACCAGTTCACATTAACTATAATATCATTGATGCATAATTAAATGTGTAGTGTTGTTTGTCATCCCAATTAATTAAGCGAAGCAAAAAGGTAAAAAGCCCTTCCCGACTCTCTACCATATATTCCAGGTGACAAGGGTGGTCAAACAAAACTAGAAAACTTCCTACCATAGGATTCCCATCAATTTGACACAAGCATGCAGTTTGCAAACAAAACATTTATTTTAGAAACAGGATCAATATGCTACAAGGACACTTGCCTTGCTCCGACGGATAGGGTTGCTCAAGCGCTTCGAAATCTTGATTCTGAAAATCCTCGTACATGATCTCTTGAGCACTTCCCTCTACTTGTGATCATACATACAAGAAAATACATACCATTCAACATGATGCACACAAAATAATCAACATGCAATGACATGCATGCATGCAAGGATCAATTATTAATTAACTATGGTTGTTTATTAATTAGATGCAACTAGTTCATACGTGTTTATATGAGTTTACGGGGGTTTTAGGGTGGATTAATGCTGCTGAAAATAAAAATACGACGCAACTACGATCAATTTACGTCTATTAGATTCAATATGGTTGCTAAAATTTGCATCGGGAACATGGCCTACCGTAGATGCGATGGCTTCGATGATCGCGGGATGGGGACGATTCGTAGACGAAGTAGATGCGCAAGGTCCTCCGGCGGCGCGACGATGGCGACGCGATGGCAACGACGATCTCCGGCGGACGGCGGCGCCCTCCTCTTTTTCTTCCTCTTCTTCCCCTTTTTTTTCTTCCTTTTCTTCCCCTGGCGGCGCAGCTTTCTTGTGCCCTTCTTCTCTGTACCGGCGGCTAGGGCGTGTTTTGGAGCTAGGCGGCGGCGTCTCTGGGATCGTGGAAAAACTTATGGAACTACGGGTGCTTTTATAGGCGGCAGGACGCGCATCGATACCGACTCATACCGCGATTCGGGCGTCGGGCGGGCGTTGCGGTGCGGGACCGGGAATCGCGCGTGGGAGAATCGGGGCGGGAGCGCGGGAGTCGGCCGGCTCGGGCGGGATTCGGCGGGGTGGGCCAAGGCGCGGCACGGGGCAGGCGGGAGCGCTGGCGGCGCGGGAGCGCGGTCGCGCGCGGGAGGATCGGCTGTCACCGCTGGCTGGGCCGGTACGGCCTGGCCGGCGGGCAAGTGTTTTTTTCTTTTTTTTCTTTTCTCTTTTTTTATATATTATTATATTATTATTTATATTTTATTTATTTTATTTATCTTATTCATTTTATTCATTATATATATATATTTATTATTATATATAATTTATTTATATATACTTCTTTTTATATATTATTATTATTATTATTTATATTTATTCCCTAATACATGTTTTAGGCAATAATTATTATTTTCTTTTCTTCTTTTGCTACACCATATATGTATGGTTTATCATATTTCTTTTATTCTATTAATAATTAATGCCTGAACATGTATGCAATGCATGATGCGAAAAATTGAGGGTGTTACAAATAATATCATCCACATACACTTCGACGAATAATGAGTCATTGCCATGTTTAAGCACAAAAAGAGTTTTATCAACCTTGCCCATGGTAAACCCTTTTTCAAGTAAGAATGTTTTTAACCTATCATACCAAGCTCTAGGGGCTTGTTTGAGAACGTATAAGGCTTTGGACAGTTTGTAAACATGATTAGGAAAATCTGGATTTTCAAAACCCGGTGGTTGTTTGACATAAACCTCCTCATCTATGTAGCCATTAAGAAAAGCACTTTTAACATCCATTTGAAATATCTTAAAACCTTTAGATGCTGCAAAAGCTAACAAATTCTTATGGCTTCTAATCTAGCGACAGGAGCAAAAGTTTCATCAAAATCTAGACCTTCAACTTGAGTGAAACCTTGAGCAACCAACCTAGCCTTATTCCTAACCACAACCCCATCCTCACTTTGTTTATTTTTATATAACCATTTAGTTCCAATTAAAGTGTGACCTTGAGGTGGAGGTACAAGTTTCCAAACATTATTTCTTTCAAAATTTTCTAACTCCTCTTGCATGGCAATAATCCAAGATTCATTAGTGAGTGCGTGTGATATATCTTTGGGTTCAAAAGAAGCAACAAAAGCAGAATGAGCATAAGAGTTTGGATCGCAAAACCTGGACCGTGTGACTCGTTCGTGCAAGCTTCCAATCATCTGTTGTGGGGTATGATCATTGTAAAACCGTAGGGGAACAGATGTCTCACAAGCTTCTTCTTCTTCATGTTCATCACAAATCGATGAGCTTGTGGCTTGAGGATGAATTGAATCAGCATTGATGGTTGTCGGTGCTGGTTGAGAATTAACATCCGGAGCTAAACCAAAGTCTTTAGCTGCTGAATTTTCTGGCAGCAACTCCAAGTCTTCCTCATTTTCAATGAAAATGCTTTCCCCCTGCGGATATGGATCTGGACCTACAATGTTTGAGCTTGTACCTGGGCTAGATTCATCAAAAGACACTTCACAAGTCTCCACAATTTTGTTAGTGTCAAGTAAAAGCACACGGTAGCCTCTAGTATGAGATGGATAACCAAGAAACATGCCATCAATGGATCGAGGTTCAAATTTATCAAGATTACCATGTTTCTTAACAAAGCATTTGCAACCAAAGACCCGAAAGTGTGTAACACTAGGCCTATGTCCAAACTGAAGCTCATATGGTGTTTTACCTAACTTAGCACGCAAGAAAACACGGTTTGAGACATAATAAGCGGTTGCTAAAGCATCAGCCCAAAATTTCCTAGGAGTTTGATATTCATCAAGCATAGTCCTAGCCATCTCAACTAAGGTTCTGTTCTTTCTTTCTACAACACCGTTTTGTTGAGGTACATATGGGGAAGAAAGTTGATGATCTATTCCATTTTCAGCACAAAAGTGATCAAAAGATTGATTTTTAAATTCAGTTCCGTTATCACTTCTAATTGCCTTTAAAGATCTTGGGTGTTCAATTGATAATCTAAGAAATAAAGTCCTAAAGTGACTAAAAGCTTCATTCTTAGACGCCATAAAGTAAACCCATGAGTATCTAGAATAATCATCAACAATAACAAGAACATACCATTTACCTCCGAAGGATTGAACACGTGAAGGTCCTACGGTGTCAAGATGCAAAAGTTGACATGGTTCAGTTGACATGATCATTGTGGAGGAGTATGTGAACCTGCAACCATCTTAGGATGTCTACAAGAAGAGCACACAATTTATTTGTCCCCTTTAAGCTTAGGCAGCCCCCGTATGCGATCAAGAGCACTAACACGAGTTAGGTGATCAAAGCCTACGTGACCAAGTCTACGATGCCAAAAATATAAGTCCTTTGAATCATTAGCAACTAGAGACCTATGCTTAGAGGAAGACATATCAAAATCAGCTTTAAAAACTCTTCCAAACCGAGACATGTTAAAAATAAGCTCACTATTTTAACCTACAACTTTGCAGCAGTTTTTATTGAAAATAATTTCTAGATTTTCATCTAGCAATTGTGCAACAGAAAGCAAGTTGTATTTCAAATTTTTGACAAGTGCCACATCCTTCAAAGTGTAGTGATCATTTACTCTAACCGAACCCTTAGCAATTATAGGAGTTGAAGAATTATCGACAAAAGTAACATTCTCTACACGTGACACAAAAGAGAGGGAGGAGAACCAATCTTTGTTACCGGTCATGTGGCATGAGCAACCTGAATCCACAATCCAAATGTTATCCTTCCTCAAAAGTGTAACCTACATAGAAGCACAATACGTCGATGACTCAATGCTGGGGTTAGTCAAAAGGCATTTAGGAATCCAGTACTGAGTCACGCGACGTGCAGTAGGAAAAACACGCGAAAGCTGAGACAAAACAGCAGGTTTATGAGTCAAAGTTTGAGAATTTTTATACTTAACTACTGACCTATAAGGTGTTACTTGTGTAGCACAAAAATCAGTAGCTCCGGAGGCAAAAACAGAAGTTCCGGAGGTAAACTTTGAATGTTTTTGACTCAAAACAGCAGGTTGTACATTCGGTTCAATGTGTGCAGCAAATTTTGCATGAAAGTTATGAGATCTAGCAACCATTCTTTCTATTTTCTGTCGTTTAGCTATTCTATAACAGAAATCGATGACATGACCATCTCTACCACAGAAGGTACAATGAAATTTAACTTTGTGTTCATGTCTAGATTAGCAAACAATATTTTTATTTGAAACCGATTGAGACAACACTCCTGCAGATTTGAAAACCACTTCTTTTTGTTTAGGAACTGTTTGGATCAAACCACTTCCTAATGACTTTACAATTTTAGGTGGATGTGCCTTAGCATGAGCATGAGAATCAAAACCTAAACCAGTTTTATCATTGCAAGACTTGGAAGAATTCAGCAGTAAGTCTGGGTTCTTATTCCCATTACAAAACCGATCTAATGTCCTATGCATGTCGTCAAGTTTATTGGACAGATCAAGGCAATTTTCACATGAAGTTTTTCCTTTTAGTTTACAATTGGAACAAAATTTAACTTCATGAGAACGTAAAGCATTGTTCAATATAGAAATTTCATTCATAGCATCCTGTAGTTTCTTATCAAGATCATCACAAGTAGAACAATGCAAATCAATTGTAGAACAGCTAGCATCTTTCATGTTTTTATCATTAAGTGCAGCAATCTCTTTGTTCTTTTCAATTTCTAACTCAAGTTTATCAAGTGTTGAGGTGTGCGCACTTCTTAATGAGGACAATTGCTCATATATTAAATCACATGAGGAACATGCATCATCACTAGGAATCAAAGTTTTTAAACGGTTGATTTCAGATTCTAGTGATTCAATTTTAGCAGCACTATCCCTAAGCTTTTTGTCCTTTTTCTTAACAATAACAGTGGCACGAGAAATAGCATCACACATTTCTTCGCAAGTAGGACATACCTCTTCATTGTCGCTGTTGTGTTCTGCCTCCTCCATACTTGATCTTGACTTGCCCGCCATAAAGCACAAGTTTGCCAAATCATCTTCATCTTCATCACTTCCAATGTCCACGTCACTTGAACTAAACTCTTGAAGCGCGGTGATGAAACTGTTGATCATCTTGCGTCCTATGGTACCTTTCTTCTTCTTGTTGGAATTTCCAGAGGAGGTCCGGACCTTGCTTTGTTTTTCTTCCTGGGTGGTCGGACCGGAAAGGTTAGGGCATTCTGTACGGAAGTGTCCTGTTTTACCATATTCAAAACAGCGTTGAGGTCTGGAGCTTCCTCTCCTTCTAGTTCTCACATTTTGCAATGCTTTTGAGAATCTAGTAGAGATGAGTGCCAACTCCTCTTCTGGAATTCTTCGATCTGCTCCAGGGTTAGTGAGGACAACAAAGCAAGAGTATTGCAAGATGATGATTGGCCGGAGCTAGACATATCACGTTGTGAAACAAATGCAATAGACTTATTTGGGTTCTTACGTGCTAGGATGTCAATTTCATGAGTTTATAGTTTAGAATAGAGTACATCTAATGTAAGAGAACTCATGACAGTAGATTCACGAATAGATGTGACTTTCATCTCCCAAATTGACATATCTAATGCACTTAACAATTGCCTAGCATTTTCAGCATCTGAAAAATTAACATTGACACTACGCAAGTTGCTGAGAATTTTATTAAAGCGAGCAAAAAGGTCATCAATAGACTCACCGGGTTGCATCTCGAAGCGCATGTATTCTTTCTTGAACATGTCTTGCCTTACCTCTTTGATCGTGTTAGATCCTTCGTGGTAGTCACAAAGTGCTTTCCACACATCGTATGCAGATCGGAGGTGTGCAACACGGTCAAAGTCGCTTTGTGTTTATCCTTGTATGATCAAGTTCCGAGCCTTGTTGTTGTTGTCGACATCTCTTAGATTTGTAGCTGTAACTTGATCGTTTGATGGCACTTCGTAAGGCTTGTATACCTTCTCCCATATTGCAAAGCCTTGTGCCTGGATGAAAGCCTCCATGCGTGCCTTCCAAACCTGAAAATCAATACCAGCAAACACACAAGGTTTGGCGGAGTACTTCTCCATAATGATTAGTCAAAAACACGTGCAAATCACAAAGATTAGAGCACCATGGCTCTGATACCAATTTTAGGAGCAAAGAGCACGTGAAAAGCTACCAGATGGGGGTGAATGGTAGATTTAAAAATCTTACGCAGCGGAAACAATTAAACACCAACCCCTTCGGCAGAAAAGCGATCTCTTAAAGAAATCATGTGTGAGACTAATCTAAATGTGTTTCACTGTGACAAAAGTGATGGATATCAGAGAGAATCAAGTCACAAAGACAACACAAAAGGAATCACTCAAATCCGTCGAGAAAAACTCAAGCTATGATCGAAAGATCAAACAAGGTCAATCTGCCCTACCCAAGAAAAAAACAGTTCTAGAATGCTACAAAGGAACTCGTGTAGATCAGAAACCACAAATCCAATAACTGTGAAATTTTGACAGATGATAGATAATCAAGTTGTGAAGACAACCCAAAAAGAATCACGTCAATTGGATCTGTAAAACTCGAGTTATGATAAAACCACCGACGAAAGGTAGTGCTGTCCAGAAACTCGACGAGTAAAACTTGTCTGGAAAAAGTCGGACGAACAAGGCACAAAAGTTCCTTCAAACTACGAATTTTATTCAATAGAACATAAGAGGAACAGCCCCAAAGTCGTGCACCACGAGCTCTGGGCTCCCTTGCTTATATAACCAGCTCGAAAGCCAACTCAACTGAAATCAAGAACCTAATCCTACTCTGTTCACGAATCGTAACTTTCCATAACTGCTTAGGATTCTTCTATACGCAGATAGAAGCAATCTTAAGACTACCAAACACCATAGGAACGTATCCCATATTCCTAAATAATTCAAATTTGTGACCCACACGAAATCCTATCATAACCAACTCAAATATTTCCATATTTGAGTCAAACCCGACTCAGCCGCAGCCTAAGTCCATAACCTAGTCGGTTGAACCTTTCCGACCAACTCTTTACGTCCACATCTCTTCATCACGTCTCAGAACCATGTAGCCCCGTCCACGCACTCCTTTCACACGTGCAAACATCTTCCAATGACGTCCACGATACCTTCATATGCATTGTTCTTGATTCAATCATGCTGCGCAACCTCCTAATCAGCTCAACCACAATTCCTCCTGAATTTGGTTGTTGGAACCTCATCTCCTCCCTGAGACTAGTCCAATGGATCCCGTCACCAGCCATGTCTTGAACTCAAGCAACACCTGCACATGAATAAACAACCAATCCATACGAGCCCAAGTCCTTGACTTGACTCAAGTTAGTTCTGAACACAACACCTTACGTGAGAGCCTCACATAAGCATGTTGCAAAGCATAGCAAAACGATATCAGCCATATCATCCAAAACGCACAAAAAACATAGTAAAAGAATACTAAGCAAACTTTCCAAAAATGTAAAGCAAGTACAAAACATTGCAAATGAAAAGCAGAAGCACTGCGGTCAAGTTCCGAACCTTGCCAGAGCAACCCAAACCTTGAGCCGGAGCTAACAAAAGGTAGTAGAACCTAGCATCGGAGCTTACCAAAACTAGTACAACCAAGCTCCCGCCGGAGCTTACAAAACTAGCAGGACCTAGCGCTGGAGCTAACCAGAACTAGTCGGAACTAGTAAACCCAAAAGCCGGAGCTAGAAAAATCAACTCAGAGCTTAGCAAAAACACATTGGAGCTGACCAAAGCTAGTCGGACCTAGCATCGAACGTAACCGGAGCTACCCAAAACAAGCCAGAACTACCGTCAGACCTTGCTGTAGCTCAGAGCTAGAGTCGGACCTTGATAAAAAGATGTTTTGGTGATATTTAAAACTTTTATCATCAAAGCCAAGTGTATTCACTACAAGCCAATGTATTCAGCACACATAGGTCTTACAGACAGCTTCACGTGTCCAGAAGTTGTTGAGGCCTTAGCCTCCCGCAAGATCCAGCCCTGGTGTTGCCATGTGGGGCACAAAGAATGAGATAAAGACCTTCAAAAGGGATGAACTCCCAAGACACCACGTGTTAGGACGGGACCTCGCCCAACCTCAGGGGGGAGCTATTGAGGTGCCTGGAGCACCGAAACAAACACCCTTCCTCAGGGGAAAGAGCGGAGCTGCCAGGCGTCGCGAAGGACTGGGGCTAGCCTCCCCAGTGAGGACCTACCCCGATGCTGCCACATGTCTCGCAGCTCGCCTCAGACGGTGAGGTGAGGGAGTTAAAAGGTGGAGCGCTCTGCTCTGGTCAAACATTGTAGACCCGCAACCACCTCTGGCACACGACGTGGAGGAAGCCAACAGTCAGAGACCTCTGTGACCAATCACATCACAGTAAAGGCGCTTCAGACCTATCCCACTCAGCCAAGTGGGTAGCTTGCGGCAACAAGACAAGCTAACAGGACACCATCTGCAGCTGTCAGCAATGGCGTGTGGGTTACTGACAAGGGAGGCGGCAAGATGGCGAGTCTCCACTGACACCTAAGAGGAAGATTATGCGGGAAGCCTTAGATCTCTTAGGAGAAGATCGCCCCGGGACCACCAGTCAGGCCCCGGGACCCCACTTGTAAGGCATCCGACCTTGACTATAAAAGGCCCAAACCACCATCGCTACAAAGACAAGTCTTAGAATCCCCGATACACACACACTCGCATACACACTCACCAAGCAATACAATCCACCGTGGAGTAGGGTGTTAAGCTCCTTGCGGCCCGAACCACGTAAAAACTTGACTGTCTCATACTCTTCTTCTAGAACACAAGTTTGAGGCCTGAGCCCTGCCGAACAAGAACCTCCACGGGATGCTCCTTAGCAAATCCGGGGGAAGTGTCGCACTGACCCTTCAACAGCTTCAATCAGGGCTCAAGATCCCGACGGGGTTTTTGTTAGGAGATTACCAACACCTGCCGCTCAGCCTGCCAAACTGAGTGATGGGGGCAAGACCAGCACCCAAAGCTGGCAGTCTCGGTGGCATTGTTACCATGGCATCCACCAAGGATCGTAGGCGCTACAAGAAGCTTCAAGCAACCATGAGCACAAGATCCAAAAGCTCAAGTCAGCCCTGATGCATGGATCTTGGAGGTTTGGGACTACATGAAAAACAACGTCCTTCTTGAAGATGGTGTATTCGCTGAGCAAATTGTCAGATTAGATAAAAGATACACGTTGGTTGAAGGGGATCTCTACCAATGTGGCGCCAATGGCATTCTAATGCGGTGCATTTTCGGGAAGAAGATTGTGAACTCCTCGTAGAGATCCATGGAGGCGAGTGCGAGAAACACAGATCATTCCGTACGATAATCGGTAAGACCTTTCGGCATGGTTTTTTTTGGCCTATATCACTCCAGGATGCAGTCGAGCTGGTCAAGAAGTGTGAAGCGTGCCAGTTTCGTGCAAAGAAAATTCACACACCGGCGCAGTCACTACAGATGATTCCTCCCACGTGGCCATTTGCCGTGTGGGGGATTGACATTTTGGGACCTTTCCCAAAAGCCGTCAGAGGATACCAGTTTTTATTTGTCACCATCGACAAGTTCACGAAGTGGCCGGAAGCAACTCCACTTGTGACTATCAACTAGCAATCAGCCATCAAGTTCTTGAAGTCCATTGTCTGGAGATTTGGAGTTCCAAACAGAGTCATCACTGATAATGGAAGTGCAACTTTCCAAGAGTACAGTGAAGAACTCGGCATACAAGTTAGCTACGCATCAGTAGCTCATCCAGCAAGAAATGGCCAAGCTGAGAGAGCAAATGCAGAAATACTCAAGGGACTCAAGACACATACTTATGAGTGCTTGAAGTAACATGGTGCCAACTAGATTGAAGAGCTTCCGTCTGTGTAGTGGGCGAGTCGGACAACATCTGGCCGGGCAACTGGGGAGACACCCTTCTTCTTGGTGTACAGAGCTGAAGCAGTCCTTCCTCCGGATAGCACCATGGGTTCTCTCCGAGTCCGGACCTTCAACGAAGCCATGCAGGACCAGCTCTTGCGTGAAGACCTAGACCTCGTCGATGAGGCAAGGTGCCAAGTAGCTGTTCGAAATGCGTGCTACTGTCAGGCGCTCCAGCGCTATCACCAATAATATGTGCACAACCGGCAGTTGGAGGAAGGCAACCTGGTGCTGCGGAGAATACTTACTCGCGAAGGGATGCACAAACTTTCGCCCGGCTGGGAAGGTCCCTTTCGAGTCATCAAAGTTTCCCGTCTTGGATGCATTCGCTTGGCAACAAGGGATGGGATACCACTTCCCAATCCATGGAACATTGAGCACCTTCGTAAGTTCTACGCTTAGTCACACACAGGTGAGTCTGTATTTGTGTAAAATGTATTTCATAGAGTATATGAACAGAGCCGGGTTGGTCTTAGATCAAAAGCACACTTAACTTGGTCATGTACATTAGGTGTGTCTTTACCTTCCCTGGGTTAGTACAAGATGAATAACACACTTAACTTGGTCATGTACATTAAGTGTGTCCTTGTCTCCCCTGTTATTCAGACCTATAATGAAATACATTTGTTCAAGTAGACTCTACATGCATTAATTTTGCACAAGCTCATTATTTTTATCATCTTTTACCTTCTTGTCAATAGAAATGTTGTGCAATCCATTTGAAATTTAGTCCTAGAAGTTCATGTGATGTATAAGTTTTATTGGTAATCTTCAATCGGATCTTAGTATTGCTAGATGGCCTACTTGCCTGAAAACCAAAGCCAATGACAGGTCTGGAGTGCGCCATCGACTTAGCCTGGTCCAGCACTGTTGGTACCCTGGGAACCATACACCCCTTGAGATTACAAATATCTCAAGGGAATGTCATCTACTTGATTTGAAGACCTTCAGAGGCCCACATGTCAGACATAACCGGACCCGCTTCTCCAACATGGTTAGTCCCAGGGTCACCACGTGTACAATCAAACCAGAGCTACCGCCCACAAGGGGGAAGCTCCGGGCTATGCACCGAAATGGCACCCCCGGACCTAACCCCAGACCGAGGGAAGCTCCAAAACTGACACGTGTCAGGTGGCACCGGACCTATCTGTTCCCCACAGTGTGCTCCGGTGCTGCCATGTGTCCAACCGTCGGATCTTCAACCTCTAACCTCCGGAAGACTCCACAACGGCTCCGGATCTTCAAAGGGGAATCAAGGACTTCAAGACCCGATTGAGTGTCATTAATACTATATTAATGACACACGATCGGACGACCTTAATTACTAGTAACGGTGTTGTCAAAGCCCATAACTCGGTCATTAAGGGCAATTAAACGTGTTGATTGTGTATGAATATCAGTAACTACCAGAGCCACATGTCGGGCCAGGCTAACTTGTAACGGCCTTCCCTTGTGCTATAAAAGGACAGGCCGACTATACATAGAGAGGACCCCCCCCCCCCCCCCCCGAAAAGGCGCTCACCCTACACTCTCAACTGACGTTGAGTTCATACATCCAATACAGCACCAACACATCCCGTGGAGTAGGTATTACGCTCAGGCGGCCCGAACCACGTAAATCTTCGTGTCCCTTGTGTCACATAACACCTCACCTTCTTGAATCACTGCGCGCCCATACCGAACCTCAAACTCCTCTAACACTTTAGTAGTGTCGGGAGATCTGCCGGATCAAAACCACCGACAGTTGGCACGCCAGGTAGGGGGCTGCGCCTGAGATTTCAAGAATGGTGAACTCAGCCGCTGGATCATCCAATGGTCATCCCGTTGTTCAAGCTGTTGGGGGCAATCCCACCAATATGCAGCCACCAGCAGGAACCACGGTTCCAGCAGGAGTCACACTTCCACCACCGTCGCCTCCACCAGCAAATCAAGCTGGTCAGCGCGATGGTGCACCGGCATCAATCACTGCGTCGGCGAATCTTGACAACCCGGAACACGCGCTTCATGCAGCACGTGCTCTCCTTCAACGCCTACCACCTCCGGATGCATCCCGGGATGCCATGGAGCAGTGGAGGGTGGATTTGGAACATTTGGTTGCAGCAGCAGCCGACCGCATCAGCAACCAGGGTCCTCCTCCTTCAGGACGGGCCCCGTCGCAGCGACGGACCTTGTCTGGCAGACTTGGTCCACACGATTCCAACAACAGGAGACGTGTTGCGTCACAGCAGGTGACGTCGTTGCCCTCCGGGGCACGACGCACTCACACGATATCAAGGTTTTCAACTCATGACCTCCGGGCGGAGCTTGATCGCCGATATCGCCAACAAGACGGCCGAGTCCATATTGAGCGTGCTCGTGAAAGACGAGAAGCTCAAGACATTCCTGCTCCTGAAGGAGTAGGAGGAGGCTGTTTAGCCCTGGCCATGCATCTGCGTATGGTCAGGTGACAACAGAAATTTCGGCCTCACCTGCCGGAGAAGTTTGACGGGACCGTTAATCCCGTCGAATTTCTTCAGATTTACTCCACTGCTATCCTGGCAGCTGGAGGAAATGAGGCTGTAATGGCCAATTATTTTCCAGTGGCTTTAACTGGGACCGCCAAGTCCTGGTTTATGAGTCTTCCACCCAACTCCATCAACAGTTGGGAGGAGTTGTGCCGGCAGTTCACTGCCAACTTTGGGAGTTCATACACCCGACCAGGCACCAAACTGGACCTTTTTGCAGTTGTGCAAAATGGAGGAGAATCATTGCGATCATTCTTCCAGAGATTCTCTCAGGTACGAAACACTATCCCTTCTATCTCTAGCGCTTCTGTCATTGTGGCATTTAGACAGGGCGTGCGGGATAAGAAGATGTTGGAGAAACTGGCGATCAAGGAGATCACCAGTGTAACGGAACTCTTCAGCTTGGCCGACAAATGTGCCAGAGCTGCGGAGGGCTGTGAAATGCACTCCAAACCACCTCCGGAGTATCACAAGAAATCCTCCAAAGGAGAAGCCGCTACCTCCGGGAGTGGCAAGAAGAAGAAAAAGACCAACGACAAGAAGAAGCCGTCGGCCGATGCATCCAATGCTGCAGCTGCTGCAGCTCCGGGTGGCCAGGGGCCATGCCCCGAGAAGCGACCTCGACCATCTTCTGAGGATGGTGGCAAACCCAAGGTGTTGTGTCCAATTCACAAAACGGACATCCACAGTTTGGAAGACTGCCGGGAGGTCCAAAACCTTGCTGAGTGCTACAACAACCGCCGGGAAGAAGCTCCTTTCCGACAGAGGGGAGGAAAACAAAAAGTTGATGAAGCTCCGGCTGAAGAGGAGTTAGGTTTTCAGGATCCTAAAAAGGTCCTGAAGGCCGTCTACACCTCAGTCGATGATGATTCTGACGTCTCTGACAACGAGTGTCGGAAAACCATGAACACCATTTTTGGTGGATCATGGGACATCACCTCCCGCCGCGTCCTCAAGACTATGCGTCGGGACATGGCTGCTGTAGCTCCTACAGCCAGGGTGGAGCCTCATCGGAAGTGGATGGATACAACCATCACTTTTGATGCTTCGGACTGCCCTCGAAGCATGGTTGGAGCAGGTAAGTTACCTTTGATGGTATCTCCTACCATCAATAACATCCAGCTCCACCATGTCATGGTAGACGGAGGTTCGGGGCTCAACCTCATAAGCTTCGAAGCTTTTACCAAGCTTCAGCTCCGACCTTCGGATCTCCACCCCTCCCGACCTTTCTCCGGAGTAGGTCCGGGAGCCATTACCCCACTTGGTGCTATTACCCTCCGCGTTACCTTCGGGACCCGGGAGAAGTATCGCACCGAGAAGTTGGTCTTTGACGTTGCTCAAATCAACTTACCCTTCAACGCCATCTTGGGTAGACCTGCCTTGTACAAATTCATGGCAGCTGCTCATTATGGTTACCTGGTGTTAAAGATGCCAACACCAGTAAGCGTTCTCCGGATCCGCGGAGATCGCACTGCCAGAGTAACTACTCTAGAAGAACTCCATGCGCTTACTACGGCGCAAGCGGAGGACTCGAGACAAGAGCAAGCTCCAAAACCCTCGAGCATTCATCAGCGAGGCTCGACTTCTGCACCCAGTGTGCAGCCAAGCGACGACACCGACATTCCCGTCAAAGTCGTCCAAATCGGTTTCGATGCCGCTCAGACCACCCGTATATCAGGGGGATTGAACGACAAATAGTAACTCGTGCTCATCGCTTTCCTCCGGGCTAATGTCGACGTGTTTTCCTGGCAACCATCACAAATGCCTGAGATCCCCAGGGAAGTGATTGAGCACAATCTGAAGATCTACCCAAACGCACGGCCCGTGCATCAGAAGCCTCGGAAGTAATCAGTGGAGCAACAGAACTTCATTCGACAAGAAGTGAAGAAGTTGCTCGAAGCTGGATTCATCCGAGAAGTCTTCCATCCAAAATGGCTGGCAAACCGAGTCGTTGTGCCCAAGGCCAGCGGGAAGCTTCGGATGTGTATCGACTACACAACACTAAATAAGACATGCCATTTGGTCTCAAGAATGCAGCTTCAACCTTTGTACGAGCTATGTACAAAACCTTTGAAGAACTTATTAGAGACATAGTGGAAGTGTACGTCGATGACATTGTGGTCAAGGTAAAGAACAAGGAGTCACTTCTTGACACCTTGCAGGCTGTCTTCGACAAGCTGCGGGTCACCGCACAAAGCTAAACCCAAACAAGTGTGTCTTCGGAGTTTGCTCCGGAAAACTTCTTGGTTTCCTGGTAAGTCACCGGGGCATAGAAGCTAATCCGGTGAAGATCAAGGCCATTGAAGACATGAGGCCACCAGCCCGCATCAAAGATGTCCAAAAGCTAACTGGATGTCTAACAGCCCTCAGCCGGTTCATTTCAAGACTGGCGGAACGGGCACTTCCCTTCTTCAAGTTATTGAGGAAGTCCGGACCATTCCAATGGTCTGAAGAAGCAGAAAAGGTGTTCCAGGAGCTAAAACAGCTCCTCACCACCCTACCAACTCTGGTAGCTCCGAACCCTGGTGAGCCTTTGCTGCTTTACATTTCAGCCACTGACGAAGTCGTCAGTATGGTCCTGGTTGCGGAGAGACCAGAACTATCCCATACTCAGGAGTCCAGACCCGTACGGGAGGGTCCGGAGGTTCCTGAAAGCGAGTCTGGGTCCCAGCTCCCAGACTTGATTCCACAGGAAGTTACTTCAGAAGACCCAGACCCCTCCGGGAGGGTCCAGGTCGCTTCTGAAGAAGCTCCGGGTTCCTCCAGCAAGGACCCGGAGGTCCCCGAAGAAAATTCGGATCCCTCCGGGAGGATCTGGGTCAATGAAGAGGAAGCTCCGGGCCCCTCTGGGAGGGTCCGGACCATTCAGCGCCCAGTGTACTTCATCAGTGAAGTACTTCATGATGCCAAGACTCGATACCTGGAGGTGCATAAGCTGCTCTATGCAGTCCTTATTGCCTCCAGGAAGCATCGCCATTACTTCCAAGCTCACAAAATCTCAGTGGTGACTTCTTACCCACTTCGAGCAATCTTTCATAATCCCAATTCAACTGGGAATATTGCAAAGTGGGCAGCGGAATTAGCCGAATTCGATCTCGAATTCATTTCAAGACAAGCAGTCAAGAGTCAAGCATTGGCAGATTTCGTGGCAGAATGGACTCCCTCTCCATCAAACCCTGGGGGCCCCAGCGAGCAAAAGCCAGAACACAAGGCTCCGATCTTCACCGAGCCTCACTGGACCCTCTACTTTGACGGCTCCATGCAAAAGCAAGGGGCCGGAGCTGGAATCCTTCTCCTCGCACCAACCGGGGAGAAGGTAAAATACATGGTACACCTTGACTTCAAGGCGACCAACAACATGGCAGAGTATGAAGCACTCATTTACGGACTAAAGGTGGCACTATCATACGGTGTTAAGTAGCTGCTGGTTAAGGGAGATTCAAAGCTCATCATTAAGCAAGTGAAGGGTGAATGCTCCTACAACAATCTTCAGCTAGCTGCTTACCTCCTTGAAGTCCAGAGGCTTCAGAAGGACTTCGAAGTCCTAGACCTCCACCATGTCCAGCGTGCCCACAACGCTGAAGCTGACGAACTCTCGACAAAAGCGTCAATTGGAGCTCTGGCTCCTAACGGAACTTTTGTCCGGAGGTTGTCAAAACCCACAGCTCAGCCTGCCGAACTGAGCGAAGGGGGCGAGATCAACATCCCGAAGCTGACGGTCCCGATGGCCCTGTTACCATGGCAGCCATCAAGGGTTGTAGGTGCTGCCAGAAGCTCCGAGCAACCCAGCACGCAAGACTCAAATGCTCAAGTTAGCTCCGATGCATGGATCTCGGAGATCCGGAGCTACTTGAAAGACAACATCCTTCCTGACAATGATGTATCCGCTGACCGGGTAGTCAGATTGGCTAAAAGATACACGTTGGTAGAAGGGGATCTCTACCGGCGCGGTGCCAACGGCATCCTAATGCGGTGCATCACAAGGTATGAAGGTTGCGAGCTCCTCGCAGAAATCCATGGAGGCGAATGTGGGAACCACGCGTCTTCCCGCACGCTGGTTGGTAAAGCCTTTCGGCATGGCTTCTACTGGCCTACAGCACTCCAGGATGCAACTGAGCTGGTGAAGAAATGTGAAGCATGCCAATTTCATGCAAAGCAAATTCACACACGGGCTCAGCCTCTACAAATGATACCTCCCACATGGCCTTCGCTGTGTGGGGGATGG
The DNA here is from genome assembly GCA_036927565.1 of Tuctoria greenei. Lineage (NCBI taxonomy): Eukaryota > Viridiplantae > Streptophyta > Magnoliopsida > Poales > Poaceae > Tuctoria > Tuctoria greenei. The sequence goes on along the minus strand of JAYESD010000005.1, from coordinate 78,412,019 downwards.
ACATCTTGGGACCATTCCCATGAGCTGTCGGAAGTTACAAGTTCCTGTACGTTGCCATTGACAAGTTCACCAAGTGGCCGGAAGCAACTCCAGTTGTGACAATTAACAAGCAGTCTGCTATCAACTTTTTGCACTCCATTGTATGCAGATTTGGAGTCCCAAACAAAATCATCACTGATAATGGGACCCAATTCACAAGCTCTGCATTTCGAGGATATTGCGAAGACCTCGGCATTCAAGTTTGCTACGCCTCCGTAGCTCAGCCGACAAACAATGGCCAGGCCGAGAGAGCAAATGCTGGAATCCTTAAAGGACTCAAAACACGCACTTATGAGCATTTGAAAAAACATGGAGCCAACTGGATCGAAGAGCTTCTGCCCACTCTATGGGCCAACAGGACAACTCCAAACCGGTCAACTGGAGAGACACCATTCTTCCTGGTGTACGGAGCTGAAGCAATCCTTCCTCCGGAAATCACCTTGGGGTCACTCCGGGTCCGGACCTTCGACGAAGCCACGCAGGACCAGCTCCGGCATGAAGACCTAGACCTCCTTGAGGAGGGAAGGTGCCAAGCAGCTGTTCGGAATGCTCGATACCGTCAAGCCCTTCGGCGCTATTATCAGTGGCATGTACACAACCGACAGCTCGAGGAAGGCAATCTGGTGCTACGGAGAATACAATCTAGAGAAGGGTTAAACAAACTCTCCCCCAGCTGGGATGGACCTTTCCGAGTGATTAAAGTATCCCGTCCCGGAAGAGTTCGCTTGGCTACCGAGGATGGGACACCTCTCCCAAATCCTTAGAACATTGAGCACCTCCGTAAGTTCTACACTTAATATCACGGAGGTGAGTCTGTAGTAACTTGAGGTGTATGTTATAGAGTCATTGTACAGAGTCGGGTAGTTCCTCCAGGAGAACAGCGGGACCTTTCCCGGAAGGTCTGCAGAGTTCATGCAACACTTGTCACAGTCTTAGGACTAAAAGTGTAGCTAGCTACCCTCGGTCAAACGAGAAATGAAACACGCTTAGCCTGGTTCCGTACCCTAGGAGTGTACTTGTTTCCCCTGTACCTCGGACCTACAATGAAAGACATCTTCATGTGAAACAGACTCCACGTGCATTTATTTTGTACAGGCTCAACATTTTTTATTTTTCTCTTTCTTGTCTATAACAAAGTTGTGCAATTCTTAAAAAATTTTAGTCCGACCGGTTCATGTACAATTCGAGTTGTATTGTCAATTCTTTTGGATTCAAATATTTTTTATGGCTCACTCGCCTGAATGCCGCCAAGCCAATCTAGGGCCGGAGTGTGCTATTGGCTTAGCCTGGTCAAGCACCCTAAGTACGCCACTCTACCTACACCCCGGCAGGCCGAAGTAAGGTGGGTCCAAGTACAATTGGATCTAGAAGAAAAGACAACTCATTCGGTTGTATTCAGAATCGCGTTTGACCTAAAATTTTCTTGAGAATCGTAAGCCACGACGAAGTTATAGGCAAGGAACGAATTTTACTATTTTTCTTGTCTTCAGTGTGCAGGAAAAATAAAAAATCCACGTTGATGGAGAAAAGCCGGAGCTAACAAAGCTATGACTCCCCTAGGTGGCTTGTAATCGATGTTAAGCATTGAAAACGAGCATCACCGGAGCAACCAAGCTCCGGCAAAGCTAGGGGGGCCAGCCGTTGACGCTAAATAAAAGATGGTGAGAAGACCCCACATGTGGAGTCTGCTGCCGACAAACTACACGTTGGTAAAGGTCATTGCCGGAGCTACTAAGCTCCGACACCCCAGAGGCCTAACTATCGATGCTCTACGCATTGATAGGGACTATTGCCGGAGCTTCTAAGCTCCGACGATAGTCAATGCCGGAGCTTCTAAGCTCCGACAACCCCAGGGGGCCTTCACTATCGAAGATTTCGGACCTACACTCTACAAGTTCGAAGCAAATGAGTCTTCAACAAAACACAATATCCTCTTGGTACATGTTCACAATCAAATTGTGTACATCTACCAGGGGGCCAAGTGAAGACAAAAGTGTTGAAGACAAAAAATGAAATTCACAAAAATTTGGGGATTTCATTCATCTGGAGACAAGGGATTACAAAATTGAGGAAGAAAAAGAGAGAATACAAGTGGGAGCTACAGAGATGGTCCTAGACCCTATGGAAGAACTGGGCGACCTTCTGAGCAACCTCCGACACGTTGGCTCGGGCGGCTTCACCTTCTCCTTCGACGGGACCTTCAAGCACCGGGTCCAGAGGGAATTGGGGATTCCGGCTGGTGTAGCACGTCAGCACATACTCTGCGACGTTCTTCGCCAGGGATTGCCCCTCAACCTCCAATTGGTCCGCAATGATGTCGCCCACCTTGGAGAGTTTGCTATCCGCCGAGCTCAACGCTTGCAACGCCAGGTCTGGCTCCATCTCCGGATCATCTGGACGCACGGGACTGAAGCCCATCGGTGTCATCGCGTCGTTGGCTTTGCTCAGGAACTCCCAAACCTGTAGGGAGTCCACCGTCCTCAAACCCTTCAGTTCTTCCAAGGATCTTTTGGCCGCCGCCAGTTCAGAATTCTCACGAGCAAGGCGCTCAACCTCTTTGGCATTTTGCTGAATCTTTTTAGCAACCTGCTTCTCGAGTTTGCCGAGCTCCTCCTCCCGGAGGTAAACCTTGTTCCGGCGATCGACCAGGTCCTTCTCCCGGCCCCTAACTTTCTTCTCCCTGGCAGCGAGGGAACACTCTTGCTGGTAGAGTTCCTGCCCTCGCACCCAGGCCTTCTCCTCCTCCTCAAGGCAACGCTCCTCCAACTTTTTGGTGCGTTCCTTGAGACCCTTGTCAACCAGAGCCACCTTTTTGGCGAGCTCCTCCTCCCTCCTCAAGACGTCATCCCGCTGCTCTAGGAGTTTTTGCTCTTCATCTTCGAGCCTCTTCTCCCTCTCCTCAAGTGCCTCCCGACGCTTAATGAGAGTAGTGTTAATGGCTTCAAGCCTTTCTTGGCGTTCATCAGCCGCACTATTAGCTGCCTTGGTCTGCTCATAAATGGCCCGGGATTGAGCGTCGAGGGCGCGAGTCAAGCTCTCCCTGTCATCCAATAATTTGCCCCAGTACTCCAGGCGGACCTTCTCCTGCTTGATCCATTCCTTGTCATCAGCCAGCCTCGACTGCGCCAGCTTGGTCTCGAAGTAGAGCCGGTTAGCCACCGCCTAAGGGTTTGGCGCTCCTCTTCAAGAGCCTTGCTGTCATGGTAGAATGCCAGCTGAACTTGACGCAGGCTGGAGCAAGCGTTGTCAATGGACAACAACAGGGGAATGGGTTCCGGACCTGCTGGGGTCTCCTCCGCTGGTTCCAGCGGGTTCTTGCATACAAAAATTGGGTCCCACTCCACAAGAGTGGTCCCCTGCGCCTCCACGACACTAGGGACGTCCTCTGGGATAGCCTCAGTTGCCGCTGAGGAGGGTCCTGCAGAAGAAGTTCCGACCTTCGGAAGTGGTTCCGAAGGCCCTGCCGCCAGGTCTTCATTTGCCCCCTCAGGCAGGGGGGCAGCGACTTCATCTGGGCACCCTGGCCCAGCAGCAGGCACTTTCGCCATCATCCCTTCCGGAGCAGGGGAAACTTCAGGCTCCGGCCTGGACTCCTTCGCTGGTGGCTCGGGTGTTGGCACCTCGACCATCATTGGTTCGAGTGCCGAGGCCTCCGCAATAACCGGCCCTGCGGCCGGAGCTTCAACCTCAACCGGCTCAAGCGCCGGAAGGTCTTCAACTACAACCGGCTCTGCAGCCGGAGCTTCGGAGGTAGCCGGCACAACCGCCGGAGTTTCCTCTACATCCGACTCACTTGCTGGGACTTCAAAAACCTCCGGCTCAATTGTCGGGGCTTCGACAATTTCCGGCTCTGGGGCCGGAATTATTGCTTCCTCCGGCTCAACTGTCGGAGCTTCCATCATCTCAGCACAAATACACGGAGCTTCAACCTCCGGGGCAGGTGCCGCTGACGCATCTTCTCTCCCATGGTCCGGCGCTACCACAGGAGTCTCGGGGGATGAGTCGAGATCCATGACCACGACAGCTGGCGCCGGAGCTGCCGCGGCTTCAGCCACCACTTGGGGCGGCATCGGGACAGGAGCAGAGGCTTCCGCCCTCACAGCTTCAGCTGTTGTGGCTGAGGGTGGAGCCTCACTCCTCTTCTTGGGAACGCTGCAGATGATGGATGAAGAAACTTAAAAAACAGTTACTACAATAAAACAACTATCTCAGGTAAAGATTAAAAATTACCTCGGGAGGCTTCCGGACCAGCTTGCGCAGAACCTCTTTCCCGGGCGTTCTGGGCTAACCATAGCCGCCGTCGGCGTGGACGCTCCGAAAGGCCCCCCGGAACTCGTTGCAGCCACGGGCATTTCCTTAGTCGAGGTCCTTCTCGACCGGGAAGGACCTCCGGACCTAGAGGCCTCAACTGGCCCTGGTGATGGAGTCGCATGCCCGGAGCTAGCACCCCAGGAAGACGCTGCTGCGGGTACAGTCGCCGCAGTTGAAGAAGACCTCCCCCTCCAGGGAGATGGAGCTGATGCAGAGGTTGCAGGCCTGACGGACCTTCCGTTGGCATGCTGCAACTTCCTTTTCTGGCTCAAGGGTTCGTCCGCCGGCTCCTTGCCCTTGCCGACGACTTCGATCCTTGGCTTCGGGGCAGGGTCGGAGCCACCTTCGAAAGCCCCAGGGATCACCACCCTGGAGGTCAATCTTCTCTCGACGACACCAAGGTCGTCAAGCACCGGCATCGTCCGTCGGAGCTCCCTGCTAAACTCTACTTCCACGTTCAGAGGGAGAAAGGCTGATGGCGGGGTCAAGTCATCACCCGCGACTTCGATGTCATGCTGGAACTTCTTGAGATGAAACTCCAAGGTTGCCCCCGCCATGTTGGACTTCAGTCCGGTCTCGACCCGGTCGTCGTCCATCACGCTGTTGAGGGCCCAAGCGAGTTTTTCTCTCCTCTTTAGCGGTGCCCACCTGTTGACCAGGAAATTGCAAAATACCGCCTAAGAAGTTAACCCTCCCTCCACGCAATGGCGGATCCTGGTCAGAGCAGGGTTGAAGGTATCTGGCAGCACAGGAGCTTCACTCCAGACTGCAGTGTCAATGTTGGGGAGGCCTTCGGGCAGCTCCAGCTTCTCGTGCTCCTCCACCCGGATGACTATCCAGTCCTTCTTCCAGTCATCCCACTTTCCAGAGGGAAACGACCGGAGGTACTTGAATGGGCACTTCTTGCGCTTCACGAAGTAGTAGAAGCCAAGGTACTCATTACTCCTACCGGTGGTATGGACGGTGAAGAAGGTCCGGAAAAGTTCAATGCAGGGGGGGATGCCCACCCACATTTCACATAAGTGGACGAAGATAGACACAAGAAGAATGGAGTGGGGGCCAAGGTGGTACAGCTGCAGACCATAAAAGTCTAGCAGCATCAAGAAAAAGGAGGAAAAAGGTGGGATCAACCCCACCATGGCGTACGAAGAGAAGTACACCATCTCGTCGGCATGCTCCTTCTCGAACGGGAGCTCTCCTCCGGCGCGGACCAGATGGTTGAAGAAGTCCAGGGACCATCCCATGAGGGCCCGGACCTTCTTCAGGTCATCTTCGGTCTTCAAACGGCCCTCGTGGAGACCCAACTCCATCGCGGCACAGCAAGGCAAGAGAGGAAAAAGCAAGCACAAGTTGGGAGTTTGAGCGCAAGATCAGATGAGAGGCGTAAAGAACCCCAGACGGTGCGCGCTTTCCTTCTTAAGTAAGCCCTCGCAACGCTTGGATGGAAATTGCAAGGAAGTCGAAGATACTACTCAAAAATCCTACCCTGCCGATAACAAGAGGGCCTGGGACCACCCTGATGATCAAGTCGAGGTTCTTACCCAGGCGAATGGTTGTCATCATGAGGCGGGAAGCCCAAAGGCGGCGGCCTGACAAGGCGTGCGAAACCGGTATGATTTTCGTATCGGGAACCGGCGACCTTCAATTGCGTGAGATCTGCACGCCAAAGATCTCATTTGCCGCACACGGGATATGCCACGCGGCGAGGATTTAACTCCAAACTATCGCCAACGGCACATCCGAAGACCTTTGAAGTTCAAAAGTCGAAGGATGGGCCCACCTCCGGCGGAATGACCTAACCCAAGGGATCTTCACTAGAGGTGGGCCCAGGGGGCCACTGTCGGTACCTTGGGAACCGTACACCCCTTGAGATTAAAAAGATCTCAAGGCAATGTCATCTACTTGATTTGAACACCTTCGGAGGCCCACATGTCAGACATAACCGGACCCACTTCTCCAACATGGTTAGTCCCTGGGTCGCCACGTGTACTATCAAACCGGAGCTACCGCCCACAAGGGGGAAGCTCCGAGCTATGTACCGAAATGGCACCCCCTGACCTAACCCCATACCAAGGGAAGCTCCGGAACTGACACGTGTCAGGTGGCACCGGACCTATCTGTTCCCCACAGTGTGCTCCAGCGCTACCACGTGTCCAACCGTCGGATCTTCAACCTCTAACCTCCGGAAGACTCCACAACGGCTCTGGATCTTCAAAGGGGAATCAAGGACTTCAAGACCTGATTAAGTGTCATTAATACTATATTAATGACACATGATCGGACGACCTTAATTACCAGTAACGGTGCTGTCAAAGCCCATAACTCGGTCATTAAGGGCAATTAAACGTGTTGAATGTGTATCAATATCAGTAACCGCCAGGGCCACATGTCGGGCCAGGCTAACTTGTAACGGTCTGCCCTTGTACTATAAAAGGACACGCCGACGATACATAGAGAGGACCCCCCCCCCCTCCCGAAAAGGCGCTCACCCTACACTCTCAACTGACGTTGAGTTCATACATCCAATACAACACCAACACATCCTGTGGAGTAGGGTATTACGCTCAAGCGGCCTGAACCACGTAAATCTTCGTGTCCCTTGTGTCACTTAACACCTCACCTTCTTGAATCTACACGCGCCCATACCGAACCTCAAACTCCTCTAACACTTTAGTAGTGTCGGAAGATCTGCTGGATCAAAACCACCGACAAGCACCCTAAGTATGCCACTCTACCTATTCTGATGGGTCTCAGTAAGGCAGGTCTGGAAAGCATTCAGACATAAGGAAGTTTAATCAATATACTTATGTTGTCACTGTGAGTTTGTTAGGATCTAAAATTCAAAGAAGGATAATAAGCCGCAAATGAGCTATAGGGAAGAGGACGAATTTAACTATTTTTCTTTTCCCTCATGCACAGGAAAAATGAACAATTGACGACATTCTTCACGGGCGATGGGGGATGCTGTTAGAGCACTAAGACCCGACAACTCCCAGGGGGCCCGCCGTCGACGTTTCATGCCTTAACAGAGGGCGATGTCGAAGCAAACAAGCTCCGACAACCCCAAGGGGGCCTGTCATCGATGTTTTGTGCGTTGACAGTGGGCGCCGTTGAAGCAAACAATCTCCGACAACCCCCAGGGGGCCCGCTGTCGATGTTTTACGCGTTGACCGTGAGCGCTGTCGAAGCATCAAGCTCTGACAGCCCCCAAGGGGCCCGCCGTCGATGTTTTATGCATTTACAGTTGGTGCCGTCAAAGCCACAAGCTCCGACAACTCCTAGGGGCCCTGCCGTAATGTCTCATTCATTGAAAGTGGGTGCTATCGAAGCAAACAAGCTCCAACAACCCCCAGTGATGAGATCATGCACATTATTATTGCACCTACAAACATGACACAATATTTATTTGTTTGGGATCCTGGCTCAAGTGAATGTGCACTCTTATTTGATGGACAAGATCAAGATGGTGCACTATGTCGTCCACCACCTTGGCCTCCTCCATTCATGCATACAAGAAGATTTGATGGCGTTGCACATTTGGACCAACACATGAGAGGAGACGAACTTGAATCGAGGAAGACTCCAATTCAAGAAGGGGAGGATGATGAGGACATCACTTCTATGGATACAAACAACACTCCATTGAACATACAAGATGCAATCAATAGAGTTCATACACAACTATTAATTTCAGAGGTGAACTCATTCTTATATATTTCCTTATATGTTTTTGAGCATAAATTGCTACTTAATGATTTATTTGTGATTAGGATCCATGGAGAGGTTCAAGGAGTACTTGGAGGGAGTATTAGGGACGTGGAAGACCAGAGAATTCGTTCAAAGAAGATGGAAACCGAACCAAACTCCAAATCGTATCCAACTCGGAGTCCAGGAGCAGTACGTACTAAAACGGATGCCCAGGACGCATACGAACTCCGTTTTGGACGTTCTACATATGCACGGAAAGGGGAGAGGATAACCTTTCCAATGGACCGGTCTCATGTCAAAATTCCTTCGGAGTAGTTGGGAATCGTCGAAACAAAATCAAGTACAGAATCTGTCAGGGTGTTGCGCCACCGTATTGGGCCATTGGGCCTTGTATCAAGTCTAAGTCCATTATTTTCGTGTGTTAGGGTTAGGTCACGACCCCAACACCCACTTGGACGTCCTCCCACCTATATATACTCCATAGTAGCCGCCATGAACAATTGGGTTTTTCCTAGATCAATAATATCGCCGTTCTTCGGTTTGTGAGATCCCAACTTCGCGATTTCAGATCGTGTCTACCTTGTTCTTGCTTGTGTTCTCGGTTGCACTTGCAGGGATGAGCCTTCTTGGCGAGGTCAATCGTGTGCAGCACGGTTGATAACCAACGGAGCAGTGGTGTAGTGATTGCAGGGGTTGTTCGTGTTCTACTCGAGAGCCTCGGATCATCAACGTCGAGATCTCCACATCAATCGACTTATCCATTACCTTTCGAAAGATCGGGACTCATCAATTTCCTATCAATTGGTATCAGATTTCCAGGTTGACCGTTAGGTAATTCATCTATCCATTACATTAGTTTTGTTTTTCATACCTAGAGTCCAAAAAAAAAGTCACAAAAAAAACTTGTAGTTTAGTAGATCTGTTCATTACTTTGTCCAAACCACATTGAGCCTTTGCAACTTTGTTATTCAGTTTGGTTTTGTTGAGTTTGTGTCCGTTGTTGAGTCATATTGCTGGTTTAGAAAGTGCTTTTGGTCTTAGTTTGAGTTTTGCATTGTGTGATTCATCCTTTTGAATCACGTCATCACGTCCAGATTAGATTCACCTCTGTCCAGTTTGGTATTTTCATCATATCTCGCACATACGAACTCGGATTTTGGTGTTCTTGTACTTTCTGGGAAGCTTAAGAAGTGCTCCATAACTTTCGTATTCATCATTTTCCCAGAAAATATAGTTATCGATGTCTAAATTGCATTAGATCCGAATCTGTTATTGACCTAAAAATTCTGAACAGTCTGTATTTCGGGGTCAGTATCTCCTATTGTTCTTTTCCAAAATAGGTCTTCCATATATTGAAATTAAAGAGGAGAGATATATCTACGATCTTGCTGTTCTAAGTTTTCCAATTTAGAGCATATAAGTGTGCCTATTTGTCCTTGGAAAATTGAGCAGAAAATCTGCGACAGACACACGAGATATCTTGGGTTGATTTTCATTGTGTTCTTCCCTTGCAGCACATTCTGAAAAAAAAGGAAGAAAAAAGAAAAAGGCAAGGGCAAAACAAGAAACAAAAGCCGCACAAAAAAAGAGGAAAAAAAACAACAAAAAAACAGAAGTGCTTGCATTCTTTGTGTCATCTAGTTTTGTCTCATGTCTTGCTAGATTGAACTACTAGGAACACATTTAGACCAGCAACTTTGACAAATACTTTGGACACTTATTCAACTTTACTATCTGATTTCATTGTTACTAATCCTTGCTACATAGAAAGTGCCATCCAAGCTACACCTTACTCTTGAGCAGAATCGATACACCTTTGCAATCATCCCACGCTTCATTGGTTTCTTCATACCGTCCACCGTTTGCCACCTGCAGAGTCGGTAAGAACACTTGTAAGAACGTGGTAAGACGCTTGAGAGTGTGTGATTCCACTTCCACTTTGCCATTATCCTTTGTAGTTGATAGGGATAACATATTTTTTGTGTTGTCTTCTGTTTGCTACTAACAATGTCAGGTAAAAGCAAGAATCATGCATTATATGCTGAGATGATGGACATGATGAAGACGACGATGGAGTTGCTCACTAAAAATCAAACATCAACCAAGGATTCACATGACATTCAGACCACCTTTACAACACCATCCACAAGAAGTAATTACATTCTCCCATCTCTTCCTTCTTATGATGGTTTTGGTTACGATGAATATATTGCTTGGGAAATAGAGTTGGATAAAATTTTGGACAATGTCATATGTGTGAGAAAAGAAAGATTAGAAATGTTGCAAGTGCATTAGTAGGTTGTGCATTGACTTGGTGGAACAACTTAAGTGATTTAGAAAGACCTCGAACATGGAAAGATATGAAAATTCTTATGCGAGAAACTTTTGCTAATGTATCTAATTGTAAAGATGAAATACATGAACTTGAGAAGAATTTTCTTGTTGTACCTCCTCCTTTGCCTAACCTTTTGCAGGAACATGAACAAATAAATGGAGATGCAAATGAGAGTGAGGTGTTGAACAACTCTTCTGAAGTTTTTGATGAATCAACTCATAATGCATTTGAATTTCTTGTTGAAAATGAGAGTAATGTTAATGGACAATGTTATATAGTTAACCAAGGTATGATATTTTCAGATGTGCTGAATTTTGCTACCAATCATACTATCGATGAGCAGCAACAAGATGAACCTTTTCATAATACAACTTTACCATTAGTTGATTTTCCCACTGATTCTTATAACAAAAATGAGTTGTGTGTTGATAATTATATTATACCTATGCTAGAACAACCAAATGAACTTGATACTTTATCACTCACTTGTGCTGAAATTAAGCATTTGATCCCAACTACATGTGAAAGGGATGAGCTGAAATTGTTATCTTCTCTAAATACTTTGGGCTATATTGAATCTGACACTCTTTGTGATCTAGATATCGTAGAGAAGATAATATTTTCTCAATCTGAATTGCCTTTGTTAAGTAGAAATATTTTTCATGCTATAGGCAAATATGAACATAGTGGTATGTTTATGGTGCATAAAGTTTACATATGTTCAAATGAGGAAGCTCCTTTTGTGCTGCAACAACATGGTCAAGTAAATGAATGTACTAACGCTAATAATGTCTTGTCAAGTTTTTCTAGTATGTTTTCCTTGCAGCAGGGACAACAAAAGCATTATTCACTGTGGTTGTGCATTATCGACAGCACTTACTCTACCTCCAATGCAAGCCTCTTTGCTGGACATACGAGCAAGCCGAGGACGGCTTGTCATAAAGAAGGGGAGAATAATGAGATCATGCACATTATTATTGCACCTACAAACATGACACAATATTTATTTGTTTGGGATCCTGGCTCAAGTGAATGTGCACTCTTATTTGATGGACAAGATCAAGATGGTGCACTATGTCGTCCACCACCTTGGCCTCCTCCATTCATGCATACAAGAAGATTTGATGGCGTTGCACATTTGGACCAACACATGAGAGGAGACGAACTTGAATCGAGGACGACTCCAATTCAAGAAGGAGAGGATGATGAGGACATCACTTCTATGGATACAAACAACACTCCATTGAACATACAAGATGCAATCAATAGAGTTCATACACAACAATTAATTTCAGAGGTAAACTCGTTCTTATATATTTCCTTATATGTTTTTGAGCATAAATTGCTACTTAATGATTTATTTGTGATTAGGATCCATGGAGAGGTTCAAGGAGTACTTGGAGGGAGTATTAGGGACGTGGAAGACCAGAGAATTCGTTCAAAGAAGATGGAAACCGAACCAAACTCCAAATCGTATCCAACTCGGAGTCCAGGAGCAGTACGCACTAAAACGGATGCCCAGGACGCATACGAACTCCGTTTTGGACGTTCTACATATGCACGTGGAGAGGATAACCTTTCCAATGGCACCGGTCCCATGTCAAAATTCCTTCGGAGTCGTTGGGAATCGTCGAAACAAAATCAAGTACAAAATCTGTCAGGGTGCTGCGCCACCGTATTGGGCCATTGGGCCTTGTATCAAGTCTAAGTCCATTATTTTCGTGTGTTAGGGTTAGGTCACGACCCCAACACCCCCTTGGACGTCCTCCCACCTATATATACTCCATAGTAGCCGCCATGAACAATTGGGTTTTGCCTAGATCAATAATATCGCCGTTCTTCGGTTTGCGAGACCCCAACTTCGCGATTTCAGATCGTGTCTACCTTGTTCTTGCTTGTGTTCTCGGTTGCACTTGCAGGGATTAGCCTTCTTGGTGAGGTCAATCGTGTGCAGCACGGTTGATAACCAACGGAGCAGTGGTGTAGTGATTGCAGGGGTTGTTCGTGTTCTACTCGAGAGCCTCGGATCATCAACGTCGAGATCTCCACATCAATCGACTTATCTATTACCTTTCGGAAGATCGGGACTCATCAATTTCCTATCACCCAGAGGGCCCGCCATCAATGTTTCGTGTGGTGACAGTGGGCTTTGTCATAGAAAACAAGCTCCGACAACCCCTAGGGGGCCCGCCGTCAATGTTATATGCATTGACAATGGATGCCGTCAAAGCATCAACCTCCGAAAACCCCTAGGGGGGCTGTCGTCGACGTTTCATGAATTGACAGTGGGTGTTGTCGAAGCAAACAAGCTTTGACAACCCCCAAGGGGACCATCGTCGACGATTTGTGCATTGACAACGGGCGCCGTCGAAGCAAACAAGCTCCGACAACCCCTCAGGGGGCTTGTCGTCGTTTTTTTACGCGTTGACAGTGGGCACCGTCGAAGTATCAAGCTCTGAGAACCCCCAAGGGGCCCGCCGTCGATGCTTTATGCATTGACAGTGGGCGCTATCGAAGCCAACAAGCTCCGAAAACTCCAAGGGGGCTCGTCATTGATGTTTTGTGCATTGAAAGTGAGAGTCGTCGAAGCCAACAAGCTCCGATAACCCCGGGGGGCTCGCCGTTGATGTTTTATGCGTTGACAGTGGGCGCCCTAGAAGCCAACAAGCTCCGACAACTCCTACGGGGCTCGCCGTCGATGTTTTGTGCATTGACAGTGGGCGCCGTCGAAGCCAACATGCTCTAACAACTAGTAGGGGGCCCACCGTCGATGTAACAATGGGTCCTTGGAGATTTCGGTAGCAAGACTCAGACCTCGGAGCTATCATATTGGCTACGAGTCAGAACAATCAAGTTTTCGAGACATTGTCAAATTCATGATGAAAGGTGTCCTCAATCAATTGAACACATCTACCAGGGGGCCACTAAGATAAAGGGCAATGTGTTGAAAACAAAAATGGAGTTCGAGTGGACTTCATTCATTCAAAATTGGAGATTTACAAGGTGAAGGTACAAAGAGAAAGGTCCTAGCTACTGGAGTTCCTCACGAAGAACGGATCAACTTTCTCGGCGTCTTCTTGGACGCTGGCCTTGGCACCTTTCTCCTCTTCAGTGATTGGTCCTTCAAATACTAGAGCTAGAGACATCGAGGAGTCTCGACATCAGAAGCACGTCAACACATACTCTGTGACGTTCTTAGCCAGAGATTTCCCTTTAGTCTCGATCTCATCAACGACCACATCTCCCAGAGTCTCCAGCTTGGTGCTTGCGAAGTTGAGTGCCACCAGTGCCTTGTCCATCTCTGGCTCCGGATTAGCCGGTCGGACCAGACTAAATCCAAAAGGTACCAAAGCTTCATTCTCCCGCCCGAGAAAGTCCCAGACCTGTTGGGACTCAACTCTTCATAGATCCTCCAGCAACCTCCTTTCAAAAGAGAGCTTCGCATAACCCTCCTTCGAGAAACACGCGACCTACTTGGGATGATGCTGAATCCGTTCAGCCAGTAGCTTCTCTTGGTCGGCAATATTCTTCTCTTGGAGGTGAATGCGGCCTCTCCTATCCGCAAGGTCCTTCTCCTTCGCCTTCACTATATCCTCCCTAGCAGAGACACCACTTTCTCTTTTGCTGACTCCTTCCTCTGCCAGCTACAATTGGTGCTTCTCTTGTTCGAACCAGGACTTGAATTCTTCCATCCAATACCAAGTCATGCTCGCCGCTTGCCAGCTTCTGAGAGAGTTCATCCTCGCTTTGCTGGATCTTATCTTCTTTCTCCTATAGTTTTTCCTCCTTATTGTCTAATTCTTCCCGACGATTGAGGAGTTGTTCCCTCACAACATTGAGACTCCCCATGCAGCTCTCTACCGCTTCATTGGCCCTCTGAGCATGCTCATAGATCTCTTGGGTCTTCTCATTAAGAGCCTGTATAGTGGCCTCTCATTCATCCAGCGCCTTGTTCAAGAGAGAATGCCGAGCCTTCTCTGACGCTACCCACTCCTTCTGGTCTGCCAGCTGGGGCTGCGTCAGCCTTGTCTCGAAGTGCAGCTTTTGGCGCCAACACATCAGCATGGCGCGCTCTTCTTCAAGAGACTTGCGCTCGTAGTCGAAGGCAATATGGACCTGTCGCTAGAGAAGGCATTGTAAATCTAAAACACCAGAGGGATTGGCTCTGGGCCTGCTGGGGGTTTGTCCTCCGGTGCCTTCAAGTCTTCTGGAACAGTCGTCAGAGCCCATGGCACAAGCATGGACTCCAACAGGTCGACATTGGCAGGGCTGGTCTCCGGAAGTTCATCTACCTCCGGCGTAGATGAGGAAGTTTCCGCAGCCGGATCTACTACCTCCAGCACTGACGAGGAGGTATCACAACCGGATCTTCATCCATTGGCACAGAAGTTGAAGGTCCCGCACCAGAATCCCCTTGTGCAGGATTGGACATGGTCACCTTCATTGTTGCCACATCTATAGCTAGCGCCGAGACTTCCAGCAGAGCTTCATTGATTTCCATTGTTGATGCTGGAATCTTCGCAGCAAGCTCTGAGACAGCCAAAGCTTCCTCAAGCCATTCTTCCTCGTGGTCCGGCGCAACCACGGGCTCTTCAATCCTCGGTCCTAAGGTCATCTCAATGACAGTTGGCGTTGGAGCTGACGCGTCGTCCACCACAACCATAGGAGGAGGTGCCAGAGCAGTAGTGGGAGCTTCAGTTTGCGCAGTCTCTAAGGCTGCAGTTGGCACCGGAGCAGCAGTTCCTTTTCTCGATACTCGGGAACTAGAGGATAGAGAATTCAAGAAAAAGCAAAAAACAAAATCAAGACACAAACTAAAGAGACGCCCCTTACCTAGGGACGTTGCCGCCCCATTTGGCGCGGATCTTCTTCTTTGGATGCTTGGAGTCACAGCCCGCTGTCATCGGTGTGGTAGACAATCCAGGCTCCGTACCAGGTGTTGAGGCAGCCGCTGGCGCTGCCTCAGCTGGTACCTCAGTCATTGGAGGATTTACTCGGGACCCAGAGCCCGCCTCAAGCACTGGAACCGAAGTCGACTTGCTTGACCTAGTGCCTTCTATGGACACTAGATCTGAAGGATCTACCAAAGCTGGAGGCACAACCAGCAAAAACTTCAACCGAGGCTGACAGGTCGCTTCTCTCGGAGCGTCCCTCACATAGCTCCTGTCGCTTCTTGCCAACTTCCACTTGCGACTTGGGGCATCGACGGGATCTTTCCCCTTGCCTCGGCTTGAGACCGACTCTTTGGAAGGTGGAGCTGCAGGACCTTTGCCTTTGCCACTGATTGGAATAGGTCCGGAGCTTCCATTTGGACAAGGATATCCGGAGATCACAATCCCTACTGGACGAGTACTTCTACGGCTATCCACAATGCCCTTCTGTAGTTCCCTCCTGAACTCCAAAACCATGTTCAGGGGCAGGAACTCCGCTAAAGGTGTTAGGTCATCAGGATTGATGGTTCCGTGGTGCAACTTTTGGAGATGAAGCTTCAAAGCCTTTTCATCCATATTTGACCTGAGACCAACATCAATCCGGTATTGGTTAATTTCTCCACTGAATGCCCAGGAATGCCATTCCCTTTCCTTCAGCAGATCCCAATGGTTGGTTATTAAGTTTGCAATCAACATCAGAGGGGTCACCCCTCCTTCCATGCAGCTCCGTATCCTTGACAAGATCAGATTGTGCCCTTCTAATAGTTTCAGTAGCTACTCCCAGGTGTCGCTATTGGTGTTGGGAAGGCTGTCAGGTACCTCCAGCCTGTCATGGCAATCCACCCTAACGACCACCCAATCCTTCTTGCAGCCATCCCACTTCTCGGAAGGAAACGTCTTCAAGTACTTGAAGGGTGAATTCTTGCGCTTCACAAAGTAGTACAAGCCAAGGAACTCATTCATTTCCCGATTGTGTGGACTGTGAAGAAGGTCCAGAAGAGCTCGATGCAGGGCAGCACACCCACCCACATCTGAGTAAATGGACGAAGGTCGCTACCAGCAAGAAGCAGTGGGGGGCCGAGGTGGTGGAACTGGAACCCGTAGAAGTCCAACAACATCATAAAGAAGCTGGAGAATGTCGTGATGAACCACACCATGGCGAATGCTGAGAAATACACGATCTCTCCGGCACTTTCCTTCTTGAAGGGGAGCTTGCCGAAGCGAATCGAGTTCATGAAGGAGTCACTCGACCACCCCATATAAGTGCGAACCCTCGACAACTCAATGTCATTCTTGATCCTGCTGTGAGGAAGTCCTAACTCCATCGCTGCAAAGTGGAGCAGAACTGGGAAAAGTGTTGCAAGGGTGGAGAGCTCTAAGCGCAAGATGAAATGAAAGCATAAGGAGTTCTCTTTCCGTGCAGACTTTGTCCCTTTAGTAAGCCTCTGCAATGCTTGGATAGAAACTACATCTGGACCCAAATCACAAATAACCTCGTCAATGACAAGGGGGCTCGGGTCCACTTTGTTAAAAAGTTGCACCAGGCAAACCATTGTCATGATGGGAAGTTGGAAGCCCGAGAGCGGCAGCCCGACAGGGCTATAAAGATTAAACTGGAAACCGATACGAGCTTCGTATCGGGAATCGGCGATCTTCAATTGCGTGAGATTCGCACGCCAGGATCCAACTAACCATATCAAGAAGTGCCACATGGTTGTGGTATAACTGCGTGCCATCAATTCAACCACCCAGGAAAAAACTTTGGAGCAGCAATGCGGGAATCGATGATGGACCCACCTCCGGCAGCATAACCTCTCCCTAAGGTGGGACCAAGGGCCACTGTTGGTACCCTGCGTACCAGGTACCCCTTGGTACCGTAAACAAAGTCACAAAGTTCCTATATCCAGGTGGCGGATGTCCAAAGGAGATGCGCATCCCACAGTATCAGATTTGCCTACGTGTCCAGAATAGCTAGACCAACCTCCCTCATTTGGGTAGCTCTAGTGCTACCACGTGTCCTACAGAGCCGGACCTGCCTCCCTCCTTAGGGGAGCTTCAAAGCTATCACGTCCCCACTAGCACCGAACCTATCCCCCAGTAGAGGGAAGCCCCAGAGGTTCCATGTGTCACCAGCCCGGAGCCAAGTCTGCAACAGGAAGACAACGAGATCTCCAACAACATGGAAATTCAAGGGCTATCAATTAGCCGGTACAAGATCTGGTTAAAGTGTCATTAATGCTATATTAATGATGCACGATCAGAGGACTATCAAGACTGGTAACGCTGTTGTTAAGGCACGTTATCACTCTATTAACCACCCTTAAATTTATAGATCGTGTATAAGGCAGTTTATTACAACCGGGCCACCTGTCAGGCCAGGCACACACTGTAACAACCAATCCTTGGCATATAAAAGGGTTGCGCTGCACGTAAGAAAGGCAAGTCATCTCATACGCACCCAATCTCATACACACTCATACTCATATAATCAACACACACCCCATGGAGTATGTTATTACCACAAGCGGCCCGAACCACATAAAACCCTCTGTGTTCACCTCTTGTTCTTGATCCCGACTAGCTCCCCATCCGAATATGAACCTCCACGGACTACTTCTTAGTAGTACCAGGGGAATTGTCTTAGTACACACTTCGACAAGAGCCATGTCGATGGAAAAGCTCAAGACCCCTGACCGCTTGTCCCAGCGGCATCAATGGCACCGGTGGCGATACCGGCAACAAGATCACCACGACCCGTCCGTAAATTTGTGTGGTGAACATGGGGATCGGGTTCCTGTTACTCACCAAGACCAACTACACGGAGTGGACAGTCATGATGGAGATCAAGCTAAAGGCTCAGATGCTGTGGGAGACGGTGACCTGCGAAGGCGTGACGATGCAACAGGAGAACATGATGGCACTAGACATCCTATTCAGTGTCACCCCGCCAGAGATGATCACAACGAATAAGAATAAGAAGACGACAAACAAGGCATCATACACGATCATCCTCATGCAGGTCAGGTACGACTGCTCGACATGGCAACTCAAGCCCGAGTTCGAAGCGATCGTGTTTAAGTTTGGCAAGAGTGTGGAAGACTTCTCTCCCTTCGCCTAAGCAGCATCATGGCCCTTCTCGAGACGCTAGGGGGAGAACGACGAGGAAGTGGAGGTAGATAAGATCCTTCGAAGCGTTCTAGGATGCTTCCAGCAGATCGTGGTGCCGATCTCGACCTTGCTGGTTGTGTCAACCCTCACATTGTCGAATGTGAAGGGATGGCTGAGGGCTGCCAAAAATATCTTTGACATGATACAATAGAAGGAGAGGGTGCACAACGGTCTCTTGTAGCTCATTCAGGAGGAGTGGGAGACACGGCGGAAGCATGTGTGAGCTGATGTAGGATCTTCAAAGAAGGGCGGTCGCAAGGGCGCGCTTAATAAGAAGGGTTCAAGAAAAGATATTTTGTGGGACCAGTGCCGGAAGTGCGGCAAGAAGGGTCATTGGTCCAAGGAGTGTTGTTTAAAGAAATAATAGTAGCAGAAGCCGCACCAGTAAGCACACATAGCAAAGGCAGAGGAGGAGGGCGCCTTGTTCATGAAAAGGATGTCCTCAGTACAGGAGGAGCCTGTAAACGAGCATTCCATGCACCAACTCTGGTGGAGCAGTGTGTCTTGGCACACCGCGATGACTCCGAGAGTGCCCTTTTGTACCTCAACACAAGCACTACCAACCGCATGACTGGTTCGCACGCCATCTTCTCTGAGCTCGATGAGAATGTCGTCGGAACCATAAAGTTCGCTGATAACTCAGTTGTGCGGATCAAGGGGAAGGACACAATCATGTTCGCCTACAGGACGATTGAGCATCAGCAGCTTACCGACATCTATTTCATTTTGCACCTCACCACCAACCTCATCAGCCTAGCCGGTTGGATTAGGACAGCTACAACATTACATTATGTGGAGGAGTGATGCATATACAGGACGAGAAGAAACGTGACCTCACATGGGTGCAGCACAACGACACCAAGTTGTACTCCGTCAGGATCACATCACGCGCTTGGTTCACCTGACCACGTGACACGATGATGTTGTGAGGTGTTGGCAGCAACGCTACAGACATGTGGGGTTTCAGGCGCAGCGCAGCGACACCAAGTTGTACTCCCAGGCTCAACATCATGTGCACAGTTTTCCTGACCATGCGGCGCGATGATGTTGTGTGGCGTTGGCAGCAATGCTACAAACATGTAGGCTTCCAAGCCACTTCGAAAGCTGGCAAGGGAGGAGATGGTGCTCAGGCTTCTGCACATTGATCACATCGATCAAATGTGTGAAGCTTGCTTGGCCAAGACGCAGAGGTGCTCCAGCTTCCACACAAAGGTACACGACGCACGGAGAGCACGCTCGACCCCATCAACGGCGACATCTGCAGATCGATTACTTCGGTAACTTCAGGCGACAACAAGATGTTGTTGTTGCTAGTAGATGATATGAGTCGCTATATGTGGCTCCATTTTCTAGCAAGCAAGCACCAAGTGCCTAACTGTGACACCCGTTTCCGAATATGAACCAAGCGTAACGCATATCTGTGCCCAGGAAGTTCATCACACATATACGGTTGCATCACAAACGATATACAAAATTTAACCACGTCTTAACTATTAAATAAGTACTTTATTACAATAATCCAATAGTTCACGAATGATAAAACTCTAAATAATGCAGCGGAAAATAAACTAGGTAGCACGACTCCAATCCACAGGCAATTGACGGCGGTACGCAACCTAGTACTCCGCGTGATCCTCAGGGTACTCCCAATTGTCTCCAGTAGATGTTGGGGGGGGATTGCAAGGGTGAGTACATGTCGTACTCAACAAGTGTGGAAAGTATGACATGTGGCCTATTCAAATGACAAATGTAATAATGGCTAAGTGCTGAAAAGTACAGTAAAACATTTGAAAAGCATTATACTATGTCTATGTGAAACAATCCCGTCATAACCATCATATTAACAAAATATAAACCATATCCAATTATTGCCAACATCATCATTATACATGTCCAGTTACCAGAACTCAAATTCATATCCATGACCATAATCCATAAACCATCCATAACCATTACCAACCCATAACCATAATCCAACCATCCCAATACCAAAATCCTCTAATCATGTAGGTCATCCAGGCGCTCATAACTGGGAGCACGGCTATCATGATAGTTTTAAACACTCTACAGAGGTTGTACCACTTTACCCACATGTTCGTGATTTCATCACCTTTCGATGACTAAGAAACCTCCATTATGCCATCTCACACTTCCGTAGGTGTGTGGCCAAGAGATCACAAAATAGCCTTTCAAAAGGGACTACTAGTATGTACGAGCCCATAAGGTTTCACCGGCAGGCTTGAATCTCCATTCTCCCACCCACGGGCCCCCTCGTGTGCCATGCGGATCCCAGGGCAGTCCTCCTCGACTCCCATTACCCGCACCATCTAATAGTCCATACAATACTAGTAGCGCTCCTAATTATTCAGCTACGCCGCACCCATATTTGGCCTTGTGGTGGCACTATTGACCTGGCATATTCTCGCATGAACCGGTCCTTAGATCTAAGGCAAGCAAACCACCATATTGTCCAACCCATCCACATACCAGGCTTGCCTAGATCACCCATCGTATTGACCAGTTCACATTAACCAGAATATAATTGATGCATAATTAAATGTGTAGTGTTGTTTGCCATCCCAATTAATTAAGCGAAGCAAAAAGGTAAAAAAAACCCTTCCCGACTCTCTACCATATATTCCAGGTGACAAGGGTGGTTAAACAAATCTAGTAAACTTCCTACCATAGGATTCCCATCAAATTGACACAAGCATGCAGTTTGCAAACAAAACATTTATTTTAAAATAGGATCAATATGCTTCAAGGACACTTGCCTTGTTCCGACGGATGGGGTTGCTCAAGCGCTTCAAAGTCTTGATTTTAGAAATCCTCGTATGTTGCCTCTTGAGCACGTTCCTCTACGCGTGATCATACATACAAGAAAATTCATGCAATTCAATATGATGCACACAAAATAATCAACATGCAATGGCATGCATGCATGCACAATTCAATTATTAATTAACTATGGTTGTTTATTAATTAGATGCAACTAGTTCATACGTGTTCATATGAGTTTACGGGGGTTTTAGAGTGGATTAATGCTGCTGAAAATAAAAAGACGGTGCGACTACGATCAAACTACGCCTATTAGGTTCAATATGGTCGCTAAAATTCGCATCGGAAAAGGTGGCCTACCGTAGATGTGATGGCTTTGATGATCGCGGGATGGGGACAATGCGTAGACGAAGTAGATGCGCACGATCCTCCGGCGGCACGACGACGGCGACGCGATGGCGACGACGATCTCCGGCGGACGGCGGCGCTCTCCTCTTTTTCCTCCTCTTCTTCCTCTCCTTTTTCTTCCTTTTCTTCCCTGCGGCGCAGCCTCTGGTGCCTTTTTCTTTTCTGTACCGACGGTGGGGCTTTTTGTCGTGGAGGCGGCGGCGTTTCTGCTGGGATCGGGAAAACCTACGGAGGCTACGTACGTATTTATAGGCGGCAGGACACGGTCGATCAGGGAACCGAGTCGGTCGGCCGGGCGCCTCGCGGCACGCGAGCGCGTCGGGTGGGCGTGCGGGGCCAGGCGCGGGATCGCGCGGGAGTCGGGCGATTCGCGGGGTCGGGCATGCGGTTCGGCGCGGGAGTTGGGGCTCGCGCGCGGGGCGGGGCGCGGGAGTCGCGCCCGGGAGCGGAGGGAGTCGGCGCGAGCGGGGCGCGCTGCGGGTCGGGCGGTGCGGGGCTGCGGGGTGGGGCCCGGGCGCGGCAGCAGCTCCTGCGGTGCGTCGGTCGCGGGAGTGCCGGCTGCTGGCTGGGCCGTTTGGCCTGGCCAGCGGTTGGTTTTTGTTTTTTTTTCTTTTTTTTTTCTTTTTTTATAAATATATTATTATTTATTTATTCTTTATATTATTATTATTATTATAATATATTTTATTATTTATATTTTATTTATTTTGTTTATCTTATATTATTATTATTATTATTTTCATATTTATTCCCTAATACCTATTTTATATTTTTATTTCTTTTCCTCTATTAATGTTTAATGCATGAACATGTATGCAATGCATGATGCGAAAGTTGAGGGTGTTACAAACCTACCCCCCTTAAAGTGAATCTCGCCCTCGAGGTTCGATAGCGTGGAGAAAAGATGAGGGAATTCTGCCTTCAGGTCTTCTTCACGTTCCCATGTAGCTTCGGCTTCCGTATGGTGTTTCCATTGCACTTTGCACCAACGGATCCTCTTATTCCTTGTGACCCTTTCCTTCATGTCCAAAATTTTGATAGGTTGCTCGACATAGGACAAATCCTCTTGAAGTTCTAACTCGTCCATCGGCACTTGTTCTTCCGGTACCCTGAGACACTTCGTGAGTTGAGAGACGTGAAACACGTCGTGTACATGGGAGAGATACGTCGGCAGCTCAAGTCGATAAGCTACCTCTCCTCGCTTGTCCAAAATCTTGAATGGTCCGATGTAATGTGGTGCCAGTTTTCCTTTGACGTTAGACCGTCACTGACCTCTGATAGGTGACACTTTGAGGTATACAAAATCTCTAACTTCAAAAGTCAGACTCCTTCGCCTATTATCAGCATAACCTTTCTGTTGAGACTGGGCAGCCTTTAAGTTTTCCCGTATTATTTGGACTTGCCTTTCAGCATCTTGTAACACGTCGGGACCAAACACTTGATTCTCTCCGGTTTCATTCCAAAACAAGGGAGTCCTACACTTCCTTCCGTACAATGCTTCGTAGGGTGACATTTTCAGACTTGCTTGGTAGCTATTGTTGTACGAGAATTCAGCGTACGGCAAACTTTTATCCCAACTTTTCCCATGCTTTAATGCACAAACTCTTAACATGTCTTCCAAAATTCGGTTGCTCCTCTCGGTTTGTCCATCTGTTTGAGGGTGATACGCCGAACTGAAGTTCAACCTTGTTCCCATTGCTTCATACAATTTCTGCCAAAATCTGGAGGTAAACTGAGAACCTCTATCCAAGACTATCTTCTTCGGTACTCCGTGTCGACACACAATATGCTCCATATACAATTCTGCTAGCTTCGCGGTGGTATATGTGGTCTTGACAGGGATGAAGTGAGCTAATTTTGTCAACCGATCCACAATAACCTATATTGAATCATAGCCAGACTGAGTTCGCGGTAATCCAACTATAAAGTCCATACCAATCTCTTTCCACTTCCACTCCGGGATCTTCAATGGTTGTAACAATCTGGCTGGCCTTTGATGTTCAGCTTTCACTCGTCGGCACACATCACAAAGTGCAACATATTCAGCTATGTCCTTTTTCATGTTGGCCCACCAGTAGCATGTCTTTAAGTCCTTGTACATCTTCGTACAACCAGGATGAATTGAGTAAGGCGAGTCATGTGCCTCCTTCAATATTGTTTCCTGAATATGCCTGACATTAGGTACCACATTCCTCTTTCCAAGCCATAAGGTACCCTGTTCATCCTCATCAAATCTGTATTCTCTTCCTTCCTGGGTCTTTTCCTTGATTTCCTGTATTTCCTTGTCCTTTACCTGTCCTTCCCATATCTCCTGCTCTAATGTTGGGTTGACTTCCATCGTTCCCATCTCATATATGAATCCAAGATTCAACCGTTCGAACTCCTTGCATAACTCGGATGGCAGCTCTCGAACTGTGAGTTGATGACTTACTCCTTTTCGGCTCAAAGCATCGACCACTACATTGGCCTTCCCTGGGTGATAGTTGATCCCCACGTCATAATCCTTGATGAGCTCCAACCATCGGTGTTGCCTTAGATTCAGATCCATTTGTGTAAATATGTACTTGAGACTCTTGTGATCTGTATAAATCTCACATAGGTGACCAAAAACATAAAGTCTCCATATCTTCAAGGCGTGTACCACGGCTGCGAGTTCAAGGTCGTGTGTAGGATAATTCAACTCATGTTTCTTTAGTTTTCTGGATGCATCAGCTACCACTTGGCCTTCTTGCATGAGCACACATCCTAATCTTTGTCTTGATGCATCACAATATATATCAAAACTCTTGCTCACGTCCGGTAATACTAACACCGGCGCGGTTGTCAACCTTTTCTTTAACTCCTCAAAGCTATCCTGACAAGCTTGAGTCCATCGGAATGCCTTCCCTTTCATGAGTAATTCGGTCATAGGCTTGGCTATTTTGGAGAAATCCTTGATGAATCGGTGGTAATATCCAGCCATTCCAAGGAAACTCCAAATTTCTTTGACATTCTGTGGCAGTTCCCACTTAAGCACATCTCTCACCTTCCCTGGGTCAACTGATACTCCTCCTCCAGAAATAATATGGCCTAAGAAAGAAACTTCCCGTAACCAGAATTGACATTTACTGAACTTGGCATACAATTGGTGTTCCCGTAGCTTCTGCAATGTAAGCTTCAAGTGTTCTTCATGTTCTTCCTCGCTTCTTGAGTATATCATAATGTCATTGATGAACACTACAACGAACTTATCCAGACATTCCATGAAGACCTTATTCATGAGATACATAAAGTACGCAGGTGCGTTCGTCAATCCAAATGACATGATGGTGTACTCATAAGATCCATATCGTGTCTGAAATGCTGTCTTGGGTATATCCGATGGTCTAATCTTCATTTGGAAGTATCCTGACCGCAAGTCGATCTTGGAGAAGATACAGGCACCCTTCATTTGGTCGAACAAATCCTCTATACGGGGCAGTGAGTACTTGTTCTTAATTGTCACTTCGTTGAGAGACCTATAGTCCACACACATCCTCTGGGTTCCATCCTTCTTATCTACGAAGAGCACTGGGGCTCCCCACGGGGATGAGCTTGGGCGTATAAAACCCTTCTCTAGCTGCTCTTGAATTTGCTTCTTGAGTTCTGCTAATTCCTTAGGAGGCATCCTATACGGCCTCTTAGATATAGGTGCAGTTCCGGGTATCAACTCAATGGCGAATTATGTCACGATCAGGTGGCATACCTGGCAACTCATCTGGAAACACATCCGGGTACTCGCGAACGATCGGAATGCTTTCCAATGTCACTCCTTCCACTTGATTGAGCATTGCCTTCTCTCTTGTAGGTTGGGCTGCCTCAACTTTGATGCGTGTACCATGTTCACTTGTCAACTGCACAATCCTCTCGGCACATTGAATGACTCCATTATACTTGCTCAGCCAGTCCATTCCAAGTATTATGTCTATTCCTTGGGAGTCCAAGACTATGAGGTTTGCAAGAAAGTCTACCCCCCTTATTTTAATGCTTACTTTTGGACATACTATATTTGTCCTCATCTCTCCACCAGGAGAACTTACTAGCATAGTTTGCTTCATATGAGATATAGGAAAATTGTACTTGGCAACATACTTTGACGAGATGAATGAATGAGATGCTCCCGAATCAAATAAAACAGTCGCGGGGTTGGAGTTGGCGAGAAACATACCAATCACGACGTCATCAGCTTGCTGGGCTTCCTCAGTAGAGACATGTTTCACATTGCCACGAGCAAAATTCTACTGACCACGGTTGCCTTGTGGTGCTCCTCCATTTGGTCGCGGGTAATTTGGCCTTGGTGCATTGTTCATAGGTCCATAGTTTCTTCTGGGGGCATTGACTTGCAAAGTGCCCGGGTTCTCCACACACATAGCATGTCTTACCGCCCGTAGCATTAGGGAAGTTTGGGCGCAGCTGGTTTTGAGCGTTTGCCGCCATGTTAGGACGCGGCGCAGGTGGCACAGGATAGCGAGGCGCTTGCATGGCGGGGCGTTGCTGTGGTGGCTGATTTGGGCAGGGCGGATAAGCAGCACGGTATGCAGGAGCAGATGGGTTGTAGGGTGGTGCAGTAGGTGGTGCATAGCGGGGGCGAACATTGCTTCCTTGCTGCGATCCATGATGTGGCATCTTCCTCTTGTTGTCCTGCTCCATCTCACGAACCTTGTTCTCAACCACAATAGCCTTGTCAACCAGCTTTTGGAAGTTTGGATAATCAGTATTGAGCAACTGGACTTGAGTTTCATTGTTGAGACCCCTCATAAACAGATATTGATTCCTACTATCAGTGTTGATGTCTTCTGGAGCATATCTTGATAATTGAGTGAATTTGTTGAGATACTCACTCACGCTCATCCTTCCTTGTCTGAGATTTTCAAAGTCTTGTCTTCTCAGTATCATAACTCCTTCAGGTACATAGTGGGAACGGAAACTCTGCTTAAACTCAGCCCAAGTGATTGCCTCCTGATTATCATGAGCGTTGCAAAGAGCTTCCCACCAGTCAGCGGCTGCTCCAACTAGTTGATGTGATGCAAAGAGAACCTTCTCCCTATCAGTGCACTGGACAATAGCAAGTTTCTTCTCAACGGACTTCAGACAATCATCAGCTTCCATTGGGTCTGTGGCTTGTGCAAAGGTAGGCGGTCTGTTCCTCATGAACTCTCCCAAACGGTTGTGGTGTGGCTGGGGTGGTGGCGGTGGCGGTATATGAGGCTGATTGTTGTTGCCAACTTGCAGCCGTCCCATTGTCTGTATCATGGTCTGCATGAGTTGGTTCTGCATAGCTAACAGTTGTTCAATATTGATAGCTCCATGAGCATGTCTCTGGTTGTTCTGAGGTACTTCATTGCGCTCCTCCTCATCGTTGGCATCCCTCTAGTTACGAGTTCTCACCATCTGTTGGCGAAAGAAGGGTGGGGACAGAAGGATTTATAATTTGGAAAGAACGTCCCAACTATATGCATCAAGGTATATGAAGCTAACCAACTAGCTATACTAGCCTAGGTGGACATGGCAATGCTAAAGCATCCCAAAATCCTCTATTAAGCACACAAGCAAGCAATATATATAGCAAACAGCACTCCAAGCAAAAACACATCAATTCCTGAGTGCTCCTATGTGCTCTAAGTGTCCATTCTATCTAGGCTGCGTCCTACGGTCAACCTGTGGCTCTGATACCAATCTGTGACACCCGGTTCCGAATATGAACCAAGCGTAACGCATATGTGTGCCCAGGAAGTTCATCACACATATACGGTTGCATCACAAATGATATACAGAATTTAACCACGTCTTAACTATTAAATAAGTACTTTATTACAATAATCCAATAGTTCACGAATGATAAAACTATAAATAATGCAGCGGAAAATAAACTAAGTAGCACGACTCCAATCCACAGGCAATTGACGATGGTACGCAACCTAGTACTCCGCGTGATCCTTAGGGTACTTCCAATTGTCTCCAGTAGCTGTTGAGGGGGATTGCGAGGGTGAGTACATGTCGTACTCAGCAAGTGTGGAAAGTATGACATGTGGCTTATTCAAATGACAAATGTAATAATGGCTAAGTGCTGAAAAGTATAGTAAAACATTTGAAAAGCATTATACTATGTCTATGTGAAACAATCCCGTCATAACCATCATATTAACAAAATATAAACCATATCCAATTATTGCCAACATCATCATTATCCATGTCCAGTTACCAGAACTCGAATTCATATCCATGACCATAATACATAAACCATCCATAACCATTACCAACCCATAACCATAATCCAACCATCCCTACCAAAATCCTCTAATCATGTAGTTCATCCAGGCGCTCATAACCTGGAGCACGGCTATCATGATAGTTTTAAACACTCTACAGAGGTTGTACCACTTTACCCACATGTTCGTGATTTCATCACCTTTCGATGACTAAGAAACCTCCATTATGCCATCTCACACTTCCGTAGGTGTGTGGCCAAGAGATCACAAAATAGCCTTTCAAAAGGGACTACTAGTATGTACGGGCCCACTAAGGTTTCACCGGCAGGCTTGAATCTCCATTCTCCCACCCACGGGCCCCCTCGTGTGCCATGCGGATCCCAGGGCAGTCCTCCTCGACTCCCATTCCCCGCGCCATCCAATGGTCCATACAATACTAGCAGCGCTCCTAATTATTCAGCTACGCCGCACCCATACCTGGCCTTGTGGTGGCACTGTTGACCTGGCATATTCTCGCATGAACCGATCCTTAGATCTAAGGCAAGCAAACCACCATATCGTCCAACCCATCCACATACTAGGCTTGCCTAGATCACCCATCGTATTGACCAGTTCACATTAACCAGAATATCATTGATGCATAATTAAATGTGTAGTGTTGTTTGCCATCCCAATTAATTAAGCGAAGCAAAAAGGTAAAAAAACCCTTCCCGACTCTCTACCATATATTCCAGGTGACAAGGGTGGTTAAACAAATCTAGTAAACTTCCTACCATAGGATTCCCATCAAATTGACACAAGCATGCAGATTGCAAACAAAACATTTATTTTAAAATAGGATCAATATGCTTCAAGGACACTTGCCTTGCTCCGACGGATGGGGTTTCTCAAGCGCTTCAAAGTCTTGATTTTGGAAATCCTCGTATGCGGCCTCTTGAGCACGTTCCTCTACGCGTGATCATACATACAAGAAAATTCATACAATTCAATATGATGCACACAAAATAATCAACATGCAATGACATGCATGCATGCACAATTCAATTATTAATTAACTATGGTTGTTTATTAATTAGATGCAACTAGTTCATACGTGTTCATATGAGTTTACGGGGGTTTTAGAGTGGATTAATGCTGCTTAAAATAAAAAGACGGTGCGACTACGATCAAACTACGCCTATTAGGTTCAATATGGTCGCTAAAATTCGCATCGGAAAAGGTGGCCTACTGTAGATTCGATGGCTTCGATGATCGCGGGATGGGGACAATGCGTAGACGAAGTAGATGCTCAAGATCCTCCGGCGGCACGACGACAGCGATGCGATGGCGACGACGATCTCCGGCGGACGGCGGCGCTCTCCTCTTTTTCCTCCTCTTCTTCCCCTCCTTTTTCTTCCTTTTCTTCCCTGCGGCGCAGCCTCTGGTGCCTTTTTCTTTTCTGTACCGACGGCGGGGCTTTTTATCGTGGAGGCGGCGGCGTTTCTGCTGGGATCGGGAAAACCTACGGAGGCTACGTACGTATTTATAGGCGGCGGGACACGGTCGACCAGGGAACCGAGTCGGTTGGCCGGGCGGCTCACGGCACGCGAGCGCTTCGGGTGGGCGTGCGGGGCCCAGGCGCGGGATCGCGCGGGAGTCGGGCGATTCGCGGGGTCGGGCGTGCGGTTCGGCGCGGGAGTCGGGGCTCGCGCGCGGGGCGGGGCGCGGGAGTCGCGCACGGGAGCGGAGGGAGTCGGCGCGAGCGGGGCGCGCTGCGGGTCGGGCGGTGCGGGGCTGCGGGGTGGGGCCCGGGCGCGGCAGCGGCTCGCGCGGTGCGTCGATCGCGGGAGTGCCGGCTGCTGGCTGGGCCGTTTAGCCTGGCCAGCGGTTGGTTTTTTTCTTTTTTTTCTTTTTTTATAAATATATTATTATTTATTTATTTTTTATATTATTATTATTATTATATTTTTTATTATTTATATTTTATTTATTTTGTTTATCTTATATTTATTATTATTATTATTATTTTTATATTTATTCCCTAATGCCTGTTATATATTTTTATTTCTTTTCCTCTATTAATGTTTAATGCATGAACATGTATGCAATGCATGATGCGAAAGTTGAGGGTGTTACACTAACCTAATTTAGTAATTCTAGGCGACGGCTGAATTAGAGTCTGATAGGAGGCTGAAGCTACTTTGTACTGATTACACGGGAGTTCACCTCCAAGGAGTTTGACAAGTATTGCGCTCAACATGGCATCGAGCATCAGCTCACTACCCCCTACACGACGCAGCATAATGGAGTTGTGGAGCGGCATAACCAGACGATAATCGGTATGGCGAGAAGCATGTTGAAGGCGAAGGGTGTGCCCGAGATTTTTTGGGGTGAGGAAGTTTTCACGGTTGTTTACATCTTAACTCGATCCCCACACGCGACCTCGATGGGAAGACACTCACTACTACAAAAAGCAATTTTACAGGCGCCTCAATTTTTCAAACACAGGCGGTCCTTAAAAATATGCGACTGTGATGACGAATTATATAATAACCGCATGTGATGAAAGAACAACACAGGCGGATTTTAAAAACCAACCGCCTGGGTAAATACTCGATCTTCTCAGGCGGTTATTACTTAAGAACCACATACAATAAAATAACATCATAGGCAGATTTTAAGAAACAACCGCCTCTGTAAATACATGATATTCGCAGGCAGTTCTTAATTAATAACCGCCTGTAATGTAATGAACTTCACAGGCGGTTCTTCATTAACAACGGCCCTAGAAGATCATGTATTTTCACCGGCGGTCATTGTTTAAGAACTATATGTAGTTGTTCAATTATCACAAGCGGTTTTCATTGAAATTACAGGAATGTAGTCGTTGCAATTATCACAACCATATGTAGTCGTTGCAGGGAAAATTGTTTGAGGAAAAAAACACAGATGAGCGGATACTAGTACAATAATGCATTATAGGAAATGCTCGATCACCAATGAGGCTGGCTTAATTGTGATAATACACCATTAGAGGCTTTACAATTGTTCAAAGATAACATCTTTACACACTGAGCACAAGTTTAAGTGAGCCTCTCTCTGTAACAGCTGCAAACAACCACAATGAAGCGCCCTGTCAAGTAGAAAACAGAAATCATGCTACATTCATTGTAGATCGACGATGAAGCTCCCATCGATCAATCTAAATTGTACCATCGTTCTTGCTCCTGAACACGTCTCTTATATTCCGCTGGATCCTGAAAATATTGACATTATTTAAATTAACAAATGTTGGAGGAATGAATAACCTACATTGGTCACTAAGTCAAAGTGTCATCTAACCTTGATAAGTAGATTATAGCAATCATTTTCAACATCGGACACATTTGGCTGATGTAGCAAACGTTGAACTTCAAGTAGTATAGTTTTGATTGTAAAAGCACTGCACCACCCCTACGAAATATAATTTAAGAAATATAAGAAACCAGTTCAAATAAGTTCGACAACAATTAAGTATTAATTACATGAGCAAAATAGTTCTATCTTACAGTCTCTTGATCAAGAATCCCAATGCAGAGTGCTCCCGAACGATGGACATTTGGGTGGAAGAACCCACTTGGAAAGGCGCATCTTGGAGGTACCAAGGGACAGTACTCAGAGAAGGAGATTGTTAGGGGGTAGTAACCATCTTCCCATTTAGTCCGCAAAAGAAATTTGTTAATAGGAGGACGATGGTTAAACTCATATTGTGCTTGCTCTTCATGACTTACCCCTTCTTTACCGGGGACGATGCACTGCCACTTCAATAAATCTCCCGATTCACGCTTCGCAGAGAAACCCTACGCAGAGAAATTGAAAATAACAAAAGCAAAAAGACGGAAAAATAAACTATAGTTAAGTTCACCAGTCCATTACAGATACATATGTATATACAACCATGCGACCGGTGTGCCATATGTACATACATGGGGATGGTTCTTGCACCACGCCAAAGCGCTCCTGCTTCAATCGGTTACACGCCCAAGACATCATTATCTGAAAGATCAAACTTCCAAACTTCCAAATTATTGAGTCCAAACACATATGTACACAAATGCAAAAGGACACAATCCATATACCAACACACAAAACTGGCATCTTATGAAAATATACAAAGAAAAAGGTACATACAATGCATAGTAAGGAAACTATACGAATTTACTTAGGTACCTCGTGGTACGATGTGGGACTGGGCAGAGGCATGCCTCCGCGGGGTCTTTATATAGGCGTCAATTTTTCATAGGCGGTTTTTAAATTTTTCACAGGTGGTTGGTCTTAATAGCCGCCTCTGATGCTGCTAAGCTCCTGTCAAGCTAATCCCTGCACAACAAGCTATTGTAGATTCAAGTAACACCCGTGGCTCATCATTTGAATTGTTGAAAGCATCAATTTGAAGCCTGACGATCCTTGGAAGGATTTTACCATCCATTTGAATGATTTCTTTCCCTCCTGTCCATTTGAAAACTTAGGAAGATGCTCCTTTCTCAGTTTTAATGCCTAAATATATTGACTAAAAATCAGTACCCACTTTCTTAGTACTTCACACAAGCGAGTAAGCGAATAACTTCAATCACAAATCTTGTTTTTACACTTTCATAGGGATTTAATCTTAATATTTGAAGCATAGATTTATCAAATAAGTGAAGCTTCCTTATCACACATGTTAATGGCAGTTATAAGTGAAGAATGTGTCAAAGCTAACGAAATTTGAATCGGACTGAAGGTAAAGAGATCCTGCATATGAGTGGCAATGTCCAGGTTAAACAGCGTGAAGCTATGATGATACCTTCAACAACATGAAAAGTGATGCCAAAGTTATGCTTGCATCAACCAAGGCATGTTGTGAGGGTATAACACTTGTTGGGGCAAGCATAACCTTGGCCAAAATCAGAAATCACGCCACCGTGGATTACTCTAAAGCTGCCATGGATTACTCTGAAGTTTTCTCCGTGCATACTCGGTAAACTTCAGACTAATCCATGGCGCCTTCAGAGTAATCAACGGTGGCGTGATTTCTGATTTTGGCTAAGGTTATGCTTGCCCCAACAAGTGTTATACCCTCACAACATGTCTTGGTTGATGCAAGCATAACCTTGGCATCACTTTTCATGTTGTCGAAGGCTGTCATCATAGCTTCATGTTGTTTAACCTAGACATTGTCAATCATATGCAACATCTCTTTGTCTTCAGTCCCGTTGAGATTTCGTTAGCTTCGACACACCCTTCCCTTGTAACTATAATTAACATGTCTGATGAGGAAGCTTCAATTATTTATAAATCTATGCTTGAAATATTAAGGTCAAATTCCTATGATAACAACATTATCACAGGCGGTTAGTTATGCTGCAAGACCCGCCTGTGCTAAGACAATTATCACAGGAGGATATATATGCTGCACCACCCGCCTGTGTTAACTTATCTTCACACGCGGCTAGCATAAGTAAAAACCGCCCGTGATAATGTTTCTTCATGGGCGGTATCACTTCTCTGCCTGTGTAATTGCGGATTATCACAGACTCTTCGTTTCAGGCGGTTTTAAAAACCGTTTGTGATAATAGGTTTGGAGCTGCCTGCGATGAGGCTTATTGTAGTAGTGACTATATGAAGCTTGCACGGGAGTGACCAGCCATTCACTACTTCCGAATTTTTGTGTGTGCAATGCATGTGAAAAAGAGACACCCCACCTGAAGTTGGAAGACCAGAGTACACCGATGGTTTTTATTGCCTATGTTGTAGGTATGAAGGGTATCATATGTACAAATCAGCTAACAGACGCGCACACATATCACACAAAGTGTTCGATAAGGCGATCAAGTGAGATTGGGGTGAAGAAGCTGCTGATGAAGATTATGGCGCGTTCTACTTCGACTCCCTAGATCTAGCATCTGTTGGACCTGCTATTCCAGCATCTGAAGCAATGCTGCAGGGCCAGGAGGGCAGAACTGCACCCCTGCAGTGCCCAGAAGGAGGGCAGGAGGGTCTGTCCATACCCCAAGGGCTCTTGCGCAGCAGCACAGTCCTGCAGAGAGGTGCCAGAACTCGAAGGCTACTGGAGGGCTTGCCCAGCAGGGAGAAGAGCTGGGACAGCCCTGCGTAGGGATCAGCAACAGCAGGAGGGTCTGAATTTAAAGACCCGAGCTCCTTAAGTTATCCCTAGCATCCCCTGCGGCCCATCCGTTAAGCGACGCTGCTGTCGTACCACGCAGCAACGTCGTCGATGCCTACTACAATGATTGCGCTGATCTTCGGTTATGCACGATGCGCAACGTGCTGGAAATCCTGTTGCCTCCTGTCGGTGGTTTTGATCTAGCAGATCTCCTGACACTACTAAAGTGTTAGAGGAGTTTGAGGTTCTGGTGTGGGCACGCCGAGATTTAAGAAGGTGAAGTGTTAAGTGACACAAGAGACACGAAGATTTACGTGGTTCGGGCCGCTTGAGCGTAATACCCTACTCCACGGGGTGTGTTGGTGTTGTATTGGATGTATGAGTTCAACGTCAGTTGAGAATGTAGAGTGAGCGTGTCTACAGGGAGTGTGTAGTGTCCCCCCTATGTATCGTCGGCCTGTCCTTTTATAGTACAAGGGCAGGCCGTTACAAGTTAGCCTGGCCCGACATGTGGCCCTGGCGGTTACTGATATTGATACACATTCAACACGTTTGATTGCCCTTAATGACCGAGTTATGGGCTTTGACAGCACCGTTACTGGTAATTAAGGTCGTCCGATCGTGTGTCATTAATATAGTACTAATGACACTCAATCGGGTTTTGAAGTCCTTGATTCCCCTTAGAAGATCCGGAGCCGTTGTGGAGTCTTCCGAAGGTTAGAGGCTGAAGATCCGTCGGTTGGACACGTGGCAGCTCCAGAGCATACTGTGGGGAACAGATAGGTCCGGAGCTACCTGACACGTGTCAGTTCTGGAGCTTCCCTCGGTCTGGGGTTAGGTTTGGGGGTTCCGCTATGGTACATAGCCCGGAGCTTCCCCCTTGTGGGCGGTAGCTCCGGTTTGATAGTACACGTGGCAACACTGGGACTAACCATGTTGGAGAAGCAGGTCCGGTAATGTTTGACATGTGGGCCTCCGAAGGTCTTCAAATCAAGTAGATGACATTCCCTTGAGATCTTTGCAATCCCAAGGGGTATATGGTACCCAGGGTACCGACAGTGGCCCCCTGAGCCCACCTCTGGGGAAGACCCCTTGGGTGAAGTCATTCCGCCGGAGGTAGGTCCATCCTTCGACTTTTGAACTGAGTCTTCAAAGGTCTTCGGATGTGCTGTTGGCGGATAGTTTGGAGTTAAATCCTCGTCGCATAGCATATCCCGTGTGCGGCAAATGAGATCTTTGGCGTGCGAATATCACGCAACTGAAGGTCACCGGTTCCTGATACGGAAATCATATCAGTTCTGCGCGCCTTGTTAGGCCGCCGCCTTCGGGCTTCCCGCCTCGTGATGACAACCGTTCGCCTGGGTAAGAACCTCAACTTGATCATCAGGGTGGTCCCGGGCCCTCTTGTCATCGGCAGGGTAGGATTTTTGAGTAGTATCTTCGCTTCCATGCGGTTTCCATCCAATCGTTGCGAGGGCTTACTTAAGAAGGAAAGCGCGCACCGTCTGGGGTTCTTTACGCCTCTCATCTGATCTTGCGCTCAAACTCCCAACTTGTGCCTGCTTTTCCTCTCCTGCCTTGCTGTGCTGCGATGGAGTTGGGTCTCCGCGAGAACCGTTTGAAGACCGAAGGTGATCTGAAGAAGGTCCTGGCCATCATGGGATGGTCCTCGGACTTCTTCAACTGCCCGGTCCGCGCTGGGGGAGAGCTCCTGTTC
The DNA here is from genome assembly GCA_036927565.1 of Tuctoria greenei. Taxonomy (NCBI): domain Eukaryota; kingdom Viridiplantae; phylum Streptophyta; class Magnoliopsida; order Poales; family Poaceae; genus Tuctoria; species Tuctoria greenei. The sequence continues at coordinate 78,376,273 of JAYESD010000005.1, read as the reverse complement.
GAGAAGGAGCACGCTGGCGAAATGGTGTACTTCTCTTCGTACGCCATGGTGGGGTTGATCCCACCTTTTCCCTCCTTTTTCTTGATGCTGCTAGACTTTTATGGTCTGCAGCTGTACCACCTTGGCCCCCACTCCATTCTGCTTGTGTCTATCTTCATCCACTTCTGTGAAATGTGGGTGGGCATTCCCCTGCATTGAACTTTTCCGAACCTTCTTCACCGTTCATACCACCGGTAGGAGTAATGAGTACCTTGGCTTCTACTACTTCGTGAAGCGCAAGAAGTGCCCATTCAAGTACCTCCGGTCGTTTCCCTCTGGAAAGTGGGATGACTGGAAGAAGGACTGGATAGTCATCCGGGTGGAGGAGCACGAGAAGCTGGAGCTGACCGAAGGCCTCCCCAACATCGACACTGCAGTCTGGAGTGAAGCTCCGGTGCTGTCGGATGCCTTCAACCCTGCTCTGACTAGGATCCGCCATTGCGTGGAGGGAGGATTAACTCCTCAGGCGGTATTTTGCAATTTCCTGGTCAACAGGTGGGCACCGCTGAAGAGGAGAGAAAAACTCGCTTGGGCCCTCAACAGCGTGATGGACGACGACCGGGTCGAGACCAGGCTGAAGTCGAACATGGTGGGGCCAACCTTGAAGTTACATCTCAAGAAGTTCCAGCACGGCATCGACGTTGCAGGAGATGACTTGACCCCGCCATCAGCCTTTCTCCCTCTGAACGTGGAAGTAGAGTTCAGCAGGGAGCTCCGACGGACGATGCCGGTGCTTGACGATCTTAGTGTCGTTGCGAGAAGATCGACCTCCAGGGTGGTGATCCCTGGGGCTTCCGAAGGTGGCTCCGACTCTGCCCCGAGGCCAAAGGTCGAGGTCTTGTAGTAACTGTTTTTTAAGTTTCTTCATCCATCATCTGTAGCGTTCCCAAGAAGAGGAGTGAGGCTCCACCCTTAGCCACAGCAGTTGAAGCTGTGAGGGCGGAAGCTCCTGCTCCTATCCCGGTGCCACCCCAAGTGGTGGCTGAAGCTGTGACAGCTCCAGTGCCAGCTGTCATGGTCATGGACCTCGACTTATCCCCCCAGACTCCCGTGGTAGCGCTGGACCGTGGGAGAGAAGATGCGCCAGCGGCACCTGCCCCGGAGGTCGAAGCTCCGGGTCTTGGTGCAAAGATGATGGAAGCTCCGGCCGTTGAGCCGGAGGAAGCAGTAATCCCGCCCCCAGAGCCGGAAATTGTCGAAGCCCCAGTGGTTGAGCCGGAGGTAATTGAAGTTTCGGCGTGCGCGCCGGATGTTGAGGAAGTCCCGACGGTTGGGCCGGCTACCTCTGAAGCACCGGCCGCAGAGCCGGTCGTTGTTGGAGCTCCGGCCGTAGGGTCGGTTGATGTTGAAGACCTTCCGACTCCCGAGCCGGTTGCCGTTGAAGCTCCGGCCGTAGGGCCGACTGTTGTTGAAGATCTTCCGGCGCCCGAGCCGGTCGTTGCGGAGGCGTCAGCGCTCGAGCCCCCAGTAGAGGAGGTGCCCAGGCCGGAGCAAGAAGCAGCCCCTGCTCCGGGAGTGACGACGCCGGAGGTACCTGCGGCTGAGCCGGAGTGCCCTGATGAAGTCGCTGGCCCCCTTCCCGAGGGGGCGAACGAAGATCTAGCGGGTGGTCCTTCGGAACCACTTCCGCAGGTCGGAACTTTATCAGCGGGACCTTCCTCGATGGCGACCGAGGTCATCCCGAAGGACGGCCCTAGTGCCGTGGAGGCTCAGGGGACCACTCTTGTGGAGTGGGACCCAATTATTGTAACAGAAAACCCGCTGGAACCAGCGCAGGAGACCCCAGCAGGTCCAGATCCTATCCCGTTGTCATTTTCTATTGACAATGCCTGCTCCAGTCTGCGTCAACTATAGCTGGCATTCTTCCACGACAGCAAGGCTCTTGAAGAGGAGCGCCAAACCCTTAGGAGGTGGCATAATCGGCTCTACTTCGAGACCAAGCTGGCGCAGTCGAGGCTGGCAGATGACAAAGAATGGATCAAGCAGGAGAAGGTACGCCTAGAGTACTGGGGCAAGTTATTGGATGACAGGGAGAGCTTGACTCGCGCCCTCGACGCTCAATCCTGGGCCATTTATGAGCGGACCAAAGCAGCTATTTGTGCGGCCGATGAATGCCAAGAAAGGCTTGAGGCCATTAGCACTACTCTCATCAAGCGCCGGGAGGCACTTGAGGAGAGGGAGAAAAGGCTCGAAGATGAAGAGCAGAAACTCCTAGAGCTGCGAGATGACGTCTTGAGGAGGGAGGAGGAGCTCACCGAAAAGGTGGCTCTGGCTGACAAGGGCCTCGAGGAGCGCGCCAAGAAATTGGAAGAGCGCTGCGCTGAGGAGGAGGAGAAGGCCTGGGTGCGAGGGCAGGAACTCTACGAGCAAGAGTGTGCTATCGCTGCCAGGGAGAAGAAAGTAAGGGGCAGGGAGAAGGACCTGGTTGACCGCCGAAACAAGATCTACCTCCGGCAGGAGGAGCTCGGAAAACTCGAGAAGCGGGTTGCTGAAAAGATTCAGCAAAATGCCAAAGAAGTTGAGCGCCTCGCTCGCGAGAATTCTGAACTGGTGGCGGCCAAAAGATCCTTGGAAGAACTGAAGGGCTTGAGGGCTGCGGACTCCCTACAGGTTTGGGAGTTCCTGGGCAAGGCCAATGACGCGCTGACACCGATGGGCTTCAGTCCCATGCGTCTGGATGATCCGGAGCCGGAGCCGGACCTGGCGTTGCAAGCGCTGAGCTCGGCGGGTAGCAAACTCTCCAAGGTTGGCGACGTCATCGTGGACCAGTTGGAGGTTGAGGGGAAATCCCTGGCGAAGAACGTCGCAGAGTATGTGCTGACGTGCTACACCAGCCGGAATCCCCAATTCCATCTGGACCCGGTGCTTGAAGGTCCCGTCGAAGGAGAAGGTGAAGCCGCCCGAGCCAACGTGTCAGAGGTTACTCAGGAGGTCGCCCAGTTCTTCCATAGGGTCTAGGACCATCTCCGTAGCTCCCACTTGTATTCTCTCTTTTTCTTCCTCAATCTTGTAATCCCTTGTCTCCAGATGAATGATGAATGAAATCCCCAAATTTTTGTGAATTTCACTTTTGTCTTCCACACTTTTGTCTTCACTTGACCCCCTGGTAGATGTGCACAATTTGATTGTGAACATGTACCAAGAGGATATTGTGTTTTGTTGAAGACTCATTTGCTTCGAACTTGTGGAGTGTAGGTCCGAAGTCTTCGATGGTGAAGGCCCCCTGAGGCTGTCGGAGCTTAGAAGCTCCAGCATTGTCTATCGTCGGAGCTTAGTAGCTCCGGCAATAGTCCCTATCAACATGTAGAGCATCGATAGTTAGCCCTCTGAGGTGTCGGAGCTAGTAGCTCCGGCAGTGACCTTTGCCAACACGTAGTTTGTCGGCAGCAGACTCCATTTGTGGGGTCTTCTCACCATCTTTTATTTAGCGTCGACGGTTGGCCCCCCTAGCTTTACCGGAGCTTGGTTGCTCCGGTGATGCTCGTTTTCAATGTTTAACATCGATTACAAGCCACCTAGGGGGAGTCGGAGCTTAGTTAGCTCCGGCTTTTCTCCATTAACGTGGATTTTTTATTTTTCCTGCACACTGAAGCCAAGAAAAATAGTAAAATTCGTTCCTTGCCTATAACTTTGTTGCGGCTTACGATTCCCAAGAGAGTTTTAGGTCAAACGCGATTCTGAATACAACCGAATGCGTTGTCTTTTCGTCCAGATCCAATTGTACTTGGACCCGCCTTACTTCGGCCTGCCGGGGTGTAGGTAGAGTGGCGTACTTAGGGTGTTTGACCAGGCTAAGTCGATAGCACACTCCGGCCCTAGGTTGGCTTGGCGGCATTCAGGCGAGTGGGCCATGAACAATATTTGAATCCAGAAGAATCAACAATACAGCTCGAATCGTATATGAACCAGTTGAACTAAAGTTTCTCAAGAATTGCACGTCTTTGTTATAGACAAGAAAGAGAAAAATAAAAAATGTTGAGCCTGTACAAAATAAATGCACGTGGAGTCTGTTTCACATGAAGATGTCTTTCATTATAGGTCCGGGGTACAGGGGAAACAAGTACACTCTTAGGGTATAGAACCAGGCTAAGCGTGTTTAATTTCTCGTTTGACCCAGGGTAGCTAGCCACACTTTTAGTCCTGAGACTGTGACAAGTGTTGCAGGAACTTTGTGGACCTTCCGGGAAAGGTCCGGCTGTTCTCCCGGAGGAACTACCCAACTCTGTATAATGACTCTATAACATACACCTCAAGTTACTACAGACTCACCTCCGTGATATTAAGTGTAGAACTTACGGAGGTGCTCAATGTTCCAAGGATTTGGGAGAGGTGTCCCATCCTCGGTAGCCAAGCGAACGCTTCCGGGACGGGATACTTTAATCACTCAGAAAGGTCCCTCCCAGCTGGGGGAGAGTTTGTTTAACCCTTCTCTGGATTGTATTCTCCGTAGCACCAGATCGCCTTCCTCAAGCTGTCGGTTGTGTACATGCCCCTGATGATAGCACCAAAGGGCTTGGCGGTATCGGGCATTCCGAACAGTTGCTTGGCACCTTCCCTCTTCTAGGAGGTCTAGGTCTTCACGCTGGAGCTGGTCCTGCGTGGCTTCGTCGAAGGTCCGGACCCGGAGTGACCCCAAGTGATCTCTGGAGGAAGGATTGCTTCAGCTTCGTACACCAGGAAGAAGGGTGTCTCTCCAGTTGACCGGTTTGTAGTTGTCCTGTTGGCCCATAAAGTGGGCGGAAGTTCTTCAATCCAGGTGGCTCCATGTTTTTTCAAGCGCTCATAGGTGCGTGTTTTGAGTCCTTTAAGGATTTCAGCATTTGCTCTCTCGGCCTGGCATTGCTTGCTGGGTGAGCTACAGAGGCGTAGCAAACTTGAATGTCGAGGTCTTCACAATATCCTTGAAATGTAGAGCTTGTGAATTGGGTCCCATTATCAGTGATGATTTTGTTTGGGACTCCAAATCTGCATACAATGGACTGCAAAAAGTTGATAGCAGACTGCTTGTTGATTGTCACAACTGGAGTTACTTCCGGCCACTTGGTGAACTTGTCAATGGCGACGTACAGGAACTTGTAATCTCCGACGGCTCTTGGGAAAGGTCCCAAGATGTCCATCCCCCACACAGCAAAGGGCCATGTAGGAGGTATCATTTGTAGAGGCTGAGCCGGTGTGCGAATTTGCTTTGCATGAAATTGGCATGCTTCACATTTCTTTACCAGCTCAGTTGCATCCTAGAGTGCTATAGGCCAGTAAAAACCATGTCGAAAGGCTTTACCGACCAGCGTGCAGAAAGACGCGTGGTTCCCACACTCGCCTCCATGGATTTCTGCGAGGAGCTCGCGGCCTTCTTCCCTTGTGATGCACCGCATTAGGATGTCGTTGGCACCGCGTCGGTAGAGATCCCCTTCTACCAACGTGTATCTTTTAGCCAATCTGACTATCCGGTCAGTGGGTACATCATCGTCAGGAAGGATGTTGTCTTTCAAATAGCTCCGGATCTCCGAGATCCATGCATCGGAGCTAACTTGAGCATTTGAGTCTTGCGTGCTGGGTTGCTCGGAGCTTCCGGCAGCACCTACGACCCTTGATGGCTGCCATGGTAACAGGGCCATCGGGACCGTCAGCTTCGGGATGCTGATCTCGCCCCCTTCGCTCAGTTCGGTAGGCTGAGCTGTGGGTTTTGACAACCTCCGGACAAAAGTTCCGTCAGGAGCCGGAGCTCCGGTTGACACTTTTGTCGAGAGTTCGTCAGCTTCAGCATTGTGGGCACGCTGGACTTGGTGGAGGTCTAGGACTTCGAAGTCCTTCTAAAGCCTATGGACTTCAAGGAGGTAATCAGCTAGCTGGAGGTTGTTGCAGGAGCATTCATCCTTCATTTGCTTAATGATGAGCTATGAATCTCCCTTGACCAGTAGCTGATTGACACCATATGATAGTGCCACCTTTAGTCCGTAGATGAGTGCTTCGTACTGAGCCATGTTGTTGGTCGCCTTGAAGTCAAGGTGTACCATGTATTTTACCTTCTCCCCGGTTGGTGTGAGGAGAAGGATTCCAGCTCCGGCCCCTTGCTTTTGCATGGAGCCGTCGAAGTAGAGGGTCCAGTGAGGTTCGGTGAAGACCGGAGCTTTGTGTTTCGGCTTCCGCTCACTGGGGCCCCCAGGGTTTGATGGAGAGGGAGTCCATTCCGCCACGAAATCCGCCAATGCTTGACTCTTGATTGCTTTCCTTGAAATGAATTCGAGATCGAATTCGGCCAATTCCGCTGCCCACTTTGCGATATTCCCAGTTGAGTTGGGATTATGCAAGATTGCTCGAAGTGGGTAAGAAGTCACCACTGAGATCTTGTGAGCTTGGAAGTAATGGCGAAGCTTCCTGGAGGCAAGAAGAACTGCATAGAGCAGTTTATTCACCTCTAGGTATTGAGTCTTAGCGTCATGAAGTACTTCACTGATGAAGTACACTGGGCGTTGAATGGTCCGGACCCTCCCGGAGGGGTCCGGAGCTTCCTCTTCATTGATCCGGATCCTCCCTGAGGGATCCGGACCTTCTTCGAGGATCTCCGGGTCCTGGCTGGAGGGACTCGGAGCTTCTTCAGAAGCGAACTGGACCCTCCCGGAGGGGTCTGGGTCTGAGTCTTTTGAAGTAACTTCTTGTAGATTCAAGTCCGGGAGCTGGGACCCAGACTCGCTTTCAGGAACCTCCGGACCCTCCCGAAGGGGTCTGGATTCCTGAGTATGGGATGGTTCTGGTCTCTCCACAACCAGGACCATACTGACGACTTCGTCAGTGGCTGAAATGTAAAGCAGCAAAGGCTCACCAGGGTTCGGAGCTACCAGAGTTGGTAGGGTGGTGAGGAGCTGTTTTAGCTCCTGGAACGCCTTTTCTGTTTCTTTAGACCATTGGAATGGTCCGGACTTCCTCAATAACATGAAGAAGGGAAGTGCCCGTTCTGCCAGTCTTGAAATAAACCGGCTGAGGGCTGCTAGACATCCAGATAGCTTTTGGACATCCTTGATGCGGGCTGGTGGACGCATGTCTTCAATGGCTTTGATCTTCGCCAGATTAGCTTCTATGCCCCAGTGACTTACCAGGAAACCAAGAAGTTTTCCGGAGCTAACCCCGAAGACACACTTGTCTGGGTTTAGCTTTGTGCGGGTGACCCGCAGCTTATCAAAGACAGCCTGCAAGGTGTCAAGGAGTGACTATTTGTTCTTGACCTTGACCACGATGTCATCGACGTACACTTCCACTATGTCTCTAATGAGTTCTTCAAAGGTTTTGTACATAGCTCGTACAAAGGTTGAAGCTGCATTCTTGAGACCAAATGGCATGGCTGTATAACAGTACAATCCATCTACTGTGATGAAAGAGGTATGCTCTTCATCTTCCCTAGACATTCTGATTTGATGATACCCAGAATATGCGTCTAGGAAACACAGTAATTCACACCCAGAGGTGGAATCCACTATCTGATCTATTCTAGGTAGTGCGAATGGATCTTTTGGACATGCCTTATTTAGTGTTGTGTAGTCGATACACATCCGAAGCTTCCTGCCGGCCTTGGGCACAACGACTGGGTTTGCCAGCCATTTTGGATGGAAGACTTCTCGGATGAATCCAGCTTCGAGCAACTTCTTCACTTCTTGTCAAATGAAGTTTTGTCGCTCCACGGATTGCTTTCGAGGCTTCTGATGCATAGGCCAGGCGTCGGGGTAGATCTTCAGATTGTGCTCAATCACTTCCCTGGGAATCCCAGGCATTTGTGACGGTTGCCAGGCAAACACGTCGACATTTGCCCGGAGGAAAGCGATGAGCGCGAGTTCCTATTTGTCGTTTAATCCCCCCGATATACGGGTGGTCTGAGCGGCATCGGAACCAATTTGGATGACTTTGACGGGAATGTCGGTGTCGCCGCTTGGCTGCACACGAGGTGCAGAAGTCGAGCCTCGCCGATGAATGCTCGGGGGTTTTGGAGCTTGCTCCTGTCTGGAGTCTTCCTCTTGCGCCGTAGTAAGCTCATGGAGTTCTTCCAGAGCAGTTACTCTGACAGTGTGATCTCCGCGAATCCGGAGAACGCCTACTGGTGTTGGCATTTTTAACACCAGGTAACCATAATGAGCATCTGCCATGAATTTGTACAAGGCAGGCCTACCCAAGATGGCATTGAAGGGTAAGTTGACTGAGCAACGTCAATGACCAACTTTTCGGTGCGATACTTCTCCCGGGTCCCGAAGGTAACGGGGAGGGTAATAGCACCGAGTGGGGTAATGGCTCCCGGACCTACTCTGGAGAAAGGTCGGGAGGGGTGGAGATCCGAAGGTCGGAGTTGAAGCTTGGTAAAAGCTTTGAAGCTTATGAGGTTGAGCCCCGAACCTCCGTCTACCATGACATGGTGGAGCTGGATGTTATTGATGGTAGGAGATACCATCAAAGGTAACTGACCCGCTCCAACCATGCTTCGAGGGCAGTCCGAAGCATCAAAAGTGATGGTTGTGTCCATCCATTTTCGATGAGGCTCCGCCCTGGCTGTAGGAGCTACAACAGCCATGTCCCGACGCATAGTCTTGATGACGCGGCGGGAGGTGATGTCCCATGATCCACCAAAAATGGTGTTTATGGTCTTCCGACGTTCGTTGTCAGAGACGTCAGAATCGTCATCGACGGAGGTGTAGACAGCCTTCAGGACCTTTTTGGGATCCTGAAAACCTAACTCCTCTTCAGCCGGAGCTTCGTCAACTTTTTGTTTTCCTTCCCTCTGCCGGAAAGGAGCTTCTTCCCGGCGCTTGTTGTAGCACCCGGCAAGGTTTTGGACTTCCCGACAGTCTTCCAAACTGTGGCTGTCCGTTTTGTGAATTGGACACCACACATTGGGTTTTCCACCGTCTTCAGAAGACAGTCGAGGTCGCTTCTCGGGGCGTGGCCCCCGGCCACCCAGAGCTGCAGCAGCTGCAGTATTGGATGCACCGACCGACGGCTTCTTCTTGCCATTGGTCATTTCCTTCTTCTTGCCACTCCCGAAGGTAGCGGCTTCTCCTTTGGAGGATTTCTTGTGATCCCCCGAAGTTGGTTTGGAGTGCATTTCACGACCCTCCGCAGCTCTGGCACATTTGTCAGCCAAGCTGAAGAGTTCCGTGACACTAGTAATCTCCTTGATCGCCAGTTTCTCCAGCATCTTCTTATCCCGCACTCCCTGTCTAAATGCCACAATGACAGAGGTGCTAGAGATAGAAGGGATAGTGTTTCGTACCTGAGAGAATCTCTGGATGAATGATCGCAGGGATTCTCCTCCTTTATTGCACAACTGCAAAAAGGTCCAGTTCGGTGCCTGGTCGGGTATATGAACTCCCGAAGTTGGCGGTGAACTGCCGGCACAACTCCTCCCATCTTTTGATGGAGTTGGGTGGAAGGCTCATAAACCAGGACCGGGCGGTCCCAGTTAAAGCCACTGGAAAATAATTGGCCATTACGGACTCATTTCCTCCAGCTGCCAGGATAGCAGTGGAGTAAATTTGAAGAAATTCAACGGGATTAACGGTCCCGTCAAACTTCTCCGACAGGTGAGGCCAGAATTTCTGTGGCCACCTGACCATACGCAGATGCATGGCTAGGGCTGAACAGCCTCCTCCTACTCCTTCAGGAGCAGGAATGTCCTGAGCTTCTCGTCTTTCACGAGCACACTCAATATGGACTCGGCCGTCTTGTTGACGGTATCGGCGATCAAGCTTCGCCCGGAGGTCATGAGTTGAAAGTCTTGATACCGTGTGAGTGCGCCGTGCCCCGGAGGGCAGCGACGTCACTTGTTGTGACGCAGCACATCTCCTGTTGTTGGAAACGTGTGGACCAAGTCTGCCAGACAAGGTCCGTCGCTGCGACGGGGCCTGTCCTGAAGGAGGAGGACCCCGATTGCTAATGCGGTCGGCTGCTGCTGCAACCAAATGTTCCACATCGGCCCTCCACTGCTCCATGGCATCCCAGGATGCATCCGGAGGTGGTGGGCGTTGAAGGAGAGCATGTGCTGCATGGAGCGCGTGTTCCAGGTTGTCAAGATTCGCCGACGCAGTGATTGACGCCGGTGCACCATCGCGCTGATCAGCTTGATTTGCTGGTGGAGGCGGCGGTGGTGGAAGTGTGACTCCTGCTGGGACCGTGGTTCCTGCTGGAGGCTGCATATTGGAGGGATTGCCCCCAACAGCTTGAACAGCGGGATGACCATTGGATGATCCAGCGGCTGAGTTCACCATTCTTAAAATCTCAGGCGCCCCTACCTGACGCGGCAACTGTCAGTGGTTTTGATCCGGTAGATCTCCCGACACTACTAAAGCGTTAGAGGAGTTTGAGGTTCGGTGTGGGCGCGCGGAGATTCAAGAAGGTGAAGTGTTAAGTGACACAAGAGACACGAAGATTTACGTGGTTCGGGCCGCCTGAGTGTAATACCCTACTCCACAGGGTGTGTTGGTGTTGTATTGGATGTATGAGTTCAACGTCAGTTGAGAATGTAGAGTGAGCGTGTCTCCAGGGAGTGTGTAGTGTCCCCCCCCTATGTATCGTTGGCCTGTCCTTTTATAGTACAAGGGTAGGCCGTTACAAGTTAGCCTGGCCCGACATGTGGCCCTGGCGGTTACTGATATTGAGACACATTCAACAAGTTTAATTGCCCTTAATGACCGAGTTATGGGCTTTGACAGCATCGTTACTGGTAATTAAGGTCGTCCGATCGTGTGTCATTAATATAGTATTAATGACACTTAATCAGGTCTTGAAGTCCTTGATTCCCCTTTGAAGATCCAGAGACGTTGTGGAGTCTTCTGGATGTTAGAGGCTGAAGATCCGTCGGTTGGACACGTGGCAGCTCTGGAGCATACTGTGGGGAACAGATAGGTCCAGAGCTACCTGACACGTGTCAGTTCTGGAGCTTCCCTCGGTCTGGGGTTAGGTCCGGGGGTTCCGCTATGGTACATAGCCCGGAGCTTCCCCCTTGTGGGCGGTAGCTCCGGTTTGATAGTACACGTGACGACCCTGGGACTAACCATGTTGGAGAAGCGGGTTCGGTAATGTCTGACATGTGGGCCTCTGAAGGTCTTCAAATCAAGTAGATGACATTCCCTTGAGATCTTTGCAATCCCAAGGGGTATATGGTACCCAGGGTACTGACACCTCCTGGATGAGAACCACGCCCACAAAGCCTTTTTCTGGGAGCAAATGTTCACCACGAAATAGCTTCAAGTTTTATTTGTCAAGTTGCAGTAGTTATCTTTGCTTTTTTAAAGTTAGTTATCTATCTTGGCTTCTTCGAAGGTAGTTATCCATTTTGTGATCCTACGTCGTGAAGATCAGGACCCCAAGTCCGCATCATTTGGTATCAGAGCTTTCGTTGACATGGTAGTATCCTTCACTCTTGGGTCATGAAGAAATAGAGTTGAGGATGACTCCTTTTCAAGACGGGATAATGATGTGGATATTCCGCCCTGTCCGAACTTGTTCAGGCTGTCTGAAAGTTGCGCTGCAGAAGCTCCAACTTCACGTGCAAATCTGTACCAACCTTTTATGTCCCCTGGTGCATAATACACATGGTGTGAAAGCATAACAAGTCTAGTTTCTAACGTAACAAACGGTGCACCATTTGAACTTCCCAATCAAGAGTAATGACTGTTTTGATGCAAGGAGGTTAAGAGCTGAAACACCGCATGAGGCATCTCGGGAATTCATTTTGTTGTGACTCTCTGACTCATCTAAACTCCTGACCTGAAGGTCCATTCACACCTAAACTAGGAGGGTTGTTCCTAGTATAAATATGTAGCAACTCCTTGTCGTTCTAAAGACTTGAAGACTTCAAACATGAGAAATTATCCTTTTGTTTAGTTGTGTGCTAACATTAGCAATCGCTTCATCGGCTCCCAACTGGTGCTTCTGGTCCATTGATTCCAGATTGTGTTGGTTGGTTCTTTGAGAGTGTGGTTGGGCGAATCCTCGATTCAGGTTGCCAATTAAAGGTGGTGGTTGGCTTCGTGTTTTATTCATCAGGTTGCACTAGTTATCTTGGCTTCTTTGAAGCTAGTTATCATGCCGCTTCATCGGCTCCCAACTGGTGCTCTTGATCCATTGATTCCAAGTTTTGTTGGTTAGTTCTTTGAGAGTGTGGTTGGGCAAATCCTCGATTCAGGTTGCCTGTTAAAGACGGTGGTTGGTTTCGAGTTTTATTCGTCAGGTTGCACTAGTTATCTTGGCTTCTTTGAAGCTAGTTATCAAGTTTGTGATCCTACATCGTGAAGATCGGGACTCCAAATCCGTATCATTTGGTCAGAGCTTTCTTTGACACTGTAGGATCCTTTACTCTTGGGTGATGAAGAAATAGAGTCAAGGACGACTCCTTTTTCAGAGGGGAAGAATGATGTGGATAATCCACCCTGTTCGGACTTGTTTGGGCTGTCCGAACATTGCGCTACAGAAGCTCCAACTTGACGTGCAACTCTGTACGAACCTGCCACGTCCCCTTGTGCATAGTGCACATGGTTTGAAAGCATATGAAGTCTGGTTTCGAACGCAACAAACGGTGCACATTTGAACTTCTCAATCAAGAGTAATGATTGTTTTACTGCAAGAAGGTCAAGGGCTGAAACACTGCGGGAGGCACCTCGGGAATGCATTTCATGGAAGCTCATTAAGTCATCTAAACACATCAACTTAGTTTCCTTTCACACCTAAACTAAGAGGGTTGTTCCTAGTATAAATATGTAAGAATTTCTCTGGATTCTACAAGACTTGAACAATGAGAAATTATCCTTTTGTTTAGCTATGTGCTAACAATTTTCGAGAGAGATCTCTACCCCTTTGCTCTTGTGATTTCCTCGCAGGATTACATTAGCGGTCGCTTCATCGGCTCCCAACTGGTGCTCTTGGTTCTTTGATTCCAAGTTGTGTTGGTTGGTTCTTTGAGAGTGTGGTTGGACGAATCCTCGATTTAGGTTGCCGGTTAAAGACAATGGTTGGTTTAAGTTTTATTTGTCAGGTTGCACTAGTTATCTTGGCTTCTTTGAAGCTAGTTATCTATCTTGGATTCTTTGAAGCTAGTTATTGAGTTTGTGATCCTAAATCATGAAAATCGGGACCCCAAATCCATATCAGAGCTTACATCCTTCAATGAGGCAGAGGAACACCCGTGCTAGAGAAGGGTCATGCTCGGGATGATGAAGTCCATTGAAGAGAACAATACGTGGCAACTTGTTGATCTTCCTACATGACATAAGCCCATTCATCTCAAATGCGTGTTCAAGATGAAGAGGGACGAACATGGAGGGATGGTGAAGCACAAAGCTCGATTGGTGACAAGAGGCTACGTCTAGTGGCAAGGAATAGACTCTGACGAGCTATTCACTAATGTTGCTTGTCTCCAGTCTATGCGCTTGCACCTTGCAGTTGCCGCACACAAGGGGTGGGAGTTACAACACATGGACGTGAAGAGCGTCTTACTAAACAACAGTCTGGTGGAGGAGGTTACGTCCCCCAGCCAGCTGGCTTCATCATTAATGAGGTTGAACACAAGGTGTTCCAACTCAAGAAGGCTTTACACGAACTTGGCATCTAGAGCCTAGAATGCCAAGCTTAATGATAGGTGGAAGTGCATCTAGATCCTTCGTGAGTTTTGGATGATTAATGACAAATAATTAAAGATCTAATTAATTTGGTTGAGTTCTCGCAGAAATTATTTACGGTATGAAACTCATGCGAATTCTTTGAAAAAAGATAAAAGGCATGGAGGGACTTATAGAATTAGGTTTTTTTTCTTGAGTTAGAGGAAACACCATACTATCTAGAGATACATGACTCTTGTAAATTAAGGGAATAAAATAGGAGTTCAACCCATTGGGATGTTTTTAGAATTGAGTTTTTGTGTTGGTTCAGACTTGTACGAGCCATGGGCTCGAACATGTCCGAAAACCCTCTGCAGGATTTCGGACATATCTGAAGTAGGACTTAGAAAAATCCTTAGACTCCTTGGAACTCGGAAGTGTTCAAGACTAGCCAGACCTATCCGAAATCTCTCTGCAAGTTTTTGAACTTGTCCGAAGTAGGTTGAACTTGTTCGACCTACCAGAACTTAGAGATAATTCTGAGATCCTTGGCGCTCGAAAATGTTTGAGTTTGGCCAGACATGTTCGAGTTCTGTTTGCAAGGAATCAAACATGTTTGAGGTCTATCGGACTTGTCCGAAGCAGATTTGTCCGAGGGTGTGAAGTCGGAAATGTCTGCGAAAAATCCCACCTTAGAGTTCGAACTTGTCCGAAGCTGGTCAGACAAGTCTGAAGTGGCTTTTGCACGTTAATTCAAATTGTAGTACTTTGCCGTAATGTCGGTGGGTCCATTGGTTCAGACATGTCCAAGATATTATTGGACTTGTCCCAGGTGGGCTATTAGCAACAATCACAATTGTTGTTGAGCTATAGATGGAAGACTAAATCCTTTTTTAGCCCTAAACTAACCATTCAGAAACACACATGCGCTTGAGAAACCCTCAAGAGCGCTCCAACATATGTTCTTCATCTTCTAGAGCCAAAATCATTGATTTTTGGCAATAGTGAAGGATTGATTGCGAGATTTGAGTGGAAGGGGTGTTGGTGTCAATTTTTGATTTGGTTCGCAAAGTTGGCTCGAGATTTTTGTGTTTGATAACCTTGGGTTCATAACTCGATGGTTAGGTGACGCCCGGTTGATTTTGCGTGTGATCTCTTTGTCTGGGAAGTTTGTATTTACTCTTGTTGAGATAGCAGAAAAGCAAGGTGTGACCTCTGTGATCTCGTGATGATGGAATGGATAGTGAAGGTCTAGTCATGCGTGGACTCCTCAACGGGGACGTAGGTTTCTCCGTGGAACCGAATCTCGATGAAAAATCCTGTGTCTATCTCCGCACTATACTTACCTTTCTAGTGATCATCGAGGCAAATCTTTGTTATCTTCTTGTTCTAGAATCTTGTATTTCATATTTTATCATCAATATTGCTACTAAAACTGTTAGGCATCCTTTTACATCAATAGAGTAGAGAAAATTCCTTCATTTTGCTTGTCCTGTGCAAAAAGTCCTATCCGTCTTTCCTTGTCCGATGTACATCGGATAAGTCCGACTCAGGCTCGGACATATCTGAGTTTTGAGATCAGGAACGATTTAGTTTAAATTTAATATTTCATATTTGACTATCCACCCCCTCTAGGCAACTATTAATAGGTTGCTATCGCATGGATTCTATAAGAGTACGAGCGAGCATGGGATCTACTTCCGTTGAGCTGGCGATGAGAAGCTCATTGTCGGCCTTTACATCGACGACCTTGTGATCACGTGAGGTGGTGCCATCATGAAGTTCAAGGGGGAGATGACGAAGCACTTCAACAGGAGCCACTTGGGCCTTTTGTCATATTATCATGGCCTAGAGGTGCCACAAACTAAAGCAGAGATAGGCGTTGAGCAGATGGCCTACGCTTTAAGGCTTGTCAAGTTTAAGCGCTTAGACTCCCAAAGACCTAGTTTTTGACACCACTTCCTTGAAAAGCACTACTCAAAATGAACTAGCAATCGCTGTAGGGGTTTCCCTTACAGTTTTTGGTCCAAAAAAATGAACTAGCAAGCCACTTGGTGAAAAAGTTGTCTCCCACATGCTTTTGGTCGCTTCCCACAAATAGGGGTACGAAACTACCCATTAAAATCATAAAAAAATACCCGCATATACCAGAAATCTTTCGGCTCGAGGCCGCGTCTCAATTTCCGCCAGCCTCTCCTGTATCACTGATAAGTTTCTATCCCTGATTCTATCCTCGGTTCCTCACCGATTCCATCCCCGATCTGTGCGCCCGATGGGCCAGGCTGTGGCTTCCTAAAGCGGTAGGCGTTGTTGGCCCCCCGAGTGACGCGTTGGACAAGTGCACGAGGCATCGGCCCGATGTGGCAGGCCGCGTTAATGTTTCCATCCACCGTCGAGTATAGCACAAGGGTGAGTTATCTATAGGGGTGAGCGTGGATAAACCGAACCTGGAGAATCAAGCGTCGACCCTTGATCAGCTAACCTGGCCCAAGCATAACAATAGTGCACCTCTCTTTGGTCCAAGGAATCCTAAACAAAATGTCGTCAGTGTAATGTCCGCCTGATGCGGGAGGCCGCGTTGCCCGCACCTGAGCCCGACGATGCCCACCTACAATCGATGCGCCTGACATGTTGGACAAGCCAGACGATCCCCGATCTCCTCGAAAGAATACTCATGAAATACTCATAAGTTGCTTGTGTTTTAGTTGAATGATTTGCTTGATAAATGGTGTTTGCTTGATGTGCAGGTTTGGTGCAAAATTGACATACAAAAGGAGCTCCAACTCTTGTGCTGAAAAGGTAGAACGCCATACATCACATATTTTTATCATAGTTCATTGTTTCATTCAAAATGAATTGTTTTTTTCCATGCTTGCTCTGTTTGTTCATCTTAGTTACATAAATATGATGTTTGTAGATGGAAAACAGCCAAAAGATGAGGAAAGCTAGTGCAACTTGGGATGCAAATGCTACAATTTTTTTATTGAGATTTGTGTGCAGCAAGTACTTGATAATAATACCACATGTTATTTCTTCAGATGTTTGAATATTGTATAGTTTGAGTTATGCCAAAAATAAAATCTCATATAAAAAGTAACTCAGAGATAATAAATATGAACTCAAACATTTCTTTCTTTGTAACAGGAAACCAAAACATTAAAAAGCAGACTGCCAAAAACCTAACTTGTATTTATAGCTGCTTCTGCAAACAACTACTTCTCAGAGCGACAAGAGAGAGGTCAGCTTCTCAACAAGTTCCATTTGTGCCAAACAGAGCTAAAAACTGACCTAGAGGAGTGCAACCCCTGTGCATTCCCCATGGAGCAAGGCCGAAAGCTTTACAAGACAAGCGAGATTCCATTGGTGCACCCAACAGACTACTGGAGTTTGGTGGGAGCATTTCGATATCTGGTGAACACACACCCTGACCTCGACTACTTGGTTGGGTAGGTGAGTCAGTTCTTGGAGGAACCAAGGAAAGAACAACTTGCTATAGTCAAGCACACCGTACGCTATATGGTGAGTACAATCCACTTCAAAGTCTTCTATCTTGGGGAGGCAACATGAAGTTGATTGGCTACTCGAATAACGACTTTGCGGGAGACGTGGAGGACCGAAAGAGCACGAGCGGGGTGTTATTTTGTCTTGGAAACATCCTCCTTTCGTGGCAGTCCACCAAGCAGAAAGTGGTGAACTTATCCTCATGTGAAGCAGAATACATTGCAGCAGCACAAGAGGCATATCAAGATGTATGAATGGCACGGCCAATGGAAGACTTGGTTGAAAAGGTGAATGTGCTAGTGCTCCGGGTTGACAACAAGACTGCCATAAACTTGAACAAGAATCTGGTACACCATAACAGGAGCAAGCATATCGAAACCAAGTACCAATACATGCAGGAGTGCATTAACAATGGTGCTATTGTGCTTGAGCAGATTTCTATACAGGACTGGATGGCGAACATCTTGACCAAGGTCCTTGGAAGACAAGTTTGTCGAGATGAAATGAATCAAGATCTTGGACGTTTGGAAGATCCTGGGTTAGGGGGAGAATGTTGAATGACCTAGTGATCTACCCCTAGCTGACACCCTGGTCATGAGTTCGACTAGGACTCGACGGATGAGTAGGGCATGCGACAGGAAGAATCCTGGTGCGGCTGCTATCTGCATCAGAAGATAGAGCCGACCAAGTATAGATAAGTCCAGGAGATTTTCTTAGAAAAGTTTGTTTCCTTAGAGATAAGTTCTAGTGTCTTAGAGATAGAATTTAAAGGTAAACCTCCATGTAACTGGCTATAAAAGCAAAGTGAGCCGACCCCCACCACTGTACAACCGCATCTCATCAATAGCAAGAGACAAAATCCACCACATCAAAGAGAGAGCGACTATAATGCAATCAGATGTTCGGTGCAATCATGCAATCAACCATCCTCAACTATTGGATCTGTATCCTATGGTCAGTGCATTTTTTATTTAACCCCCTCAACTACCCCTCCACCTGGTGGAGGGGGTTAAATAAAAACAAGCAACGACCGTAGGATGCAAATCCGACGGTTGTGAGCTCTTGATTGCACGATTGCACAAAAACTCTGATTGCATTATAGTCATTGCCCATCAGAGAATATGAATGGTTTCACTAGAAAATATGCCTCCACGGTGCTGGCTCTCTGCCCTAATCAGAACTCGTCGAGTTTAACTAAACCAGAGGCGCCAATCTTTTGTTCCTGTTCAGATCCCCCACATCAAAAAAGAACCCCGATCCTCTCCAAATCTCCTCTTTAGCGCCCAAGTCTGTCTGCTCCTCACTGTTCTGTCAAACTGCTTTGGTTTTGTCCATAAGGACCTAACCAGAAGCATCACAGGGCAAGATCAGGGGCTGAACAGGCTGGCTTTCTTAATCACCCCGAGCTCCGCGCACGCCGCGCAGCATCTGGAGCTCCACACGATGTGCTGGTGCTGGATGTTAGGATATATGCACGTGGAAGCAGCGACAAACCTCTTGAGACATACGATGCAAGATCACAGACGACACTTGAGGCGCGATATTTATTAACAAGATACAGCTGAAGTTTACAACCCGGAGCAATGACTACAGGCGCTCCTTCGCAATACACGACACCACCTGCTACATGGTCCGAGCAGGAACCATCGTCTCCTCCCTGCGATTCTATCTCTATGTTGCCAGGGTTACAAGAGGGGCCCTCCTCTCATATTTATAAGGAAGCCGGTTACAGAGTCCAACACAAACTCCATACCTACCGCTAATACAACTCAAAGTCCTAAGCATAACAACCTTGTACACAGTATTCGATACATATCCAACAAACTCCACCTTGGCAGATATTGCGCCACCTTGATGTTGTCATGCACGAACTCCATGTGCACGGACTCGAGTTGTCGACTTTGTAGCTCACGGAGAGCCACTCGACGATTCCAACACCTTAGACTCATTGTCTGAATAGAACACCACTATCTCAGCCATTACATCTTTCATAGCTTCACCTGCAACAAAACATGCTTGTAGCTTGTACAAATTTGATGCCTCTCTCTCCCCTATCATCACAATTTCATCTCCGTTCATGACTTTCATTCTCTTTCCAAGTCAGCTTGGAATAACAAACCATCACTTTGTAGAGCCCCAAACGAAATTATATTCCTTTGCAGCCTTGGTACATGCTTAACACCTTCTAATAATAGGGTGTGCTCTATACAACAACAACAACAACAACAACAACAACAACAACAACAACAACAACAACAACAACAACCACAACAACAACAACAACAACAACAACAACAACAACAACCAAGACTTTGTCCCAAGCAAGTTGGGATTGGCTAGAAATAAAACCCAACAATTTTTAATTTTTAAAAGAGAAGTAGTGGAGAAACAAGGTGAGAGTAACATAATATAAAAAAAGTAAGATTATGAGATTTATTTGTTAAAAAGAAAATGAAGTAGTAAGAAAGAAGATAAGAACAACAAAATACACATAAACTACGATCGGATTGCTAATTTCCATGCAGTCCTATCATGAGCCAAAGCTCTAGGTATATCCCACTCCCACAAATCTCGCTTCGGTGCACATTCACTGTAATGCGCGCATCTCTGCAACACTTATTTGTTGGACATGTTGCCTTTTAGTAGATCAACATTATGTTCCATATAGCATCGCAACTCTGATCACCGTCCTTTAGAACATTCAGTTTTTGTTGAATCTTCATGTCACGTAGGATTCCAGATGCTTACCGCCACTTCATACTCCAACCTTGATCATGTGGCAAACATCCTCGTCAATATCACCATTATTTTGTAATATTGACCCAAAATATTGAAATGGCCTCCTAGGTAGTATTTGTCCTTCAAGAGTAACATTTACCTTTCCACATCCAACACTGCTGAAATTGCACCTCAATAATCAATCTTGCTCCTACTAAGCCTAAGCCCCTTAAACTCTAAGGTCTGCCTCTGTAGCTCTATTTTTTATCAACATCATCCCTAGTTTCATCTACCAACACTACATCATCTGTAAAGCGCATACACCAAGGGATATCTCATTGTATATCCTTCGACACCTCATCCATCACTAAGTAAAAGATGTATGAGCTCAAGGTCTTTTAGTAAAGAATAGGGTGTCACCTATAAACTTCCAAATAAGCTTTGCCAAAATCATCTGACTTGTACAAAGAAAACCACTCTTTTTTGTGTGTCACATGAAAGGAGTATATCGAATCTAACATCCATGCATCAATGGACTATATTTTGATAGCTATCGAGAGAACATCACCATCGTCATCCGAGACACTCTTAGTATTTATCACATTAGCACTTGCCTCGTCATTCCTCTTTAGTTCAAGAGAGTACATGCTCACATGTCCCCATTGCTTGCACTCATCCTCTTCTTCTTTTTCTTCTTGTCGTCTCCCTCCCTTGATCATTCTTGAGAAGCAAAGCATCTCTAGTACAAGAATCAACATCATTATTCTTCATTTTTTGTTCATGAGCAAGCAATGTGCTAATGATATCATCCACCTTAATTTCGCATTTGCCATACGCCAATGTAGTGACCAAGTGCTCATAAGAACCCGACAAAGAACAAAAAAGAAATAATAGCCTTGTCTTCATCATCAAGCTTCACATCGGCCTTCACAAGATTAGACACAACTTGATTAAAGATATTGATGTGCCCAACAAGATTCGCTCTCTCCTGCATCTTTAGTCCATATATTTTTTTCTTCAAATACATTTTCTGAGTAATAGTTTTGGACATGAACTGACGATCTAACTTATTCAAAATTGCCTTTGGTGATGTTTCATCCATGACAAGGTACATGATCTGCTCAGTGAGACACAACTTGATTGTTGTTAGGAAATTGGCAATACGCTACTCTAGCAATTCTACCGCATCACCCAGGAAATATGCAAGTACAGAGGTCATATATCATTATCACTAGACGCGCATCACAGCAGAACGTTGACACGCGTCGGTGTAGGGGAAGCAGACAATCTCGTTTGTCTCTTCCTCGTCCTTGTCACGGCAGCAGGTAGACGATCACGATCATCATAGCCGATCAACACAGCAGTAGCAGCAGTGCCTCCACGGAGTCCACACGTACGGGGAGGAACGCTGTGTGCCGGTGTGCTAGCACCGCGCGCGGCAAGGGTCTTGGCGTGAGG
The DNA here is from genome assembly GCA_036927565.1 of Tuctoria greenei. Taxonomy (NCBI): domain Eukaryota; kingdom Viridiplantae; phylum Streptophyta; class Magnoliopsida; order Poales; family Poaceae; genus Tuctoria; species Tuctoria greenei. The sequence goes on along the minus strand of JAYESD010000005.1, from coordinate 78,354,986 downwards.
CCTTCGACGGGTGGCGGCTAGGGCTGTCACGTGGTGGGGTTGTTATCCCCTAACCCTGCCCATCGTATTTATAGGCGTACTAATGGGCTTTTAGGTCGCAGGACCATTAGTACCATAATTGCTTATGAGTCAAATATCCTACATGCCTTAACCCGAATTGTTATGATTGCCTCTTGAGCATATCACTAACAATCTCCCACTTGCACTAGACATAATTATCTAGCCAAGCTTTTCAATATTCCAACCCCTTAAGTGTGTGACCAATTAGGTTCATGTGCAGTCAGTTGTGAATGGAAACCATTTCCAACCAAAAGGTTGTAGAGGTACCTAGCAGGACGTACTGACTCCTGAATGTACATAAAGATCATATCGGCCGAACCTAGATACATTCAACATGCAAATACCTTTGCCTCATGATACCAGTCAAGCTCAAGGTGAGATGCGTGTCATCCTTGTGATAGCTCGACCATTCACTCGATCAAATAGTGGATTAATTACATGAATAACTTTTAGTCATTGTGATTAACCTTTAATCACCTTGGCATGGCCATGCACTTTCAAATCCATCTATCTCGAGGGGCCCAAAGATATTTCTCCTGTTATTAAGGAGGGGCAAATTCCATCTTGATCCGCACACATCCCATTCTATGTTTCATTATGGACCCGAAGACTATTTTTATGACTACCCGGTTACGGAGTAGCGTTTGGTAGTTTCAAAGTACATAACGACACACAGTTTGAAACAATGGCCATCTCAGGTCTAAGGATCTAGCATGTGTATCACTCAAGACCAACTAATAGCACATATGAAAATAACAATCCCAACAGTGTCCCGGAGTGGGTCAATCCAACACCATGTTCACTAACATGTGTTCACATTATTAATTTGATATCTCCATATCTTTGACATGTGAACGTGATCATCAATTAATGCATGTGCTAGTCTGTGTGACATCATTATCTCATATAATGATATAGACTAGGGATCATTCAGAGTAACTTTATTATTAACAAAGAGTTTCATGAACAAGTCACATACTTGATGATCAATGTAAATAATGATTACTCATATAACAATTTATTGAATAGTACATAAACATAGCTATGACACAAGTCTCCCACTACATACTATGATCACTGATGTAAGTATCTAATACCTATAGATCTCGTGTGTGCCTCATGCTTTTATTGTGGAAGAGGCTTTGTTAATGGATCTTCTACATTCAAATCCGTGTGCATCTTGCATATCTTCACATCACCTCGCTCGATGATCTCTCAAATGAGGTGATAGCATCGTAGTATATGTTTGGATCACTTATGTGATCTAGGCTCCTTTGCCTATGCAATGGCTCCACTATTGTCACAATGGAGATCCACAGGACTCGACACGCTAGGAACAACATCCAACTTAGAAACAAATTTTCTGATCCAAGCAGCTTCCTTTGCAGCTTCAGAAGCTGCAATATACTCCACCTCCATTGTTGAATCTGCTATTGTATTTTGTTTGAAACTTTTCCAGCTCACTGCCCCTCCATTGAGGTAGAATACAAAACCGGATTGCGATCTAGAATCATCCTTATCAGTTTATAAGCTAGCATCAATGTAACCTTTTACAGCGAGCTCTTCTTCACCTGCAAACACTAAGAACGCATCCTTAGTTCTTCTCAGGTACTTAAGGATGCTTTTTACAACGGTCCAGTGAGCCTCACAATAATATGATTGATACATGCTCGTAATGTTTAAAGCATAGGATACATCTGGGCGTGTACATAGCATGGCATAGATGATGGATCCAACAGCCAAAGCATAAGGAATCACTCTCATCCTCTTTTGCTCATCAGGTGTCGAAGTACACTGACTCTTGCTTAGAGTAATGCCATGTGACATTGGCAAGAAATCTTTCTTGGAATCTTGCATATTGAACCCATTCAATACCTTGTCAATATATGTATCTTGGATTAATCCAATTAGCCTTTTATATCTATCTCTATAGATATTTATGCCCTAAATCCTTCTCCTAAATCCTTCATTGAGAAACTTTTTCTTAATGAGGATTTAACGTCATCAAGCATTGGAATGTCATTTTTGATCAATAATATGTCATCTACATATAGGACCAGAAATACATGCGCACTCCTCTAAACTTCTTGTAAATACAATGTTCTTCTACATTCTTGATGAAACCAAACCCTTTGATAACTTCATCAAAACATAGATTCCAACTTCGAGATGCTTGCATCAACCCATAGATGGACTTTTGAAGCTTGCATATTTTACTAGCATTTTTAGGATCGACAAAACCCTCAGGTTGTGTCATGTACACATCCTCAGTCATACTTCCATTAAGAAAGGTTGTTTTGCCATCCATCTGCCATATTTCGTAATCAAAATATGTAGCAATTGCTAGGAGAATCCGAACAGACTTTAGCATTGCGACGGGTGACAAAGTTTCTGTGAGACCTATGTGTGCTGAATACATTGGTTTTGACAATAAAAGTTTTGGATGCTGACATAACATCTTTTTAGCAAGGTCCGACTCTAGCTCCGAGATTCTACAAGATTCGATAATAGGTCCGACTTTCTTTGTCTAGATCCGACATGTTTGTTTGGGTAGCTCCGGTGAAGCTTTGTCTTCAGCTCCGGTATGTTTTTGATAGCTCCGGCATGTCTTTGTTAAGCTCCGATATGTTTTGCTAGGTCCGACTTATGTTGGTTAGCTCCGACATGTTTTTATAGCTCCGACTTTTGGGATGACTAGGCCCGACTAGCTTTGGTTAGCTCTAGCGCTAGGTTGTACTAGCTTTTGTAAGCTCCGGCTCAAGCTTCGGTTAGCTTTGGCAAGGTTCGGAGCTTGATCGCAATGTTCCTGTTTTTACCTTGCAATGTTTTGAACTTGCTTTATATTCTTAGAAAGATTGATTAGTATTCATTTTCTAAGTTTTTGGTGTGTTTTGGTTGATATGGCTGATATCGTTTTGATATGCTTTGCAACATGCTTATGTGAGGTGCTCACGTAAGGTGTTGTGTTCGAACTGACTTGAGTCAAGTCGTGGACTTGGGCTTGTACGGATTGGTTGTTTATTCATGTGCAGGTGTTGCTTGAGTGCAGGACATGGCTGGTGATGGGATCCATTGGACTAGTCTCAGGGAGGAGATGAGGTTCCAACAACCAAATTTAGCAGGAATTGTGGTTGAGCGGGTTAGGAGGTCGCGCAGGATGATTGAATCAAGGGCAGTGCATATGAAGGTTACTGGACGTCGAAGGAAGGTGTTTGCACGTATGCATGTGGTGCATGATGTGACAACATGGTTCCGAAGATGGTTTATGGATGGGAAGATCTGGTTGGAATGATCGGATCATATCGGTTGATGAATTTGGCTGCGGCGGAGTCGGTTATGGCTCGGTAGGAAAGTATCGAGTTGGTTATGATAGAATTTTGTGTTGGTCACGAATTTGAGTTGTTTTAGGAATGTGGGATACGTTCCTAAGGTGTTTGGAAGTCTTAAGATTGCTTCTATCTACGTATAGAAGAGTCATAAGCAGTTATGGAAAGTTTCGATTCGTGATCGGAGTAGGATTGGAGTCCTAGTTAAGATTGGGTTGGCCTAAGGGCTGGTTATATAAGTAAGGGAAGTACAAAGCTCGGGGAGACGACTTTGGGGCTGTTCCTCTTGTGTTCTATTGAATAAAATTCGAAGTTTGAAGGAACTTTTGTGCCTTGTTCGTCCGACTTGTTCCAGACAAGTTTTACTCGTCGAGTTTCTGGACAGCTCTACCTTTCGTCGGTGGTTTTATCATAACTCAAGTTTTACAGATCCAATTGACGTGATTCTTTTTGGTTTGTCTTCACAACTTGATTCTCTATCATAGGTCAAAATTTCACGGTCATTGGATTCGTGGTTTCTGATCTACACGAGTTTCTTTGCAGCATTCCAGAACTGTTTTTCTCGGGTAGGACAGATTGACCTTTGTTCGATCTTTCGATCATAACTTGAGTTTCTCTCGACGGATTTGAGTGATTCTTTTTGTTCTTTCTTCTTTACTTGATTCTATATGATATATATCACTTTTTTCACGGTGAAACACGTTTAGATTAGTTTCACACACGATTTCTCTAACAGATTGTTTTTCTGCCGAAGGGGTTGGGATTTAATTGTTTCCGCTGCATATGATTTTTAAATCTACCATTCACCCCCCCTCTGGTAGCTTTTCACGTGCTCTTCAATCCTAAAATTGGTATCAGAGCCACGGTGCTCTAATCATTATGATTTGCACGTGTTTTTTTGACTAATCATCATGGAGAAATACTTTGCCAAACCTTGTGTGTTTGCTGGTATTGATTTTCAGGTTTGGAAGGCACGCATGGAGGCTTTCATTCAGGCGCAAGGCTTTGCAATATGGGAGAAGGTGTACAAGCCTTATGATGTGCCGTCAAATGATCAAGTTATGTCTACGAACCTACGGGACGTCGACAACAACAACAAAGCCCGAAACTTGATCATCCAAGGACTCACCCAGAGCGACTTCGACAGCGTTGCACATCTCTGATCAGCATACGATGTTTGGAGAGCTCTCTATGATTATCATGAAGGCTCCAACACAATCAAGGAGGTAAAACAGGATATGTTCAAAAGGGAATATATTTGTTTTGAGATGCAACCCAGTGAGTCTATCGATGACCTCTTTCCTCACTTCAATAAAATTCTCAGCAACTTACATAGTGTCAATGTTAACTTTTCTGATACTGAGAATGCTAGGTAACTTCTTAATGCATTAGACATGTCAATTTGGGAGATGAAAGTAACATCTATTCATGAATCAACTGTCATGAGTTCCCTTACATTAGATGTGCTTTATTCTAAACTAAAAACTCATGAAATTGACATCTTATCACGTAAGAACCCAAATACATCTACTGCATTTTTCTCACAACGTGATATGCCTAGCTCCGGCCAATCATCATCTTGCAATACTCTTGCTTTTTTGTCCTCACTAACCCTAAAGCAGATCGAGGAATTTCCAGAAGAGGAGGTAGCACTCATCCCTACAAGATTTTCAAAAGCATTGCAAAATGTGAGAACTAGAAGGAGAGGACGCTCCGGACCTCAAGACTATTTTGAATGTGGTAAGACAGGACACTTTTGTACAGAATGCCCTAACCTTTCAGGTCCTACTACCCGTGAAGAAAAACAGAACAAGGTCAAGACTACCTTTGGAAATCCCAACAAGAAAAAGAAGGGTACCATAGGACACAATATGATTAACAACTTCATCACCGCACTTCAAGAACTCAGTTCAAGTGATGTAGACTTTGAAAGTGATGAAGATGATGACGATCTAGCCAACTTATGCTTCATGACGGGCAAAAAAAGATCAAGATCAAGTTAGGAGGATGCAGAACACAACAGTGACGACGATGAGGTATGTTCTACCTGCAATGAAATGTGTGATGCTATTTCTCGTGCAACTATTATTGTCAATAAAAAGGACAAAAAGCTTAGGGATAATGCTGCTAAAATTGAATCACTAGAATCTGAAATTAACCATTTAAAAACATTGATTCCTAGTGATGATGCATGTCCCTCATGTGACTTAATCTATGAACAATTGTCCACATTAAGAAGTGCACACTCCTCCACTCTAGATAGACTTGATGAAGAAATTGAAAAGAACAGAGAGCTTGCTGCAGTTAATGATAAAAACTTAAAAGATGCTTCTTGTTCTATAATTGATTTGCATTGTTCTAGTTGTGATGATCTTGAAAAGAAACTAAAAGATGCTATGAATGAAATTTCAATATTGAATAATGATTTACGTTCTCATGAAGTTAAATATTGTTCCAATTGCAAATTAAAGGGGAAAACTTCATGTGAAAATTGCCTTGATCTGTGCAATAAACTTGATAACATGCATAGGACATTAGATCGGTTTTGTAATGGGAATAAGAACCTAAACTTGCTGTTGAATTCTTCCAAGTCTTGCAATGATAAAACTGGTTTAGGTTTTGATTCTCATGCTCATACTAAGGCACATCCACCTAAAACTGTAAAGTCATTAGGAAGTGGTTTTCAAATCTGCAGGGGTGTTGTCTCATTCGGTTTCAAATAAAAATATTGTTTGCTCATCTAGACATGAACACAAAGTTAAATTTCATTGTACCTACTGTGGTAGAGATGGTCATGTCATAGATTTTTGTTATAGACTAGCTAAACAAAAAAAAAGGGAAAGAATGATTGCTAGATCTCATACCTTTCATGCAAAATTTGCTGCACATATTAAACCGAATGCCAAGGACATGCAACCTGCTGTTATGAGTCAAAAACATTCAAAGTTTACCTTCGGACCTTCTGTTTTTGCCTCCGGAGCTACTCATTTTGTGATACACAAGTAACACCTTATAGGTCAGTAGTTAAGAATAAAAAACCACAAATTTTGACTCATAAACCTGCTGGTTTATCTCAGCTTTCGCGTGTTTTTTCCTGCTGCACGTCGTGTGACTCAATACTTCATACCTAAATGCCTTTTGACTAACCCCAGTATTGAGTCATCGACGTATTGTGCTTCTATTTAGGTTACATGCTTAAGGAAGGAGAACATTGGGATTGTGGATTCAGGTTGCTCATGCCATATGATCGGTAACAAAGAATGGTTCTCCTCCCTCTCTTTTGTGTTACGTGTAGAGAATGTTACTTTTGCCGATAATTGTTCAACTCCTATAATTGCTAAGGGTTCGGTTAGAGTAAATGATCACTACACTTTGAAGAATGTGGCACTTGTCAAAAATTTGAAATACAACTTGCTTTCTGTTTCACAATTGCTAGATGAAAATCTGGAAATTATTTTCAATAAAAACTGCTGCAAAGTTGTAGGTTCAAATAGTGAGCTTATTTTTAACATGTCTCAGTTTGGAAGAGTTTTTTAAAGTTGATTTTGATTTGTCTTCCTCTATGCATAGGTGTCTAGTTGCTAATGATTCAAAGGACTTATATTTTTGGCATCGTAGACTTGGTCACGTAGGCTTTGATCACCTAACGCATGTTAGTGCTCTTGATCGCATACGTGGGTTGCCTAAGCTTAAAGGGGACAAAGAAATTGTGTGCTCTTCTTGTAGACATGCTAAGATGGTTGCAGGTTCACATACTCCTCTCACAATGATCATGACAACTAAACCGGGTCAACTTTTGCACCTTGACACCGTAGGACCTTCGCGTATTCAATCCTTCGGAGGTAAATGGTATGCTCTTGTGATTGTTGATGATTATTCTAGATACTCTTGGGTTTACTTTATGGCATCTAAGAATGAAGCTTTTAGTCACTTTAGAACTTTTTTTCTTAGATTATCAATTGATCACCCAGGGTCTTTAATAGCAATTAGAAGTGATAACAGAACTGAATTTAAAAATCAATCGTTTGATCACTTATGTGCTGAAAATGGAATAGATCATCAATTTTCTTCACCATATGTACCTCAACAAAATGGTGTTGTAGAAAGAAAGAACAAAACCTTAGTTGAGATGGCTAGGACTATGCTTGATGAGTATCAAACTCCTAGAAAATTTTGGGCTGATGCGATTGCAACCGCTTGTTATGTCTCAAATCGTATTTTCTTGCGCGCTAAGCTAGGTAAAACACCATATGAGCTCCGGTTTGGACATAGGCCTAGTGTCACACACTTTCGGGTCTTTGGTTGTAAATGCTTTGTTAAGAAACATGGTAATCTTGATAAATTTGAACCTAGATCTATTGATGGCATGTTCCTTGGTTATCCATCTCATACTAAGGCTACCGTGTGTTCTTGCTTGACACTAAAAAAATTGTGGAGACTTGCGAGGTGTCTTTTGACAAAGCTAGCCCAGGTACTAGCTCCGGTATTGCAGGACCAGATCCATATCCTCAGGGCGAGGGTATTTTCGAAGATGAAGAAGAGACCATGATATTGCCTGATAGTTCCAAAGCTGACACGTGTCTAGCTCCGAACTTTGACCAAGCTCCGACTACCACCTCTTCTTGTCCTGATTGTCTACAAGCCACAAGTTCATCAATCTGCAATGAACCTAATGAAGAAGAAGCTTGTGAGACATTTTTTCCCCTATGGATCGTCAAGAATCATCCCCCACAACAGATTATTGGAAGTTTGCACGAACGAGTTCCACGGTCCAGATTTTGCGATCCAAACTCTCATGCTCATTCTGCTTTTGTTGCTTCTTTTGAACCCAAAGATATATCACACGCACTCACTAATGAATCTTGGACTATTGCCATGCAAGAAGAGTTAGAAAATTTTAAAAGAAATAATGTTTGGAAACTTGTACATCCACCTCAAGGTCACACTTTAATTGGAACTAAATGGGTGTTTAAAAATAAATAAAGTGAGGATGGGGTTGTGGTTAGGAATAAGGCTAGGTTGGTTGCTCAAGGTTTTACTCAAGTTGAAGGTTTAGATTTTGATGAAACTTTTGCTCCTGTTGCTAGATTAGAAGCCATAAGAATTTTGTTAGCTTTTGCTGCATCTAAAGGTTTTAAGCTATATCAAATGGATGTTAAAAGTGCTTTTCTTAATGGCTACATAGATGAGGAGGTTTATGTCAAACAACCACCGGGTTTTGAAAATTCAGATTTTCCTAATCATATTTACAAACTGTCCAAAGCCTTGTACGGTCTCAAACAAGCCCCTAGAGCATGGTATGATAGGTTAAAAACATTCTTACTTGAAATGAGATTTACCATGGGCAAGGTTGATAAAACTCTTTTTGTGCTTAAGCATAGCAATGACTCATTATTTGTTCAAGTGTATGTGGATGATATTATCTTTGGTTGTGCTTCTCATGATCTTGTGTCCAAGTTTTCAGCTATGATGAGTTCAGAATTTGAGATGAGTATGATGGGAGAACTCACGTACTTTTTGGGGTTGCAAATCAAGCAAACCAAGGAGGGTACCTTTGTGCATCAAACGAAGTATACAAAAGACCTCCTAAGGTGCTTCAACATGGACAAAAGCAAGCCTCTCGGCACACCAATGGGAACAGCAACAACACTTGAACTTGATGAAGATGGTGAACCCGTGGATCAAAAAGATTATAGAAGCATGATCGGATCACTTTTATACCTCACAACATCAAGACTGGACATACAATTTCAGCGTATGTCTTTGTGCAAGGTTTCAAGCTTCCTCACGTGCTTCACATCGTCAAGCCGTCAAAAGGATTCTCAGGTACTTACATGGAACTCAAGAATTTGGTATTTTTCTTCCTTCTTCCTCAACCATTACCTTGAATGCTTTTTCGGATACTGGTTTTGGGGGTTGAAGGATTGATATGAAAAGTACTTCTGGTGCTTGTCATTTTCTTGGTAATTCTCTTGTTGCTTGGTCCTCTAGAAAACAAAGCTCAATTGCACAATCCACAGCCGAATCTGAATATGTAGCTGCTGCTAGTGCTTGCTCACAAATTCTTTGGATTGTTCAAATACTTAAGGACTATGAGGTTGATCTAGATAGTGTTCCACTATTTTGTGATAACACTAGTGCCATTTGCATTGCTAAAAACCCTGTGCAACATTCTAGAACTAAGCACATTGATATTAGGTATCACTTTATCCGTGATAATGTTGAAAAAGGAAACATTGTGTTTCACCATTTAGATACCGAACAACAATTGGCTAACATTTTTACAAAACCTTTGGATTTCACTCGTTTTTGTTCCATTCATAGTGAAATAGGGGTTATGCATCCTCATGGCTTAAATTGAGGGGGGTTTTAAACTTGGGAAGTCTATTTGTGAATCTGAACTTAAAATAATATGAGCATAGTATTTTATACACATATGACTTTGTGATTCCTTTTACATGCTGAAAGTTCTTACTACATTACTCGTGTTATACATTTTTTAGTTTTTGCCATGTCTAGTAATTGGAATAATTACTTACACTAAATCTGGTCATGGTTGAACTTTCTTGCTGTTTTGATCTTGTTGCTGGCTCACAAGTGCTTTTTCATAAAGAATTAATCAAGTAATCAACTCACATGTTGAGTTTTTATGAACAAATATAAGTTGAGAAAAGATCAAGAGAATATGCATGCATCGCACTTCATCTTTTGAGATGACTTATCATTGCACTTAGATATGAACTTGGAAGAAGTTGTGTATGACTAAAACCATGTCCTTAAGCTTCTGATTGTCAAATGACATAGGCTTGGCTTGGTTGGTTAGAATAAGGCAGATGCGAATATAATCTCTTGCAAATATCATATGATCTAAAGTTGTGCTTTGAAAAATAATAAAATGCAGCAACAAGTGTCATGCTTTTAGGTATTGAAATAGTTATGTTTGTGAGATCATGACTTGCTTAATTTGAAAATGACATTTGATCTCTAGCATGGCTTACACTACTTTATGTATCTCATTGTTGTGATAGTGTAAGTTACTTGATAGTATGACTTGGATGAGCTTTGTTTTATTTGTATATGTTATAATATGCTCATAACAATCAAAATTTCTCGTTTTGAACGTTGCTGAATACATTGTCAAAGGGGGAGAGATAATATGGTGAATCATGCAAGGGGGAGAAATATGTATAGGGGGAGAAATTTATTTCTATCTCATTTGATTTTCAAAAAGGGGGAAAATTGTTCTCAAAACTTTTCATGCCAATGTTCAGATTTAAATGGTGTTGCCAATGCATTCATCAAGGGGGAGATTGTCAGACCTATGTGTGCTGAATACATTGATTTTGACAATAAAAGTTTTGGATGCATACATAACATCTTTTTAGCAAGGTCCGACTCTAGCTCCGAGCTTCTACAAGATTCGACAATAGGTCCTACTTTCTTTGTCTAGATCCGACATGTTTTTTTGGGTAGCTCCGGTGAAGCTTTGTCTTCAGCTCCGGCATGTTTTTGATAGCTCCGTCATGTCTTTCTTAAGCTCCGATATGTTTTGCTAGGTTCGACTTATGTTGGTTAGCTCCGACATATTTTTATAGCTCCGACTTTTGGGATGACTAGGTCCGACTAGCTTTGGTTAGCTCCAGCACTAGGTTGTACTAGCTTTTGTAAGATCCAGCTCAAGCTCCGGTTAGCTTTGGCAAGGTTCGGAGCTTGATCACAATGTTCCTGTTTTTATCTTGCAATGTTTTGAAATTGTTTTATATTCTTAGAAAGATTGCTTAGTATTCATTTGCTATGTTTTCGGTGTGTTTTGGTTGATATGGCTGATATTGTTTTGATATGCTTTGCAACATGCTTATGTGAGGTGCTCACGTAAGGTGTTGTGTTTAGAACTGACTTGAGTCAAGTCGCGGACTTGGGCTTGTACAGATTGGTTGTTTATTTATGTTCAGGTGTTGCTTGAGTTCAAGACATGGCTGGTGACGGGATCCATTGTACTAGTCTCAGGAAGGAGATGAGGTTCCAACAACCAAATTTAGGAGGAATTGTGGTTGAGCGGGTCAGGAGGTCGCGCTGGATAATTGAATCAAGGGCAGTGCATATGAAGGTTACTGGACGTCGAAGGAAGGTGTTTGCACGTATGCATGCGGTGCATGACGTGGCAACATGGTTCCAAAGGTGGTTTATGGATGGGAAGATCTGGTTGGAAGGATCGGATCGTATCGGTTGATGACTTTGGCTGCGGCGGAGTCGGTTATGGCTCGGTATGGAAAGTATCGAGTTGATTATGATAGGATTTTCTGTGGGTCACGAGTTTGAGTTGTTTTAGTAATGTGGGATATGTTCCTAAGGTGTTTGGAAGTCTTAATATTGCTTCTATCTGCATATAGAAGAGTCCTAAGCAGTTATGGAAAATTCCGATTCGTGATCGGAGTAGGATTGGAGTCCTAGTTAAGATTGGGTTGGCCTAAGGGCTGGTTATATAAGCAAGGGAAGTCCAAAGCTCAGGGAGACAACTTTGGGGCTGTTCCTCTTCTTTTCTATTGAATAAAATTCGTAGTTTGAAGGAACTTTTGTGCCTTGTTCATCCGACTTGTTCCAGACAAGTTTTACTCGTCGAGTTTCTGGACAGCACTACCTTTCATTGGTGATTTTATCATAACTAAAGTTTTACAGATCTAATTGACGTGATTCTTTTTGGGTTGTCTTTACAACTTGATTATCTATCATCCGTCAAAATTTCACTGTCATTGGGTTTGTTGTATCTGATCTACACGAGTTTCTTTGCAACATTCCAGAACTGTTTTTTTCGGGTAGGACAGATTGACCTTTGTTCGATCTTTCGATCATAACTTGAGTTTCTCTCGACGGATTTGAGTGATTCTTTTTGTGCTTTCTTCGTGACTTGATTCTATCTGATATATATCATTGTTGTCACGGTGAAACACGTTTAGATTAGTTTCACACACGATTTCTCTAACAGGTCGTTTTTCTGCCGAAGGGGTTGGGATTTAATTGTTTCTGCTGCGTAAGATTTTTAAATCTACCATTCACCCCCTGGTAGCTTTTCATGTGCTCTTCGATCCTACAGTTTCATCATAATCAACACCTTGAATTTATTTGAAACCTTTCACCACCAATCACACTTTATAGATGTGAACATTTCCATCCATGTCAGTCTTTTTCTTGAAAATCCATTTACAATCGATAGGTCTCACACCTTCAATTGGATCAACCAAGTTCAAAACTTGATTTTCATGCATGGATTCAATTTTAGATTCCATGGCTCCAAGCCACTTCTCAGGGTCGTGTCCCTTCATTGTTTCGGTATAGATCGTGGGCTCATTATTGTCCAACAATACCATGCCATGTTGCTCCGTGGTTAGAAGCGTTAACTTTTCAGTCGAACGACGTACCCTTGTAGACCTTTGTGGGGCTGCTGTTTCATCAATGTTGCACAACATCTTGTACATCCAGTATAGGACCAGTGGGTGTTGAAACATTTTCAGGTATTTCATGAATTTCTTCAAGATGCACCTTGCTCCCTCTAACTTTTTTTGAGAGAAACTCTTTCTCCAAGAAGACACCATTGCGAGCGGTAAACACTTTACCCCCTGTTTTATTATAAAAAATAATATCCTTTGGTTTCCCTAGGATATCCCACAAAGAAGCATTTGTCTGATTTGGGAGTGATTTTGTCTGACGTTAAATGTTTGACATAAGTATCACACCCCCAAACTTTGAGGAAAGACAATCCGGGACGTTTCCCGGTCCACATCTCATATGATGTCTTCTCAAGAGACTTAGTTGGGACACTGTTTAGTGTAAACGCAATAGTTTCAAGAGCATAACCCCAAAAGGATAGTGGAAGATCTGCTTGGCTCATCATCAACCTAACCACATCTAGCAAGGTTCAGTTCCTCCGCTCGGACACCCCATTCCATTGAGGCGTTCCAGGTGGAGTCAACTGTGGAACAATTCCACATTGTTTTAAATGATCATAAAATTCATGTCTCAAATACTCACCCCCACGATCAAATCGTAGAAGTTTAATTGTCTTACCCAATTGATTATGTACTTCATTCTGAAATTCTTTGAACTTTTCAAAGGATTCAGACTTGTGCCTCATTAGGTAGACATTACCATATCTACTTGATGAGGACATCACTTCTATGGATACAAACAACACTCCATTGAACATACAAGATGCAATCAATAGAGTTCATACACAACAATTAATTTTAGAGGTGAACTCGTTCTTACATATTTCCTTATATGTTTTTGAGAATAAATTGCTACTTAATGATTTATTTGTGATTAGGATCCATGGAGAGGTTCAAGGAGTACTTGGAGGGAGTATTAGGGACGTGGAAGACCAGAGAATTCGTTCAAAGAAGATGGAAACCGAACCAAACTCCAAATCGTATCCAACTCGGAGTCCAGAGCAGTACGCACTAAAACGGACGCCCAGGACGCGTACGAACTCCGTTTTGGACGTTCTACATATGCACGGAAAGAAGAGAGGATAACCTTTCCAATGGCACCGGTCCCATGTCAAAATTCCTTCGGAGTCGACGGGAATCGTCGAAACAAAATCAAGTACGGAATCTGTCAGGGTGCTGCGCCACCGTATTGGGCCATTGGGCCTTGTATCAAGTCTAAGTCCATTATTTTCGTGTGTTAGGGTTAGGTCACGACCCCAACACCCCCTTGGACGTCCTCCCACCTATATATACTCCATAGTAGCCGCCATGAACAATTGGGTTTTGCATAGATTAATAATATCGCTGTTCTACAGTTTGTGAAACCCCAACTTCGCGATTTCAGATCGTGTCTTCTACGTTCTTGCTTGTGTTCTCGATTGCACTTGCAGGGATTAGCCTTCTTGGCGAGGTCAATCGTGTGAAGCACGGTTGATAACCAACGGAGCGGTGGTGTAGTGATTGCAGGGGCTGTTCGTGTTCTACTCGAGAGCCTCAGATCATCAACGTCGAGATCTCCATCAATCGACTTACCCATTACCTTTCGGAAGATCGGGACAAATTCACCTATCAATTGGTATCAGATTTCCAGGTTGCCCGTTAGGTAATTCATCTATCCATTACATTAGTTTTGTTTTTCATACCTAGAGTCCACAAAAAAGCCACAAAAAAACTTGCAGTTTAGTAGATCTGTTCATTACTTTGTCCAAACCATATTGAGCCTTTGCAACTTTGTTATTCAGTTTGGTTTTGTTGAGTTTGTGTCCGTGGTTGAGTCATATTGCTGGTTTAGAAAGTGTTTTTGGTCTTAGTTTGAGTTTTGCATTGTGTGATTCATCCTTTTGAATCACGTCATCACGTCCATATTAAATTCGCCTCTATCCAGTTCGGTATTTTCATCATATCTCGCTCATACGAACTTGGATTTTAGAGTTCTTGTACTTTCTGGAAAGCTTAAGAAGTTTTCTATAAATTTCTTATTCATCACTCTCCCAGAAAATATAGTTATCGATGTCGAAATTGCATTAGATCTGAATCTGATATTGATCTAGAAATTCTGAACAGTCTGTATTTCGGGGGCAATATCTCCTATTGTTCTTATCCAAAATAGATCTTCCATATACTTAAATTAAAGAGGAGAGATAGATCTATAATACTTCTGTTCAAAGTTTTTAGATTTGGGGATTATAAAGGTGCTTAATTGTCCTTAGAACATTGAGCAGAAAATCTGTAACAGACATACGAGATATCTTTGAGTGTTTGCATTGTGTTCTTCTTTTGCAGCACATTCTGAAAAAAAAGGAAGAAAAAAGGAAAAGGCAAGTGCAAAAGAAGATACAAAAGCCGCACAAAAAAGGAGAAAAAAACAATAAAAAAAACAGAAGTGCTTGCATTCTTTGTGTCATCTAGTTTTGTCTCATGTCTTGCTAGCTTGAACTACTAGGAACACATTTAGGCCAGCAACTTTGACAAATACTTTGGACACTTATTCAATTTTACTATATGATTTCATTGTTGCTAATCCTTGCTACATAGAAAGTGTCATCCAAGCTACACCTTACTCTTGAGCAGAATCGATACACCTTTGCAATCATCCCACGCTTCATTGGTTTCTTCATACCGGCCACCGTTTGCCACCTGCAGTGTCGGTAAGAACACTTGTAAGAGCGTGGTAAGACGCTTGAGAGTGTGTGATTCCACTTCCACTTTTCCATTATCCTTTGTAGTTGATAGGGATAACATATTTTTTTGTGTTGTCTTCTGTTTGCTACTAACAATGTCAGGTAAAAGCAAGAATCATGCATTATATGCTGAGATGATGGACATGATGAAGACGGCGATAGAGTTGCTCACTAAAAATCAAACATCAACCAAGGATTCACATGGCATTCAGACCACCTTTATAACACCTTCCACAAGAAGTAATTACATTCTCCCATCTTTTCCTTCTTTTGATGGTCTTGGTTATGATGAATATATTGCTTGGGAAATAGAGTTGGATAAATTTTTTGGAAAATGTCATATGTGTGAGAGGAGGAAGATTAGAAATATTGCAAGTGCATTAGTAGGTTGTGCATTAACTTGGTGGAACAATTTAAATGATTTAGAAAAACCTCGAACATGGAAAGATATGAAAATTCTTATGCGAGAAACATTTACTAGTGTATCCAATTGCAAAGATGAAATACATGAGCTTGAGAAGAATTTTCTTGTTGTACCTCCTCCTATGCCTAACCTTTTGCAGGAACAAGAACCTATAATCGTAGAAAATCCAAAACCGAATGAGGTGTTCAACAACTCCTGTGAAAATTCAGATCTATCAATTCATATTTCACCCACAATTACTGCTGAAAATGAGAATAAAGGTAACGAATATCACAACACACTTGTTGAAGGTGAGAAGTTTTTGGATGTTCTGAATTTTGCTACCAATCATACTATCGATGAGCAGCAACAAGATGAACCTTTTCATAATACACCTTTACCATTAGTTGATTTTCCAACTGATTCTTATAACAAAAATGAGTTGTGTGGTGATAATTATATTATACCTATGCTAGAACAACCAAGTGAATTTGATACTTTATCACTCACTTGTGCTGAAATTAAGCATTTGATCCCAACTACATGTGAAAGGGATGAGCTGAAATTGTTATCTTCTCTAAATACTTTGGGCTATATTGAATTTGACACTCTTTGTGATCTAGATATCGTAGAGAAGATAATATTTTCTCAATCTGAATTGCCTTTATTAAGTAGAAATATTTTTCATGCTATAGGCAAATATGAACATAGTGGTATGTTTATGGTGCATAAAGTTTACATATGTTCAAATGAGGAAGCTCCTTTTGTGCTGCAACAACATGATCAAGTAAATGAATGTACTAACGCTAATAATGTCTTGTCAAGTTTTTCTAGTATGTTTTCCTTGCAGCAGGGACAACAAAAGCATTATTCACTGTGGTTGTGCATTATGGACAGCACTTACTCTACCTCCAATGCAAGCCTCTTTGCTGGACATACGAGCAAGCCGAGGACGGCTTGTCATAAAGAAGGGGAGAATGATGAGATCATGCACATTATTATTGCACCTACAAACATGACACAAAATTTTTTTGTTTGGGATCCTGGCTCAAGTGAATGTGCACTCTTATTTGATGGACAAGATCAAGATGGCGCACTATGTCGTCCACCACCTTGGCCTCCTCCATTCATGCAAACAAGAAGATTTGATGGCGTTGCACATTTGGACCAACACATGAGAGGAGACGAACTTGAGTCGAGGACGACTCCAATTCAAGGAGGGGAGGATGATGAGGACATCACTTCTATGGATACAAACAACACTCCATTGAACATACAAGATGCAATCAATAGAGTTCATACACAACAATTAATTTCAGAGGTGAACTCGTTCTTACATATTTCCTTATATGTTTT
Source organism: Tuctoria greenei (assembly GCA_036927565.1). Taxonomy (NCBI): domain Eukaryota; kingdom Viridiplantae; phylum Streptophyta; class Magnoliopsida; order Poales; family Poaceae; genus Tuctoria; species Tuctoria greenei. The sequence continues at coordinate 78,337,678 of JAYESD010000005.1, read as the reverse complement.
TGAGCATAAATTGCTACTTAATGATTTATTTGTGATTAGGATCCATGGAGAGGTTCAAGGAGTACTTGGAGGGAGTATTAGGGACGTGAAAGACCAGAGAATTCGTTCAAAGAAGATGGAAACCGAACCAAACTCCAAATCGTATCCAACTCGGAGTCCAGAGCAGTACGCACCAAAACGGACGCCCAGGACGCGTACGAACTCCGTTTTGGACGTTCTACATATGCACGGAAAGAGGAGAGGATAACCTTTCCAATGGCACCGGTCCCATGTCAAAATTCCTTCGGAGTCGACGGGAATCGTCGAAACAAAATCAAGTACAGAATCTGTCAGGGTGTTGCGCCACCGTATTGGGCCATTGGGCCTTGTATCAAGTCTAAGTCCATTATTTTCGTGTGTTAGGGTTAGGTCACGACCCCAACACCCCCTTGGACGTCCTCCCACCTATATATACTCCATAGTAGCCGCCATGAACAATTGAGTTTTGCATAGATTAATAATATCGCTGTTCTACAGTTTGTGAAACCCCAACTTCGCGATTTCAGATCGTGTCTTCTACGTTCTTGCTTGTGTTCTCGATTGCACTTGTAGGGATTAGCCTTCTTGGCGAGGTCAATCGTGTGAAGCACGGTTGATAACCAACGGAGCGGTTGTGTAGTGATTGCAGGGGCTGTTCATGTTCTACTCGAGAGCCTCGGATCATCAACGTCGAGATCTCCATCAATCGACTTACCCATTACCTTTCGGAAGATCGGGACAAATTCACCTATCACTACTAAAGTCATCGGTAAAAGTAATGAAGTATGGAAACCACCTCTAGCCATTGAACTCATCGGTCCACATACATTTGTATGTATAAGTTCCAACAAGTCAGTCGCCCTCTCACTTTGACCAGTGAATGGTGCTTTGGTCATCTTTCCAAGCAAACAAGACTCGCATGTGTCAAGTGATTCAAAATCAAGTGAGCTTATTAAACCATCTTTATGGAGTTTTTCAATGCGTTTCTCATTTATATGACCTAAGCAACAATGCCAAATAAAAGTGGGATTTAGATCATTTCGTCGAGCCCTTTTGGTATTAATGTTACATGCAATTTTATCCTCAAGATCAAGAACATATAATCTATTCACCAATGGAATTTGAGCATAGAAAATATCATTATAATAAATGGAGCAACATTTGTTCTTTATTACAATCTCATAACCATCAACTTCATCTAAACACGAAGAAGAGATAATGTTCTTGCTTAAAGTAGGAATGCAATAACAATTATTTAATTCCAACACTAATATTGATGGTAATGACAAGTGCTAGTTTCTGACAGCAATGACCGCAACCTTTGCTCCATTGCCGACATGAACATCCAACTCGCCTTTTGCAGATCTTCTAGTCTCCCTTAGACCCTGCAACAATTTGCAAGTGTGAATCATCGATCCAATATCAAATACCCATGATTCACTAGAAGATAATGCAATGTTAATTTCTATTACATGTATACCTGAAGCAGAAGTCTCACTTCCCTTCTTCTTCATATCATCCAAGTACTCGTGCAGTTCCTAGACTAGTGCCCCTTACCATGATAGTGAAAGCATTCATCATCAGGAGAAGGGCCAGATTTGCCCTTTGGCTTAGACTTTGAGCTTGAAGGCTCATCGGGAACCTTTCCCTTGCCTTTTCCTTTAGGATGCGTCACACGCTTCCTCCTTTTATTCTCCTTTTGTACCATCATCACATGAGTGGCATTTTTCTTAATGCTTTCTTCGGCTGTTTTAAGCATCCCATGCAATTCAATCAAAGTTTTCATGCCATTCATTTGAAAATTAAATATAAATGACTCGTAGCTCGGTGGGAGGGACTGGAGAACAAAGTTAATAGCCAGATCATTGTTGAGTTCAGAACCTAGTTTGCCCAAGGTCTCAATGCAACCAATCATTTTGATTACATGAGGGCTGACCGAGCTACCCTCCGCCAACTTGCATGAGAACAAGGACTTTGAGATGTTGTATCTCTCAGCTCTAGCTTTATTCTCAAACGTTCCACACAGTCCATCAATCATAGAATAGGCATCTATATGCTCATACTGTTTTTGCAGATCAAGGGACATAGTGGCTAGCATGAGACAACTTACATTAAGCGCATCATCGTAATGCTTCATATAAACTCTATGTGTCGCAGTAGTTGCATCAGTTGAGAAGTCATTAGGGTATGGCTGCAGAAGAATGTACTCGGTTTTCTCTTGCCTAAGAATGATTCTTAGGTTGCGATACCAATCGCTAAAGTTAGCTCCATTGAGCTTTTTCTTTTCAAGCACATATCACAAATTAAAACCAGAATTGTTACTAGTAGACATTATCTACAATAGAAAATAAATACGCAAGGTTTAGCACTATGTTATGTACCAATCTTCTATTAATAGTTTAATAAAATATATCACCACTATATGATCATCGTCTTCCCTCTAACGACATATAGTGGTTCAAGATCCATATTCACTAATTCCTAGTGAGCTTTGGCTTCAATAGTGACATGGGTAAACAACAATTGTTAATCGTATGATGAGGACATCACAACAGCAGAGACGCGCATTGAACTGCAAGGACCAATCACAAGAGCACGGACACGGTTATTAAATCAGCAGGTGAATTCGTTCTTAACTTCTTTTACATGTGAGTTTGAGAATAGATTGCTATGTGATGATTTAATTGTTATTAGGAATAATGGAAAAGATCAACAAGTGAAGGAAGGAGGCCTTGGGAGCTTGGAGAACCACCTGGGACGTCCACAAGTAGATGGAAACAGTTTACAACTCGGACTCGAGTTCAACTCGGAGTCCAGGAGCAGTCCACCTTAAAACAGACGCCCAGGAGCCATACGGACTCCGTTTTCGACGTTCTACATATGCACGGAAAGAGGAGAAGATAAACTTTCCAATGGTTCTGGTCCCACCTCAAAATTCCTCCGGAGTCATTGGGAATCGTCGAAACAAGTCGAGTCCAGATTTCTATCCGGTGTTGCGCCACCGAATCGGGCCTTTGGGCCTTGTATCCTGTAAGAGCCCATTAGGGACGCGTCTAATCGTGTTTTGGTCGAACCCTAGCCTATAAATACTGCAGCCGCCGGTCATATTTGGTGGTTTTTGCTTAGATCAATAATATCGCCGTTCTACGGTTTGTGAGACCCCAATTTCGCGATTTCCGATCGTGTCTTCTACGTTCTTGCTCGTGTTCTCGATTGCACTTGCAGGGATTAGCCTTCTTGGCGAGGTCAAGCGTGTGCAACACGGTTGATAACCAACGGAGCCGTGGTGTAGTGATTGCAGGGGTACTCAAACCGCTCGAGTGCCGCGGATCATCAACGTCGAGTTCTTCACCCCAATCGACATACCTTTCGGAAGATCGGGCCTAAACCTACTCATCAATTGGTATCAGATTTCCAGGTTGCCCGTGAGGTATCTTTGTTTTCCTTCCTTCCATTAGATCGATTTTGTTTCGTACCTAGAGTCCACAAAAAAGCCACAAAAAAAAATTAGATCGTTTTTACCGCTTCCCAGACTATAGTGCCTGCAGTTTCGTTTTTCAGTTTGCATTGTTGAGTTTGCATTCGTGTGGTTGAGTCTTGTTGCTGGTTTAGCTTTGTGTTTTTTGGTCCTAGTTATCGTGTTTCGTCCTTGTTTTCTCGCTATTCGACACCTATTCCACAATCCCTAAATAACAAACCGATCCGCCACGTTCATCGGTTTGCCCTAGCTAGCCGCCTTGCGTGAACTCCCGCATCGCCAGCCCTAGATTAGGTGACAAATCTTTGTGCCATTCATCCTTGAATCATCACACACCACCCCATTAGTTGCTGTGCAAATTCCCGATCGTTTTCGTATCCATTTGCGAGTTCTGTTCTCAAACCGAGTTGGAATCAACATCCAAAAAAACGTAACTCGGACAGCCTACCTTAAAACGGTCATAACTTTCGCATACGAACTCGAAATCGGGCGAATTTTTTTTTTCAAATTCATCTACGCGAAATTTCGCATCTGATTTTCCGCCGTGTAGCCACGTTCGGCGAAATTAGATTGCCCAAATTCCCCTCGGAAGATAGGCTATCCGGCCTCCGAAGTTTCAGCACGAATTTTAAAGAACATTCTTGATTTTCTATAGGCCGCATATTACATCCAATTGAGCTGCAAATTTCTATGCTTCCTATATTTGTGCCACTGAGTAAATAAAAAATATCAAAAAATATTACAAAAAAGAAAAAAAAATAGTGAAGAGCACGCATATTAAAGCAATTGGCCTATACCACTTGGTGCTGTTTGTTTGGTTATATCATTCTGTCTTTCTTTTGCCTTGATACTTCCTTGTGTTGTGATAAGCTCTAGGGCACTCAGTTGACCAGCAACTGTTTCCTACATTGAATACTTATTCAACTTTGTTTAGCTGTTAACGATTTTCTGCTTATTAGCCACCATATTGTGCCATCCAAGCTCCACCTTTCTCTTGAGCATAACAGGTACCTTTGCAATCACCCCACGCTTCATTGGTTCATCTCACCGTCCACACCACCTGTTGTGTCGGTAAGAACACTTGTAAGAGCGTGGTAAGACGTTTAAGCGAGAGAGATTATTTTCTTCCACCTTCCACATTGTCACTGTAGTTGATAGGGATAACATTTTTTTTGTTGTCCTTTGTTTCCTACTAACAATGGCAGGAGAAGAAAATAATGACGAATGTGTTCAACATGTTGAGTTACGTGATATGTTCGCCAAATACAACGCATCAACGGAGGACTCATTGGCGAACTTGACTCGCAAACTGGATGACCTTGCTCTTCGGATGAATACTTTTGAGGCTCGGTTGCCTCTCGCTGGAAGACAAGAAGACAATGCTTATGATGAACTGGAAGATCAGAGTAATCAGCCAAGACTGCCACTTTATCGTCGAGGTATGGGAGGTAATAATCATAACAATTATAACCGCCCTCCTGATGATCCTTTTGCTAAAATGAAATTTACTATACCCTCTTTTTCTGGTGCTTATGATGCTGAGGCTTATCTTGATTGGGAGATGACAGTAGAGCAAAAATTTAATTCCCATCTTGTTCCTGAACAACATAGAGTTCGTCAAGCCACTAGTGAGTTTAAGGACTTTGCTATCATATGGTGGAATGAACTTGTTAAAACTAGAACTGATCCTCCAATATGGGATAGATTAAAGGAAGCTATGCGTGTTCGATTTGTTCCTCCATCTTTTCAGCGGGACCTTCGCAAAAAATTGCAGCGTTTAGACCAAGGTAACATGTCCGTAGAGGAGTATTATCAAGAGTTACAAAAGGGTATGCTGCGATGTGGGGTAGTAGAGGACATGGATGATAAAATAGCTCGTTTTTATGGGGGGTTGAGGCGTGAAATTCAGGACATTGTTGATTACAAAGAATATGATACTGTTAACAGATTGTTTCAGCTTGCTATGTTGGTAGAAAAAGAATTGCAGGGCCGACAACAACAGCAACAACGCACGAGGAGCAACTTCACGCCGCGTGCAGCAACTACACCATCCAAAACAGCACCATCTTCGGCCCCCCGTGCAGCGACTACACCACCCAATGGCGGCCAACGAACTATACCTGCTGCTCCACCTTCTCGCGTGCCGGAAGGCAGCAAGGCGACATCATTCAAGCCTTCGTCGTCCACTCCTTCTACGGGTCGTACTTCCGACATTAAGTGTCACTGCTGCCAGGGACTTGGTCATATGATGAGAGATTGCCCGAGCAAACGAGCATACATAGCACGCGACGATGGCGGGTATGATAGTACTTCGGATGTTGAAGATGAATATTCTCTTGCTACTGACTTTACAGATCCAAATGACGAACACACCGAAGAAGAGGTACTTGGTACAGCGGCGACGGAGAACTATAGGAGCATCATTGTGCAGCGTGCCTTGAGCTCCAAAGTGGAGACCGACGACAAGCTACAACGACACAACCTCTTCCACATGTTTCTCATCGTCAAGGACTGCCGTGTACACACTATAATTGATGGAGGTAACTGCAATAACTTGGTAAACACAGACGTCGTCAAGAAACTCGGTTTGACAACAAGAGCACACCCTCATCCATACCACATTCAATGGTTCAACAACAGCGGTAAGGTTCGGGTAACACAAACAGCGAGAATCCATTTTTCAATTGGTTCATACCATGATTTTGCTGATTTTGAAGTTGTTCCTATGGATGCTTGTTCTCTTTTATTGGGTCGTCCTTGGGAATTTGATACAGATGCTATTCATCATGGTAGAACCAATAAATATACTCTCATGCATAAGGGAAAGAAAATCACTTTGCTCCCCATGACTCCTGCTGAAATTGTGCATTTTGAGAAGAGTAAAATTCGTGAGGGCAAAGCAACTAAATTAGAATCTGAAAAACAGCAAGTTATTAAGTTAAAATCACCATCATTGCTCGCAACTAAATCTGAACTTGCTGATTTATTCGATGCTAAGGGGATGTGCTATGCTTTAGTTTGCAAAGAAGCCATGTTTTCACTTCATGAATTGTCTATTGCATTGCCCCTGCTGTTGCTAACCTTTTGCAGGAGTTTGAGGATGTGTTTCCCTCCGAGATACCCCCTGGTTTACCACCGATGAGAGGCATTGAACACAAGATCGATTTGATTCCAGGAGCAAGTTTGCCAAATCGTGCAGCATACAGGGCGAATCCACAAGAAACTAAGGAAATTCAGCGACAAGTCCAAGATCTTTTGGACCGCGGGTACATTCGTGAAAGCCTTAGCCCTTGTTCCGTTCCTGTTCTTTTGGTTCCTAAGAAAGATGGTAGTTGGCGCATGTGTGTTGATTGTCGAGCGATTAATAACATCACCATTCGATATCGTTATCCTATTCCTCGATTAGATGCATGCTTGATGAATTGAGTGGTGCTATCATCTTCACAAAAATTGACTTGCGTAGTGGTTACCACCAAATTAGAATGGCACTAGGAGATGAATGGAAAACTGCATCTAAAACCAAGTTTGGACTTTATGAGTGGTTAGTCATGCCTTTTGGTTTAACTAATGCACCCAGCACCTTTATGCGATTAATGAACGAGGTTTTACGTGCTTTCATTGGACAATTTGTGGTGGTTTACTTCAATGATATCCTCATTTACAGCAAGTCATATGATGAACATCTTGATCATTTACGTGCTGTTTTTACTGTTTTGAGAGATGCACGTTTGTTTGGTAACCTCGAAAAGTGCGTTTTTTGCACCAATCAAGTCTCGTTTCTTGGCTATGTCGTTTCCTCGCAGGGAATTGAGATGGATGAGGCAAAAATTGAAGCAATCACCAGCTGGCCAGCCCCAACTACCGTCACACAGGTTCGTAGTTTTCTTGGTCTTGCAGGATTTTATCGGCGCTTTGTGCGGGATTTCAGCACCATTGCAGCACCTCTACATGAGCTAACGAAGAAGGGAGTTCCATTTCGATGGGGCGAACAGCAGCAACAAGCTTTTGATGCTCTCAAATCGAAGCTTACACAAGCACCATTACTACAACTTCCTGATTTTGACAAGCCCTTTGAGCTAGAATGCGATGCAAGCGGCATTGGTATTGGAGGGGTTCTCATACAAGGAGGTAAACCCGTTGCTTTCTTTAGTGAAAAACTTCATGGTCCTTCTCTGAATTACTCCACTTATGATAAGGAATTGTATGCCTTAGTCCGTGTATTACAAACTTGGCAACATTATCTTTGGTCTAAGGAGTTTGTCATACATTCCGATCATGAATCATTGAAGTATCTTAAGTGTCAAACCAATCTGAATAAACGACATGCTAAATGGATTGAGTTCATAGAGTCGTTTCCATACATCATTAAGCATAAGAAAGGGAAGGAAAATATCATTGCCGATGCATTATCTAGGCATTATACCATGCTGTCCCAACTTGATCATAAAATCTTTGGTTTGGAAACAATTAAAGCATTATATCCTACTGATTTGGACTTCAAAGTTGCTTTTGAAAATTGTAGAGAAGGAAGAACTTGGAATAAATATGTGCTGCGAGAGGGTCTCCTCTATCGTGCTAACAAGCTATGCGTTCCAGCTAGCTCCGTTCGTCTATTGCTTTTGCAGGAAGCACATGGAGGAGGTTTGATAGGACATTTTGGAGTGAAGAAAACTGAAGACGTGCTGTCCACACACTTCTTTTGGCCAAAGATGAGGCGTGATGTCGAGCGCTACGTGTCACGATGCACTACTTGCAACAAAGCTAAGTCTCGTCTTAACCCACATGGTCTTTATATGCCTCTTCCTGTTCCTAGTGTACCTTGGGAGGATATTTCTATGGACTTTGTTTTGGGATTGCCTAGGACTAAGAGGGGGAGGGATAGTATTTTTGTAGTTGTTGATCGTTTTTCCAAAATGGCACACTTTATACCTTGTCATAAGAATGATAATGCCTCACACATTGCTGATTTATTTATGACGGAAATTGTTCGTTTACATGGTGTGCCAAATACCATTGTTTCTGATCGTGATGCAAAATTTTTAAGTCATTTTTAGAGAACTTTGTGGTATAAATTGGGAACCAAGTTGCTGTTTTCAACTACATGTCACCCACAAACGGATGGACAGACCGAGGTAGTTAATCGTACTTTATCCACTATGTTACGGACTGTCTTGAAAACAAATTTGAAGTTGTGGGAGGAGTGTTTACCACATATAGAATTTGCTTACAACAGATCCGTTCACTCCACGACAAAGGTAAGTCCATTCCAGGTAGTGTATGGTTTCAATCCCCGTGCTCCTATTGATTTACTACCTTTGCCTCCTTCTGAAACTATAAATTTGGATGCTACACAACGATCTGAATTCATTCTTAAGATGCATGAAACTACAAAGAAAAATATTGAAAAGATGAATGAGAAGTATAGGATTGCAGGTAGTAAAGGTAGAAAGGAAGTCAAACTTGAATCGGGCGATTTGGTGTGGTTACACTTAAGAAAAGAGCGATTTCCCGACTTGAGAAAATCTAAACTTATGCCACGAGCTGCTGGTCCTTTTAAGATCGTTGAAAAGATTAATAATAATGCATATAAGCTTGAATTGCCTCCCGATTTTGGGGTTAGTCCTACATTTAACATTTCAGATTTGCGACCGTACATGGGAGAAGAAGATGAACTTGAGTCGAGGACGACTCCAATTCAAGAGGGGGAGGATGATGAGGACATCACAACAGCAGAGACGCGCATTGAACTGCAAGGACCAATCACAAGAGCACGGGCACGGTTATTAAATCAGCAGGTGAATTCGTTCTTAACTTCTTTTACATGTGAGCTTGAGAATAGATTGCTATGTGATGATTTAATTGTTATTAGGAATAATGGAAAAGATCAACAAGTGAATGAAGGAGGCCTTGGGAGCGTGGAGAACCACCTGGGACGTCCACAAGTAGATGGAAACAGTTTACAACTCGGACTCGAGTTCAACTCGGAGTCCAGGAGCAGTCCACCTTAAAACAGACGCCCAGGAGGCATACGGACTCCGTTTTCGACGTTCTACATATGCACGGAAAGAGGAGAAGATAAACTTTCCAATGGTTCTGGTCCCACCTCAAAATTCCTCCGGAGTCATTGGGAATCGTCGAAACAAGTCGAGTCCAGATTTCTGTCCGGTGCTGCGCCACCGAATCGGGCCTTTGGGTCTTGTATCCCGTAAGAGTCCATTAGGGACGCGTCTAATCGTGTTTTGGTCGAACCCTAGCCTATAAATACTGCAGCCGCCGGTCATATTTGGTGGGTTTTGCTTAGATCAATAATATCGCCGTTCTACGGTTTGTGAGACCCCAATTTCGCAATTTCCGATCGTGTCTTCTATGTTCTTGCTCGTGTTCTCGATTGCACTTGCAGGGATTAGCCTTCTTGGCGAGGTCAAGCGTGTGCAACACGGTTGATAACCAACGGAGCCGTGGTGTAGTGATTGCAGGGGTACTCGAACCGCTCGAGTGCCGCGGATCATCAATGTCGAGTTCTCCACCCCAATCGACATACCTTTCGGAAGATCGGGCCTAAACCTACTCATCATCATATCTCCATATGACTCTTGTTTGTTGGGTGACATCCAATGCCCTAGCTCCCAACTGTATGCCATAAAGCCCAAAATCGTTTCGATAGCTTTGTTACGTAAACCTACACTATGCATGCAAATATCCAACATTCACCCTATGCATTATGATAGATGATAGTATTTTGCTTTAGCAATCCTACCACACAACGATCAAAACAACCTAAGTGCAACTATTGGTAAATGTCATCAAATACTCAACTTTTGTGAGGGAAGCTATTCTATCATGACAAAACATCCACCATATTAAAAGCATGAAACAAATAGTAATATATAAACATCACAGATATATGATCATATCACATTGTGAATAGTATGGCCTTTAGAATCATAATGGTCTCCATCGCCATGGTTCCATCATGATTTGAGCTGTCTCCATATCCACAATTCTTGAAGACATCTCCATGATCATAAAAGAAGCTAATACAACTAATAGCTACCAAATAAATTACATGAGAGATCAAACATCACAGGTCGACACGCATGTCGTTATAAAATTATGTGACAACCTCAACCCGGTTGTGTTAAATTCGCAACATGCAGACTTCATGAATATAGCATACAAATCATCATATCACATTAAGGCAAAAACGAGTTAAGCGTAGAATGGTTTCTAATGCAAAATGATATCATATAATCGCTATAGCAGACAGCTAAATGGCAGTCCCGAATTCGAGCCATTCAGAATGCCTCAACTTTCAATGTGACCAGTTATTCATGAGTAGATCGCGACTCATGATCGTGGTCTGTTGGCTCAATCTGTTAGCTATGTACGCGATTAATATCGATGGTGATTCCAGCCAGTAAGGACAGGTTGCACACACAACAGAGAAGGAGCATAAACTGACCCTTTAGTCATATACGATCGCAATCTACTCTAACCAATTCCAAACTCCAAAAACTGTGCGAAAAAAAAATTCATCATATGAATATGTCTGAAGTAGATCCCATTTACTAGCAAGATCTAGACAAAAAACTACGCAATTAGGCTCTGATGCCGATATTGGGAAATTGGCAATATGCTACTCTAGCAATTCCACCGCATCACCCAGGAAACATGCGAGTACAGAGGTCATAGATCGTTACCACTAGACGCGCAACACAGCGAAACATAGACGCGCGTTGGTGTAGGGGAAGTAGAAGATCTCGTTCGTCTCTTACTCCTCCTCGTCATGGCAGCAGGTAGATGATCACGATCGTCGTAGCCGATTAGCATAGCAGTAGCAGCAGTGCCTCCACGTAGTCCACACGTACGGGGAGGAACTCCGTGTGCCGGTGTGCTAGCACCGCGCGCGCGACAAGGGTCTCGGCGTGAGACCTTCGAGGGGTGGCGGCTAGGGCTATCACGTGGTGGAGTCGTTAGCCTCTAACCCTACCCCTCGTATTTATAGGTGTACTAATGGGCTTTTAGGCCACAGTCTATTAGTACTATAATTGCTTATGGATCAAATATCCAACAAGCCTTATCCCGGATTATTATGATTGCCTCTGAGCATATAACCAACAATTGTTGTTGATGCTTGCTCTTGCATCTCCTCCCATCTATCATCATCTACCTTTTTCTGCTTTTTCTCAATCAGAGCCTTCAGGATTCCCTTCTGCGCCAGCAAATCCTTGACTCTAGTATGTCAAAGGCCATAGTTGCAAGTACCATCCAACTTTGTCACCTCAATTTTTTGCCATGAACGCCATCCGCCAGTTGCCACATATCGCCGAAATAACCTCCAAACGTGCATGTACAACACGTCGAAGCCGCGTGCCTCCTACACGACCAAGCACGTCGTAGGGTACTCCTGCGTTCTGCCTGAACACGCTGCCGGGTGCGCATCACCTCCACCGTACATCGCTGCGTACAGCTCGCTGCTCTTGAGCCTCCTTAACTATCACATCACCCGCACACGATGAAGTCGACATGCTTGATTGTGTTATGTGTTCATGTAATCTCTTGGACCGACCCTCTTGTTTTATGGAGAGATTACACGTACGACAAGGAGTCTGCATATGTACCGGAACAAACTCCCCAATTGCTCATTCCTTTTTCTTTTCATGCGTGAAGCGGAATCTAGTGCGTGAGACGGACTACAAATAAAATTTTGGGGAAAAAAACAACCAACCTGCAATAGATCTGTATAAAACTGCAAACAACTACAGGTGAGCCATAGTTGCCTCCCATTATCCTGACAGCCTGCATGCATGATCGCTATTCAATTTCTTTTCATGCAGGCACATGTCCTCCAACTCCAATTTCGATGCGCACATCAGTCCAACCGCATCACTCCTATCTCAACTTGGCAACGTGTCCACCTGCCACATAGGACTCCCCGCTCACCCACGGGTATTGTGAAGCATTGTGCCCCGTGCCATGGCCACAAGCACTCCGTGCATGCATCGCCAGGCTGGACTATAGAGCAAACACCATGCCTCGTCGTTCATCATACAACGACAAATCACCTCCAAAAAACCACCGAGTCCGCCATGGTATTGCCATTGTTGTAACACCTCCACCTTGAGCATGCAACAACCACTCCGATCAAACTGACTGCGCGTCAATTTGATGGTGAGTCGAAACCGCCGCCCATGTTCGCGAAGTTTTCCAGCCGCACTATCAAACTTGACCGTCACGTCCAATAGGTCCCTATCGAATAGCAGCCGCCAGCTAACATGAATTGGTTAGCCACGTCTAGATGAAACTCGTAGATGCAGCTCGTCAGACGGTTCAAACCGCCACGCTCGAAGTGTCTAAATACACTGAATTAGTCGTCGATCGCTGCCATGCTTCACCTCGCGCCATGTCCCTCCCGCACACCTCATGCGAGCTTTGCGTGATGTGGAACATACCACTATGCCTGCTCCCGATCTTCAGCATCATCTCTATATACAATTCAACCATGACTCTGGTACCACCTGTTAAGATATATGCACGTGGAAGCAACGACGAATCTCTCAAGACATACGATGCAAAATCACATACGATACTTCATGCACGATATTTGTTAACGAGGTTCAGTCGAAGCATGCATCCCCGAGGCAATGACTGCGGGTGCTCCTGCCCAATACGCGACACAACTCGCTACAAGGTCTCGGCGAGAACCACCGCCTCCTCCTAGCGAGTCTTCCACTGTGTTGTCAAGGTTACAACCGTGACCATCCTCTCATATTTATAAGTAGGTCGGTTGTCGGTACCCTGGATACCAGGTACCCTTGATACTGTGAATAATGTCATGAAGTTCTGCCTGCCAATGTTGAAGACTTCCGAAGGAAACACGTGTCCCGCAGCGCTGGCCCCGCCTCCCTCGTTTGGGTAGCTCTGGAGCTACCACGTGTCTTGCAGGGTCGGACCTACCTCCCTTCACAGGGAAGCCCTGTTGCTGCCATGTGGCCAGTAGCTCAGGACCTAACCTGTAGTAGAGGGAAGCCCCTGTGCTGCTACATGTCAAGTTGCTCCGGACCTACGTCCGCGCAGAGGGATGCTCTAGAGCTGCCACGTGTCAGACGTTTGGAACTAAGCCTGCAACAGGAAGGTAGCCGGATCTCCAATGGCACGGACATTCAAGAGGCTATTAAACAGCCATTACAAGACTTGATTAACATGTCATTAATGTCATACTAATGACGAATGATCAGAAGGCTATCAAGACTCGTAACACCGCCATTAAGGCACATTATCACACTATTAATCACCCATAACACCAGTAGATCGTGTATAGGATTTTAATTATAGCTGGAGCCACTTGTCGGGCTAGGCATACATTGTAACAGCTAGTCCATAGCATATAAAAGGGTTGCGCCACCCGGTAGTAAGCTCAAAGGGATACAAGCAATCACAGACACTCGCTACGCGTATACAATCAATAGCCACCCCGTGGAGTAGGGTATTATGCTCAGGTGTTCACCTCTTGTTCCTGATCTTACGCGCGCTCCAACTAAATACGAACCTCCGCGGACTACGCTTGAGTAGTAACGAGGGAAGTGTCATTGCTACACTTTAACATTTGGCACACCAGGAAGAGGGGGCCTAAGATCTCAATATGGTGAATTCCACCGCTGCTTCGTCCAACAGTTTGGCTAAGCAGTCTGCTGGAGGAAATCCTTCCAACGTGCAGTAGCCAACCAACGCAGTTGTTCCGGCGAGTGTTGTTCCACCACCACCACCATCTCAGCAAGATGGTGTGTTCGCGTCGGTCACTATGTCGACGAACAACCCTGAAAACGTGCTGAACGCAGCACGAACTCTTCTTCAACGTCCTCCAGCGCCCGAAGCTCCTCCGACCGCTATGGAGAAATGTCATGCTGATGTTGAGCATTTAGTTTCAGCTACAGCTAATGCCCTCAGTGTCCAAGGTCTGCCCCACGCTGGGTAGGCACCTACTCGGAATAGGACCTTGTCTGGTACACTTGGTCCTCACGCATTGCAGCAAAGGAGACATGCACCCTCCCAGCAAGTGATGTCACTGCCCTCCAGGGCTCGCTGCACTCATACGGCATCGAGGCTTCCTACTCAAGACCTCCGGTCGGAGCTCGACCGACATTACATGAGGCAGGACGGCCGTGTCCATATTGAGCATGCTCGCGAGAGGCGAGAGGCTCGAGGAAACTCTTCTCCACTGGGAGTGGGGGCGATTGTTTGGCCCTATCCATGCATCTTCACATAGCTGATTGGCCACCTAAGTTCCAGCCTCATCTGTCGAAAGAATTCCAACAGGACAATCAACCCCGTCGAGTTTCTTCAGATTTGCTCCACTGTCATCCTCGCAGCTGGAGGCAATGAGGCCGTGATGCCAACTATTTCCCTATGGCTCTAAGCAGGACAACAAGGTCCTAGTTCATGAGTCTTCCTCCTGACTCCATTTATAATTGGGAGGAACTCTGTCGCTAGTTCATCGCCAACTTCAGGAGCTCCTACACCCGTCCTGGCACTGAGTTGGGCCTGTTCGCCTTACAACAGAAGGTGGGAGAATCGCCACCATCGTTCATCCAAGGGCTTTCTCAGGTATGGAATACGATTCCTTCTATCTCCAACACCTCTGTCGTTGTTGCATTCTGACAGGGAGTTAGAGACAAGAAGATGTTGGAGAAGCTGACAACCAAAGATGTCAACAGCATCACAGAGCTTTTTAGCCTAGCAGACAAATGGGCTAGGGTCGTAGAGGGCCGAGAGTTGCACTCCAAACCAGTTGCGGAAGCTGGTAAACCCTCCTCCAAGGCTAAAGGTACTACATTTGGCAGTGGAAAGAAGAAGAAGAAGTCGTTGGACGACACACCTACTGCTGCTGCTGCTGTAGTTCCTGGTGGCTGGGGGCCACGCCTCAAAAAACGACCCCGACCATCATCTGAGGACGGTAACAGTGAGAAGATGTGGTGTCCAATCCACAAGACGAACATCCAAAACCTTGAAGACTGTCGCGAGATCAAGTGTGACACCCAGTTCCGAAAATGAACCAAGTGCAGTATATGTGTGCCCAGGATGTTTAACACACATATACAAGTGATTCACAAATGATAAACAGATAATTACCATAGCTCAAATTATTAAATAAGTACTCCTATTACATAATTCATTATATCCTTGAATACAAGCTCTAATGGATATTAATGACAAGTTTGAACTAATGCAGTAGAAATAAACTAATAAGCAACTAAGCAAAAGGGTATAGCACATCTCCAATAACACCACAGACAAGTCGACGGCAGCACACAGCCTAGAACTCCGCATTATCCTCAAGACACTCCCAACCATCATCTGAAACTTTTGGTGGGGGGATTGCAGGAGTGAGTACATGTCATACTCAGCAAGTGTGGAAAGTATGACATGTGGCTGATTCAATGACGAATGTAATAATGGCTAAGTGCTAAAAAATACAGTAAAACATTTGAAAAGCAATATATCATATGTATGTGAAATAAACTCATCATATCCCACAATGATTATATAAGTCCATAATCCATATCCATCATCATTAAACCAAGTTCCACCATTACCATTAAACACATCAAATACCATAATTAATCCATAACCAGCCATAACCAATACCAAACCATAACCATGCCAAATCCCAATTTCCCTCTAAACATGTAGGTCATCCAGGTGCTCTTAACTGGGAGCAAGGCTATCATGATAGATTTAACACTCTGCAGAGTTTGTACCACTTTACCCACATGTTTGTGATTTCATCACCCGTCGGCGACTAAAGAACCTCCCTTATACCAATTACACTTCCTTTCGTGTATGGCCAAGAGATCACAAAATAACCTTTACAAAGGGATTACTAGCCTATTTAGACACCACTAAGGTTTCACCGGTGGCGATGTCTCCCACAGAGCACATCTTCAACCAAGGGCCCCCTCTTGAGCCATTCGGATCCCAGGGTAGTCCCACCAATCATCAACAAACCCAATCTGACTACCCCTTCCTCGAGCATCCTTAATGGTCCAAATAGCACTAGCAAAGCCCTAATTAATCATCTACGCCGCACCCATACTTGGCCTCTTGGTGGCACTGTAATCCTGTCTTATTCTCGCATGAACCGGTCCTTAGATCTAAAGCAAGCAAACCACCATAACATCCAACCCAATCCACCAGCCACGCTTGCTTAGATCACCCATATTTTTAACCAGTTCATGATAATCAATATATCATTAACGCATAATTAAATAATATAGTGGTTTCCCATCCCAATTGATTAAGCGAAGCAAAAAGGTAAAAATCCCATCCTGACTCTCTACCATGAACTTCAGGTGACAAGGGTGGTTAAACAAAACTAGTAAACTTACTATCATAGGATTCCCATCAAGTTGACACAAGCATGCAATTTCTCAAACAAAACATTTATTTTAGAACAGGATCAATATGCTTCAAGGATACTTGCCTTGCTCCGGCGGATAGGGTTGCTCAAGCGCTTCGAAGTCTTGGTTCTGAAAATCCTCGTACACGATCTCTAGTTCACTTCCCTCTACTCGTGATCACACATACAAGAAAATACATACAAATCAACATGATGCACACATATTAATCAACATGCGATGACATGCATGCATGCAAAGTTAAATAACCAATTAACTACGGTTGTTTATTAATTAGATGCGACTAGTTCATACGTGTTCATATGAGTTCACGAGGGTTTTAGCGGGGATTAATGTTGCTGAAAATAAAAAGACGATGCAACTAAAATCAATTTACGTCTATTAGATCTAATACGTTGCTAAAATTCGCATTGGAAAAATGAATCCTACCGTAGACGCGACGGCTTCGAAGATCGCGGGATGGGGACGACACGTAGACGAAATAGATGGCACAAGGTCCTCTGGCGGCACGACAATGGCGACGCAACAAACTCTGGCGGATGACGGCACCCTCCTCTTCTCTTCTTTTTTTTTTCTCTCTTCTTCCCTGGCGGTGCAGCTCCTGGTGCCTTCTTTTTCCTAGACGCTAGGGTTTTTTTCTTGATCCGGCGGTGGTGCTATTCTCTGGTACGGAGAAACTACGAAACCTACGGGTGTATTTATAGGCGCGATGGAGGAACCGACTCGGTGTCGGGGCTGCGGGGCTGGCACGGTAGATCGACGCGCGCGGGGAGGCGTGCGGTGCAGGCGCGCAGCTGTCGGGTGGGGCCGGGGCGTGGTGCGAGCGTGTTACTGCGGCGGGCGGGGCACTGGGGCGCGCGCTGGCTGGGCCGTCAGCCTGGCCGGCGGTGCTGGTTTGTTTTTTTTCTCTTTTTTTTTCTTTTATACTTTCTTTTCTTTTATTTTTTATTATTTTATTATTATTATATATTTTATTATTTTTATATTATTATTATATATATCATTTATTTATTATATTTTTATTTGTTTCTTTAGGTTTCACAAATATATATTTTTTTATATATTATTATCATTAATATTTATTCCCTAATACATGTTTTACGCTATTATTTTCTTTTTCTTCTTTTGGTACACATATTTTGTATATATATGCTCCATCTTTTATTATTATTATTATTATTATTATTATTATTATTATTATTATTATTCATCTTCTTCTAAAATTTTCTTTTCCAATTACTTTACTATTGTATAAAATTTCTATTTTGATTTTAATA
The DNA here is from genome assembly GCA_036927565.1 of Tuctoria greenei. Lineage (NCBI taxonomy): Eukaryota > Viridiplantae > Streptophyta > Magnoliopsida > Poales > Poaceae > Tuctoria > Tuctoria greenei. The sequence goes on along the minus strand of JAYESD010000005.1, from coordinate 78,319,490 downwards.
GATCTAGTTACTCAGTTTACATCTAAATATGAATGCATGTGCATAGACGATTTAGTTCTTTTTCTTTTCTTTTTATTTCTTTTCTTCCATATTCGTTATGCTAATTTAATTTATTTTAATGTACTTACTCTGGTAAATAAATTTCTTTTAGCTTATTTATTTTGGTAATAAATTTTCAATACATGAGGATGAATGCAAAATGCAAAATGCAATATGAGATGCATATATTTTAGATTTTTATGTATAAAAACAATTTCCTCCCATTATTAACTCTAAATTCTCATTTAAATTTTTAATTTGTCGAAACTCGAAAATCAGGGTGTTACAATTTTACCCCCCTTAAAAGGAATCTCGCCCTCGAGATTCGGACGGATTAAAAAAGAGATGAGAAAATCCTTGATAACATCTTCACGCTTCCATGTAGCTTCATCTGGGGTTATGAATCTTCTTGTAGGGCCAATCTTCCACGAAAGTAGAGACAGTAACGAAGGTAGAAGGAATCCCAACCTATATGCATGCATCAAGGTATATGAAACTAAACAACTGGCTATACTAGCCTAGGTGGACATGGCAATGCTAAAGCATTCCAAAATCCTCTATTAAGCACACAAGCAAACAATATATATATATATATATATATATATATATATATATATATATATATATATATATATATATATATATATAGCAAACAACACTCCAAGCAAAACACATCGATTCCTAAGCGCTCTTATGTGCTCTAAAGTGTCGATTCTATCTAGGCTGCGTCCTACGGTCAACCTGGCTCTGATACCAATCTGTGACACCAGTTCTGAAAATGAACCAAGTGCAGTATATGTGTGCCCAGAATGTTTAACACACATATACAAGTGATTCACAAATGATAAACAGATAATTACCATAGCTTAAATTATTAAATAAGTACTCTTATTACATAATTCATTATATCCTCGAATACAAGCTCTAATGTATATTAATGACAAGTTTGAACTAATGCAGTAGAAATAAACTAATAAGCAACTAAGCAAAAGGGTATAGCGCAGCTCCAATAACACGAAAGGCAAGTCGACGGCAGCACACAGTCTAGAACTCCGCATTATCCACAAGACACTCCAAACCATCACCTGAAACTGTTGGTGGGGGGATTGCAAGAGTGAGTACATGTCGTACTCAGCAAGTGTGGAAAGTATGACATGTGGCTGATTCAATGACGAATGTAATATTGGCTAAGTGCTGAAAAGTACAGTAAAACATTTGAAAAGCAATATATCATATGTATGTGAAATAAACCCATCATATCCCATAATGATTATATAAGTCCATAATCGATATCCATCATCATTAAACCAGGTTTCACCATTACCATTAACCACATCCAATACCATAATTAATCCATAACTAGCCATAACCAATACCAAACCATAACCATCCCAAAGCCCAATTTCCCTCTAATCATGTAGGTCATCCAGGTGCTCTTAGCCGGGAGCACGACTATCATGATAGATTTAACACTCTGTAGAGTTTGTACCACTTTACCCACGTGTTTGTGATTTCATCACCCGTCGGCGACTAAAGAACCTCCCTTATGCCAATTACACTTCCTTTCATGTATGGCCAAGAGATCACAAAATAGCCTATACAAAGGGATTACTAGCCTATTTAGACCCCACCGAGGTTTCACCGGTGGCAATGTCTCCCATAGAGCACATTTTCAACCAAGGGCCCCTCTTGAGCCATTCGGATCCCAGGGTAGTCCCACCAATCATCAACAAACCCAATCCGACTACCCCTTCCTCGAGCATACTTAATGGTCCAAATAACCTAGCAAAGCTCTAATTAATCAGCTACGCCGCACCCATACTTGGCCTCATGGTGGCACTGTAAGGCTTATTCTCGCATGAACCGGTCCTTAGATCTAAGGCAAGCAAACCACCATAACATCCAACCCAATCCACCAGCCGCGCTTTCTTAGATCACCCATCTTTTTAACCAGTTCATGATAATCAATATATCATTAATGCATAATTAAATAATATAGTGGTTTCCCATCCCAATTAATTAAGCGAAGCAAAAAGGTAAAAATCCCATCCCGACTCTCTACCATGAACTTCAGGTGACAAGAGTGGTTAAACAAAACTAGTAAACTTCGTATCATAGATTCCCATCAAGTTGACACAAGCATGCAATTTCGCAAACAAAACATTTATTTTAGAAAAAGGATCAATATGCTTCAAGGACACTTGCCTTGCTCCAGCGGATAGGGTTGCTCAAGCGCTTCGAAGTCTTGGTTCTGAAAGTCCTCGTACATGACCTCTTGAGCACTTCCCTCTACTCGTGATCACACATACAAGAAAATACATACAAATCAACATGATGCACACACATTAATCAACATGCGATGACATGCATGCATGCAAAGTTAAATAATCAATTAACTACGATTGTTTATTAATTAGATGCTACTAGTTCATACGTGTTCATATGAGTTCACGGGGGTTTTAGCGGGGATTAATGTTGCTGAAAATAAAAAGACGATGCCACTAAAATTAATTTACGTCTATTATATCTAATACTTCACTAAAATTCGCATCGGAAAAATGAATCCTACCGTAGATCCGACGAGTTCGAAGATCGCAGGATGGGGACGACGCGTAGACGGAGTAGATGGCGCAAGGTCCTCTGGCGGCACGACGACGGCGATGCGACGAACTCCGGCGGACGACAGCACCCTCCTCTTCTATTCTCTTTTTTTTTCTCTCTTCTTCCCTGGCGGCACAGCTCCTGGTGCCTCCTTTTTCCTAGCTGCTAGGGTTTTTTTCTTGATCCGACGGCGGCGCTGTTCTCTGGTACCGAGAAACTATGAAACCTACGGGCGTATTTATAGGCGCGGCGGACGAACCGACTCGGTGCCGGGGCTGCAGGGCTGGCGCAGTCGAACGGCGCGCGCGGGGAGGCGTGCGGTGCAGGCGCGCGGCTGGCTGGTGGGGCCGGGGCGCGGTGCGAGCGGGTCAACGCGGCGGGCGGGGCACTGGGGCGCGCGCTGGCTGGGCCGTCGGCCTGGCCGGCGATGCTGGTTTGTTTTTTTCTCTTTTTTTTCTTTTATACATTCTTTTCTTTTATTATTTATTATTTATTATGATTATTATTATTATTATATATTTTATTATTTATATTTTTTATAATATTATATGTATATTATTTATTTATATATATATTTTTATTTGTTTCTTTAGGTTTCACAAATATATATATTTTTTATATATTAATATTATTATTATTAATATTTATTCCCTAATACATGTTTTACGCTATAATTTTCTTTTTCTTCTTTTGCTACACATATTTTGTATATATATGCTCCATCTTTTATTATTATTATTATTCATCTTCTTCTAAAATTTTCTTTTCCAATTACTATTCTATTGTATAAAATTTCTATTTTGATTTTATTAGATTTAGTTACTCAGTTTACATCTAAATATGAATGCATGTGCATAGACGATTTAGTTCTTTTTCTTTTATTTTTATTTCTTTTCTTCCATATTTTTTATGCTAATTTAATTTATTTTAATGTACTTACTCTGGTAAATAAATTTCTTTTAGCTTATTTATTTTGGTAATAAATTTTCAATAAATGAGGATGAATGCAAAATGCAAAATGCAATATGAGATGCATATATTTTATATTTTTATTTATAAAAACAATTTCCTCACATTATTAACTCTAAATTCCCATTTAAATTTTTAATTTGCCAAAACTCGAAAATCAGGGTGTTACATCAAGCTGCTTGTTGAATGCTACAACAAGCACCAAGAAGAAACCCCTTTCCGCCAACGGGAAGGGAAACAAAAAGTTGGCGAAGCTCCGTCTGATCAGGAGCTAAGCTTCTAAGACGCCAAGAATTCCCTGAAGGCCGTTTACAACATCGTCAATGACGACTCTGATATCTTTGACAACGAGTGTCAGAAGACTCTCCATATGATATATGGAGGGTCCTGGGATATTACCTCCCGACGTATCCTCAAGACAATGCGTCAGAAGATGGCTGCCGCAACTTCCATCGCCAAGGCAGAACCTCATCGGAAGTGGATGGATACTGCCATCACCTTTGATGCTTTGAATTGCCCGTAGAACATGACGCTCTACCATGTCCTAGTGGACGGAGGTGCGGCACTCAACCTCCTCAGCTTCACAACTTTTTTGAAGCTCCAGCTCAGCCTATCGAACCTTAGGCCCTCACGTCCTTTCTCCAGAGTAGGTCTGGGAGCCATCACTCATCTCAGATCAGTTACACTCCCGGTGACTTTCACGACTCGGGATAACTATAGGTCCGAGAAGCTGGTTTTTGATGTGGCACACATCAGCCTTCCCTCCAACGCCATCCTAGGCAGGCCAGCTCTGTATAGGTTCATGGCCGTAGCCCATTATGGCTATCTGGTGTTAAAGATGCCGACTCCTTCAAGCACCCTTCAGATCTGTGGGGATCGCACTGCTGGAGTCACTGCGCTGGAAGAACTTCATGCGCTCGCAACGGTGTGAGAAGAAGAATCTGACAAGGAGCACAGCTCAACAACCTTCGAGCTCGCGTCAGCGTTCCTCAACCTCTACACCTCATGTGCAACCAAGCAGCAACACTGACGTCTATGTCAAAGTCGTCCAAATTGGTTCTGATGCTGCCTAGACCACTCGTATATCAAAAGGTCTGGACAACAAATAGGAACTCGTGGTCGTCACTTTCCTTCGGGCGAATGTCGATGTGTTTGCATGGCAACCGTCACAGATGCTTGGGATCCTTAGGGAGGTGATCGAGCACAGCCTCAAGATATACGTCGATGCACTGCCGGTACATCAGAAGCCCTGGAAACAATCTATCAAGCGGCGGGACATCATAAGACAATAAATAAAGGAGTTGCTTGACTCTGGTTTCATCTGAGAGGTTCATCATCCTCGGTGGCTGACAAACCCAGTCATTGTACCAAAGGCCAGCGAAAAGCTTCGGATGTGCATCGACTACACCACCTTGAATAAGGCAAGCCTAAAAGACCCATTTCCACTTCCTAGGATATATCAGATAGTGGATTCGACCTCCGGGTTTGAATTACTGTGTTTCCTAGATGCATATTCTGGATATCATCAGATTCAAATGTATATGGAAGATGAAGAGCATACTACCATCATTATAGTAGATGGGTTGTACTGTTACACTGCCATGGCTTTTTATCTCAAAAATGCTGCTTCAACTTTTGTGCGATCCATGCACAAAACATCTAGAGAGCTCATTAGGGACATGGTGGAGGTATACCTCGATGACATCATTGTCAAGGTGAAGAACAAGGAATCACTCCTTGACAATCTACAAGCCGTCTTAGACAAGCTGCGCTTGATGCGCACGAAGCTCAACCCGGACAAGTGCATCTTTGGGGTTAACTCCGAAAAGCTTCTTGGTTTCTTGGTGAGTCACCGAGGAATTGAGTCAAATCCAGCTAAGCTCAAGGCCATTGAAGAGATGCGGCCCCACGCCCGCATCAAGGACATCCAAAAGATGACTGGGTGTCTAGCTGCGCTCAGCTAGTTCATCTCAAGGCTAGCAGTGCGGGGGCTTCCCTTTTTCAAATTATTGAGGAACTCCAGACCATTTAGTGGTCTGAATAAGCGAGAAGGCATTCCGAGAGCTCAAGCAGCTCCTCACCACACTACCAGTTTTGGTAGCTCCGGAACCTGGTGAGCCTCTTCTTCTTTATATATTGGCAACTACAGAGGTCGTAAGCATGGTTCTGGTTGCAGAGAGACCAGAGCCATCATCAGCTCAGGAGCCTAGACCCCTCCGGGAGGATCCAAAGCTACCTGAAGGCGAGTCTGGGTCCCAGCCCCCACGCACGGATCCTAAAGGCAAGATGCCTGAGGATCAACCTCTCTCAATCGAGGGAGTTCCTACAATTCATGAAGAAGGTCTGGACCAGTACGAGAAGAGGAAGCTCCGGGCTACTCTGAAAAGGTCAGGATTTTCCAGTGGCCAGTATACTTCATCAGTTAAGTACTCCACGATGCCAAGACTCGATACATTGAGGTGCATAAGCTACTATATGCAGTTCTTATTGCCTCAAGGAAGCTTCATCACTAATTCCAAGCCCACAAGGTATCAGTGGTAACCTCTTATCCACTGCGCGCTATTTTACCCAACCCCAATTCTATGGGAAATGTCGCCAAGTGGGCAGCAGAGTTTGCATAATTCGATCTCGAATTCTTGCCGCGACATGCGATCAAGAGTCAAGCACTGGCAGACTTTGTGGTGGAATGGACTCCATCTTCATCAAGTCTGGAGGGTCCCAGTGAGCAGAAGTCGGAACCTAAGGTCCCGGTCTTCACGGAGCCTCAATGGACTCTCTACTTCAATGACTCCATGCAGAAGCAGGGGGCCGGAGCTGGAATACTTCTGCTCGCTCGAACCGAGGAGAAGGTCAAGTACATGGCGTCTTGATATCAAGACAACCAATAGCATGGCTGAATACGAAGCTCTCATCTACGGACTCAAGGTGGTGCTATCATATGGCATCCGACAGCTGCTGGTGAAGGGTGACTCGCAACTCATCATCAAACAAGTCAAAGGTGAATGCACTTGCAATAACACTCAACTTGCTGCATATCTACTTAAAGTCCAGAAGATGTAGAAGGACTTCCACGTCCTTGATATTCGCCATGTCTAGCGTCTCAACAACACTGAAGCTGATGACCTCTCGATGAAGGCTTCAACCGGAGCTCACGATAGAGTTATTTTTAGGAGATTGTCATCACCTGCCACTCAGTCTGCTGAACTGAGTGATTGGGGCGAGACCAGTACCTTGAAGCTGGCAGTCCCAGTGGCCCTATTCCATGGCACCAAGGATCGTATGCCTGTAGGAAGCTCCAACAACCCAGTGTGCAAGATCCAGAAGCTCAAGTTAGCTCTGATGCATGGATCTCGGAGATCCAGAGCTACTTGAAGGATAACATCCTTCCTGAAGATGGTGCTTCCGCTGAGCGAGTCGTTAGATTGGCTAAAAGATACACGTTGGTAGAAGAGGATATCTATGGACGTGGTGCCAACGACATTCTCATGTGGTGCATTCTCCGGGAAGAAGGTCGCGAGCTACTCGCATAGATCCATGGAGACAAGTGTGGGAATCACACATCATCCTGCATGTGACACCCGGTTCTGAAAAATGAACCAAGTGCAGTATATGTGTGCCCAGGATGTTCAACACACATACACAAGTGCATCACAAACGATATACAGATAATTACCATATGAACAGTATGTTGCTGACACTGGTAATACGGCTGCCAAATTATGGCTAGCTCCAGGATGCAGCTGGCAATCAGGATAATCAGGGGTGGGGAGCTATAGCAGAGAGCGTCTCGGATAACCTACATAAAGGAGACAAGCTTCCATAAAGCCCGTCTCAGATAAGTTAATAAATTTGCGATGCACTACAATATAGAAGTCTCGGATCAGCCAATATATCTGTGACGCGCTTCATAAGGTCCCGTCACGCGTGTATGCTAATGGACGATGCGCGCCACAGGCATCTCCAATGACCTCATAAAGCTCGTCTGTTATGAATCGGTGAAAGGAGACGAGCTACCTTTGAGCTTGTCTCGCACCTAATCTTATCGCCGACGCGCCTTGCCGCCCGTCTCTGATGACAACGTAATGCGAGTGCAACGACGGAGACGCACAATTTGTTTTTCTCCCTTCTTATTTTGGGTGCGTCTCGTATGAGCCTTTCTTACATAGTGTTTACAACTTACTACTCTCCAAAATATTGCTTCCATTGGCTAGAATTGCTTTTACCTTGATTAAGAAATTGTGGCTAGCAAAAGCTTAATCCATTCTAAGTGGTTGTGAGATATGATATAGTGATAGGGGTACTATTCCCAGTTTGAAAGTTAAACTTAGGTTTTCGGAGAAATTCTAAAAAGATTTAAGTTACTCTCATTTGATTGGAAATACCTACCAAAGCCATATGATACATTACATTGATAGACCTTATGCATATGCTATTTGTCTTCACATTGAGCTTTGTCAAACTAGTATAGACCTATGTCAGATTCCATTCATTACTTTTTGAATTCAATACTTCACTTGCACATGTTGTACTTCCACACTAGATATAAGTAGATTCCCATCACACCATCATTCCACAATAAAAAGAGAAACTCCGTACCCTTCATGCTTAGTACTCTCTCCAAGTCTATCACATAAAAAGAGTGTAGAAGACATGGCTACAAAAAAAAAGAAAAAAAATGCATGCTTATATCATAAGCATGAGAAAAAAAGAAAAATGAAAAGGAAAAGTAGCCATGTTTCATCCCTGCAAAATAAGAGAGTCTACATATATAGAAGTCATCTGAAATATCCACATCTACTTCCACTCTATCACACATGCACAAGTCTTGAATAAAATAGTTTTGAAATGATTTCTCCTAAGGCTTGCTTTTTTGACTTAGCAATATTATGTTTTTCAAATATGCCTACTATATTCCCTACCAAACTCCACATACAACCCTTATTTAGTGGTAGGATGAGTGTAGGCACAATGCATTGGTGAGGAAATATTTCCACTACACACAAAGGAGAGACTGGGAAAATTAAATTGAGGTACTTATAATCTAAATTGAACTCTCCGGAATTTGAGTGGAACTTGATTTCTAGGGTATGTGTGCTCCATTTGTTGTTCTATCTTTCAACCACCTATGAATAGGAGATGGCATAAGCCCCATAATGACTTAAGATGGGTGAAGTACCATGCCAATTTTCTCAATACTAGGTACAGTATTTTGTTGTGCACATGGTACTTCTGAAAGGTAGAACACTGTAGCAACTTCTGATCATCAACCTAAAGTCTTGACTTTGCTCAGGACGAGCAAAGGATAAGCTTGGGGAAGTTTGTTGACGACGGTTATATACCAATTTCACCCGTTAATATAACTCAATTATGTGAAGGAAATATCATTTCTTGCACACATCACCTTTCTAAATAACCTAGTTCCATGCACTTGGAGAAAATAGTGCATGCAGGTATTTTACACAAAATTGAGGTGAAACAAGGGGATGGATCCTATAAATTGTCATCCCAGCCAATCAAGAGCCGACATGTGGCATCACATGGATCGAATGGACCACAAACAGAAGTATCTGAGGCCATCCAACGGTGTATCACCCATATCAGTCAATGGGACCCACCTGAAAGTGACCTGGAGGAAGCACACCGCAATCGGAGCCAAGAACAGGTCGGCCGACCCCCCTAGTCGACCGACTAGGTCTTGGCGCCAAATGTGACAAACTTCCATGTGTTGACTCGCTGTGGTACCCTGATAATGATGAAGACTAATTCGCGTGCTTTTGGTGGAGAAAGCCGACCCTTCTTCTCCACCTACAAATAGGGCCCCTCACCCCTCACTTCAACACACAACACTTGAGCACCATTCTATTGTATACACTAGTTCTCTTAGTGCTTAGTGGAGTTAGGCTATAGAGAGGAGAGCCTCTAGTCCCTAGTCCAAGTAGGGAAAGGTATGGCTCATGTATCTTTTCTTATATTTGTGACTTTATGCATAATAAAGATATTATATTTAGTCTTCTTTTATTCATATACTTGGATGAAGTGTTTCTTGTTTGATTGTGGATCCCATGTATGTGGTAGGAGTAGTCTTTATGATTATGCCATATCACTCTTAATCTATCATCATAAACACTAACAAACCCCCACTATAGTCTAATTAGTTACGATATGATCACGTTAATATGAATAACTTATGTTATGTATCAATGTTGGTTCAATGATGATTTAGTTCATTACCTTAAGATGGCTTGTACCCGGGCTTAGCATGGTGCTAGGATAGTTAAGTAGTGTTGAATGTCTTGTAGACCCACAGATTGAAGAGGTAGGTAGTAGGTGGTGATAGCTCTATCTGTCCTTTGTAATCCTCCAGGTTCAGCTATTCCACAGGCTCTTGGCGGGAGTCGTCCTAGTATTGCTAGGAGTAAACCCATGCTCGATGTGTTGACCAACTTAGCATAAGTGTTCACCATTGACATGCTCATTAGTATGTAACCTAGGCTATGTATATGTATATTAGATGCATTGTAGGAGCAACTCCCCAACTCTTAGTCTAACCTCCATTAGGACCCATCTCCCCTTTAGAATAGATTGCTTAGTTGTGTGTCACTCTACCCATATATTATCAACTTACCCCTGTCTTGATAATTGATTAGTATCCCATAGCTTGATCATAAGAGTAGTGTTTACTTTACTCCATTGCTTTCCTTTGGGATAAATACGATACCCTTGGGAATACTCTTGGGTGAAATGCTACACGATAGTTTTAGTGCGCTTGCGGACCTCATATCTTTCGAGAGATGATATGTGATGTAAGAAACTTCAACACAGGGTCGGACCTACCTCCCTTCATAGAGAAGCTCTAGTGCTGCCATGTGGCCAGTAGCTCAGAACCTAACCCCGACTAGAGGGAAGCCCCAGTGCAGCCACGTGTAAAGTAGCTCCATACCTGCCTCCCTGCAGAGGGAAGATCTGAATCTGCCACATGTCAGACCTCCGAAACTAAGCCTGCAATAGGAAGGTAGCCAGATCTCCAACGATACAGACATTCAAGAGGCTATTAAACAGCCATTACAAAACCTGGTTAACGCGTCATTAATGCCATACTAATGACACACGATTAGAAGGTTGTCAAGAGTAGTAACGTTATTAACACGCCTTAATGGTAGTGAATTATTTATGAAGAAGATAAGAGTCTAACAAATGTGACAGGTTGATACGATAGAGGTAACAACGGTTCTAATCTAGGCTTGCACATTGTTTTCAAGTAGGATGACTAATACAGAATAATCGTGATTAGTAGTCCACATCAGTTGCAGCGGCACGATCAGAGTGATCAGATTTCTAGTGGTCAGATTAGTCGATCGATCGGGACGATCGGTCGTCCAATCAGGGCTTCAAACAATTAATTTTAGACTGTTGGACTAAGTTTAGTCATTAATGTTAGCCTTTCCATTTGTGCAGTGTAAAAAGGTTTAGCTTTGGTTTCACATGACACTAGCTAGCCTATATAAAGTGTACCCATTTCGATTGCCTAATGGTAATATAATCAAGACATTATTCTCTAATATGGTATCATATTAGGTTTGGGATCTTTCCTCTCTCCAACTGCCCGCTTGGTCGAGTGGCGGCGGCGCCGCTGCAGCCGCCGGTCGCCGGCCTCCCCCTCTCTACTCTCTGGCGTGGCCTCCCTCAGTGAAAGTGCATCTAGGCATACCTATGGGTTTTGGATGATTGATGACGACAAATTAAGAAACTGATGAGCTCACTTGATCTTAAGCACAGGTGTGAAGATTGAAATGAAATAAAATCCCTCAAAAAAGGAAAATATTGAAATGGGCATCGAAGACTCAAGCATGGAAATTAGGGTTTCTTATGTGTTGAGTTTAGACTAGCCTTCTATGCGTGAGGGTGCGTGTATCAAGTGCATTGAGATCATAGAGGAGAGCTCAAAGTCGTGGTTGAGGGCAAACCTTAGTGAGAAGCCTTATTGAGAGTTTTCCTAGGAGGGTGGACTTGTCTGGACAGTAAGGCCGGACTAGTCTGTGTTGTCCAGAGTAGTCCATTTTTGGGCAGACTAAGAGTTTTTGTGTGAGTTCGGACTTGTTGTTTGGGGACGGACTAGTCCATTCTACACTTGATGAGAGTTTTTGGAGCTAAGTCCCGGAAGGTCGGACTCGTCCGCCACAAAGGCCAAACTAGTCCAAACTTCCCAGTTTAGTCCTTTTTAGCTAGACTAAAGGTTTCTGTTCTACTTCAGACTTGTCTGTTGTGAGGCAGACTAGTCCGTGGTGTTGAGTGAGGAGGGGTTTCTGAGGCTAAGTCATGTTGGTCGGACTTGTCTGCCCCAGTTGTCCGACTAGTCCGATGTTTCTAGACTTGTCCACTTTTGAGTGGACCAATACATTCTGGTTGAGTTTGGATTAGTCTGTTGTTGGCGAGACTAGTCCGATACGCGTTTCAAATTCAACCTTTAGAGGGTACGTCACTCTCTGTGGAGCGTGACATAGTGTGGACCCAGTAGGCCGGACTACTATAGGGTTTCAGACCGGACTAGTCCTGTAGGATCGAAGAGCACATGAATATCTAGCAGAGGGGGGCAAATGGTAGATTAAAATTTTTTTACCAGAAGCAACGAAAACCCCTCCGCAGAAAATCAATCTGTTAAGAAACCGTGTGTCTAGCTGATCTAAACGTGTTCAACCGTGACAAAAGTAGTAGATAATATAGAGAATAAAGTCACGAAGACACGACAACAAGAATCATGGAAAGCCGTTGAAAAAAAACTCAAGTTATGATCCAAAGATCGAACAAAGGTCAATCTGTTCTACCCGAGCAAAAACAGATCTGCAACACTACAAAGAAACTCGTGTAGATCAGGAACCACAAATCAAATAACCCTGTAATTTTCATAGATGATAGATAATCAAGTTGTGAAGACAAACCGGAAAGGATCACATCAATTGGATCTGTAAAACTCGAGTTATGATAAAAACACCTAAGCAATGTAGTGATCTACAGAAACTCAACGAGAAAAACTTGTATGAAACAAGTCAGGCAAACAAGGAACAAAAGCTCCTTCAAACTACGAATTTTATTGATCAAAACACAAGAGGAACAGACTAAAGTCGTCTTGCCACGAGCTCTGGCCTCCCTTGCTTATATAACCAGCGCTAAGGCCAATTCAATCCAAACTAGGACTCTAATCCTACTCAGTTTCAACCAAAACTTTCCATAACTGCTCAAGACCCTTCCATACGCAGATAGAAGCAATCTTAAGCCTGATAAACTTAGGAATGTGTCCCACATTCCTAAAACAACTCAACTTTGTGACCCACACGAAATACTATCGTACCCAATTCAAATATTTCCATATTTGAGTCAAAACCAACTCAGCCGCAACCTGAGTCCATAATTCAGCCAGTTGAACTTTTCCGACTAATTCTTTACGTCCACTTTCTTCATCACGCCTTGGAACCATGTTGCCACGTCCATTAAATCCTTTCACACGTGCAAACACATTCCAACAACGTCCATGATACCTTCATATGCACTGTTCTTGAAACCAAACACATTGCGTGACCTCCCAATCAACTCAACCACAATTCCTCCTGAACTTGGTTGTTGAACGTCATCTTCTCTATAAGACTAGTTCAATGGATCCGTCACCAGCCGTGTCTTGACCTCAAGCAACACCTGCACATGAACAAACAACCAATTCTTCCGAGCACAAGTCCAAGACTTGACTCTCTTTAGTCCGATCACCACAACACCTTATGTGATCAGCTCATATAAGCATGTTGCAAACATAGCAAGATAATTTCCACCATGATCAGCCAAAACGCATCAAAAACTTAGTCCAAAGGTACTAAGCAAATCTTACCATAAGTGTAAAGCAAGTTTGAAACATTTACAAGTTAAAAGCAGAACCACTACATTCTGGCACCGGACCTTGCCAAAGCTAGCCGGACCTAGCCAAATCTAACCAGACCTTGCACTTGACCTAGAGAAAGTTTGTCGGACCTCATGTCGTACCTATCCAAAACATGTTGGACCTATCGTCGGACCTTGCCGGAGCTACCCAAAACATGTCGAACCTATTGTCGGACCTTGCCGGAGCTACCCAAAACATGTCGGACCTATTTTTCGATGTTGCTAGAGCTCGTACCTAGAGTCGGATCTTGATGAAAAGGGTGTTTTTGGCAATATGCAAAACTTTTATCATAATAGCCAATGTATTGAGCACACATAGGCCTCACAATCTCCTCCTTGATGAATGCATTGGCAACACCACTTAAAATCCGAACATTGGCTTATTCACATGAAAAGTTTTGAAAACAATTTTCTCCCCCTTTTTGAGAATCAAATGAGAAAGAAATTTCAAAAACAAATATTTCTCCCCTATACATATTTCTGTACATATTTCTCCCCCTTTGACAATGTATTTAGCAAGGTTTAGAAGAGAAATTTCAATAGTTATGAGCATGTTATAACATATACATATAAAACAAAGCTCATCCAAGTCATACTATCAAGTAAATTACACTATCACATAAATGCCATAGATAAAGTAGTGTAAGCCATGCCAGGGATCAAGTTAATTTTCAATTTAAGCAAGTCATGATCTCACAAACTTAACTATTTCAAGACATGTAAGCATGACACTTTTTGCTGCATTTTTATTATTTTTCAAAGTACAAATTCAGATAATATGACATTTGCAAGAGATTATATGTTGCATCTGCCCTATTCTAACCAACGAAGCCAAGCCTATGTCATTTGACAATCAGAAGCTTAAGGACATGGTTTTAGTCATACACAACTTCTTTCAAGTTCATATCTAAGTGCCATGATAAGCCATCTCGAAAGAAGTGTGATGCATGCATATTCTCTTGATCTTTTCTTCACTGTTCTATTTGATCATACAAGCTGAACATTTGGATAGTTGATTGATTAATTCTTCATTCATTAAAAGCACTTGTGAGCATGCAACAAGTTGAAGACAACAAGAAAATTTAATCATGACCAGATTTAGTGTAAGTAATTGTTCCAATTGCTGGTCATGGCAAAAACTACAAAATGTATAACACGAGTAATGTAGTAACAACTTTCAGCATGTAAAAGGAATCACAAAGTCATATATGTATGAAATACTATGCTCATATTATTTTAGATTCACACATAGAATTCCCAAGTTTCAAAAACTCCCCCTCAATTTAAGCCATGAGGATGCATAACCCCAATTTCACTATGAATATGACAAAAACGGGTGAAATCCAAAGGTTTTGTGAAAATATCAGCCAATTGTTGTTCGGTATCGACATGGTGAAGCACAATGTTACTTTTTTCAATATTATCATGGAGAAAGTGATATCTAATGTCAATGTGTTTTGTTCTAGAATGTTGCACGGGGTTTTTAGCAATCCAAATTGCACTAGTGTTATCATAAAACAGTGGAACACTATCTAAATCAACCCATAGTCCTTAAGAGTTTGAACAATCCAAAGAATTTGTGAGCAAGTGCTAGCAGCAGCTACATATTCAGATTCGGCCGTGGATTGTACAACCGAGTTTTATTTTCTAGAGGACCAAGCAACAAGAGAATTACCAAGAAAATGACAAGCACCTGAAGTACTTTTCCTATCAATCCTACAACCCCCAAAATCAGCATCCGAAAAAGTTTTCAAAGTAACAGTTGAGGAAAAAAGGAAGAAAAATGTCAAATTCTTGAGTTTCATGTAAGTACCAGAGAATTCTTTTGATGGCTTGACGATGTGAAGCACGTGGGGAAGCTTGAAACCGTGCAGAAATACATACGCTGAATTGTATGTCCAATCTTGATGTCGTGAGGAACAAAAGTGATCCAATAATACTTCTATATTCTTTTTGATCGATTGGGTCACCATCTTCATCAAGTTCAAGTGTTGTCGTTGTTCCCGTTGGTGTCCGAAGAGGCTTGCTTTTATCCATGTTGAAGAGCTAAAGAAGGTCTCCTATATACTTCGTTTGATGCACAAAAGTACCCTCCTTGGTTTGCTTGATTTGCAGCCCCAAAAAGTATGTGAGTTCTCCCATCATACTCATCTCAAATTCTGAACTCATCATAGCTGAAAACTTGGACACTAGATCAAGAGAAGCACAACCAAAGATAATATCATCCACATACACTTGAACAAATAATAAGTCATTTCCATTCGTAAGCACAAAAAGAGTTTTATCAACCTTGCCCATGGTAAACCCCATTTCAAGTAAGAATGTTTTTATCCTATCATACCATGCTCTAGAGGCTTGTTTGAGACCGTACAAGGCTTTGGACAGTTTGAAAACATGATTAGGAAAATTTGGATTTTCAAAACCAGATGATTGCTTGACATAAACCTCCTATCTATGTAGCCATTAAGAAGATCACTTTTAACATCCATTTGATATAGCTTAAAACCTTTTGATGCAACAAAAGCTAACAAAATTCTTATGGCTTCTAATCTAGCAACAGAAGCAAAAGTTTCATCAAATCTAGACCTTTAACTTGTGTGAAACCTTGAGAGACCAACCTAGCCTTATTCCTAACCACAAGCCCATCCTCAATTTGTTTATTTTTAAACACCCATTTAGTTACAATTAGAGTGTGACCTTCAGGTGGAGGTACAAGTTTCCAAACATTATTTCTTTCAAAAAATTTAACTCTTCTTGCATGGCAATAATCCAAGATTCATTAGTGAGTGCGTGTGATATATCTTTGGATTCAAAAGAAGCAACGAAAGCAGAATGAGCGTGAGAGTTTGGATCGCAAAACCTGGACCATGTAACTCGTTCGTGCAAGCTTCCAATGATTTGTTGTGGAGGATGACTTTTGAGGACGCGGAGGGGAGTAGACACTTCACAAGCTCCTTCTTCTTCTTGTTCATCACAGATTAAAGAACTTGTGACTTGAGGATGATCTGTACCAGCTGCAGTAGTTGTTGGTGCTGGTTGTGGTGCAAAATCAGCAGCGTGATTAATGTCATTTAGTTCTAAATTTTCGGGCAGCAGCACCACTTTTTCTTCTTCTTCTTCGATGAAAATACTCTCCCCCTGCGGATATGGATTTGGACCTGCAATATTAGAGCTAGTACCTGGGCTAGCTTCATAGAAAACCTCACAAGTCTCCACAATTTTGTTAGTTTCAAGTAAAAGCACACGGTGGCCTCTGGTATGAGATGGATAGCCAAGAAACATGCCATCAACAGATCTAGGTTCAAATTTATCAAGATTACCATGTTTCTTAACGAAGCATTTTCAACCAAAGACTCTAAAGTGTGTGACACTTGGCCTATGTCCAAACCGAAGTTCATATGGTGTTTTTCCTAGCTTAGCACGCAAGAAAACACGATTTGAGATATAACAAGCTGTTGCAATTACATCGGCCCAAAATTTCCTAGTCGTTCGATATTCATCAAGCAAAGTCCCATCCATCTCAACTAAGGTTATGTTCTTTCTCTCTACGACACCATTTTGTTGAGGTACATAGGATGAAGAAAATTGATGATCTACTCCATTTTCAGCACAAAAGTGATCAAACGATTGATTTCTAAATTTGGTTCCGTTATCACTTCTAATTGCTTTTAAAGATCCTAGGTGATCAATTGATAACCTAAGGAATAAAGTTATAAAGTGACTAAAAGATTCATTCTTAGATGCCATAGAGTAGACCCATGAGTATCTAGAATAATCATCAACAATCACAAGAACATACCATTTACCTCCAAAAGATTGAACACGCAAAGGACCTGCGGTGTCAAGCTGCAAAAGTTGTCTCGGTTCAGTTGTCATGGTCATTGTGAGAGGAGCATGTGAACCTGCAACCATCTTAACATGTCTACGAGAAGAGCACAAAACATCTTTGTTCCCTTTAAGCTTAGGCTTCCCACGTATGCGATCAAGAGCACTAACACACGTGAGATGATCAAAGCCTACGTGACCAAGTCTACGATGCAAAAAATATAAGTCTTCAAATCATTAGCAACTAGACTTCTATGCTTAGAGGATGACATATCAAAATCAGCTTTAGAAACACTTCCAAACTGAGGCATGTTAAAAATAAGCTCACCATTTGAATCTACAACCTTGTAGCAATTTTTTGTAAAAATAATTTCTAGATTTTCATCTAGTAATTGTGAAACAAAAAGCAAGTTGTATTTCAAATTTTTAACAAGTTCCACATCCTTCAAAGTGTAGTGATTATTTATTCTAACTGCACCCTTAGCAATTATAAGAATTGAAAATTATCGACAAAAGTAACATTTTCTACACGTGACACAAAAGAGAGGGAGGAGAACCATTCTTTGTTACCGGTCATGTGGCGTGAGCAACTTGAATCCACAATCCAAATGTTCTCCTTCCTCAAGCGTGTAACCTACATAGAAGCACAATATGTCAATGACTCAACACTGGGGTTAGTCAAAAGGCCTTTAGGAATCCAGTACTGAGTCACACGATGTCCAGCAGAAATAGCACGCGAAAGCTAAGATAAAACGACAGGTTTATGAGCCAAAGTTTGAGGATTTTTATATAAAACTACTGACCTACGACGTGTTACATGTGTAGCACTTAAAACAGTAGGTTTGGGAGCAAACTTTGCATGTTTTTGACTTATTACAGCAGGTTGCATGTTTCTAACTTTTGATTTAGCATGTGCAGCAAATTTTGCAAGAGGGTTATGAGATCTAGCTTGCATTATTTCCTTTTTCTGTTCTTTAGCTAGTCTATAACAAAAATCTACGACATGACCATCTCAACCACAGTAGGTACAATTAAATTTAACTTTGTGTTCATGTCTAGATGAGCAAGCAACATGTTTATTAGAAACTAAATAAGACAGCACCCCTGCAGATTTGAAAACCACTTCTTTATGTTTAGGAACTGTTTGAATTAAACCACTTCCTAATGACTTTACAATTTTAGGAGGATGTGCCTTAGCATGAGCATGAGAATCGAAACCTAAACCAGTTTTATCATTGCAAGACTTGGAATAATTCAGTAGCAAGTTTAGATTTTTATTCCCATTACAAAACTGCTCTAGTGTCCTATTCATGTCATCAAGTTTCCTAGACAAGTCTAGGCAATTTTCACATGAAGTTTTTCCTTTTAGTTTGCAATTAGAACAATGTTTAACTTCATGAGAACATCTTCAATATATAAATCTCATTCATAGCATCATGTAGTTTCTTATAAAGATCATCACAAGTTGAACAATGCAAATCAATTGTAGAACAACAAGTATCTTTCAAGTTTTAATCATTAAGTGCAGCAAGCTTTTTGTTCTTTTCAATTCCAAGTTCAAGCTTGTCAAGTGTGGAGGTGTGCACACTTCTTAAAGAGGACAATTGTTCATATATAAGCTCACATGAGGAACAAGAATCATCACTAGGAATTAAGGATTTTAAACGATTAATTTCATATTCTAGTGATTCAATTTTAACAACATTGTCCCTAAGTTTTTTGTTCTTTTTCTTAACTATAAAAGTGGTACGAGAAATAGCATCACACATTTCTTCGCAAGTGGAACATACCTCTTCATCGTCGCTGTTGTGTTATGCCTCCTCCATACTTGACCATGAGTTGCCCACCATGAAGCACATATTTGCCAAATTCTCTTCATCTTCATCACTTCCAATGTCGACATCGCTAGAGCCGAGTTCTTGAAGTGCGGAGACAAAAATGTTTGCCAATCGGCGACCTGTAAAACCCTTCTTCTTGTTGATGTTGTTTGCATAGGAGGACTTGAACTTGGTTTGCTTCTGATCACAGGAAGTAAGACCTGAAAGATTAGGGCAATATGTACGAAAATGTCTTGTCTTACCACATTCGAAGCATCGTTGAGAACCACCACTCCCTCTTCTTCGAGTTCTCATATTTTGCAATGCTTTTGAGAATCGAGTAGAAAGAAGTGCTAGCTCTTCCTCTGGAAACTCTTCAATCTGTTTAGGGTTAGAGAGGACAACAAAGCAAGAGACTTGTTGGGGTTCTTACGTGAGTTTATATCAATTTCATGAGTTTTTAACTTGGAATATAGCACATCTAATGTAAGTGTACTCATGACAGTGGACTCACGAATAGATGTAACATTCATCTCCCAAATTGACATGTCTAATGGACTTAGTAATTGCCTAGCATTTCCAGCATCTAAAAAATTAAAGTTGAGACTACGCAAGTTGCTGAGAATTTTGTTAAAGCGAGGAAAGAGGTCATCGATTGACTCACCGGGTTGCGTCTCGAAGCGCATGTATTCTTTCTTCAACATGTCTTGTCTCACCTCCTTGATAGTATTGGATCCTTCATGATAATCACATAGAGCTTTCCAAACATCGTATGCAGATCGGAGGTGTGCAACTCGATCAAAGTCGCTTTGAGTCAATCCTTGTATGATCAAGTTCCGCGCTTGTTGTTGTTGTCGACATCTCCCATGTTCGTAGAAGTGACTTGATTTTTTGGTGGCACTTCGTAAGGCTTGTACACCTTTTCCCATATTGCAAAGCCTTGTGCCTGGATGAAAGCCTCCATACGTGCCTTCCAAACCTGAAAATCAATGCCACTAAACACAAAAGGTTTTGCAGAGTATTACTTCATGTTGATTAGTCAACACACATGCAAATCACAAAGATTAGAGAATCTTGTCTCTTATACCAATTGTATTATCGAAGAGCACGTGAAAAGCTACCAGGGTGAAAGGTAGATTAAAACTTTTTCAGCGGAAGCAACAAAAATCCCTCGGCAGAAAATCAATCTGTTAAGAAAGTGTGTGTGTAACTGATATAAATGTGTTCAACCATGAAAAAAGTAGTAGATAACATAGAGAATCAAGTCACAAAGACACGACAATAAGAATCACGGAAAACCGTCGAGAAAAACTCTAGTTATGATCGAAAGATCGAACAAAGGTCAATCTGTTCTACCGGAGCAAAAACAGATCTGTAACACTGCAAAGAAACCCGTGTAGATAAGAAACCACAAATCCAATGACCGTGAAATTTTCCAGATGATACATAATCATGTTGTGAAGACAACCCAAAAAGAATCACGTCAATTAGATCTGTAAAACTCGAGTTTTGATAAAAACACCGAAGCAATGTAGTGCTTTGCAGAAACTCGACGAGCAAAACTTGTCTGAAACCAGTCGGATGAACGAGGCACAAAAGCTCCTTAAAACTATGAATTTTATTGATCAAAACACAATAGTAACAACCCAAAGTCGTCTTGCCACGAGCTCTGGCCTCCCTTGCTTATATAACCAGCCTTAAGGCCAACCCAATCTAAACTAGAACTCTAATCCTACTCAGTTTCAACAGAAACTTTCCATAGCTGCTAAAGACTCTTCCATGTGCAGATAGAAGCAATCTTAAGACTTACAAACACCTTAGGAACGTATCCCACATTCCTAAAACAACTCAACTTCGTGACCCACATGAAATCCTGTCATACCCAACTCAAATCTTTCCATATTTGAGTCAAAACCAACTCAGCTACAGCCTGAGTCCATAATTCAGCCGGTTGGACTTATCTGACCAATTCTTTACATCCACTTCTCGTCATAACGCCTTGGAACCATGTTGCCATGTCCATGCCCTCCTTGCACACGTGCAAACACCTTCCAACAACGTCCACAATACCTTCATATGCACTGTTCTTGACCCAAACACGCTGCATGACCTCCCGATCAACTCAACCACAATTCCTTCTGAACTTGGTTATTGAACCTCATCTTCTCCCTAAGACTAGTTCAATGGATCCGGTCACCAGCCATGTCTTGACCCAGTGGCGTAGCTAGCTGGGTTGCTAGGTATGCTTGTGCATACCTAGAATTTGTAGGATCCAATGAAAATTTTTATATGTCTAAATGTCATATAGTTTAGTACTTTAAGTAATGCGTAGGTGTGCATACCCTGTATGAATCATCTAGCTACGCCACTGTCTTGACCTCAAGCAACACCTGCACATGAACAAACAACCAATTCCTCTGAGCACAAGTCCTCAACTTGACTCTTGTTAGTCCAATAACCACAACACCTTATGTGATCACCTCACATAACCATGTTGCAAACATAGCAAGATAATTTCCAACTTGATCAGCCAAAATGCATCAAAAACTTAGTCCTAAAGTACTAAGAAAATCTTCCCATAAGTGTAAAGCAAGTTTGAAACATTTGCAAGTTAAAAGCAGAACCACTGCGTTCTTGCACTGGACCTTGCCAAAGCTAACCGGACCTTGCGCTAGACCTAGCCAAAGCTAACTGGACCTTGCGCCAGACCTAGCCGAAGTTTGTTGGACCTAGCCAAAACATGCTGAACCTATCGCCAGACCTTACCAGAGCTACCCAAAATATGTCGGACCTATTGTCGGACCATGGCGGAGCTACCCAAAACATGACGGACCTATTGTTGGACCATGCCGGAGCTTGGACCTAGAGTCGGACCTCGACGAAAAGGGTGTTTTGGCAATATTCAAAACTTTTATCGTAATATCCAATGTATTCAACACATATAGGTCTCACAAGTCCGGACATTCAATGCTAGCAACGGCTAGTTTCTGGGACCCCTATAAAATGGGGACCCTCGGCTCCAATTTGAATACTTTTGAACCCAATCATTGCCATAAGTTTAATTGAGCCATTCTAAGACTTCTACTCTGCCTACTTGCCCTCTAGAACCAAATCTTGAGGAGGTTAGTGTTTGGGAAGGGGAGAGAAGGAAGATCGACTCGCTTTGGCTCTAGGTTTCATCTCTTGCACTTGGTGTTGCGTTTTGTGGCTTTGGCTGTTAAACTTCTTGTGCTCCTTGCTGTAAATCATTTGTGGGAGCCTCAACTTGTGAGAAGCCCCAAGAACTTGGTGATTACCCTTGTGATTAATGGAAACCAAGCAAATCTCTTGAGGTGGCTTGGTGAGATTAGGGTCAAGTGAGACATGATCCTTCTGTGGACTTCTCAACGTGGATGTAGGTTTCTTCGTGAAACTGAACCATAGGATAAATCTTGTCTCACTTGTTTTTTTTTACTTCCGCTATTAACTAGAATTTCTTTTAGGGTTCATATTGTTCTTCACATTGTTCTTCATTGAAATTTTGCAAACAATTGGCTCTCACTTGTTAATCTAAGTTGTATTAGGTTGCTAGACATTGTATCTATCTTGGGTCAAACTAAAATTTGCAAATAACATGTAAAATCAAGTTTACGTATTTTCCCTGTGTACTGCGCGGACTAGTCCGGCCCTGACGAGACTAGCCTGGTCTTAGAGTTTTAATCTCGTTTGATTAAGCAATTTCAGGTTATATTGCCTATTCACCCTCCTCTAGGTGACTTCGATTGGTATCAGGGCAGGTTTCTCCATCAAGAGTCTAACCACTTGAAGAGAAGATGGCCGAAAGGGGTGAAAATGAGGTCCCAGTGATCGTCGACGGAGATGACAAAATGAAGAACGTCGATGTCCTCTAAGACGACCGAAATGATGATGAAGAAGTCCGCCAACTCAAGGCACGACCTGTGAGAAGCTTGGTCTTCCCAAGAAGGAGACCAAGGCGATCGGTACAATCAACAACGACAATGAGAGTAGATCATAAGACTACTCCCGATATCCTTACAACTATGAGCGCTTAACTTCTAGCAATCATTATTTGTCTATTCCTATTGGGAAATCTCCCAAATTTGATGGAAATTATTACTCTATGTTGAAGCGTAACACGAAGATGCATCTCATTTCCTTAAATCCTAGCTTGTGGCAAATTGTTTTGACAGGTGTTAATTATCCCAAGAATAAGGAAGATGTTACCCCGGGGCAAGCCGTCCTACTCCACCGCAATGCTCAAGCGGTTGGAGTGATCACCTGCTCCGTGACTCGATAGGAGTTCAACCAAATTGATGGGTTCGAGGTGGCCAAGGACATATGGAATACGCTCAAGATGGCACATGAGGGCAACCGTGTCATTAGGGAGGCGAAGATCAAAATGATCAAAGGAGAACTTGGGAGGTTCACCATCACAGATGGTGAGACCCCCCAAGACATGTATAACCGCCTCAAGGTGCTCATCAACAAGAGTCGTTCCTACGGATGCACCCGGTGGATGGACCATGAAGTGGTAAAGAGGATGATTCGGGCATTCATGCCTCGAAATGCTGCTCTTTGTTTCTTGATTCGTGAGAGTCTGGGATTTCACAAGATGACTTCAGAAGAAGTGCTAGGAAGATGCTCCTAAGGTGTGTCATTTGACCGACATAAAGTGAACTCTTAGATATTTGGTTCACACACCAAGCCTAGGACTTTGGTACCCCAAGGGCTCCAAGTTTAATATCATTGGATATTCTGATGCATATTATGCAGGGTGCAAAGTTGATAGGAAGAGTACCTCCGAGAATTGCAAATTCTTAGATAGGTCCCTAGTGTATTGGTTCTCAAAGAAACGAAATTCTATTGCTCTCTCCACAGACAAAGCAGGGTATGTTGCAGCCGGAAGTTGTTGTGCACAACTTCTCTGGATGTGGTAAACTCTTAGGGGCTATGGCATAAACTTGCACCATATTCCTCTCCTATGCGACAATGAGAGTGCCATAAAAATAGTGCACGATCCAGTTGAACACTCAAGGACCAACCACATTGGTATCCACCACCATTTCTTGAGAGATCACTCCATCAAAGGAGACATAGTGATTTCCCATGTGAGAACTGAAAACCAATTGGCTGATATCTTCACCAAGCCCCTAGATGAGAAAATATTTTGTGAATTTAGGAGTGAGCACAATATTTAGATTCTCGAAATGTGGCTTCAGTCTTGCACATCTAATTGTTACTTGTATTTGATTCAAAATTCATGCATGCTTGCAAAAAACTCTTCCTCATCACTTTTCTACAGAACTATTTGAAATTATTGAATCTCTGTGAATTATGGTCATAGTTTGGTTGTTGATTGCTTATTGATCATGTTTGCAAAGATATTTTGTGAAAACTAGTCCAAGAGGATCAATTCTCTAGTAAAAACTCAAATATATATGTGTTTTTAGCCTTTGGGCCAGACTAGTCCGTCCGAAGGCTGGACCAGTTCGGCACTTCGGATTGTCTAGACAGAGTCTGTAGGATGAACAAGTTCGCGTCTCCAACTGGACTAGTCTAGCCCCTAGGGACTTAACCTCCCCAGAGGGATCCCTGACTCTTCACTCTTCCACTCACACAATCTCTCCTCAAACACAAAAATTGCACCCCCAAATTGGCGGTTTTTGATTCCATCCACCAAAAACTGATTCCAATCCATGAATTGAAGCCTAGGAAATCTTCCCCAAGCATCCTAAGCCGATTCTTCATCCACATTTTGTCGATATGAAGAGGTATTCTTGACCTAACCCTAAATCCTTCGAAGCTCAAATCTTTTAGGTCTTTTGATAGAAACATCTTCACGAATGTTGTTCTATATGTCATTGTGATCCTACCCTTGGAATATTTTGCCCGGATCCATAGATTTTTGCAAAAATCCTCAAGATTAGGGTTCTTGTTGTGTACATTGGACTAGTCCGACTGTAAGGCGGACAAGTCGGGCTCGTGCGGACTAGTCCGTTCTTGGGCGGACAAGTCCGGGGTTCACAGTGAAAACCCTGACATTGATCATTTTTGTGAATTTTAGCGTAATATTCTACTTCCCTGGTCTCATATACTATTGTGTTTATGTCTTCTCAGGAACGATGCCGAACCCTAACGACTCGCCTCTATCCAATCCCGTGCATGAGGCAGCGAGGCAAAAAACCTATCATTGTGCTCGTGAGGAGCGAGAGCTTGCAATAGATTTCCTCGAATCGAGGACTAAGGCAAGGAAGGCCAGGAAGTAGCAACATGAGGATCATAACTCAGCTGCAGCCAAGCTAGCCCCAATGAAGAGGAGGCTTGTGACCATGGGTGAGAAAACAAGAACTTAAGCAACTAGAGGTGCAAAGGACAAAGGCAAAGCACTGGCGAATGAACCACCAAAGAAGAGAACACCAACTGTGAAGAAGCCCGCAAGCAAGGCACAAGATGGTGTCACCATAAAAGAAAAGGGTAAAAAGGGGTCCTCAGAACATTGAAGCCCGCGGTGATTGAGGCTGTAGAGCGACATGGACTGAAGAATATCATGGCTTTCAGATATGATTGGAACATTGAAGTTCATGTGCAATTCTACACCATAGTCTACTTCCATAAGCAAGGAGATCAGAGGATCACTTGGCTCACTAATGGTGAGCAATACTCAGTCACATATTGGGAGTTTGCCCAAATTCTTGGCTTGGAGGATCAAATTGACAACGAGATCATCATTTCAAATCTTAAGGCCGTTAATAGAGATGATTTGCATTACATGTATACAAGAAATGCAATTTATGATGAGGGGCACATAAGGAACATCAAGCCATTCTATAGTGTGCTCAATCGTGTTCTAAGGAAGACTATCGCCCCCAAGGATGGAGATGCAGGGATCATTCAAGGAAATTTGAGGCATTTGATGGTGCTCATTGATGGGGATGCCCGATTCAACTTTATGGAATTTATCTTTGAGGACATCTTCAATATCTCTCACACCCCCAACCGCTCATGTGGCTATGCACCATATATCATGTATCTAATTGAGAAGGTCACCGGGCTGAAATTCAAGGACGTTACTCATCGGAGGCTTCGCCCTCAACTTCCTCCTCCCAAGCCTATTGCACAAAAAAGGAAGAATGTCAATCCTCCTGCCTCCTCCTCTCATCCCGTGGCTTCTCCACCTCCTCCTCCTCCATCACACTCCCGAAGTGGTTCTTCAAGTGCTTCAAGGCACTTTTCGCCTCTTGCCGGAAGGTGGAAGTTCGGACTCATCGCATGGAGCTTTGCCAAGAGAAGTACCTCAAGGCGAGGTGCGACAAGATTGAGGTTCTCATGTGTCCCGCCGTGGAGAGTGATGGAGAGTTGACTCCTTTTCCCGAGTTCACCGTCGATGAACTCGCTCACTTCGAGGAAGATGGAACCTCCAAGGCTGCCACCAATGATGAAAACTATAATGAAGACATTGAAGATCCAGAGGCAACGAAGAGCGACAATGACCAACAAGACGACAACGAGTAGATAGTAGGACATCCTTCCTCTTTTCCTTTTTGGTGTCTTTATGCCAAAGGGGGAGAGATTGGAAGGGGGTACTTTCTTTTTAGAGTTGTTGTCTCTCTTGTGATCCTATGGGCATGTATTATGTCTTAAAACTCTCGCATTTAAATATGTGTAAGATTTTAATGGTGTTAAGGATTGTATGCACATTATCATGTTTGCTATGCTCAATTGTGATGTGATGCTTAATATTGCCTATTTCGCATTCATGTTTATTGCCTTATCACAAATCATGGACACATAACTTAGGCACCCCATCATAACATGTGTATGTATGATAACTCTCCCAACTCCTTCATTCATGATGCATACATTGAGGGGGAGTTACTCATACACACACTTGTTATAAAAACCAATTTATATCATTTTTGTTTAAGCTTAATGTGTTGTCATCAATCACCAAAAAGGGGGAGATTGAAAGTGCATCTAGGCATCCCCGTGGGTTTTGGATGATTGATGACGACAAATTAAGAAATTGATGATCTCAGTTGATCTTAAGCATAGGTGTGAAGATTGAAATAAAATAAAATCCCTCAAAAATGAAAAGATTGAAATAGGTGTTGAAGACTCAATCATGGAAATTAGGGTTTCTTATTTGTTGAGTTTAGACTAGCCTTCTATGCGTGAGGGTGTGTGTATCAAGTGCATTGAGATCATAGAAGAGGTCTCAAAGTCATGGTTAGGAGAAAACCTAAGTGAGAAGCCTTATTATGAGTTTTCACACGAGGTCGGACTTGTCAGGGCAGCAAAGTCAGACTAGTCTGTGTTGTCCAGCGTAGTCTGTTTTCGGTCGGACTAAGAGTTTCTGTGTTAGTTCGGACTTGTCCATTCGGGGATAGACTAGTCCGTTCTACACTTGATGAGAGTTCTTGGAGCCAAGTCCCGAGAGGCCGGACTCATCTGCCACAAAGGCCAGACTAGTCTGAAAGTCCCAGTTTAGTCTGTTTTCAGCCTGACTAAAGGTTACTATTGTACTTTGACATGTCCATTGTTGTGACACCCAGTTTTGAGAATGAACCAAGTGCAGTATATGTGTGTCCAGGATGTTCAACACACATACACAAGTGCATCACAAACGATATACAGACAATTACCACAACTCAAATTATAAAAAAGTACTTTTATTACACAATTCATAATATCCTTGAATACAAGATCTAATGAATGTTAATGACAAATTCAACTAATTCAGCGGAAATAAACTAAGCTCAGCAAACTAGGCAACTAAGCAGCATAAGCAAATAGGGTATAGCGCAGCTCCAATCAACACCACAGGCAAGCTGACGGCAGACACGGCCTAGAACTCCGCATTATCATCGTTATTAAACTTCCAATCCTGACCTGCAACTATTGGTGGGGGAATTGCAAGTGTGAGTACATGTCGTACTGAGCAAGTGTGGAAAGTATGACATGTAGCTGATACAAATGACGAATATGATAAAGGCTAAGTGCTGAACAATATATTAAAACATTTGAAAAGCAATATATTATATGTATGTGAAATAAACCAATCATAAACCATGTAATTAATAACATAGTACCAGTCCATATTCCATATCTGTCATCCATATTCCAGATTTCACCATTGCCAATAACCATATTCAATACCAGAATTTAATTCATAACCATCCACAACCATATTATTAACCATAACCATAATCATAACCAATTTCCCACTAATCATGGAAGTTTTCCAAAGTGCTGTTAACCAGGAGCACGGCTATCATGATAGTTTTTAAATTCTCTGCAGAGTTTGTACCACTTTACCTACGTGTTTGTGATTTCATCACCTGTCGGTGACTAAAGAACCTCCCTTACGCCAATTACACTTCCTTTGGTCTATGGCCAAGAGATCACAAAATAAGCTCTAGAAAGGGATTACTAGCCTATTTAGACCCCACTGAAGTTTCACGGGTGGCGATGTCTCCTACAGAGAACATCTTCAACCAAGGGCCCCCTCTTGAGCCATTCGAATCCCAGGGTAGTCCCACACATCATCAACAAACCCAATCCGACTACCCCTTCTCCGAGCATCCTTAATGGTCCAAATAGCACTAGCAAATCCCTAATTAATCAGCTACACCGCACCCATACTTGGCCTCGTGGTGGCACTGTTGTCCTGGCTTATTCTTGCATGAACCGATCCTTAGATCTAAAGCAAGCAACCACCATAATATCCAATCCATCAAAATACCAGGCTTGTTTAGATCACCCATTACCATATCATATTGACCAGTTCATCTGAACCATAATATCATTAATGCATAATTAAATGTGTAGTGTTGTTTTTCCATCCCAATTAATTAAGTGAAGCAAAAAGATATAAAGCTCATCCCGACCCTCTACCATAAATTCCAGGTGACAAGGGTGGTTAAACAAAACTAGTAAACTTCCTATCATAGGATTTCCCATCAAATTGACACAAGCATGTAGTTTGCAAACAAAACATTTATTTCAAAACAGGATCAATATGCCACAAGGACACTTGCCTTGCTCTTGGGATTGGTTCGGGTCAAATCCTTCAAACTATTGGTGCTAGAGATCCTCCGCGGCACCCTCTAGTGCAAATCTGTCTAATCCGCGTAACAAACATACAAGACAAGAAACACAATCAAAGAGTGCACAAATGTTACTCAATATGACATGACATGCATGATTAATGTAAATGCAGGATGGAACTTGTTAATTAGTTGCTTTTAATGATCACTAACTAGTTCTAATAGCCTTTAACAAGTTTATACATGTTTAGAGTTGATTAGATTTAATTTAGAATTAATTCATAGAAATTAACCAGGAAAATTGGACTAGTCCGCTAGGGACCGGACAAGTCCGCACTGCGCGAGATCAGCAGATTAGGTTTTTCTAGATCGACGTGAATTTGGAGATTTGAGGTTGAATTCATGTAAGGAAAACAGAATAGAAGATATACCAAGTGTCTAGGATTCCCAAGAGTCGAGGATCTTGGAGGTAATACTTGGATCTTGACAATCTAGGGTTGGTGAAGAACTTGATGGTGATTTGTTGATGAAGAACACGAAGTTGATGGAGATCTTGATCCTCTTTTGTTTCCTCCTATTCTTCTTCATGCTTGGGACCTACTTCTGCCTCCTTGGTGGCGGCTAATTACGAGCTAGGGTTTGGGTGTGGTGGAAAAGTGACAAATAGACGTCAATCCAAGGGGTGGGGTTGTTTATATATAGGTGGAGGCTAGGGTTAGATGGATTTCGAGTTTGAGATGAGTAGAGGTCGGATTAGAGTCCCACATGGGCTCTAAAAGAGTTAGGTATGACGTCCCTAGGCCCACTTAACGCAAAACACAAGAAACAAGTCGTGAAACAAAGGATCAACTCGGAGTCGCGATATATCGGGCAAGTCCGAAAAGGGCCGAACTAGTCCGAAGTTGGACAGAGAGAAATCGGACAAGTCCGGATTGGATATCGGACAAGTCCGAACTTATCCAGAGGGGAAAAACAGACAAGTTTGGCAAAAAATCATACAAGTCCGACTTTAGTTAGAGAGGAAAACAGACAAGTCCGCTGGAATACCGGACTAGTCTGGACAAGTCCAGGTACTTAGCGAAATCTCCAAGGGAATTTGGAACACCAGACTAGTCTGCACAGGACCGGACAAGTCCGAAAGTGTCCAGAGGCAAAAACAGACTAGTTTGCAGAAAAACGGACAAGTCCGATCGAGGTCAAAGAGAAACCGGATTAGTCCGCACCAAAAACGAACCAGTCCACACTTTCCAGAATTCTTAAGTGCAGTTTTGTTCCAAATCAATTTTAAACTTATTCCTTTTTATGTGGATTGATGTTAGACACATATATGAATATATGCAGGGCATGATGCATGAAAATGAAGGTGTTACAAACCTACCCCCCTTAAAATGAATCTCGCCCTCGAGATTCGACATGGAAGAGAAAAGATAGGGAAATTCCTTCTTGAGATCATCTTCTGGCTCCCATGTTGCTTCTGTTTCTGTGTGGTGCTTCCATTGCACTTTACACCATCGAATCACCTTGTTCCTTGTGACTCTCTCCTTAGTTTTCAAGATTTTGACCGGTTGCTCGGCATATGTCAAATCATCCTCTAGTTCCAATTCTTCCCTTGACACTTGTTCTTCTAGTACTCTCAAGCACTTCTTGAGATGGGACACATGAAAGACATCATGCACGTCCGACAAGTGAGCTGGCATCTCCAACTTATATGATACTTCTCCTCTTTTGTCCAAAATCTTGAATGGCCCAATGTAGCGTGGTCTTAGCATGCCTCTTATGTTAAATGTCTTATTACCTCTCATCGGTAACACCTTGAGGTAAACAAAGTCTCCTATTTCAAAGGCTAGTTTTTCCGCCTATTGTCCGCATAGCCTTTTTGTCTTGATTGAGCGGCCCTCAAGTTCTCGCGGATAACCTGAACTTGCTTTTCAGCTTCTAGTAACACATCCGGACCAAATACTTGAGTTTCTCCTGTCTCATTCCAGAACAAAGGTGTTCTACACTTCCTTCCATATAGTGCTTCAAAAGGTGACATCTTCAAACTTGCTTGATAACTATTATTGTATGAAAATTCTGCATATGGCAAGCTCTTGTGCCAACTCTTCCCATGCTTCAAAGCACAAGTTCTTAACATATCCTCCAAAATCTGATTGGTCCTCTCAGTTTGTCCATCTGTTTGAGGGTGATATGTTGAGCTGAGATTTAACCTTGTTCCCAAAGCTTCATGCAATTTTTGCCAAAACCTAGAGGTAAATTGAGAACCTCTATCCGAGACTATCTTCTTTGGGACTCCATGTCGATACAAAATGTGCTCCGTGTATAGCTCTACTAGCTTCACGGTGGTATAGGTGGTCTTGACAGGAACAAAATGAGCTGACTTGGTCAACCGATCCATGATTACCCAAATTGAGTCATAATCGGACTATGTACGCCGTAAACCAACTATAAAGTCTATGCTAATTTCTCCCAACTTCCATTCCGGAATCCTCAATGGTTGCAATAATTCAGCTGGCCTTTGATGTTTCGCCTTCACCCGTTGGCACACATCACAATATGCTACGTATTCAACTATGTCCTTCTTCATACTAGCCCACCAGTAGCATGTCTTCAAGTCTTTGTACATCTTTGTACAACCGGGGTGAATCGAGTACTGTGAGTCATGTGCCTCCTTTAGTATTATCTCCCGAATATGCTTCACATTAGGCACGGCAATCCTCCTACCAAACCATAGAGTACCATGTTCATCATCATCAAATTTGAATTCTCTCCCTTCTTGGGTCCTTCCCTTGATTCCTTGGATTTCCTCATCCTTCGTTTGACCTTCTCGAATTTCTTGCTCCATGGTCGGATTTAACTCCATCATCCCCATCTCATTTACAAATCCGAGGTTCAACCGTTCAAACTCCTTATATAACTCGGATGACAGCTGTCGAGCAGTGAGTTGATGACTTACTCCTTTCCAGCTCAAGGCGTCGGCCACTAAATTGGCTTTTCCCGGATGATAGTTGATCCCCAAATCATAATCCTTGATGAGCTCCAACCATCTTCGTTGCCTTAAATTCAGATCCGTTTGTGTGAAAATTACTTAAGACTCTTTGTGATCCGTGTAAATTTCACACCTATGTCCAAGGATGTAGTGTCTCCAAATCTTCAATGCGTGTACCATGGCTGCAAGTTCCAAATCATGGGTCGGATAATTCTGCTCATGCTTCTTCAATTGCCTCGATGCATAGGCCACCATTTGACCTTCTTGCATCAATACACATCCAAGTCCTTGTCTTGATGAATCACAATAAATATCAAAGCTCTTGCTTATGTCTGGCAAAACCAAAATTGGGGTTGTTGTTAACCTCTTCTTTAGCTCCTCAAAACTGTTTTGACACGCTTCAGTCAATCGGAAAGCCTTTCCCTTCATTAGCAATTCCATCATTGGCTTGGCTATCTTGGAAAATTATATGACGAATCGACGGTAATATCGAACCATCCAAATAAAACTCCTTATTTCCCTTACGTTTTGCGGGGGTTCCCATTTCAACACATCCCTCACCTTTGCGGGGTCAACCGAAACTCCTCCTCCTGAAATGATATGACCCAAAAATGATACTATTCTCAACCAAAACTAACACTTAATGAACTTGGCGTACAATTGATGCTCCCCCAATTTCTGCAATGTAAGCCTCAAGTGTTCCTCATGTTCCTTCTCATCCTTCGAGTAGATCATAATTTCATCAATGAACACTACGACAAACTTATCCATGTACTCCATGAAGACCTTATTCATGAGGTACATAAAGTACGCGGGCGCATTTTTCAATACAAAGGACATCATGGTATACTCATAAGATCCATACCGTGTCCTAAAAGCTGTCTTGGGTATGTCCGATGGTCTAATCTTCATTTGAAAGTATCCTGACCTCAAATCAATCTTAGAGAAGACACAAGCACCCTTCATCTGGTCAAACAAGTCCTCTATGCATGGCAAGGTGTACTTGTTCTTGATGGTCACCTTGTTGAGAGCTCGGCAATCTACACACATCCATTGCGATCCATCCTTCTTGTCCACAAATAGAACGGGTGCTCCCCATGGTGAAGAACTAGGGCGAATAAAACCCTTCTCTAGTTGCTCTTGAATCTGCTTCTTGAGCTCTGCTAATTCCTTAGGAGGCATTCTATATGGCCTCTTAGCTATAGGTGCAGTTCCAGGTATTAAATTAATAACAAACTCAATGTATCGATCAGGTGGCATACCTGGCAACTCATCTGGAAACACATCCAAAAATTCACACACCACTAGAATCTCCTCAATTGCAGCACTGTCCATGTGATTCTACTCCAATTGCTTTGGTGCGGTTTGAGATGCTTCAAACTCTATGATGATCCCTTCCTCATTAGTCAACTTCACCGTCTTCGTGGCACACTCAATAACTCCATTGTGCTTCCTCAACCAGTCCATACCAAGTATAATGTCCAATCCTTGGGAATCCAAGACAATGAGGTTAGCGGCGAAGCCTACCCCCCTTATTCTAAGGCTTACTTTTGGACATGCTATATTTGTCCTCATCTCTCCTCCAGGAGACTTAACCAATAGAGTAAACTTCATATGGGAGATAGGCAAACTATACTTGGCAACATATTTCGATGCAATGAATGAATGTGATGCTCCAGAATCAAATAACATAGTCGCCGGGTTGGAGTTTGCGAGAAACATACCAATCACCACGTCATCCGCTTGTTGAGCATCCTCCGTAGAGACATGGTTCACGTTGCCACGAGCAAAATTCTGCTGTCCATGATTCCCTTGCGGTTGTCCTCCATTGGGTCTTGGGTTTTGCTTCGGCGCATTGCTTCCTTGACCATGGCCTGACTTAGGACACTGATGCGCAAAGTGTCCAGCTTCTCCACAAGTATAGCACTTATTTACTCCACTAGGGACGGACTTGATTTTGTACATTTGCACCTGGAAAATTAGCACGGGGTGCATAAGGCACTCGAGGCCTAGGTGCTTGCATGACAGGGCGCTATCGCATAAACTGAGTTGGGCACAGTGCAAATCCAGGGCGATGAGCAGGCGCAGAAGAGCTGAAATATGGTGCATTGGGTGGTGCAAAGCGAGGGCGCACATTACCTCCTTGTTGCTGTCCTTGATATGGCGCCTTCCTCTTGTTGTCTTGCTCCATCTCACGGACCTTGTTCTCCACCACAATTGCTTTGTCCACAAGCTTCTGGAAGTTGGCATAATCACAATTGAGCAATTGAACTTGGATTTCGTTCTTAAGGCCCCTCATGAACAAATACTGCTTCCGGCTGTCCCGACTACCATCTTCAGGGGCATACCGTGAAAGTTGAGTGAATTTGTTAAGATATTCACCCACACTCAATCTTCCTTGCCTTAAGTTCTCAAATTCTTGCCTCTTCAAAATCATGACACCTTCCGGCACATAGTGAGAACGGAAACTCTCCTTGAATTCAACCAGGGTGATCCTTTCCTGATTCTCATGAGCATTGCAATAAGCATCCCACCAATCCGCAGCTGCTCCAACTAGTTGATGAGGCGCAAATAGAACCTTCTCCCAGTCACTTCATTGTACAATAGCTAGCTTCTTCTCCACGGACTTGAGCCAATCATCCGCATCCATAGGGTCAGTGGCTTGAGCAAAGATTGGCGGCCTAGTCTTCATAAACTCTCCCAACCGGTTATGAGGAGGTGGGGGCGGCGGTGGAGGCATGTGGGGTTGATTGTTGATAATGCCAGCCTGCAGTTGTCCCATAGTTTGTATCATGGTTTTCATGAGCTGGTTCTGCATAGCCAATAGCTGCTCAATATTGATAGCTCCATGAGCAGGTGCTTGTCCATTGTTGTTCTGAGGTGCTCCATTGTTCTCCTCCTCATCATTGCCATCCCTCTGGTTGTGAGTCCTCACCATCTGAAGAAAAGCAAGAGATAAGAATTCAAAAACGTCCCCAACTATATGCATCAAGAGATATGAAACTAAACAACTACCTATACTAGCCTATGTGGACATGGCAATGCTAAAGCATCCCAAAATCCTCTATTAAGCACAAAAGCAAACAATATATAGCAAAAAACACAGCAAGAAAAAACACATCGATTCCTGAGTGTTCCTATGTGCTCTCCGATTTGTGACACTCGGTTCCGAAAATGAACCAAGTGCAGTATATGTGTGCCCAGAATGTTCAACACACATACACAAGTGCATCACAAACGATATGCAGACAATTACCACAGTTCAAATTATTAAATAAGTACTTTTATTACACAATTCATAATATCCTAAAATACAAGCTCTAATGAATATTAATGACAAGTTCAACTAATACAGTGGAAATAAAATAAACTGAGCAAACTAAGAAACTAAGCAGCATAAGCAAATAGGGTATAGCGCAGCTCCAATCAACACCACAAGCAAGCTGACGGCAGACACGGCCTAGAACTCTACATTATCATTGTTATTAAACTCCCAATCCTGACCTGCAACTGTTGGTGGGGGAATTGCAAGGGTGAGTACATGTCGTACTCAGTAAGTGTGGAAAGTATGACATGTAGCTGATACAAATGACGAATATGATAAAGGCTAAGTGCTGAAAAGTACATTAAAACATTTGAAAAGCAATATATTATATGTATGTGAAACAAACCCATCATAAACCATGTAATTAATAACATAGTACCAGTCCATATTCCATATCCATTATCCATATACAAGATTTCACCATTGCAAAAAACCATATTCAATACCAGAATTTAATTCATAACCATCCACAACCATATTATTAACCATAACCATAACCATTACCAATTTTCCTCTAATCATGGAAGTTGTCCAGGTGCTCATAACTGGGAGCACGACTATCATGATAGTTTTTAAATACTCTGCAGAGCTTGTACCACTTACCCCCGTGTTTGAGATTTCATCACCCGTCGGCGACTAAAGAACCTCCCTTACGCCAATTACACTTCCTTTGGTGTATGGCCAAGAGATCACAAAATAGCCTTTACAAAGGGATTACTAGACTATTTATACCCCATTGAGGTTTCACCGGTGGCGATGTCTCCTACAGAGCACATCTTCAACCAAGGGCCCCCTCTTGAGCCATTCGGATCCCAGGGTAGTCTCACCAATCATCAACAAACCCAATTCGACTACCCCTTC
The DNA here is from genome assembly GCA_036927565.1 of Tuctoria greenei. Lineage (NCBI taxonomy): Eukaryota > Viridiplantae > Streptophyta > Magnoliopsida > Poales > Poaceae > Tuctoria > Tuctoria greenei. Next base: position 78,283,097 of record JAYESD010000005.1, on the reverse strand, counting down.
CCCGAGCATCCTTAATGGTCAAAATAGCACTGGAAAAGCCCTAATTAAGCAGCTATGCCGTACCCATACTTGGCCTCGTGGTGGCACTATTGTCCTGGCTTATTCTCGCATGAACCGGTCCTTAGATCTAAAGTAAGCAACCATCATAACATCCAACCCATCCACATACCAGGCTTGCTTAGATCACCCATTATCATATCATATTGACCAGTTCATATTAACCATAATATCATTAATGCATAATTAAATGTGTAGTGTTGTTTTCCCATCCCAAGTAATTAAGCGAAGCAAAAAGGTATAAAGCCCATCCCGACCCTCTACCATAAATTCCAGGTGAGAAGGGTGGTTAAACAAAACTAGTAAACTTCCAATCATAGGATTTCCTATCAAATTGACACAAGCATGCAGTTTGCAAACAAAACATTTATTTCAAAACAGGATCAATATGCTTCAAGGACACTTGCCTTGCTCTTGGGATTTGTTCGGGTCAAAGCCTTCAAACTCTTGGTGCTGGAAATCCTCTGCGACACTCTCTAGCGCAAATCTGTCTAATCCGCATAACAAACATACAAGACAAGAAAGACAATCAAAGAGTGCACAAATATTACTCAATATGACATGACATGCATGATTAATGCAAATGCAGGATGGAACTTGTTAATGAGTTGCTTTTAATGATTACTAACTTGTTCTAATAGCCTTTAACAAGTTTATACAGGTTTAGAGTTGATTAGATCTAATTTAGAATTAATTCACAGAAATTAACCAGGAAAGTCGGACTAGTCCGCTAGGGACCAGACAAGTCTGCACTGCGCAAGATCAGCATATTAGGGTTTTCTAGATCGACGTGAATTTGGAGACTTGGGGTTGAATTCACGTAAGGAAAAGAGAATAGAAGGTATACCAGGTGTTTAGGATTCCAAAGAATCAAGTATCTTGGAGGTAACACTTGGATGTTGACAGTCTAGGGTTGATGAAGAATTTGATGGTGATTTGTTGACAAAGAACGCGAAGTTGATGGAGATCTTGATCCTTTTTCATTTCCTCCTCTTCTTCTTCTTACTTGGGACCTCCTTCTCCATCCTGGGTGGCGGCTAATCATGAGCTAGGGTTTGGGTGTGGTGGAAAGTTGGCAAATAGATGTCAAGCCAAGGGGTGGGGTTGTTTTTATAGAGGTGGAGGCTAGGGTTAGATGGATTTCGAGTTTGAGATGAGTAGAGGTCGGTTTAGAGTCCCACAAAGGTGGACTAGTCTGTGGTGTTGAGTGAGAAGGGTTTTCTGAGGCCAGGTGTAAGGATCGAATGCCCAAGAGGGGGAGGGGGGTGAATTGGGCTTCTTTTCAAAAATCAAAGCTATAAAACTTAATTACTCAAAGCCCAATTCCCTATGCAAACAATCTATGCATTCAAGTAAATAGCAACTTCGCGGTATATAAAATGCATAAATGTAGGGTGAGAGGATGAGAATGCTAACTCCCGAGGAGACACGAGGATTTATCCCATGGTTCGGCAAGATCGTCAAGATCTTCCTACATCCACGTTGTGGCACCCACCAAAGGGTATAGCCACACCCAAGTCACCGAGACTAGGGATCTTCACTATTCTTCTCCGTTTGCCAACCTCGGCAAGGTGGAGCTCAAGCCTTGTACACCTTGAATCCTCCGGGCTTCCACAATCGTCTTGGCAAGCTCCAGAAGTCTCTCTCAATTAGAAACACCAAGGGACACTCCCTTACAGCTCTCACTACACTAGAGATTCCACTCACCAAGAATGGAGGCACACAAGCTCTCTCTTTAGCTAGTTCTAGCCTATCTCTTGGTGTGTAAGTGGTCTAAAAGATGTAGAAGTGATGGCTCAATGTCTTGAATGCTTGAGGATGTGTAGAGTATGTCTGGTGATCAAGACTTATCGATTTGACAGGTTGAAGGGGTATAAATAGCCAGCCTCCACGAAATAGCCGTTGGAAAAGTAGGCTGACATCACTGCTCTACGAACACCGGATGATCCGATGTTTCCCCTTCAGTTATCATCGGTCAAGTTCACTTTAGCTGATGTCATTGTGTCATATATGACCATTGTTAGAACGATGTTACTCTTGTCTTCTCATCGGATGATCCGGTGGCACTTCCTCCAGAATTGGCTCAGACTTGATGCTTACTGGAGTGATTGACCGATGTGTATATTTTTGTACATCGGATGATCCGGTGCTACACTTGGTCCAAGGATATTGCATACTGTACTGATGGACCGATGTAACATGCCCTTGATCATCGGATGATCTTGTGAGTGCTTTGTTCTGAGGACTTCTTCTTCTGCTGAACCAACTCGACCGATGTGTTGTTCTCTGGATACATCGGTTGATCCGGTGAGTTGATTTTGTTTGCTTCGAGTTGTTTCTAAGTGATTCTTTTGTATTTTGCTAGATTGACCACTTAGACATTTGTTGCAAATATTCTTCTGATGATTTTCAAGCATTGAGTGTTGTCAGTTATGGTTGAATGACTTTGACATATGAGCTTTTACTTCTAGTCTTCATAACATTCATTGATCTCATAAAATGATTGTTTAGGGGTCTCCAATGATCAGTAATTGATATTCATATTCATATATTTCATTTGATTGGGAGACCTTGCGTCCACAAATTCATTAGTAAAATTCAATGGTTGTCATTAATCACCGAAACCATACCTCATGGGGGCCTAGATGCTTTCAATCTCCCCCTTTTTGGTAATTGATGACAACACAACGAGTGAAGCATAATAATGAATTTGATAGAGCGATACTTAAGAAGATGTGCAATGAGTACAAGATATGGCATAAGACTCAAAAGAGATTGATAACGCGAAAGCTCAATCGATTAATAACTCAATAGAATAAGTGGCACATGGATACATAAAGAATAGCAAATGAGTAGCAAAAACACCAAATTACATAAGATAGAGATAAAGGCTCCCCCTGAAACTAAGCAACCCTCTAAGCAACCCTCCCCCTGACTCTCTAACTCTTCTCCCCCTTTGGCATCAAGACACCAAAAAGGAATTCGAGTACCTAAGAACCCTAAGTGCTCGGAGCGATGACGAACTGGTCACCGTCGGGGGTGCTGTCGTCGGAGATGCTGCCTGGAGTAGAGGTGGAGGGAGCTGTAGGAGCCGCCGTCGGTGCCTACTGAGTCGGAGCTGCTGGCAACAGGGCACTGACGACGGATGCCGGCGTCTGCTGGAACAATGTCGTAGCCGGCAGTGGAGAGTGGATTGGTGCACCTGGAGCCAGCATTGGAGACATGCTGATCGTCGGGATCGGCGTGGTCGGCACTGGAGCTGCAGCTAGAGCAAGGACAGGCGGGAGTGGAGCAACGCCTGGCAGCTGCGACGGCAGGGCAATCCCGGTCTGGGTGTAGAGGTTGGTGATCAACCCCAGGATGCCCATCATCGCCTGCTGCGTCTACTGCTGCTGGTCGAGGGAGCGCTGGTGCATCTGGTCGATCAGCCCCGTCAGCTGGTCTGTGTCCTCTCGCCTCTCACGGGCGATCTGGCGCTGCATCTCCTGCTGCTGCTGCTGGAGCTCCAATAAACGTGCTGCCTGCTCAGCTCGGGTCTACTCAGCTGCAAGCCGATCCAGGCGCTGCTGGTCAACCACCTGCTGCAGGAGTGAGGTGAGCTCTGACGGCTGAGAGACCTGTGCCTCTGAGACGGGAGGTGGAGTAGGGGGTGGCACTGTCGAGCCTCCAGCCTCCGCGTCGTGCTGCATGGGTGAGGGAGGAGGTGGGAAATACTCCTCAACAATATCATCCGTGTCGCTCTCGGACCATATATGTTGAAGGTCCTCACCATGAGCCTCTGCCTGAGCAAGCCTCTCATCTTCCTTTTCCAGATCAGACCAATCCTCCTCGGATAGTCGAGCACGGACCTGACACTCGACTGGACGGCCAAGGCGGCGGTCTCCAGGAGCAGGAGCACGGTAGTGGCTGAACCGTGTGACACTCTCGTCGGTGAGACGGTCACACATGGCGGACTCCTCAAGAACCATCATGGAGAGCAGGTAGCTGATCTACTGTCCAAACACAAGCTGCCTCATCATGCCAACTCCGTCAGTGATCTCGTCCTCCATCTGACATATGAGGATGTCCACAATATCGAACTCCATCCCGTTCATGATGTAGAACAGGAGGGTCTGCTGCAGATTGGTGAACCCCTCTAGGTATCCGGACCTCGGCAAGAGTGTGCGGCGCAAGGCAAGATGCACTGTGCGCGCAGCTGGAGTCAGTAGTGTCGGTACCCTCGGCTAGTCTGGAGAGAAGGACGGTCCAAACAGAGAGTGTATCGCCTTCAGTGGTGGTGCCACTCCTCCAGTGAGCGGCCTCCTCAGCGGGTCTGCCTGTCCATATACCCTCTCATGCACGCAAGTGTCGTGCAGGTCCACTCCTAGCAGCTGTGCCAACGTCTGCCTCGTCAAGTGATGGTGCTGGCCCATGAACATGAAGTCTATAGACCTGCGGCCCTCAGAGATGTAGAGGGTGGCGTAGAATACGCGGACCCAGTCCTCCACGTAGGCACTCCTCTCGTAGGACACCAGCTCGACCAGCCCTCTATACCTCTCAAAGTAGGGACGTATCGCTGTCTCGGCTGCCAGGGCAACCTGATCCCAATCCAAAAAGTTGTGCTGGAAGAGCTTGTGGCCTCGGCGTCTATAGGTCTCGTATAGTGACGCCTACGTCAAAGTCCAGAAACGATTGTCCACAAGAGCCTCTCTGGGCTGCGGGTACCATTCCTCAAGCAAGACACTCCATCTGAGTCTTCTGAGATGCTTGACTTCATCTTCCGGTAATCAGTCAACCGGACACCTTCACCAACACGGACATTGGTGTCCATCTCGTAGATGGCTCTCTTGGCCTCTCTGTCCTCTCGAAGCTCGACAGCAGATGGTCTCGAACGTGGTGCTGCCGGCGGATGACCCCCACAGGTCCTGGCTGAGCGCCGGCGAACAAGTGCCACTTCCGGCTCTTCTTCTGCCTCGGACTCATCTAGCACGGGAGGCTTCCTCGGACGAGCCTCGCGGATCCTCAATGATCCTCCTCGGCCACGCTCTCGCTCCTCGGCGGTGCGAGCGGCCATCAACGCCTTCTTCTCCTCCTTGGATAACTTTTGCTTCTTTGCAGCCGGCTCCGCAATGGCCTTGTCTTTGTTCTTCTTGTCACGAGCCATTGCAATGAGGCAGTGCGCGTGAATGGAGTCGATGATGTCAAGCGCACGGAACGGCGAACGAAGATCGTCAGGGCCGGGAAACCCTAGCGGCGGTCGTAGAGGGAGGCACCTTGGCGACGCGAAGGGCGGTGGTGTTGCTTCTGGGGGGGGGGGGGCGGTGGTGCATGAGCGGCGGTCAGCGGCGCTTGGGTGGAGCGGCGGTCGGCGGTGGAGGAAGCGGCGGCGGCGGCGGCTGCCGGAGGCGGCGGTGGCGGCGCTTGGTTGAGAGGAGCAGCGGCCGGAGGTGAGGGAGCGTCGGGGTCGGGGAGAGAGAAAAGAGGGAGGCGAAGGGCCGTTTAAATAGTGGGTCCCAAACCCTAGACAAATATTTAACACTGGATGGACCGACGTTAAAAGATAGAGGCATCGGTCGAATGGCACAGTAAGGATATTCAAAAAGGTACCATTGACACCGGATGGTCCGACGTGGAAGGGAATAGCATCGGTGGAATTCTGCACAGTTCCAGAAGTGTGAACATCGGATGCATCGATGTTTTTTAGAATGAACTCGTCGGTTGATTTGTCACACTGACTGAACTGACTCTTGGTATTTGAACACCAACTGAACCGATGATGGTCTGACCTAAGCATCAGATAATCCGATGACTACAAAACAGCAACATCGCATATATGTCCTTTGACCAAAGAAAGAAGCAATAAGGAACACATGTCTCAGGACTTTTTGGGCAACCCCTTACCCCTCAAAAATACTAATTGCCAATAAATTGGCTAAGCCTTAAAGAAAATAGAACATCGAAGAAAATAGGGAGGGAATTATCCAAATAAAATGTAAGGCCCATGCTTTATGAGCTAGAGTATGAAAACTTCTATCTCTTTAAAGCATGTTCCTTTAGGCATCAACACACCTAACATTTTGATCTTTCCACCTTATATGAGTTGAGATATTGCATTTCAAACAAGTCTCTTTCTCATGAGGTGGGTTCCCCTTTGTGACAATCTACCGTATGCAATGCCAAACAATTTGTAGTGCAGGAAATTTAAATGTGAGTGCAAGTCTATATGGCAGGCATCATGCAAGGCATAAAATAAATCTATCTTGCCAAATTTGAACCTTTCAAAGGCTTCTTCAGGGAGAGCTACTCTCCAAGCCTTGGGAAAACCCAAAAGAACTTCCATCCCAAGCTAACCCTCGCTCACCCCTATCCTTTGAGAGTTAGGCAAGACCTATATGAGATGCATTCTTACATGACGTTCGTTGCATCTAGCACATTTAACTCACTTCTTATCCTAGAAAAAGTTTTCTCATCAAGTGGTTTAATGAAGATATCGGCAAATTGTTCTTCGGACCTAACACCTCGCAATGAGATGTCTCCCTTAGCTTCATGGTCCCTCAAGAAATGATGGCGAATATCAATGTGCTTAGTGCGGGAGTGTTGAACGGGGTTTTTAGCTATCTTAACCGCACTTTCATTGTCACAAAGGATAGGCACACAACCAAGTTTAATACCAAAGTCCAAAAGGGTTTGCTTCATATAAAGAATTTGGGCACAACATGCACCGACCGCGATATATTCCGCTTCCGCCGTGGACAAGGCGACGGAATTTCGCTTCTTGCTAGACCAAGACACTAGGGAACGCCCAAGCAAGTGGCACCCACCGGAGGTACTCTTGCGTTCCACACGGCATCCGACAAAGTCCGAATCCGAGTATCCCAGGAGATAGAATTTTGCACCTCTAGGGTACCACAAGCCCACACTAGGGGTACGCTTAAGATACCTAAGTATCCTAAAGACCGCCTTCCGATGCGATTCTTAAGGTACCGCTTGAAAGCAAGCACACAAGCATACACTAAACATGATATCGGGCCTAGATGCGGTAAGGTAAAGTAATGAACCAATCATAGAATGGTAGTTAGATTGATCAATAGGTTTACCGTCCTTATCCGCGTCGAGATGACAATTTGTTGCCATTGGAGTGCTTCTTGAGCTACAATCTCCAATCTCAAATTTCTTCAAGAGGTCCTTGGTATACTTCTCTTGATAGACAAATGTCCCCTCTTGAAGTTGCTTGATTTGGAATCCAAGGAAGAAGTTGAGCTCTCCAATCATCGACATCTCGTATTCCCTAGACATCATTTTGCCAAACTCATGGCTAAGAGCTTCGTTATTTGAACCAAAAATAATATCATCAACATAAATTTGACAAATAAATAATTCTCCGTTGATGTCTTTGGTGAAGAGTGTAGTGTCCACCCTCCCGATCTTGAATCCTTGCATGATCAAGAAATCCCGTAGTCGTTCATACCATGCCCTAGGTGCTTGCTTGAGCCCGTAGAGCGCCTTGTGCAACCTATACACATGATTAGGATTCCTCGGATCTTCAAACCCGGGAGGTTGTTCAACATAAACAAGCTCGTTAATGTAACCATTAAGAAAGGCACTTTTCACATCCATTTGATAAAGTCTAATATTATGATGTGATGCAAAGGCAATAAGTATACGGATTGCTTCTAGCCGGGCGACCGGAGCAAATGTCTCCCAGAAGTCTAGTCCTTCAACTTGCGAGAACCCTTTGGCCACAAGTCTTGCCTTGTTGCGGACCACAACGCCATTCTTGTCTTGTTTGTTGCGGTACACCCACTTTTTTCCAATGACATTCTTGTCGTTGGGTCGCTCCTCCAACGCCCAAACTTCATTGCGGATGAAGTTGTTGAGTTCTTCTTGCATGGCCATCACCCAATTTGGATCTTGGAGTGCTTCCTCAATGTGAGTGGGTTCTACACATGAAACAAACAAGTAGTGCTCACAAAATGAAGCGAAATGGCGAGAACGTGTACTTACACCCCTTGACGAACTTCCGATGATTTGGTCCATCGGATGCGCCTTGGAGATGCGTCCATGCCTCATAAGTGGTTGTGAAGCACTTGGCGGTGGTGATGCATGTTGCTCATCTTGTGGTTGGACTTGATCATGGACTTCTTCTTCTTCTTGATGTTGTGTGGCTTGTGAATCTTGAGTTGGCAATGGATCATCCTTCTCTTCTTTGTCAACTTGATGCGCCATTGATGTGTTGATGTTGGAACTTGAAGCTCCCCCTTGATCATGGCTCTCCTCAACTTTCGGCTTGATGTCTCCAATGGTCATGTTCTTCATGGCTTCTCGCAGAGGCTCATCATCTATTTCATCATGACCAAAACTCTCCTCTTGGGAGCCATTAGTTTCATCAAACTCAACATCACAACTTTCCTCAACTAAACCGGAGGTTTGGTTGAATACTTAATATGCTTTTGAGTTTGATGCATAACCAAGAAATATACCAACATCACATCTTCTTTCAAACTTACCGAGCCTTTTCTTGCGGTAGATGTAGCACTTGCACCCAAAGACTCGAAAGTAGGAGATGCTGGGATTTCTCCCAATGAGAAGTTCATACGGGGTCTTTTGAAGTAGTCGATGTAGGTAGACCCTATTTGCGGCATGGCACGCCGTGTTGATTGCTTCGGCCCAAAACTTCTCTGACGTGCCGTAGTCATCAAGCATTGCTCGTGCAAGAGTGATGAGAGTCTTGTTCTTCCTTTCAACAACACCATTTTGTTGAGGAGTGTATGTGGCCAAAAACTCATGTTTCATGCCTTCACGGTCACACCACTCCCCAATGTTGTAGTTCTTGAATTCGGTGCCGTTGTCACTCCGGACCTTGATGATGGGAAGTTGAAATTCCCGTTGAGAGCGGTTGGCGAAGGTCTTGAACACTTCCGGAGTTTCACTCTTGTCACCTAGAAATAAAGTCCAACCATAGCGAGAGTAGTCATCAACTATAACAAGACAATAGAGGTTACCGCCAAGGCTTTGATATGTGGACGGTTCGAAGAGTTCCATGTGGAGTAGTTCAAGTGGCTTGGAGGTTGAAACCATTGTCTTCATCGGGTGGTGTGAAGCAACTTGCTTCCTGGCTTGACAAGCGCTACAAAGCTTGTTCTTCTCAAATGTGACATCCTTCACGCCGATCACCATCCTAAGCTTGAATGACGTCTTGAGCTTGCTCATCCCTATGTGCGCTATGCGTCGGTGCATAGCCATCCCAAACTTGTCTTAGTGAAAAGGCAAGTGGTCCAGCTAACATTCTTGTTGGAGAAGTCTACTAGGTAGAGGTGTCCATGCCGAAATCCTTTGAAGACTAGTTCTTGGCTTGTTTCACTACTCACAACAACATCACTTTTGCTAAAGGTGCACGTTAGTCCAAGATCACATAGTTGTGCAATAGAAAGTAAATTAAAACTAAGTGACTTAACATACAAAACATTGGAAATAGATAAGTCATTTGAAATAGCAATTTTACCTAACCCAATTACCTTTCCCTTAGAGTTATCACCAAAGGTGACTTGTTCATGATTGCCGGGGTTTTCTATGGTGGTGAACATACCATCATTGCCGGTCATATGTTGGGTGCACCCGCTATCGAGTACCCAATGCTTTCCTCCGGCTTTGTAGTTCACCTACACACATGAATCCAATTTTTAACTTTAGGCACCCAAGCCAACTTAGGTCCTTGTATGTGTGATACAAGTGTCTTTGGGACCCAAAGTTTCTTGGGGAGCTTCCCCTTCATGCCCTTCATGTCTTTGCCAATGAACCTTGCCTTAACCTTGCCATCTACTTTACTTAAGAGATAATAACGATCATTGAAGGTAGATTTGTAATTAATGGGCAATTTTGGAGAAGGTCGGTTAGGAAGAGGACACTCCCTTGTGTGGTGACCGGTGACCTCATAATGTTGGCAATAAGAACTAACTTCCTTAATGAAGCTTGTTCTAAACTCCGGTGAGGGCACCTTTCCTTTGTTGGGCACCGGGAAGGATCCAAGTCCTCTCTTGTTGAAGGCCTTTGCATGTTGGAAGAGGATTTCCTTGTGTTTGACTTCCCCTTTTGAAATTCTAGCCACACTAGTGCGGAGACTCAATTTCTTCCAACAAGTCCTTCTCCCTAGCATTTGCTTTCAAAGGCAAAGATTTGTTCAAGGCATTAGTGATATGAGAAGTAATGGATATCCTATCATTAAGAGTTTGTTTCTTTATATTTTTCAATTCTTGATCAAGTGCTTCATGAGCAAGGCTAAGTGTTTGATGCTCTTGTACTAATTTTTTGTGCTCTCCCAAGAGTGTTTGGTGTCCTAAGTTAAGCTCATGATGATCTAGCTTGATTTTAGCCTTATCCTCTTCAATTTGCTTGACATGGGATTTGAGCATGTCATGCTCTTTAAGTATGCTTTCATACTTGTCAAGCAAATCGAGGTTAGCACTCTCAAGCCTAGCACGAGTTTCTTCAAGGAATTTAACCTTACTCTTTTCCCTCTTAATGATAGTATGATATTCATTTATTAAAGAAGTTAAATCATCGGGGGAAAGCTCATCATCGCTAGAGTCGTCACATACCTTGGTGTTAACTTCGCCATGAGGCACATGGGCGGTGGATGAAGACGTGAGTCATCATTGTTGGCAATGGCGAGGCCGGCCAAACTTTCTTCTTCCGCTTAACTCTCTTCATCACTTGTTTCTTCGTCGGTGACCCATTCATTTGCCTCACATATGAACACCTTTTGTGGGCCATTTCTCTTTTTTGGGAACAGTTTTGCCTTCTTGCCCTTGTCATGTTTCCTCTTCCCAAAGGATCTTGGCTTGGGTTTGGTCTCTTCTACATCATCTTCACTATCTTCAAGCTTGCGATGCTTGCTCTTGTGATTCTCTCTTCTTTTGTCCGGTTTTGGACAATCATAGGAGATGTGGCCTTGATCACCACAATTGTAGCAAGTCTTGTGATCATCTCTCCTTGGTAGAAACGCTTTCTTCTTGGGATCAAATGTGTATCCCTTCTTAGTAATCTTGGAGTTCAAGCGTGAGAACTTTCTCATCATTAATGCAAGCTCATCATCGTCATCTTCACTTGATGCTTGCTCTTCTTCACTTGAGCTAGGCTCAACCACCTTCTTCTTCTTGAGGCTTATTTTCTTGGTGGAGGCCTTTAGGGCAATTGCTTTTGAAGATGATTGCTCCATCATCCCAAGTACACTCATCCATGAGTGTGAATTTCTCCAATGAGCTTTGAAACTTCAATGTGGTCAAGAGACTCTTTTTGAAGCATGGAGTTGATGATGTTGTACTTCGGCTTGGGAAGGAGCATGGGGATCTTGCGGTTGATGAGTCCCTTGCCAAGAGAAGCAATGTCAAGAGCATTAATTTCTTCAATAAGTACATTCAAGTGAGAGAACATCTCATTGACATTTTCATGAGATAGCATCTTAAATTCATCATATTTGGCTTTAAGCATGTGATATTTTAGTTCTTTGACACGAGAAGAACCCTCATGAATTTCTATCAAGCAAGCCCGAATTTCACATGCCTTTTCTTTGCTAGCAATCCTAGCAAACACATCTTGACTAATACATTCATAAATTGCATTCCTAGCTTTAGCATCCCATTTAATTTGATCACCAACATAATTGTGCTCACCAAACCCCGCGTGGGTCGCTTCCCATACTTCGGGAGCAATAGCCTCTAGATAAGCGCGCATGCGTGCTTTCCAATAGGCAAAGTTCTTGCCCTCAAAGATTGGAACCGAACCCCCAACCTTGGCCATTTTAGCTCTCTAGCGGTGAAGCTAGAATGATCCTATGAGCAACCTTGCTCTGATACCAATTGTAAGGATCGAATGCCCAAGAGGGGGGGGTGAATTGGGCTTCTTTTCAAAAATCAAAGATATAAAACTTAATTACTCAAAGCCCAATTCCCTACGCAAACAATCTATGCATTCAAGTAAATAGCAACTTCGCGGTATATAAAATGCATAAATGTAGGGTGAGAGGATGAGAATGCAAACTCCCGAGGAGACACGAGGATTTATCTCGTGGTTCGGCAAGATCGTCAAGATCTTCCTACATCCACGTTGTGGCACCCACCAAAGGGTATAGCCACACCCAAGTCACCGAGACTAGGGATCTTCACTATTCTTCTCCGTTTGCCAACCTCGGCAAGGTGGAGCTCAAGCCTTGTACACCTTGAATCCTTCGGGCTTCCACAATCGTCTTGGCAAGCTCCGGAAGTCTCTCTCAATTACAAACACCAAGGGACACTCCCTTACAGCTCTAACTACACTAGAGATTCCACTCACCAAGAATGGAGGCACACAAGCTCTCTCTCTAGCTAGTTTTAGCCTATCTCTTGGTGTGTAAGTGGTCTAAAGGATGTAGAAGTGATGGCTCAATGTATTGAATGCTTGAGGATGTGTAGAGTACGTATGGTGATCAAGACTTATTGATTTGACAGGTTGAAGGGGTATAAATAGCCAGCCTCCACGAAATAGCCGTTGGAAAAGTAGGCTGACATCACTGCTCTGCGAACATCGGATGATCCGATGTCTCCCCTTCAGTTATCATCGGTCAAGTTCACTTTAGCTGATGTCATTGTGTGAGATATGACCGTTGTTAGACCGATGTTACTCTTGTCTTCTCATCAGATGATCAGGTGGCACTTCCTCCAGAATTGGCTCAGACTTGATGCTTACTGGAGTGATTGACCGATGTGTATATTTCTATACATCGGATGATCTGGTGCTACACTTGGTCCAAGTATATTGCATACTGTACTGATGGACCGATGTAACATGCCCTTGATCATCGGATGATCCGGTGAGTGCTTTGTTCTGAGGTCTTCTTCTTCTGCTAAACCAACTCGACCGATGTGTTGTTCTCTGGAAACATCGGTTGATCCGGTGAGTTGATTTTGTTTGCTTCGAGTTGTTTCTAAGTGATTCTTTTGTATTTTGCTAGATTGACCTCTTAGACATTTGTTGCAAATATTCTTCTAATGATTTTCAAGCATTGAGTGTTGTCAATTATGGTTGAATGACTTTGACATATGAGCTTTTACTTCTGGTCTTCATAACATTCATTGATCTCATAAAATGATTGTTTAGGGGTCTCCAATGATCAATAATTGATATTCATATTCATATATTTAATTTGATTGGGAGACCTTGCATCCACAAATTCATTAGTAAAATCCAATAGTTGTCATTAATCACCGAAACCATACCTCATGGGGGCCTAGATGCTTTCACCAGGTCATGTTGGTCGGACTTGTCCGCCCTAGTGGCCGAACCAGTCCGATGTTTCCAGACTTGTCCGCTTTTAAGCGGACCAAGACATTCTGTTTGAGTTCAGACTAGTCCGGCTAGTCTGATATGTCATGACCATCTGAAATTCAAACTTTAGAGGGTACATCACTCTCAGTGGAGCATGATGTAGTGTGGACCCAGTAGGCCGGACTAGTCCGGGGTTCCAGGCCGGACTAGTCTGGACATTCAATGCTGGCAACGACTAGCTTCCATGACCCCTATAAAAAGGGGACCCCCAGCTCCTATTTGAATACTTTTGAACCCAAGCGTCGCCATAAGTTTCCTTGAGCCATTCTAATCCTTCTACTCCGCCTACTTGCCCTCTAGAACTAAATCCTGATGAGATTAGGGTTTGGGAAGGAGAGAGAAGGAAGATCGAGTTGCTTTGGCTCTTGGTTTGATCTCTTGTATTTGGTGTTGTGTTTTGTGGCTTTGGCTGTTGAGCTTCTTGTGCTCCTTGCTGTAAATCATTTGTGGGAGCCTCAACTTGTGAGAAGCCCCAAGAACATGGTGATTACCCTTGTGATTAGTGGAAACCAAGCAAACCTTTTGTGGTGGCTTGGTGAGATTAGGGTCAGTGAGACCCGATCCTTTTTTGGACTTCTCAACGTGATGTAGGTCTCTTCGTGAAACTGAACCACGGGATAAATCATGTCTCACTTGTTATTTTACTTTTGCTATTCAATAGAATAGCTTTTAGGGTTCATATTGTTCTTCATTGAAATATTGCAACCAATTGGCTCTCACTTGTTAATCTAAGTTGTATTAGGTCTCTAGACATTGTATCTATCTTGGGTCAAACTAAAATCTGCAAATGACTTGTAGAAATCACGTTTTTGGACTTTCCCTGTGTACAGAGTGGACTAGTCTGGCTTCAGAATTTTAATCTCATTTGATTAAGAAATTTCAGGTTATATTGCCTATTCACCCCCTCTAAGCGGCTTTCACTCAACGTGCGTGCTTGTCCCCCACCTCCACCACCACCATGGGATGCCAAGGCACAATCGGATCTGGCCGGCCAGCCACCGCCGCCGAATGCTGGCACGCCGCCACCGGGTCTGGCCGCGCCGCCTTCGCCCGACCTCTACACCGGCGAGCCACCAATAGCGAGCGGGCCACTGTCAGCCCCCTCCTCTGGCGAGATACCATCCTCCTTCTTGTTCTAGGCCGCAACCCCCTTCTGGACGCCAAGTGCCTGGCCACCAGCCGCCGACGCACCTCCACCGCTGGTCGCCGGGAAGCTGTACCCTGGCATGCCCGACGTTGCTGGATCCAGGCAAGCTGCCGTCGGTGCATTCCTCAGTGGGTGCGCCGTGTCGACGCTAATAGGGAGCTTTGCAGCGCTGCCATCACCTGGGCACGCCGCCCGGCACTGCCAGGTCCGGCTGTGCACAGCCGGCCCTTGGAGCGCAACCGCGGCCTCCTCTCCTCCCCTGGCCGCCGACCACCAGCGCACCACAGCTTCTGCTGAGCCTAGTGGGACCTCCTCTCCTTCCTTGGCTGTCGAGTGTTGCCACTTCCAGGCAGTCGAGGTATTGCAGCCACCCGCCCAAGGCCAAGAGCCCACGTGACGCTGTCGGCGGCCCTTTTCTAGATGCTTGGCATGCTGCCACCGCCGGCTGTCAGGCCGCCGTACCATGACGTGCCCATCGTCGCCGGATCCAGGCCACCCGCTGCTACTGTCCTCTTCCCAGGCACGATGCCACCTTCCTCCATGGCGCAACCGTCCATGGTCGCCTTCATGCCATAGCCGTCGTGGAGCGACGCTTCCACTCTGGACTACTGGGCTTCGGGGAACCCAGTCGGCCAGGCTGCATTTTCGGTGCAACACCACGACTCACCCTTGGCTTGGGACTGGCAGTCGCTCGCGTCCTCCTTCAGCGTGCTGAATCTCCCACCACGCGGTCCTGACTGGGTTGTGGATTCTGGAGCTTCGTACCACACCACCCCTGATGCTGATATACTCTCCTCTACCCGCCCTTTACACCCCTCTTCTCCTACATCTATCGTTGTTGGGAATGAGTTTGTTCTCCCGATCACCTCGGTAGGTGACTCGGGTTCTCCAAGTTCTTTTTAGCTTCGTGATGTTCTTGTAGCTCCTGACATCATTCAACACCTTCTTTCCGTTCGTCGTTTTACCACTAACAACCAGCTTTCTATCGAGTTAGATCCTTTTGGTTTATCTGTAAAGGATCTTACTACCTGACATCTTCTTCTCCACTGTGAGAGTTTGGGGCCCCTGTACACGTTGCATCTTCCTACTTTCGCTCCGCATACGCCTTTTGCCCTAACTACGACATCCTCTTTGACTACCTGGCATCGTCGGCTTGGCCACCCCGGTGTTGATGCTATGTCGAAGTTGTCTAGTAGTTCAGTGATTTCCTATGCTCGGGGTACTCATGAGTCTCTTTGCCATGCTTGTTAGTTGGGTCGACACGTTCGACTTCCTTTTCTGCATCCTGTCACTCATGTTGAGTGCATCTTTGATTTGATTCATTGTAATCGTTGGACATCACCTATTATCAATGTTTCTGGTTGTAAGTATTATTTGGTGGTAGTTGATGATTTCTCGCACTATTCGTGGACTTTTCCCTTGCGATAGAAGTTTGATACTTTCGACACCCTCTCCCACTTCTTTGCTTGGGTGTCCACTCAGTTTGGATGCATGAGCAGGGCAGTACAGTGCAACAACGGACGTGAGTTTGACAACTTTGCGTCCCATGACTTCCTGCTCTCTCTCACAGTGTTCAGTTGCGCATGTCTTGCACATACACTTCCACCCAGAATGGCAAGGATGAGCACATGATTCGGACAGCCAACAATGTCATGCGCTCCCTGATGTTCCAGGCTTCTAATCCTACTTGCTACTGGGCAGAGGCACCTCACACCGCCACCTACCTCATTAACCACCTACCTACTAAGGCGATTAGTGCTCTCACCCCTCACTTCGCTTTGTTTGGCACTCCTCCTCTTTACGACCACCTTCGAGTCTCCAGGTGTGCATTCTACCCAAACCTCTCCACCACGGCCCCGCATAAGTGTTGACGGCTGTTATACACCAATTTCACCTGTCAATATAACTCAATTATGTGAAGGAACCTTCATTTCTTGCACACGTCACCTTTCTATTTAATCTATTTCCACTTGTCCTTGGAGAAAGTAGTGCATGCAGGGATTCTATGCAGAAATGAAGTGAAACAAGGGGGTGGATCTTATAAATATCGTTCCAGCCAATTAAGCGATGACATGTGGCACCACATGAATCAAATGGCCCACAAACAGAAGTATCTGAGGCCATCCAATGGTGTAGCACCAATATCAGTCAATGGGACCCACCTGTCAGTCATCTGGATAAAGCACACCGCAAAAGGGGCCAGGACCAGGTCAGCTAACCACCCTAGTCGGCCGACTAGTTCCTAGCGCCTTTCTCGATCAAACTCACGAGGTAGCTCCCGGCTTGAAGTGGTCATGGGTGACTAATTCACGCGCTTTTGGTTGCGGGAACCGACCCTTCTGCTCGCTATAAATAGACCCCCTCACTGCTTACTTTAACACACACCACTTGAGTATTCATCCTTGTATCCACTACTCTCCATAGGTTTAGAGGAGTATAGGCTGTAGAAAGGAGAGTCTCTAGTCCGTAGTCCAAGTAGGAGAGGAGTAGAAGGAGTCTCTTCCCAATTTGGAAAGGTATGCCTTCTATATTCCTATTTGTATTAGTGATATTATTCATAATAAAGATGTTATCTTTAGTCTTCATATGTTCATATACTTGGATGAAGCGTTTCTTGTTTGATTGTGGATTCCATGTATGTGGTAGGAGTAGTATTTATGATTGTGCTAATACCATGTTCATTACATTATCATAAACACTATAAACCTTCACTATAGTCTAATTAGCTATGATATGGTTATGTTAACATGAATCACTTATGCCATGAATTAAAATTGGTTCAACCATGATTTAGTTCATTGCCATAGGATGGCTTGTGCCTAGGATCTTAAGGTAATTACTTAATATGCTAGCATGGTGCTAGGATAGAGAGTAGCGTTGAATTTCTCTTAGACCCACGAATTAAAGAGGTAGGCAGTAGGTGGTGACAACCCTTTCTATCATTTGTAATCCTCCACAATCGGCTATGCCATAGGCTCTTGGCGGGAGTCACCTAGCGTTGCTAGGGGTAAACCAAAGCCCGATGTGTTAATCCACTTAGCATGAGAATTCATAATTAACATGATCATTAGTAACTAACTTAGGCTATGTATATGTACATTAGAAGCATAGGAGGAGTGTCTACCTAACTCTTAGCCAAATTCCTCTACTACCTTATTTATCCCCTTAGGATAGAATGCTCTTGTGTGTGTCACACTACCTCAATTATCCTTTAACCCATCCTTGCTAGAACCCTACCTAGACCAACCTAAACTTTTCCACTTGATGATGTTTTACTTCCATCTAGCCTTCCTTTGGGAAAATATAAATGACACCCTTTGGGAATACTCTTTAAATGGGAAATGCTACATCAATAGTTTCTGTGCGCTTGTGGACGTTCATTTAAGAATCGAAACCTACCAACAAGCATTCTTGGTACCACTGCTAGGGATGAATTGTTAGTAGTGCGTAGGAAATATCAACAAGCATTTCTGGCGTCGTTGCTGAGGAAGGCAACCGAAGTATTACATGATTGAGTGAATAGGATAGGACTCTGGTAGGTTTTAGTAGGATGACCCCTCTTTGTTTTTGAATTTTATGTGAAATTAGGTTAGTGTATGTCTAATTTCCGCTTGCCGAAAAACTTTCTTGAAGATCTAGAATCTCTTCTGAGAGATCGACCTAGTGACTCTCAAAAGCGTCGAGCGGTAAAGCAAGCCAGCACAACCGCACCAACAACCGAAACACCAATGGCCCAGAGGACCCTTCGTGAGTTTTTGGCTCCCTCGACTAACAATGTGCCTGTTGGGCCCACTGTTAACATGGGAGACGTAAAATTCGAAATCAAGACTGGCCTGATCACTATGGTGCAAGCCAACCCATTTTGTGGGAAGGCTAACGAGGATGCAAGTGCTCACCTGCAACAGTTCCTTGAGATCTGTAGCACTTTTAAGATAAAGGATGTATCCCCCGATGTTGTCCGTCTTAGGATGTTCCAATTCTCTCTTCCTGAGAGAGCGAAATAGTGGTTCTATGCAAACCGAAGTGCTATAGACACTTGGGAGGAATGTTCTACATTATTCCTTGCCACGTTTTTCCCGTTGGGCAAGACCAATGCCCTACATGGAAGAATTTCCAGCTTCCACCAAGATGCCAAAGAATCTATTCCTGAGGCTTGGGAGAGGCTGCAGGAGTATATCCTAGCCTGTCCCCACCATGGGATGGATGATTGGCTAATTATCCAAAACTTCTACAACTGGTTGATCCCTTCCGCCCGTGACCATGTTGATGCTACTGCTAGAGCAGCCTTCTTCTCATTGATGGTGCCCAAAGCCAAAGAATTGATTGAGAAGATGGTGTCAAACATGGGTTGGAGCGACGATCATCTCCATACCCGCTAGCGAGGCATGCACACCTTAAAGGAGGTGGACATGATCGCCGCTAAATTGGACCTATTTATGAACAAGATTGATGGACAAGGCAACGGTGAAGTGTGCGGCAATGCTTGTGCCTTAGACTCTCACATCACATGTGAAGTCTGTGGCAACACGGATCATTTGGGCAATGACTATCAAGAAACCTATGAGGACGCCCTATACCTAGCCAACAATGGAAACAACAATGGTTATCGTCCAAGAGGTCAAGGGTGGGGCCAACCATGCCCATTCTTTCAAGGAGGGTACAACAACAATGGCAACAATGGAAATCAACCCAACTTGAGAGAACTTTCCATTAGCCAACTGAAGATCAATGATGCTCTATCCAAGAAGCTGTCGGCTAATGACAAGAGCATATAAAACAACGATGCCAAGATTGAAGGACTATCCTCAACCTTCAAGAATCAATTGAGTTTCAAGAAGATGTTGGATACTCAGTTGGTTCAACCGGCAGCTGTTGTTCCTCTAATGGAGAATGGCAAGATGCCAGGACAGACTGAACCTCCCGTGGAAAGTGCCAATATGATTTCTCTACAAGGAGGCAACTGGCTGAAGGACCCTGGATGTCCTACAATCTCATGCTCAATTGGGGCACACCACTTTGACAAGGCCCTTTGTGACCTTGGAGCAAGTGTCAGTGTGATGCCCAAGTTGGTTTTCGACCAGCTGAACTTCACAAGGCTTACTCCAACACAAATGCAACTCCAACTGGCTGACTCTTCAGTCTGTTATCCCGCGGGTATTGCCGAAGATGTCCCGGTGAAAATCCAGAACTGCTTCATACCCGTTGATTTCGTGGTGCTTGATATGGAGGTCGAGAAGAATACACCACTCATTCTTGGGCGCCAATTCCTAAGCACCGCGAAGGCTCACATAGATGTGGGAGCTGGAGAAATCCACTTCAATATCAATGGCAAGGAGGAGAAGTTTAACTTTCGCCCAAAGTTGGAGCAATTCTCCATGATCCGTATCAAGTATGGCCCAAATGTTAAGCACATTGAAGAGGTCAAAATCACACCCCCAAAGGTGGACACGCTCATTGCATTCATGAGGAATTTGATCTATGCGGAAAACCCATCTTATCCTCCGCACCGACACCCCAAGAAGATGGAGAAGTCCGGGCCTCCTCAAAGGCCCAAGTCCACCAAACCGCCAAAGAAGGAATGGCGGAAGAAGCAAGACAAGCCTTCCGAGCCCATCCCTCCAGGCCCGGATGTCAAGAAATGAAGAAGAAGGAATGTCCATCCCATCGGACGGTGGTGAGACCTAGCCAATAGGTTAAATTGGTAGTTATCCTTTATTTGATTTTTCTTCTCTTTTCTCTTCATTTGATTTTTCCCATTTAGTTTGATTTCCCCACTGCATATTTGATTTTCATAGCAAGTTGAGAATCTTATATTCTCAACTATCATTTTTATTTCTTTTTTTTCACAAAAAGAAAATTGTTGGGTTTTGAAAAAGGAGTTTTATTTGGAAAACTATTTTTTTGAGCTGCAAAAGTGGTATTTCACCAACGTGCTGATTCCATAGCCGTTGGGGAGCCACCATCCAAATGGGACAACAGGGGGACCACCTGTCAGGTCGGCCGGCCCCCTGCTCGGCCGACTAGGGGAAAGAGCCAATTTGGCTCTCTCTCTCCTCAAAAATGTACATTTGGTGTCCTAGTGACCGTTGGGGATTGCACACTATAAATGGTGGCTGTGATGAGCTCTTCTCTTCACACGTCACCTCATTTCATACATCCCCAAAGTCACTCTTGCTCAAATTGTTTTTTTCTCTTCATTTAAACACTCTTTCTCAAAATACAACCCAAAAAGATTTTCTTTTGTTTGCATTTGCAATTTGCTCTCAAGTTCTTCAAGGGAAAATTCGTCGGGGTTTTCTTTTCACTAACATCACCTCTTTCGAGTTTTTGCCTTGTTGTGTTCTTGTTTGTTGCGGCCATGAAAGGAATGAAAAGGTTGCTTGGAAAGAGGAAGGAGACTGCAAGCTCAAGCCATGGCGGAGACTCAAGTGCACGCTCCTCATACGTTGCTACACCATGTTCACAGAGGAGGATTGTAGGAGAGGACACTCCCATGAATGAGAGGAGCAACCCTCACCAACTTCTTCGCGACGACGACCTCGACATTCAAAGTGAAGTTGAAGATCAAGCACACAAGATCCTCCAAGATCGTGAGTTTTTTCATACAAAATCTTATGATCTGGATTTGATCTCCAAAATAGGTCTGGATTCCGAATTCTTTTCCATTTGGCGTGCATTCGGATGGGAAAATTTTGCTCACATAGAGGAGAAAGGTTCACGCCTTCTCTCCACACAATTCCTTTGCACACTCAAGAAAGGATTTAATGGTATTACTTTTCGATAATTTCAAAAAGAAAACAACATCCTATGGAAAGAATTATGTGAAATCCTAGGATTCCATAAACGTTGTTCGCTAGAATTAGACGATTTGCCTAAGTTTAACAAACAATGTTTTTGGCAAGAT
Organism: Tuctoria greenei; assembly: GCA_036927565.1. NCBI lineage: Eukaryota > Viridiplantae > Streptophyta > Magnoliopsida > Poales > Poaceae > Tuctoria > Tuctoria greenei. The sequence continues at coordinate 78,261,651 of JAYESD010000005.1, read as the reverse complement.
CTAACTGGTGAGGTTAGATGTAGTGCACCTAGGAATAGCCACTTGCACAACCCCACTTTACGCTTCATGCATAGATGGGTGGCTATGACTATGTTCCCTAGAGGAGATGTAAGGATAGTGCATGATGATGAGCTGAAAGTTTTATTTGCTCTAATTAAAAAGATAAAAGTTGCTCCAGCTATTGCCATGAAGACACAATGGTTAGATTACATTCCAAGGGTAGGGCCAATTGAATGCACTTCATTGATTACCCGTATTGCTACTAGGGTAGGAGCACTTGAATATTCTTCATTTGAATACACTGAAAATGAAAGAGGATTAATTGATGAAGAATATTTAGTGCAAGGACATACCTGTAAGCATGATCAAGATGGCTCTTTGATATTTTATTATCCCGAGTTTGTCAATGAAACTAAGTTACCTAACCCGGATTATCATTTGTACAAATGCCAGAGGCTAACCATTGACCTACTTCCCATCGAGGAAGCCGGAAGAAGTAATATCTCTGGCAGGGTAACTAGAAGCCGTACAAGGACAGCGGCCATGCCTTCGACAACCTCCACAGTCCATGAGTATGAAGAGGAAGAGACCCCAATGGGTGATGCTCCTAGATGGACTCAACCTCCATCGTATGAGACCGAAGGTCCATCTTGGCATGGATGGCCAGGTGCTACATGGGAGACACCCCTATCCACTTCAAGCTCTAGCAGCTTGCCTCCAACATCTATGAGAAGATGTCATTCCACTTTGGCTAGAAGTCGTCGTGACTATAGTCAAGGAATGACGGACCTCTCTAGATGTATGGAGGAGCTTGAACAAAGGACGGGTAACATCTACAACACTCTCCAAGGGCATGTCCAAGGTACCCAAGACTAGCAACAACACATGGACGTTCAATTCATCAACCTCAACTCCACGCTACAACAACAACGGAGGTGAGTGAAGAACAAGCTTGGTGGAGGACCCCCACTTGAGGTAAATTGTATCAACCCCTTTACATATTTATTTTCCACTTACCCATCATCCACCTTGCATCTAAAAATAGTAGGATAGATTTTATTTCCAAATAGAATAAATGATGTGTGGTAAGAATGACTTGGAATTCACATAGATGAAATGATGAATAGTTGCTCTGTTTTAATTTCCTAAGTCCCTAGTTTACAACTTACTACTCTCCAACATATTGCTCTCATTGGCTAGAATTGCTTTTTGCCTTGATTTGGAAATTGTGGGTAGCAAAGGCTTAATCCATTCTAAGTTGTTGTGAGATATGTGATATAGTGATAGGGCTGCTATTCCTAGTTTGATAATGAAACTTAGATTTCCGGAGAAATTCTAAAAAAGATTTAAGTTATTCTCATTTGATTAGAAATACCCACCAAAGCCATATGATACATTACATTGATAGACCTTATGCATATGCTATTTGCTTTCACATTGAGCTTTGTATAACTAGTATAGACCTATGTGAGATTTCTTTCATTACTTTTTGAATTCAAGACTTCACTTGCACGCACTATACTTCTACACTTGAAGTAAGCAAATTTCCATCATACAACCATCCCACAATTGCACAAAAAGGGAGTATAAGACATGGCTACAAGAAAAAAATGCATGCTTACATCATAAGCATGAGAAAAATAAAAGTAGCCATGTTTCACCCCTACAAAATAAGAGAGTCCACCCAAAAAAGGAGTCATCTCAAGATCCACATCCACTCCATTCCATCACACATACACAAGTCTTGAATCAAATTGTCTTGAATTGATTTCTCCTAAGGCTTGCTCTTTTCACTTAGCAATACTATGTGTTGCAAATATGCCTACTATATTCCCTACCAAACTCCACATACAAGCCTTATGTAGAGGTACGATGAATTTAGGCACAATGCCTTGGTGAGAACATATTTCCACTACAAAAAAGGAGAGACTTGAGATAATCAAATTGAGATACATAAAATCTAAATTGAACTCTCTGGAATTTAAGTGGAACTTGATTTATAGGGTATGTGTGCTCAATTTGTTGTTCTATATTTCAACCACCCATGAATAGGAGATGGCATAATCCCCATAATAACCTAAGATGGGTGAAGTACCGTGCCAATTTTTGCAATACTAGGCAGCGTATTTTGTTGTGCACGTGGTACTTTTGAAAACTAGAACATAGTAGTAACTCCTAATCTTCAACCTAAATCTTGACTTTGTTTGGGATGAGCAAAGGATAAGCTTGGGGGAGTTTTTTGATGGCTATTATACACCAATTTCACCCGTCAATATAACTTAGTTATGTGAAAGAATTTTCATTTATTGCACACATCACCTTTCTAATTAACCTATTTCCACTTGTCCTTGGAGAAAATGGTGCATGCAGGGATACTATGCAGAAATGAAGTGAAACAAGGGGGTGGATCCTATAAAAAACATTCTAGCCAATTAAGCGACAACACGTGGCATCAGATGGACCAAATGGCCCAGAAACAGAAGTATCTGAGGCAATCCAAGGTGTAGCACCAATATCAGTCAATGGGACCCACCTGTCAGTCATCTAGAGAAAGCACATCACAAAAGGGGCCAGAACCAGGTTGACCGACCACCATAGTCCGCCGACTAGTTCCTGGCACCTTTCTCGGTCAAACTCCATGTTGTGTCTTCTCCCGGCTTGAAGTGGTCATGGGTGACTGATTCACGCGCTTTTGGTTGCGGGAACCGACCCTTCTCCAAGCTATAAATAGGACCCCTCACTGCTCACTTCAACATACACCACTTGAGTATTCATCCTTGTATCCACTACTCTCCATAGGTTTAGAGGAGTATAGGCTGTAGAAAGGAGAGTCTCTAGTCCATAGTCCAAGTAGGAGAGGAGTAGGAGTCTCTTCCCAATTGGGAAAGGTATGCCTTCCATATTTCTATTTGTATTTGTGACATTATTCATAATAAATATGTTATCTTCAGTCTTCATATGTTCATATACTTGGATGAAGCATTTCTTGTTTGATTGTGGATTCCATGTATGTGATAGCAGTAGTATTTATGATTGTGCTATAACATGTTCATTACATTATCATAAACACTATAAACCTCCACTATAATCTAATTATCTATGATATGGTTATGTTAACATGAATCACTTATGCTATGAATTAACATTGGTTCAACGATGATTTAGTTCATTGCCTTAGGATGGCTTGTGCCTAGGCTCTTAAGGTAATTACTTAATATGCTAGCATGGTGCTAGGATAGAGAGTAGCATTGAATGTCTCGTAGACCCAGGATTGAAGAGGTCGGCAGTAGGTAGTGACAACCCCATCTGTCATTTGTAATCCTCCACATTCGGCTATGCCATAGGCTCTTGGCGGGAGTCAGCTAGTGTTGCTACGGGTAAACACGTGCTCGATGTGTTAATCCACATAAGATGAGAATTCATAATTAACATGATCATTAGTAACTAACTTGGGCTATTTATATGTACATCAGAAGCATAGGAGGAGTGTCCACCTAACTCTTAGCCAAATTCCTCTACTACCTCATTTATCCCCTTAGGATAGAATGCTCTTGTGTGTGTCACACTACCTCAGTTGTCCTTTAACCCATCCTTGCTAGAACCCTACCTAGACCAACCTAAACCTTTCCACTTGATGATTGTTTTACTTTCATGTAGCCTTCCCTTGGGAAAGTATAAATAACACCCTTTAGGAATACTCTTTAAATGGAAAATGCTACATCGATAGTTTCTGTGCACTTGGGGATGTTCATTTAAGAATCAAAACCTACCAACAAGCATTCTTGGTACCATTGCTAAGGATGAATTGTTAGTAGCGCGTAGGAAATATCAACAAGGATTTCTGGCGCCGTTGTCGGGGAAGGCAGTTGAAGTATTACATGATTGAGTAAATAGGATAGGACTCTAGTAGGTTTTAGTAGTATGAACCCTCTTTGTTTAGCATTTTATGTGAAAACGGGGTAGTGTATGTCTAGTTTCCGCTTGCCGGAAAACTTTGTTGAAGTCCAAAATCTCTTTTGAGGGATTGACATCGTGTTGTAACCCCTCAAAAGCTTCGAGCGGAAAAGCAAGACAACACAACCGCACCAACAACCGAAACACCAATGGCCCAGAAGACCCTTCATGAGATTTTGGCTCCCTCGACTAACAATGTGCCTGTTGGTCCCACTGTTAACACGGGAGACATAAACTTTGAAATCAAGACTTGCCTGATCACTATGGTGCAAGCCAAACCATCTTGTAAGAAGTCTAACGAGGATGGAAGTGCTCACCTGCAATGGTTCCTTGAGATCTGTAGCACTTTTAAGTTAAAGGATGTATCCCCTGATGCTGTCTGTCTTAGGCTATTCTCGTTCTCTCTTCTTGGGAGAGCGAAACAGTGGTTCTATGCGAACCGAAGTGCTATAGAAACTTGGGAGAAATGTTCTACAGTATTCCTTGCCAAGTTTTTCCTGTTGGGCAAGACCAATGCCCTACGTGGAAGAATTTCTAGCTTCCACCAAGATGCCAAAGAATCTATTCCCAAGGCTTGGGAGAGGCTGCAGGAGTATATCCTAGCCAGCCCCCACCATGGGATGGATGATTGGATAATTATCCAAAATTTCTACAACAGGTTGATCCCTTTCGCCCTTGATCATGTTGATGCTGCTGTTGGAGGAGCCTTCTTCTCATTGATAGTGCCCAAAGCCAAAGATTTGATTAAGAAGATGGTGTCAAACATGGGTTGGAGCGACGAGCGTCTCCATACCCGCCAGCGAGGCATGCACACCTTGAAGGAGGTGGACATGATCGCTGCTAAATTGGACCTATTTATGAAGAAGATTGATGGACAAGGCAACGGTGAAGTGTGCGGCAATGCTTATGCCTTAGGCTCTCACATCACATGTGAAGTCTGTGGTAACACGGGTCATTTGGGCAATGACTATCAAGAAACCTGTGAGGATGCCCTATACCTAGCCAACAATGGAAACAACAATGGTTATCGTCCAGGAGGTCAAGGGTGGGGCCAACCATGCCCATTCTTTCAAGGAGGGTACAACAACAATGGCAACAATGGAAATCAACCCAACTTGAGAGAACTTGCCATTAGCCAACTGAAGATCAATGATGCTCTATCCAAGAAGTTGTCAGCTAATGACAAGAGCCTAGAAAACATCAATGCCAAGATTGAAGGACTATCCTCGGCCTTCAAGAACCAATTGAGTTTCAACAAGATGTTGGAGACTCACTTGGCTCAACCGACAGCTGTTGTTCCTCCAATGGAGAATGGCAAGATGACAGGACAGCCCGAACCTCCCGTGGAAAGTGCCAATATGATTTCTCTACAAGGAGGCAACTAGCTGAAGGACCCTGGATGTCCTACAATCTAATGCTCAATTGGGGCACACCACTTTGACAAGGCCCTTTGTGACCTTGGAGAAGGCGTGAGTGTGATGCCCAAGGTGGTTTTCGATCAGCTGAACTTCACGGAGCTTACTCCAACACCAATGCAACTCCAACTGGCTAATTCTTCAGTCCGTTATCCGGCGGATATTGCCGAGGATGTACTGGTGAAAATCCAGAACTGCCTTATACCCGTGGATTTCGTGGTGCTCGACGTGGAGGTCGAGAAGGATACGCTGCTCATTCTTTGGTGCCCATTCCTAAGCACCGCGAAGGCTCGCATAGATGTGGGACCTGGAGAAATCCACTTCCATATCAATGGCAAGGAGGAGAAGTTTAACTTTTGCCCGAAGTTGGAGCAATGCTCCATGATCCGTATCAAGTATGGGACAAATGTTAAGCACATTCAAGAGGTCGAAATCACACCCCCAAAGGTGGACCCGCTCATTGCATTCATGAGGAATTTGATCTATGCAAAAAACCCATCTTATCGTCCACGCCAACACCCCAAGAAGACGAAGAAGTCCAGGCCTCCTCAAAGGCCCAAGTCCACCAAACCGCCAAAGAAGGAATGGCGGAAGAAGCAAGACAAGCCGTTCGAGCCCATCCCTCCGGGCCCGGATGTCAAGAAATGAAGAAGGAGGAATGTCCATCCCATCGGACGGTGGTGAGTCCTAGCCAATAGGTTAAATTGGTAGTTACCCTTTATTTGATTTTTCTTTTCTTTTCTCTTCATTTGATTTTTCCCCATTTAGTTTGATTTTCCCCACTGCATATTTGATTTTCTTAGCAAGTTGAGAATCTTATATTCTCAACTATCATTTTTATTTCTTTATTTTTCACAAAAAGAAAATTGTTGGGTTTCGAAAAAGGAGTTTTTATTTGGAAAACAATTTTTTGAGCTGCAAAAGTGGTATTTCACCAATGTGCTGATTCCATAGCCGTTGGGGAGCCACCTGCCAAATGGGACAACAGGGGTGCCCACCTATCAGGTCGGCCGACACCCTGCTCAGCCGACTAGGGGAAAGAGCCAATTTGTCTCTCTCTCCTCCAACAATTGTTGGGGATTGCACTCTATAAATGGTGGCTGTGAGAAGCTCTTCTCTTCACACTTCACCTCATTTCATACATCCCCAAATTCACTCTTGCGCAAATTGTTTTTTTTTTGCTCTTCATTTAAACACTCTTTCTCAAAATCCAACCCAAAAAGATTTTCTTTTGTTTGCATTTGCAATTTGCTCTCAAGTTCTTCAAGGGAAAATTCGTCGGGGTTTTGTTTTCACAACATCACCTCTTTCGAGTTTTTTCCTTGTTGTGTTCTTGTAAGTTGTGGCCATGAAAGGAATGAAAAAGTTGTTTGGAAAGAGGAAGGAGGCTGCAAGCTCAAGCCATGGCGGAGACTCAAGTGCACGCCCCTCTTACGCTGCTACATCAAGTTCACAGAGGAGGATTGTAGGAGAGGACACTCCCATGGGTGAGAGGAGCAACACTCACCAACTTCTTCGCGATGACGACCTCGACATCCAAAGTGAAGTTGAAGATCGAGCACGCAAGCTCCTCCAAGATCGTGAGTTTTCTCATACAAAAGCTTATGATTTGGATTTGATCTGCAAAATAGGTCTGGATTCCGAATTCTTTTCCATTTGAAGTGCATTAAGATGGGAAAATTTTGCTCACATAGAGGAGAAAGGTTCACGCCTTCTCTCCACACAATTCCTTTGCACACTCAAGATAGGATTTGATGGTATTAATTTTCAATTATTTCAAAAAGAATACAACATCCTATAGAAAGAATTATGTGAAATCCTAGGCTTCAATAAATGTTGTTTGCTAGAATTACACAATTTGCCTAAGTTTAACATATAATGTTTTTGGCAAGATCTAACTGGTGAGTTTAGATGTAGTGCAGCTAGGAATAGCCACTTGCACAACCCCACTTTACGCTTCATGCATAGATGAGTGGATATGACTATGTTCCCTAGAGGAGATGTAAGGATAGTGCATGATGATGAGCTGAAAGTTTTATTTGACCTGATTAAAAAGATGAAAGTTGCTACAGTTATTGCCATGATGACACAATGGCTAGATTACATTCCAAGGGTAGGGCCAATTGAATGCACTTCATTGATTACCCGTATTGCTACTAGGGTATGAGCACTTGAATACTGTTCATTTGAATACATTGAAAATGAAAGAGAATTAATTGATGAAGAATATTTAGTGCAAGGACATAACCCGTAAGCATGATCAAGATGGCTCTTTGATATTTTATTATCCCGACTTTGTCAATGAAATTTGGTTACCTAACCCAAATTATCATTTGTACAAATGCCAGAGGCTAACCATTGACCTACTTCCCATCGAGGAAGCCGGAAGAAGTAATGTCCCTGGCAGGGTAACTAGAAGCCGTACAAGGACAGCGGCCATGCCCCTGACAACCTCCACGGTCCATGAGTACGAAGAGGAAGAGACCCCAACGGGTGATGCACCCGGATGGACTCAACCTCCATCGTATGAGACCGAAGGTCCGTCTTGGCATGGATGGTCAGGTGCTACATGGGAGACACCCCTATCCACTTCAAACTCTAGCAGCTTGCCTCCAACATCAATTAGAAGATGTCATTCCACTTCGGCTAGAAGTCATCATGACTACAGCCAAGGAATGACGAACCTCTCTAGACGTATGGAGGAGCTTGAAGTAAGGACGGGTGACATCTACAACACTCTCCAAGGGAATGTCCAAGGCACCCAAGACTGGCAACAACACATGGACGTTCAATTCATCAACCTCGACTCCACGCTATAACAACAACAAGCCGATCTCGCGGCAAAGTTCCGTCATCAAGGGTCCAACCCTAGACATGGAGGTGAGTGAAGAACAAGCTTGGGGGAGGACCCCCACTTGAGGAGTAGAAGGAGTCTCTTCCCAATTGGGAAAGGTATGCCTTCCATATTCCTATTTGTATTTGTGACATTATTCATAATAAAGATGTTATATTTAGTCTTCATATGTTCATATACTTGGATGAAGCGTTTCTTGTTTGATTGTGGATTCCATGTATGTGTTAGGAGTAGTATTTATGATTGTGCTATACCTTGTTCATTACATTATCATAAACACTATAAACCTCCACTATATAGTCTAATTAGCTATGATATGGTTATGTTAACATGAATCACTTATGCTATGAATTAACATTGGTTCAACGATGATTTAGTTCGTTGCCTTAGGATGGCTTGTGCCAAGGCTCTTAAGGTAATTACTTAATATGATAGCATGGTGCTAGGATAGAGAGTCGCGTTGAATGTCTCGTAGACCCATGGATTGAAGAGGTAGGCAGTAGGTGGTGACATCCCTATTTGTCCTTTGTAATCCTCCACGTTCGGCTATGCCACAGGCTCTTGGCGGGATTCGCCCAGTGTTGCTAGGGGTAAACCTGTGCCTGATGCGTTAATCCACTTAGCATGAGAATTCATAATTCGAATGATCATTAGTAACTAACTTAGGCTATGTATATGTATATTAGAAGCATAGGAGGAGTCTCTACCAAACTCTTAGCCAAATTCCTCTACTACCTCATTTATCCCCTTAGGATAGAATGCTCTTGTGTGTGTCACAGTACCTCAATTATCCTTTAACCCATCCTTGCTAGAACCCTACCTAGACCAACCTAAACCTTTCTACTTGATGATTGTTTTACTTCCATCGAGCCTTCCTTTGGGAAAATATAAATGACACCCTTTGGGAATACTCTTTGAAGGGGAAATGCTAGATCAATAGTTTCCGTGCGCTTGCGGATGTTCATTTAAGAATAAAAACATACCAACAAGCATTCCTGACACCACTGCTAGGGATGAATTGTTAGTAGTGCGTGGGAAATAACAACAATAAGTTTGTTCCTCGCTCAACTCGATGTGTCTATCTTGGGTACTCCCCCGACCATAAGGGGTACCGGTGCCTTGACCTTACTACCCTCGTATCTTGATCTCTCGACACATCGTCTTCGACAAGTCCTCTTTTCCCTTTTCCACTTCGTACTTTGACTCTATTACTGAGTTTGATTCCTTCTTCTCCACTGAACCTGAGGCCGCTCTTGTAAAACGACCTTGTGTTTTACCTCCTGCAGTCTACCAACCCGCTGCGCCACGTGCGGCACCAGCGTCCCTGACGCCACTAGCAGCACCACACGCGGCCCCGATATCCTCAATTCCACCGGCTCCACCTTGTGCTACCTCGACGTCGCCAGCTGCACCACAAGTGGCAATGGTGTCTCTGGTGCCAATGGCCATGCCATGTGCGGCCCCAACGCCACCAGGTGCGCCATGCGTGGCCCCGGTGCCTCGACGCCCACGGTTGTGCCTTGCACTACCCCGACGTTGCCCGCTGTGGCACGCGCAAGCCCGACGTCGCCCGCTGTTCCACGTGAGGCCCCAACGTCCCCTGTTGTACCTAACATGGCATCGGTGCCAGTGACATTTCCCGCTGCGCCACGTGCGGCCATGGCATCCCCTGCTACACCACGCGAGGCACCGGCGTCCCCGACATTGCTCGCTGCACCAGGCGCGACACCGGCATTCCCGACAATGCCTGTTGTGCCACGCGGGGCCTCTGCGTCATGGTACGCTGATCCCTCTCTTGTCTATCAGTGACGAGTGTGGGTTGGTGTTCTGACCTCCTCCCGCACCAAGCCTTCGGGCTACCATGCCCCACTTCTCCACCGTGACCCTAGCCACGTTCACCCGATGGTGACCAGGCGTGCCGCTGGGGTCCTCGAGCCGGTGGAGCGGTTCTCTGGGGTCATTCTCTCCTCGACGAACTCTCCATCACTTGCCTCCTCTCCCATCTCGCCTATTCCCTCCTCTATCTGTAGCACCCTCGCCCGTCCTCACTGGCGTCGGGCATGGAGGAGGAGTATGCAACCTTGCTTGCTAACCGAACCTGGGACTTGGTTCCCCGTCCTGGACGTGTCAATGTTATCACGGGCAAGTGGGTATTTACGCATAAGAGGAACATGGATGGGTCTCTGGAAAGGTACAAGGTCTGGTAGGTTCCTCGGGGCTTCACTCAGTGCACATGTGTCGACTACGACAAGACCTTCAACCCAGTGGTGAAGTCGATGACGGTTTGGACTGTTCTGTCACTGGCTCTCTGGCATTCTTGGCCTATCCACCAGTTGGACATCAAGAACACCTTCCTCCACAGCACACTGACGTAGACAATGTACCGCAATCATCTAGCAGGGTTCGTTGATTCAGCTCGTCCAAACATAGTATGCCAGCTAAACAAGTCCATGTACGGTCTAAAGTAGGCATCTTGGGCTTGGTACAACCGGTTCACCTCCTTCTTGGTCTTGCTCGGCTTCATCGAGGCCAAGTCGGACACCTCGCTCTTCATTTACAGGCGGGAGGGTGACACCGTGTACCTCCTCTCGTACGTCGACGACATTGTCCTCATGCTGTCCAGTTCGGCTCTCCTTCAGTGCACAATCTCTGTCCTGCAGGGGGTGTTCGCGATAAAGGACCTGGGCCAGCTTCACCACTTCCTGAGCATTACGGTCGAGCACCACCCGGCTGGCCTGTTCCTTCATCAACCACAGTACTGTCTGGACATCCTCGATCGAGCGGGCATGGCTGAGTGTAAGACATGCTCCAGGCCAGTTGATACCCAGACTAAGATCTCTTCTGTCGACGGGACACCCGTCAGTGACCCGACCGCCTACAGGAGTCTTGCAGGTGCACTTCAGTACCTCACCTTCACCAGGCCGACATCTCCTATTCGGTTCAGCAGGTGTGCCTTCACATGCATGACCCTCAGGAGCTGCACCTCACCGTTGTGAAGCGGATCCTTCGGTACCTGTGCAGCACCCTCGACTATGGCCTCCTCCTTCGACGTGACTCGTCCTCTGAGTTGGTATTATACACTGATGCCAACTGGGCGGGCTTCCTAGACACCCGTCGTTCCACCTCTGGATATGGCGTCTTCCTGGGCGAGAACCTCGTCTCCTGGTCCTCAAAGCGTTAGCCCGTAGTGTCGCACTCGAGTGCTGAGGCGAAGTACCGCGCTGTGGCTAACGGTGTGGCTGAGGCTTCCTCACTTCAGCAGCTACTTCAAGAGCTCCACTCTCCCGTCGCCTGGAGCATGCTAGTCTACTGCGATAATGTCAGCACTGTCTATCTCTCCACCAACCCCGTCCAGCATTAGCGCACGAAGCATGTGGAGATTGATCTCCATTTTGTTCATGAGCGGGTTGCACGTGGGAAGATCCGAGTTCTCCACGTCCCGACGACATCGCAGTTCCCCAAAATCTTCATGAAGGGGCTCCCGTCGTCACTGTTCTTGGAGTTTCGGTCCAGTCTCAACATATGTTATAGCTAGATGTTGAGACTGCGGGACAGAGGGGGGTGTTAGACTGAGTTTAGTCATTAATGTTAGCCTTTGAATTTGTACAGTGTGAAAGGGTTTAGCTTTGGTTTCACACTACACTAGCTAGCATATATAAGGTGTGCCCATTTCCATTGTCTGACGATAATATAATCAAGACATTATTCTCTAATACAGACCTTTTACTCTGTTGTGCCACCGTCGCCGATGCAGAACGGTTGCCGCCTTTGCCTCTATCGCCATCCGGCCACCGAGGCCAGGCCGCCACTATGGAAAGGAGGGTGTGGAATAAAGAAATTAGGGTTAGGGTAAAAGGGAATATGTTTTCATATACCACCATATGGAGAGAGAACCGTCAGATCTCATCGGACGGTTTAGATAGATTATAGGAGTCAAGCCCAACACCTCAATTCCAGCAGCCCGACGCCGCCAACTCCAGCCAGGCCATTCCCCTGTGTGCCGCCTTCGTCGCCCCTGTACGCCATGTGCGACACTGCCGTCCCTGTGCGCGGGCTCGACTAGTCGTCCTAGTCCACCTAGTCGCAGCGACTATGTAGGTGATCCTACCATTCGATTAATCGTGGTGCAGCCAGCAAGCCATGGAGTCCAGGCTGGATTTGGACTCTACTGAGAAGGGCGATGCACCAGGGGTTGGACACAGGATCTCAAAGGGTGGATGTGAACCTACAGAGTCCTAGTTCACCTAGTCGTGGCGACTCTATAGGTGATCCTACCACTGGATTAAGCCTGGTGCAGCCAGCAAGCCATAGAGTCCTGACTGGATTTGGACTCCTTTGGGATGTGCGGTGCACAAGGGGGTTGGATACGGGATCTCACAGGGTGCACGTGGTCACCAACAGAGTCATATTTGGACTCTGCCAAGGAAGCGTCTAACCACCGAGGCCAGGCCACCACTATGGAGAGGACGGTGTGGAAAAATTAGGGTTAGGGTAAAAGGGAATATGTTTTTATATACTTCCAAAATTTTGTTTGGATTCAGACTTCATGCCTTGTCATAAGCATGTTCCGTCGGTCACTCTTGGGTTGATTTAGGACCTATCAACTTAGTTCTAGGGGCTATGACATAAACTAAAAAATGAACTAATAATGAAGTGTCTGCTTTGTTGGTATAATCTGAATCATGGCTAACGACCGCTCTTGGATGTACTCAGGTTGGAAAAAGAATGGGCAGCACTCAGATGAATGGTTCACTAAGAAAAATGCTTTTATACAACAAGCTTTTTCGTTGTCCAACAACAGTAAGGTGCGGTGCCCATGTATGAAATGCTAGAATGCAAAGTTTTTCAACAAAGTGACTTTATTTACGAGGTTTATTTAACGACAGCTTAGAACCGTCGTAAATAAGGTGTTACTGCTGTAAAAAGCTTATTTACATCTGTTATACACTTATTTACTGTAGGATCGAAGAGCACGTGAAAAGCTACCAGAGGGGGGTGAATGGTAGATTTAAAAATCTTACGCAGTGGAAACAATTAAATCCCAACCCCTTCGGCAGAAAAAATGATCTGTTAAAGAAATCGTGTGTGAGACTAATCTAAACGTGTTTCACCGAGACAAAAGTGATATATATCAGAGAGAATCGTGTCATGAAGAAAAAACAAGAAGAATCACTCAAATCCGTCGAGAGAAACTCAAGTTATGATCGAAAGATCGAACAAAGGTCAATCTGTCCTACCCGACAAAAACAGTTCTGGAACGCTGCAAAGAAACTCGTGTAGATCAGAAACCACAAATACAATGACGGTGAAATTTTGACAGATGACAGATAATCAAGTTTTGAAGACAACCCAAAAAGAATCACATCAAATGAATCTGTAAAACTCGAGTTATGATAAAACCACCGATGAAAGGTAGTGCTGTCCAGAAACTCGACGAGTAAAACTTGTCTGGAACAAGTCGGATGAACAAGGCACAAAAGTTCCTTCAAACTACAAATTTTATTCAATAGAACACAAGAGGAACAGCCCCAAAGTCGTGCACCACAAGCTCTGGCCTCCCTTGCTTATATAACCAGCCCTTAGGCCACCCCAATCTCAACTAGGACTCCAATCCTACTCCGATCACGAATTGAAACTTTCCATAACTGCTTAGGACTCTTCTATACACAGATAGAAGATATCTTAAGACTTCCAAACACCTTAGGAATGTATCTCACATTCCTAAAACAACCCAAATTGGTGAACCATACGAAATCCTATCATAACCAACTCAAATCTTTCCATATTTGAGTCAAACCCGACTCAACCGCAGCCTGAGTCCATAACCTAGTCGGTTGGACCTTTCCGACCAATTCGTTACGTCCACATCTCTTCATCACGCCTCGGAACCATGTAGCCACTTCCATGCACTCCTTGCACACGTGCAAACATCATCCAATGACGTCCATGATACCTTCATATGCATTGTTCTTGATTCAAACATGTTGTGCAACCTCCCGATCAACTCAACCACAATTCCTCCCGAACATGGTTGTTAAACCTCATCTTCTCCCTAAGACTAGTTCAATGGATCCCATCACCAGCATGTCTTTAACTCAAGCAACACCTGCACATGAATAAACAACCAATCCGTACGATCCCAAGTCCGCGACTTGACTCAAGTCAGTTCCAAACACAACACCTTACGTGAGCACCTCACATAAGCATGTTGCAAAGCATATCAAAACGATATCAGCCATATCAACCAAAAAGCACCAAAAACATAGCAAATGAATACTAAGCAATCTTTCTAAGAATATAAAGCAAGTTCGAAACATTGCAAGATAAAAGCAAGAACATTGCTATCAAGCTCCGAACCTATCCAAAGCTAACCGGAGCTTGAGACGGAGCTTACCAATGCTAGTACAACCCAGCGCCGGAGCTTACCAAAGCTAGTACAACCTAGCGCCGGAGCTTACCAAAGTCAGTACAACCAAGCGCCGGAGCCTAGCGCCGGAGCTAACCAAAACTAGTCGGAACTAGTCATCCCAAAAGTTAGATCTAGAAAAACATGTCGGAGCTAACCAACATAAGTCGGACCTAGCAAAACATATCGGAGCTTTACAAAGACATGCTGGAGCTATCAAAGACATGCCGGAGCTAAAGACAAAGAAAGTTGGACCTATTGTCGGACCTTGCAGAAGCTCGAAGCTCGAGTGGGACCTTGCTAAAAAGATGTTATGGTAGCATTCAAAACTTTTATTGTCGAAGCCAATGTATTCAGCACACATAGGTCTCACAATCTCCCCCTTGATGAATGCATTTGCAACACCACTTAAGATCCAAACATAATTTCTTTCAAAAATTTTAACTCTTCTTGCATGACAATAATCCAAGATTCATTAGTGAGTGCGTGTGATATATCGTTGGGTTCAAAAGAAGCAACAAAAGCAGAATGAGCATGAGTTTGGATCGCAAAACCTGGACCGTGTAACTTGTTCGTGCAAGCTTCCAATAATCTGTTGTGGAGGATGAATTTTGAGAACCCGGAGGGGAGTGGACACTTCACAAGCTTCTTCTTCATGTTCATCACAAATCGATGAGCTTGTGACTTGAGGAGGATCTGGACCAACAATGGTGGTCATCGGTGCTGGCTGTGAATCAAAATCAGGAGCTCGAACAATGTCATTAGCTGCTGAATTTTCGTGCAGCAGCTCCACCTCTTCCTCATCTTCAACGAATATGCTCTCCCCCTGTGGATATGGATCTGGGCCTGCAATGTTTGAGCTAGTACCTGGTCTAGATTCATCAAAAGACACTTCACAAGTCTCCACAATTTTGTTAGTGTCAAGTAAAAGCACATGGTAGCCTCTAGTATGAGATGGATAACCAAGAAACATGCCATCAATGGATCTAGGTTCAAATTTATCAAGATTACCATGTTTCTTAACAAAGCATTTGCAACCAAAGACCCAAAAGTGCGTAACACTAGGTCTATGTCCAAACCGGAGCTCATATAGTGTTTTACCTAGCTTAGCGTGCAAGAAAACACGATTTGAGACATAACAAGCGGTTGTAATCGCATCAGCCCAAAATTTCCTAGGAGTTTGATATTCATCAAGCATAGCCCTAGCCATCTCAACTAAGGTTATGTTCTTTCTTTGTACAACACCATTTTGTTTAGGTACATATGGTGAAGAAATTGATGATCTATTCCATTTTCAGCACAAAAGTAATCAAAAGATTGATTTTTAAATTCGGTTCTGTTATCACTTCTAATTGCTTTTAAAGATCGTGGGTGATCAATTGATAATATAAGAAATAAAGTTCTAAAGTGACTAAAAGCTTCATTCTTAGACGCCATAAAGTGACCCAAGAGTATCTAGAATAATCATCAACAATCACAAGAACATACCATTTACCTCCGAAGGATTGAACACGTGAAGGTCCTACGGTGTCAAGGTGCAAAAGTTGACCCGGTTCAGTTGTCATGATCATTGTGAGAGGAGTATGTGAACCTGCAACCATCTTAGCATGTCTACAAGAAGAGCACACAATTTCTTTGTCCCCTTTAAGCTTAGGCAGCCCACGTATGCGATCAAGAGCACTAACACACGTTAGGTGTTCAAAGCCTACGTGACCCAGTCTACGATGCCAAAAATATAAGTCCTTTGAATCATTAGCAACTAGACACCTATGCTTAGAGGAAGACATATCAAAATCAGCTTTAGAAACTCTTCCAAACCGAGACATGTTAAAAATAAGCTCACTGTTTGAACCTACAACTTTGCAGCAGTTTTTATTGAAAATAATTTCCAGATTTTCATCTAGTAATTGTGAAACAGAAAGCAAGTTGTATTTCAAATTTTTGACAAGTGCCACATCCTTCGAAGTGTAGTGATCATTTACTCTAACCGAACCCTTAGCAATAAAATGAGTTAAAGAATTATCGGCAAAAGTAACATTCTCTACACGTGACACAAAAGAGAGGGAGGAGAACCATTCTTTGTTACCGGTCATGTGGTGTGAGCAATCTAAATCCACAATCCAAATGTTCTCCTTCCTCAAGCATGTAACCTATATAGAAGCACAATACATCGATGACTCAATATTGGGGTTAGTCAAAAGGCATTTAGGTATCCAGTACAAAGTCACACGACGTGTAGCAGGAAAAACACGCGAAAGCTGAGATAAAACAGCAGGTTTATGAGTCAAAGTTTGAGGTTTTTTGTTCTGAACTACTGACCTATAAGGTGTTACTTGTGTAGCACAAAAATCAGTAGCTCTGGAGGCAAAAACAGATGGTTCGGAGGTAAACTTTGAATGTTTTTGACTCATAACAGTATGTTGCATGTTCCTAACATTTGGTTTAATATGTGCAGCAAATTTTGCATGAAAGTTATGAGATCTAGCAATCATTCTTTCCCTTTTCTGTTGTTTAGCTAGTCTATAACAAAAATCTATGACATGACCATCTCTACCACAGTAGGTACAATGAAATTTAACTTTGTGTTCATGTCTAGATGAGCAAGCAATATTTTTATTTGAAACCGAATGAGACAACACCCCTGCAGAATTAAAAACCACTTCTTTTTGTTTAGGAACTGTTTGAATCAAACAACTTCCTAATGACTTTACAATTTTAGGAGGATGTGCCTTAGCATGAGCATGAGAATCAAAACCTAAACCAGTTTTATCTTTGCAAGACTTGGAAGAATTCAGCAGCATGTTTAGGTTCTTATTCTCATTACAAAACCGATCTAATGTCCTATGCATGTTATCAAGTTTGTCGGACAGATCAAGGCAATTTTCACATGAAGTTTTTCCTTTTAATTCGCAATTGGAACAATATTTAACTTCATGAGAACGTAAAGCATTATTCAATATTGAAATTTCATTCATAGCATCTTTTAGTTTCTTTTCAAGATCATCACAACTAGAACAATGCAAATCAATTATAGAACAAGAAGCATCTTTTAAGTTTCCAATGTCAAGTGCAGCAAGCTTTTTGTTCTTTTCAATTTCAAGTTCAAGTCTATCTAGAGTGGAGGAGTGTGCAGTTCTTAGTGTGGCAACTGTGCATAAATTAAATC
Source organism: Tuctoria greenei (assembly GCA_036927565.1). Lineage (NCBI taxonomy): Eukaryota > Viridiplantae > Streptophyta > Magnoliopsida > Poales > Poaceae > Tuctoria > Tuctoria greenei. The sequence continues at coordinate 78,243,856 of JAYESD010000005.1, read as the reverse complement.
ACATGAGGGACAAGAATCATCACTAGGAATCAAGGTTTTCAAACGGTTGATTTAGATTCTAGTGATTCAATTTTAGCAGCATTATCCCTAAGCCTTTTGTCCTTTTTCTTAACAATAATAGTTGCATGAAAAATTACATCACACATTTCATTACATGTAGAACATACCTCATCGTCGTCATTGTTGTGTTCTGCATCCTCCTGACTTGATCTTGATCTTGTTTTGCCCGTCATGAAGCGTAAGTTGGCCAGATCGTCACTTTCGAAGTCTACATCGCTTGAACCGAGCTCTTGAAGTGCAGTGATGAAGCTGTTAATCATCTTGCATCCTATGGTACCCTTCTTTTTCTTGTTGGGGTTTCCAGTGGTGGTCTTGACCTTGTTCTGTTTTTCCTCACGGGTAGTAGGACCTGAAAGGTTAGGGCATTCTGTACGAAAGTGTCTTGTCTTACCACATTCAAAACAACGTTGAGGTCCAGAGCTTCCTCTCCTTCTAGTTCTCACATTTTACAATGCTTTTGAGAACCTAGTAGAAAGAAGTGCTAGCTCCTCCTCTAGAAATTCCTCGATCTGCTCCAGGGTTAGTGAGGACAACAAAGCAAGAGTATTGCAAGATGATGATTGGCCGGAGCTAGGCATATCACGTTGTGAGACAAATGCAATAGACTTATTTGGGTTCTTACGTGATAAGATGTCAATTTCATGAGTTTTGAGTTTAGAGTAAACCACTTATAAAGTAAGTGTACTCATGACAGTAGATTCACAAATAGATGTAACTTTCATCTCCCAGATTGACATGTCTAATGCACTAAGAAGTTGCCTAGCATTTTCAGCATCAGAAAAATTAACATTGACACTATGCAAGTTACTGAGAATTTTGTTAAAGTGAGCAAAGAGATCATCGATGGACTCACCGAGTTGCATCTGAAAGTGCATGTATTCTTTCTTGAACATGTCTTGCCTTACCTCCTTGATCGTGTTGGATCCTTCGTGATAGTCACAAAGTGCTCTCCATACATCGTATGCCAATCGGGGATGTGCAACGTGGTCGATGTCGCTCCGAGTGAGTCCTTGGATGATCAAGTTTCGGGCTTTTTTGTTTTTGTCGATGTCCCGTAGGTTTGTAGCCATAACTTGATCATTTGGTACCACTTCGTAAGGCTTGTACACCTTCTCCCATATTACAAAGCCTTGCGCCTGGATGAAAGCCTCCATGCGTGCCTTCCAAACCTGAAAATCAATACCAGCAAACACAAAAGGTTTGGTGGAGTATTTCTCCATGATGATTAGTCAAAAACACGTGCAAATCACAATAATTAGAGCACCATAGCTCTGATACCAATTATAGGATCGAAGAGCACGTGAAAAGCTACCAGAGGGGGGTGAATGGTAGATTTAAAAATCTTACGCAGCGGAAACAATTAAATCCCAACCCCTTCAGCAGTAAAATGATTTGTTAAAGAAATCATGTGTGAGACTAATCTAAACGTGTTTCACCGGGACAAAAGTGATATATATCAGAGAGAATCATGTCACGAAGAAAACACAAGAATAATCACTCAAATCCGTCGAGAGAAACTCAAGTTATGATCGAAAGATCGAACAAAGGTCAATCTGTCCTACCCGAGAAAAACAGTTCTGGAACACTGCAAAGAAACTCGTGTAGATCATAAACCACAAATCCAATGACGGTGAAATTTTGACAGATGATAGATAATCAAGTTGTGAAGACAACCCAAAAAGAATCACGTCAAATGGATCTGTAAAAATCGAGTTATGATAAAACCAACGACGAAAGATAGTACTGTCTAGAAACTCGACGAGTAAAACTTGTCTGGAACAAGTCGGACGAACAAGGCACAAAAGTTCCTTCAAACTACGAATTTTATTCAATAGAACACAAGAGGAACAGCCCGAAAGTCGTGCACCACGAGCTCTGGCCTCCCTTGCTTATATAACCAGCCCTTAGGCCAGCCCAATCTCAACTAGGACTCCAATCCTACTCCGATCACGAATCGAAACTTTCCATAACTGCTTAGGACTCTTCTATACGCAGATAAAAGCAATCCTAAGACTTCCAAACACCTTAGGAACGTATCCCACTTATTCCTAAAACAACTCAAATTCGTGACCCATACAAAATCCTATCATAACTAACTCAAATCTTTCCTTATTTGAGTCAAACCCGACTCAGCCGCAGCCTAAGTCCATAACCTAGTCGGTTGGACCTTTCCGACCAATTCTTTACGTCCACATCTCTTCATCACGCCTCAGAACCATGTAGCCACATCCATGAACTCCTTGCACACATGCAAACATCTTCCAATGACGTCCACAATACCTTCATATGCATTGTTCTTGATTCAAACATGCTGCGCAACCTCCCGATCAACTCAACCACAATTCCTCCCGAACTTGGTTGTTGAACCTCATCTTCTCCCTAAGACTAGTTAAATGGATCCCGTAACCAGCCATGTCTTGAACTCAAGCAACTCCTGCACATGAATAAAAAACCAATCCGTATGATCCCAAGTCCGCGACTTGACTCAAGTCAGTTCTGAACACAACACCTTACGTGAGCACCTCACATAAGCATGTTGCAAAGCATATCAAACGATATAAGCCATATCAACCAAAACGCACCAAAAACTTAGCAAATGAATACTAAGCAATCTTACTAAGAATATAAAGCAAGTTTAAAACATTGCAAGATAAAAGCAGGAACATTGCAATCAAGCTCCGAACCTAGCCAAAGCTAACCGGAGCTTGAGCTGGAGCTTACCAAAGCTAGTACAACCTAGCGCCGGAGCTTACCAAAGCTAGTATAACCTAGCACCAGAGCTTACCAAAGTTAGTACAACCTAGTGCCGGAGCCTAGCGCCGGAGCTAACCAAAACTAGTCGGAACTAGTCATCCCAAAAGTTGGAGCTAGAAAAACATGTCGGAGCTAACCAACATAAGTCAGACCTAGCAAAACATATCGGAGCTTAACAAAGACATGTCGGAGCTATCAAAGACATGCCGGAGCTAAAGACAAAGAAAGTCGGACCTATTGTCAGACCTTGCAGAAGCTCGGAGCTAGAGTCGGACCTTGCTAAAAAGATGTTATGGCAGCATTCAAAATTTTTATTGTCGAAGGCAATGTATTCAGCACACATAGGTCTCACATTTACAATGGTTTTTCACCCTCGTTAATTGCTTGATTTTCTGTAGTGTGAGATGATAACATCCCACTTGTCCTCAAAATAAACACCACTAAAATAGGTTTGCCCCGTTCCACCTCACTTTGTTCCACGAACCAAACACACCCAAAATTACCAGCATGATCCTAAATAGTTCTTCGAGACTGGGAGAGCCGAATTCGTGATTACTATGCCTTTTTGGAATGGTTGTTTCAGGCTGAGACGAAATCGAACAAGCCTAAGTATTGCTCCAACCATTTATTTGTTACACCTAAGATACAAATAGCTCTGTAGTGTAATAGTGTAAATATACATGTTTGGATGCCAGTAGGACTTTACCACAACTCACCATGCCACAAATGCAGCAAGCAGAGACTTTGTTTTGTTTTCGCCAAGCATAGACGATAGTTTACGCCACGACTCACCAGTTCAAATTCTAAGCCTCAACTCACCACATTTGTTGCGGCTGTTTCATTCACCGCAACTATGACGAGCTTAGTAGCCATTCAAACAAGCATAAAATCTCTTCTGTCACACGATCTTCACTCACATGACACCGCAATACTAAAATCCCATTTGGATTGGAGAAATGTTTCAGTAGCGAAACACCATGAAACGATTCACGTTTTTAGCCTACGAAGCTGAAACACTTGAAAGGATGTTCCACACCTTGGAACACTTTCAAAAATTGTATTCCCCTCAAATTTTGATAATCTTTACAAGATTGCCACCACCTATTACGACATAGCCACCCAACTTAAGATTGTAGACTCGCGACTCGACGACCGAATCTCACGTGTGACCATTGTAACCCAACACTCAAATTATTTTGGCATGTATTTCAAAACCACGTATGAGGTGAGATCACTAATGATTTAGATATTTTTATATGTGAATTACAACATGTATTATAATACTTTATAGCATTGTTCTAGCGTGACAAGAACAACATAGCCATACAAGGGTAAATGTGTCATTATAATCACTCTCCTCTATATCAAAACTGAAACAAGAACTAGCTAAATGATTTCTATAGTGATTCAGTTTCAAATTGAGGAATCTAATTCTCAAAAAATCTAGAATGGTACCATTCCCAAAGTTACCGACCAGCACCCAACAGTGACTTTCAAAAAAAAACTAGGAACTTACTTCGTCCTAGAGAGATCAACGTCTTAGCATTTTTTTTTGACATAATAGGCGAGATGGTAAATGATGCATGTGCCCTCATAAAGCTAGTAAGTTTAATGATCCTCATTAAGTTGCAGTTCCTTTTAAAAAAAAACAGCGCTCTTTTCCTTGAGTTTCTAAGGGACACAGTGAAGGAAGGAGGCATGCATTGGTAGAAGGTTGTATTCTCATCTTAATTACCACATTGATGAGCCCAATGCGATAAATTTGTGTGAGACACCCAAAAGTCCAGAAAGACATCTGCGACAGAAGAAGTATGACTCAACTGCATGTTTCGTAGTCTATTACCCATTTAATCCTTCCAAAGGTGTGAACTTGCTAGATGCATCATTCAGAAGGTCAACAGCATGTTTGTTTGTACCGGCATCCATAACTGCAGATCTGCCGCCATAGAGCTTTCGGCAGCCCCAATCTAACAGTGTTGGATCTAAGGCAAATAAGGACATCTGCAGTGGAACGCTGTAAAATGTATAGAAAAGCATACTGAAAATTTTTATAGAATGCACATACTGGAATTATAAAGTATATAAAGTATGATTTAAAAGATACAGTATCTCCGCCTATTTGTAACGAATAGCCGGTCCCAAGCCCGGATAAAGGAGGAGGAGTTATGATAGGCTTGGTGAGCCAACAACTATACTTAGCCATTCTCATGGAAATGAAACCCATTAGATATTCGTTGGGGTGTAACCCTCTTAGTGACGCACCATACCGGAACACAGGTATGGTGTTAAGTGGGTAAGGGTTGGGTCGCCACCGCCTTAGTGGCGCACCATATCAGAAATCGGATGTGGTGTTAAATGGGCAAGGGTCGTATCACCACCACTTTAGTGGCGCACTACATCATCGCTCGGATGTAGTGCTAAGTGAGCAAGGGTCTTTGCATCTTCCTCGATAGATGCGAAGGGTAAGGAAGCTAGCCGAGGAAACTAGATTTCAGGTAGGTAGTTGGAATGTAGGATCCTTGACGGGAAAGCTATGATAGTTAGTGGACGTGTGAATATCCTTTGTGTACAAGAGACTAGATGGGCAGGTCAAAAGGCGAGAGAGGTTGAGAATACCGATTTCAAACTTTGGTATTCTGGGTCGATTGGGACTAGGAATGGTGTAGGCATCCTAATAGATAAGAACCTCAAGGATGGAGTAGTGGATGTCCGTAGACGAGGGGATAGGATCATCCTAGTCAAGGTAGTTGTGGGGGACCTTATCTTTAATGTCATTAGTGCTTATGCCCCACAAGTTGGGCTTGACATGAGCACTAAGAGACAATTTTGGGAGGACTTGGAGGATATGGTTAGTAGTATACCGATAGCCGAGAAGCTCTTAATAGGAGGAGATCTTAATGGCCATGTAGGTACAACTAATGTAGGTTTTGAGGGGGTACACGGAGGTTTTAGATGTGGCAATAGAAACCAGGAGGGTAAGGATATCCTAGACTTTGTGGTAGCCTATGACCTATTGGTAGCTAATACCCTCTTTAAGAAGAGCTATCTCACTTAGTGACCTTTACTAGTGTCCAACATTCTAGTCAAATCGACCATGTCCTCACCAGGAGAAGGAAAAGGGGGGCATGTTTAGATTGTAAGGTGATCCCTGGGGAATGTGTTGTTCCACAACAAAAACTTATGGTAGTTGACTTCTGTTTCCACATGCGTGTGTCACGAGACAAAGGTGTTAAAACTGCAAGAATAAAGTGGTGGGAGTTGAAGGATGAAGCACAACAATCATTCAAAAGGAGGATGATAGCGGAAGTACCATGGGGCGAAGAGGAAGATGCGGATAGTATGTGCGTGAAGATGGCGAATTACATTAGGAAGGTAGCCAGGGAGGTGCTTGGGTGGACAAAAGGTAAGAACTTGTAGATAAAGACACTTGGGGTGGAATGAGGATGTACAAAAAGACATTAAGGAGAAGAAGCAGTCTTATAAGAGTTGGCATCATGAGAGAAGAGCAAGTAACATGGCGAAGTATAAAGAGGCTAAGAAAAATGCAAGGCGTGTTGTGAGTAAAGCAAGGGGGCAGGCCTATGATGCACTATATGAGAGACTAGAGACAAAGGAAGGCGAAAAGGATATTTACAAGATGTTGATGAATGTAGGCCTAGAGGGGGGTGAATAGGCCTTTTGAATTTTTGTCGGATCCTGCAACACTCAACAACAAGTTCAATACCAGAGAAATTGGACTAGTCCGGTAAAGTGCGGACTAGTCCGGTGTTCATGGACTAAGTTGATCAATATTAATCGATTAGGTTGATTCTTCAATGTGTGCAGCGGAAATATAGAATCAAACAACAGTTTAACAGTTGTATATTGGATTGTATCACAATTAAGACTTGTGTTCTACAATTTATTGTAAATTGAACAATGTGTATCAAACCCTAGAGTAAGTTGATCAATTTGAGTGATGAACACAAAAAGGACAAGACACACGATTTATCCCGTGGTTCGGCTACCACAAAGGCAACCTACATCCACGTTGAGGAGCCCACAAAAGGACCGGGTCTTCTCCAACCCTACCCTCGTCAGATCGCCACGAAGGCCAATCCTCTTCCACTAATCACAAAGGGGTGAATAACCAAATTCAAGGGGCGTTCTCACACGTTGAGAGCTCCCTTAGATTACAAATCACAATGCCACCAAAAACACACTCAGAAATTACAATTGAAATGCAAGAGTTTGTTAGAGATTCAAACCAAGAGCTCAATGATGTGTGACAAGTGTCTCTCCAATGATCTAGAAGTGATCCTCAAAGGATTGATCGATTTTGCACTTAATTTCGTGGAGAGGGGTGGTTTCTGAGTCTCTTGGGAGGTGTGACGGCGCTAGGGTTCAGGAGATTGTAAAAGTGGGACGTGCACCTCTATTTATATGGGGTTTCTAAAAGTGACCGTTAGGGTTCAGAAGGATCGGACTAGTCCGTGGTGGTCACCGGACTAGTCCGGTGTGCTGTGTATAGCAAACCCTAAGTGTCCCGAAATATCGGACTAGTCCGGTCGAAAACGGACTTGTCCGATTTCACTACTGGAAATATTCAGACTAGTACGATAGCCATCGGACTTGTCCGGACATATGAAACCCTAAGTGTGTTGGATGACAAGTCCGCACTTGGAGGACTTGTCCGATTTAGATCATTGGGTATTTGGACTAGTCCGTGTAAACATCGGACTTGTCCGAAGTGGATCAGAATGAATATCGGACTAGTCCGGTTAACAACGGACTTGTCCGATTTTGTGTGACTTGTGAAGTGTGTTGAGGACTAGTCCACCCTGGGGAGGACTAGTCTGACTCAAGTCAGAAAGATATCCAACAGATATCGAACTTGTCTGATCTGGTGCAGAAAGGATATCGGACTAGTCCGGTTGATATCGGACTAGTCCGGTCCTGTGTAACTTTGTGCAATATGTGTGTGTGCTTAAATGTGATTGAGCTCTTGGGTGTGTTTCCTTAACACACTCCATACACAATAATCTACTATTTCTTTTCCTTGAGCTCAAGTTCACTTTGCTCCTCATTATCCCTTCTTTTTGGTATTTTGCTCATTTTTCATTATTGGCCTGCATTCATCTCAGCAAAAAGGTTAGGATCCCAATTGCTTATCATAAATCATCCAAAACCCACAAGGGAGTTCTAGATGCACTTTCAATCTCCCCCTTTTTGGTGATTGATGACAACCAATTGAGATTTCACAAAATATGACAAAAAGAGATGAGATTTTCATAAAGTATGCACATATGACTCAAAAATACATCAAGCAGTAAGAGAAATATCCATATGCGCATTCTTTATGGTGGGATGCATAACTAAGTGCATTGAAACATTGAGAATGACATAATTTACATTGATGAATCAATACAAATTACATATGTCATTTCAGGAGCAAAATTGCAGATTTCAACACATATTTGCAAATTAATTAAGCATTTCAACACAGAACCATAGTTAACATGAAAACAGCGTTAAAGCATTACAATCACAAAGAAAAATAAAGAGAACTCTCTCCTCGTACCCTACCACAGCTAAAGCTAAGACTCCCCCTCAATCTCTCCCCCTTTGGCATCAAGACACCAAAAAGAGAGAGAGGAGGGTTCTAAGATCTTCACTCTTCACTGTCGGTCCTCTTGTCATCGTCTTCATCTTCTTCGCTTTCCGCTTGATGAGGAGGAGAGGGAGGAGGAGCGGAGTCGCTCGAGCCTCCAATGCCAAAGTAGGCAAGCTCGGAGGGGTTCAGAGGCCCGAGGTCGGTGAAGTCCGGGTCGGACTCCTCAGAAATCACTGGAGATCCAATGGGGTCGATCTCCAGCTTCTGGCAGATTTGCTTCATATTGGCCTTTATATACTTCATGTCCTCCTTTCTTCTCTTGTTGAGCTTGTGGACCTTCACTTCGGTCTTTTTGCAGGAGGAGAATATGGTGGTCAGGTACTTGAGGATCCCACTAGCTGATCCTCTCTGAGGGGCTTCTCTAGAGGTAGGGACAGCCCTAGCACCGCTTCTTGATCTTGCCGGTGCCTCGGGACTGGAGGCCGGCGAGGGAGCAGCCTGGACACTCACTGGTTGAGGCTTCTGAGGCCTCAAAGGAGTGTGCTCCACATCCTTCACGAACTCAATACCTGTGACTTTCTCAATCATATACATGAGGTAGGGAGCATAGCCACATGACCTGTTAAGCGTGCAGGATATGTTTACCATATCATTCCAAATGTATTCCGCCACATCAAATGGGCGGTCCTTGCTTATGGCTCTCATCAGAGTCCGTAGGTATCCTTGCACACTCCCTGCATCCCCATCCTTAGGAGCAATAATCTTCCTCAGCACTCTGTTGAGGACCACAAAGAATGGTTTCATGTTCTTTGTAGAGGGAGGGACATACTTTGAGTTCGGCTCATATAGGAATTTCATCCTATCCTTCTCCATGACACCTATGTTGTGGATGATCAGCCTGTCATGTCCAGAGGTGTCCAGATGGAGCAGATTAGCAAAGTCCTCTTGAGTGATACTATACTTAGATCCGTGTGTCATCCAAGTAACACTCTCTTCATCCTTACTTGAGAAGTGGCAAGTTGCAAAGAACTGTGCAATCACTTCATCATTCCAGTTATGCCTGAAGGCAAAGAGATCCTTCAGGCCATGCCTCTCAACTGCTGCAATGACTTCATCAAAAGTTGAGCACCTCTTCTTCTCAAGGTGTGCCCAGTCAATCCACTGACTGCGCACCACGGGGGTCTTCATCGGTAGATACACCGATTTGTAGAAGTCTGCATGGAAGTTGCACCAAAACCTTCCATCGACAGCTTGCTTTGGCCTGCCATACCAGTCAATGCTTCTGAACTTGGCTGCAGAATCACTGCCCTTGCCGTTGAACTTCTCCTCAGTAGGGTCCCGGACCCCTTCCCTGGGAGCATGGATCTTCAAGGGCCCGATTGGCCCCGTTGCTATCCCCTTGCCCTTGCCCTTGGCTTGGCGGGCACTTGTCGAGCTAGGGCCACCACCAGCCTTAGAGGCTGGCACCTTGGAGGCCGGCTTCTTCGCTAGCACTTTCCTCCGAACCTGAGGAGGGGAAGGAGAAGGCTCGGAGGGTCTTTCTTGGCGCTTCTTGCCAAGACCCGTCGAGGACCGAGGTGCCACTTCGTGGTCCAACTCAGCCTCAAAGTCAGAGATTTCGTTGTTTGAGCTCGACGTGATCTGAGAATGGTTTTGCAAGAATGATGGTAAGTGATACAAGGCATAGGTATGAAAAGATAGCAATGAATTGTATTGAGGAATTGAAAAATTAGTTTTTCAGTTCAAAAACATCGGACTTGTCCGGTGCACAGGCACGGACTAGTCCGGAGGACCGGACTTGTCCGTGCATGGACCGGACTAGTCTGGTGTTCATCCTCAAAAACCTAACAGATTGGTCAAGGAATGATTCCTAATGCAAATCTAGTCTAGCATGCACGTAGTACATCAAATAAGCATGTATCTAGTGAAGGATGCTAGGCTACACGATCAACAATGGAGAAAAACAAGATTTCTAGGGTTTTGAAGAAAGTTACCAAAGAAATCGATTGAAGGTTTGGGGGTTGGAGGCCGGACAAGTTCGCTAGCTTCAATCCCTAAGAGGTCAAGCTTGATCTCCGCCCAAATGTGGACTTTTTCGACGAGGGAGCAGAGAAACGCCTTGGTAGCTCGAGCGCAAGAGAGAGGAAGGCGTGAGCAAATGTGGGGATGAGAAGATTAGGGTTTGGTGGCGGCTAGGGTTATGGACACGAAAAATCAGACAAGTCCGGACATGACCGGACTAGTCCGAAGTATTCCAGAGAGCTATATCAGACTAGTCCGTGGTCTATCGGACTAGTCCGGTCTAACCGGCACTCTACGGACTAGTCTGCAAGAGCGGACTAGTCCGGGTAACCACGGACTAGACCGTGATCACCAGGAGAAATTGCATAGCCCATTCATATATATTTGAAGGTTCATTAATAGAGAATAGGTGGGACAAAACAAATTAATTAATCTTGATGAATTTGACAAGTAAGCATATAACAATCACACAATGATCATAATACATCAAGATCTAATAATTGACATAGTTTTTCGAGAAAAAATGAAGAGGGATGATTTTCACAATTCAGTCAAAATTTTGAAGAGGTCATACAGGTATGCAACTTTTCAAGCCACACTCCGAGAATCCAGGATATTTAGTTCATTTTGGAGTTCGCAAAAATGCTTTTCATCAAGTGGCTTGGTGAATATGTCGGCCAATTGTTTTTGGGTGTTGACATGTGAGATGGTAATGTCTCCTTTCATGGAATGGTCTCTCAAGAAATGATGTCTTATGTCTATGTGTTTAGTTCTAGAGTGCTCAACTGGATTGTGGGCTATTTTAATGGCACTCTCATTGTCACAAAGGAGAGGAATACGGTTCATGTTGTAACCGTAATCTCTTAGAGTTTGTCGCATCCAAAGGAGTTGTGCACAACAACTCCCGGCTGCAACATACTCTGCTTCGGCTGTGGATAAAGCAATGGAATTTTGTTTCTTTGATGACCAAGAAACTAAGGATCTCCCTAGGAATTGGCATGTGCCGGAGGTGCTTTTTCTATCTACTTTGCACCCGGCATAATCTGCATCGGAGTAACCAATGAGATTGAATTTTGAGCCTTTTGGGTACCAAAGACCAAGGTTGGGTGTATGAACTAAATATCTCAAGATTCTTTTTACGGCTGTCAAGTGACATTCCTTAGGGTTGGCTTGAAATCGTGCACACAAACATACACTCAACATAATATCTGGCCTAGATGCACATAAGTAAAGTAGAGATCTAATCATGGAGCGATATACCTTTTGATCGACGCTAGGTCCATCTTCATTGAGATCCAAGTGGCCATTCGTTGCCATGGGGGTCTTTATGGGCTTTGCCTTGTCCATGCCAAACTTCTTGGGTATGTCCTGCATGTACTTGGTTTGGCTTATGAACATTCCTTCCCTTTGTTGCGGCACTTGGAATCCCAAAAAGTATTTTAATTTTCCCATCATTGACATTTCAAACCTGTCTGTCATGATTTTGCTAAATTCCTCACAAAAAGATTGATTAGTTGATCCAAAAATTATATCGTCAACATAAATTTGACAAATAAAAAGATCATTATCTAAGTTCTTTGTAAATAATGTATAATCTACTTTGCCAATTTGAAAACCATTCTCAGTTATGAAATCTCTAAGACACTCATACTAGGCTCTAGGAGCTTGTTTGAGGCCGTAGAGAGCCTTACGCAATTTATATACGTGGTCGGGGAACTCTTCGTCTTCAAATCCGGGTGGTTGCTCCACGTACACCTCTTCCTTGATCGGTCCATTGAGGAAGGCGCTTTTCACGTCCATTTGACACAGCTTGAAATCATGGTGAGTAGCATATGCAAGTAATATTCTAATAGATTCAAGCCTAGCTACTGGAGCAAAAGTCTCATCGAAATCCAAACCTTCGACTTGTGAGTACCCTTTGGCCACAAGTCGTGCCTTGTTTCTTGTTACCACTCCGTGTTCGTCTTGTTTGTTGCGGAAGACCCACTTGGTGCCCACTATGTCAGCATTGGGTCTTGCCACAAGTTCCCACACTTCGTTCCTCTTGAAGTTGTTCAATTCTTCTTGCATTGCCACCACCCAGTCTGGATCCTTCAATGCATCCTCAATCCTGCGTGGTTCCAAAAAGGAGACAAACGAGTAATGCTCACAAAAGTTAGCTATGCAAGATCTAGTGGTTACTCCCTTTTGGATGTCACCGATGATGTTGTCGATTGGGTGATCCCTTTGAATGCATTGGTGTACTCTTGGGTGGGGCACTTGGGGAGTTGTGTCTTCATGATCGTTTTCTTCTCCCCCTGAGTGGTTGCCCTCATTGACTTGTGGATCATCTTCATACTCTCGTGCTTGTGTTGAAGCTCCCCCTTGATTGTTGGTCTCCTCTTGTGGTTCATTTTCCTCATTTATGTGTGAAGGTGACTCTTGTGGTCGAACTTCACCTAGAGCCATTCTTTTCAATGCTAGACAAGGATCTTCTTCTTTACCTAATTCACATGGATCAACTTGCTCCTTTTGGGAGCCGTTAGTCTCATCGAACACTACGTCACGTGCTACTTCAACAAGTCCGGAGGCCTTGTTGAAAACACGATAGGCGTAGGTGTTCGAATCGTAACCGAGCAAGAAACCTTCATCGGACTTCGAAGCGAACTTTGAAGTCCTGGGCTTCTTGTTCAGGATATGACATGGAGAACCGAAAACTCGAAAGTTTGAAATGTTTGGTTTGTTACCGGTGAGTAGCTCATAGGGAGTTTTGTTGAGTAGTCGATGAAGATAAAGCCGATTTGCGGTGTGGCAAGCGGTGTTAATCGCTTCCACCCAAAATTGATCTGAAGTCTTGTATTCATTGAGCATTGTTCTTGCCATCTCTATGAGTGTTCGGTTCTTCCTTTCGGCAACTCCATTTTGTTGTGGTGAATATGGCGCTGAAAATTCGTGCTTGATGCCCTCTTCATCAAGGTACTCCTCCACTTGTATGTTCTTGAACTCCGTGCCATTGTCGCTTCGAATACTCTTGATTGACAATGAAAACTCGTTTTGAGCTCGCTTGAAGAATTTCTTGAGTGTTCCTTGTGTTTCTGACTTATCATGCAAAAAGAAAACCCAAGTGAAGCGAGAAAAATCATCAATGATAACCAAACCATATTTGTTACCGCCGATGCTTATGTAAGCAACTGGACCAAACAAGTCCATGTGAAGTAGTTCGAGCGGTCTTGTTGTAGTCATGATGTTCTTTGCAGGATGATGTGCTCCAACTTGCTTCCCGGCTTGGCACGCGTTACAAGGCCTGTCTTTCTCAAAAGCAACATCTTTCAAACCTCGGATGTGATCGCCCTTCAGGAGTTTTTGAAGATTCCTCATACCAACATGCGCTAGCCGTCTATGCCACAACCAACCCATGTTGGTTTTTGCAATCAAGAATGTGTCGAGTTTGGCTTTATCCTTGTTGAAGTCAACAAGGTAAAGCTTTCCCTTCAACATATCCTTGAATGCAACGGAACCATCACTCCTCCTTGAGACGGTCACACCCTCGTTAGTGAACAAGCAATTATAACCTTTGTCACATAGTTGAGATATGGACAGCAGGTTATAATCTAAAGATTCAACATGTAAAACATGAGAAAGCGTGTGTTCAGAGGATATTGCAATTTTACCAATACCGAGCACCTTTCCTTGACTATTATCTCCGAAGTAGATGCCTTCATTTGGGTCCTCGTTTTCTTCATATTCCACGAACATCCTCCTTTCTCCGGTCATGTGGTTGGTGCATCCACTGTCTAGCACCCATTTGGATCCACCAGAGGAATGGGCCTGCAAAAACAAATTATGCTTTGGGTTTAGGTACCCAAACTTGCTTGGGTCCTTGGAGGTTAGTTACAATACATTTGGGCACCCACACATGGGATTTTGTGTTCCCATGGCGTGGCCCAACATAATAAGCATAAACCTTACCAAGATTGTTTCTCATTAATATATAAGAGGCATCAAAAGTTTTAAATAGAAGCTGTTGTTGTTTATGAATCGGACTAGTCTGGGTGGCCGGACTTGTCCGGATGACCGGACTTGTCCGAACACTGACCGAACTAGTCCGGTATTCATGCGAGTTCAGTTTCTTATTCTTCAACTTATCAGTTTGAGAGGATCTTCCTTTCACAAAGGAGATCTTTCCCCTGTTATTCTTATGACTTTCAGCATGTTGCTTTTCATCATAAGAGTAACCAATGCCATATTTGACATTTGGAGGTCTTTGGACCAAGTATTCACTATGTGCATAGTTGATCTTCTCCTTGTCAAATATTCCATACTGGGTAGGATTTTTATCCTTTGTGGAGGTTGACTTCTCCTTCAAACTGGTGTTGATTTTACTACATGTGCACATATGAACAAGATCAGTTTTAGTGGGTTGAGAAGGTGAACTTGAAGAGGAGGAAGGTTCACTTAGCTTGAGTGGCTCAACTTGCACTTCAAGGATTTTGTTAACCTTGATCAGGTCAGCAAGTTGGTCCTTGATTGCAACATTTGAGTCGGTTAACTCTAAGCAAGTTTTCTTGCTTGAAGCTAGCTCAAGCTCTAGTGAACCGTTTTTCTCCTTTTCAAGCTCTAGGAGTTTGTTCAGTTTGACATACTTCTCCTTTTGGGAGATAATCATGTCCTCTTGACGATCAATTAACCTCTCCTTCTCAACAAGTTAGTCAAGTAAAAATCTCATTTTAGCAGTAGTTTTCCTATCTAGTCCATTTAGCATATCCTCATCATCACTATCTAGATCATCATCACTAGAGTAGGAATGAATGGAAGGGGTTTTGATTTTTACCTTGCGTTTACCTTCCTTTGCCATGAGACAAGTGCCATTTCCCTTCTTTGCACCGAGTGTGGGGAAGAGTGTGGATTTCTTGGATGTGCTTTCTATGGCTATGCTAGCCATCTCTTCTTCATCGGATGATGAGGACTCATCGTTTGAGTCCCGCTCCTTCCCAATGTGTGCTTGTTCGGCTTGTTTCTTCTTCTTGAAGAATTTCTTAGGTTGAGGCTTGGTTTCTTTAGTTTTCTTCTTGTTGTCCTCATACGGGCAATCGACTATAAAGTGGTTATACTCACCACAATTATAGCACGCCCGCCTCATCTTTGGCTTCGTCCTTTCCTTGTACTTTCCTTCACTTGATTTTGTTCCTTGTCTCTTCTTCATTATTCTCTTGAACAAAATCATATCCTCTTCATCTAGCTCACTACTCTCGTCATCACTGTCCTCCTCTAGTTGTGCTTCTCTTGCTTCTTTGGATAGAGGCTTGAGAGTAGATTTTAGGGCAACTCCTTTCTTCTTGGTCGAGGTGAGGTCGGCAATTTCTTTGACGTGCTTGGCTTGTTTCTCCATCATTTCAAAGTTGATAATTTTACCAAGCAATTCATCCGAAGTCATCCTTTTGTAACCGGGGCTTTCTCTGATCATTGAGCATAGCGTGACATTGCGAGGCATAAAAGCTCTAAGGATGAGCTTTACCACCTCGTGGTCATTCCACTTCTTGCTCCCATATGATCGAACCTTGTTGACAAGTGTCTTCAATCGATTGTACATGTCCTGAGGTGACTCATCTTCCTCAATTGCGAATCTTCCTAGTTCCCCTTCGATCATTTCAATTTTTGCCTCATGCACATGCCGGTCACCTTCATGTGCTGTTTGTAGTGTATCCCATATCTCCTTAGCAATTTCGAGTCCATCCACCTTGGTGAACTCATCTCGACTGAGAGAGGAGGTGATTATGGCTGCGGCTTGAGCGTTTCTATGGATGGCCTGCTCTTGACTTGGTGTGAGCTCTTCGTCGTCATCCGGAATATCTATCCCTGTACATACAACATGTCATAAACTTGGGTTGAGGGAAATCAAATGCATCTTCATATTCTGCCTCCACATGGAGTAATCACTCCCATCGAAGTGTGGGGCTTTTCCAAGTGGGATAGATAAGTAGTGATTGTTATTAGAATTTAGACGATCATAATTAAAAGGATATCGGGAGTAGTCGGTGTGACTACTCCCCTTCTTCTTCTCTTCAACTTTCGCTTTCCCTTTTGAAAGTGCCTTCTTTCTGAGGAGCGCCTTTAGCTCCAGCGTCTCCTCATCGTCGTCCTCGAAGTCTTGAATGGCTTCGAAGTACTTCTCCAGTTTTTGGGTCTTGTCGTTGTTGACTTCCTCTTGGTTGTTGATTTTGTGGACGTCCTTCATGTCCGACATGATCTCTTCGAGTGGTTAAACTCTTTCTTGAGGAACCTACTCTGATACCAATTGAATGTAGGCCTAGAGGGGGGTGAATAGGCCTTTTGAATTTTTGTCGGATCCTGCAACACTCGACAACAAGTTCAATACCAGAGAAATCGGACTAGTCCGGTAAAGTGCGGACTAGTCCAGTGTTCACGGACTAAGTTGATCAAGATTAATCGATCAGGTTGATTCTTCAATGTGTGCAGCGGAAATATAGAATCAAACAACAGTTTAACAGTTGTATATTGGATTGTATCACAATTAAGACTTGTGTTCTACAATTTATTGTAAATTGAACAATGTGTATCAAACCCTAGAGTAAGTTGATCAATTTGAGTGATGAACACAAAAAGGACAAGACACACGATTTATCCCGTGGTTCGGCTACCATGAAGGCAACCTACATCCACGTTGAGGAGCCCACAAAAGGACCGGGTCTTCTCCAACCCTACCCTCGTCGGATCGCCACGAAGGTCAATCCTCTTCCACTAATCACAAAGGGGTGAATAACCAAATTCAAGGGGCGTTCTCACACGTTGAGAGCTCCCTTAGGTTACAAATCACAATGCCACAAAAAACACACTCAGAAATTACAATTGAAATGCAGGAGTGTGTTAGAGATTCAAACCAAGAGCTCAATGATGTGTGCCAAGTGTCTCTCCAATGATCTAGAGGTGATCCTCAAAGGATTGATCGATTTTGCACTTAATTTCGTGGAGAGAGGTGGTTTCTGAGTCTCTTGGGAGGTGTGACGGCGCTAGGGTTCAGGAGATTGTAAAAGTGGGACGTGCACCTCTATCTATATGGGGTTTCTAAAAGTGACTGTTAGGGTTCAGAAGGATCGGACTAGTCCGTGGTGGTCACCGAACTAGTCCGGTGTGCTGTGTATAGCAAACCCTAAGTGTCCCGAAATATCGGACTAGTCCGGTCGAAAACGGACTTGTCCGATTTCACTACTGGAAATCTTCGGACTAGTCCGATAGCCATCGGACTTGTCCGGACATATGAAACCCTAAGTGTGTTGGATGACAAGTCCACACTTGGAGGACTTGTCAGATTTAGATCAGTGGGTATTTCGGACTAGTCCGTGTAAACATCGGACTTGTCCAAAGTGGATCAGAATGAATATCGGACTAGTCCGGTTAACAACGGACTTGTCCGATTTTGTGTGACTTGTGAAGTGTGTTGAGTACTAATCCGCCCTGGGGAGGACTAGTCCGACTCAAGTCAGAAAGATATCGGACTAGTCCGACAAATATCGGACTTGTCCGATCTGGTGCAGAAAGGATATCGGACTAGTCCGGTTGATATCGGACTAGTCCGGTCCTGTGTAACTTTGTGCAATATGTGTGTGTGCTTAAATGTGATTGAGCTCTTGGGTGTGTTTCCTTAACACACTCCATACACAATAATCTACTATTTCTTTTCCTTGAGCTCAAGTTCACTTTGCTCCTCATTATCCCTTCTTTTTGGTATTTTGCTCATTTTTCATTATTGTCCTGCATTCATCTCAACAAAAAGGTTAGGATCCCAATTGCTTGTCATAAATCATCCAAAGCCCACAAGGGAGTCCTAGATGCACTTTCAGTTGAAAATTCACGAAAGTAAGATGAGGGATCCCAACCAAGTCAAATGCATTAAGGATGAGGCAGATCGAATTCTATTGAAGGATGAAGAGATTAGGAACAGATGGCGGGACTACTTCAATGGACTATTAAATGACGGGAATGATAGCATTATGTTCGAGTTGGATGACTCATTTGATGACACCAACATGCGTTTCATGCGGAGGATACAAAATTCTGAGGTTATAGAGGTCTTAAAAAGGATGAAAGGAAGAAAGGCCCTCGGCCCCGATGATGTCCCCATTGAGGTGTGGAGATGTCTGGGGGATGTAGCAGTAGTATGGCTCGCTAATCTATTCAACCGCATTTTTCAATTAAACAAAATGCCTGAGGAGTGGTTGAAAAGTATTTTAGCACCTGTCGGTATTTGGCAAACCGGGTACCCTCGTGCACAAGCTAAAGCCGCCTAGGAGTCCTGCCTTCCTGCCAAGGCAAGGTCCGAGGGCGCCACATGTACAGAAGGCCCGAACCCCTCTACCTCAGACATGGGGTTTGAAGTGTCCACGTGGACCCCAAGGAAGACTTCAGCTCCCCCTTAGAGACGAGCTCCCAAGCGGCCACGTGTCCAGCAGGGCGGGATCCCGCTCCCCCAAAGGAGAGGGCTCTGGTGCTGCCACGTGGTTCGAGGCACCAGACACGCCACCTCCCGTAGAGGCGGGCTCCGCCTCCACCACGTGTCCCGTGGCCCTGGATCCCCCGCTCTACTCAGGCATGGGCTCCGAGGCTGCCACGTGGTCCGCGGATCGGGATGCAACCCCCCTCAGAGGCTAGCTCCCGAGCTTCCACGTACCCTACAACTTGCCCCAGATGGTGGGTTGCGGGAGTTAAGAGGGTGGTGCGCCTTGTCTAAATCAAGCATTAAAGGCTCGCGTCTTCCCCAAGTGCATGATGCTGCGCACGCCTACTGTCAGGTACCGCGGTGCCCAATTGCATCAAAGTGAAGACGCTGTAGGCCTAACTCGCTCTGCCAAGTGGGTAGCTTACGGCGACTACGCATGGGCCATTGCGACTGAGGCGGCAAGATGACAAGTCTTCAAGCCACGGTTAGAGGAGGTTTATGGAGAATCCATAGATCTTTAGGATAAGATCGCCCTGGGGCCACCTGTCGGGCCCTGGACCCCACTTGTAAGGCATCTGACCTTGTCTATAAAAGGACCAGACCGCCACCGTTACAAAAGATCCCCAATCTACGCATACACACACACACACCAGCAATACAACCTAACCGTGGAGTAGGGTGTTTGTAAAAGACCTAATTTTCAATAATTCAAACTTCAGTTAGGACAAAAATTGTGAATGATAAAAAGAATTAAAAAGGAAATGAGAAAAAAAATTAATTCAAACTCCAAAAGAGGGAATTCAAAAAAAAATTAGCTACTGTTCAAATGAAGTTAACATGAAAATTTGAGTTAACCAATGGATTCCAAATAGTATACCTGCAAACTTTTATAATTTTTGAAGCAAGTTTGCTATTTAATGCGATAGCTACATTGAATTCAACTCAAATTCAAATTCAAATTTGAATTCAATTGAAACTTTGTCAAATTAACAATCTGATTCCAGAATCAATTTCTACACCTCCAAATTTGTCTACCATAAAATATCTAGAATTTTTTGACACAAGTGGGTGGGAGAATTCAGTGTCCAGAGAAGATAGGCTTGAATAGAGACGTGGGACCCACTGGTCCGTGGGTCAATTTTGCCCCTGTCTTTTCCGTGGCGCCACCTCTCGGCATGCATTCGACCCCAAGCTGCTTGCCTCTCTTCTTCACCTCCAGCTGCCTACAACCCACCCCAGACTCCTCCTTATCATCTCCTCAGCCCCCAAGTCAAGTTCTTCCTCCTTGTTTTGTCCCTGATGCAGAAAGTTCACTCCCAGCGAGTTCTTCCCCTCTCCCTCAAAATCCGGCGAAGATCATCGGTAAGGCTCCCGTTTCTTCGCATTGGGTTACTCCTCAAGCTTTGGTGCACCTCCCTGACAATTCCCTTGTCCAGCTGGAGCCTCCCCAACGCCAATAGAAGTGGAACCCTGGCCGCCGGAGAAGCTCCCCCGTTTTGCCGCCTCTCTGCAACCGTGGCGCCGCCGATCTAGACCTAGTCACGAGCTGCTCCCAACAGCAAAAAGAAGCGCTTGTCCACCCTCTTGATCAAGGTGAAAACCCCATCCACTTTCATTCCTCCTCGAAGTAGAGATTCCATTTTTCCTTTCGGCCTAGTCTGAGCGATGAGGCTAGGCTTCGCATTTAATTCAGTTTGTACGTGCAAACATTTTTTGATCCAGTTAAGGATTAGGAACTATACCTCCATACGCAGCTGAAGACCAAAAATCAGAGCAACCCATCGAGTAATTTAGTCGGGAATCGAGTTTTCGTAGCCGCCTTTGAAAAACTCCGACGGCTCTCCGGTGAACTCGACGTTGCCGACATTTCCACTCAATTTTCATCCCCTAGACATCTTCCCCATGCTTCCATGAAGCTTCTCAAGGTCTCCCCAATTAGTTTAACTCGTTGTAGGGCTCGGCCTACATGGCCGAAACCCTAATCGCCGATGCCACCGTCGCGCAAGCCCTTCCGGCCATCGCCGGCATGCGCTGACCCCACCGGCATGCTCAGCACCTTGAAATAGGGTTAGGCGGTGAGTTTGGCAAGGAGCCGTGTCGTGGATCAAAGGGCGGCGAGAGCTCCGGCGAGGCGTCGTCGCAGTCGCGCGCGCCGCTGGAGGTAGACGATGACTCCATAGGGCCCGATCGTCAGTGAGAGGAAAGCACGCCCCGTATCTGGTGCGGCCCGAGGATCCCATGTGGCTACATCCCTGAACTCTGTGGCCCTGTGTTGCTTCATCCCGATTGGTCCATTTTAAACCCGTGGCCCCCCCTCCCTTTATTGAAATATTTCCCATGAAAATTAAATTCCAGATTTGGTCCCCACTCCAAAAATCCATAACTCCTAGCAGAATTGTCCAAAAATTCCCAAATAACATTTTTTTAGAACCAACATGAAGAATAATTTCTAGTGGTGCACTTGGAATTTTATGAAAGTCCGTAGCAATTTCTCCATAATTAAACTAAGCAAAATTCTTATAGAATTAATTCCTATAGTTCTGCTCTTTGGAAAATTACCAAACTTTTCCACAACCTTCATTTGATAGCCTTGAACTCCAAGAAAATTTCAGGGTCATTAGACTTCATTTACATGGTCTAATCACCTATGTATCCTCGATGCACATAAAAATAGCCACATTCATTTAGAGTTTGTACAGAAACTTGTGCAAACTTATGAATTGAATATCTATCAGTATAAAGCTTCAAAATTTGTCAAACTACTTTGTTGGTTTGCTCTTTATCCACACTAATCAGAACAGCAACCCAATCTTCATGAAAATCCCTAGATTTTCCTGTAGAGCCCTTTAAAGCAAAATCATGTTTGATTTTTATCTGATGATTCATTTCATATAAAAATCTGAAATTTTGCCAAAATGTTCTTTAGTAAGTTTCTGATTTCCTGTAAAAATGTCATCTTCATGGGACTTTATTAACCTAGTTCAATCTGAAGATTTCCCTAACTGGGTATAGAATGCCCCAAAAACAACAGAAACATTTCAGTAAATTATCCAAACTTGTAAATTCAATATCTCACAGTAGGATGCTTAGAAAATTATGAAACCAATTTTTTTTAGTCACTACTGACCTGCTCTAAATAGAACTCCAACTTTTGGACATGTCAAAGCTACAGTTTGTTCCTCAAAATTCTGGGAATTGTTTAGGTTCCTTGAATTTTATGCATCTGTAAATTCTATGAATTGATCCCAATTTTGTCCAGAACCTCACCCATAGTACCTAGTGTCTCCTGTAAAAATTCCAGAACCATTGGACTTAAATAATTGTACTTAACTGTCTTTCCATTAAGCTATATCATAATACCGGTATTGATTCACTTGCATAATTCTTTGCATATTGATTAGTTGCCGAGCTCAAGAGGATCCTTGAAGTCTTCCCTCTGGAGATTAACTTTGATATTGTCTTGCAACCAAAGGCAAGCCCCGGTTTGCATTTAAGCGCTATTAGAAAATTTTGATTTGTATCACCTATTTCTAGGGTGAGTATTGTGCATTAGGTTTAAGGTGATTGAAAACCCACTTGCATGACCAGATCAACCTATGGAGTATTTGGTTAGTTGTCAAGTCATCGTGTAGACTATGCTATGCTAAATGTTGTATAGGATTCGGTAGAAGTCGAGTAGTTGGAATCTACTCGCATGGCTAGGACTTTTTCACACGGAATTGGTTCAAAGAAAATGGAGTAGTAATCTGAAAATGAGACCGGGCAGGGGTGTAGGATGCAGCAAGACGTGGTCTTGGGTGCATAGTCCTGCCTGTGTCATTTAAGGACTGATCCGTATGCCGCCCTGCTGAGCAAGTTTGAATTGTACCGGAATTATATTGGATATATGGGTCCAGGAAACCGATGTACCTTGAGAAGCTTTTGTTGAGACTTTTTCGATCGCCTCAGGCTTTCGGCCACAGCACAGTAGACAGAAACTCGCTCACGACATCTTCACAGCAGAAGGGTGCACCGTGAGTGGGAATAGTGTCCTAGACGATTGAATCGATTCAACTTGGGCGGAACTTGAGAAAGGTGACTGTGTATGACGTCCGCGGAGTGCACCGATGTGACTTCCAGTACGGGCGTATGTGTCATTTATTCCGGGTATCATTGATTTGAATCACCGTCCCTCGCGGATATGAGTACCACTTGTTCACTGAGTTGTGACATTGTTAAATACTTGCACTTGAGATGAGAATTAATTGCTGCTATTGTGAACATTATATTATCATGGTATTGCTATGTTGTATGTATTAGTATAGTGCTCACTAAATTTAATTTCCACCTTGGACATGCAGCATCGTGATGAAGCATTTCTCGTTTGATTGTGGAGTTACAATGTTGCCCTGCACAAGGTTTAAGCTGCTGCTATAAATCTGAAAATAAGGACCCACATTTAGGTGAGTCCATTATGCAAATCTGTCATCCTATGTTTATGTCTTTACCCTCATGTAGAGTTTCATGTTTAGGTGAGACGGTTAAGTCTTGCTGAGCCTTCATGCTCACGGTTGCTATATAAGTTGTTTTGCAGGTACTAACCTCTATGCTTATGATTATGGTTGTCCGGTGAGACTCGGGACTCTCCGAGTAATATACTCATGTGGGAACCATGCCACTGCTGTTTGGTTTTTGTGGCTAGTGAGGAGCGTCCGTGGGCTGGACGGCTTCTCTTTTGCTTATTAGACTGGAGTACGAGAGTTGTAATCTTATCATCCACTGTAGTTTATTTTTATAAACTATTTGTAAACTGAATATCTTTGTAAATTTCAGCAAATGATTTATGTAATACGCGTTCCTTTACATGTGTGCTGTTGGGTGTCGCATCGCACGGCACCACCCAATGCGATTCCTGGATAGTGTGGACTTCGGTTACCACGGCCTGGTATTAGAGCCGCATTGGGAATAGCACACTAAATAAGGATCGTATTACGAGAAAAACATAGGACACGGTGAGTATACGGTACTAGGCCCACATAAGGATTATATTAGCATAAGTTATTAAGGTGGAAAAGCTAACTTATGTGTTATTATATGCTGTAATGACACTCCGATGTCAGGTAAGAGGTAAAGTACGCCACCGCAAGCAGATCAATTGCGGTAAGCTCACCATGCGAGAGGTAGCATGTGATTGTTTTCGTGGCCTGGCACGGAAATGTTAATATGAGTCTCTGAAACATTTCATGTTTCTGAGAACATATGACACGCGGTACCCCAGCGTGCTTCAAAGTTAGTGAGAGCCCCCGTCGGGTGGGACATAACCCGATGCGCCTCCTACTGGTGCAACACTATGCAAAGACATGGGACCCCGTCGGATGGTAGAAAACCCGGTCATGTACCTAGAGACGTGGCTTAACTCGGGGCGGCCCGTAAGGAAAGATACGGGACGAATGTTTTTACTTTCATATATATTATTGTGAACTGTTCGCCCGTGCGGGCTGTGTCGTACGACACCATACGATTTATCTATAGTTTGTGTGTAGTGACAGGTACACTGACCACATGATCGTATTGCGTTCAGAAAGCGTTTGCGAGTGAACGTCATTAAGGCCACCATTGAGACGTATGCCAGAATACCGGCTTAGAATTTTTACTTTGTGAGGCACGTAGTACCGACATATACTCCATTGATGTATTAACCACTTTTCTGTAAATTGGAACTGAGAAGATGTAAAAATACTTATATTAGCTATCGAGCTCTGAGTTTGAACTAAGTTTTCAAATTTGGAGTAGGTTTTGAAGTCACCAATTCAAAAACAGAGTGTTCTGTTTTCTACCGTAAAAAGACCTGACTTGGAGAACCATATCTCCCAGTAGAAAACTCCAATGAAGGTGTACCATACATGGATGGAAATTTTAGGAAGTCCTTTAAAACTGTTTTGTTCAACTCCAGAACTGAATTCTCCTATAACCTGTTCAAAATTTCAAAGTTCCAAAAATCTGCCAAACTGGACAGAAAATGGAATCCTCTCTGGACTCCTGATTTTTTTCACCATATCTCCCTCTAGAAAGTTTGAACCGGGTCATGCATGACATTTATGGAATCCTTGTAATATTTATTACAATTTTGTGAATTGTGGCTTTCGTAAATTCTGCTGTTTTATATCTGGAAATTGTGGCCCAAAATCAGCATAAAAAAAGGAGATGCTGTCAAATTTTCCAGAAAAACTTTCAGGTTTACAATGCCATATCTTCTCAAGCAGAAACGATCCGGAGGCAAACCAATACTTTGTTGGAGAGGTTTTGAAGTGTACTTCAACTTTGTAGTTCACCTCAAGATCTGATTCTGCCATTTACTGGGTTAAATTCATGTTTGAGTACAAGCTGGTCAGGTTTCAACAGAAACTTCATTGGTTTGATATAAATTGGTCTTGTTATGAATCTGGTTCTCGATTTCACTTTGAGAAGTGTCGTAACGGACCTGTTGTCAATACTCAACCATTTACCAGTGGAATTGAGGGTTTGACCCACTCGAACCTCTTTTCTTTTATGACCATGTTTGTGTCATATTAAAAATAAAAGTGTGTATTCGCATGATAACACTCATAACGTCCCATTGCAACCAACGATAGTCGAAATGAACTTCGATCCATGGAGTTCATTATTTTGGAGCTCGCTATTGTAACATTGGCACAGGGATGATGTATTGTGTATAAAGTTTATACTTTATCAATATATGACCGTTATGCAAATTTGGTTATCAATACACACACTATTGTTTTCATCCTAGTGTGATCTTGCAATATCACGTCTCATGTTGGATTAATGACTGTAACTGCAGAATGGTGCGCACTTGTGCAACATACGGGTCCGTAGTTCAAGTCAGGGAGGGGATGACTCCCGAGAGCCGGAACAACCGGCGCAACCGCCACCTCCGTCTTCGCTTACATTGGCGGATGATATCACAGCCATGCTGGGTTCGCGCGATGAGCGGACCGAACTGCAGAGAATCCTCGTGCAAATTATGTCCAATCAGGGGGGATGTCAAGCCGAAGGCAAACGTCAACCTCAGAGAGCAACATATCCGGAATTCTTGGCGACTGCACCCCCCGTGTTCAGTGGTGATGGTGAACCTCTAGATGCAGTCCATTGGCTTCGCACCATTGAAGCTAAGTTCGGACTGCTACAGTGCAGTGATCATATGAAGGTTTTATATGCAGCACAACAACTTCATGGCATCGCCGGTGCTTGGTGGGCGAACCACATTGCCTCCTTGTCCGCCGGACAACAAGTCACTTGGACAGAGTTCCGGAAGGCATTCCACACCTATCATGTTCCTCCTGCCATTATGAGAAGAAAGCTTCTGGAGTTCCTTGATTTGAAGCAAGGAGAAATGAGTGCTCAAGAATACTCCAAAGTCTTTGTTAATCTAGCGCAATATGCATTGGAGTATGTGAGTACGTAAGATCAGAAGCGAGAGTACTTCTACCGGGGTCTAAGCCCCATGTTGAAAGACAAGCTTGCATTGTTCAATCATGGCTCATTCAATGCTATGCTTAATGCTGCGATTACGCAAGAGGATGCCACACATGAGCGGATCACGGAGGAGTCAAAGAAGAGACTTGCTGTGCAGGACAACACACATAATGTTCCTTAGAAATACCGTGTGGTGTACCGATCACCATCCGGTCAGATATGGCAACCGGTTGCACAACCGAGTTCGTACCAGAGTCGGCCGTTTGAAGTATCAGATTTCCAACCAGCATTACATCAGCAGCAAAAAGAGTCCCAATTTGTTCCAGGGGCATTTATCTCACATCAAGATGCAGGACAATTCAGGCCTCAAGTCAGCAGGTCGTTGAATAAGTATAAGTGTGTCACATGTGATCATGTTGGGCACTATACTAAGGACTGCCCAGAGAAGATGTTGAGCAACGGGCAAGTACCAGTACAACGGTGTATTCAGCCCCGTATTCAACCAAAGAGGACAGCACTGCAAAACGGAAGTGTTCAACACATAGCGATCGACACTGTTCTAGAGGGAGCACCGGTGTTAGCGGGCATGTTTGCTATCAAAGACATACCCGTCCTCATACTCTTTGATTCTGGTGCTACCCACAATTTTATCAGTAAGTCATGTGTAGATCAGCACCAATTATCCACCAATACTCCCAAGAATAGTTATCTTATAAGTTCACCGGGTGGGAGTATCTTGGCTAGTCAAATTGTTCTCCGAGCAGCTCTATGTTTGGGAGGCAAGATATATCCAACGTCGCTGATTATATTGGATGGAAAGAAGATAGACGTAATATTGGGGATGTCATGGTTGAACCATCACGGTGCCGTTCTTAATATCGGTACCTACACTGTCCAAATTGACTCTCCGATACACGGACAGCAAACACTGTTGTTGGACAGCTTGGAGCAGGACAGTGCAGCTGCATATAACACGGAAGCAACTAAACTTGTAGATATTCCGGTGGTCCGTGAGTATCCTGACGTGTTTACCGATGACTTATCGGAAATGCCACCCGAATGGAATGATGAGTTCAAGATTGAACTTGTACCGGGAACCACACCGATCTCTCGAAGACTGTATCGAATGGTGCCTAATGAGATAGCTGAGTTAAAGGAGCATTTGAAAGACCTTTTGGACAAGGGTTTTATTCGCCCAAGCTCGTCACCTTGGGGTTGCACGGCGCTGTTTGTCAAGAAGAAGGATGAAACATTGCGGTTATGCGTGGATTATTGACCGCTCAACGCCATGACTATAAAGAACAAGTACCAGCTGCCCCGCATCGACATTCTATTCGATCAACTTGTTGGTGCGAGGGTGTTCTCAAATATGGATCTTTGGTCCGTATATCATCAAATCAAAATCCGACTAGAGGATACACCAAAGACGGCATTCTCGACACGATATGGATTATACGAGTATCTTGTCATGTCTTTTGGTCTCACCAACGCTCCAGCTCACTTTATGTAACTCATGAATTCGGTATTCATGCCGGAGTTGGACAAGTTCATCGTGGTCTTCATCGATGACATATTGGTTTATTCCAAGTCATAGGAAGAGCATGTTGAACATTTGCATATTGGGTTGCAATGGTTGAGAGATCACAAGTTATACGCAAAGTTCAGCAAGTGTGAATTTTGGATCAGCCAAGTGCCATTCTTGGGACACATTATTTCAGCTGAGGGCATCGCTGTGGACCCAAGTAAAATTGTTCAAGTACTGAAATGGCAATCTCCGAAGTCAGTACATGAAGTCTGAAGTTTCCTCGGTTTAGCGGGATATTAGCGGAGGTTCATCCCGAGCTTTTCAAAAATCGCTAAGCCGATAACGGAGCTGCTGAAAAAGGGAACCAAATATATTTGAAGTTCAGCTTATGAAGAAGCGTTCAAGACATTAGTACATCACCTTACAACAGCTCCGGTTCTTGCTCAGCCGGACACGACAAAACCATTCGATGTTTATTGTGATGCATCCAGCATCGGACTTGGCTGTGTTCTTATGCAAGGAGGACGTGTGGTCGCATATGGATCTCGACAACTCCAAAACCATGAGCAGCACTATCCGACTCACGACCTTGAGCTTGCTGCCGTGGTATTGGCATTAAAAATGTGGAGGCATTACTTGCTTGGAAATCTTGTACACCTCTACACCGACCACAAGAGTTTGAAATATATTTTCACGCAGAAGGAGCTGAATATGAGACAACAAAGGTGGTTAGAGATGATCAAAGATTACGAAATTGAAATTCACTACCACCCCGGTAAAGCGAACGTGGTTGCCGACGCGCTTAGTCAGAAAGCTCATGTCCACAACATCACCATGGCTGAAATGGAAGATGAGGAACCAAGTCTATATGTGATTCCATATGGGGCTCTCAATAATCTTGCTCTCATTCCCACCATCCGAGAGGAAATTATTGAAGCCCAAAAGAAGGATAAGGGTATGTCACACATATGAGAAAGAGTGGACAGCGGGGAGGTAAAATGTTTCTGTAATGATAATCACGGTACAATATGGTTCAAGGACCGGATAGTTGTACCCCGGGATGTTAAGCTCTGGAAGAAAATATTGGATGAAGCTCACATGTCAAAATTTTCTATTCATCCGGTCAGCAATAAAATGTATCAAGATTTAAAGACCATGTTTTGGTGGACACGGATGAAGCGGGAAACAGCGAAGTATGTATCCAAGTGTGATACGTGTCAGTGAGCGAAGGCCGACCAAATGAAGAAAGCAGGACAGTTGCAACCGCTGAATATTCCGGCATGGAAATGGGAGGATGTGAGTATGGATTTCATAGTCGGATTGCCAGTCACATTCCGGAAGCATGATTCGATTTGGGTGATAGTCGACTCACTAACCAAATCAGCACACTTCATTCTGGTAAATGTCAGATTCAATGCCAAGAAATATGCGGAGTTTTACATATCAAGAATCTTGTGCCTACACGGCATTCCTCGCACGATTATTTCAGATCAAGGCTCGCTGTTCGTTGCTCGTTTGTGGGAGCAGCTGCACGCCTCGTTGGGTACTAAACTGATTAGAAGCTCCGCATATCACCCCCAGACCGATGGATAAACTGAAAGGGTGAACCAACTCCTTGAAGACATGTTGCGTGCATGTGCCATCCACCACGGTAAAAATTGGGATGATCATTTACCGTTGGCAGAATTCTCGTACAACAACGGTTATCAAGCGAGTATCAAGATGGCACCATACGAAGCTCTCTATGGCCGGAAATGCCGCACACCGCTGAATTGGTGTGAGTCCGGCGAGAGGGCGACGTTCGGGATTGATCTAGTTAACAAAGCCGAGGAACAAGTTAGGATTATTCAAGCAAATCTAAGAGCGGCTCAATCTCGACAGAACAATTATGCGGACAAGCGGCGCCGACCGCTGCACTTTGATGTCGGGGATCACATGTACCTCCGCGTGTCTCTGATGAAAGGAATTCACCGGTTCGGAGTAAAAGGGAAGCTAGCTCCCTGGTTTATTGGCCCGTTTGCTATCACGGAGAAGTGTGGACCTGTGGCTTATCGATTGGAATTACCGCCATCTCTCGCTGGTATACACAACATTTTCCACGTATCTCAGCTCCGGAAATGTCTCAAGTTCACAGCTGCAGTCCACACCGACGACATCGGTGAATTGCAATCGGATTTGACGTACTCCGAACATCCAGTTCGGATTCTCGACGAGAAGACCCGAACCACGCGGAACCGCACACTGTGGTTTTATAAAGTGTTATGGAGCAACCATACCGCTGAAGAAGCAACATGGGAAACTGAAGAATATCTCCGCTCCAACTATCCGGATTTCTTATCGTCTCATATCCGGTAATTTCTCTCCGACTTTCGTCTCTCCATTGTAATCTCGGGACGAGATTCTTTTAAGGGGTTAGGAATGTAAAAGACCTAATTTTCCATAATTCAAACTTCAGTTAGGACAAAAATTCTGAATGATAAAAAGATTTAAAAAGGAAATGAGAAAAACAAATTAATTCAAACTCCAAAAGAGGGAATTCAAAAAAAAAATAGCTACTGTTCAAATGAAGTTAACAAGAAAATTTGAGTTAACCAATGGATTCCAAATAGTATCCATGCAAACTTTTATAATTCTTGAAGCAAGTTTGCTATTTAACTCAATAGCTATATTGAAATCAACTCAAATTCAAAATCAAATTTGAATTCAATTTAAACTTTGTCAAATTAACAATGATTCCCGAATCAATTTCTACACCTCCACATTTGTCTACCATAAAATATCTAGAATTTTAGGACACAAGTGGGTAGGAGAATTCAGTGTCCAAAGAAGATAGGCTTGAATAGAGATGTGGGACCCATTGGTCAGTGGGTCAATTTTCCCCCTGTCTTTTCTGTGGCGCCACCTCCCGGCATGCAGTTGAACCCGAGCTGCTTGCCTCTCTGCTTCACCTCCAGCTGCCTACAACCCACCCGAGACTCCTCCTTATCATCTCCTCAGCCCCCAAGTCGAGTTCTTCCTCCTTATTTTGTCCCTGGCGCAGAATGTTCACTCCCGGCGAGTTCTTCCCCTCCCCCTCGAAATCCGGCAAAGATCATTGGTAAGGCTCCTGTTTCTTCACACTGGGTTACTCCTCAAGCTTTGGCGCACCTCCCTGATCATTCCCTTGTCCAGCCGGAGGCTCCCCGATGCCAATAGAAGTGGAACCGTGGCCGCCCGAGAAGCTCCCCTATTTTGCCGCCTCTCTGCAACCGTTGCGCCGCCGATCTAAACCGAGTCTCGAGCTGCTCCCAACAGCAAAAAGAAGCGCTTGTCCACCCTCTTGATCAAGGTGAAAACCCCATCCACTTTCTTTCCCCCTCGAAGTAGAGATTCCATTTTTCCTTTCGGCCTAGTCCGAGTGATGAGGCTAGGCTTCATGTTTAATTCAGTTTGTACGTCCAAACATTTTTCAATCAAGTTAAGGTTTAGGAACTAGACCTCCATACGCAGCTGAAGACCAAAAATCAGAGCAACCCATCAAGTAATTTAGTTGGGAATCGAGTTTTCGTAGCTGCCTTTGTAAAACTCCGACGGCTCTCCGGTGAACTCGACGTTGCCGACATTTCCACTCAATTTTCGTCCCCTAGACATCTTCCCCATACTTCCATGAAGCTTCCCGAGGTCTCCCCGATCAGTTTAACCCGCCGTAGGGCTCGGCCCACATGGACGAAACCTAATCGCCGCAGTCGCGCAAGCCCTTCAGGCCATCGCCGGCGTGCGCTGACCCCATCGGCGTGCTCAGCACCTAGAAATAGGGTTTGGTGGTGAGTTTGGCGAGGAGCCTTGCCGCTGCTCGACGGATCTGGTGCGGCCCGAGGATCCTGTGTGGCTACATCCTTGAACCCTGTGGCCCTGTGTTGCTTAATCTCGACTGGTCCATTTTAAACCCGTGGGCCCCATCCCTTTATTCAAATATTTCCCATGTAAATTAAATTCCAGATTTGGTCCCCACTCCAAAAATCCATATCTCCTAGCAGAATTGTCCAACAATTCCCAAATAAATTTTGTTCGAACCAGCATGAAGAATACTTTCCAGTGGTGCACCTGGAATTTTATGAAAGTCCATAGGAATTTCTCCATAATTCAACTAAGAAAAATGCTTATAGAATTAATTCCTATAGTTCTGCTCTTTGGAAAATTACCAAATTTTTCCAAAACCTTCATTTGAATATCCTTGAACTCCAGTAAAATTTCAGGGTCATTAGACTTCATTTACATGGTCTGATCACCTGTGTATCCTCGATGTACATAAAAATAGCCAAATTCATTTAGAATTTGTACAGAAACTTGTGCAAACTTCTAAATTGAATATCTCTCAGCATAAAGCTTCAAAATTTGTCAAACTAAATTTGTTAGTTTTCTCTTTATCCACACTAACCATAACTGCAACCCAATCTTCATGAAAATCCCTAGATTTTCCTGTAGAGCCGTTTAAAGCAAAATCATGTTTGATTTTTATCTGATGATTCACTTCATATAAAAATATGAAATTTTGCCAAAATGTTCTTTAGTAAGTTTATGAACACCTGTAAAAACGTCAACTTCATTGGACTTAGTTAACATAGTTCAATATGAAGATTTCCCTAACTGGTTATAGAATGCCCCAAAAACAAAGAAACATTTTAGTAAATTATCCAAACTAGTAAATTCAATATCTCACAGTAGGATGATTAGAAAATTATGAAACCAATTTTTTTGAGTCACTATTGACCTCCTCTAAATAGAACTCCAACTTTTGGCCATGTCAAAGCTACAGTTCCTCAAAATTTTGGGAAGTGTTTAGGTTCCTTGAGTTTTATGCAACTGTAACTTCTATGAATTGATCCCAATTTTGGCCAAAACCTCACTCATAGTACCTTGTGTCTCCTGTAAAAATTCCAGAACCATTGGGCTTAAATTAATATACTTAACTGTCTTTCCATTAAGCTATATCATAATACCGGTATTGATTCACTTGCATAATTCTTTGCATATCGATTAGTTGCTGAGCTCAAGAGGATCCCGGAGCTACTTGAAGTCATCCCTCTGGAGATTAACTTTGATACTGTCTTACAACCAAAGGCAAGCCCGGGTTTGCATTTAAGCGCTATTACAATATTTTGATTTGTATCACCTATGTCTAGGGTGAGTATTGTGCATTAGGGCTAAGGTGATTGAAAACCCACTTGCATGACCAGATCAACCTATGGAGTATTTGGTTAGTTGTCAAGTCATCGTATAGACTATGCTATGCTAAATGTTGTATAGGATTTTTTAGAAGTCGAGTAGTTGGAATCTACTCACATGGCTAGGACTTTTTCACACAGGATTGGTTCAAAGAAAATGGAGTAGTAATCTGAAAATGAGACCGGGCAGGGGCGTAGGATGCAGAAGACGTGGTCTTGGGTGCGTAGCCCTGCCTGTGTCAGTTAAGAACCGATCCATATGTCGTCCTGCTGAGCAAGTTTGAACTGTACCAGAGTCATACTAGATATATTGGGTCCAAGAAATAGATGTACCTTGGGAAGCTTTTGTTGAGACTTTTTCGATCGCCTCAGGCTTTCGGCCGCAGCACAATAGACGGAAACTCGCTCACGACATCTTCACAGCAAAAGGGTGCATCATGAGTGGGAATACTATCCTAGACGATTGAATCGATTCAACTTGGGCGGAACTTGAGAAAGGTGACTGCGTGCGACGTCCGCGGAGTGCACTGATGTGAATTCCAGTACGGGCGTACGTGTCGTGTATTCCGGGTATCATTGATTCGAATCTCCGTCCCTCGTGGATATGAGTACCACTTGTTCACTGAGTTGTGACGTAGTTAAATACTTGCACTTGAGATGAGAATTAATTGTTGTTGTTATGAACATTATATTATCATGGTATTGCTATGTTGTATGTATTAGTATAGTGCTCACTAAATTGAATTTCAACCTTGGGCATGCAACATCGTGATGAAGCATTTCTTGTTTGATTGTGGAGTTACGATGTTGCCCTGCACAAGGTTTAAGTTGTTGCTATAAATCTGAAAATAAGGACCCACATTTAGGCGAGTGCATTATGCAAATCTGCCATCCTATGTTTATGTCTTTACCCTCATGTAGAGTTTCATGTTTAGGTGAGACGGTTAAGTCTTGCTGAGCCTTTGTGCTCACGGTTGCTATATAAGTTGTTTTGCAGGTACTAACCTCTATGCTTATGATTATGGTTGTCTGATGAGACTCGGGACTCTCTGAGTAATATACTCATGTGGGAACCATGCCGCTGCTGTTTGGTTTTCGTGGCTAGTGAAGAGCGTTCGTGGGCTGGACGGCTTCTCTTTTGCTTATTAGACTGGAGTATGAGAGTTGTAATCTTATCTTCCGTTGTAGTTTATTTTTATAAACGATTTGTAAACTGAATATCTTTGTAAATTTCAGCAAATGATTTATGTAATACGCGTTCCTTTACATGTGTGCTGTTGGGTGTCGCATCGCACGGCACCACCCAATGCGATTTATGGAAAGTGTGGACTTCGGTCCCCATAGTGTTACACTCTTGCGACCTGAACCACGTAAAAACCACAATCTCACACTCTCATGCACGCGATCACTCGATAGAGGACTAAGTCCTGCCAATCAAAGAACCTCTGTAGGCTGCTCCTTGGCAGATCCGAGGGAAGTGTCGCATTAACACTTCAACATTTGGCACGCAAGGTAGGGGGGTTTTCCCTCAAAAAAGTGGTTGTACTTTCATCGCAATGGTGTTCATCAAGCTAGTGGATGGTGATTTTTGACGCCGCCGTCCGGTGACCAGATCTATTGCCCGAGCGGCACACTGTGGTCCATCACACCCCCACACATATGCAGCTGGCCAGGTTGGCGCATCCTAGCATGTCCCGGCCCAGTCAGCGCCCCGGAGCTGCCAGCTGCAAGTCTGGAGAGCACTCTGGCGAGAGCCAAAGCCCTTCTCCACCACCCACCGTCCTTGAACGCTTCCCCAGGAGCATCTCGGCAGTGGGTCCAAGGCATTGACAACTTCGTCGTTGCGGCCATTGACTCCCCCAACAGAGGGAGGCGTCACGTGTCGCTATCACGCACGCCATCCATCGACTGTCGCACCTTCGACTCCCATTCCACAAGGTTGGCTAGCACTGGTTGGGTCCCCACAGGGGACCTGAGGGCCGAGCTTGACCATCGTGAAGCTCCGATAGATGGCCGCACCATCATCAAGCTACAGTGCAAGAGACAGCGCAATCTTGATTTCGAGTACGACCCTCAAGGGCCTGAGCAGGAGGAGTCCTCCTGCAGCATTCTGTGTAGCAGGTGCCACAGCAGCAGTACCTGGCTCAGCCGAACCACAGCAGTAGGCTTCGCAGCAGTCGCATGCTCTACAGCAAACCCCTCTGGGGTATGCTATTCCATACGCCTCCCTGACGAAGTCTATCGGAGGGTGCATGGCCTTGGCACCATACCTCCGCCTGACGATGTGGCCACGCATGTTCCAGCCACACCTGCCGGAGAAGTTTGACGGGAGCGTCAACCCAGCCGAGTTCCTGCAGATCTACACCATGATACTCCTTGCTGCAGGAGCAGATGAATATGTCCCGGCGAACTACTTCCCCGTTGCCCTGATCGGCTCAGCCCGGTCATGGCTGATGAACTTACCCGAGGGGTCCATAACCTCTTAGGATGAGCTCTTCCAGTAGTTCACGACAAACTTCGGCAGCTCCTACATGCGCCCTGGCACCGAGCTTGACCTCCATGTTGTGCGCCAACAACCCAAGGAGACATTGCGATCATTCATCCAACGCTTCTCCCAGGTACGCACCTCCATCCCCATCATCCCGAATGCTTCTATCATTGTGGCATTTCAGCAGGTAGTCTGTAACTAGAAGATGCTCGAGAAGTTAGCCATACACAAC
The DNA here is from genome assembly GCA_036927565.1 of Tuctoria greenei. Lineage (NCBI taxonomy): Eukaryota > Viridiplantae > Streptophyta > Magnoliopsida > Poales > Poaceae > Tuctoria > Tuctoria greenei. The sequence goes on along the minus strand of JAYESD010000005.1, from coordinate 78,208,089 downwards.
ATGCAAGATGTCCCCGAGCTCTTCTCTATCGCCAACCGATGCGACGGGGCAGCAGAAGCCTGTGACTGGCACACCCAGCCCGCCCCCGAAGTTGGTGGAGTCGGCAAGACCGACGAACGTGTCGTTACCCGGGTAGCGGCAAAAAGAAGAACAAGAGTCGGGGCGGCGACCAGAACAAGCCACTGCATGGGTCACCGGTCACTGCAGCAGCGACGATCGATGGTGGAAGACCCCCATGCTCTGACAAACGCCTGATGCACAAGACTCGCGACCACACTGCGAGCGAGTGCCCGAAGATCAAGAGATGCACTAAGTGATACCAAGAGCGAGCGCAACAGCATCCCGACTGTGCCCCCTTCCACTAGCGGGAGGGCAAGCAGATGGTCGACCCCAAGGTTGACAACGAGGAGGAGATAGGAGTGGGTCGTCAAGGTGGTCCACCAAGATGAGTACTCCGACGCCAGCAGCGACCATGAACGTCGCAAGACTCTCCATGTCATCTTCAGGAAGTCTTGGGATCCCACGTCCTGTAACGAGGTCAAGACCATGTGCAGACCAGTGGCTTCGATAGCCCCTTCTCTGACTCCAGCGCTGCACCACAAATGGAAGGAGACACCGATCAGCTTCGATGGCTCCGACTGCCCCAAGAACATGGCAGGAGTCGGGATCCTGCATCTCTTGGTCGCCCCCACCATTGCCAACATCAAGCTCCATGAAAGTCGCCTAGAGTGGGGGGTGAATAGGCAATAATACCTGAAATCACTTAATCAAATGAGATTAAGTTCCTGGGGCCGGACTAGTCTGCACAGGGTCGGACTAGTGCGCTCAGCACAGGGTGGAAACCCTAAAACTTGATTTCTACAAGTTATTTGCAGAATTAAAGTTCACCAAAAAGATGAGCAATGTGTAGTAAACTAGTAAAGCTCAGATTGTGAAGTTTAAACACTTAGATTGCAAGTTTACAATAATGATCTAAGTGTAGAGTGATAAGAGCGAGATGAACCCTAATACAATACTAGTGATCACGAAAAGTGAAAGACAAGTGAAACGAGATTTATCCCGTGGTTCATCTCCACGAAGAAGCCTACCTCCACGTTGAGAAGTCCACACAAGGACTGGGTCTCACTTGACCCTTCTCTCACCAAGCCACCACGATGGCTGACTTGGTTTCCACTATATCAATGGGTAATCACAAAGTTTGATGGGGCTGCTCACAACTTGAAGCTCCCACAAATCAATACAATTAGGAGCACACGAAGCTCAACTCACACAAGCCACGCAACACAACACAATGTGCAAGAGATCAAATTGAGAGCCAAAGCACGATGATCTTCCTTTACTCTCCTCCCCAAACCCTAATATCTTCAAGATTTGCTCTTAGAGGGTTACTAGGACGAGTAGAAGGCTTTGGAAGGTTCTAGGATGCTTGTGGCGGCACTAGGGTTCAAGACGTCTTCAAATGAGCCCGGGGGTCCCCTTTTTATAGAGGTCTCGGGCTCCTTTTGCTTACTTCAGCAAAGGGGCGGACTAGTCCGGCCTCAGACCCCAGACTAGTGCGGCCCTATGGGACCACTGACCTCTGGTCAGTTCCCGACAATTGCCACACTGAGCAACGATCATCACACTACCTGCCAAATTTTCAAATTCAAATGGTCACTAGACAATGGATTAGTCCGCTCCAAAACGGACTAGTCCGAAGTAGGACAGAACCTCTTGGTCTGTCCTAAAACGGACTCTTCTGGGTTGGCCCGGACTAGTCCGGCCACAGGGGTGGACTAGTCCAGCCCTCTAGGGTTTCTCTCGGTCTATCACACTAAGTCTCAAACGGGCTAGTCCATACCCAAACAAACAAGTCCGAACTATTCCAGAGAGCATTGGTCTGTCCAAAAACAGACAAGTCCGGACTTCTTGGACTTAGCTCCAAATTCACTCAGATTCACTCCAGAGACGTTTGGTCTGCCTCAAAACGGACTTGTCTGCTATGGTCGGACTAGTCCGGCCTCCTAGGGTTTTTCTCATTTTAGGCTTCTCACTTAGGTTTTTCTCTAAACCACCACTTTGATCTCCTTGGTATGATCTCATTACACATGATACATCAACCCTCTTACATGATATGGCTCATATAAGCTCAATACCATAGAAATCCTAATTTCTACGCTTGAGTCTTTGACGCCCGTTTTAGCCTTTTCCTTTTTGAGGGTTTTCATCTCATTTCAATCCCTGTACCTGTGCTTAAGATCAACTAAGCTCATTAGCCTCTTAATTGTCGTCATCAATCATCCAAAACCCACGGGGATGCCTAGATGCACTTTCAATCTCCCCCTTTTTGGTGAATTGATGACAACACATTAAGACCTCAACAATAAGGATAATAATTTGTTTTCATAGCATGTATTTGTATGAGTGACTCCCCCTCAATGTATGCATCATGAGTAAGAGAGATTGAGAGAGTTCTAATACATATACATGTTATGGTGGAGTGCCTAAGTGATGTGTTCATAAAGTGTGATAAGACAATGATTATGCAAAATTGACATTTAAATGAGGCAACACATCACAAATTTAGGAAAGATACATGAATACATAGATTAAGTCTTACAATACAACTTGAAATGAGTTTTAAAACATAAGTCCAAACATAGATCAATACTCTCTCAAAATAATCTATCTTAACTCTCCCTTCATCTCTCCCCCTATATCTCTCCTCCTAGTTCTAAGTGCCCCATCCAAGCTATCTCTCCCCATTTGGCATCAAGACACCAAAAAGTAAAAGAAGAGAGGAGAGGCCCTACTCATCATCAGAGTCATCATCGTCATTGCCGCCTTGGTGCTCGCTGTCGCTCTCTGTGGCCTCCGGGTCAAGATGGTCATCATCATCATCATCAGTCGGGGCCATGGTGGAAGTCCCAGCTTCTCCAAACTGAGCGAGCTCCTCGGCAGTGAACTCCGGAAAAGAAGTGAGCTCACCATCGCTCTCCTCGGTGGGGGACATTGGAATGTCCAGCTTGTCGCACATCGCCTTGAGATACTTCTCATTGTGATGCTCCATGTGACGTTGCCAAATTTCCGTCTTCCGGCAAGAGGAGAAGAGAGACTTGAAGCATTTGAAGAATCCACTCCCGCATTGTGTCAAAGGCGGAGGTGGTGAAGGAGATGGCACAAAGCGAGAGGAAGAAGCGGGAGGATCCGCATTCTTCCTCCTAGGAGCAATCGGCTCTGGAGGAGGGAGATGTGGTGGAAGCCTCCGGTGAATGATATCTTTCTTGAATGTGAGCTCGGAGATCTTCTCGATCATGTACATAACATACGGAGTGTATCCACATGATTGGTTTGGTGTGTGAGATGTTTTGAAGATGTCATTAAAGATATAGTCCACCACATTGAAGCGGACATCTCCATTGATTAGCACCATCAAGTGCCTCAAGTTGCCTTGTATAATCCCCGCATCTCCATGTTTCTGATGTGCCCAGCCTCATACTGTGCATGACTTGGGTACATATACTCTAAGGTGTCCCGATCAACTGGCTTCAGATTTGAAATGATGATCTCATTATCCAGTTGATCGTCCAAGTCAAGCAGCTGAGCAAACTCCCAATAGGTGGTGGAGTACTGCTCTCCATGGGTCATCCAGGTAATCTTCCTGTCCCCATCTGTGTGGAAGTATAAGGTGGAGTAGAATTGAGTGATGACTTCCACATTCCAGTCATACTAGATGGCCATGAACTTCTTCAAGCCATGACTCTCGATAGCCTCAATCATATCATTGAAGGATTGATGATCCTTCTGGGCCATGTAGTCCCAGTCTATCCACCGAGCATCAGCGACAAAGGTCTGCTTGGTCATATAGACCGTCCTGTAGTAGTCATAGTGGAAGTCACACCAGAACCGGGGATCCACTATGCTCCTGTCACGCTGATATACATTGATCTTCCTCAGCTTGCATGACTTCTCATCCCCCTTTCCCTTGAAGATTTTGGCGTCGAAGGCAGCTGCACGGTTTGGGTTCCGTGCAGGAGAAGACATCCTCAACGGGCCAATGGGTTGAGGAGCACCCTTCTTGACTTTGCTTGCAACCTTCTTGGCCACAATCACCCTCTTCTTGGGTGCAGCATCAACTGGGGCCTTGCCTTTATCTTTGGAGGTCCTTGCCCCCTGTGACTTAGCTTGCTCACCAAGGTCACAAGCCGCTTTCTTTTCAGGGCTGCCTCGGCAGCAGCAGAGTTGTGATCCTCTCGCTGCGTCTTCTTTGCCCTCTATGAGGCAAAGTACGCAGCCGCCATCTCTTGATCCTCTCTTTGCTTCCGGCGAAAGAGAGCTTGCTTCTCTGCTTCGGTCTCGGAGTTGAAAGGAGGAACATATTCATTGTCCGACATGGTTGCTGACAAGAGAAGCAAGGGAATGTGTATAAGTCCAAGGAGTCAAGATAGAATGGTAGAATTCACAAAATCAACCTAGGGTAGGTTTTTCACTGTGTAACCCGGACTTGTCCGCCCAGGGGCCGGGCTAGTCCGCACTGGGTCGGACTTGTCCGCCTTGTGGCCGGACTAGTCCGTTTCACACAACAAGAACCCTAATCTAGGGAAATTTTGCAAAAACTACGGATCCTACCAGAAAAATGGAGCTACATGATCATATTGATGTGTACAACAACATTTGTGCAGAAGTTTCTATCAATGGACCCAAAAGAATTGAATTTCAAGGATTTTGGAGTTAGGTCAAGAATACCTCTTCAAATCTTCGATTTGATGAAATCTAGAAGAGGAATCAGCCTTCGATGTTTGGGGAAAGGTTCCTAAGCTTAGGGCTTCAATCGACCGATTGGAATCAAGATTTGTTGGAGCAAATCGAAAATCGCCGTTTGGGAGACAGTTTTCGAGCATTTTTTGAGAGAGAGTGTTTGAATGGAAGTGGAGAGGTCGAGGGCTCCCTGGGGAGGTTAAGTCCCCAAGGGCCGGACTAGTCCGGTCAGGGACCCGGACTTGTCCGGCCTCTGGACTGGGTCTGGACAACCGGAACCACTGCACTAGTCTGGTCCTAAGACATAAAACTCCTATATTTTGAGTTTTTAGTGGAGATTTGATCCTTTTGGACTATATTTCACAAAAAAATCTTTGTAAATATTTTCAGTAAGCAATCAACAATCAAACTATGACCATGATTCACAAGGATTCAATAATTTCAAAATAATTTGTAGAGAAATTGAGGAGGAAGAGTCTTTTGCAAGCATGTGTGAATTTTTAATATAACAATCAGATGTGCAAGACTTAAGCCACGTTTCGAGAATGTAGGATATTTAGCTCACTCCTAAGTTCACAAAACCTTTTATAATATAGGGGCTTGGTAAAGATATCGGCCAATTTTTTATCGGTTCTCACATGGGAAATTGCAATGTCTCCTTTGATGGAGTGATCCCTCAAGAAATGGTGGCGAATATTGATGTGCTTGGTCCTTGAGTGTTCAACTAGATTGTGGGCTATTTTGATAGCACTCTCATTGTCACATAGGAGAGGGATATGGCGCAAGTTTCTGCCATAGTCCCTAAGAGTTTGTCGCATCCAAAGAAGTTGTGCACAACAACTTCCGGCGACGACATACTCCGCTTCGGCTGTGGAAAGTGCAATGGAGTTTTGTTTCTTTGAGGACCAAGACGCTAGAGATCTACCAAGGAATTGGGAAGTTCTCAATGTACTCTTGCTATCAACTTTGCACCCCGCATAGTCCGCATCAGAATATCCAATGAGGTTAAACTTAGAGCCCTTGGGGTACCAAAGTCCTAGGCTTGGTGTGTGAACCAAATATCTATGAATTCTCTTAACGGTAGTCAAATGACACACCTTAGGAGCGGCTTGAAATCTAGCACACATACACACACGAAGCATGATATCGGGCCTAGATGCACATAAGTATAGCAATTAGCCTATCATGGAACGATATACCTTTTGGTCCACACTTGGACCATCTTCATTAAGATCGAGATGCCTGTTGGTTGCCATAGGAGTCTTGATGGGTTTGGCCTTGTCCATGTCAATCTTCTTGAGTATATCTTGTGTGTACTTGGTTTGACTAATGAATGTGCCTTCCTTGAGTTGCTTCACTTGAAAACCTAGAAAGAACATCAACTCCCCCATCATGGACATCTCAAATCTTTCCGTCATTATCTTGGAAAACTCATCACAAAAAGCTTTGTTAGTAGAACCAAATATAATGTCATCGACATATATTTGGCAAATAAAGAAATCATCATTGAAATGCTTAGTGAATAGAGTATAGTCCGCCTTCCCAATTTTGAAACCATTTTGAGTTAGAAAGTCTCTAAGGCACTCATACCAAGCTCTAGGAGCTTGTTTGAGTCCATAGAGAGCCTTATGCAATTTTTACACATGGTTTGAGAATTCTTCATCTTCAAATCCGGGGGGTTGCTCCACATACACCTCTTCCTTGATTGGACCATTGAGGAATGCGCTCTTGACGTCCATTTGATATAGCTTAAAATCATGGTCAGTACCAAAGGCAAGTAATATACGAATTGATTCAAGCCTAGCTACGGGAGCAAAGGTTTCTTCAGAACCAAACCTTCGACTTGTGAATACCCTTTGGCACAAGTCGTGCCTTGTTCCTTGTAACCACCCCGTGTTCATCTTGTTTGTTGCAGAACACCCATTTGGTGCCTACAACATTCGCATTAGGTTTCTTCACAAGCACCCATACTTGATTTCTCTCGAAGTTGTTGAGCTCTTCTTGCATGGCCATCACCCAATCCGGATCTCGTAGTGCTTCTTCAACCTTGTGGGGCTCCAAGGAAGAAACAAAAGAGTAATGTTCACAAAATTTTGCAACACGAGATCGAGTAGTTACCCCCTTGTAGATGTCTCCAAGTATATTGTCAACGGGATGGTCTCGTTGGATGCTTTGATGAACTCTTGGGTGTGGTGCTTGAGGTCTTGATTCATCAGCTTGGTCTTCCTCATCCTCATTATATCCCCCTTGATTGATGCCTCCATTTTCATCTTATTAGAGTGCATCTTGGGGAACTTGATCTTGATCATTTGAGGAAGAGCTTGCTTGATGTGTAGGATGGTCACTTGCATCTTGAGGTCGTTCTTGTGGTCGAATGTCTCCAAGTGCCATCCTTCCTATCACCACTTGCGGAGCTTCTTCTTGATATAGCACATGACGATCAACTTGCTCCACTTGCGAGCCATTAGTCTCATCAAACACTATGTCACGTGCTACTTCAACAATCCCGGAGGATTTATTAAAGACACGATAGGCATAAGTGTTTGATTCATAGCCAAGCAAGAAACCCTCATCGGACTTAGAAGCAAACTTCGAAGTCCTAGGCTTCTTGTTAAGAATATAGCATTTGCTCCCAAAAACACGAAAGTAAGAGATGTTAGGCTTGTTACTGGTTAGGAGCTCATATGACATCTTCTTAAGTATGCGGTGAATGTACAACCTGTTTATGGCATGGCAAGCGGTGTTAACTGCTTCCGCTCAAAACCGGTCCGACGTCTTGTACTCATCAAGCATGGTTCTTGACATCTCAATTAAAGTCCTATTCTTCCTCAGCCACCCCATTTTGTTGAGGGGAGTAGGGGGCCGAGAACTCATGCTTGATGCCTTCTTCATCCAAAAATTCTTCAACTTGAGTATTCTTGAATTCGGTGCCATTGTCACTCCTTATGGTCTTGATACTCAATGAGAACTCATTTTGAGCTCTCTTCAAGTATCTCTTGAGAACACCTTGAGTCTCTCTCTTGTCATGCAAAAAGAATACCCAAGTGAAACGTGAAAAGTCATCAACAATAACAAGACCATATTTGTTACCACCAATACTAATGTAGGCGATTGGACCGAAGAGATCCATGTGTAGAAGTTCCAATGGTCTTGATGTTATCATAATGTTCTTGGATGTATGTGGTGCTCCAACTTGCTTTCCGGCTTGGCATGCGCTACATGGCCTATCCTTTTCAAATACAACATTCTTTAAACCACGGATGTGCTCGCCCTTAAGGAGTTTTTGCAAATTCCTCATCCAAACATGGGCTAGATTTCTATGCCAAAGCCATCCCATGTTATTTTTTGCAATTAAGCAAGTATCAAGTTGGGCTTTATCCGCGCATAAATCCACAAGATAGAGCTTTCCCTTGAGTACACCCTTAAAGGCAATTGAGCCATTGCTTCTCCTTGTGACGGTCACACCCTCATTAGTGAATAAAAAATTATATCCTTTGTCTCATAGTTGTGATATGGACAAGAGGTTATAATCAAGTGAATCAACATGTAAAACATTCAAAAGTGTATGATTAGGAGATATAGCAATTTTACCGGTGCCAAGGATCTTTCCTTGGCTATTGTCCCCAAAATAGATTCCTTCACTTGAATCTTCATTTAGCTCATACTCCACAAACATCTTCCTCTCTCCGGTCATATGATTTGTGCATCCACTATCAAGAACCCACTTGGTTCCACCGGAGGAGTATGCTTACAAGAAAGATTTAAGCCTTGGCTTTAGGTACCCAAGCGGTGTTGGGTCCTTTGATGTTAGTCAAGAGGCACTTGGGCACCCACACATAAGGTTTGGGACTTTTGCGATGTGGCCCAACATACCTAGCATATGCCTTTCCAAACTTGTTCCTCAATAAAACATATGAAGCATCAAATTCATGGAACAATGGATGAGGTTCTTTCTTAGGCATTTTGGGCGAAGTAGTAATGTCCTTACCTTTGTTGTTGTATGATCCTCCTTTGACAAAAACAATCAATTCTTTGCCATTCTTAGGAGTTTTGGTGTTTTGCCTCATCCCCCTAGAATAACCAAGACCATCCTTGACAAGGGAATGTCTTGTGTTGGTATATGCACTACGTGCATATGCCACCTTCTCCTTGTCAAAGATGCCACCCTTGGGTGCTTGATTGGTTTGTGCCAACTTTAGCTCATCCTAGCTTTATGATTAGGTTTGACCATTTACAAGGTTGAGATGCTTCGGATTTAATGTTTGTGGAAGGTGATCTTGTAGAGGAAGAAGGTGCATTGACCTTGAGAGACTCCACTTGCGTCTCAAGGATCTTGTTAGCTTGTGTCAATCTAACAAGTTCATCCTTGAGCACAATTGTAGTGTTCTCAAGGTTTGAGCAAGTTTCCTTGCTCAACGCGAGTTCATGCTCAAGTGACTTGATTCTTTCTCTTTCAAGCTCCAAGAGCTCCTCAACCTCTTGACATCTCTCCTTTTCTTGGATGAGCATGTCCTCTTGAAGGTTGATGAGTTCTTCCTTCTCAAATATCTCTTCCGTTAACAATCTCAATCTCTTCAAGGCGCTTTTGCTCATGTCTTTAAGCATATGTTCATTTTCACTACTACTATCAAAGTCATCATGAGAATAAATTGAAGAAGAGGATTTAGATTTAACCTTCTTTCTTCCCTCCTTGGCCATGAGACATGTTGGCCTTGAAGTCTCCAAGTTGGGGAAGAGCTTGTTCTCCATTGTTGTCTTCTTCATAGCAATAGTTGCTACCTTCTCGTCTTCATCGGAGGAGGATTCCTCATTTGGATCCCACTCCTTTCCAAGGTGGACATGTCCGGATTGCTTCTTCTTCTTGAAGTACTTCTTCTCTTTGGACTTGCCCTCCTTATTCTTCTTGTTTTCTTCATGTGGACAATCCACAATGATGTGGCCATATTCTCCGCAATTGTAGCAAGCCCTTTTTGATCTTGTCTTGGGCTTGTCTTTGCTTCTCCTTTCATTTTGGTAGCTCCCCCTCCTCCTTCTAAACATCGTCTTAAAGTTGTTGATGAAGAGAGCTTCTTTCTCATCGGTGTCGGGACTCTCTTCATCAGTCTCTTCCTTTTCTTGTGATCTTGAGGATGTTGCTTTGAATGCAACATCCCTTTTATTGAAGGAGGAAAGCTTTTGTAGATCATTGTAGAACATGACTTCTTGCTCCATCATCTCATGGTTGATGATTCTCCCTAACACTTCTTCGGGTGTCATCTTGTGGAAGCCCGGACTTTCACGAATTAGTGAGCAAAGAGTGACGTTTCGAGGCATGAATGCTCGAATCATCCTCTTTACCACCTCGTGGTCGGTCCACCGGGTGCTTCCATATGACCGACTCTTGTTGATCAGAGTCGTGAGGCGGTCATACATATCTTGGGGAGATTCACCCTCCATGACGGTGAATCTCCCAAGCTCTCCTTCGATCATCTCGATCTTTGCCTTCCTAATGACGTGATTGCCTTTGTGTGCCATCTCGAGGGTATCCCAAATCTCCTTGGCAACCTCCAACCCCTCAATGTGGTTGAATTCCTCACGAGTCAATGAGGAGGTAATCACTCCAACGGCTTGAGCATTGCGATGTAGAAGAACGGCTTACTCCGAAGTGATGTCGTCCTCATTCTTCGGAAGACGAACACCTGTCATCACAATTTGCCACAAGTTAGGGTTTAAGGAAATGAGGTGCATCTTCATATTATGCTTCCACATAGAAGAATCATTTCTGTCAAATTGAGGAGGTTTGCCAATGGGAGTAGGCAAATAATGGTTGCTCGCGGTAAGTTGCTCATAATTGTAAGGATACCGGGAGTAGTCTTGTGAACTACTCCCGTTGTCGATGTTGACCGGGGCAATTTGCTTGATCTCCTTCTTGGGCATGTTGAGCTTCTCACGAAGCCGTGCTTTGAGCATCCGAACTTCTTCGTCGTCATTCGGGTCATCTTGAAGGACATCGACGTTATTCGTCTTGGTGTCATCGACGACCACCGGAACTTCGTTGTCACCCCTTCCGACCATTACTTCTTCGAGTTGTTAGACTCTTGGGGAGAAGCCTGCTCTGATACCAATTGAAAGTCGCCTAGAGGAGGGGTGAATAGGCAATACTACCTGAAATCACTTAATAAAACGAGATTAAATTCCTGGGGCTAGACTAGTATGCACAGGGCTGGACTAGTCTGCTCAGCACAGGGTGAAAACCGTAAACTTGATTTCTACAAGTTATTTGCGGAATTAAAGTTCATCAAAGAGATGAGCAATGTGTAGTAAACTAGTAAAGCTCAGATTGTGAAGTTTAAACACTTAGATTGCAAGTTTACAATAATGATCAAAGTGTAGAGCGATAAGAGCGAAATGAACCCAAATAGCAATACTAGTGATCACGAAAAGTGAAAGACAAGTGAAATGAGATTTATCCCATGGTTTAGCTTCACGAAGGACCGGGTCTCACTTGACCCTTCTCTCACCAAGCCACCACGATGGCCGGCTTAGTTTCCACTATATCAATGGGTAATCACCAAGTTTGATGGGGCTGCTCACAACTTGAGGCTCCCACAAATCAATACAACGAGGAGCACACGAAGCTCAACTCATACAAGCCACGCAACACAACACAATGTGCAAGAGATCAAACCGAGAGCCAAAGCGCAATGATCTTCCTTTACTCTCCTCCCCAAACCCTAATCTCTTCAAGATTTGCTCCTAGAGGGTTAGTAGGACGAGTAGAAGGCTTTGGAAGGCTCTAGGATGCTTGTGGCAGTGCTAGGGTTCAAGACTTCTTCAAATGAGCCCGGGGGTCCCCTTTTTATAGAGGTCCTGAGCCCCTTTTGCTTACATCAGCAAAGGGGCGGACTAGTCTGGCCTTAGACCCCGGACTAGTCCGGCCCTATGGGACCACTGACCTCTGGTCAGTTTTCGACAACTGCCACATTGAGCAACGATCATCATGCTACCCGCCAAATTTCCAAATTCAAACGATCACTAGACAACGGACTAGTCCGCTCCAAAACAGACTAGTTCGAAGTAGGACAGAACCTCTTGGTCTATCCTAAAACGGACTCTTCTGGGTTGGCCCAGACTAGTCCGGCCACAGGGGTGGACTAGTCCGGCCCTCTAGGGTTTCTCTCGGTCTATCACACTAAGTCTCAAACGGACTAGTCCGTACCCAAACGGACAAGTCCGAACTATCAGAGAGCTTTGGTCCGTCCAAAAACGGACAAGTCCAGACATCTCGGACTTAGATCCAAATTCACTCAGATTCACTCCAGAGACGTTTGGTCCTCTCAAAACGGACTTGTCTACCATGGCCGGACTAGTCCAACCTCCTAGGGTTTTCTCATTTTAGGCTTCTCACTTAGTTTTTTCTCTAAACCACCACTTTGATCCCCTTGGTATGATCTCATTGCACATGATACATCAACCCTCTCACATGATACGGCTCATATAAGCTCAATACCATAGAAACGCTAATTTCTACGCTTGAGTCTTTGACGCCCGTTTTAGCCTTTTCCTTTTTGAGGGTTTTCATCTCATTTCAATCCTTGTACTTGTGCTTAAGATCAACTAAGCTCATTAGCCTCTTAATTTTCATCATCAATCATCCAAAACCCACGGGGATGCCTAGATGCACTTTCACTCCACTACGTCTTGATAGATGGCGGCGCTGGCCTCAACCTCATCAGCCATGCAGCCTTCGACCAGCTGCAAATCCCGTTTTCCAGGCTCACCCCCCTCGAGCCCGTTCTCAGGGGTGGGGCCAGGGAACATCATCTTGTATGGCAACATAAACCTTCGGGTGACACCCAACAACTACCAGACCGAGAGCATCCTGTTTGACGTCGCAGGCGTCAACCTCCCCTTCAATGCAATCATCGGCAGGCCTGCCCTGTATCGATTGATGGCCGTAGCCCACTACGACTACCTTGTCCTAAAAATGTCGACCCCCTCCGGCGTCCTCAGGATCCGCAGAGACCGCACTGCTGCGGTGTTAGCCTTGGAGAAGCTCCAAGCCCTCACAGTAGACCCAGCACCAGCCCAGGGCGATGCTGGACCAAGTCAGCCTTCGTCGAGCTCGTGCCAGCGCGGCTCACCCACCGGGTCTGCAGCCTTCCGACAGCACCGACGCTCCCGTGAAAGCTGTCAAGATCAGTTCTGGCTCTGCTCAGACCACCCGCAAGACGGGGGTCAAAGGCAGAAAGTAGGGTGCCCACTCATCGCCCCAATATTAGCTATCAATGACAAGTTGCCCGTAAACCGTCGCAGCTATCCTCGAAGCTTTGGGCACCCTTATATGTTAATATTAGCTTACTAGGACAGTGTACAAGTTTTCATAGAGTCTAGGAGCAGCATTTAGGACAACCAAGCTCCGGGAGGGTCAGGTCCAGCATGCGCAGTTAGCTTAGCCTGGTGCCGAACCCTAAGCCTGTGCACCCTACCTCCCTCGACGTCTAGAAGAAAGTAGTTGCCCTCTTTTATAAAAAGTTTGTCTCCTCCTATGAATACCGATATAAAAGAATCACTGTCTTATTTCATGTTTCCCTAACAATGTTCATTTTATTACGCGCTAATTTTATGATCAACCATGCTAGACTTGTTTATTGTATATTGCCTTCATATACAGGTTGTACACTTTGTATCTCACCCTTGCTGGAGTTGTGCAATCCTACTGCAGGCAGGCTTGCTTGAGGTACCTTCATAGTGTGAGGGGTTCTCGCGGCTGCCCCCGTCCTTGGAGTTCTGTGAAGCCAGATGGCCTCCCAAGAAAGGCCTAAGACAAGCCAGAGGTCCAGGGCATGTGAACTGCTTAGCCTGGTCCTGTACCCTAAGCACACACAGCCTGCCTCTCAACTCTGCGGCCGGAAAGCTCGCACCCTAAGGATAGTGGGAGCCGGAACCCGAAGCGCTAACGCATTGAATTACCCAAGCCCCTTGTGTCACCTCCGGAAAGTGAGACATGACGAAGCTAAGCAAGAGGAACAGATAAAATCAGTGAGAAAACTAGTCCGTCCTTTACCATGTGTGAAGGCATCCAGCTCCAGCACCTCCCAAGGGGCCCGCCTCAACACGTCGAAGATAGCAGCAAGCGCTGATTCGTGAGTACACTCTCCCGTACCACTCTTGTTGCAAATAGGGTTCTCTTGTGGTAACCTGTACACTAGGGGCCTGACGTCGATCTTCTACACATTGTTGGTGGACAACATCGTGGCATCCAGCTCCAACACCTCCCAGGGGGCCCGCTGTCGACGACTCAACACGTCGAAGATAGCAACAAGCGCTGATTCGTGAGTACACCCTCCCATCCCGCTCTTGTTGTTAATAGGGTTCTCTTGTGGTACCTGTACACCAGCGGTCTGCCGTCAATGTTCTACACATCGGTGGTGGACGACGCCAAAGCATCCAGCTCTAGCAAGTCCCAGGGGGCCCGCCATCAACGACTCAACACGTCAAAGACAGCAACAAGCGCTGATTCATGAGTACAGTCTCCTGTCTCGCTCTTGTTGCTAATAGGGTTCTCTTGTGGTAACCTGTACACCAGGGGCCTGTCGTCGATGTTCTACACATCAAGGGTGGATGATGCCAGAGCATCCAGCTCCAGCACCTCCCAGGGGCCCTGCTATTGACAGCTCAACATGTCGAAGACAGCAACAAGTGTTGATTCGTAAGTACACTCTCCCGTCCCACTCTTCTTGCTAATAGGGTTCCCTTGTGCTAACCTGTAGACTAGGGGCCTGCCGTCGACGTTCTACACATCGGTGGTGGACAATGTCAGAGCATCCGGCTCCGGCACCTCATAGGGGGCCCGCCGACGACGACTCAACACGTCGAAGACAACAACAAGTGCTGATTCGGGGCTGTCATCGATGTTCTACACATCAGTAGTGGATGATGCCGGAGCATCCAGCTCCGGCACCTCCCAGGGGGGCCACCGTCGATGACCTTGTGACGATGGTGGGCGATGTCACAGTAGCCAACTCTGGCACCACCCAAGGGGCCTTCCGTCAACGACTCTGCGATGATGGTAGGCGACGCCAGAGCAGCCAGCTCCACCACCATCCAAGGGGCCTGTCGTCAACGTTTTCGCGACGATGGTGGACCACATTGGAGCAGCCAGCACTAGCACCACCCAGGGGGCCTACCATCGATGAACTTGCGATGATGGTGGGCGACACCAGAGCAGCCAGCTCTGGCACGACCCAAGGGGCCTGCCGTCGATGTCTCTGCGATGATGGTGTGCGACGCCGGAGCAGCCAGCTCCGGCACCACCCAAGGGGCCTGCCATCGACGACTCTGCGTTGATGATGGGCGATGCTGGAGTAGCCAGCTCCGACACCACCTAGGGGCCTGCCGTTGGTGACTCTGCGATGATGGTGGACGACACCGGAACAGCCAGCTTTGGCACCACCCACAGGGCCTGCTGTCGACGTCTCTGCGACGATGGTGGGCGACGCCAGAGCGCTTCCCTTCCCTAACCCAAAAATGAGTCCACCGCCAGCTCCAGCACCACCCTAGGGGCCTGCCGTCGATGTTTCCACGATGATGGTAGTCGACGTCGGAGCAGCCAGCTCCGGCACCATCCAGTGGGCCTGCTATCGATGACCTTGCAATGATGGTGGGCGACACCTGAGCAGCCAGCTCCAGTACCACCCAAGGGGTATACCGTTGACGTATCTGCAATGATGGTCTACGATGCCACAACAGCCAACTCCGGCACCACCCAGGGGCCTGTTGTCAACGACTCTGCGATGATGGTGGGCCACGCCGGAGAAGCCAGCTCCAGCACCATCCAAGGGGCCTGATGCCGATGTTCCTACTAAGTCAAAGATCAGCGCCCCTGGAGGGACCCAAGCAAGGTCACCCACTCGAAAATCCCCTGCTCCAATGGGGGCCAGTCAAAGACTTCCTGTGATCAAGTGGTAGGTGTGCCCAGCCACCTAGCCACATCTAACTGGGGGCCTCTAAGGGGGTTCGATAAGCAGGACGTCAACTGATGGCAAATCGGCCATGTCAACTGTGTAATTGATGGTCCCTCAAAAACAAACGAACTTGGCAAAAGTTCTTCAAGCCCTTACGCAGCTAAGGACTTGGGGCAACAATTTGAGAAGCACAAGACAAGCCAAGAAACCAAACACAAAGTAAATGCATTGAAGAATATTTACAAAGGGGCGAACCTCGGATACAAAGGCGGGCTACCAGCCTCAATCCCTGGCGAACTGCACAACAACATGTTTGGTGACATCATTAACCTCTGTTGCTGACGTCTCCTCGTGCTCCTCGATAGGGCCCTCGAAAACCGAGTCTAGCAGTATCTCAGGGTACCGGCTCTGGTAGCACACCATAACGTGGAATGCCACAGTCTCCGCCACCGCTCTACCCTCGGCTTCCAGACGGCTGGCTAGCTGCCGCTCCTACAGATCGAGCTCCCGGGCCCAGTGCTCTGAAGTCTGCTCCCGAGCCCGAACATCAAGCTCCAGCAGGAGGAGTTCTTGGCGCTCGGCTAGGTGTTGCTCCCGATCCTGCACTAGATTGCTCTCCAGAAGCTCAAGGTATTCGACGCGAGACTGCAGCCTATCCTGATCCACTACAGCCCGAGTCCTCATCGCCTGGGCTGCCGCCTCTTCCTCGGCAACAGCGGCCTCCCACTCGGCAACAATGGCCTCGCGACAACCCAGGGCCTCTCTACCCTCTTCAAGGGCATGCAGGCGGGCGTCAGCCATGTCATTGGCTACCTTGTCGTCGGCCATAATCTTTTGGTACATTGCGTCCATGGCCTTCACCAAGTGGTGCCTCAACTCCATCTCCTCACTCTCCTTCTGATACCTCGCCTTCACCTCGGCGAGCCTAGACCTTAGAAGGTCCTCCCAGGCTCGAAGGTGCTCGCCCTCAGCACGCAGCTTCTCCCACTCAGCAGCAAGGGCCCCCTGCGCCTGGTGGAGCTTGGAATGCACCAGGTTGATGTTGGACTGCGCCGAGTCCATGACGTCGGAGAGGCGCTCAGGTTAGGGAAGGCTGCTCGATGATCATCTAGGAAACTCCTCCTCTTGCAACGATGAAGGAGAGACCACCAGTACCGGGGGCCTCGCTCCTGGACACTAAGCGGAAGTTGCAGCACTACCCGAAGCGGCAGCACCACCGTCGCCCAAGGAGCCACCTGTCGGATCAACAGCCTCAGAGGTCGGGCCCTCAGCTTGCTAAGCCGAATCTGACATTGCCTATGGTATGGCGGCCGAAGATGCTTCACTACCCGCACCAGGCGCGGATGCCAGAGCAATGCCCCCTGTACCAGCTTGACAGTCTACGCTGCTGGTGCAGCCGTAGCCTCCAGGGCCGACATCGGAGTGCTCCGGGACACTACCTATAACACCCTCATTTTCATGCATCATGCATTTATAAGTTCATATACATGTTTAACATTAATCCACATAAAATAAAAAAGTTTAAAATGAATTAGAAACAAAACCGCACTTAAGAATTTTGGGAAGTGTGGACTAGTCCGGTCTTGGTGCGGACTAGTCTGATTTCTCTCTAACTTCCACCTGACTTGTCCGTTTTGCTATGGACTAGTCTGTTTTTCCCTCTGGACACTTTCGAACTTGTCCGGTCCTGTGCACACTAGTCATGTGTTCCAATTCCTTGAAAATTTGGTAAGTCTCTGGACTTGTCCGGACTTGTCCGGTATTCCAGCAGACTTGTCCATTTTCCCCTCTGACCAAAGTCGGACTTGTTCGGTTTTGGCCAGACTTGTCTGATTTTCCTCTGACAAAGTTCGGACTTGCCTGATATCTCTCTAACCAACTTCAGACCAGTCCGGCCCTTTTGCGGACTTGTCCGATAAATCACGACTCTGAGTTGATCTTTGCTTCATGACTTGTTTCTTGGGTTTTACATTAAGTGGGTCTAGGGACGTCGTGCCTAACTCTTTTGGAGCCCATATGAGACCCTAAAACCGACCCCTATTCATCTCAAACTCTAAATCCATCCAACCCTAGCCTCCACCTCTATATAAACAACCCCACCCCTTGGCTTGACATCTATTTGTCACTTTTTCACCTCACCCGAACCCTAGCTCGTTAATAGCCGCCACCAAGGAGGAAGAAGGAGATCTAGAGCAAGAATAAGAAGATGAGGAAACGAAAGAGGGTTAGGATATCCATCAAGTTTCGTTCTCCATTGCCAATTCACCATCAAGTTCTTCATCAACCCTAGATTGTTAAGATACAAGTGTTGCCTCCAAGATCCTTGATTCATTGGAGTTCTAAACACCTGGTATACCTTCTACTTTGTTTTCCTTACATGAATTCAACCCCAAATCTCCAAATTCACGTTGATCTAGAAAACCCTAGTTCGCCTGTTCTGCGAAGTGCGGACTAGTCCGGTCCCTAGCGGACTAGTCCGATTTTCCTGGTTAAATTGAGTTGAATTACTTCCAAAATTAGATCGAATCAACTCCAAACCTGTGTAGACTTGTCAATAACCATTGTGATTGATTAATAAACATCATTAATAACTCATTCACTAGTTTTGCTTTGCAATTGCATTAATCATGCATATCATGTCATATTGAGTAATATTTGTGCACTTTTTTATTGTAATTCTTTTCTTGTATGTTTGTTCTGCGGATTAGACGGATTTGCGCTAGAGAGTGCCGCGGAGGATCTCCAACACCAGGAGATTGAAGGCTTTGACCCGAACCAATCCCAAGAGCAAGGCAAGTGTCCTTGAACATATTGATCCTATTTTTAAAATAAATGTTTTGTTTGTAAACTGCATGCTTCTATCAATTTGATAAGAAATCCTATGATAGGAAGTTTACTAGATTTGTTTAACCACCCTTATCACCTGGAATTCATGGTAGACAGCCAGGATGAGATTTTTTACCCTTTTTGCTTCGCTTAATTAATTAGGATGGGAACACAACTATACCACTCAACTTAATTATGCACTTATGAGATTATGATTGACATGAACTGGTTAATATGATGTGGTAATGGGTGATCTAAGCAAGCATGGTATGTGTATGGGTTGGATGTTATGGTGGTTTTGCTTGCTTTAGATCTAAGGACTGGTTCGTCGAGCGACCATCCAGGATTTAGAGTGCCACCACGAGGCCAAGTATGGGTGCGGTGTAGCTGATTAATTAGGGCTTTGACAGTGCTATTTGGACCATTAAGGATGCTCAGGGAAGGGGTAGTCGGATTGGGTTTGTTGATGATTGGTGTGACTACCCTGGAATTCAAATGGCTCAAGAGGGGGGCCTTGGTTGAAGATGTGCTCAGTTGGAGGCATCGCCACTGGTGAAACCTCAATGGGGTCTAAATAGGCTAGTATTCCCTTTGTAAAGGCTATTTTGTGATCTCTTGGCCACACACCTAAGGAAGTGTGAGATGGCATAACTGAGATTCTATAGTCATCGAAAGGTGATGAAATCACAAACACGTGGGTAAAGTGGTACAACCTCTGCAGAGTTTGTCTTAAAACTATCATGATAGTCGTGCTCCCGGTGTTGAGCAACCTGGACCCTCACATGATTAAAGTGGAAACTTGGGATTTGGGATGGTTATGGCTTGGTAATACGGTTATGGCTGGTTATGGATTAAATTCTGGCAATGGATATGGTTATTGGTAATGGTGAAATCTGGTATATGGATTATGGTAGTCGAATATGGGTTGGTACTATGATATTACTCATGGTTTATGATGGGTTTATTTCACTTACATATAATGTATTGCTTTTCAAATGTTTTAATGTACTTTTCAGCACTTAGCTATTATTATATTCGTCATTTGAATCAGCTACATGTCATACTTTCCACACTTGCTGAGTACAACATGTACTCACACTTGCAATTCCCCCACCAACAGTTGCAGCTCAGAATTGGGAGTTTATCGATTATAATGTAGAGTTCTAGGCCGTGTCTGCCATCAGCTTTGCCTGTGGTGTTGATTGGAGCTGCGCTATCCCTTTTGCTTAGTTGCTCAGTTTGCTAACTTTAGTTTATTCCTGCTGCATTAGTTGATTCTTGTCACTAATATTCATTAGAGCTTGTATTCGAGGATATTATGAATTGTGTAATAAAAGTGGTTAATTAATCTTGTCTTGTGGTAATTTTCTGTATATCCTTTTATGAATGCACACATGTTTGTGTGTTGAACATCCTGGGCACACATATGCGTTCACTTGGTTCATTTTTGGAACCGGGTGTCATAAATTGGTATCAGAGCCACAGGTTGACTGTAGGATGCAATCTAGATAGAATGGACACTTTAGATCACATAGGAGCACTCAGAAGTCGATGTGTTTTTGTTTGGCGTATTGTTTGCTATATATTGTTTGCTTGTGTGCTTAATAGAGGATTTTGGGATGCTTTAGCATTGCCATATCCACATAGGCTAGAGTAGCTAGTTGCTTAGTTCCATATCCCCTGATGCATATAGTTGGGTACTTTTCTAAATTCTTATCTCTTGCTTTTCTTCAGATGGTGAGGACTCGCAACCAAAGGGATGGCAATGATGAGGAGGAGAACAATGGAGCACCTCAGAACAACAATGGACATGGACCTGCTCAGGGAGCTATCAATATTGAGCAGCTTTTGGCTATGCAGAACCAGCTCATGCAGACCATGATACAGACTACGGGATAGCTGCAGGCTGGTAACATCAACAATCAGCCCAACATGCCCCCACCGCCACCCCCACCTCCTCATAACCGGTTGGGAGAGTTCATGAGGACTAGGCCACCAACCTTTGCTCAAGCTACTAACCCTATGGATGCTGATGATTGGCTCAAGTCTGTGGAGAAGAAACTTGCAATAGTCCAATGCAGTGATCGGGAGAAGGATCTATTTGCTTCTCATCAACTAGTTGGAGCAGCTGCGGATTAATGGGAGCTTATTGCATTGCTCCTGAGAACCAAGAGAGGATTTCTTGGGCCGAATTCAAGGAGAGCTTCCGTTCTCATTATGTGCCAGAAGGATTTATGATTTTGAAGAGGCAAGAGTTTGAAAACTTGAGGCAAGGAAGATCGATCGTGGGTGAATATCTCAATAAATTCACTCAACTTTCAAGGTATGCCCCTGAAGATGTTAGTCGGGACAATCGGAAGCAATACTTGTTCATGAGGCGCTTGAACAATGAGATCCAAGTGCAATTGCTCAATTGCGATTATGCTAACTTCCAGAAGCTTGTGGACAAAGCAATTGTTGTGGAGAACAAAGTTCGGGAGATGGAGAAAGACAACAAGAGGAAGGCGCCATACCAAGGACAGCAACAAGGAAGTAATGTGCACCCTCGCTTTGCACCACCCAATGCAACATATTACAGCTCCTCTACTCCTGTACAGCGCCCTGGTTATGCACCGCGCCCAACTCAATTTGTGCAGCAGCGCCCTGTTATGCAAGCACCTAGGCCTCCAATGCCTTATGCACCTCGTGCTAATTTTCTTGGTGCAAATGTTCAGAATCAAGTCCGTCCAAATTCTGGTGCAGCAAAAAAGTGCTATACTTGTGGAGAAGCTGGACACTTTGCGCATCAATGTCTTAAATCAGGCCTTGGTCAAGGAAGCAATGCACCGAGGCAAAACCCAAGACCCAACAGAGGACAGCTGCAAGGAAATCGTGGACAACAGAATTTTGCTCGTGGAAACATGAACCATGTCTCTACGGAGGATGCTCAACAAGCGGATGACATAGTGATTGGTATGTTTCTCGCAAACTCCAACTCGGCGACTATGTTATTTGATTCTAGAGCATTGCATTCATTCATTGCATCTAAATATGTTGCCAAGTATAGTTTGCCTATCCCTTATATAAAGTTTACTCTATTGGTTAAGTCTCCTAGAGGAGAGATGAGGACACATATAGTATGTCCAAAAGTAATCCATAGAACAAGGGGGTAGACTTCTTCGCCAACCTCATTGTTTTGGATTCTCAAGGATTGGACATTATACTTGGTATGAAATGATTGAGGAAGCACAATGGTGTCATCGAACGTGCCATGAAGACAATGAAGTTGACCAATGAGGAAGGGATCACTATAGAATTCGAAGCATCTCAACACGCACTGAAGCAATTGGAGATGAATCACATGGATGGTGCCGCAATTAAGGAGATTCCAGTGGTGTGTGAATTCTTGGGTGTTTTTCTAGACGAGTTGTCAGGTATGCCACCTGTTCCAGACGTTGAGTTTGTTATTGATTTAATACCTGGAACTGCACCTATAGCTAAGCGTCCATATAGGATGCCTCCTAAGGAGTTAGCGGAGCTCAAGAAGCAGATTCAAGAGCAACTAGATAAATGTTTCATTTGCCCAAGCTCTTCACCTTGGGGAGCGCCCGTTCTTTTCGTGGATAAGAAAGATGGGTCACAAAGGATGTGTGTGGATTACCGAGCTCTCAATGAGGTGATCATCAAGAACAAGTACACCTTGCCACGCATAGAGGATTTGTTTGATCAGATGAAGGGTGCTTGTGTCTTCTCCAAGATTGATTTGAGGTCGGGATACTTTCAAATGAAGATCAGACCATCGGACATACCTAAGACAGCTTTCACGACATGATATGGATCTTATGAGTACACCATGATGTCCTTTGGATTGACAAACGCGCCTGCCTACTTTACGTACCTCATGAATAAGGTCTTCATGGAATACTTGGATAAGTTTGTTGTGGTGTTCATTGATGATATTATGATCTACTCAAAGAATGAAAAGGAACATGAGGAACACTTGAGGCTTACGTTGCAGAAATTAAGGGAGCATCAATTACATGCCAAGTTCAACAAGTGCCAGTTTTGGTTGAAAGAGGTGTCGTTTTTGGGTCATATCATCTCAGAAGGAGGTGTATCGGTTGACCCAGGAAAGGTGAGAGACGTGTTGAAATGGAAACCACCGCAGAATGTTACGGAAATAAGGAGTTTTCTTGGGATGGCTGGGCACTACCATCAGTTCATCAAAGACTTTTCCAAGATAGACAAGCTAATGACGGAGTTGCTAATGAAGGGGAAAGCGTTTCAATGGACTCAAGCTTGTCAAGAGAGTTTTGAGGAGTTGAAGAAGAGGTTAACAACAGCCCCAGTTTTGATATTGCCGAACATGAGCAAGAGTTTTGGTATCTATTGCGATGCATCAAGACAAGGACTTGGATGTTTGTTGATGCAAGAAGGTCAAGTGGTTGCCTATGCATCAAGACAATTGAAGAAACATGATCAGAATTATCCAACGCATGACTTGGAACTTGCAGCTGTGGTACACGCATTGAAAATTTGGAGACACTACATCCTTGGACATAGGTGTGAAATTTATACGGATCATAAGAGTCTCAAGTATATTTTCACACAAACGGATCTGAATTTGAGGCAATGAAGATGGTTGGAGCTCATCAAAGATTATGATGTGGGAATCAATTATCATCCAGGAAAGGCTAATGGCGTCGATGATGCTTTGAGTCGGAAAGGAGTAAGTCAGCAGCTCACGGTTCGAGAGCTGCCATCCGAGTTATGCAGGGAGTTTGAACAGTTGAATCTCGGATTTGTGAGATTGGAATAATGGAGTTAAACCCAACATTAGAGCAAGAAATTCGAGATGGTCAAACAAAGGATGAGGAAATTAAGGATATCAAGGAAAGGACCCAAGAGGGAAGAGAATTCAGATTTGATGAAGACGAACATGGTATCTTATGGCTTGGAAAAAGGATTGTCGTGCCTAATGTGAAGCATATTCGGGAGACGATATTAAAAGAGGCACATGACTCGCCATACTCAATTCACCCAAGTTGTACAAAGATGTACAAGGACTTGAAGACATGCTATTGGTGGGATAGCATGAAAAAAGACATAGCTGAATATGTAGCATTGTGTGATGTGTGCCAGCGAGTGAAGGCAGAACATCAAAGGCCAGCTAGATTATTGCAGCCATCAAAAATTCTGGAATGGAAGTGGGAAGAAATCAGCATGGACTTTATATTTGGATTGCCACGTACCCAGTCCGGTTATGACTCAATTTGGGTAATTATGGATTGGTTAACTAAGTCAGCTAACTTTATTCCCGTCAAGACCACCTTTAATGGAGAGAAAATGGTGGAACTGTATATGGGAATAATAGTATGTTTGCATGGAGTTCCAAATAGGATAGTGTCAGATAGAGGTTCCCAATTTACCTCCAAGTTTTGGCAAAAGCTGCATGAAGCATTCAGAACATGGTTGAATTTCAGTTTGGCATATCACCCTCAAACAAATGGACAAACCGAGAGAACCAATCAGATTTTGGAGGACATGTTAAGTGCTTGTGCTTTGAAGCATGGGAAAAGTTGGGACAAAAGCTTGCCATATGCGAAATTTTCGTATAACAATAGCTACCAAGCAAGTTTGAAGATGTCACCATACGAAGCACTATATGGAAGTAAGTGTAGGATGCCCTTGTTTTGGAGTGAGATGGGAGAAAATCAAGTATTTTGTCTAGATGTGATACTAGAAGCTGAAAAACAAGTTCAGATTATTCGTGAAAACTTGAGGGCTGCTCAATGGAGGCAAAAAGTATATGCGGACGATAGGAGAAGGAAACTAGCTTTTGAAGTGGGAGATTTCGTTTACCTCAAGGTGTCACCAATGAGAGGTCATAAGTGGTTTAACATAAGAGGCAAGCTAGCACCTCGATACATTGGACCATTCAAGATTTTGGACAAAATAGGAGAAGTAGCGTATAAGTTGGAGATGCCAGCTCATCTTTCAGATGTCCATGATGTGTTTCATGTTTCCCAGCTCAAGAAGTGCTTGAGAGTACCGAAAGAACAAGTGCCAATGGAAGAATTGGAATTAGAGGCAGATTTGAACTATGCTGAGCAACCGGTCAAAATCTTGGAAACCAAGGAGGGGGTCACAAGGAACAAGACTATTAGATGGTGTAAAGTTCAATGGAAGCATCACACCGAATCGAAAGCAACATGGGAGTTGGAAGATGATCTCAAGAAGGAATTTCCCTATCTTTTCTCTTTCGCGTCGAATCTCGAGGGCAAGATTCATTTTCAGGGGGGAGTAGGTTTGTAACACCATCATTTTCATGCATCATGCATTGCATAAGTTCATATACATGTTTAACATTAATACACATAAAAAGAAACAAGTTTAAAATGAATTAGAAACAAAACAACACTTAAGAATTCTGGGAAGTGCGGACTAGTCCGCTCATGGTGCGAACTAGTCCAATTTCTCTCTAACTTCCATCGGACTTGTCCGTTTTGCTGCGGACTAATCTATTTTTTTCCTCTAGAAACTTTCGAACCTGTCCGGTCCTGTGCAGATTAGTCCGGTGTTCCAATTCCTTGAAAATTTGCTAAGTCCCTGGACTTGTCCGGACTTGTTCGGTATTCCAGCAGACTTGTCTTTTTTTCCCTTCTCACTAAATTCAGACTTGTCTGGTTTTGGCCAGACATGTCTAATTTTCCTCTGACCAAGTTTGGACCTGTCCGATATAGTCCGAACTTGTCCGATATCTCTCTGACCAACTTCAGACTAGTCCGACCCTTTTGCAGACTTGTCTGATAAATCGCGACTCCGAGTTGATCTTTGTTCCACGACTTGTTTCTTGGGTTTTACATTAAGTGAGCCTAGGTACGTTGTGCCTAACTCTTTTGGAGCCCATGCAAGACCCTAAAACCGACCCCTATTCATCTCAAACTCGAAATCCATCCAACCCAAGCCTCCACCTCTATATAAACAACCCCACCCCTTGGCTTGACATCTATTTGCCACTTTTTCACCTCACCCAAACCCTAGCTCGTGAATAGCCGCCACCAAGGAGGGAGAAGGAGATCTAGAGCAAGAAGAAGAGGAGGAGGAAATGAAAGAGGGTCAAGATGTCCATCAAGTTTCGTTCTCGATCGCCAATTCACCATCAAGTTCTTCATCAACCCTAGATTGTCAAGATCTAAGTGTTGCCTCCAAGATCCTTGATTCATTGGAGTTCTAAATACTTGGTATACCTTCTACTTCCTTTTCCTTATGTGAATTCAACCCCAAATATCGAAATTCACGTTGATCTAGAAAACCTTAGTTCGCCAGTTCTGCAAAGTGCAGACTAGTCCAGTCCCTAGCGGACTAGTCCGATTTTCTTGGTTAAATTATGTTGAGTTACTTCCAAAATTAGATCGAATCAACTCACAACCTATGTAGGCTTCTCAATAACCATTGTAATTGATTAATAAACATCATTAATACCTCATTCACTAGTTTTGCTTTGCAATTGCATTAATCATGCATATCATGTCATATTGAGTAATATTTGTGCACTTTTTTATTGTAATTCTTGTCTTGTATGTATGTGGTGCAAATTAGATGGATTTGCGCTAGAGAGTGCCGCGGAGGATCTCCAGCACCAGGAGTTTGAAGGCTTTGACCCGAACCAATCCCAAGAGCAAGGCAAGTGTCCTTGAACATATTGATCCTGTTTTTAAAATAAATGTTTCTTTTGCAAATTGCATGCTTGTGCCAATTTGATGGGAAATCCTATGATAGGAAGTTTACTAGATTTCTTTAACCACCCTTGTCACCTGGAATTCATGGTAGAGAGTCGGGATGGGATCTTTTACCCTTTTTGCTTTGCTTAATTAATTGGGATGGGAACACAACTATACCACTAAACTTAATTATGCATTTATGAGATTATGATTGACATGAACTGGTTAATATGATGTGGTAATGGGTGATCTAAGCAAGCATTGTATGGTGATGGATTGGATGTTATGGTGGTTTTGTTTGTTTAAGATCTAAGGACTGGTTCGTGGAGCGGCCGTCCAGGATTTACAGTGCCACCACGAGGTCAAGTATCGGTGCGGCGTAGATGATTAATTAGGGCTTTGCCATTGCTATTTGGATCATTAAGGATGCTCGGGGAAGGGGTAGTCGGATTGGGTTTGTTGATGATTGGTGGGACTACCCTGGGATCTGAATGGCTCAAGAGGGGGCCCTTGGTTGAAGATATGCTCAGTTGGAGGCATCGCCACCGGTGAAACCTCAGTGGGGTCTAAATAGGATAGTAATCCCTTTGTAAAGGCTATTTTGTGATCTCTTGGCCACACACCTAAGGAAGTGTGAGACGTCATAATTGAGATTCTATAGTCATCGAAATGTGATGAAATCACAAACACGTAGGTAAAGTGGTACAACCTCTGCAGAGTGTGTCTTAAAACAATCATGATAGCTGTGCTCCCGATGTTGAGCAACCTGGACCCTCACATGATTAGAGTGGAAACTTGGGATTTGGATGGTTATGGCTTGGTAATACGGTTATGGCTGGTTATGTATTAAATTCTAGCAATGGATATGGTTATTGGTAATGGTGAAATCTAATATATGGATGATGGTAATCGAATATGGGTTGGTACTATGATATTACTCATGGTTTATGATGGGTTTATTTCACTTACATATAATGTATTGCTTTTCAAATGTTTTAATGTACTTTTCAGCACTTAGCCATTATTATATTCATCATTTGAATCAGATACATGTCATACTTTCCACACTTGCTGAGTACAACATGTACTCACTCTTACAATTCCCCCACCAACAGTTGCAGGTCAGAATTGGGAGTTTATCGATGATAATGCGGAGTTCTAGGTCGTGTCTGCCGTCAGCTTTGCCTGCATTGTTGATTGGAGTTGCGCTATCCCTTTTGCTTAGTTGCTCAGTTTGCTCAGTTTAGTTTATTTCCGTTGCATTAGTTGAAACTTGTCATTAATATTCATTAGAGCTTGTATTCGAGGATATTATGAATTGTGTAATAAAAGTGGTTAATTAATCTTGTCTTGTGGTAATTTCTTTATATTCTTTTGTGAATGCACTCGTGTATGTGTGTTGAACGTCCTGGGCACACATATGCATTCACTTGGTTCATTTTCAAAACCGCGTGTCACACTACCCCCAGCGGTAAAGGCGTCACAACAGCTGGCGTAGACCTGCAGATCAGAATCAAAGTCCATACAAACAAGAAGAACCGATGCGACAACAATGCAAGCATTGGTTTGAATGCCTTAACGATGTCCTCGGAAGTTCCAGCGAGCCTCGAACTTCGGCGGCTCTGAGGCTGCGAGCTCTATCGACAGCGTGATAGGCGGGGTCGACCCGAACGAACCTCCACCGGAACCACTGACAATGCTGCCACCCTGCATCGTCGTGTCCCCAACGACTCCAACGGTGCCACTCCTAGAGCCTCCCTCGAGCTGCCGCCAACGTCGTCCTGAGGCCTCTTGGCCTGAGGCTCTGTGGGTGTAGCCCTCTAAGAGCCCTCCTCGGCGCCTTGGATTACAGCAGTGGGGGAGACATTGACCAACGTGCTAGCACAGACGATTGTGGGACTGCCGCTTGACGGGTTGGGCCTCCCACCAAAGAACCGCCAACACCCAATGGTGAGGAGTGGCGCTCCGGCAGACGTTTACTTGGAGCCAGGACTGCCCGCGGCGGCGACCGAGGGTGTTTCTCCTTCGTAACCTCGATCACTGGCGACATCCCCTTCACTACATCGGGGATGAGCGCCTTCCCATTCCCGATGTCAAGGATCAGAGCCTTGCCTTTCCCTTCATTGGAGATCGCGTCTTCAACCCTTGACGCTTCTGAGCCCGGGGCATGTGTAGACTCCTCTGGAGGGTCGATGATGGCCAGTCCACGATCAGCATTGCCAACCTACCGCGATGTGAGACCGAGCGCGTCTAGGTTGGACATCTCCTTAAGGATCTTGGTGAAGCTGGTTGATGCCAAGAACAAAGATCTTGAGGTGAAGGCATTGAAGGCCCATGTTGCTACCGACGCCCGCCTGAAACTGTGCGAGGATCAGTGTCTAGAGTTGGTCCGTCGCAAGGTTGCCGTTGCTGATGCGGAACAAGGCTTGGCGACGAAGGAGGAGGAGGTCTCCCGGAGCCTGGAGGAGAAATGTCGGGCATTGCAGGACTCGGAGCTCGCCATCAAACGCCGGGAGGATGATCTGGAGCGTCATGTTCAGGAGCTTGCTGATGGGGAGGAGGCTGCGCAGAGAGAGGCAGAGAGTCTCCAGGTCTCTCGTATGGCTGAGGCCCAAGGGGTCCGGGATTTCCTAGCCCATGCTGGGGCGGTGCTGGAACCCCTCGGCCTTGGTCCCGTGCCGTGTGGCGAGTCATCTCAGGGAGTGGCCCAACTGCTTCCTGCCCTAGAGTCCCTTAGTTTGTCATTGGGGTTGGTGAACACCGTCCTTGCAAGGCGGCTGGAGGCCGAAGGAAAGGAGCTGGCTAAGCTTGTGGCCTACCACGTTCTGGTGTGCTTTCAAAGCTAGTACCCGCAGATCCCACTGGAGCTGGTGGAGAAAGGTCCCTTTGATGAACGGGAGGCTGAGGCTAGGGCCAAAGTCCAGGGCCTTGCCAAGGAGGTGGCTCCTTTGTTCTAGCGT
Organism: Tuctoria greenei; assembly: GCA_036927565.1. NCBI lineage: Eukaryota > Viridiplantae > Streptophyta > Magnoliopsida > Poales > Poaceae > Tuctoria > Tuctoria greenei. Next base: position 78,178,917 of record JAYESD010000005.1, on the reverse strand, counting down.
AGCTGAGGCCGGTGGCACCTAGGCGCCATGTTTTTGTATCCGGGGATGACCCCTTTGTGAAAATAAATGTCATGAATTTGGGATTATGTTGCTTTGCTTGTTGGCTTTGTCACGTGCTTCAAAAAGTTGCCCCAATTCCTTCTCTTGTGTAAGGTCTTGAAGAGCCTTTGTTAACACTGTTAGCCTTTTAGGGAACAACGCTTGCACAATTGACACGGCCGGTTTGTCGCTAGATGACGCCCTGCCTATGGAACCCCCCCCCCCCCTGAGAGTCCCCTTGGTAGGCCTGGCCAGATAGTTGGGTACGCCTGCCACTTGAATGTAGGGTGTCTTCGACAGGCCCCCAACGGGTTGGGGGAGCGTGAGTTACTACTGGTCTCAGCGTGCCCCTTTCGAGAACGCCAGACTTTTTCTGAGTGTTGTCGTCGCCGGTAGGCCCCCTGGAAGGGGCTAGAGCTGGATGCTATGGTGTTGTCCACCATTGTCATGAAGTCGTCAACGGCAGGTTCCCACGGAGGTGCTGGAGCTGGATGCTCCAGCATCGTCCACCATCCTCGTAGAAACGTTGACGGCGGGCCCCCTAGGAGGTGCCGGAGCTGGATGCTCCGGCATCATCCACCATCGTTGTGAAGTCATCGACGGCAGCTCCCTGGTGTACAAGCTATTGCAAGAGAAACCTATTAGCAACAAGTGCGGGGCAGGAGAGTTTACTCACTTATTCGCGCTTGGTGCTATCGCTGACGTTCTGGGACGTCGATGGCAGGCCCCTTGGGAGGTGCCGGAGTTGGATGCTCCGGCGTCGCCCACTATCTTCATAGAAACGTCGACGGCGGCCCCCCTGGGAGGTGCCAGAGCTGGATGCTCCAGCGTCGCCCACCATTTTTGTAGAAACATCACCGGCGGGCCCCCAGGGAGGTGCCGGAGCTGGATGCTCCAGCGTCACCCACCATCTACGTAGAAACGTTGACGTTGGGCCCCCTAGGAAGTGCCGGAGCGGGATGTTCTGGCGTCGTCCCCCATCGTCGTGAAGTCGTCGACAGTAGGCCCCTGGTGTACAAGCTATGGCAAGAGAAACATGTTAGCAACAAGTGTGGGGCAGGAGAGTTTACTCACTTATTCGCGCTTGGTGTTGTCACTGACGTTCTGCGACGTCGACGGCAGGCCCTTTGGGAGGTGCCAGAGCTTGATGCTCCGGCGTCGCCCACCATCTTCGTAGGTACGTCGACATCGGGCCCCCTGGGAGTTGCCGGAGCTGGATGCTCTGGTGTCACCCACAATCTTCGTATGTACATCGACGGCGGGCCCCCTAGGAGTTGCCGGAGTTGGATGCTCCGGTGTCGCCCACCATCTTCGTATGTACATCGACAGTGGGCCCCCTTCGAGGTGCTGGAGCTGGATGCTCCGGCGTCGTCCACCATCTTCGCAGAGACGTCGATGGTAGGCCCCTTGGTTGGTGTCGGAGCTGGATGCTTCGGCGTCGTCCACCATCATCGTAGAGACGTCGATGACATGCCCTTAGGAGATGCCGAGCTAGATGCTCCGGTGTCGTCCACCATCTTCGTGTAGACGTTGGCGGTAGGCCCCTTGGGTGGTGCCAGAGCTGGATGCTCTGGCGTCGTCCACCATCGTCATAGAGACGTCGAAGGCAGGCCCCTAGTTTACAAGTTGTGGCAAGAGAAACCTGTTAGCAACAAGTGCGGGGAAGGAGAGTTTTACTCACTTATTCGCGCTTGGTGTTGTTGTTGATGTTTTGGGACGTCAATGGTAGGACCCCTGGGACGTGCTGGAGCTGGATGCTCTGGCGTCAGCCACTATCTTCGGAGAAACGTCAACGACGGCCTCCCTGGGAGGTGCCGGAGCTGGATGCTCTGGCGTCGCCCACCATCTTCGTAGAAACGTCGACAGCGGGCCCCAGGGAGGTGTCGGAGCTGGATGCTCCAGTGTTGCCCACCATCTACGTAGAAACATTGATGGCGGGCCCCCTGGGAGGTGCCAGAGCTGGATGCTCCGGCGTCGTTGACCATTGTCGTGAAGTCGTTGACGATAGGCCCCTGGTGTACAGGCTATCGCAAGAGAAACCTGTTAGCAACAAGTGCGGGGCAGGAGAGTTTTACTCACTTATTCGCGCTTGGTGTTGTTTTTGATGTCCTAGGATGTCGACAGCAGGCTCCTTGGGAGGTGCCGGAGCTAGATGCTCCGTTGCACCCTGCTTCGTATGACCTGCACACATAACGGAGGTGCATATTGTTTTGCTCACTGGTGATCTTTTTTTATCTTTAAGTATAGTCATGTCTTATAATCCTGGGCTGGTACACAGGATTTGGGTAATTCTGTGCATTGGCGCTCAGGGTCCAGCTTCCTTCTTATTCGGGGTGTGAGCGTCTTGGCCCCTGGTACTTAGCCGCAGCACTGGGAGGCAAAGCGCATGTGCTTAGGGTATAGGACCAAGCTAAGCATGCTGCACGCTCTGGACCTCCAGCTCGGCGTTGGCCTTTCGTGGGGAACCATTTGGCACCATAGGTCCCCAAGTAAGAGGTGAGCCACGAGGTTCCAAGACACCTTGCAGGTACCTCAAATACATCCACCTGCAGCAGGGTTGCATGACTCTACTGGGGGCGATACATAAAAGATCTCACACGCGAAGACAATGTATGGAAGACGAGTCTACTTTGATTGATCACAAAATTAACAGGTAACGTAAGTGAGCATAAGAGAAAGCATATGGTAAGACAGTGAATTTCTTATCGTTGCTGTTCCCAGGAGTGAATTGGCTTTACAATAAGGCAACAACCCACTCCAGTTGGCAAGGGAGGTAGAGTGTTCATGCTTAGGGTACAGGATCAAGCTAAACGGCTGAACACTCTGGACCTGTCGCTCCTAGAGCTTGGTTGTCCTACATGCCGTTCCTTGGCACAATGGCATCCTACACTATCCTACTTTTAAGCTTACGTATAGAACTTACGGAGGTGCTCTATGTTCCATGGGTTGGGGAGGGGCTCTCCTTCTTCCGTGGCGAGGCGGACAAACACGGGGCGGCATACTTATATCACATAGAAGGGGCCCTCCCAGCTGGGGGAAAGTTTGTGCGACCCTTCTCGAGAGAGTATGCGCCGCAACACCAGGTCACCTTTCTTGAGCTCTGTACTCCGCACGAACCGCACTTGGTAGCGCCTCAGTGCCTGTCGGTAACGTGCATTTTGGATGGTGGCGTGCCACCTTGCTTCGTCGACGAGGACGACATCTTCTCGCCGGAGCTATTCCTGTGAGGCTTCATCGAATGCTCGGACTCTGAACGAGCCCACAGTGATTTCTAGGGGGAGGACAGCATCGGCCCCATACACCAGAAAGAAAGGTGTTTCTCCTGTGGCACGACTGGGTGACGTCCTGCTTGCCCACAGTGCACAGGGGAGTTCGTCAACCCATTTGGCACCATGCTTATCCAAGCTGTCATATGTGCGTGTCTTGAGGCTCCTGAGGATCTCAGCGTTGGCCCTTTCGACTTGTCCGTTGCTCTTTGGATGAGCCACAGATGCATAACAAACTTGGATGCCGAGGTATTCGTAGTAGTCCTGGAAAGCTGCACTGGTGAACTGGGTCCCATTGTCGGTGATTGTAAAATCCCACTTTTTCCTTTCATGTGAAGTTCAGCTACAAGTTGTTTATCAAACATAATGGAGGTCAATATAGTTGTGCACATGAACTTGACCTCACTAAAAAGTTTTCTTTTTACTCATGTTTAATCTTATTACAAGAGGACTGGACTTCACCCTAATCCTAGAACATTTTAATTAAACCTTTCTGCAAAGTTGGGAATTTAATTGATTGAAATGGCCAGGGCAAATTATATTGCAGCAATATAAAAATCAAAACAAATGTAATTTGATTAGGTTGCTATGCATATTTGACCCTACCAAAAAGATTCAAATCCAAGGCTCCAAATTTTTCCTTGGGCTCTTAAATATCTTAAATAGCTTCTCGGAAAATTTTCAAAATTTTTGAAGTACGTCTTCCACTTATTTGGACACGTACAAAGGATTCATTTCACGTCGATATCAAATTTAGCTTTGCACTGAACATTGCCCAAATCAACCCACAATTTTTGCTAAGACCTTTTATGGTTCAGGGAGCTTTGTCTCAAAGTTTGGAGATTTATGGACCTCAGCTACTATTTATTTCAATGAGGTTTATAAACATGTTTGAATTCAAATTTGATTTTAAATTTGCAACAAACTATGTCCAAATTGAAATCTGATTGCAGATTTGGGTTCCCCATATTTTTCTTAGCCTATTTGTAAATTTTGGGAATTTTCGGACAATGTTCGAGCTGGAATTTAGAGGAAGAGATAAGGGAGAGCGATGGGGCCCACAAGTCAGCCAGGGAGACCGTTTAATCGCCCCTGTTTCTTTCTCCGCGCGACACCGCGATGCTGCATACCGCCAGCGCGCCATCGGCCATCGGTCGCCTCCAGCTGCCCCAAGCATCCTTATCTACTGCGGTGAAGACTATAAATTCACCCCCCCCCCCCCCCCCCCCGTCGACCTGAGTCCTTCACCGATTCACCTTTCATCACGCCGCGCCATTTCCTCGCCACCGTGATCACCTCAGCGCCGCCCGACGCCACTCAGCCTCGCCGCCGATACAAGAATCCCCGTCCTCTACTGTCTATAGCAAAAAGGTGCACAACGATCTCTTGAAGCTTCTGGTTAAGTTTGAATTCCTATCGTGAATCCTAGCATCTGTATTCCGTAAATTACCGAAGCACTTTTATAGCTTCGAGTCTAGTTCGTTTGTTTAATTCCGATTGTATGCACAAAATTTCTTTGATCCAGTTAGACGACATGATCTACGTATCCTAGCACACCTTCCCTCCAAAAATCAGAAAGAACCATCGACTAATTAACTAGCTATCCGATTTTTCCCCTTTCGCCATTGATGGAGCTCGGTTCACTGTTGACCTCGGTGTTGCCGGCTATGGCACGAGCTCTAGCCCCTCCTAAACTCTTTCCCATGCTTCCATGATGCTTCCCGAGCTTTCAAACGAGAGATTTAGCTAGGGAATCGAGGGTCTCGACATAACCGAAACCCTAACACCCGCCGCCGCCGTCGGGAATGGTTTTCCAGTCACCCCTCGCCGTCGGGAGTTGGTCCAGCGTGTTCTCCACGTGAAAATAGGGTGGGGCGGCGATTACCGAGGCCTCCCATGGGACGGAAGCCATCGCCGGCGAAAGCGCCGCCACGCGCCGGCGAGAGCGCCGCCGCCCGAGCCGTGGCCAGAGGTTGAAGAAGGCAGGATTCACGGGTCCCACTTGCCAGCGAGTGCAAAGGCGACGGATCAATCTGTGGCCAGGGATCTAGTGCGGCCACGTGAGAATCTTTATGGCTCCGGTGTGGCTAGCTCCTGATTGGCTGGTTTTAAATCCAGTGGGCCCTGGCGCCAAATTTAAAAGCTGCAATTCCCCATTTTGTGCAGAACCATTTCCAAAGTTTAAAAATCAATATCTCTCTGTGGACTGCTCCAAAAATATTCAAACAAATTTTGTTTGAAAGCCCTTGAGCTCTAGTTTCGGTCAGTATCAATTAGGTTCTGTGAAACTCACATTTAATTCTGTAGAAAACAATTTTTTCAAATGCAAATACAATTTTTCCTGGTGAACTTGCCACTGAAAAAATCCCCAAAATTCACATAAAATACATTGTCCTATTCTTGTCTACGAGAAAATGTTTGGGAGCCATTGCACCTGTATAACTCTCTGTATAGTTCAATTACATTTTTCAGTTATTGAATTTTTACAGATGTTCAGTTGCTTTATTATGTCCCAAATCTGGACTGAGCCTTCCTTTAGTCATACACTAGTTCCTTTAAAAATCTTGTATTTAATTGACCTAATCTCCTAGTCCTAATTCAGTTGCAAACTGAATATTAATTGAAAAGATAAAAATTCAATTATGAAATAAGTCCAGAAATTCTTGCAAACTTTGAAATTCAATAACTCCTTCAGCAAGGCTTAGAAGTTTATGAAACAAATTTTGCTAGAACCAGGACAGCTTCCTCTATCATGATTATCAACTGGCAGCTATGTTCAAGCTACAGTTTCTTCTCTAAAATTCTTGGAAGTTTATTGCTTGCCATAATTTTAGAGACAACAAACTACTTTGATCATCTCCTGTTCTTTGTAAGAGCTTCTATCATATTCCCTAGTATCTACCATCAAAGTTCCAAAGCCAATTAGGTCATTATCATATAATGATCACCATAGATTAAATTATGGTCTTGGTAGTGATTATTTTTCAAAGTCATTCATATACATATTATATGCATATCGTATAGTGACCGAAGTCGAGGAGGAACCAGAGGCCTTGGAAGTACACCTGCCAGATACTAACCCAGACTCTGACCTGCATTCAGGCAAGCCCCGGTTTGCATTTAAGTTGTTTATAAAACTTTACTTTATCACTATGATGATTAGCATATGAATTGTGCATTACGTATAGGATGCTTGAATACTCCAGATGCATGACCCACAATCCCATTGGTTAATTGGGTAGGTTAATAACTCGATGTGTAGAATTGCTATGCTAATGTTGTAGGTAAACTGGTAGAAGTCGAGTAGTTGGAATCTACTCGCAAGATAGAAATTTACACTCATCTACACTGGGATAACATTTATAGAAAATAATTGTTACATCTAAAACTCGAGAATGGTCAGAGATGGATAGGAAGCGGCAAGACATGGTCTTGGTCGCATAGCTCTGATTGGTCAGTTAAGGCTCGCTTGTATGCTGCCACTTTGAACAAGCTTGAATTGTACCGGCGACATAATGGACATATGGAATCCAGTAAACTGACATAACTCGATAACTGGGATGGCGAGGCCCATTAACTCACCATCGATAGGGGTGGGTTGAGGACAGCAAGGTGTAAATCTGTCTGCGGACAAAAGAGGTGTTCCGTGCGGAGACCTTCTGTTCGCAAAGGTGAGACGGGCTCAGCGTTCGGGTTTCTTGTGAAAGATGGCCATATAAGACTAGTATTGAAGTGTTACGTAGGTACTGGTGTACTCACTGACATTTCCGAACAGCATATGTGTCGTGTTGTCCGGGTGTGTCCTGATTGCAATCACCGTCCCTCGCGATAATAGAGTACCACTTGTTCACTGCGCCGTGACGTAGTAAATACTAAAGAAGTCAGAAAAATATGTTGTATTGAATATAATTTGCTTTGCAACCTTGTGTGACTTAGAGATAGCAAAATTAAAGTTTACAGTTTCCCCATACTTTAGCTGTAATAGCATTATGTGCTCTGGGCATGTCATATCATCGGCAAAGCGTTTCTTGTTTGATTGTGGAGTCTATGATGTGTCGTGCGTGGAGAATGTCATTTGCTACATAAAACCTGATTATAAGGATCCACTTGTAGGCGAGTCTTTTATGCTTCACCTTACCTATGCTTAGTGTCCACCCTTGCATATGTCTAGTGAGACAGGTTAGTCTTGCTGAGCCTTATGCTCATGTTTGCAGTTAATGAGTTTTTGCAGGTTATACGATTGATGAAGGGTTTGGTGATGAGACTGCACCCCCTCCAGGGTGTACAACCGAGTGGGAACCCTGCACGCCGCCGTGATTTGCGTGTTGCTAGTGCGAAGTATCCAGGACATGGATGACTTTGCTTTTGCATAGCTAGTGCTGAGACCGTAGCTATGATATATATGTTTATTTCCTTCCGCTAGTATTGTAAAACTTCCGCTGTATGATAATTAAAAGACTTCGTCTTGTATTTTATTCTCGTTCTGTTCTTGTATACTGTTGGGTGTCGCATCGCATGATACCACCCAATGAGATCCTCGGATGTCGGGATTCTGGTCCCCACAGACATGGTATCAGAGCATCATTGGGAACAGTGTACTTGAAAAGAACATATTTTCAAAAATTAGGATTTGAGTGAGGAATTAGTTATATGCCCTTATAAGGAGTATTATTAGTATAAGATATAAAGGTGGTAAACTAACTATGTGTTATTAATTCTGTAACGATGCCCCAACGTCAGGTAAGAGGTAAGGTACGCCACCGAGAGCGGATCAATCTCGGTAAACTCAGCATACGAGAAGTGGTATGTGAAATTTACGTGGCTTGGCACGGGAAGTTAATAGGAGTCTCTGAAGCTTTCTATGTTTCTGAGAACCTATGACACGTGGTACCCCAGCGTGCTTCAAAGTTAGTGGGAGCCCCAGTCGGGTGGTGTATAACCCGATAGTATGCATCTCTAGAACCATTCATGTTCTATGGGAGCATGCGAAACACGTATGCCCGAGCTTGTATAAGCCAGATCGTACGGGAGTCTTTGCTATACAGACGTATTTACAGTAATGTACCTCGAGACATGACTTCTCTCGAGGGCGACTCACACTAGAGTCGTATGCATTTATTTTCATATGTATTATTGTGACTGCCTGTCGTGCTTCCTCGTACCGCCCTTGAGGTGTGAAGGTGTGAAAGTGGATTGTTTGTCTTTTGCAGCATTAACTACGGTAGAAGACCGTGTATAAACCGTTTGTTGGAGAACGATATAGGAACCACCTATAGACGTAACCGGATATACCGGATAGAATTTTCTTTGGTGAGGTACATAGTATTGTCAATATCAAACATGATACTAGACCATCCCCGACGACAGAATGGATGCATAATGTTTTGGAAAGTCCAAATATCATATGCTGGTAGGTTTGGACTCCGTAAAAAGGGACTCCGACTCGATAGGGTAGATAGAATCAAGATTCTTGATTTCTGGCAGAAGTTGGCTCGACTTTGCCGGGTTGTAATCTTGGTTATCTGATAGATAACATAAGGGTATCATATATGGATGGAAAGCTCGTGAAGACCTCTACAACTTTTCTGTTATCCATCAGGGCAGAAGAGTTTGTTAATCTGGTGAAATTTGGAGTATACTAAAAAACTGCTCCAGATGACCCACCCATTGTACCAGTTCCATAAATATTGCCATAACTCACTGTAGAAGCATCTTCTGCCTTATTGTGACACATTTATGGAAAGGGAAGAGGCAGGTCTACAGGTTTTGTGTTTAGAGTTTTTCCTAATTCGAATTTGAGTCAAATCAAATTTGGAAATAAAAACAGTGGACTGCAAGACTGCTAGTGCAAACCAGTCAGTTCAACTGTTTAGTTAGGATAGTTATAACTTTTAATCCAGAATAGTGACCTAATCACATATATACATTTCTGGAAATCCTAGGAAGTCCTCTATCAACTTTGTTTTGCATTCATGATCTGAATTTGGGTATAGCGGTGTCTAATTCCATTTGTCGCAAACTTGGTTCTGGCAGTCCAGAACTTGAAGCAGTTTGCACATGTTTGTGAATTCGCGCATGATACCTGTATAACAAACTTTTCGCGGGGTAAACATTTTACTTATGGATTTTTAACTTGATGTTATACAAAGTTTATTTTGTCATTACCTCAAAATATTGTCATAATATCCCTGTATAAATTGTGGACATCACTACATATACAGGGGAGGTTCTGTCAAAATTTCCAGAAAATATGGGTCAACTTAAGACCTGTATAGATTCTATTTCCTAGCTCACTTGTAGCTGTATGAGTACAATATGGAAATCTTGGAAAGTATACTACAACTCTGGTATTCAACTTCACCTTTGATTCTGACAAGTCTTGTATGAAACTGTGGTGTTTCTACAGGAAGATGTCAGCAGAGATGATCCAATTACCTAACGGTTGGGTGCACGCGACATGCACTGGTCAAGGTGGGTTTCCGGATTTGTTTGTCTTGCTGATAAGCCAGTGCGGATATGAGGAGGTGCCTAGCTACTGTGGAAAGGAATTCCATGACAACAGGGTGAAGAGGTGTGTCATATACGTCGACGTGCCTGCTGGTCCACCCAGCAACGGATGGGCCCCCTTTTCTATCAAAACAAGGGGTGTTCTGTTGGAAGAAACTTGGGGCTTCGCCGCAAGTGTTGCTATGGGGAGGTTTTGCAAAGTTCACCATCATCAGCTAGTGGGTACTCCGTATGAGTTCTTTCCGGTCAGCGGTAGAGCTGCTGAAGGGTGGGCTAACCGATTGATCGCAGATTATGACCTCCGCGGTGAAACATCAGTGACAGCCTTAGCGGTGTATGCATCGGCATCACGTCATGAAAATGGCACCCAGAAGGCGTGCATTAAGGAGTTGGTGGATAACCTGAGGGAAACCATGATTCGAGGGATCATTTTGAGCGCGAAAATAAATCGCTTAGAACCTCGATCGCTCCTCTCAACCGACGTCTCCGCTTCAAAGAAGAGCAGTATGAGTTAATTGCTCAAGACCTGTCAGAGGCTCGTGGAGCAACTCAAGAGATGGAAACTGAGTTAGAAGCAAGCTTGGTTGATGTGCACCAGCTGGGTACTCAGTTGAGCATGATGATTGAAGGTCGAGATCGGTCCAGGGCGGAGGCTCAGGACTGGAAAGCCAGTTGTGAACAGGCCCAGTAGGAACTTGACGGCTTTAGGATGTTTATGGTGCATGCCGATGTACAAGCATTGGCTGCCACAAAAGCATCGATAATGGGTGAGACAGTAGCTTCTACTTCAGCACCCGTACCAGTGGTGCCCAATCCTGAGGATGAAGAAGAAGATCCCGAGGAACTCAAATACGTCGAGTAGGATGTATTGAAGTGGGATGTGGAAGCACTTCTGCCGACATGGGGCAACATATAGTTTAATAGTTGCTCGTGTTTTTCTTTTGTGACCATGTTTGTGTCATATTAAGATTAGTGGTGGTTACGTCTAAGATGACAAGATGTGTACGACATCTCCTGGGGACCAAGTATGGTAGAGATGTATTTCCATAGTGGGAGTCCATTATTTTGGAGTTTACTACTGTAAACTTGGTCACGAGATAATATATCTTGTATAAAGCTTGTACTTTATCAATATATGTTGATGTTGTATATTATCTATCGTGGTCTACCGCATTACTATTTATATGGAAGGATGAACTTGAGGCAATGAGACTTATGGTGTAAATCGTTGTATTGCAGCATGGTGCGTACACGTACAGCCTCGGAAGTGGGAGGCTCAAGTGGGGGACAGGGGGATGACACACCACCCCCGGGGCAGAATACGCCCCAGATGCAGCCACCTCCACCACCTCCACCTACACTTCCCAGAAGTCTCGCGGAGGTTCTCACAGCAGTACTCGGCTCGCGTGATGAGCAAACCGAGTTGTTGCGGACCCTTGTGCAGCACTCGTCCCGTCAAGGGGGACGACAAGCTGATGGGCCACGTCAGTCATATTTTAGTTCCTACTCGGGTTTCACATCGACACATCCACTGGTCTTCAGGGAGGCCGACGAACCTTTGGAGGCGGACAACTGGCTCCGCACCATTGAAGGGAAGTTCAGTTTACTCGAGATAACCGAACAACAGAAGACTCTATTTGCAGCTCAGCAACTGCAGGGTTCTGCTGGTGCATGGTGGGCAAACTACCTCGCCGCACGCCCCGTAGGCTATGTCGTGAGCTGGGCAGAATTCCGGGAGGCATTCCGCGCCTACCATATTCCTCCCGCGATTATGACGAGGAAGCTTCAAGAGTTCTTGGAGCTGAAGTAGGGAGGAAGGAGTGCTTACGAGTACTCCAAGACCTTCAACCACTTGGTCCAGTATGCACAGGACCAAGTGAACACAGAAGATAGGAAGCGAGAGTGCTTCTACCGGGGGTTGAACCCCAAGATGAAGGACAAGCTTGTCTTGTTCAACCGCGGCAGCTTCAACGACATTGTCAACGCCGCGATCATGCAAGAGGACGCTACTCGAGAGCTGTCCTCAGGCAAGAAGAAGAGGAGTGCTCCGCAGGCCAGCGGAGGTGGTGCTCCTGAGAAGTACCGAATGGTGTATCGATCACCATCCGACCAGAGGTGGCAACCGCCATCACGACCACCAATATTCAGTTGTCGCCAGTTCAGCAACACGGGTTTCCGACGACAGCAACAGCAGGGGATGATCCCACGTGCACTTCCACCTCTACCGCGTGCACCGGGATTCCGTCCTCCTATTTGTACCGGCCGAACCCCATACACGTGTTTCACGTGTGGACGCACGGGGCACTTTGCCAAGGACTGCCCGCAGAGTAGGCAGGGCGGAGGACAGTCATCATACCAGGGCACCAACCAACCCCGCAACCAGCCCAAAAAGCCTGTTCCCAAACTCTGCAACGTCCACCACCTCGCCATTGAGGATGTTCCGGAAGGCGCACCCGTACTCACGGGTACGTTCTCTATCTTTGATCATCCTGTAGTCATACTCTTTGACTCCGGAGCTTCACACAATGTCATTAGCAAGTCTTTTGTCATTAAAAGTCAACTGCCTATTATCTCCACAAAAACTCCGTATGTGATTTGCACTCCGGCAGGGAAAATAGTAACAAATGAGTTGGTTCCTGGGATACCACTTAACCTAGATGGAACTATATATCTTACTTCGCTTCTGATACTAGAGAATCAGAAGCTAGATGTCATCTTGGGAATGGCATGGTTACAATACCATGGTGCTATTCTAGATCTCGTTCCTCGAAAAATATATCTAAATTCTCCACATCATCATTCCCAAGTCCTCAATCTTGAGAGAACCGTTCTAGTGAATCCATCTACTCACAATACCGAGGTTATTGAACTTAAGGATATTCCGGTAGTATGTGAATATCCGGACGTGTTTCCCAAAGATCTTCCTGGTATGCCCCCAGAAAGAGATATAAAGTTCAAGATTGAGCTTGTACTGGGAATAGTGCCAATCTCAAGGCAACCCTACAAGATGGCACCCAAGGAACTTGCAGAACTGAAGGAGAAGTTAACGGAACTTGATTGTTCTGCATTGTTCGTAGAGAAGAAAGATAAGACCTTGAGATTGTGTGTGGACTATCGTCCACTCAATGCTGTCACTATCAAAAACAAGTATCCATTACCACGCATTGATATTCTTTTCGATCAACTAGTGGGTGCTAAAGTATTTTCGAAGATGGATCTTCGTTCTAATTATCATCATATTAGAATCCGGCCAGAAGACATACCAAAGACAGCATTCTCGACGAGGTATGGATTGTATGAATACCTTGTTATGTCCTTCGGATTGACCAATGCACCGGCTCATTTCATGTATCTCATGAACTCGGTGTTCATGCCGGAATTGGACAAGTTTGTCGTGGTCTTCATTGACTACATCCTTGTGTATTCAAAATCCGAAGAAAAACATACTCAACACTTGCGTATCGTGCTTCAACTATTACGGGACCACCAGCTATATGCTAAGTTCATCAAGTGTGAATTCTGGATCAGCCAAGTGCCATTTTTAGGGCACGTCATATCAGCAGAAGGGATTGCAGTTGATCCAAGCAAGATAAAGCAAATACTCAAATGGGAGTCTCCAAAGTCCGTACATGAAGTTCAAAGTTTCCTAGGTTTAGCTGGGTATTACCAGAGGTTCATTCCCAGTTTCTCCAAAATAGCTAAACCAATGATAGAACTTCTGAAGAAGGGGACAAAGTATGTATGGACTGAGGCATGTGAGGAAGGTTTCCAGGCATTGGTAAAACACCTCACAAAGGCACCAGTATTAGCTCAACCGGACACAACCAAATCATTTGGTGTATATTGTGATGCATCAGGAATTGGTTTGGGTTGTGTGTTGATGCAGGACAGACGAGTGATCACTTATGGATCACGGCAGCTTCGGAACCATGAGCAGCACTATCCGACTCATGATCTAGAGCTCGCTGCTGGTACTAGCATTGAAGATGTGGAGACATTATCTACTGGGTAATCTAGTACATCTCTACACCGATCACAAGAGCTTGAAGTACATCTTCACCCAAAAGGACTTAAATATGTGACAGCGTAGGTGGTTGGAATTAATCAAGGGTTATGAGATTGAGATCCACTACCATCCAGGCAAGGCGAATGTAGTCGCAGATGCTCTGAGCCGCAAGTCCCATGTCAACAATATTTCCATTACCTCAATGGGAGAAGAAGAACCGAGTCTCTACTTGGTTCCATATGGGGCACTCTACAACCTAGCTCTCATTCCTACTATCAGGGAGGATATTATAGCAGCTCAGAAGGAGGACAAAGGGATGTCGCATATTCAGCAAAGAATGGAGAAGGGGGAGATGAAATGTTTCTGATGTGACGATGAAGGTACCCTCTGGTTTAAAAACCGCATAGTGGTACCCCAAAACATGGAACTTCGGAAGAAGATAATGGATGAGGCTCATTTATCCAAGTATTCCATTCATCCGGGAAGTAACAAAATGTATCGAGACTTAAGAAAGAAGTTCTGGTGGACTCGGATGAAGAGAGAAGTAGAAAAATACGTATCCGAATGTAATACGTGTAGGCGAGTTAAGGCCGACCATATGAAGGCAGCTGGACAGCTTCAACCTTTAAGCATACCGGCTTGGAAATGGGAGGATATCAGCATGGATTTCATTGTTGGGTTGCCTCCCACTCTCCATAAGCACGACTCAATTTGGGTGATCGTTGACTGGTTGACCAAATCAGCTCATTTCATACCGGTCATTGTCAAGTATGATGTAAAGCGGTATGGAGAACTTTATATCTCCAGAATATTGTGTCTACATGGAGTACCCCGCAATATCATTTTAGATCGTGGATCAATTTTCGTTGCTCGCTTTTGGGAGCATCTCCGCGATGCATTGGGTACCAAACTGATTCGAATCTCGACTTATCATCCTCAGACTGATGGACAAACCGAATGGGTGAATCAAGTGCTAGAGGATATGCTTCGTGCCTGCGCCATCCACCATGGTAGGAATTGGGATGATCATCTACCATTGGTGGAATTTTCGTACAACAACGGTTACCAGGCTAGCATCCAGATGGCGCCATATGAAGCTCTTTATGGCCGAAAGTGTCGCACACCCTTGAACTGGTGCGAATCTGGTGAACGAGTGGTATATGGCATCGACTTGATAAATGAAGCCGAAGAGCAAGTACGTATTGTTCAAGCAAATCTCAAAGCCGCTCAGTCTCGTCAGAAGAGATATGCAGACAAATGACGTCGACCTCTTCACTTCGAGGTTGGGGATCAAGTTTATCTCCGAGTATCCCCGGTGAAAGGAATTCATCGATTCGGAGTGAGAGAGAAGCTAGCTCCACGTTTCATTGGGCCGTTCGCAATAATCAAATGATGCGGACATGTGGCATATCAATTGAAGTTACCGCCGTCGCTGGTAGGGGTCCACAATGTGTTTCACATTTCTCAGTTGCGGAAATGTCTCAAAGCCCCAGCGAATATACGTATTGAAGATTTCGAAGCTCTCCAACTAGATCTTACCTATTTCGAGCATCTAAACCAGATCGTTGATGAGAAAACTTGCACCACAAGAAGGCGCACTTTACGTTTCTACAAGGTCTTGTGGAGCAACCACAGTGCTGAAGAAGCCACGTGGGAAAACGAGGAATATCTTAAAACGAACTATCTGGACTTGTTAGCGGCACATGTTCAGTAGATCTTTACCTTTTGTCCTTCCTTTGTAATCTCGGGACGAGATTCTTTTAAGGGGGGGGGGGGGAATGTAAAATCCCACTTTTTCCTTTCATGTGAAGTTCAGCTATAAGTTGTTTATCAAACATAATGGAGGTCAATATAGTTGTGCACATGATCTTGACCTCACTAAAAAGTTTTCTTTTTACTCATGTTTAATCTTATTAACATGAGGATTGGACTTCACCCTAATGCTAGAACATTTTAATTAAACCTTTCTGCAAAGTTGGGAATTTAATTGATTGAAAAAGCTAGGGCAAATTATATTGCAGCAATATAAAAATCAAAACAAATGTAATTTGATTAGGTTGCTATGCATATTTGACCCTGCCAAAAAGATTCAAATCCAAGGCTCCAAATTTTTCCTTAGGCTCTTAAATATCTTAATAGCTTCTCGGAAAATTTTCAAGATTTTTGAAGTACGTCTTCCACTTATTTGGACACGTATAAAGGATTCATTTCGCGTCGATATCAAATTTAGCTTTGCACTGAACCTTGCCCAAATCAACCCCTAAATTTTTCCTAAGACCTTTTATGGTTCAGGGAGCTTTGTCTCAAAGTTTGGAGATTTGTGGACCTCAGCTACTATTTATTTCAATGAGGTTTATAAACATGTTTGAATTCAAATTTGATTTTAAATTTGAAACAAACTATGTCCAAATTGAAATCTGATTGCAGATTTGGGTTCCCCATATTTTCTTAGCCTATCTGAAAATTTTGGGAATTTTTGGACAATGTTTGAGCTGGAATTTAGAGGAAGAGATAAGGGAGAGCGGTGGGGCCCACAAGTCAGCCGGGGGGACCGTTTAACCGCCCCTGTTTCTTTCTCCGCGCGACACCGCGATGCTGCATGCCGCCAGCGCACCGTCGGTCGTCGGTCGCCTCCAGCTACCCCCAGCGTCCTTATCTACTGCGGTGAAGACTATAAATTCACCCCCCGTCGACCTGAGTCCCTCACCGATTCACCTTTCATCGCGTCGCGCCATTTCCTCGCCGCCGTGATCACCTCAGCGCCGCCCGACGCCACTCAGCCTTGCCGCCGATACAAGCATCCCCATTCTCTACTGTCTATAGCAAAAAGGTGCGCAACGATCTCGTGAAGCTTCTGGTTAAGTTTGAATTCCTATCATGCATCCTAGCATTTGTATTCCGTAAATTACCGAAGCACTTTTATAGCTTCAAGGCTAGTTCGTCGGTTTAATTCTGATTGTATGCACAAAATTTCTTTGATCCAGTTAGACGACATGATCTACGTTTCCTAGCGCACCTTCCCTCCAAAAATCAGAAAGAACCATTGACTAATTAACTAGCTAGCCGATTTTTCCCCTTCCACCATTGATGGAGCTCGGTTCACCGTCGACCTTGGTGTTGCCGGCTATGGCACGAGCTCTAGCCCCTCCTAAACTCTTTCCCATGCTTCCATGATGCTTCCCGAGCATTCAAACGAGAGATTTAGCTATGGAATCGAGGGTCTCGACATAACCGAAACCCTAACACCCGCTGCCGCCGTCGGGAATGGTTTTCTGGTCACCCCTCGCCGTTGGGAGTTGGTCCAGTGTGTTCCCCGTGCGAAAATAGGGTGGGGGCGGCGAGTACCGAGGCCTCCCATGGGTCGGAAGCCATCGCCGGCGAAAGCGCCGCCGCGCGCCGGCGAGAGCGCCGCCGCCCAAGCCGTGGCCAGAGGTTGAAGAAGCCAGGATTCGCGGGTCCCACTTGCCAGCGAGTGCAAAGGCGCCAGATCAATCTTTGGCCAGGGATCTAGTGCGGCCACATGGGAATCTTTATGGCTCTGGTGTGGCTAGCTCCTGATTGGCTGGTTTTAAATCCAGTGGGCCGTGTGCAGAACCATTTCCAACGTTTACAAATCAATATCTCTCTGTAGACTGCTCCAAAAATATTTAAACAAATTTTGTTTGAAAGCCCTTGAGCTCTAGTTTCGGTCAGTACCAATTAGGTTCTGTGAAACTCACATTTAAATTCAGTAGGAAACAACCTTTCCAAATGCAAATACAATTTTTCCAGGTGAACTTTCCACTGGAAAAATCCCCAAAATTCACATAAAATACATTGTCCTTTTCTTCTCTACCAGAAAAAGTTTGGGAGCCATTGCACCTGTATAACCCTCTGTATAGTTCAATTACCTTTTTTAGTTATTGAATTTTTACAGATGTTTAGTTGCTTTATTATGTCCCAAAATTGGATTGAACCTTCCTTTAGTCATACAAAAGTTCCTGTAAAAATCTTGGATTTAATTTACCTAATCTCATACTCCTAATTCAGTTGCAAACTGAATATTAATTGAAAAGATAAAAATTCAATTATTAAATAAGTCCATAAATTCTTGCCAACTTTGAAATTCAATAACTCCTTCAGCAAGTCTTAGAAATTTATGAACCAAATTTTGCTAGAACCAGGACAACTTCCTCAATCATGATTATCAACTAGCAGCTATGTTCAAGCTACAGTTTCTTCTCTAAAATTCTTGGAAGTTTATTGCTTGCCATAATTTTAGAGACAACAAAATACTTTGATCATCTCCTGTTCTTTGCAAGAGCTTCTATCATATTCCCTAGTATCTACCATCAAAGTTCCAAAGCCAATTAGGTCATTATCATATAATGATCACCATAGATTAAATTATGGTCTTGGTAGTGATTATTTTCAAAGTCATTCATATACATATTATATGCATATCGTATAGTGACCGAAGTCGACGAGGAACCAGAGGCCTTGGAAGTACACCTACCGGATACTAACCCAGACTCTGACCTGCATCCAGGCAAGCCCCGGTTTGCATTTAAATCGTTTATAAAATTTTACTTTATCACTATGATGATTAGCAGATCCTGTTCGAAAGGCCAGGAGGGCTGGATCATCTGCAGTGGTTGCGCTGGGGTGTGGATTTGCTTGGCGTGGAACTGGCATGCCTTGCACTTCTTGACCAGTTTGACTGCATCTTGTGGTGTTGTTGGCCAGTAGAAACCATGCAGAAGGCTCTGCCAACCAGCGTGCGGGAGGCCGCGTGATTCCCACACTCTCCTTCGTGGATTTCCTCGAGCAAGTCGCAACCTTCCTGCTGAGTTATGCACCGTAACAGTACGCCATTAGCACCACGTCGGCAGAGATCACCTTCTACCAACATGTAGCGTTTCGCCATACTCACGATCCTCTCAGCAAATGTTGGGTCCTCCGGGAGGAGGTTGTCCTTCAGGTAGTCTCGGACCTCCGTGATCCACGCATCGGGTCTATCCTGGACTTCCAGAGCTTGGGCGCCAGGTGATTGGGGATTCCTGGTGACGCTCAAGAACCTTGGTGGCCCCCATGGTCGCAGGGCTGCCGTGGTTGGCAGCTCCGTGGGGCTGGGCTCACCTTCTTCATTAGGCCCTGTTGGCCTAGCGGTCAGCCACACCAACCTCCTGTTGAAGACCCCTTCTGGAACGGGAGCTCCTGTGGATGCCATGGTTGACAGGGCATCGGCGACGGAGTTGTCGGCGTGCGGCACATGGCAGAGATCCAAGGCCTCAAACCCAACTTCTAGCTTCTTGACATGTATTAGATATGCCACGAGTTGTGGGTTGTTGCAGCAGCACTCACCCGAGACTTGCTTGATGGTCAGCTGGGAGTCTCCCTTGACCAGCATCTGCTGGACATTAAGACCTCCCGCAGCTGTGATCCCGAAAATGAGGGCTTCGTACTCCGCCATGTTGTTGGTGGCCTTGCACTTGAGGCGCATTGCGTACTTGGATTGCTTCCCTGTTGGCGAGGTGGGCAATACCCCAGCTCCATCCCCTTGCTTCCTTGAGGATCTGTCAAAGAAGAGCGTCCAGTGAGGTCCGATAAGTACCGGAGACGTGGGCTCTGGTTCACTGATCTCCCGACCCCCTAGGTTCCTCGGTAAGGGGGTCCATTCGGCAACGAAGTCTGCCAGAGCTTGACTCTTGATTGCATGTCGTGGCAAGAAATCAAGATCGAACTCTGCTTATTAAGCCGCCCACTTGGCAATGTTGCCAGTTGCGTTCGGGCTGTGCAGCACTGCTCCTAGTGGGAATGAAGTCACCACTGATACTCAATGTGCCTGAAAATAATGGCGGAGCTTCCTCGACGCGATTAGTACCGCATGGAGCAGCTTGTGCAATTCGAGGTACCTTGTGTTTACCTCATGCAGGACTTCGCTGATGAAGTAGACCGGGAGTTGGATGGTCTGGGACTTTCTCAGGGAATCTGGCTCATCTTCTTCCCTCTGCTCCAGGTCCAACGATTCCATGTCTCCTAGGCCTGGTGCTCCCTTTGGGGGCTGGGACTCAAAGGCTTCAGGGCCCCCTAGGGGGACCCGATCATCCTCTAGGGGATGGGACCCAAAAGCTCCTTGGTCTCCGAGGCTCCCTTGGGGGACCCGGACGTCCTCTGGGGGTTGGGACCCAGAGGCTCCTTGGTCTCCAGGGCCCCCTTGGAGGACCCGGATGTCCTTTGGGGGTTGGGACCCAGAGGCTCCTTGGACGCTGGGGCCCCCTTGGGGGACCCGGACGTCCTCTAAGGCCTGGGACCAAAAGGCTCCTCGATCTCCGAGGCCCCCTTGGGGGACCCGGACATCCTCTGGGGGCTGGGACCCAGAGACTCCTCTGTCGTTGGGGCCCCTGCAAGCTCCAAGCCCTGGGCTCAGAATCAGCTGCAGGGGACCCTTCCTTTCATTGGTGCTGCTGGTGACCGGCCCATTCTGCAACCAAAACCATGCTTACCACTTCTGTTGTGGCGGCGATGTAGAGGTATAGGGGCTCCCTGGGATCTGGTGCCACCATTAGTGGCAGCGTCGTCAGCTGCTGCTTTAGCTCGCGGAACGCCTTCTCCGCTTCTTCGGTCCAGACATACGGTCTGGACTGGTGCACGAGCTTGAAGAACGGAAGGGCCCACTCAGCCAGCCTAGAGATAAACCGGCTGAGCGATGCCAAACATCCTGCAAGCTTCTGTACATCCTTGATGCGGGCTGGGGGTCGCATCAGCTCCACCGCCTTGGTCTTTTCTGGGATGGCCTCAATCCCTCGGTGTGAGACCAAGAAACTGAGGAGCTTCCTACCTTTGACTCCGAACACGCATTTGTCGGGATTGAGCTTCGTGCGTGTGGTTCACAATCTATCAAAGACTAGGGCAAGGTTCTCTAGTAATGATGTATGTGACTGAATTTTTACTACAATATCATTGACATATACCTCTACTAGGTCCCGAATGAGGTCCCCGAATGTTTTATGCATAGCTTGTACAAAGGTGGGGAGGGCATTCTTAAGACCATAAGGCATGGAGACATAGCAGTAAAGGCCATCTACGGTTATAAATGTGGTATGTTTTTCGTCCTCTCTAGACATTGGGATTTGGTGGAACCCTGAATATGCATCTAGAAAGCATAGCATATCGCACCCCGAAGTTGAATCTACGATTTGATCAATTCTAGGGAGAGGGAAGGGATCTTTAGGACATGCCTTGTTGAGGTTGGTATAGTCAATTCACATCCGAATCTTACCACCCACTTTGGGGACGACAACTAGATTGGCCAGCCATCTGGGATGGTGGACCTCCCGTATGAAGCCACCATCAAGGAGCTTCTTGATCTCCTCGAGGATGAAGTTCTGCCGCTCGATGGAATGCTTACGGAGCCTCTGTTGTTGAGGCCGGGTGTCGGGGTAGATCTTCAGACGGTGTTCGATCACTTCCCTGGGGATGTCTGGCATTTGCGACGGTTGGCAGGCAAAGACGTCGACGTTGGCTTGCAGGAAAGCAGTGAGTGCCAATTCCTGCTCACTGTCTAGACTACCCGCGATACGGGTGGTCTGAGCCTCATCAGAGCCAATCTGGATTGCCTTGATGGATACATCGTCGTCGTCGGAGGGCTGCACTCGTGGTGCAGTGGAGCAGCTGCGAGCACGTGGGTCAAGCGAAGGCTTACTCGGCTCAGCATCACACAAGAGAGGTGCTGGGACCGTTGCCAACGCTTGGATCTTTTCCAAGACCGTCACCGCAACAGCACGATCTCCGCAGGTCTTGAGGACGCCGGAAGGTGTCGGCATTTTGAAGAAGAGGTAGCCGTAATGGGCTACTGCCATGAACTAGTATAGGGCTGGCCTGTCGATAATGGCGTGGTAGGGGAGGCTAACCTCCGTGACGTCGAATAGGATATTCTCCGTCCTGAAGTTCTGGAGTGTCCCTAGGGTCACACGGAGGTGGATGCAGCCGTACAGGGTAACACTCTCCGGTCCTACCCCCGAGAACGATCTTGTCGGGGCTTGCTCAGACATGGGGATCTTCAGCTTGTTGAAGGTCGCACGGCTGATGAGGTTGAGGCCGGCTCCACCATCTATCAGGACGTGGTAAAACTTTACATTGGCAATGGTGGGGGCGATGAGGAGGGGCAGCTGCTCGGCTCCCGCCATGTTCTCGGGGCAGTCGGAGGCGTTGAAGCTGATTGTCATCTCCATCCATTTGTGATGCGGCGTCGGGGCATGAGTAGAGGTTGACGAAGTCATTGCCCGACACAGGGTCTTGACTGCATTCCTAGAAGTGGGTTCCCAAGATCCTCCACATATGACGTGGAGTTCTTTGCGACGCTCGTGGTCACTGTTGAGGTCAAGGTTCACAGCCTGGTGTACCGTTTCCATGGCATGTTCCAGCCTTTGGAACTCCTTCTCTACATGTTCGTCGACACGACAGTCGACCTTTTGCGGCTTGATTTCGCCGCAGCTCTCAGGCTTGATGAACACCATGGTTGGTGAAAGCACTACCACTTTTTTGAGGTAAAAAGACCCCCTGGCGCGCCAAATGTCAAAGGGTCAATGTGACACTTCCCCCGGATCTGCTATGGAGCAGCCCGCGGAGGTTCTTATTTGGCAGGGCTTAGGCCTCAAACTAGTGTTCTAGCGGAAGAGTATGAGACAGTTGTTTTTACGTGGTTCGGGCCATAAGGAGCGTAACACCCTACTCCACGGTGTATTGTATTGCTTAGTGAGCGTGTATCCGTATGATTCTGTATCGGGGATTCTTAGTCTGGTCCTCTGTATTGGAGGCGGTCTGAGCCTTTTATAACCAAGACTAGACGCCTTACAAGTGGGGTCCTGGGGCTCGACAGGTGGCCCTGGGGCGATTTTATCCTAAAAGATCTATGGCTTCCCGCATAAGCTTCTCTGAGCATGGCAGTGGAGACTCCCCGTCTTGCCGCCTTTCTTGTCAGTAGCCCATACGCCGTTGCTAACGGTGGCAGATGGTGTCCCGTCAGCCTGTCTTGTTGCCGCAACCAACCCACTTGGCCAAGTGGGGATAGGCCTGCAGCGCCTTCACTGTGATGTTATTGGTCATAGCGGTCTCTGACCGTTGGCATGCTCCGCGTCGTGTGTCAGAGGTGGGTTCGGACCATCAATGCCTGTGCTGAGTGGAGTGCTCCAGCTTTTAACTCCCGCACCTTACCATCTGGGGGGTGCTGCGAGACACGTGGCAGCGCTGGGGCAGGTCCTCGCTGGGGAGGCTAGCCCCAGTCCTTCATGGGACGTGGTAGCTCCAGGGCTCCCCAGGACACATGGCAGCTCCGCTCTCTCCTTAGAAGGAGGGCGCTTGGTTTGGCGCTCCAGGCTATGTGGCAGCTCTGGAGCTTTTCCGCCAAGGTTGTGGGAGATCTCCCCTCAACACGTGGTGCCTTGGGAGGTCGCCTCCCCTGAGGGTCTTTATCCCATCCTTTTTGCCCCACGTGGCGGCATTGGTGATGGATCTTGCGGGAGGTTGGGGCCTCGACAACTTCTAGACACATGGCGCTGCCAGACATGCCCCGGTGTCTTCATCCTGTGTGCGAGGGTACCCGGTCTGTAGGGTACCGACATTCGCGTTCTGAGACGTGGGATCCCAAGAGCCCCTGTAGATGATGTGGAGATTCTTGCGACGCTCGTGGTCGCTGCTGGCATTAGAGTCCTTGTCTTGGTGGACCACCTTGACAGCCCGATCCTTCTTCTGGTACTCCATCTCCTCCTCGTCGTCGTCAGCCTTGTGGTCGACCTTCTGCTTGCCCTCCCGCTGGCGGAAAGGGAGCACCGTCGAGACGCTGCTACTCCCGCTCCTAGTATCGCTCGACGCATCTCTTGATCTCCCGGCACTCGCTTGCAGTGTGGTCGCGAGTCTTGTGCACCGAGCAGGGCTCAGCGCCATCATCAGTAGCATGTGGCTGACATGGGCTCTTGTCGGAGCGTGGGGGTCTTCCTCCTTCGGTCGCTGTTGCTGCGGCGATGAGATACCCATGCAGCGGCTTGTTTTGGCCGCTGCCCCGGTTCTTGTTCTTCTTTCTGCTGCTACCCTGGGTAACGACACTGTTGCCAGTCTGGCCAACTCTGCCAATTTTGGGTGCGGCCTGGGTGTGCCAGTCATGGCCCTCCGCCGCACGGGCACACCGGTCGACAATGGAGAATAGCTCGGAGACATCTTGCACGTTGTGCGTGGATAGCTTCTCGACTATCTTCTGGTCACGCACTCTCTGCCGGAATGCTACTATGACAGAAGCATTCGAGATGTTGGGAATGGAGTTGCGTACCTGGGAGAAGCGTTGGATGAATGATCGCAGCGTATCCTTGGGTTGCTGTCGCACGGCGTGGAGGTCGATCTCGGTGTCGGGGCGCGTGTAGGAGCTGCCGAAGTTCGCCGTGAACTATCGGCAGAGCTCATCGCAAGAGGTTATGGACCCCTTGGGCAGGTTCATGAGCCATGACCGAGCTGAGCCGATCAGAGTGACGAGGAAGTAGTTCGCCAGGACGGGCTCATCTGCTCCTGCAGCAAGGAGCATCGTAATGTAGATCTGCAGCAACTCTGCTGGGTTGACGCTCCCATCAAACCTTTCTGGCAGGTGCGGTCGGAACTTGCGCGGCCACGTTGCCAATCAGAGGTATGGCGCTAGGGTCATGCACCCTCCGACGGGCTTCACCAGAGAGGCGTAGAGGACAACATACGCTAGTGGGGTTTGTTGCGCCACGTGTGGCTGCTGTGGAGCCTGCTGTTGTGGCAAGTACTGATGCGGCACCTGGTGTACAAAGCAGTGCAGGGGTGCAGTCGACCCAACGTAGTCCAGGTTTGATGGCGATGGTAGAGGGTTTACCTGAGGTGCTCCTCGGACGGAGGACTCCTCCTGCTAAGGCCCTCGAGGCCCGTACTCGGCGTCAAGGTTGCACCGTCTCTCCTGCTGCCGCTCGATGATGATGCGGCCATCTATCTGAGCTTGACGATAAACAAGTTCAGCCCTCAGGTCCTCTATGGGGATCTTGCCAGCGCTGGTAGGCCTGGTAGATCTGGAGTCGACAGTGCGACGGTTGATGGACGGCATGCGCGATAGCGACACGTGATGTCTCCCTCTGTTGGGAGAGTTGAGGGCTGCCACGACCAATTGGTTGAGTCGTGGACCCACTGTTGAGCCGCTCCATGAGAAGTGTGTGGGTGGTGAAGCAGGGCCCTGGCTGCTGCCAGAGCGCTCTCGGACTCGCAGCCAGCGACTGTGGGGGCGTTGACTGGACCGGGTGCCTGGAGGTGCCACCTTGGCCAGCTGCATCTATGTGGGGGCATGACGAACCAGAGTGCGCCGCTCGGGCAAAGGATCTGGTCACCGGATGACGGCCTCGGAAACCACTGTCTACGGGTTTTATGAACACCATGCTGGTGAAAGCGCAACCACTTTTTGACGGAAAAAGCCCCTTCCTGGCACGCCAAATGTCGAAGTGTTAATGTGACACTTCACCCAGATCTGCTAAGGAGCAGCCCGCGAAGGTTATTGTTCAGTGGGGCTCAGGCCTCAATCGAGTGTTCGCGCGTATGAGAATGTATGAGATAGTGGTTTTTACATGGTGCGGGCCGCAAGGAGCGTAACATCCTACTCCACGGTGGACTGTATTGCTAGTGTGTGTGGAGCATACCCGCAATGTTGTATGGAGCAGAATGATGGCCAACTAAAAGGCAACATGTCCAACAAATGTGTTGCTGAGATGCGCATGCTACGGTAAATGTGCGGTCACACAAGAAAAGACAAAAATAAGAACGAGGTGATACGTGATAGGGTAGGGGTGACACCAATGGAGGAGAAGCTAGTCCAATATCGCCTACGGTGGTTTGGTCATATCCAGCGGAGACCTCCAGAAGCACCGGTTATCAGTAGGGTTATAAGGAGTAGAGAAAATTTTAGGAGAGGTAGAGGTCGACCAAGGTTTACATTACAGGAAGCGGTGAAATAAGATTTAAAGAAGTGAGACATACCTGGAGATTTGGCTCATGATATTGCTGCATGAAAATTTGCAATTCATGTACCAGAATCTTAGTTTATTCGTATTTTGTTACTCTTATCTTCTTTCTTATTAATTCATTTCTAAAATAAATAAAATGTAAAATTTTATTTTATTTGTATTTTTTTACTCTCATCTTATTTTCTATTACTTTTATTCAAAAATTGTTGGATTTCATTTTTAGCCGATCCCAACTTGTTTGAAACAAAGGTTTGGTGGTTGTTGTATTTAGAAGATAGAGTATGCTTTAGAGGGTCTAATTGGTTGCATTTTGGAAACATGTTTACAGTCCATTGGCCATTGATTCACGCTCACAACTGTTTGCCTACAACATGTTCAGATACTAATCCATTTACCTCATGGTACCAAACGGAAGAAACCAGTACCACCTGCTCCCTATTGCTAGCATAAGTAATACTAGTTTCTTGGTTTTCCCTAACAAGAGTGAATAATCTTGGTCGTGATTCATTACCAAAACAGTAGCAAACTGACTGATCAGCTAGTCAAGGATTTACACTGCAGGATGTTGCAACACTGGCGACACTAGAAACCAGATGAAAGCTGACTTAAAATGGAAACAAAAAGAAAGGAAGATGTCAAGGTTCTGCACCGAAGCAGTCTCGTACATAAGCTGAGAACAGAAGGTAACTGCTATGAAGGCTCCATGTTTAGCTAATATCCATGGCTTCACCACCTAGCTCTACCTTGTACTCCAGTCCACACGGGCATTTAACAACACCAGAAATTGACTGCGAAAAGGTAAAAAGTTAGGACAACCATGACCACAGTAGTTTCATGGAGTATGACACCTGTAGCGATGAGAAAAGCGAACCATATGCATCCTAATTAAATTAATTAGTCATGATGCGGCAACCAAATTGAACAGCATAAGCAGAGTACCTTCATTCCTTTAATTGTTTCATCAAGGGATTGGAAGTACTGAATTTCTTCAGCCTTATCACAGTGTAGAGCTTTGTATTCCTCCTCCAAAGACTTCATATCCATCTGCTGTAGGGCAGCCTGCAGGCACCATAATGATATAGTGATACATATGTGATGAATCGACATGGCATGACTAAATGGTAAACACATGGTCAACTTACAGGAAAGCCAACAATTATGTTTTTCTCTTGCTCTAGAATTTGCTTACTCTGAAAAATGAAGTTGTAGTTTAGTTTCGCTCTGACAAACAATTAAGATATTCTCAGGTCCATGAGAGTGTCCAAAATCTAAATTGATATACTTTGTTGATTTCTAAAATAAGCGTTGTTCTTTCTGATTTAATGCCTTCTATCTTGAGCTGAGTTGATTCCACTTGAATGTTGAGTTCCCTTTGCTTGTTTCCAACATCACTTCCCTGTTTTCGAAAGATTCAAGCAAGTCAAGATGTGCATAGTTGTGGTTGTGGATGGGAAAAAGGGTCACGAGTGTGAATTCAAACCAACTGATCCACGCTCTCTTCTGACATAAACTTTCCATGCATTTCTCCTACAGGTAAAACAGCACATAAACTTCAGGCAAAATTACAAGTCATTTAGTATAACGATTTGGTAGGCTACCTGTTTATAATTTGCCTCATGTTGGTTCCGCACATTGTAAAAGGCAAAATAAAATGTACATTTCAATAGGCCCCAGTAGAGACAAAACTCAGTTACATTGCAATGCATTGTAAACCATAGTAACATCTGACACTGAAAGCTGACTATATATACTACACAACAAACTCTTCACGTAAGGACCTTGCTAACATGAATACAATATGAGCAAGTGTATCTGAAAACATACCTTCAACGGCGTTACACTTCCTATTAGATGTGGCAACCTGCAGGTGTACATTGCATCACAAATTAAACATTGACTAGACATTGTACTCCTGATTCATGAAGCTATGCAAGTGCTGGTCTGACATGCATAAATAGATTCTGTGAGAAAATATTTAGTTAGATGGTAAGATTGCTCGCATGGCACCAGAGAATTAGCAACTGTCTTTTAGTTAGATAAGCAATTGCCAGTAGCATACCACAGAATTAGCAACTGGTTAGTTACTGAAATTCGCCCGTCCAAGGAAAAAAAAGGTGTTGTTAAAATTCTGGAATTTTTCCAATGTAATAAGCATGGACCTAATTATAGGAACACAAAGATAACAAATTAGGAACTGAGATTATGAACGGAAAATATGGTACTGACTGCTGAATATATTTTTCTGCTGGTCTGTGATATGTCAGGATTTGACAAGGATCAGATAACTTTTGTAGACTTCTTTTAGCATTTGGTCCATGTCAATCAAATCATCATCAAGAGCTGGCTGGAAAGAAGTGTCAATCCTGCCCACCGACCACCGCCTACCCATCCACTCACCCCAAGGCACTTAAACAGTCGCCTGGATACCTCGTATCCTTGCTACTCTGTAAGAAACACTGTATGCAGCTCTTAAAACCGGCCACGACTCCAGCAGGCATGATTAAATGAAACCTGATACTATCTCCAGCAACTCCACTCCTACCCATGGCGCTCAACAACGCTGCAAAGGTGTCCATAAAGGTTTTTCTTTTTTCTCGAACGTACAGGAGAGCTGCTTTAGACAAAGGTTTTGTTTAATCTTCTTGCTCTCTTGTTTTACTTCCATACATCTTTGTTGGATTTCAAGCCTACCCAACATATTTAGAAAAGAAAACCTTGTCGCTGTTATATACAAGAGCTGTGTATCTGTATTATAAGGTAAAGGAGTGGTCCTTACAATCGAGGCTCCCCTTTTTAGTAGTAGGACCAAGGCAAGAAGTCTGACAACAAATATCAAAGGGACTAACAGAAAAAATACAAAAGAACGACCTACAAAAAAGGAGAGGAACTAATTAGCTCGACTCTCCAGTCTGTTACATGACCCTGTAACAGGAAAACCTATACGGTGTCCTGGTGCAGGATGAGTCCGATCAGGACTCTACACCCAGGAGTACCACACGTACAGGTAGCATGCAGAGTCCCTATTGAACACTGCAGGGTGGTGCCGGAGCACCTAAGTAAATAGGATCCAGATCTCTCTTTTCTTGATAAAGTAGTCCTAGTTTGTTTGGAGATTAAAGATTGAAATCAGACTCTGTTACAATAGACAAAGTTCTAATAAGATAGGACTCCATGTACTGCCCCTAATAAAAGCAAGGGTGTCGGCCCCTCACCAGTACCCATCAAATCAGTTCCACCCAGGGAAAGCCCTCACGGCAGCATCCATCTAGGCAACTCGCCTAGATCAATTTTGTTCCTGTTCCAGTCGCAGGACACCTCTGTTCCAGAACAGAAAGGATATGTTCTGCCTCCTGTTCTCCCTGTTCTTCCTCCTATTCCCCCTGTCCTCTCTGTCTGCAGTGCAGGAAGTTCTCTGTTCTTCCTCTAATCAATACAGAAGATCTGTTCTGATAAACATAACCAATCTGTATTGCTAAAGGGCCAAGAACAGGTGACACAGGGGTCGGATTTCCAACACAGTCGACCTAAAACGAGACCTTGCAGCCCTCTAGCTCCAGCAAGGGCCCACAAATATGCTTCAAGCTCAAAATCGCGAAGGCTGTCTGGATGCTTGGCGACAAGCCGTCGAATACCCCTGCATTGAGCTTGTAGGAGGCTTTCATGTCTTATGAAACCTTCGGGTCTAATTATTTTGTAACTTCTTCAGTTAAAAGTTTATCAATATATTCATTGTAGGGCTCCCCCAGCAGTTTCCGGTCAAAAAAAAAAATCCTGCATTGCTATGCTTCCAAATGGTCCAGCTGCCTAGAATGATAAGGGTGTTCAGCCCCTTCTTATGCTCCTTCACCACTCTGTTATTTGCCTATCACCACCAAGTCCATAAAGGTAATATATGATATATTCATCATGCCCACAACAAATTCATTTGTACCTATCCTCACAAAAAGCTCCACTAGTAAATGTTGGAAATCACTTCTCTTTTTCTTGCGTGCCGGGGGGGGGGGGGGGGGGGGGGGGGCTATGAAGCCCCTTACAATGAAGAAACCGACTCAAACTATTACTAAAATCGAATTTGGACTATTGTAATACTGATTCAGACTAGGACACTTCTCTAATCCGTTTTGTGCGTCCGGATCTTGACGCCCCTACTCTCTATTATGCTCTAGAAACATGATTAACTCAACAATCAACCTCTTAATCATGTTGTCTAGGACACCACACACTTTGCGGTGGACGCAACTTCGCGGGGTTCTGTATCCCGGGTACCCGAGATGTCAATACGAACAAACGGCATATGGCTACAACAAGACCCGGACCGTATCCGACCTCCGGCGCGAGGAGAAACCAACCACCCAAAACCCGACCATTAAGGCCGGGGTAGCGAATCCGCCCGAGCCTCAACTACCGAGGTTTGGCAACGGATCCTCCCAAGCCCCGACCACGGATGTTGGTCAACGGGCCCTCCTGAGCTCGAGCTCGGGAGCAGAAAGCAGGTAGTGGCATTCAATACGAACATGGACCGATGCAGACACACTCAATGTTGAAAGGACGGCAGTGACTCTGCCACAGAGCACAGTGCCAGCTGATGCCACTCCCGTCTCGTCCCATACGGCGCAACAGCGAGCACGCACCGAAGGAGAGCGGGCAACACGACGGAAGTGGGCACTATAACGACGATTTCAATGACCCAAGCGACTCGGAAAGCGCACTGACACGAACATTGTACCACCCACCCCATTTATGAGGAGTCGGGTTAGATAGTTTTGTCTGGCTATAAAAGGGGTCTGAAGGCCACATTCCCAGGCACGTTAGTAGGCACGTTCACATACGCACGCTCACACCGCGAGACGAGAACTCCACAAAGAACACTCGCGTGTAACCCTTGTAACCGCACACCCCAAGCTATCAAAGAGCAAGAAAACAACTGAAAGTGGATGTAGGGCACTTTGACTAAACCAGTATAAATCTTCCATGTCTTTGTAGCTAGGTCGTCAAGGACGAACGCTCAGTCATACGATACTAGTCAGTAGTAAAAGCACCGACACAACTACACCCCTAGGATGCACACAACTACATCTCGAACAGACCTAACTTTGGAGTGGACACTACTACACCCCCGGATGGACACATTTTCACCCTGCACAGTTTCGGGATGGACACATCTTCATCCTGGGAATGAGCTCATCTTCACCCCGCACACAAATTCAGGTTGGGCATATCTTCAACCCCAGGATGGGCTCTTCTTCATCCTGCACACGACTCGGGATGGGCACATATACACCGTGAACACTCCTTGGTGTGAGATTAGAACAAAGTTGCCTCGGACGCAAGAAGCACCCTCTCATCTTACTCTTTCTTGGTACACTCACTAAAAAAGTGTCCATACTTCTGACAATTGAAGGATCGAATCTTCGACATGTCATATTTCTTTTTCTTCCAACTGTCATCCTTTGCTTCTTTTGCTTTTCACTCCTCCCTTGTCAAAAGAAGTTTCTCTTCACTCTTTGCCTCTCTTGCTCTCCTCTCCTCCCTAGTTAAATAGAGTTGTACTTCATGCTCTTGGTTGTTCAAGCCTTGCACTCGTTCCTTATGTGCCTTGAGTCTGTCAACGAGCTCCTCCACAGTCATCGCCTTTAGATCAGCAAATTGCTCAATAGTAGATACAATATGGAGAAACTTCAAAGGCAGAGCACGCAACAGTTTCTTCACGATGTAGCTCTCTTCAACTTTTCCACCAAGACCACAAATCTTTGTGACCATGATCATCACCCTTGTGGCAAAGTCGTCGATGGAGTCTCCTCTGTTCATGCGTATCAGAAGCTCGTTCTGAAGAGTTTGAATTCTTACTTCTATCACATGTTCTCCACCAAGAACTTGGTCTTAATCACCTCCCAAGTGTCTTTCGCTATCACTTTTTCGAAAATTCGCATGAGAGTATCTTCATTAATAGCATAATAGAGGACCGCAAGAGCTATGTTATCTTGCTTTGAATCAACCTTGTCTTTTGGATCCACAACATCTCATACTCCTTACGCCTTCAAAAACACCTTCATCTTGATAGCTCATACTATATAATTGGTCTTCGTTAGCAAGGGATAGAGCAGTGCCATTGATTTTCCCTCCATACCGCGTATTCCTATGTACCTTTAACAAATAAACGAGGAAACCTCTATTGAGTTTCTGGTCCAGCAGACCTCGTCGGCCCAACACTTAGCTCCTTCGATGCGCTCAATGCAGTCTCGGTTCGGAACAAAGCATAACCCTAGCAACCCTGCTCAGACAAGCCATCGCCGAACAACAGATTCTGTTCAGGAGATTTCCTTAGAAAAGTATGTTTCCTTAGAGATAAGTGTCCTAGTGTCTTAGAGACAAAGGGCCTGTTTGGTTGTATGCCTAAGTTGCCTAAGCCTAACTTTAGTCACTTGCCATACTTGTGGCATGCCTAAGCTACCTAATGTTAGCGGTTGTTTGGTTTCTTACCGTAGCCTAAGCTTAGGCGCACCTAAAAAAGTGTGGCATGCTTAGGCGGTCAATTCGAGTGCCTCAGTTGAGGCAATTTTTTGTTAGGCAATGGATGCAAAAGTTGCCTAACTTTTGTGGCGCGCCTAACTTTAGTCAACAACCAAACACCTGCCTAAAACAGTGTAGCATGCCTAACGTTAGGCTTAGGCAACTTAGGCATAGAACCAAACAGACCCAAAATTTTGGAGATAAACCTCCATGTAACCGTCTATAAAAGCAAGGGGAGTCGACCCCCACCCTGTACCACCGCATCTCATCATTAGCAAGAGACAAAATCCACCACATCAGAGTAATCAATGGTTCCACCAGAAAATAAGCCTCCACATGACTGGCTCTCTGTCTTAATCCGAACTCATCGAGTTCAACTAAACCAGAGGTGCCAATCTTCGCTGTTCCTGCTCTGATCGCCCAGATCAGAACAGAATTCCGATCCTCTCCAAATCTCCTTTGTTCTGCGCCCAAGTCTATCTGTTCCTCCCCGTTCTGTCAAGCTGCTTCGTTGTGTCATACAGAGCTAACCGAAAGCATCACCGAGCAAGATCAGGAGAAGAACAGGTCAGATTTCCAACAATCGTAGCATCAGAGTCATGCGACGAAAAAGCCCAAGACCCCTGACCCCTCGTCTCAGCAGCATCAGCGGCACTAGTGGTGATACCGGCAGCAAGATCACGATGACCTATCCGTAAATTCGTGTGATGAACACGGGGACCGGGTTCCCGCTACTCACCAAGACCAACTACGCGAAGTGGACGGTCATGATGGACATCATGCTAAAGGCTTGGATGATGTGGGAGACGGTGAGCTGCGAAGGCGTGACGATGCAACAGGAGAACATGATGGCGCTAGACATCCTAGTCAGTGTCGTCCCGCCGGAGATGATCACAACGAACGAGAAGAAGACGACAAACAAGGCATGGGACACGATCGCCCTCATGTGGGTCGGGGTCGACCACGTGAAGAAGACCACTAGGCGTCAACTCAAGCGGGAGTTCGAAGCAGTCGTGTTTAAGGATGGCGAGAGTGTGGAAGACTTCTCCCTTCGCCTAAGCAGCATCATGGCCTGTCTCGAGATGCTAGGGGGGAGATCGACGAGGCAGTGGAGGTAGAGAAGCTCTTTCGAAGCGTTCTAGAACGCTTTGAGCAGATCGTGGTGGCGATCTCGACCATGCTGGACGCGTCGACCCTCACATTGTCGAATGTGTCGGGATGGCTGAGGGCTGCCGAAAACGTCTTCGACACGACGCAGCAGAAGGAGAGAGTGCACAACGGTATGTTGTAGCTCATTCAGGAGGAGTGGGAGGCACAACACAAGCAGGCATGAGGTGACGCAAGATCTTCAAAGAATGGCGGCCGCATGGGCGCGCTTAAGAAGAAGGGTTCAAGAAAGGATATTCCGCGCGACCAGTTCAGGAAGTGCGGCAAGAAGAGTCAATTGGCCAAGGAGTGTCATTCAAAGAAGCAGCAGTAGCAAAAGCCGCACCAGCAAGCACACATAGCGAAGGCGGAGGAGGAGGGCGCCTTGTTCATGACAAGGACGACCTCAGTACAGGAGGAGCCTGTACAGGAGCATTCCATGCGCCAAATAGAAATGGTGGAGCGACGTGTCTTCGCGCACCGCGATGACTCCAACGGTGCCCTTTTGTACCTCGACACGTGCACGACCAACCGCATGATTGGTTCGCGCGCCGTCTTCTCCGAGCTCGATGAGAATGTCGTCGAAACCATCAAGCTCGCTGATAACTCAGTTGAGCGGATCAAGGGGAAGGACACAGTCATGTTCGCCTGCAGGATGATTGAGCATCTGCAGCTTACCAGCGTCTATTTCATTTCGCGCCTCACCACCAACCTCATCAGCCTAGTCGGTTGGATGACGACGGCTACAGCATCACACTATGTGGAGGAGTGTTGCATATACAGGACGAGAAGAATCGTCACCTCACATGGGTGCAGCACGACGACACCAAGTTGTACTCCGTCAGGCTCACATCACGTGCTCGGTTTGCCTGACCACGCGACACGATGATGTTGTGTGGTGTTGGCAACAACGCTACGAACACGTCGGGTTTCAGGCCCAGCACAGTGACACCAAGTTGTACTCCCAGGCTCAACATCACGTGCATGGTTTTCCTGACCACGCGGCGCAATGATGTTGTGTGGCATTGGCAGCAATGCTACGGACACGTCAGCTTCCAGGTGCTTCGGAAGCTGGCAAGGGAGGAGATGGTGCTCAGGCTTCCGCACATTGATCACATCGATCAATTGTGTGAAGCTTCCTTGGCCGAGAGCAAAGGCGCTCCAGCTTCCACACGAAGGCACACGACGCGCGGAGGGCGCACTCGACCTCGTCAATGGCGACATCTGCAAGTCGATTACTCCGATAACTCCAGGCGGCAACAAGATGTTCTTGTTGCTAGTAGGCGATATGAGTGTCTATATGTGGGTCCATCTGCTAGCAAGCAAGCACCAAGTGCCTGACCTAATTTAGCGATTACAGGCGACGACTGAATTAGAGTCTGATAGGAGGTTGAAGCTACTTCGTACTGATTACGGGGGGAGTTCACCTCCAAGGAGTTCGGCGAGTATTGCGCTTACCATAGTGTCGAGCGTCAGCTCACAACCCCCTACACGACGCAACATAACGGAGTTGTGGACCGGTGCAACCAAACGATAATCAGTATGGCGAGAAGCATGTTGAAGGAGAAGGGTCTGCCCAAGATTTTTTGGGGTGAGGAAGTCGTCACGGCTTTCTACATCTTAAATTGATCCCCACTCGCGACCTCGACGGGAAGACACCATATGAAGCTTGGCACGGGAGTGACCAGCCGTTCAGTACTTCCGAACTTTTGTGTGTGCAAGGCATGTGAAAAAGACACCCCCCACCTGATGTTGGAAGACCAGAGTACACCGATGGTTTTATTACATATGTTGTAGGGACGAAGGGGTACCGGATGTACAAATCAGCTAACAGACGCACACACATATCACGTGAAGTGATATTCGATAAGGCGATCAAGTGGGATTGGGGTGAAGAAGTTGCTGATGAAGACTATGACGCATTCTACATCGACTCCCTAGATCTAGCACCTATTGGACCTGCTGTTCCAGCACACGAAGCGATGCTGCAGGGCCAGGAGAGCAGAACTACACCCCTGCAATGTCCAGAAGGAGCGCGGGAGGGTTTGTCCATACCCCAGGGGCTCCTGCGCACCAGCACAGGCCTGCAAGGAGATGCCAGAACCCGAAGGCTACTGCAGGGCTTGTCCAGCGGGAAGAACAGCTGGGACAGCCTTGCGTAGGGATTAGCAGCAACAGGAGGGTCAGAATTTGAAGACCTGAGTTTAGACTAGCCTTCTATGCGTGAGGGTGTGTGTATAAAGTGCATTGAGATCAAAGAAGAAGGCTCAAAGTCATGGTTGAGAAAAAACCTGAGTGAGAAGCCTTACTGAGAGTTTTCCTAGGAGCCCGGACTTGTCCGGGCAGCAAGGCCGGACTAGTCCGTGTTGTCCAAAGTAGTCCATTTTCGGCCATACTAAGAGTTTATGTGCGAGTTCGGACTTGTCCGTTGGGAGACAGACTAGTCCGTTCTACACTTGATGAGAGTTTTCGTAGCTAAGTCCGGAGAGATCGGACTCATCCGCCACAAAGGCCGGACTAGTCCGGATTTCCCAGTTTAGTCCGTTTTCAGTCGGACTAAAGGTTTCTGTTGTACTTCGGGCTTGTCCGTTGTGAGGCGGACTAGTCTGTGATGTTGAGTGAGAAGGGGTTTCTGAGGCTAAGTCATGTTGGCCGGACTTGTCCGCCGCAGTGGTCGGACTTGTCTGATGTTTCCAGACTTGTCCGCTTTTGAGCGGACCAAGAAATTCTGTTTGAGTTCGGATTAGTCCGTTGTTGGCTGGACTAGTCCGATATGTCATGATCGTTTGAAATTCAAACTTTACAGGGTACGTCACTCTTTGTGGACCGTGACATAGTGTGGACCCAGTAGGCTAGACTAGTCCGAGGTTCCAGGCCGAACTAGTCCGAACATTCAATGCTGGCAACGGCTAGTTTTCGGGACCCCTATAAAAAGGGGACCCCGACTTCCATTTGAATCTTTTGAACCCAAGCGTCGCCATAGGTTTCCTTGAGCCATTCTAAGCCAAAGGTCCTTGGAGATAGTTAGAAGAGATTACACCAGCATAGGGAGTTTGTAATCAGAGAGACTTACTTGTCAGGGGTTTTATATAAACAGAACTATCGCCCCCAGGCCAGGCATCCCATCAGTTTAATACTATTTTCCATGGCAAGAAAACTTGTGTGCCCAAGGCAAATCGCCTAAACCTCCTGGGACATAGAACATCTGATGGAATAGGTCTTGTAGTCATTTGGTCCCCTAGTCCCTTGTACCCTTGTCCTTAGTTTGTTGTACTTTAGTCATTGGTCTTTGGTCCTTGTTGTACTCATCTTAGACTAGAGGACAGCATTTTGGACTGCTTTTAGAGTAGCTAGGACAACAACATCTTGACTGCTTTTAGGACAGTTGTTAGCATCTTTAGGACAGCACCTTGCATGACATCTTGGACTAGCAAGAAGGCATATGCTTGGTTGGTTGGCTGCCCTTTGGCTGCTATAAATATGTAGCCTCAACCCCTTGAGTTGCCATGGCATTATGTGAGGAATAGACAAGAACATTGCCTCAACTCTCCAGTGTCATCCTCTCTTCAATGAGAGTAAAAATTCAGCTACTAACACTTGGTATCAGAGCCGTTCTATCCTGTAGCCTAAACATCTCTTGCTCATCTCCTTCCCGCGCCTCTCTCTGTCCGCAACCGGTAGCAGGAACACCGGCTACCCAGCTCATCCCTCTTCCCCACACACCAGCTCCCCACTAGTGTGCGATGTCCGACGGACAGTCTCAGCCTTCGGTCGCCTCGAACGTGCGGCAGACGGAGGTCGCCGCAGCAGAGGAGCGCGAGCGAACGGCGGCACTGGCGGCAAGGTTGGCGGCGGCAGAACTGGCAACAGCGAGGGAGGAAGTGGAAGCAGCCGCGGCGGCGGCTGCAGCGCATGCAGCGGCAGCGGAGCTGGAGGCTATACGCGTCGGAGCTGGCGGCGTCGACGATGAGCTCAGGCTGGCGAGGGAAGCAGCGCGAGCACAGGAGGTGCATCGAGCAGCCGCGTGTCCCCATGGGCGCGACAGCCGCAGCCCAGACCGACGCGGACGCGCCGATGGCGCTCCCGCCGGCGGCGGCGGAGTTGACGGATAACGCGGCCGTTACAGGCAGCGCGGTTCTCCCTCCCCGGATAGGTACCATGGACACCACGGGGTTTAGGCCATTGTCAGGGACGTCGGTCCTGGCGGTGGGTGGCCTACCCTCACCAAGACCAACTACGTCGAGTAGGCCGCGGAGATGAGGGTGCGGCTCCAGGTGCGACACATGTGGAAAGCAGTTCGATATGGCGACGTCAACTACTACGAGGATCGACGGGCGCTGGATGCCCTCATTGCTGCAGTCCCGCCCGAGATGCAGTTCTCGCTTTCCAAGAAGCGGACTGCTAAGGAGGTTTGGGACGCCATCGCTGCGGCACGCATCAGAAGCGACCGCGCCAGCAAGACCACACTGCAGGCACTTCGCAAGGAGTGGGACAACCTGACCTTTAAGCCTAGGTAAGGACGTTGATGACTTTGCTCTCCGTCTCAACACTTTGTTGAAGAAGTTGGTGTAGTTCGGCGACGACACCTACGACGAGGAGAGAGCTGTCGAGAAGCTCTTACGTTGCATCCTTGAGAAGTACAAGCAGATCGCTCGCTCGATCGAGTCTCTGCTGGACCTCTCCACGATGTCGATTGAAGAGGCGATAGGTCGCCTCAAGGTCGTCGACAGCGACGAACCACAGCCTCTCTCGGGGCCTATCACCATTGGCGGGAAGCTCCATCTCACTCGCGAGCAGTGGGAGGCTGGCCAGGGTGACCGGAAGAAGGGGGGTCCTCTTCGTCGACGGGTGAAAGCATCTAGGCCCCCATGAGGTACGGTTTCGGTGATTAATGACAACCATTAGATTTTACTAATGAATTTGTGAATACAAGGTCCCCATAATCACTCAATCAAATGAAATCTATATGTCATTGGAGACCCATATACAATCACTTTATGAGATCAAATCAATGATATGGAGACAAGAAGTGAAAGCTCTTATGTCAAAGTCATTCAACCACAATTGATGATACTTACATTTCCAACAAAAGTCTAAGAGGTCAATCGAGCAAGACACAAAAGAATCACTTAGAAACAATTCGAAGCAAACAAAATCAACTCACCGGATCAACCGATGAATCCAGAGAACAACACATCGGTCGAGTTGGTTCAGCAGAAGAAGAAGACCTCAGAACAAAGCACTCACCGGATCATCCGATGTTAAAGGCTCAGCTACATCGGTCCATCAGTACAGTTTGCAATATTCTTGGACCAAGTGTAGCACCAGATCCTCCGATGTACAGAAGTACACACATCGGTCAATCACTCCAGTAAGCATCAAGTTTGAGTCAAGTCTAGAGGAAGAGCCACCGGATCATCCGATGAGAAGACAAGTGCAACATCGATCTAACAACGGTCATATCTGACACAATGACGTCAGCTAAAGTAAACTTGACTGATGATAACTAAAGGGGAGACATCGGATCATCCGGTGTTCACAGTAAAGTTCTGTCAGCCTACTTTTCCAACGGCTATTTCGTGGAGGCTGGCTATACATACCCCCTAAACCGGTCATTTCGACAAGTCTTGATCAGAAAACATTCTCAACACATCCATAAGCATTCAAGACCAAGAGCCATCACTTCTACATCATTTTCGACCACCTACACACCAAGAGATAGGCTAGAGCTAACTAGAGAGAGAGCTTGTGTGCCTCCATTCTGGGTGAGTGGAATCTCTAAGATAGTGAGAGCCTCAAAGGAGTGCCTCTTGGTGTTTGTAACTGTGAGAAGACTTCCGGAGCTTGCCAAGGCGTTTGTGGAAGCCCAGAGGGTCGAAGTTGTACAAGGCTTGAGCTCCACCTTGCCGAGGTTGGCAAACGGAGAACAATAGTGGAGATCCCTTGTCTCGGTGACTTGGGTGTGACTAAACCCTTTGGTGGGTGCCACAACGTGGATGTAGGAAGATCTTGACGATCTTGCCGAACCACGGGATAAATCCTCGTGTCTCCTCGGGAGTTTGCATCCCCTTACTCTCCCTTACATTTATGCATTTTATATTCCGCGAAGTTGTTATTTACTTCAATGCATAGATAGTTTGCGTAGGGAATTGGGCTTTTGAGAATTAAGTTTTATTGTTTAGATTTTTGAAAAGAAGCCCAATTCACCCCCCCCCCTCTTGGGCATTTGATCCTTACAATTGGTATCAGAGCGAGGTTGCTCATAGGATCATTCTAGCTTCACCGCTAGAGAGCTAAAATGGCCAAGGTTGGGGGTTCGGTCCCTATCTTCGAGGGCAAGAACTTTGCCTATTGGAAAGCACGCATGCGCGCTTATCTAGAGGCTATTGCTCTCGAAGTATGGGAAGCGACCCACGCGGGGTTTGGAGAACATAACTATGTTGGTGATCAAATTAAATGGGATGCTAAAGCTAGGAATGCAATCTATGAGTGCATTAGTCAAGATGTTTTTTCTAGGATTGCTAGCAAGGAAAAGGCATGTGAAATTTGGGCTTGCTTGATAGAAATTCATGAGGGTTCTTCTCGTGTGAAAGAACTTAAATATCACATGCTTAAAACAAAATATGATGAATTTAAGATGCTACCTCATGAAAATGTTAATGAGATGTTCTCTCGCTTGAATGTACTTATTGAAGAAATTAATGCTCTTGACATTGCTTCTCTTGGCAAGGGACTCATCAACCGCAAGATCCTCATGCTCCTTCCCAAGCCAAAGTACAACATCATCAACTCCATGCTCCAAAAAGAGTCACTTGACCACATTGAAGTTTCGGAGCTCATTGGAGAAATTCACGCTCATGAGATGAGTGTGCTTGGGAAGATGGAGCAATCATCCTCAAAACAATTACTCTAAAGGCCTCCACCAAGAAAACAAGCCTCAAGAAGAAGAAGGTGGAGAGTTTTGGTCATGATGAAATAGATGATGAGCCTCTACGAGAAGCCATGAAGAACATGACCATTGGAGACATCAAGCCTGAAGTTGAGGAGAGTCATGATCAAGGGGGAGCTTCAAGTTCCAACAACAACACCTCCATGGCGCCTCAAGTTGACGAAGAAGAGAAGGATGATCCATTGCCGACTCAAGACTCACAAGCACAACAACATCAAGAAGAAGAAGAAGTCCATGATCAAGTCCAACCACAAGAGGAGCAACACGTGCTTCACAACCACTTATGAGGTATGGACGCATCTCCAAGGCGCATCCGATGGACCAAATCATTGGAAGTCCGTCAAGGGGTAAGTACACGTTCTCGCCATTTCGCTTCGTTTTGTGAGCACTACTCGTTTGTTTCATGTGTAGAACCCACTCATATTGAGGAAGCACTCCAAGACCCAAATTGGGTGATGGTCATGCAAGAAGAACTCGACAACTTCATCCGCAATGAAGTTTGGGTGTTGGAGGAGCGACCCAAGGACAAGAACGTCATCGGAACTAAGTGGGTGTACTGCAACAAACAAGACGAGAATGGCGTTGTGGTCCGTAACAAGGCAAGACTTGTGGCCAAAGGTTTCTCGCAAGTTGAAGGACTAGACTTTGGGGAGACATTTGCCCCGGTCGCCCGGCTAGAAGCCATCCGTATACTCCTTGCTTTTGCTTCACATCATAATATTAGACTTTATCAAATGGATGTGAAAAGTGACTTTCTTAATAGTTACATTAACGAACTTGTTTATGTTGAACAACCTCCCGGGTTTGAAGATCCGAGGAATCCTAATCATGTGTATAGGTTGCACAAGGCGCTCTACGGGCTCAAGCAAGCACCTAGGGCGTGGTATGAACGACTACGGGATTTCCTTATCATGCAAGGATTCAAGATCGGGAGGGTGGACACTACGCTCTTCACCAAAGACATCAACGGAGATTTGTTCATTTGTCAAATTTATGTTGATGATATTATTTTTGGTTCAACTAACGAAGCTCTTAGCCATGAGTTTGGCAAAATGATGTCTAGGGAATTCGAGATGTCAATGATTGGAGAGCTCAACTTCTTCCTTGGATTTCAAATCAAGCAACTTCAAGAGGGGACCTTCGTCTATCAAGAGAAGTACACCAAGGACCTCTTGAAAAAATTTGAGATGGGAGATTGTAGCTCAAGAAGCACTCCAATGGCAACAAATTGTCATC
Organism: Tuctoria greenei; assembly: GCA_036927565.1. Lineage (NCBI taxonomy): Eukaryota > Viridiplantae > Streptophyta > Magnoliopsida > Poales > Poaceae > Tuctoria > Tuctoria greenei. The sequence continues at coordinate 78,137,265 of JAYESD010000005.1, read as the reverse complement.
TCGACGCGGATAAGGACGGTAAACCTATTGACCAATCTAACTATCGTTCTATGATTGGCTCATTGCTTTATCTTACCGCATCTGGGCCCGATATCATGTTTAGTGTATGCTTGTGTGCTCGCTTTCAAGCGGCACCTAAAGAATCGCATATGAAGACGGTCTTTAGGATACTTAGGTATCTTAAGCATACCCCTAGTATGGGCTTGTAGTACCCTAAAGGTGCAAAATTCCACCTCTTGGGATACTCGGATTCGGACTTTGCCGGATGCCGCGTGGATCGCAAGAGTACCTCCCGTGGGTGGCACTTGCTTGGGTGTTCCCTAGTATCTTGGTCTAGCAAGAAGCAAAATTCCGTCGCCTTGTCCACGGCGGAAGCGGAATATATAGCGGTCGGTGCATGTTGTGCCCAAATTCTTTATATGAAGCAAACCTTTTTGGACTTTGGTATTAAACTTGGTTGTGTGCCTCTCTTTTGTGACAATGAAAGTGCAGTTAAGATAGCTAAAACCCCCGTTCAACACTCCCGCACTAAGCACATTGATATTCGCCACCATTTCTTAAGGGACCATGAAGCTAAGGGAGACATCTCATTGCGAGGTGTTAGGTCCGAAGAACAATTGGCGGATATCTTCACTAAACCACTTGATGAGAAAATCTTTTCTAGGCTAAGAAGTGAGTTAAATGTGCTAGATGCAACGAACGTCATGTAAGAATGCACTTCATATAAGTCTTGCCTAACTCTCAAAGGATAGGGGTGAGCAAGGGTTAGCTTGGGATGGAGGTTCTTTTGGGTTGTCCCAAGGTTTGGAAAGTAGCTCTCCCTGAAGAAGCCTTTGAAAGGTTCAAATTTGGCAAGATAGATTTATTTTATGCCTTGCATGATGTCTGCCATATAGACTTGTAATTTCGTGCACTATAAAATTGCTTGGCATTGCATACGGTAGATAGTCACAAAGGGGAACTCACCTCATGAGAAAGAGACTTGTTTGAAATGCAATATCTCAACTCATATAAGGTGGAAAGAACAAAATGTTAGGTGCGTTAATGCCTAGAGGAACATGCTTTAAAGAGATAGAAGTCTTCATACTCTAGCTCACAAAGCATGGGCCTTACATTTTATTTGGATAATTTCCTTCCCATTTTTCTTCCATGTTCTATTCGCCTTAAGGATTAGCCAAGTTGTTGGCATATTAGTATCTTTGAGGGGTAAGGGGTTGCCCAAAAAGTCCTAAGACATGTGTTTCTTATTGCTTGTTTGTTTGGTCAAAGAACATATATGGGATGTTGCAGTTTTATAGTCATCGGATTATCCGATGCTTAGGTCAGACCATCATCGGATTAGTTGCTGTTCAAAAGCCAAGGGCCAGTTCAGTCAGTATCTCAAATGATCCGACGAGTTCATTCTGAAAAACTTTGATGAATTCCACCGATGATATTCCCTTCCACGTCGGTCCATCCGATGTCAACAATATCTTTTTGAATACCTATACTGTGACATTCGACCGATGCTATCTCTTTGCACGTCGGACCATCCGGTGTCAACGACACTTTTTTGAATACCCTTACTGTGCCATTCGACCGATGCTTCTAACGACCAACGTCGGTCCATCCGGTGTTAAATGTTCGGCTAGGGTTTGGGACCCACTATTTAAACGGCCGTTCACTTTCTTCTTTTTCTCTCTCCCGTCCCGACGCCGCCACTCACCTTCCATCGCCGCCGCCTCTCTAGCCCTACTGTCGCCGCCGTCGCCGCCCTCCGGCCGCCGCCGCCGCCGCAGCACCGCCGCCGCCGCCGCACCACTGCAGCCGCCGCCGCCGCACCACCTCAGCCGCCGAGCCACTCGCCTCCACCGCGACCACCGCCCGAGCAACACCACCGCCCACGCACAGCCTCACCTCTGTGGTGCCTCCCTCTACTGCTGCCGCCGTTAGGGTTTCCCGGCCGCGTCAACCTTCGTGTCGCCGTTCCGTGCATCATCGACTTCGTTCACGCGCCCGATCGCAATGGCTCGTGACAAGAAAAACAAGGGCAAGGCCATTGCGGAGCCGGCCGCGAAGAAGCAGAAGCTCTCGAAGGAGGAAAAGAAGGCGTTGATGGCCGCTCGCGCTGCCGAGGAGCGAGAGCGTGGCCGAGGAGGATCTTTGAGGATCCGCGAGGCTCGTTCGAGGCAGCCTCCCGTGATCGATGAGTCCGAGGCCGAAGAAGAGCCGGAAGAGCCACTTGTCTGCCGGCGCTTAGCCCGGACCCGTGGGAGACATCCCCCGGCAGCACCACATCCGAGACCGACGGCTGCCGATCGTCGTGAGGACAGGGAGGCCCAGAGAGCCATCTGCGAGATGGATACCACCGTCCGTGTCGGTGAAGGTGTCCGTTTGGCTGATTACCGGAAGATGAAGGTCAAGCAACTCCGAAGACTCAGATGGAGTATCTTGCTTGAGGAGTGGTACCCGCAGCTCAGAGAGGCTCTGGTGGACAGTCGTTTCTGGACCGTGACACAGGCGTCACTCTACGAAACCTACAGACGCCACGGCCACAAACTATTCCAGCACAACTTTCTGGATTGGCATCAGCTTGCCCTCGCAGCAGAGACAGAGATTTACCCATACTTTGAGAGGTATCGAGGGTTGGTGCACCTGATGTCCTATGAGAGGAGTGCTTATGTGGAGGATTGGGTACGCGTGTTCTACGCAACCCTCTACATCTCTGAGGGCCGCAGGTCGATTGACTTCATGTTCATGGGCCAGCACTATCACTTGACGAGGCAGATACTGACACAGCTGCTAGGAGTGGACCTGCACGACACCTGCGTGCATGAGAGGGTGTATGGTCAGACAGATCCGCCGAGGAGGTCGCTCACTGGAGGAGTGGCACCAGCACTAGAGGAGATACGTTCTTTGTTTGGCCCGACCTTCTCTCCAGACCAGCCGAGGGTACCGGCTCTGTTGACCCCAGCTGCGCGCACAATGCACCTCGCCTTGCGCCGCACGCTCTTGCCGAGGTCAGGTTATCTAGAGGGGTTCACCAGTCTGCAGCAGACCCTCCTGTTCTACATCATGAACGGGATGGAGTTTGATATAGTGGACGTCCTCATATGCGAGATGGAGGATGTGATCACTGACGGAGTGGGGATGATGAGGCAGCTCGTGTATGGACACTGGATCAGCTACCTGCTCTCCATGATGGTCCCTGAGGAGTCCGCCGTGCATGACCGTCTCACTGACGAGAGTGTCACACGGTTCGGTCACTACCGTGCCCCAGCTCCTGGAGACAGCCGCCTTGGCCGTCCAGTCGAGCGTCAGGTCAGGGCTCGCCTATCTGAGGAGGACTGGTCGGATCTGGAGAAGGAGGATGAGAGGCTGGCTGAGGCAGAGGCACAGGGTGAGGACTTGCAGCACATATGGTCCGAGAGCGACACGGATGACAGTGTCGAGGAGTACTTCGCTCCTCCTCCCTCACCCAGGCAGCACGACGCGGAGGCTGGAGGCTCTACAGTGCCATCCCCTACTCCACCTCCCGTCTCAGAGGCACAGGTCTCTCAGCCGTCTGAGCTCACCTCCCTTCTGCAGCAGATGGTTGAGCAGCAGCGCTTGAACCGGCTTGCAGCTGAGCAGGGCCGAGCGGAGCAGGCCGCACGCCTTCTGGAGCTCGAGCAGCAGCAGCAGGAGATGCAGCGCCAGATCGCCCGTGAGAGGCGAGAGGACACTGACCGGCTGACTGGGCTCATAGACCAGATGCACTAGCGCTCCCTCGACCAGCAGCAGCAGACGCAGCAGGTGATGATGGGCATCCTGGGTTTGATCACCAACCTCTACACCCAGACCAGGATTGCCCTCCCGTCGCAGCTGCCAGGCGTCGTTCCACCACCACCAGTCCTGGCTCCAGCTGCAGCTCCGGTGCCGACCACGCTGATTCCTTCGATCAGCATGTCTCCACTGCTGGCTTCGGGCGCACCGATTCACTCTCCACTGCCGGCCACGACACTGTTCCAGCAGACGCCGGCGTCCGTCGCCAGTGCCCCTGTTCCAGCAGCACCTACCCAGCAGGCACCTCCTACGTCTCCTACGGCTCCGACAGCTCCTTCCACTACTTCAGGCAGCAGCTCCGACGACAGCGACGGTGACCAGTTCGTCATCGCGCCTAGTACTCAGGGTTCTTAGGCACTCGGATCCCTTTTTGGTGCCTTGATGCCAAAGGGGAAGAAGAGTTAGAGGAGTCAGGGGGAGGATAGCTCAGTCTCAGGGGGAGTGTCCTAGCCTTAGGGGGATTTTATTGAGTACTTTTGCCATCTTTGTAATTCGATATTATCATCTTTTGTAATTCAATACTTTTGCTACTCATTTGGTGTTTATTGGGTACTCTTAAGTTATTAATCGATTGAGCTTATTTGGTGCCTATCTTATGATCACTTATTCACTTGAGTTATTCTTTGATTGAGCTTTCAAATTTTAAGTGTAATAATCTTGTATTCATTGCATATCCTCTTAAGCTTCGTACGATCAAATTCATTACTATTGTGCCTTAAATTGTTGTGTTGTCATCAATCACCAAAAAGGGGGAGATTGAAAGAATCTAGGCCCCCATGAGGTACGGTTTCGGTGATTAATGACAACCAATGGATTTTACTAATGAATTTGTGAATGCAAGGTCCCCATAATCACTCAATCAAATGAAATCTATATGTCATTGGAGACCCATATACAATCACTTTATGAGATCAAATCAATGATATAAAGACAAGAAGTGAAAGCTCTTATGTCAAAGTCATTCAACCACAATTGATGACACTTAATGCTTGACAACCATAAGAAGTACATTTCCAACAAAAGTCTAAGAGGTCAATCGAGCAAGACACAAAAGAATCACTTAGAAACAACTCGAAGCAAACAAAATCAATTCACCGGATCAACCGATGATTCCAGAGAACAACACATTGGTCGAGTTGGTTCAACAGAAGAAGAAGACCTCAGAACAAAGCACTCACCGGATCATCCGATGTTAAGGGCTCAGCTACATCGGTCCATCAGTACAGTTTGCAATATTCTTGGACCAAGTGTAGCACCGGATCCTCCGATGTACAGAAGTACACACATCGGTCAATCACTCCAGTAAGCATCAAGTTTGAGTCAAGTCTGGAGGAAGAGCCACCGGATCATCCAATGAGAAGACAAGTGCAACATCGGTCTAACAACGGTCATATCTGACACAATGACATCAGCTAAAGTAAATTTGACCGATGATAACTAAAGGGGAGACATCGGATCATCTGGTGTTTGCAGTAAAGTTCTGTCAACCTACTTTTCCAACGGCTATTTCGTGGAGGCTGGCTATAAATACCCCCTAAACCGGTCATTTCGACAAGTCTTGATCAGAAAACATTCTCAACACATCTATAAGCATTCAAGACCAAGAGCCATCACTTCTACATCATTTTCGACCACCTACACACCAAGAGATAGGCTAGAGCTAGCTAGAGAGAGAGCTTGTGTGTCTCCATTCTGGGTGAATGGAATCTCTAGGATAGTGAGAGCCTCAAGGGAGTGCCCCTTGGTGTTTGTAACTGTGAGAAGACTTCCGGAGCTTGCCAAGGCGTTTGTGAAAGCCCAGAGGGTCGAAGTTGTACAAGGCTTGAGCTCCACCTTGCCGAGGTTAGCAAACGGAGAAGAATAGTGGAGATCCCTTGTCTCGGTGATTTGGGTGTGGCAAAACCCTTTGGTGGGTGCCACAACGTGGATGTAGGAAGATCTTGACGATCTTGCCGAACCACGGGATAAATCCTCGTGTCTCCTCGGGAGTTTGCATCCTCTTCCTCTCCCTTACATTTATGCATTTTATATTCCGCGAAGTTGTTATTTACTTCAATGCATAGATAGTTTGCGTAGGGAATTGGGCTTTTGAGAATTAAGTTCTATTGTTTAGATTTTTGAAAAGAAGCCCAATTCACCCCCCCCCCCCTGTTGGGCATTCGATCCTTACAACGGGCGGCCGCAAGCGCGGCAAGCCGCGCAAGGGGCGCGGAAGCGCCCAGGCCGGGGTGCAAGGACGTGCCCACCGAGGCGCCCAGGGCGATGCCGCCGGCAACCACAAGCCGACACGAGACGACACCTGCCACAACTGTGGCAAGCTTGGTCATTGGGCCAGGGAGTGTCGAAAGCCACGACGTGGCCAGGCCCACGTCGCACAAGTGGAGGAGGAGGCCCACGTCGCACAGGTGGAGGAGGAGCCAGCTTTGCTCTAGCACACGGAAGCATCAAGCCACCTCTAGTGGCATCGACCGCAGCGGCTCTCTTTCATCTTGATGAGCCGAGAGCACACGCTTTCCTCAGCGACGGCTCCAGCAATGACAAGACTGAGGGGTGGTGCCTCGACACCGGCGGCACCCATCACATGACCGGTCGACGGGAGTTCTTCGCCGAGCTTGATCCCAGTGTTCGAGGCTCCGTCAAGTTTGGTGACGCCTCCGGCGTGGAGATCAAGGGTGTTGGCTCCGTCATCCTCAGTACCAAGTCTGGTGAGCACAAGCTGCTCGTCGGAGTCTACTACATCCCCGCGTTGGAAAACTCCATCATCAGCTTGGGACAGTTGGATGAGAGTGGTTCGCGCGTGGAGATCAAGGACGGAGTCATGAGGATTTGGGATCGCCATTGTCGCCTTCTTGCCAAGGTAACTAGAGACACCAATCGACTCTATGTCCTTCACGTGCAGATAGCACAGCCTGTCTGTCTTGCCTCGTCCTCTGCAGTGGCACGAGCGCTTTGGGCACCTTCACTTCGAGGCCCTGAAGCAGCTCAGTGCCAAGAAGATGGTGCGAGGCATGCCATGCCTTGACCACGTGGAGCAGCTCTGCGACGTCTGCGTGGTGACGAAGCAGAGGCGGCTTCCTTTTCCCCAGCAGTCGAGCTTTCGAGCCAAGGAGCGGCTCGAACTCGTTCACGAGGACTTGTGTGGCCCGGTGACACCGGCTACACCAGGAGGACGACGCTACTTCCTGCTGCTTGTCAACGACCTCTCCAGCTACATGTGGGTGGTGGTCCTTGGCAGCAAGGGAGAGGCTGTGAACGCCATCAGGCGCGCGCAGGCCATTGCGGAGGCGGAGTGTGGACGCAAGCTGCGCGTGCTGCGCACCGACAACGGCGGCGAATTCACGACGGCTGAATTCGCGTCGTATTGCGCGGATGAGGGTGTTCAGCACCACTACTTCGCGCCCTACAGCCCGCAGCAGAACGGCGTCGTTGGGCGACGCAACCAGACGGTAGTGGGGATGACTCGGGCCCTCCTCAAGCAGAGGGGAATGCCGGCTGTCTTCTAGGGAGAGGCGGTGGTGACCACCGTCTACATCCTCAACCGTTCGCCCAACAAGGCCCTCCACGGCAGGACGTCGTACGAGGCTTGGTATGGGTGCAAGCAGGCGGTCTCTCACCTACGGGTCTTCGGCCGCCTCGCGTTCGCCAAGGAGCTTGGCCAGATCGGCAAGCTTGACGATAGGAGCACCCTCGGGGTGTTCATCGGCTACGCGGAGGGCTCGAAGGCCTACCGCATTCTCGACCCAGTGACACAGCGTGTGCGCACGACTCGTGACGTTGTGTTCAACGAAGGGCGAGGATGGGCATGGGACAAGGCGGTGGACGACGGTTCGACCTCGACGAACGACGACTTCATCGTCGACTACGTCTACTTCAAGGGAGCTGGGGGAGTAGGCAGCTCTTCTCCACCGAGCGTGTCTACCCCAGCCCCCGAGCGTCCACCTCCATCTCAGCCGGTGACCTCATGCACTCCAGCACCGACGGCCACCCCTCCGGGCACGTCCACTCTGTCGCCAGCTCATGTCGAGCACGACCCAGAGTTTGTCACTCCGCTCTCCCACGACGAGGAGCGCCTCGACAGGTGCTACGACGGCGAGCAGTTGTGGTACCGCAAGATGGAGAACATACTCGGCGACCAGCCGGTGCCGGGACTGGCCCCTCACGACCTGGATGATCAAGATCTGGAGGCGCAGTTGCACCTTGCGTGCGACGACGGCGAGCCTCGGTCTTTCGCGGAGGCCGAGAAACACGCGGCATGGCGTGCCGCGATGCAGTCAGAGATGGACGCGGTTGAGACGAACCGCACTTGGGAGCTTGCTGACCTCCCTCGCGGTCACTGCGCGATCACCCTTAAGTGGGTGTTCAAGCTGAAGAGGGATGAAGTCGGCTCCATCGTCAAGCACAAGGCTCGCTTGGTGGCACGCGGCTTCGTGCAGCAGGAGGGGATTGACTTCGACGATGCCATTGCCCCCGTGGCACGGATGAAATCCGTGCGACTCCTTGCGCTGGCTGCCCAAGAAGGCTGGCGTGTCCAGCACATAGATGTCAAGTCAGCATTCCCTCAACGGCGACTTGAAGGAGGAGATCTACGTACACCAGCCGTCGGGGTTTGCGCTCCCTGGCAAGGAGGGCAAGGTGTTGCGCCTGCGCAAGGCCCTCTATGGCTTGCGGCAGGCACCACGGGCGTGGAATGCCAAGTTGGATTCCACGCTCAAGAGGATGGGCTTCGGGCAATGCCCGCACGAGGCGGCCATCTACCGGCGGGACAATGGAGGAAACACCCTACTGGTGGGTGTCTACGTCGACGACTTGGTGATCACCGGCACCAAGGAGGGGGAGGTGACAGCGTCCAAGGAAGAGATGAAAGCCACCTTCCAGATGAGTGACCTTGGATCCCTCTCCTTCTACCTAGGGATTGAGGTGCACCAGGCCGACTCTGGGATCACGCTTCGACAGACCGCCTACACCAAACGCATTGTTAAGCTAGCTGGGCTCACAAACTACAACCCAGCCCTCACTCCGATGGAGGAGAGGCTGAAGCTGAGCCGCGACAGCGCGGCAGAGGAGGTGGACGCTACACAGTATCGGCGTCTTGTGGGGAGCCTTCGCTACCTCGCCCACACACGGCCGGACTTGGCATTCTCCGCCGGCTACGTTAGTCGGTTCTTGCAGCGAACGATGATGGAGCACCAGCAGGCTGTGAAGAGGATCATCCGCTATATTACGGGGACTCTCGATCACGACCTCCACTACCCGAGGTGTCCTGGAGAGGCACACCTTGTCGGGTACAGCGATAGCGACCACGCTGGCGATATCGACACCAACAAAAGCACGAACGGGATCCTCTTCTTCGGCAAGTGCCTCGTTAGCTGGTAGTTGGTCAAGCAGCAGGTAATGACCATGTCCAGTTGCGAGGCCGAGTACATAGCGGCCTCCACCGCTTCAACTCAGGCGCTCTGGCTTGCTCAACTGCTTAGTGATCTCCTCGGCAGAGACACTGGAGCGGTGGAACTTAGGGTGGACAACGTGTCTGCTCTGACCCTGGCAAAGAACCCCGTTTTCCATGAACTGAGCAAGCACATCCGGGTGAGGTACCACTTCATCCGAGGCTACTTGGAGGAAGGCAGCATCAAGGCGATCTACATCAACACCAAGGACCAGCTTGCGGATCTACTTACCAAGCCCCTTGGTAGGCTCAAGTTCATTGAACTTTGCTCCAGGATCGGGATGGTCCAACCCTCCCAGAAGACGACGTACAAGACTTAGGGGGGAATGATGGAATAAGTCTTATAGTCCTTTGGTCTTTGGTCCCCTAGTCCCTTGTACTCTTATCCTTAGTTTGTTGTACCTTAGTCCTTGGTCTTTGGTCCTTGTTGTACTCATCTTAGACTAGAGGACAGCATCTTGGACTGCTTTTAGAGTAGCTAGGACAGCAGTTAGGACAGCAGCATCTTGACTGCTTTTAGGACAGTTGTTAGCATCTTTAGGACAGCACCTTGCATGGTATCTTGGACTAGCAAGAAGGCATATGCTTGGCTGGTTGGCTGCCCTTGGACTGCTATAAATATGTAGCCTCAACCCCTTGGGTTGGCATGACATTGTGTGAGGAATAGACAAGAAAATTGCCCCAACTCTCTAGTGTTATCCTCTCTTCAATGAGAGTAAAAATTCAGCTACTAACAACATCAACAGGGTAGTTTCTTTATTTGTAACTATTCTCTACTTAGGTGGATGGAATTTTTCAACATTATTAATATTAGTTGTGATTACATTATTTTGAAACGCTATAATATTTGTGCATTTGAGAACATCAACAGGGTAGTCAAAGGCATATAAAAATAACAATTACAAGCTTTTATAAAAAACATTAATAACCATAATAAAGCAAAATCATTCATTTACAGGAGAAAAAAGCTTACAAGTGACTCTGTTGCATTAATCCTATTCTTCAATGAACCAAGCCATTCCTACAAAGTGAAGAATGTAAGATTGAGTGGAACGGCATCCATAGTTAGATCATAATTCTCACGATGCAAAGAGTAACGGACATCAAATATCAACATTAGAATAAACCTGCTGCTCCTGTAGTTTGACAGTCATGTTCTCCATCGTGTCTGTGTAGAACAATCTGCACATGGAAATAAAATAAATGATTAGTCATTTAAAAGTTAGAATTTACAATATGTATTTTCGTTACAGGTAGACCTTTTGTCATTGAGTTTTGCAGATGTACTTGCAATTTCTTGATGGACGAGCTCCAAGGTCTCCAAGTCATAAAAAGTTGAAAACGGTTAGTAATTCGAGTATACCCAGCCTTATGTTTCATGTAGTTTGAATATTCATTCTAGAAACTCATACTCAATAAGTTCTAGGGTAAGCAGGATATGATCAATGCAGTCATGGATAAAATTTATGAATAATTGATTTCAGGACAAAAAAAGTAGGGAAAAGCCACCTACATCTTGGGGGGGGGGGGGGGGGGGGGGGGGGGGGGTTCATGTATACATCTGCAAAAGCTTTTGTTGCGGTCTAACACCTGACAAGTTTCACTTAGTTTTCATAACCCCCGACACCTTTCACTCCTAATCTGGCTCTAGGCAAGCCTCCATTGTAGTTCCAAATGTTTATCGTCATTAGATACTTTATGATATTGTGTGAATCACTATTATATCACAATCCCCAAGCTTTTTTCCCCTCTACATTGCTCATACCGTTGTGGTTAGGTTTTCACTTCGTTGGTGATAATGAGGGAAAATTAGGTGCTACAATACTCATCTAAATGGTGTTGGTGATATGCCCAAGAGGCAATAATAACAATTCGAATTAAGACCTTTAGATATTTGATCCATGAACTATTAGGTTACCAATTAGCTTGCGACCTAAAAGCCTATTAGCATGCCTATAAATATGAGAGGTAGAGTTAGGGTTGGATTACTCCACCACGTGACAGCCCTAGCCGCCATCCCTCGCAGGCCTCGCACACCGGCGCACAGCGTTCCTCTCCGTACGTGTGGACTCTGTGGAGACGTTGTTGCGTTGATCGGCTACGACAGCGTCGTCGTCTACTCGCTGTTGTGACGAGGACGTGGAGACGAACGTGATCGTCTACCCGCTGCTGGGACGAGGACGAGATGAATGTGGTCGTCTATTTCTCCTACACCGACGTGCATCTACGACTAGATCTTCCGCTGTGTTGCATGTCTAGTGGTAACGATCTATGACATCTTTATTCGCATGTTTCTTGGGTGAAGGTAGGATTGCTATAGTAGTATACCGCCGTTTTCCCAACTGCAGCATCAGAGTTAAGTTGTGTAGTTTTTTGTCTGAATCTTGTTAGTAAATGTGATATACTACAGACATGTTCATATGATGAATTTTATTGCGCATTTTTTAGAGTTTGGAATTGGTTAGAGTAGATTGCAATCATATGACTAAAGAGTTAGTTTGTGCTCCCTCTCGTTGTGTGCGCAACCTGTCTCTACCGCTGAAATCACCATCGAGACTAATCGTGTACATAGCTAATAGATTGAGCCAACAGATCACGGTCATGTGTTGCGATCTTCTCCTGAATAACCAGTCACATTGAAAATCGAAGCATTATGAATGGCTCGGATTCGGGTTGCTATAGTGATATCATAGAGTCGTTTCGTGATAGAAAACGTTTTACACTTAACTCGTTTTTGCAGGGAATGATGTGAATGCTATGATGTTAATGTGATGTGAGGATATGTGTGTAACATTTGTGCAGTGTTTGCAAATTTAACACAACCGGATTGAGGTTGTCACATACTCCCTCCGTCCCCAAAAATTTGTCGCTTTGTAGTTCAAAAATGGACTACAAAGCGACAAACTTTCGGGGACGGAGGGAGTAATTGTATAACGACTTACGTGTCGACATGTGATGTTTGATCTGTCATGTAATTTAGTTGGTAGCTATTAGATGTATTAGCTTCTTTTATGTTCATGAAAATGTTCAAGCATGGTGGAGATGGTGATCATCACAAGAAAGGAGGCATGACAGTGTAGATCATGATAGAACCATGGCGATGAAGGTCACTATGATTTTAAATGTCATACTATTCACAATATTATATGATCATATGCCTGTGATGTTTATTTTATAGTATTACTATTCTTTTCATGTTTTCCATATGGTGGATGTTTTGTCATGATAGAATAACTTCACTCGTAAATGTTGAGTATTTAATGTCAATACGAATAATTGCACCTATATCGTTTTGATCGTTGTGTAGTAGGTTTGCCAAAGCAAAATATCATCATCTACCATAATGAATAGGGTGAATGTTGGACATTTACATGCAAAGTATTGGTTTACTAAATAAAGCTATCAAAACAATTTTGGGCTTTATGACATAGAATTGAGAGACCGAGCACTGGATGTCACCCAACAAACAAGAGTCATATAGAGATATGATTAACAAGAGTGAGAAAATTTGTTTCTAAGTCGGGTATTTATTACGGTCCGTTCTCTTCTATGCGAAGGATCTGAGGAAATAGGGATGAAATCCCCCTCACCGAACCGATGGGTCTTGGACGATGCTCAGAAGTTTTGTGGGAGCTCCAGTCTTCAACCTCGTGCCTCCCCGTAGGGACAGCAGCACGTTCAAGGCCTCCGATGCCGTGTGCTGCCCCTGCTGGGTGCTGTTCTGGACTCCCAGTACCTCCGGCGCTCCTCCCAGCTGCAGCAGCGTGTCTTCCAACAACTCTGGTACCCTGTACAGGGCCTCCTGGCATCTACAAGATTGTCCTGGTGTCTTTAACAGCAGTTCCAGCACCTGGAACAGATGGTCCAGCGGCTGCTAGACCCGTGAAGTTAACGTAAAACATGTTGAAGTCGTTATTTGCTGCTACTTCGCCCCAATCTCACTTGGCCGCCTCATTGAACATAACGTCACGTGTGATGTAGACACGCCGATCCACCGGATTGTACATCTGGTACGCCTCCGTACTTGCAGCATATCCCAAAGAACACCATTGGCATCTTCTTCACGTACCCCATGCACTCGAAGGTTTTGAGGTATTGGACGGCTGGTCGTTGCCCGTACCAAGCTTCGTAAGACGTCTTTTCGTCGAGATTATGTGTTGGGGATTGATTTAGGGTGTGAACAGCCGTCATGAATGATTCACCCCAAAACATCTCTGCTAACCCCTTAGCCTTCAACAAGCTTTGTGCCTTGTCAACCACCACCTGGTAGCATCGCTCTACAACCCCACTATGATGCAACGTGTAGGGGCTTGTGAGCTGGTGCCATACGCCGTGCTGAGCGGAGTACTCGCTGAACTACTTTGAGGTGAACTCCTCCCTGCGATCAGTACAAAGTAGCTTCAATCTCCTGCCAGACTCTAATTCAGCTATAGCTCGAAACCGCTGAATCAAGTCGACCGCCTGTTCCTTGCTTGAGAGAAGATAGAGCCACATGTAGCAGCTCCTATCATCCACCAATAAAAAGGACATATTGTTTTCACCTGGAGTCATCGAAGTAATTAGCCCACTAATGTCGCTGTGGACCAAGTCCATCGCGCCCTCCGCGCGTTGCGTGGTTAGGCAGACAGCCGCGTGATGTTAAGCCTGACGGAGTACAATTTGCTGTCGTCGCGCTGTACTCGTGTGAGGAGACGATTCTCCTCGTCCTGTATCTACATCACTCCTCCATATACTGTAATGTAGTAGTCGTCCTCATCCAGCATGTTGACGTTGATGACGTTGGTGGTGAGGTGCGGGATGTAGTAGACACCGGTGAGCCTCCTGTGCTCACCCGTCTTGGCGCCGAAGATGACCGTACCCTTCCCATGGATCTGCACGATCGAGTTGTCGCCGAACTTGATCGCCCTAACGACGTTCTCATCAAGCTCGGAGAAGACGGCGCGCGAGTCCGTCATGTGGTTGGTCGCGCCTGTGTCGAAGTACCATGTGTCCCCATCGGAGTCGTTGTCGTTGTCGCGATGCGCGAAGACACATCCCTCCACTATCTCCAGTTGGCATGTGGTACGCCTGTACAGACTCCACCTGTACTGAGGCCGCCCTTATCATAAACAAGCCGCCCTCCTCTTCTGCCTCTGTCATGTGAGCCTGCTACTGCAACTCCTCCCGCTTCGACTTCGATCGACACTCCTTGGTCCAGTGGCCCTTCTTCCCGCACTTCCTGCATTGATCCCGTAGAATGTCCTTCCTGAAACCCTTTTCGTTCTTATTTGACGCACTCTTCCGGCATCCCTTCTTTGAAGACTCAGCAGTCGGCTCCTCCACCTGCTTCTCCCACTCCTCCCGAGTGAGGTACAGCTGGCCGTCAATGGACTCCACTTCGCTGCGCCGTGTCAAAGGCGTTTTCGGCAGCTCTCAACCATCTCGTCACATCCAACAATGTGAGGGTCAACATGTCTAGCAAAGTCGTGATCGCCACCACGATCTGTTGGAAGTGTTCTGGAACGCTTCGCAGGAGCTTCTGCACTACCACCGACTACTCCAGTGGCTCCTCGAGCAAGGCAAGGCGTGACACCATGCCGCTCAGTCAGAGGGAGAAGTCCTCGATCCCCTCACCATGCTTGCAGGCGGCGGCCTCGAACTCACGCCGGAGTTGTCGTGCCATCGTCTTCTTTACGCGGTCGGCCCCGACCCGCATGAGTGCAATCGTTTCCCATGCCTCCATCACCGTCTTCTTCTCCCATATCGTCGTGATCATCTTCGGCGGGACAGCACTGACGAGGATGTCCAGCACTATCACGTACTCCTGCTCGGTTGCATTGCCTTTCTCCACCGCCTCCCAAAGCAGTCGCGCCCGCAACTTGATTTTCATCATAATAGGCCAGTCTGCGTAGTTGGTCTTGGTGAGTATAGGGAACCCGGTTCCCGTGTTCACCTCACGAACCGTCGGATGGGTTGTGTATTGATCTTGCCGCTGGTGACGCTACCCTTGCTTGGGAGGTCTGATCTCCCATCATCATGGTGTTGAATTTAACCCAAAGTCAAATCCGGCTCTGATGCTACGATTGTTAGAATTCCGATGCTTTTGATCACGGGACACATGTTTGTTCCTGCCGGGACAGTTCTGTTCAGATGAACAGCACCTTCGGAGAAGGTCTGCGCAGGGAGCAGAGAGCGGAGAGATCTGGTCTGCCCTGATCTGGGGCTATATACAGTCAACAGGGCTGTAGCAGAAAAGCCAATGCACGGAACAGATCTATTTTGTACTTGTTGTCTGCGTACGGTACTAAAACAGAGGACTTATGTGTTGCACAGGAGCAGAACAGAGAGGGCAGCTTTTGGTGGAATTTTTTATTCTGATCTGATGGGTATTACAGGGGCTGGCGGAGGCTTCTTTTTATAGCCCAGATACAAGACTCCTAGTCCAATAAATCTAGACTCCTAATATACTTCTAACTCTATCTATAAGGAATTATCTCTTGGACTCTATATTATCTTTATGGAAAGACTCCTGGACACTAGAGGGTGTTGTACTCACCCTGTTCTGGAGCTGCACGCACCAGCCCTTAGTCCTATTCGGAGTCAGGGGTCGGACCCTGCCTGGCGCACTTCTGCCTGCAGGCAGCCACACAAAATTGCTATATATGTAAACTTTCCAAACTTAATTATTCTTTGCCCTTCTTTGAACTCTTGCACGCCTACATTATTGAATCCCGTACATATCATCTCTCCCCTCCTCAGGGAACAACTCGTCCTCGAGCTTAAATATGGGGTACTTGCTTCTGAATTCCTGCACATCTTCCCATGAGACATCAAATGGTGATTGACCTCCACACTGTACTAATACTTGCCACACCCCTGTTGAGTCTAGATCGTAGTATATTAGATGGAGAGGGAACCACACGTCCATCCTGAATGGCAGGTAAGGTTGGGGGTTCTATAGGAGGATTTCCAACATAAGGTTTCAATAACCCAACATGGAAAATTGGATGAAGCTTGGTTGTGTCTGGCAGTTCCAATTTATAAGCTACTTCCCCAATACGATCAATTATGTTATTGGCCCAAAGTACTTTGCTTCTAGCTTCCTCCAGGTCTGGTTGTTATAGATGATGCAGCTCTGTTAGACTGCACTTGTATTAGGGTACTATAGGGGCAGTTTAGTCCTTTTGTATTAGACTCCTTGGCTCCCAAGTTAGGGTTCCTTGGCCCTTAAGTTTTGTACCCATATATATGTACCTCTTGGCTGATTAATAGAATTATCTATCCCCTTCCAATTAGCTCTTTGATGTAGCTGAAACCAGACCCATTACCCCACCTGAAATTCAAGTGGTCTATGCTTGTTATCATAGTAGTACTTTGCACACTGTTGTGCTTGTAAGAGTGTTTCTCTGACATCAATGAGGAAGTTGTCCCTGTCCCTTAGTAGCTGATCAACTGCCTCAACTCTGCTGCTTCCCTAAACATAGGTTCGAAGAGATGGAAGATGACAGCCATAGACCACATGAAAAGAAGTGATTTTCAGGGTACTATGATATGCAGTGTTGTACCAATCTGCCCATGGTAACCGATGTACCCATTGTCTTGGTTTATCCCCTGTCATGCATCTTAGGTACATAGCTATAACTTTATTCACTATCTCAGATTGGCTATCAGTTTGGAGGTGGAAAGCTGTGCTACACAACAGTTTTACTCCTGATAGTTTGAACAATTCAGTCCAAAACTTGCTTGTAAAAACTGCATCTCTATCTGATACAATGGATATAGGGAATCCATGAAGTCTGACAACGTTTGAAAAAAAAAAGCCTTTGTCACTGATTCCACAGAATTTAGATGTGACAAGGGTATAAAATGTGCATATTTTGAAAATCTGTCAACAACTGTTAAGCTAATTTACGGTCAAAAAACTGTTAAGATAATTGATTCTCCATAGACTTTGGGTAGAGCTTCAATGAAATCTATTGAAATATCTTGCCAAATATTTCTAGGGGCTAGTAGGGGTTGAAGGAGACCTGTAGGACCTTGTGTAGATGTCTTGTTCTGCTGGCATACTCTGCATGCTCTTACATAGTCTTCGACAGCGCGCTTAACACCTTGCCAAGTAAAGTCCCTCTGAACTTTGTTTAGTATTTTTTCAACTCCCTCATGTTGTGGTTCATGTGCCATAAGAATGTCTGTAATGTATGGTGAAGATGAGGCCAAAAAAATTCTTTTCTTCTTCAGAATTAGGCCATCATTTAAGGACCACTCAGCTTCTAGTTTTCCTTCATCATTTTTCTGTTTTATCTGAACAAGGTCAGGTTGTTCTGCTCTGTCAAGTCTTATTTTGTCCAGTAAGTCGAAGGATGGTCCAGTAATGGCTAATAAGTCAGTTATTTCAGATTCCCTTCGAGATAAGGCATCAGCAACTTTATTTAGTTTTCCTGGTTTGAATTCCACCGAAAAATCATAGCCAAACAATTTACTGACCCACTGGTGTTGGGGAATGGTTGATAACCTATAATCCAGTAGGTATTTAAGGCTATCATAATCAGTCTTAATGATAAAACTTCTTCCCCATAAGTAGGGTCTCCAGCTTTGATACCAAGTTGTTACGGTCTATTCTCTTCTTTGCGCAGGATCTGAGGAAATAGGGATGAAATCCCTCTTGCCGAACTGAGCTTCTAGTCGCCGGCGTCGTCACGGGAGAAACAGTGACAGGACAGAGCTCGGAGATAAGTAACCTTGTATTTTCAACTCTGATTTATTCCTCTGCCGTGGCTTTCTTATATAACGAGGCAGGAACCAAACTGATACAGAGTCTGACTCTGACTCCTATGACTCTGACTCCTAACAGAAACTAACTCTGACTCCTAATTGACTTGGATCATAAACCGACTCTACTTAACTCTTTGCCCTTCTTTGATCTCTTGCACACCTACGGTATTGAATCCCGTACATAACAGTGTTGTTCCTAGTGCGTCCGATCCGGTGGATCTATACTGTGACAATAGTGGAACCATTACGGCAAAGGAATCTAGATCACACAAAAGATTCAAACATATACTACGACGCTATCACCTCATTTGAGAGATCATCGACCGAGGTGATATAAAGATTTGCAAGATGTACACAAATTTGAATGTGGCAGATCCATTGACAAAGGCTCTTCCACAATCAAAGCATGAGGCGCACACGAGATCTATAAGTATTAGATACTTACATCAGTGATCCTAGTGTGTATGTGGGCGACTTGTGTCATAGCTATGTTTATGTACTGTGAAATAAATTGTTATATAAGTAATCATTATTTACATTGATTATCAAGTATGTGACTTGTTCGTGAAACTCTTTGTTAATTGTAATGTTACTCTAAATGATCCTTAGTCTATATCATTATATGAGATAATAATGACACATAGACTAGCACGTATATTAATTGATGATCACTTTTCACGGATCATATATATAGAGATATCAAATTAATAATGTGAACACATGTTGGTGAACATGGTGCTGGATTGATCCACTCTGAGACATTGTTGGGATTGTTATTTTGTATGTGCCATTAGTTGGTCTTAAGTGATACACATATTCGATCTTGAGACCTAAGATCGCCATTTTTTCTTACTATGTGTAGATGTGTACTTTGAGACTTTCAAACGTTGCTCCGTAATTGTGTAATCATAAAAGTTGTTTTCAGGTACATAATAAAACATGGAATGGGATGTGAGCGGACAAAGATGGGATTTGTCCTTCCTAAATAACGGGAGAGATATCTCAAGACCCCTCGAGATAATTGAATTTCAAAGTGCAAGGACATGCCAAGGTGATTAAAATTTAATCATAATGACTAAGGATTAGTCATGGATTAAATCCAATATTTGATCGAGTGAATGGTCGGGCTATCACAAGGATGACACGTATCTCGCCTTGAGCTTGACTGATATCGTGTGGCAAAGGAATTAGCACGTAAATGTATCTATTTTCAGCTGATATAATCTTTATGTACATTCGAGAGTCAGTATGTTCTGCTAGATACCTCTGCTAACTTGTGGTTCAAAAAAGTTTCCATTCACAACCGATTGCACATGAACCTAACGGATTACACACTTAAGGAGTTGAAATACTGAGAAGCTTGCCTATATGATTGTCTCTAATGCAAGTGGGAGATTGTTGATGATATGACCAAGAGGCAATCATAACAATTCGTATTAAGACCTGCTGGATACTTTATCCATAAGCAATTAGGGTACTAAGGGGACTGCAACCTAAAAGCTCATTAACATGCCTATAAATATGAGGAGTAGGATTAGAGGCGGATTACTCACCACGTGACAGCCTTAGTCGCTATCCCTCGCAGGCCTCACGTCGAAACCCTGTCGCGCGCGTGGTGCTAGCACACCAGCGCACGGAGTTCCTCTTCGTACATGTGGACTACGTGAAGGCGTTGCTGCTACTATTATGTTGATCGGTTACGACAACGCCATCGTCTACTTGCTGCTGTGACGAGGACGTGGAGGAGACGAACGTGATCGTCTACCTACTGCTATGACTAGGACGAGGAGACGAACGTGGTCGTCTACTTCCCAAGACCGCAGTTGCAACAATTCATTGGTGAACAACTGAATCTGTAATTCTCTCACTAAATTACTGCAACGGGTTTCTATATGATCATTCTTTCATTTACCAGAACTTTTCAATCATCCTTGAAGCACACAAGTAACAAATACTCTATTCATTGGCAACAGATATCCAAAAGTTAGCCGGTAGACCTACCAAATCAACGCCTAAAGATGCCAGAAAAGTTAAAATGTTTACATAGCCCTCTTGTACTGCACATTCCTGAAAATCAGTAACATGTCACAAGGATTTATGAGCCAGAAGGTGCATGAATGTAGGAACTTTATAAACTAGCATAGAGATCCTCTTATCCCCTTCACTCAATTGTGTATTCACAAGGAAGAACATGGTATTTAATATGTTATAGGCAGCAGCTGGGCTGTATGGACTGGGTATTACTGTGGCAGCCCGGTACTGTAGCAGTGACTAGGGTTAGGTTTTAGCTAAGTCACCTCTATATAAAGAGGGTCAAGTGTACTCTAGGGGTCAAACAAGAAAAATAGATTTAAAGACTACTCGGAGCCTTCAAGGGAGGGTGAGTTAGTGGATCTGTCTTGCTAATATCCTTGAATAATCTCAGCTATAACATCTTGTTATTCAGAGCTAATTCATATACACCGCCGCTACAATCAGTCCCAAATCCCAACCAACCTACCCTAACCATGGAAGCACAAAAGATCAAGAAGATTAGTGAACAGCTCAGAGAGATTCTCATACAGATGAAAGAGATTACTAGCATGTCTCAATGGATACGCAACAACATACGGGAGATAGGCGCAGACATAAAAGAATCTACGGATAAATTTGAGTTCCTGGCTGCTAAGTCCACCGCCCCCGTCGTGGATGACACCGCGCTTGCGCTCTTCACAGCCGACTCTAGCTTCGGCAAGAAGGGCTTTGAACGGTGATCTGAGCTAGAACAAAGGCAGCCAGCAGATCCGTGACGAGCACCTTGCCAAAGTCAAATCCAAGTCCAAGGCATATTCCGTCAACTCTGACGCTGAGGTGGCCACCGACACGAACGGCCCCGATGACATCATTGTGCACATCATCCCCCGCCAAGGACTCGGCGCACGCCGCCACACTCGCCTCGTGTTGGCCCCAACTCTGGCACTTCGCGCCCCTCGCCCTCGTCGACGCCCACTTCCCTCGCTGCGCAATCGCCGCCGTCTCCCTCCTACGCACGGCGACCCACTGCCTCCTGTCTTCATCTTGGAGGTTCCGGTGCCCCTTCCAGATCCTCGACGACACGAATTTGTTGGAAATATGGTGTCTGGGACACCAAGTTCTTCTCTGTCTTGGCCACTGAACCTTGCTGTGTGCTTGACCAGGCACTAATCAAGGCAGGTGAAGCTCCCTGGGAAGAACAAAGAATGGAGGAGAACTTCATGTTGATCTAGCCAGGATTGCCCAAAAGCCAAGTCGCCTACTTCTCTGGTTCTCCCGCGCCACTTCCCTCGCTGCGCAATCGCTGTCGTCTCCCTCCTGCGCACGGCGAACCTCTGCCTCCCGTCTTCATTCTGGAGGTTCTGGCGCCCTTACAGATCCCTCGACGCCGAGAATCTGTTGGAAATCTGGTGTTTGGGACACCAAGTTCTTCTGTCTTGGCCACTGAAGCTTATTGCGTGCTTGACCAGGCACTGATCAAGGCAGCCGAAGCTCCCTGGAAAGAATAGAGAATGGAGGAGGGGATTGATCTAGTTGTTGTTCTTTGAGCACAGAACAGAACTAGAGAAGTAGGTGAAAGTGCATCTGGAGAACTAGATAGTGAAAGAATCAAAGCACGACATTTCTGGTCTCTTGGTGAGGGAAGAGCTAGTGAAGGCTTCATTGTCTCTCTTTCGATTTTCGCACTGTCTTTACCTTTCTAGTGATCATCTAGGCCTTTATCGTTATCTACTTGTTCTACCATGTTGTAATTCTTGATTTATCATCTATATTGCTAGTAGAACTGTTAGGGTGCTATTTACATCATCTCAGTTAAGAAAAATCTCACCTATGATCTGTCTGCGCATTAAGTCAGACAAATCCGACTTGCTGTCAGACCTGTTCGAGCACAGTCGGAAATGTTTGGACACAGCTCGGACTTATACAAGATCTGGGATTAGGACAGAGTTTAATTAATTGCATTTAAGTTTTAATTGCCTATTCACCCTCATCTAGGCTACTTTCAGTAGGTGACTTGGCTTTTGGGCAATCTCGGCTAGATCATCCTGATCTAGGCAAGTTGCAAGCCTTTACCAAGACCTATGAACTAGGCTAGTTTCTACTCTAAAACTTGGACTATTCTGGCGATGGGAACACCTTTGATTGATCTGATGAGATGAGTACAACCAGGAGGGCGGTGGCTTTTTATTAGCCCCTATACAACAGTCCTACTTTATTACATGAGACAAAACTCAACCTATTGTTAACTCTATTTTAACAATAGATGTTTGTCTATCTTCCAACTTTCTTGGTGTAAGATGTCCGTCTCCACCTTGTTGATAGCCTTTGCCCTTTGCCACCATCTGCTCCTTGTGCTTCACCACCTCATTGTGCCACATCTCATCCACTTCAATGGTCTTCTTCTCCATGAGCATGTCCCACCTCCAGCACGAGTGCTGCTCAACTTTGGTGAAGAATGTAAGCTCATCCACAGTGGTGAACATGAGCTCACCCTCCTCGCGACTTCGTGGAGCGTGCACTAGAGAGGTGAAAAACGCATTGGCGGTGTGGCGAACTGGATCGGCCACAGAGGACGCTTGGGGTTGTCGTAGAAGCTCCAGCCTTCATCTTCGGGGTCCTCTGCAAGGACAGCGGCCTCTCCAAGGCTCTCCTAGTCTTGTGTCGTCCCTGCAGGTTGTCGTCCCGCACCCCTAGAGTATTGTTTCTGACTCTTTTTACCTCATGTGTTCCTCTTATCTGTTGCAACCTCCAACAGCTTCGATACGCTGTAAAAGACTTCCACTTCCAGCTCCTTTTGCGTCCCTCCCACCTGTTGCGAGACCTCTCCCAGCAACTATAGCGCCCTGTGCAGGGCTTCCTAATCCCTGCAGGGCCATTCCGGTGCCTGGACCCATCGAGTCGACGTGAACGTATTGAAGTCTTCACTTGCTGCTCATTCGCCTCAATCCCACTTGGTCGACTCATCGAACACCACATCATGCGTCATGTGGACGCCTCGATCCACTGGATTGTACATCAAGTACGACTCCGTGTTTGCAGCATATCCAATGAACATCATTAGCCTCTTCATCACATACCCCACGCACCCAAAGGTTCTAAGGTAATAGACGGTTGATCGCTCCACGTGCCAAGCTTCAAAAGACGTCTTCGTCAAGGCTCTGTGTCGAGGATCGATTTAGGATGTACACATCCATCATGATTGTTTCACCTAAAACATCGATGTTAGCCCCTAAGAAGCTTCTAGCCATGTAGACCATCGTCTGTCTTCTGTTGTACGCCGCGTGTCTAGCCATGTAAGCTTCTAGCCATGTCGACCAGGTCTCCACAACCCCATTATGCTGCGTGTAGGGAGCTATGGGCCGACGTTGTATGCCATGCCGAGCACAATAGCCTCCGAACTCCAGTGAGGTGAACTCCTCCCCGCGATCGGTACAGAGTAGCTTCAGCCTCCTGTCGAACTCTAATTCACATGTAGCTCGAAACCGTTTAATCAAGTTGATCGTTTGTTCCTTCCTTGCGAGAAGATAGAGCTACATGTAGCGGCTCCTATCATCCTACGGCAACAAGAACATCTTCTTCCCACTTGGACTCATTGGAGTAATTGGTCCACTGATGTCTCTGTAGATGATGTCGTTGCTATTCTTTGATTGTCGCGGTGGGCAGTGCTTGAGCAGCCGCACAGGAGCAGGTTTGGAGCAGGTGGCGCTGACTTGCGTGCGTGGCAGCGCGACGAGTTGGAGGCGCTAGGGTTCAAGTTTGGGAGACAGAAGACAGATCAAATTCGAAGACTTGGTTGGGCTAGCATCAGTGAAAAGTACATAGAACAGGCAGGCTACGTCGGGCCAAGGTGGGCCCATTCTAGTGTTGCTCGACATGGACAACAGGAGCGTCATCATAGTTTCACCGTGTGGGACGTGCTTAAGGAGACGTCCACACCACCAAGTAAAACTCCATTGCGTGTACAACCAGCCTTGGGTTCGAGTCCTATTGTGGTTGCAAGGATGTTTTGGGTTCAAATCCCCATCGTTATCCCAAAAGGAGGCTTGGCAGGCTTGGCACACAGGAGACAACAAGTTGTGCATGGGGTCGACGAGCACAAGCGGACGCGCAACAGAGAGTGTGCGGTAGTGGTTGACCAAAGACGGGGTGGCGAATTAGATCGGGAGGATCTGGAGCGTG
Source organism: Tuctoria greenei (assembly GCA_036927565.1). Classification (NCBI taxonomy): domain Eukaryota; kingdom Viridiplantae; phylum Streptophyta; class Magnoliopsida; order Poales; family Poaceae; genus Tuctoria; species Tuctoria greenei. Next base: position 78,113,075 of record JAYESD010000005.1, on the reverse strand, counting down.
CAAGATGCGACAGCCTTCTCCGACCTACGGGGGTTCAATGATGGAGGGAAGCTTGGTGCGAAGAAGGCTCATTACGCGAGAGAGCAACGACGATATCATGGCAGCTCCATGCAGCAAGGACTCGACGACGGGCACAGCAAGACACACCAAGGATGAGACAATCACAAGCGTCAAGATCATGGGAAGAGGGTTGTGGGATGTGTGTGTGGTTCGGGCCGTAGGGTGTTGAGATAGGGGGGAGAATGATAGTGATCTCAACAGTGTATTAGGGAGAGTCCTAATCAAATTAGTTAGATTAGAGTTAGAGTCCTAATAGGAGTTGAGTTAGTCCTAGGAGTCAAGATCTATTGTAATTGAGCTATATAATGCCCCCAGCCCCATTGTAATAGAGGCACCTCCCCAGATTAATAATCCCGAGTTCCCAAGTTGAGCCCCGGAATTCCAACGAAATCCAACTCATCGCCATAAATCGGGAGATGGAGCAGCTCGATCCGCACCTTTGCTGCGCAAATCAAATCGATGTCAAGATCTCGCCTTCCTTCTCGTGTGCGGCGCAATGACAACCGCCTCCTCGCTTGTGGCTTCTTGGTGGCGGCACATGTGATGCTGATAAATGGCAAGAGAGCGGCAAGCAAGCTGCCTTCGCTGCGCAACAGCCCCAGCCTGGGATGCATGGTGCTGCAGTACATCTCTGAGTGCAATGATTAGGCATGCAGCGGCAGTGCCAACTCCACCTGACTGCTCGAGGTCGCCGGCCAGGGACTTTGTCGGTGCCCTGGACGCAGGAAGAGGATGAAAGATATAACCCATGTGATGAGAACTCCAGAAGGTGTCTTGCAGTCTTAGTGCATGATTTCACAGAACATTGAGGATATGTTGGATGAGTTACAAGAGCATGTTGAATCCATTGACATGGCAAATGATCTACATTTTATTGGTGGTTTAGATCCTCTACTTTGTTACTTGAAGAATTCACATACTGTCAGTGTTGGAGTGTTGAATGCTGCAGGCATAACCATGAACGAGTTTAAAATTCATATGACAAGTGATATTCATGCCACTACAGCTGTAAACAATCTTCTAGCTGATGCTATTGATACCAAGATCCTCCATAAAGCTTCTCAGTCAGACAAAGTTCTGTTCAATAGATTGTGCCCAATAAATAAAAAAGGCAAGAGGCGCCCTGATGTAATGCTTAGACATTTGGTGAAGCGTGGCATTTCAAAGACAGATCCAAAAGAGCTTACACCAGATGAAGTTAGGCGCTTTGCTTCTGGAATGATCCAGGCTGAATGGAAGAACAAAAAGGCCAAGAACACTATAGTGGTTGAAGCTGAGAAGAAAGGGGCCAAGGTATCTGTCGGTACCCTACATACCGGGTACCCCACGATACCGCAAGAAAAGCTAGGGAGTTCCACCTGTCTGAGTTGAAGACCTCCGAAGACTCCACGTGTCCCGCGGCACTGGGTCCGCCTCCCTCATTAGGATAGCTCTGGCGCTGCCACGTGTAAAGCAAGACCGGACCTAACTTCCTGTATAGGGAAGCTCCGGCCATTATGTCACGTGTCCAGTGGCCCCGGACCTAACCTCCAGTAGAGGGAAGCTCCGGTGCTGCCACGTGTATAGTGGCTCCGGACCTGTCTCCCCACAGTGGGAAGCTCTAAAGCTGCCACGTGTCAAGCCTCTGAACCCAAGTCTGCAACGGGAAGACTGTCGGATCTCCAACAGCGCGGACATTCAAAAGGCAGTTAAAGCAGTCGTTACAAGACCTGATTACATGTCATTAATGCCATGTTAATGACACAGGACCAGAGGACCTTTAGTACCGGTAATGCCGCCATTAAGGCACGTTATCACACTATTAAATGTACTTAATACATACAAATCGTGTATTAGGTAATTAAAGACCATCGGGGCCACATGTCGGGTCAGGCTGACAATGTAACGGCCAGTCCTTGGACTAAAAGGGTTGTGTCGCACGGTACAAAGGATAGGTCTCATCAAGCGCTCACACACACAAGTCATACATACAACAGCCACCTGTGGAGCAGGGTATTACACTCAGGCGGTATGAACCACGTAAAAATCTCTCGTGTCACTGTCTCGTTCATAATCTAACACGCGCCTCAACCAATTACAAACCTCCGCGCACTACAATCTATTAGTACCGGGGGGGGGGGGGGGTCGATCGCACACTTCGCCATTTGGCGCGCCAGGTAGGGGTGCCTGAGATTTCGAGATGGTGAACTCCGCCGCAGGATCGTCCAATGGCAACACAGAGCAACCTGCTCGAGGAAATCTCTCCAACGTGCAACAGCCAGCTGGTGTTGTTGTTCCGGTGGGCGTCATTCCACCACCACAAATTGCTCCGGCAAACAACGTCGGACAACAGGATGGTTTCTTCGCATCGGTCAATGCATCGACACGATCAACGCGGCGCGTACTCTTCTGCAGCGTCCACCAGCGCCCGGAGCACCTCAGGGTGCATTGGAGCAGTGGCGCACTGAAGTGGAGCATCTGGTTGCAGCAGCACCCGATGCCATCAGCAACCAAGGTCACCCCCCTTCGGGGCGGGCACCTTCCCAGCGAAGGGCCTTGTCTGGCAGACTTGGTCCTCAGACGTCACAGCACTGGAGGCATGTGACATCTCAGCAAGTGATGTCCCTGCACTCCGGGGCACGCCGTACTCACACGGCTTCAAGGCTGTCGATCCATGATCTGCGATCGGAGCTTGACCGTCGTTACAGGCAGCAAGACGGCCGCATCCACATCGAGCGTGCTCGCGAAAGGCGAGAAGCTCGGGAAAACCCTTCTCCTTTTGGAGTAGGGGGCAGCTGTTCGGGCATGGCCATGCACCTTCGCATGGTCCGATGGCCGCAAAAGTTCTGGCCTCATTTGCCAGAGAAATACGACGGGACAGTCAATCCCGTCGAGTTCCTCCAAATCTACTTCACCGCCATTCTCGCGGCTGGAGGCAATCAGGCCGTGATGGCCAACTATCTCCCTGTGGCTCTGATTGTGACAGTCAAGTCCTGGTTCATGAGTCTTCCGCCTGACTCCATCAACAGTTGGGCGAAGCTATGCCACCAGTTCACCACCAACTTCGGGAGCTACTACACCCGACCTGGCACAAAGCTGGACTTATTTGCCGTACAGCAGAAGGCGGGAGAGTCGCTGCGATCGTTCATCCAGCGGTTTTCCCAGGTATGGAACACAATTCCTTCCATCTCCAACGCATTTGTCGTTGTTGCATTTCGACAGGGCGTCAGAGATAAGATGTTGGAGAAACTGGCGATGAAAGAAGTCACCAGTGTCACGGAACTCTTCAGTCTGGCCGACAAATGTGCTAGGGCTGTGGAGGGCCGTGAAATGCACTCCAAGCCAACTCCGGAGGTTAATAAAAAGTCCTCTAAGGTTGAAGCCACTACCTTCGGTAGTGGAAAGAAGAAGAAAAAGTCCAACGGCGAGAAGAAGCCATCGGTCGGCACTCCTACTGCGGTTGCAGCTGCAGCTCCGGGTGGCCGGAGGCCACGCACCGAAAATCATCCTCGACCATCGTCTGAAGACGGCGGCAGTCAAAAGATGTGTCTGATCCACAAAACGGACACTCACAATCTTGAAGATTGTCGCGAGGTCCAAAACCTTGTCGAACGCTTCAACAAGCGCCGAGAAGAAGCTCCTTTCTGCCAGCGGGAAGGAAAACAGAAGGTCGACAAAGCTTCAGCTGACCCGAGCTAGGCTTTCAGGATCCCAAGAAGGTCCTGAACGTTGTGTACAACACCGTCGACGACGATTCTGACATCTCCGACGAGCGTCGAAAGACCCTCAATACCATATATGGAGGGTCCTGGGATATCACCTCCCGACGCGTCCTCAAGACTATGCGTCAAGAGATGGCTGCCACAGCTCCTACCGCTAAGGCAGAACCCCATCGAAAGTAGATGGACACTCCCATCACTTTTGATGCTTTAGATTGTCCAAGAAACATGATCGGAGCTGGACAACTTGATGGTGTCTCCTACCATCAATAACGTCAAGCTCTACCATGTCCTGGTGGATGGAGGGTCGGCACTTACCTCCTCAGCTATGAAGCGTTCGTCAAGATCCAGCTGAAACTCTCGGACCTTCGCCCCTCACGTCCTTTCTCTGGGGTAGATCCGGGGGCCATAAGTGCTCTCGGCTCAATTACACTCCCAGTGATCGTCGGGACCCAGGAGAACTACAAGACCGAGAAGATGGTCTTTGACGTGGCGCACATCAGTCTACCCTTCAACGCCATCCTAGGCAGGCCAGCCCTGTACTGGTTCATGGCCACAACCCACTATGGCTATCTGGTTTTGACGATGTCGACACCTTTAGGCGTTCTCCGGATCGCACAGCAGGAGTCAGTGCCCTGGAAGAACTCCACGTGCTTGCAGCAGCGCAGAAGGAAGCATCCGGCAAGGAGCAAGCTTGCTCAACATCCGAACACTCGTCACCGAGGCTCAACCTCTGCACCACGCGTGCAGCCTAGCGGCGACACCGACATCCCCGTCAAAGTCGTCCAAATTGGTTCCGATGCTGCCCAGACCACCCGTATATTGGGAGGTCTGGACAACAAATAGGAACACGCGCTCATCACTTTCCTCCGGGCGAATGCCGACGTGTTTGCATGGCAACCGTCAAAGATGTCTGGGATCTCTAGGGAGGTGATTGAGCACAGCCTGAAGATATACCCCGACGCACGACCAATACAACAGAAGCTCTGGAAGCAATCAGTCGAGCGGCAGAACTTCATCAGACAAGAAATCAAGAAGATGCTCGAAGTTGGTTTCATCCGAGAGGTTCATCATCCACGATGGCTAGCAAACCCAGTCGTTGTAACCAAGGCCGGCGAGAAACTTCGGATGTGTATCAACTATATCACCTTAAATAAGACATGTCCAAAAGATACATTTCCACTACCTAGGATAGACCAGATAGTGGACTCAACCTCTGGATGCGAGCTATTGTGTTTTCTAGATGCATACTCTTGATATCATCAGATCCAAATGTCTAGGGAAGATGAAAAGCATATTGTCTTCATAACAGTAGATGGATTGTATTGTTATACTGCAATGCCCTTTGGTCTCAAAAATGCTGCTTCAACTTTTGTGCGGGCCATGCACAAAACATTTGGAGAGCTCATCAGGGACTTGGTGGAGGTCTACGTCGATGACATCATCATAAAGGTGAAGAACAAGGAGTCACTCCTTGACAATTTGCAAGCTGTCTTTGACAAGCTGCGCATTACGCGCACCAAGCTAAATCCGGACAAATGTGTCTTCGGGATTAGCTCCGGAAAGCTCCATGGATTATTGGTAATTCACTGAGAAATTGAGGCAAATCCGGCGAAGATCAAGGCTATTGAAGACATGCGGCCCCCAGCACGCATCAAGGACGTCCAGAACCTAACTGGATGTCTAGCTGCGCTCAGCCGGTTCATCTCAAGACTGGCAGAATGGGCGCTACCCTTCTTCAAGTTATTGAAGAAGTCCGGGCCATTCCACTAGTCTGAAGAAGCAGAAAAGGCATTCCAAGAGCTCAAACAGCTCCGAACCCTGGTGAGCCTCTTTTGCTTTACATTTCGGCAACTACAAAGATAGTCAGCATGGTTCGGGTCACCGAAAGATCGGAACCACCTACAGTTCAGGAGCCCAGACCCCTCTGGGAGGGTCCAGAGCTACCTGAAGCCGAGTCTGGGTCCCAGCTCCCAGGCACGGATCCTCAAGGCAGGCTGCCCGAGGATCAACCTCTCTCATCTGAGGGAGTTCATACAACTGAAGAAGTTTCGGACCCCTCCGGGAGGGTCCGGGGAGCTCAAGAAGAAGGTCCAGACCCCTATGAGAGGGTCCGAATTGATGAAGAAGAAGCTTCGGACCTTCAAAGAAGGTCCGGACTGTCCAACGGCCAGTGTACTTCATCAATGAAGTATTCCACGACGCCAAGACTCGATACATTGAGGTCCATAAGCTGCTCTATGCAATTCTTCTCGCCTCAAGGAAGCTTCGTCATTACTTCCAAGCCCACAAGATATCAATGGTAACCTCCTATCCACTGCGTGCTATATTGCATAACCCCAACTCTACGGGAAACATTGCAAAGTGGGCAGCGGAGCTGGCAGAGTTCAATCTCGAATTCTTGCCTCGACGTGCTATCAAGAGTCAAGCATTGGCTGACTTCATGGTGGAGTGGACCCCTTCTTCATCAAATCCAGGAGGACCCAGTGAGCAGAAGTCGGAACCCAAGATCCCAGTCTTCACCGAGCCTCACTGGACTCTCTACTTCGACGGTTCCGTGCAAAAGCAGGGGGCCGGAGCTGGAATCCTTCTCCTCGCTCCGACCGGGGAGAAGGTCAAGTACATGGTACACCTTGACTTCAAGGCGACCAACAACATGGCGGAGTATGAAGCTCTCATCTACGGACTCAAGGTGGCGCTATCATATGGCGTCAAGCAGATGCAGGTGAAGGGTGATTCGTAGCTCATTATCAAGCAAGTCAAAGGTGAATGAAGCTGTAACAACCCGCAACTCGCTAGCTATAACAACCCGCAACTCGCTGCTTACCTCTTTGAAGTCCGGAAGCTCCAGAAGGACTTCGATGTCCTGGACATCTGCCATGTCCAGCGTCTTAACAATGCTGAAGCTGATGAACTCTCGACGAAGGTTTCAACCGGAGCTCAAGCTCCTGACGGAGTTTTTTGTCAGGAGGTTATCAAGACCTACTACTCAGCCTACCGAACTGGACGAAGGGGGCGAGACCAGCACCTCGAAGTTGGCGGTCCCGGTAGCCCTGTTACCATGGCGTCTACCAAGGATCGTATGCGCTACAGGAAGCTCCGAGCAACCCAGCACGCAAGATCCGGAGGCTCAAGATAGCTCCGATGCATGGATCTCGGAGATCCGGAGCTACCTGAAAGACAACATCCTTCCTAAAGACGGTGCATTCGCTGACCAAATCGTCAGATTGGCTAAAAGATACACACTGGTAGAAGGGGATCTCTACCGACGCGGTGCCAATGGTGTCCTGATGCGGTGCATTGCCCGGGAAGAAGGTCGCAAGCTCCTCGCAGAAATCCATGGAGGCGAGTGTAGGAACCACGCGTCTTCCTGCAAGTTGGTCGGTAAAGCCTTCCGGAATGGCTTTTACTGGCCTACAGCTCTCCAAGATGCAGTTGAGCTAGTAAAAAAGTGTGAAGCGTGCCAATTCCACGCAAAACAAATTCACACACCAGCTCAGTCGCTGCAAATGATACCTCCTACATGGCTGTCGGTACCCTGAGTACCGTATACCCCTTGAGATTGCAAAGATCTCAAGGAAATGTCATCTACTTGATTTGAAGACCTTCGGAGGCCCACATGTCAGATATAACCGAACCCGCTTCCCCAACATGGTTAGTCCCAGGGTCGCCACGTGTACCATCAAACCGGAGCTACCGCCCACAAGGGGAAGCTCCGGGCTATGTACCATAACGGCACCCCCGGACCTAACCCCAGACAGAGGGAAGCTCCGGAACTGACACGTCTCTGGTGGCACCGGACCTATCTGTTCCCCACAGTATGCTCCGGAGCTGCCACGTGTCCAACCGTCAGATCTTCAGCCTCAAACCTCCGGTAGACTCCACAACGGCTCCGGATCTTCAAAGGGGAATCAAGGACTTCAAGACCCGATTAAGTGTCATTAATACTATGTTAATGACACACGATCGGACGACCCTTATTACCAGTAACGGCGCTATCAAAGCCAGTAACTCGGTCATTAGGGGTAATTAAGCGCATCAAATGTGTATCAATATTAGTAGCCGCCGGGGCCACATGTCGGGCCAGGCCAACTTGTAACGGCTTGTCCTTGTACTATAAAAGGACAAGCCGAGATACATAGAGATCATCTGATCGGATCGGCTCACGCGCGCTCTCAACTCACGTCACCTGAGTTGAGTTCATACATCCAATACAACACCAACACACCCCGTTGAGTAGGATATTACGCTCAGGCGGCCCGAACCACGTAAATCTTTGTGTCTCCTGTGTCATTTTACATTTCACCTTCTTGAATCTCCGCGCGCCCACACCGAACTTCAAACTCCGCAAACACTTTTAGTAGTGTTGGGAGATCTGCCGGATCAAAACCACCGACAGTTGGCGCGTCAGGAAGGGGCGTCTGAGATTTCAAGAATGGTGAACTCAGTTGCTGAATCATCCAATGGTCATCCCGCTGTTCAAGCTGTTGGGGGAATCCCTCTAATATGCAGCCACCAGCAGGAACCTCAGTTCCAGCAGGAGTCACACTTCCACCACCGCCGCCTCCACCAGCAAATCAAGCTGGGCAGCGCGATGGTGCACCGGCGTCAATCAATGCGTCGGCGAATCATGACAATCCGGAACACGCGCTCCATACAGCACGTGCTCTCCTTCAGCGCCCACCACCTCCGGATGCATCTCGGGATGCAATGGAGCAGTGGAGGGCCGATGTGGAACACTTGGTTGCAGCAGCAGCCGACCGCATCAGTAACCAGGGTCCTCCTCCTTCAGGACGAGCCCCATCGCAGCGACGGACCTTGTCTGGCAGACTTGGTCCGCACGTTTCCAACAACAGGAGACGTGTTGCGTCACAGCAAGTGATGACGTCATTGCCCTCCGGGGCGCGACGCACTCACACGGTATCAAGGCTTTCAACTCATGACCTCCGGGCGGAGCTTGATCGTCGATACCGTCAACAAGACGGCCGAGTCCATATCGAGCAGGCTCGTGAAAGACGAGAAGCTCAGGACATTCCTGCTCCTGAAGGAGTAGGAGGAGGCTGTTCAGCTCTGGCCATGCATCTGCGTATGGTCAGGTGGCCACAGAAATTCCGGCCTCACCTGCCGAAGAAGTTTGACGGGACCGTTAATCCCGTCGAATTTCTTCAGATTTACTCCACTGCTATCCTGGCAGCTGGAGGAAATGAGGCCGTAGTGGCCAACTATTTTCCAGTGGCTTTAACTGGGACCGCCCGGTCCTGGTTTATGAGCCTTCCACCCAACTCCATCAACAGTTGGGAGGAGTTGTGCCGACAGTTCACCGCCAACTTCGGGAGTTCATACACCCGACCAGGCACCGAACTGGACCTTTTTGCAGTCGTGCAAAAAGGGGGAGAATCCCTGCGATCATTTATCCAGAGATTCTCTTAGGTACGAAACACTATCCCTTCTATCTCTAGCGCTTCTGTCATTGTGGCATTTAGACAGGGCGTACGGGATAAGAAGATGTTGGAGAAACTGGCGATCAAGGAGATCACCAGTGTCACGGAACTCTTCAGCTTGGTCGACAAATGTGTCGGAGCTGCGGAGGGCCGTGAAATGCACTCCAAACCATCTCCGGTGGATCGCAGAAATCCTCCAAAGGCGAAGCCACTACCTCCGGGAGTGGCAAAAAGAAGAAAAAGACCAACGGCAAGAAGAAGTCGTCGGCCGGCGCATCTAATACTACAGCTGCTGCAGCTCCGGGTGGCCGGGGGCCACGCCTCGAGAAGCGACCTCGACCGTCTTCTGAAGACGATGGCAAACCCAAGGTGTGATGTCCAATTCATAAGACGGACAGCCACAGTTTGGAAGACTGCCGGGAGGTCCAAAACCTTGCCGAGCGCTACAACAAGCGTCGGGAAGAAGTTCCTTTCCGACAGAGAGAAGGAAAACAAAAAGTTGACGAAACTCCGGCTGAAGAGGAGTTAGGTTTTCATGATCCTAAAAAGGTCCTGAAGGTCGTCTACACCTCCGTCGACGACGATTCTGACGTCTCTGACAACGAGCGTCGGAAGACCATGAACACCATTTTTGGTGGATCATGGGACATCACCTCCCGCCGCGTCCTCAAGACAATGCGTCGAGACATGGCCGCTGTAGCTCCTACAGCCAGGGCGGAGCCTCATCGGAAGTGGATGGACACAGCCATCACTTTTGATGCTTCGGACTGCCCTTGAAACAAGGTTGGAGTAGGCCAGTTACCTTTGATGGTATCTCCTACCATCAATAACATTCAGCTCCACCATGTTATGGTAGACGGGGGTTCGGGGCTGAACCTCATAAGCTTCGAAGCTTTTACCAAGCTTCAGCTCCGACCTTCGGATCTTCACCCCTCCCGACCTTTCTCCGGAGTAGGTCCGGGAGCCATTACCCCATTCGGTGCTATTACTCTCCCCGTTACCTTCGGGACCCGGGAGAAGTATCGCACTGAGAAGTTGGTCTTTGACGTTGCTCAGATCAACTTACCTTTCAACGCCATCTTGGGTAGGTCTGCCTTGTACAAATTCATGGCAGCTGCTCATTATGGCTACCTGGTGTTAAAGATGTCAACACCAGTAGGCGTTCTCCGGATCCGCGGAGATCGCACTGCTGGAGTAACCGCTCTGGAAGAACTTCATGCGCTTACTACGACGCAAGAGGAGGACTCCAAGCAGGAGCAAGCTCCAAAACCCCCGAGCATTCGTCAACGAGGCTCGACTTCTGCACCTCGTGTGCAGCCAAGCGGCGACACCGACATTCCCGTCAAAGTCGTCCAAATCGGTTCCGATGCCGCTCAGACCACCCGTATATCGGGGGGACTGAATGACAAATAGGAACTCGCGCTCATTGCTTTCCTCCGGGCTAATGTCGACTTGTTTGTCTGGCAACCATCACAAATGCTTGGGATCCCCAGGGAAGTGATTGAGCACAATCTGAAGATCTACCCTGACGCCCGGCCTGTGCATCAGAAGCCTCGGAAGCAATCCGTGGAGCGACAGAACTTCATTCGACAAGAAGTGAAGAAGTTGCTCGAAGCTGGATTCATCCGAGAAGTCTTCCATCCAAAATGGCTGGCAAACCCAGTCGTGGTGCCCAAGGCCGGCGGGAAGCTTCGGATGTGTATTGACTACACAACACTAAATAAGGCGTGTCCAAAAGATCCATTCCCACTACCTAGAATAGATCAGATAGTGGATTCCACCTCCGGGTGTGAATTACTGTGTTTCCTAGACGCATATTCTGGGTATCATCAAATCAGAATGTCTAGGGAAGATGAAGAGCATACCTCTTTCATCACAGTAGATGGATTGTACTGTTATACAGTCATGCCATTTGGTCTCAAGAATGCAGCTTCAACCTTTGTACGAGCTATGTACAAAACTTTTGAAGAACTCATTAGAGATATAGTGGAAGTGTACGTCGATGACATCGTGGTCAAGGTCAAGAACAAGGAGTCACTCCTTGACACCTTACAAGCTGTCTTCGACAAGCTGCGGGTCACCTGCACAAAGCTAAACCCAGACAAGTGTGTCTTCGGGGTTAGCTCCGGAAAACTTCTTGGTTTCCTGGTAAATCACCGGGGCATAGAGGTTAATCCGACGAAGATCAAAGCCATTGAAGACATGCGGCCACCAGCCCGCATCAAGGATGTCCAAAAGCTGACTGTATGTCTAGCAGCCCTCAGCCGGTTCATTTCAAGACTGGCGGAACGGGCACTTCCCTTCTTCAAGTTATTGAGGAAGTCCGGACCATACCAATGGTCTGAAGAAGCAGAAAAGGCGTTTCAGGAGCTAAAACAACTCCTCACCACCCTACCAACTCTGGTAGCTCCGAACCCTGGTGAGCCTTTGCTGCTTTACATTTCAGCAACTGACGAAGTCGTCAGTATGGTCCTGGTTGCGGAGAGACCAGAACCATCCCATGCTCAGGAATCCAGACCCCTCCGGGAGGGTCCAGAGGTTCCTGAAAGCGAGTCCGGGTCTTAGTTCCCAGACTTGAGTCCACAAGAAGTTACTTCAGAAGACCCAGACCCCTCCGGGAGGGTCCAGGTCGCTTCTGAAGAAGCTTCGGGTCCCTCCAGCAAGGACCCGGAGGTCCCCGAAGAAGGTCCGGATCCCTCCGGGAGGATCCGGGTCAATGAAGAAGAAGCTCCGGGCCCCTCCGGGAGGGTCCGGACCATCCAGCGCCCAGTGTACTTCATCAGTGAAGTACTTCATGACGCCAAGACTCGATACCTAGAGGTGCATAAGCTGCTCTATGCAGTTCTTATCGCCTCTAGGAAGCTTCGCCATTACTTCCAAGCTCACAAGATTTCAGTGGTGACTTCTTACCCACTTCGAGCAATCTTGCATAATCCTAATTCAACTGGGAATATTGCAAAGTGGGCAGCGGAATTGGCCGAATTCGATCTCGAATTCATTCCAAGACAAGCAATCAAGAGTCAAGCATTGGCAGATTTTGTGGTGGAATGGACTCCCTCTACATCAAACCCTGGGGGCCCCAGTGAGTAGAAGCTAGAACACAAGGCTCCGGTCTTAACCGAGCCTCACTGGACCCTCTACTTCAACGGCTCCATGCAAAAACAGGGGGCCGGAGCTGGAATCCTTCTCCTCGCACCAACCGGGGAGAAGGTAAAATACATGGTACACCTTGACTTCAAGGCGACCAACAACATGGCGGAGTACGAAGCACTCATCTACGGACTAAAGGTGGCACTGTCATACGGTGTCAAGCAGCTGCTGGTCAAGGGAGATTCACAGCTCATCATTAAACAAGTGAAGGGTGAATGCTCCTGCAACAATCTCCAGCTAGCTGCTTACCTCCTTGAAGTCCAGAGGCTTCAGAAGGACTTCGAAGTCCTAGACCTCCACCATGTCCAGCGTGTCCACAATGTTGAAGCCGACGAACTCTCGACGAAAGCGTCAACCGGAGCTCCAGCTCCTGACGGAACTTTTGTCCGGAGGTTGTCAAAACCCACAGCTCAGCCTGCCGAACTGAGCGAAGGGGGCGAGATCAGCATCCCGAAGCTGACGGTTCCGATGGCCCTGTTACCATGGCAGCCATCAAGGGTCGTAGGTGCTGCCGGAAGCTCCGAGCAACCCAGCACGCAAGACTCAAATGCTCAAGTTAGCTCCAATGCATGGATCTCGGAGATCCGGAGCTACTTGAAAGACAACATCCTTCCTGACGATGATGTATCCGCTGATCGGATAGTCAGATTGGCTAAAAGATACACGTTGGTAGAAGGGGATCTCTACCGGCGCAGTGCCAACGGCGTCCTAATGCGGTGCATCACAAGGGAAGAAGGTTGCGAGCTCCTCGCAGAAATCTATGGAGGCGAGTATGGGAACCACGCGTCTTCCCGCACGCTGGTCGGTAAAGTCTTCCGGCATGACTTCTACTGGCCTACATCACTCCAGAATGCAACTGAGCTGGTGAAGAAATGCGAAGCATGCCAATTTCATGCAAAGCAAATTCACACACCGGCTCAGCCTCTACAAATGATACCTCCTACATGGCCTTCGCTGTGTGGGGGATGGACATCTTGGGACCTTTCCCAAGAGCCGTCGGAGGTTACAAGTTCCTGTATGTCGCCATTGACAAGTTCACCAAGTGGCCGGAAGCAACTCCAGTTGTGACAATAAACAAGCAATCTGCTATCAACTTTTTGCAGTCCATTGTATGCAGATTTGGAGTCCAAAACAAAATTATTACTGATAGCGGGACCCAATTCACAAGCTCTGCATTACAAGGATATTGCGAAGACCTCGGCATTCAAGTTTGCTACGCCTCCGTAGCTCACCCGGCAAGCAATGGCCAGGCCGAGAGAGCAAATGCTGAAATCCTGAAAGGACTCAAAACGCGCACCTATGAGCGCTTGAAAAAACATGGAGCCAACTGGATTGAAGAGCTTCCGCCCACTCTATGGGCCAACAGGACAACTCCAAACCGGTCAACTGTAGAGACACCCTTCTTCCTGGTGTACGGAGCTGAAGCAATCCTTCCTCCGGAAATCACCTTGGGGTCACTCCGGGTCCGAAGCTTCGACGAAGCCACGCAGGACCAGCTCCGGCGTGAAGACCTAGACCTCCTTGAGGAGGGAAGGTGCCAAGCAGCTGTTCGGAATGCCCGATACCGCCAAGCCCTTCGGCGCTATCATCAGCGGCATGTACGCAACCGACAGCTCGAAGAAGGCGATCTGGTGCTACGGAGAATACAATTCAGAGAAGGGTTAAACAAACTCTCCCTCAGCTAGGAGGGACCCTTCCGAGTGATTAAAGTATCCCGTCCCGGAAGCGTTCGCTTGGCTACCGAGGATGGGACACCTCTACCAAATCCTTGGAATATTGAGCACCTCCGTAAGTTCTACACTTAATATCACGGAGGTGAGTCTGTAGTAACTTGAGGTGTATGTTATAGAGTCATTGTACATTGTCAGGTAGTTCCTCCGGGAGAACAGCCGGACCTTTCCCGGAAGGTCCGCAAAGTTCATGCAACACTTGTCACAGTCTCAGAACTAAAAGTGTGGCTAGCTACCCTGGGTCAAACGAGAAATGAAACACGCTTAGCCTGGTTCCGTACCCTAAAAAGTGTATTTGTTTCCCCTGTACCCCAGACCTATAATGAAAGACATCTTCATGTGAAACAGACTTCACGTGCATTTATTTTGTACAGGCTCAACATTTTTTATTTTTCTCTTTCTTGTCTATAGCAAAGTTGTGCAATTCTTAAGAAATTTTAGTTCGACCAGTTCATGTACAATTCGAGCTGTATTGTCAATTCTTTTGGATTCAAATATTGTTCATGGCCCACTCGCCTGAATGCCGCCAAGCCAATCTAGGGCCGGAGTGTGCTATCGACTTAGCCTGGTCAAGCAGCCTAAGTACGCCACTCTACCTACACCCCGGCAGGCCGAAGTAAGGCGGGTCCAAGTACAATTGGATCTGGAAGAAAGAAGGCAACACATTCGGTTGTATTCAGAATTGTAACCTAAAACTTTCTTGGGAATCATAAGCCGCGACGAAGATATAGGCAAGGAGCGAATTTTACTATTTTTCTTGGCTTCAGTGTGCAGGAAAAATAAAGAATCCACGTTGATGGAGGAAAGCCAGAGCTAACAAAGCTCCGACTCCCCCTAGGTGGCTTGTGATCGATGTTAAACATTGAAAACGAGCATTACCGGAGCAACCAAGCTCCAGCAAAGCTAGGGGGTCAGCCGTCGACGCAGAATAAAAGATGGTGAAAAGACCTCACAAGCGGAGTCTGCTGCCGACAAGCTACGCGTTGGCAAAGGTCACTGCCGGAGCTACTAAGCTCCGACACCCCGGAGGGCTAACTATCAATGCTCTACGCGTTGATAGGGACTATTGCTGGAGCTACTAAGCTCCGACGGTAGTCAATGCCGGAGCTTCTGAGCTCCGACAACCTCATGGGGCCTTCACTATCGAAGACTTCGGACCTACACTCTACAAATTCGAAGCAAACGAGTCTTCAACAAAATACAATATCCTCTTGGTACATGTTCACAATCAAATTGTGTACATCTACAAGGGGGCCAAGTGAAGACAGAAGTGTTGAAGACAAAAAATGAAATTCATTAACAAATTGTGGATTTCATTCATCTGGAGACAAGGGATCACAAAATTGGGGAAGAAAAAGAGAGAATACAAGTGGGAGCTACAGAGATGGTCCTAGACCCTATGGAAGAACTGGGCGACCTTTTGAGCAACCTCCAACACGTTGGCTCGGGTGGCTTCACCTTCTCCTTCGACGGGACCTTCAAGCACCGGGTCCAGAGGAAATTGGGGATCCCGGCTGGTGTAGCACGTCAGCACATACTCTGCGACGTTCTTCGCTAGGGACTGCCCCTCAGCCTCCAACTTGTCCGCGATGGCGTCACCCACCTCGGAGAGTTTGTCACCCGCCGAGCTCAACGCTTGCAACGCCAAGTCCGGCTCCGGCTCCGGATCATCCAGACGCACGGGACTGAAGCCCATTGGTGTCAGCGCGTCGTTGGCTTTGCTCAGGAACTCCCAAACCTGTAGGAAGTCCGCAGTCCTCAAGCCCCTCAGTTCCTCCAAGGATCTTTTAGCCGCCGCCAGTTCAGAATTCTCACGAGCAAGGCGCTCAACCTCTTTGGCATTTTGCTGAATCTTTTCAGCAACCTGCTTCTCGAGTTTTCCGAGCTCCTCCTCCCGGAGGTGGATCTTGTTCCGGCGGTCGACCAGGTCCTTCTCCCGGCCCCTAACTTTCTTCTCCCTGACAGCGATGGCACACTCTTGCTTGTAGAGTTCCTGCCCTCGCACCCAGGCCTTCTCCTCCTCCTCAACGCAACGCTCCTCCAATTTCTTGGTGCGTTCCTCGAGGCCCTTGTCAGCCAGAGCCACCTTTTCGGCGAGCTCTTCCTCCCTCTTCACGACATCATCCCGCAGCTCTAGGAGTTTTTGCTCTTCGTCTTTGAGCTTCTTCTCCCTCTCCTCAAGTGCCTCCCAACGCTTGATGAGGCTAGTGTTAATGGCTTCAAGCCTTTCTTGGCGATCATCAGCCGCACTATTAGTTGCTTTGGCCTGCTCATAAATGGCCCGGGATTGAGTGTCGAGGGCACGAGTCAAGCTCTCCCTATCATCCAATAATTTGCCCCAGTATTCCAGGCGGACCTTCTCCTGTTTGATCCACTCCTTGTCGTCTGCCAGCCTCGACTGCGCCAGCTTGGTCTCGAAGTAGAGCCGATTACGCCACCGCCTAAGGGTTTGGCGCTCCTCTTCAAGAGCCTTGCTGTCGTGATAGAACGCCAGCTGGACTTGACGCAGACTGGAGCAAGCGTTGTCAATGGACAACGATAGGAGAATAGGGTCCGGACCTGCTGGGGTCTCCTCCGCTGGTTCCAACGGGTTCTTGCTTACAAAAATTGGATCCCACTCCACAAGAGTGGTCCCCTAAGCCTCCACGGCACTAGGGCCATCCTCTGGGAAAGCCTCAGTCGCCACCGAGGAGGGTCCCGCAGAAGAAGTTCCGACCTCCGGAAGTGGTTCCGAAGGCCCTGCCGCCAGGTCTTCATTTGCCCCCTCAGGCAGGGGGCCAACGACTTCATTAGGGCACCCTGGCTCAGCAGCAGGCACCTCCGCCGTCATCACTTCCGGAGCAGGGGCTACTTCAACCGGCTCTGCAGCCGGAGCTTCAGTGGCAACCGGCTCTGAGGTCGGAGCTTCGGAGGTAGCCGGCACAACCGTCGGGACTTCCTCAACATCCGGCTCACTCGCCGGGACTTCAATAACCTCCGGCTCAACCGCCGAGGCTTCGACAATTTCCAGCTCTGGGGCCGGAATCACTACTTCCTCCGGCTCAGCGGCCGAAGCTTCCAACATCTCAGCATCAAGACCCGGTGCTTCAACCTCTGGGGTAGGTGTCGCTGGCGCATCTTCTCTCCCGTGGTTCGGCGCTACCACGGGAGTCTCGGGGGATGAGTCGAGGTCCATGACCACGACAGCTGGTGCCGGAGCTGCCGCAGCTTCAGCCATCACTTGGGGCGGCACCGGGACAGGAGCAGAAGCCTCCACCCTCACAGCTTCAGCTGCTGTGGCTGAGGGCGGAGCCTCACTCCTCTTCTTGGAGACGCTGCAGATGATGGATGAAGAAACTTAAAAAACAGTTACTACAACAAAACAACTGTCTGAGGTAAAGATTAAAAATTACCTCAGAAGGCTTCCGCACCAGCTTGCACGGAATCTCTTTCCTGGGCGTTCTGGACTGACCATGGCCGCCGCCGGCGTGGTAGCTCCGGAAGGCCCCCCGGAACTTGTTGCAGTCGCGGTCATTTCCTTAGTCGAGGCCCCCCTCGACCGGGAAGGACCTCCGGACCCAGAGACCTCAGCTGGCCCTGGTACTGGAGTCACATGCCCAGGGCTAGCACCCTGGGAAGACACTGCTGCAGGTACAGTCGCCGCAGTTGTATAAGACATCCCCCTCCGGGGAGAAGGAGCTGCTGCAGAGGGTGCAGGCCTGACGGACCTTCCGTCGGCATGCTTTAGCTTCCTCTTCCGGCTCGAGGGTTCGGCCGCCGGCTCCTTGCCCTTGCCGACGACTTCGGTCCTTGGCTTCGGGGCAGGGGCGGAGCCACCTTCAGAAGCCCCATGGATCACCACCCTGGAAGTCGATCGACTCTCGACGACACCGAGGTCATCAAGCACCGGCATCGTCCGCCGGAGCTCCTGTTGAACTGTACTTCCACGTTCAGAGGGAGGAAAGCTGGTGGCGGGGTCAAGTCATCACCCGCGACGTCGATGTCGTGCTGGAACTTCTTGAGATGAAACTCCAAGGTCGCCCCCTCCATGTTGGACTTCAGCCCAGTCTCGACCCGATCGTCGTCCATCACACTGTTGAGGGTCCAAGCGAGTTTTTCTCTCCTCTTCAGCGGTGCCCACCTGTTGACCAGGAAATTGCAAAATACCGCCTGAGGAGTTAATCCTCCCTCCACACATTGGCGGATCCTGGTCAGAGCAGGGTTGAAGGCATCCGACAGCACCGGAGCTTCACTTCAGACTGCAGTGTCGATGTTGGGGAGACCTTCGGGCAACTCCAGCTTCTCGTGCTCCTCCACCCGGATGACTATCCAGTCTTTCTTCCAATCGTCCCACTTTCCAGAGGGAAACAACCAGAGGTACTTGAATGGGCACTTCTTGCGCTTCACAAAGTAGTAGAAGCCAAGGTACTCATCACTCCTTGTGGTGGTATGGACGGTGAAGAAGGTCCGGAAAAGCTCAATGCAGGGGGGATGCCCACCCACATTTTACAGAAGTGGACGAAGACAGACACTAGAAGAATGGAGTGGGGGCCAAGGTGGTACAGCTGCAAACCATAGAAGTCCAGCAGCATCAAGAAAAAGGAGGAAAAAGGTGGGATCAACTCCACCATGGCGTACGCAGAAAAGTACACCATCTCGCCGGCGTGCTCCTTCTCGAATGGGAGCTTTCCCCCGGCGCGGACCAGGTGGTTGAAGAAGTCCGGGGACCACCCCATGAGGGCCCGGACCTTCTTCAGGTCACTTTCGGTCTTCAAGCGGCTCTCGCGGAGACCCAACTCCATCGCAGCACAGCGAGGCAAGGGAGGAAAAGCAAGCACAAGTTTGGGAGTTCGAGCGCAAGTTCAGATGAGAGGCGTAAAGAACCCCAGACGGTGCGCGCTTTCCTTCTTAAGTAAGCCCCTGCAACGCTTGGATGGAAACCGCAGGGAAGCCGAAGATACTATTCAAAAATTTCACCCTGCCGATGACAAGAGGGTCTGGGACCACCCCGACGATCAAGTCGAGGTTCTTACCCAGGCGAACGGTTGTCATCATGAAAGGCGGGAAGTCCGAAGGCGGCGGCCTGACAAGGCGCGCGGAACCGATACGATTTTCGTATCGGGAACCGGCGACCTTCAATTGCGTGAGATCCGCACGCCAAAGATCTCATTTGCCGCACCCGGGATATGCCACGCGGCGAGGATTTAACTCCAAAACTATCGCCAACGGCACATCTGAAGACCTTTGAAGACTCGGCTCAAAAGTCGAAGGATGGACCCACCTCCGGCGGAATGACTTCACCCAAGGGGTCTTCCCCAGAGGTGGGCCCAGGGGGCCACTGTCGGTACCCTGAGTACCGTATACCCCTTAAGATTGCAAAGATCTCAAGGAAATGTCATCTACTTGATTTGAAGACCTTCGGAGGCCCACATGTCAGACATAACCGGACCCGCTTCCCCAACATGGTTAGTCCCAGGGTCGCCACGTGTACCATCAAACCGGAGCTACCGCCCACAAGGGGGAAGCTCCGGGCTATGTACCATAACGGCACCCCCGGACCTAACCCCAGACCGAGGGAAGCTCCAGAACTGACACGTGTCTGGTGGCACCGGACCTATCTGTTCCTCGTAGTATGCTCCGGAGCTGCCACGTGTCCAACCATCGGATCTTCAGCGTCAAACCTCCGGTAGACTCCACAACGGCTCCGGATCTTCAAAGGGGAATCAAGGACTTCAAGACCCGATTAAGTGTCATTAATACTATGTTAATGACACACGATCGGACGACCCTTATTACCAGTAACGGCGCTGTCAAAGCCCGTAACTCGGTCATTAAGGGTAATTAAGCGCATCAAATGTGTATCAATATTAGTAGCCGTCGGGGCCACATGTCGGGCCAGGCCAACTTGTAACGGCCTGTCCTTGTACTATAAAAGGACAGGCCGACGATACATAGAGATCATCTGGTCGGATCGGCTCACACGCGCTCTCAACTCACGTCACCTGAGTTGAGTTCATACATCTAATACAACACCAACACACCCTGTGGAGTAGGGTATTACGCTCAGGCGGCCCGAACCACGTAAATCTTTGTGTCTCCTGTGTCATTTTACATTTCACCTTCTTGAATCTCTGCGCACCCACACCGAACTTCAAACTCCGCAAACACTTTTAGTAGTGTTGGGAGATCTGCCGGATCAAAACCACCGACAATGGCCATTCGCTGTGTAGGGGATGGACATTTTGGGACCTTTCCCAAAAGCCGTCGGAGGTTACAAATTCCTATACGCCGCCATCGACAAGTTCACCAAGTGGCGGAAGCTACTCCAGTTGTGACAATCAACAAACAATCAGCTATCAAGTTCTTGAAGTCCATAGTCTGCAGATTTGGAGTTCCGAACAGAGTCATCACTGACAACGGAACCCAATTCACAAGTGCAGCATTACAAGAATATTGCGAAGACCTCGTATTCAAGTCAGCTACGTATCAGTAGCTCACCCGGCAAGTAATGGTCAAGCCGAGAGAGCAAATGCAGAAATATTGAAAGGAATCAAGACGCGCACTTACGAGCGTCTGAAGAAACATGGAGCCAACTGGATAGAGGAGCTTCCGTCCACACTGTGGGCGAGTATTACTATTAGTGGATAGCAAATAAATTCTAGATGTTAACGTTTGATTTTGAGTCAAAAATTTTAGTGTGCGGTGGAGTCATGTAATCAACAATCCATCTCGACCGCAGCTCAAGGGCGAGCTGCTTAAAAGGAGGGATGAAATGCTATGGGCAGCAGTTGGGCTGTATGGGGCGGGTATTACTGTAGCGGACGTTGTAGCGACAGCTACGGTTCGGGTTTTAGGTGAGTCCCCTCTATATAAAGGGGATCATTGTGTACTCTAGGGGTCAAGTAAGAAAAATAGATTTAAAGACTACTCAAAGCCTTCAAAGAAGGGCGAGTTAGTGCACCGATCTTGCTAATCATCCTTGAATAATCACAACCATAACATGATATGTTTCATTCCATGAGCTCAAGAGTTGATCAAGACAATACAAACTGAAAATATTTTATAAAAAAAAACCAAGTACAACTAAGTGTGGTATTTGTTTCATACTTCATGTAAAATGAAAAACAGCATAAGTTATCAAGTCAAAAACATTTCTAACAATCGGTGCACTCAATCAAAAAAAGGATATATCCAGTGTCGAAGGCTCCCACACAATGTGGGATCTGGGAAAGGGTTATTTCTAGACAACCTTACCCTGATCTCAATATCATGTTTCAGATAATCTACACCAGTTGTCAAACTCTATCATTCATGCTTCAAGTGTTAATGTTGTCGCACCTACAGATCAAATAATGCACAGACGCATAGTAAACAAACTACAACTTAAGGCCCGCCTGGACATGGAAGTTTTCCATGTTCCCCACAGGAGCTGAAGAGCTTCCTATGCAATTTCTTTAAAGTTTCAGAGACGCTCCAGCAATACAAACTGAAGCCAATCCTTTAAATTGGTAGTGTTTTTCAATCTAACTAAGGTACTTAATATTTGGGATGCTCAAACGAACACCAGGCATTACAATACATTTTGAAGATTTCCTGGGAAGGTAGTAAATAAAAATTTAAAAGATAAATGTAAAGCATGACAAAATCACAAATGGTAGGAGTGGAAATGTCCTGAAATATGACAGCTCAAAATTAATTCCCATAAACCATACCCTCTCCTTAACTACGGATTCCCAATTACTTTGGACTAATAGGTAATTAACCTGTTTCTTTTGCTCTGCTAAATCCTCACTATTTAATGTTAAGTGCCAGTAATATAACATTTTTTCTACGAGCCATTAGTTTGAGCAAAGATGAATAAGCAATGCTACATAATTCATTACTGCTAGATGAAATTGCAGATAAAATAAAACTCCCTAGCTCTAGAGCAAAAAATTTCCTGTCCTCAGTCCTCACCTGCTTCAGCGTGGCACCCTCGACCTCCAATGCGGCGATCCTGCCCTGCTTCTCGGTCATATCCACGCATACCTGCGCCCTCACCTCCGCCAGCTGCTCGGCCTCCTCCCTCGCCCGCTGCACCTGTGCCCTCACTGTCCCAAGCCCCCACCGCGGAACAAGCACAAGCAGCCTCAAACGGTGCACGGAGACGCAGATACCGTCGCCAACAGATGAAACGAACGGTGTGGCCGCGCCCGAACCTAGCGCGATTTCGGCGTCGTGAGCGTCGATGGCCGTGCGCTGCTGCTGCTCCTCCGCCGACCTCTTCGCCGCGTCCTCCTCCAGATCTGCATTATCCCACCAACACCCACAAGCCGCGGAACGATCAGTACCGAGCTGCGGAAGTGAGTGGGGCATTCAGTAGAGATCGCGAGGCGCGCGCGCGCACACCGTTCATGTAGGAACGGAGGGACTTCATGTTCTCCAGGTACTCCTCCATGGCTGCCCGGCTCGAGCGATGGGCTGGTGAAGGCGCCGGCGGCGAAGAGGTCGGCGGAGGAGAGAAGGGGCGAGGAAGCGAGCGATCGAGGGGAAGAAACAAGCAGACGTCTGTGTGGGTTGGGTTTTAGTGTTTTCCTTTTCCTTTTTTGACATTGGTAATTTGGAGAGATTTGAACATCCGCTACTTTCAACATTAGACTTCATCAAAATACTACTTTTGATATATAACACGTTAAAATATTATTATTATAGTGAAGAAATCGCTCCTCTAGAGTTAGAAGCTTCTTAACATAACTAATGAAATTGCTAATTATCTTTCTGACTTAGTTATGTGTCATCATACTAGCTTAATCATGTGGTTAAAAGACAAATTTACCACTTTCCCTTTGGAAGCTTCTTTTTTCAATTGACCCTTCAGTTCCTCCACCGCGGAGCATAGGCCCCGCCTCCGACCTCCACCCAGCCGCCTAGCACAGGTCGCGCCCGCTTGGCCCTCGCCCAACTCTGGACCCGCCTGCCCCGTCGTCGCCCAACACAGCTCCACCCAAGCGTTGGCCCCTCACCTAATGCCGAACCAGATTGTGCCCATTGTGGCCCAGTGTAACTCCGCGTCTAACTCCGCCGTATTGTCTGCCCGGCACCAATAGTCCCAACGGCCAGAGCCTTCCCTGTGCTGGGTGAGGATCGCTCCATCATCCTCTTCAGCGTATCAAGTAAGTCATATACAACACTCTATGAATCCTTGTCGGATAATAAATGTATAGCGAATTGACAAAAGATTGGGTTCAATTTGGGGAGGTATGTAGATGAGAAAGTTTCTATTGTTCAACTGATTAAGGACATAGATAATAGATAAAGGTAGAAAACAAAATGTACGTGCAAGCCAACAAAATGAAACTAAACAGGGCGGCGACAATGACACATATGAATCAAGTGAAGACGATGGAGATGGACCAGATAACTCATTGCGTTCACTTAGCACAAGATATCTCGGAAGTATGTCGTGATGATGATGACCTGTACACAATAATTTGTAGCCTTATAGTCGCATAAAAAAACTAAATTGTCTTAGAAAAACAACCGCAAAACCGAATGTGTGTCCAAATGAAAGAATCTTCTGAAATTGCAGTTGTCTTTTAGACTTGACTAAGCACAAATACATTGCACACACCATTAAAGAACAGAAAACAGACTTCGTGGCGATAATAGAATCAGGTAAACAAGACACCTCTAGGAGGTGCCGACTTTGTGTGGCATGAGCAACCTCCGCGAGACTGAGCGGGTAGAATACAGGTTGGGCTCAACACACATCGCTACATGGAACCTTAGGCGCAATAGGGAACTTTTGAATACAAAATTCATATCTACGACAAGAATGACATTCAAGTGGAATGTCATAGTAGTGTACGGACGGTCCAACTCAGGAGAATATGAAATCCACCTTTTTTGCAGAACTGGTAAGAAATTGTAGACAAGATCAGTTACATAGATGGTGACTTTAACATAATGAGAAATAGTAAGGAAAAAATAAAAATACATTCAATGACCATTGTCCCTTTTCGTTCAATGTTGTAATCGACAGTCTCGACCTCAGCGAAATTGAACAAGCCGGACGTCAGTTCACATGGGCTAATTTGCAACTGTTGAAGTGTTAATGTGACACTTCCCTCGGATCTGCTAAGGAGCAGCCCGCGGAGGTTATTTGATTGGTAGGTCTTAGTTCTCAATCGAGTGATCGCGCGTATGAGAGTATGAGATAGGGGTTTTTACGTGGTTCGAGCCGCAAGAGCGTAACACCCTACTCTACGGTGAGGTTATATTGTTGGTGTGTGTGTGTGTGTGTGTGTGTGTGTGTGAATTGATTGGACGTCCTTTGTAACGATGGCGGTTTGATCCTTTTATAGACAAGGTCAGACGCCTTACAAGTGGGGTTCGGGGCCCAACAGGTGGCCTCGGGGCGATCTTATCCTAAAGATATATGGCTTCTCGTATAAGTTTCCTCTGATCGTGATTTGAAGACTCGCCGTCTTACCACCTCGGTCGCAAGTGGCTCATGTGTAGTCATTGATGATGGCAGAGAATGTCCCATCTGACTATCCCTGTCGCCGTAAGCTACCGACTTGGCGGAGTGGGGTAGGCCTGCGGCGTCTTCACTGCGATGCGACTGGGCGCAGCGGTACCTGACAGCAGGCGTGTGCCACATCATTTGCCTAGGAAAGGTGTGATTCTTCAATGCCTGATCTGGACAAGACGCACTATCCTCTTAACTCCCACAACCCACCGCCCAGGACAAGTTGCAGTGTATGTGGCAGCTCGGAAGCTAGCCCCTTCTGGGGAAGTCGGGTCCCGACCTGCTGACCATGGCTGCCCCAGAGCCCGCTCCTGAGTAGAGCGGGGGTTCCAGAGCCGCGGGACACGTGGCAGAACCAGATCCTGCCTTTTCGGGAAGGTGACCTGTTCGTTGTCTCGAGCCACGTGGCAGCTCCGG
The DNA here is from genome assembly GCA_036927565.1 of Tuctoria greenei. Lineage (NCBI taxonomy): Eukaryota > Viridiplantae > Streptophyta > Magnoliopsida > Poales > Poaceae > Tuctoria > Tuctoria greenei. The sequence goes on along the minus strand of JAYESD010000005.1, from coordinate 78,088,090 downwards.
AGCCCTCTCCCATGGAGGGAGTGGGATCCCGTCCTGCTGGACACGTGGCTGCTTGGGATCGACCTTCTGCTTGCCCTCCCGCTGGCGTAAGGGGGTGCCGTCAGGCACTACTGCACCCGCTCTTGGTATCGCTTGGCGCATCTCTTAATCTCCCAGCACTCGCTCGCAGTGTGGTCGCGAGTCTTGTGTACCGGGCAGGGCTCGACGTCATCGTCAGCTGTAGGTGGCTGACGTGGGCACTTGTCAGAGCGTGGGGGTCTTCCACCACCAGTCGTCGCTGCTGCTGTGATGGGTGACCCATGCAGCGACTGTTTCTGGTTGCCGCCCTGGTTTTTGTTCTTCTTTTTGCCGCTACCCGGGGTAGCGGCACCTTCACCGGTCTGGCCGACTCCGCCCACTCCGGGGGCGGGTTGGGTGTGCCAATCACGGCCTTCTGCCACCCGGGCGCACAGGTCAGGGATGGAGAAGAGCTCGAAGACATCTTGCACTTTGTGCGTGGCTAGCTTCTCGAGCATCTTCCGGTCACGCACTCCCTGCCAGAATGATACTATGACAGAAGCACTCAGGATGTTTGGGATGGAGTTGCGTACCTGGGAGAAGCGTTGGATGAATGATCGCAGCGTCTCTTTGGGTTGTTGGCGCACGGTGTGGAGGTCGAGCTCGGTGTCGGGGTGCGTGTAGGAGATGCCGAAGTTCGCCGTGAACTGCTGGCAGAGCTCATCCCAAGAGGTTATGGACCCCTCAGGCAGGTTCATCAGCCATGACCAGGCTGAGCCGATCAGGGCAACGCGGAAGTAGTTCGCCAGGACGGACTCATACACTCCTGCAGCAAGGAGTGTCATGGTGCGAATCTACAGAAACTCGGTTGGGTTGACGCTCCCATCAAACTTCTCCCGCTGGTGTGGCCAGAACTTGCGTGACCATGTCCTTAGGCGCAGGTAAGGCGCCAAGGCCGTGCACCTCTGATGGGCTTCGTCGAAGAGGCGTATGGAACAGCATACCCCATGGGTTTTTGCTGTGCCACGTGCAACTGCTGTAGAGCCTGCTACTGCGGCAAGTACTGCTGTTGCGGCACCTACTGCACAGAGTACTGCAGGGGTGCAGTCGACCCAACGTAGTCCTAGTTTGACGGCGGCGGTGGAGGGTTTACCTGAGGTGCTCCTCGGACGGAGGACTCTCCTGCTCAGGCCCTCGAGGGCCGTACTCAGTGCCAAGGTTGTGTCGTCTCTCCATCTACCGTTCGATGATGACGCGACCATCTATCTGAGCTTGACAATGGTCAAGCTCAGCCCTCAGGTCCTCCATGGGGATTTTGCTAGCGCTAGTAAGCCTGGTGGATCTGGAGTCGGCGGTGCGACGATCGATGGACAACTATTGATAGTTGTTATATACAAATTTCACCCATCAATATAACTCAATTATGTGAAGGAAATATCATTTCTTGCACACATCACCTTTTTATTTAACCTATTTCCACTTGTCTTTGGAGAAAGTAGTGCATGCAGGGATTTTATGCAGAATTGAAGTAAAACAAGGGGATGGATCCTATAAAATATCATTCCAGCCAATCAAGTGATGACATGTGGCACCACATGGATCAAATGGCCCACAAACAAAAGTATTTGAGGCCATCCAATGGTGTAGCACCAATAACAGCCAATGTGACCCACCCGACAAAGATCTGGAGGAAGCACCCCACAAAAGTAGCCAAGACCAGGTTGGCTGACTAGGTCTTGGCACCAAACGCAGTGAAACGCCACGTGTTGGCTCCTCCCGGCTTGAAGAGGTCATGGATGACTGATTCGCGTGCTTTTGGTGGCTGGAACTGACCCTTCTTCAAGCTATAAATAGGACCCCTCACCCCTCACTTCAACACACATCACTTGAGTATTCATTCATTGAATCCACTACTCTCCATAAGTTTAGAGGAGTATAGGCTGTAGAGAGGAGAGTCCCTAGTTCATAGTCCAAGTAGGAGAGGAGTAGAAGGAGTCTCTTCCCAATTCCTAATTGGAAAAGGTATGTGTCGGTACTCGACATACCGGGTACCCTCGCGCACAAGCTAGAACCGCCTAGGTACCTCGCCTTCTGTAGAGGCAGGGTCCAAGGGTGCCACGTGTTCAGAAGACTAGGACCCGTCGACCTCAGATACGGGGTCCAGGGTACCTGCAAGAGACCCTGGGGAAGAGTCATGTTCCCCTCGAAGACGAGCTCCCAAGCAGCCACATGTCCAGTCGGGAAGGATCCCTCTCCCCCGCGAGACAAGACTCTGGAGCTGCCATGAGGCCCGAGGCATCAGACTGGCCACCTCCCGTATAGGCGAGCTCCAACGCTACCACGTGTCCCACAAGTCGGGACCTAACCTCCTCCGCGGAGGTGAGCTCCCGAGCTGCCACGTGGATAGCAAGACGAGATTTGACTCCCTCTACGGAGGTGAGCTTTTGAGCTGCCACGTGGTCCGCAAGATGGAACCTGACCTCCTCCACAGAGATGAGCTCCCGAGCTGTCACGTGGTCCAGCCACTTGCCCTGGACGGAGTGACGCAGGAGTTAAGAGGACGGTGTGCCTTGTCCCTGTCAAAGATTGAAGATACGCGGCTTCCCCAGATGCATGGCGCGGCGCATGCCTAATGTCAAGTACTGCTATGACCAATCGCTTCGCAGTGAAGACGCTGCAGGCCTATCCCACTCCGCCAAGTGGGTAGCTTACGACGACAGAGACAGTTGGACGGGACATCAGCAACGGCGCATGGGCTACTGACGACTCAGTCGGCAAGACGGCGAGTCTTCAAGTCCACGATTAGAGCCAGCTTATGCGAGAAGCCTTAGATCTTTAGGATTAGATCGGCCCGGGACCACCTGTCGGGCCCTGGGCCCCACTTGTAAGGCGTACGACCTTAGCCATAAAAGGACCGGACCACCACCATTATAAAAGATCCAAAAATCCCCAATCCAACATCACACACGCATACACATGCATACACACAACTAGTAATAACATCCACCGTGGAGTAGGGTGTTACGCTCCTTGCGGCCCGAACCACGTAAAAACCACCGTGTCATACTCTCTTCCGCTAGAACACTTGATCGAGGCCTAAGCCCCGTCGAACAAGCACCTTCGCGGGTTGCTCCTTAGCAGATCCGGAGGAAGTGTCGCATTAACACTTCGACATTTGGTGCGCCAAGTAGGGGCTTTTTCCCTCAAAAATGTCGTAGCACTTTCACCACCATGGTGTTCATCAGACCCGTGGAAGGCGGCTTCCGCGATCGTCGTTCGGTGACCAGATCAGTCGCTCGAGCGGCGCTCTCTGGTCCATCACGCCACTGTGCAGGTACAGCTGGCCAGGATGACACGTCGGGACACATCCCAGACCAGTCAGCTCCTCCGGCACCACCAACAGCAAGCCCGGAGAGCACTCTAGCAGCGGCGAGAGCTCTTCTCCACCACCCACCATTGCTGAACGCTTCCCAGGGAGCAGCTTAGCAGTGGGTCCAAGATATCGACCACCTTGTCGTTGCAGCCATCAACTCTCCCAACAGAGGGAGGCGTCACGTGTCACTGTCATGCACGCCGTCCATCGACCGTTGCACCGTCGACTCCAGATCTACCAGGCCTACCAATGCTGGCGAGGTCCCTACTGAGGACCTGAGGGCTGAGCTTGACCGTCGTCAAGCTCAATTATATGGGCGCGTCATCATCGAGCAGCAGAGGGAGAGACGACACAACCTCGACGCCGAGTACGTGCCAAGAGGGACTGAATAGGAGGAGTCCTCTATCCGAGGAGCACCTCAGGTAAACCCTTCGCCGCCGCTATCGAGCCAGGACTACGTTGGGTCAACTGCACCCCTACACTACCCTATACACCAGGTACTGCAGCAGTACCTGCCACAGCAGCAGGTCCCGCAGCAGCCACTCGTGGCGCAACAAACCCCCCTGACGTATGTTGTCCCGTACGTCTCTCCGGTGAAGCCCGTCGAAGGGTGCATGGCCTTGGCGCCATTCGACTGGCGACGTGGCCGCGCAAGTTCTGGCCACACCTATCGGAATGGTTCGATGGGAGTGTCAACCCTGTAGATCTACACCACGACGCTCCTAGCTGCAGGAGCAGATGAGCCGGTCGGCTAATGAACCTGCCTGAGGGGTCCATAACCTCTTGGGATGAGCTTTGCCGATAGTTCACGGTGAACCTTGACAGCTCCTACATGCGACCCGGCACCGAGCTCGACCTCCACGCCGTGCGCCAACAACCCAAGGATACGCTGAGGTCATTCATCCAGCGCTTCTCCCAAGTATGCAACTCCATCCCCAACATCTCGAATGCTTCTGTCATAGTAGCGTTCTGGCACGGAGTGCGTGACTGGAAGATGCTTGAGAAACTAGCCATGCACAACGTGCAAGATGTCCCCGAGCTCATCTCCATCGCCGACTGGTGGGCCCGCGTGGCTGAGGACTGTGACTGGCACACCCAGACTTCCCCTGGGACGGGCGGAGTCGGCCAGACCGACGACAGTGCCGTTACCCCGGGTAGCGACAAGAAGAAGAACCGGGGCAACGGCTAGAACAAACCACTGCATGGGTCTCTCGTTGCTGCAGCAACGACAACCGGAGGGGGAAAGCCCCCACGCTCCAACAAGCACCCATGTCGGCCACCTGCTACTGACGATGGCGCCGAGCCATGCCCGGTGCACAGGACTCGCGACCACACCGCGAGCGAGTGCTGGGAGATCAAGAGATGTGTCGAACGCTACCAAGAGCAGGTGCAGCAGCGCCCGAACAACGCCCCCTTCCGCCAGCGGGGGGGGGGGGGGGGGGGGCAAGAAAAAGATCAACCCCAAGGTCAACGATGATGAGGAGATGGAGTACCGACTGCCCAACGAACATGGCTGGGGCAGGGGTTCTACCTCTCCTGGTTGCCCCCACCATCACCAACGTTAAGCTCCACTATGTCTTGATAGATGGTGGGGCCAGCTCAACCTCCTTAGCCGCGCAGCCTTCGAGCATCTGCAGATCCCGGTGTCCAAGCTCACCCCCTCGAGCCCATTCTTGGGGGTGGGACCGGGGAGCATCATCCCAAACGGCAACATCCATCTCCGGGTGACCTTCGAGACACCCGACAACTACAGGACGGAGAGCATCCTCTTCGATGTCGCTGATGTCAGCCTCCCCTTCACGCCTGTTGACGGCTCCTAAGATATACTAACAAATCATCCCCGACAACGGCGCCAGAAATGCTTGTTGGTATTTCTTATGCACCATTAACTAAACATCTCCAACTGATGTGTCAAAAATTCTTATTAATGGTTCTATTGGATCACAAAGTGAATTCTGCAAGCGCACGAAGATATCATTGTAGCATTTCCCCTTAAGAGTATTCCCAAGGGTGTCATTTATTTGATCCCAAAGGAAGGCAGGGAAGAGATATAACAATCATCAAGTGGAAAGGGTAGAAAGGTCTAGGTAAGAATCTAGTAAGGATGGACAAAATAATAGTGGAGGTAGTGTGACACACACAAAAGCTTTCAAGTCTAAGGGGGATAAGAGGATCCTAGAGGTTAGTTAAGGTTGAGAGTTATGGAGGTACTCCTACTATGCTCTATTGTACATATACATAGCCTAATCTAATTATCCCTAAGCTAGGTCAATAGTGAATACTTATGCTATGTGGTTCAACACATCGGGCACAGGCTTACCCCTAGCAATACTAGGGTGACTCCCGCCAAGAGCATGTGGCATAGCCGAACGTGGAGGATTACAAAGGACAGATAGGGCTGTCACCACCTACTGCCTACCTCTTCAATCTGTGGGTCTACGAGACATCCAATGCTACTTAGCTATCCTAGCACCATGGTAGCATATTAAGTAATTACCTTAAGAGCCTAGGCACAAGCCATCCTAAGGCAATAAATTGAATCATCATTGAACCAATGTTGATACACAACATATTTATCCATACTAACCTAGTTATGTTATAATTAACTAGACTATAGTGGGGGTCTATAGGTTCTATGATAATGAGATATGTTCATGATGAAACAGTCACAGAAGCTATACCTTCCACATACATGGACTGCACAATCAAACAAGAAACACTTTGCCCAAGTATAGTACAAGCATAGACTAAAGATACTATCTTTATTATGCATAAAGTCACAAATACAAGAAAGAATACATGAGCCATACCTTTCCCAATGTAGGGTTGGGAAGAGAGAGACTCCTTACTCCTTTCCTAATTTGGACTTGGGACTAAAGACTCTCCTCTCTACAACCTAACTCCTCTAAGACTATGGACAATAGTATATACAATAGAGATGAAGCTCAAGTGGTGTGTGTTGACTGTTGAAGTGAGGGGTAGGGGGTCCTATTTATACTAGTGTTGAGGTTGGTCCCGCCACCAAAAGCGCGCGAATCAGTCACCATTGACTCCTTCAAGCCAAGAGGAGCCAACATGCGTCGTTTGACCGCGTTTGGCGCCAGGAAGGGGTCGGGCGAACCCTTGGTTCGGCCGACCTGGTCAGCACTCCAAACGTGGAGTGCTTCCTCCAGGTGGCTACCAGGTGGTCCCCCTTGATGTATCTGGGTGATACACCGTTGGATCTCCTCGGATACTTCTGTTTGTGGGCCATTTGATCCATGGGATGCCACATGTCGTCGCCTAATTGGCTGGGATGATATTTTATAGGATTGGTCCCTCTAAATTTCCTCATTTCCTGCATAAAATGTTGCATACACATATTTATCCAAGTCCAAGTGGAATTGGGTTAGATAGAAAGGTGGTGTTTGCAAGAAATGACAAATCCTTCACATAATTGAGTTAAAATTAACGGATGAAATTAGTATATAACAGCCGTCAACAACACCATCATCGGCAGGCCCGCCCTGTACCGATTCATGGTCGTAACCCACTACGGCTACCTCGTCCTGAAGATGCCAACCCCCTCTGGCGTCCTCAGGATTTGCGGAGACCATACCGCTGCGGTATTAGCCCTGGAGCAGCCCCAAGCCCTCTCAGCAGACCCGACACCAGTCTCGGGCGGTGCTGGATCAAGTCAACCTCCGCCGAGCTTGCGTCAGGGCGAAACACCCACTACACCCCTGCTGCAGCCCTCCGGCAGCATCGACACCCCCGTCAAAGCTACCAAGCTCAGTCCTGGCTCTGCTGAGACCACTCGCAAGGCGGGCGGTCAAGGCAGGAAGTAGGGATGCTCGTTCATCGCCCCTCTAGTAGCTGTTGACAGCAAGGTTGCCTCGCAACCATCACAACTACCCTTGGAGATTTGGGTGCTCCTATTGTAAATATTAAGCTTAGTAGGACAGTGTAAAGGTTTTCATAGGATCTAGGAGCAGCATTAAGGACAACCGAGCTTTGGGAGGGTAAGGTCCAAAGTGTGCAATTAGCTTGGCTTGGTTCCAAACCTTAAGCTTGTACACCTTGCCTCCCTCATCATACGGAAGCAAGCCGTTGCCCCCTTTTGTAAAAAGCATGTCTCCCCCTATGAACACTGATAAAAAATCACTGTTTTACTTAATACTTTCTTAAAAACATCGTTCATTTCATTACGCATTAATTTTATGATCATACCACACTAGCCTCGTTCATTGTATACTATCTTCTTATGCACGGTTGTATGCTCTGTAACTCACCCATGTTGAAGTCATGCAGTCCTGCTACAGGCGGGTTCGTTTGAGGTACCTGCAATGTGTGAGGGGTTCTTCCGGCTGCTCTCATCATTAGGGTCCCGTGGCGCCAGAAGGCTTGTGCCGAGCAGGAGGTCCAGGGGGTGTAAACTGCTTAGCCTGGTCCTGCACCCTAAGCATACACACCCTGCCTCCTAGCGCTACAACTTAGTACTGGAGCCAGAAAGCTCACAACCTGAAGATGGCAGGAGCCAGACCCCTGAGCACCAATGCATCGAATTACCCAAGCCCCATGCATCAGTCTAGGACAGTAAGACATGACAGAGCTAAGGAGAGGAATAGGTAGGACCGGCGAGCAAGACTAGCCCCCCCCTCTTTCTATCATATGTGCAGAACAGCCGAGCATCTAGCACCGACACCTCGCAAGGGGCCTGCCATCGACGTCCCAATACACCGACGACAACAACAAGTGTGGATAAGTGAGTAAACTCTCTTTCCTCGCTCTTGTTGCCAACAGGGTTCTCTTGTGATAGCCTATACACCAGGGGCCTACCATCGATGTCCCTACAACCATGGTGGACGTCGTCGGAGCATCCAGCTCTAGCACCTCTCGAGGGGCCTGCCGTAACGACTATACGACGATGGTGGATGATGCCAGAGCATCCAACTCTGACACCTCCCAAGGGGACTGCCGTCGACATCTCTACGATGATGGTGGATGACGTCGGAGCATACAGCTCCGGTACCTCGCAAGGGGCCTGCCGTCGACGTCCCAGCACATCAACAATAGCAAAAAGCGTGGATAAGGGCCTGTCGTCGATGTCCCTACAACGATGGCGGGAGATGCTAGAGCATCCAGCTCTGACACATCCCGAGGGGCCTGCCGTCGACGACTCTACGATGATGGTGGACGATACCAGAGCACCCAGCTTTGGCACCTCCCAAGGGGCCTGCCATCGACGTCTCTACGACGATTTTGGACGACGTCGGAGCATCCAACACGGACACCTCGCAAGGGGCCTACCATCGACGTCCCAGCATGCCGAAGACAGCAAAAAGCGTGGATAAGTGAGTAAACTCTTCTGTCCCGCTCTTGTTGCTAATAGGGTTCTCTTGTGATAGCATGTACACTAGGGGCCTAACATCGATGTCCCTACAACGATGGTGGATGACGCCAAAGCACCTAGCTCCGGCACCTCCCAAGGGGCCTGCCGTCGACGACTTTACGAAGATGGTGGACGACACTGGAGCATCCAACCCTGGCACCTCCCAAGGGGCTTGCCGTCGACATCTCTACGACGATGGTGGACGACACCGGAGCATCCAGCTCCGACACCTCACAAGGGGCCTGCTGTCGATGTCCCAGCACGCTGATGATAGCAACAAGCGTGGATAAGTGAGTAAACTCTCCTTCCCCACTCTTGTTGCTAACAGGGTTCTCTTGTGATAGCCTGTACACCAGGGGTCTGCCATTGACGTCCCTACGACCATGGTGGATGTCGCCGGAGCATCCCGCTCTAGTATCTCCCGAGGGGACTGCCATCAATCACTCTACGACGATGGTGGACGATGCTAGAGCATCTAGCTCCGGCACCTCCCAAGGGGACTGCTGTCAACATCTCTACGACAATAATGGATGACGCCGGAGCATCCAACTCCGGTACCTTGCAAGGGGCCTGCCGTCGACGTCCTAGCACACTAACGACAGCAACAAGCGTGGATAAGGGCCTATCGTTGACGTCCCTACGATGATGGCAGGAGACGCTGGAGCATCCAACTCTGACACCTCCCGAGGGACCTGCCGTCGACGACTCTATGATGATGGTGGACAACGCGAGAGCATCCAGCTCCGACACCTCCCAAGGGGACTGTCTTCGACGTCTCTATGACGATGGTGGATGACACCGGAGCATCCAACTCCGACACCTCGCATGGGGCCAACCATCGATGTCCCAGCACGTCGAAGACAGCAAAAAGCATGGATAAGTGAGTAAAATCTCCTGCCCCACTCTTGTTGCTAATTGGGTTCTCAGGTGATAGCCTGTACACCAGGGGCCTGTCATCGATGTCCCTACAACGATGGTGAACGACGCTGGAGCACCCAACTCTGGCACCTCCCAAAGGGCCTGCCGTCGACGACTCTACGAAGATTGTGGAAGACACTGGAGCATCCGGGCCTGGGACCTCCCAAGGGGCCTACTATCCACATATCTACGATGATGGTGGATGACGCTAGAGCATCCAGCTCCGGCACCTCACAAGGGGCCTGCTGCCGATGTCCCAACACGCCGATGATAGCAACAAGCGTGGATAAGTGAGCAAACTCCCCTTCCCCACTCTTGTTGCTAATAGGGTTCTCTTGTGATAGCCTGTACACCAGGGGCCTGCCATCGACGTCCCTACGATGATGGTGGACGATGCCAGAGCACCCAGCTCTGGCACCTCCCAAGGGGTCTGCCGTCAACGACTCTACGAAGATGGTGGACAATGCCGGAGCATCCTGCCCTGGCACCTCCCAAGGGGCTTGCCGTCGACGTCTCTATGATGATGGTGGACGACGCTGGAGCATCCAGCTCAGGCACCTCGCAAGAAGTCTGCTGCCAACGTCCCAGCACGCCGATGACAGCAACAAGCGTGGATAAGTGAGTAAACTCTCCTTCCCTGCTCTTGTTGCTAATAGGGTTCTCTTATGATAGCCTGTATACTAGGGTCCTGCCGTCGATGTCCCTACAATGATGGCGAGCGACGCTGGAGCATCCAGCTCCAGCACCTCTCAAGGGGCCTGCCATCGATGACTCAATGACGATGGTGGACGATGCAGGAGCATCCAGCTCCGGCACCTACCAAGGGGCTTGCCTTCGACATCTCTACGACGATGGTGGACGACACAGAAGCATCCAGCTCCGGCACCTCGCAAGGGGCCTGTCGTCGACGTCCAAACACGCCGACGATAGCAAGAAGCATGGATAAGTGAGTAAACTCTCCTGACCCGCTCTTGTTGCTAACAGGGTTCTCTTGTGATAGCTTGTACACTAGGGGCCTGTCGTCGACGTCTCGACGACGATGGCAGGCAACACCGGAGCATCCAGCTCTGGCACATTTCAAGGGGCCTGCTGTCAATGACACTACAACGATGGTGGACGACACCGAAACATCCAGCTCTGGCACCTCCCAAGGGGTCTGCCATCGATGTAACACCCTCATTTTCATGCATCATGCATTGCATAAGTTCATATACATGTTTAAAATTAATCCACATAAAAAGGAATGAGTTTAAAATGAATTTAAAGCAAAATTGCACTCAAAGTCCGTTTTTGGAGCGGACTTGTTTGATTTCTCTCTGACTTTCCTCGGACATGTCCTTTCTTGCTTCGAACTAGTCCGGTTTCATCTCTGTACAATTTTCGTACTTGTTTGGTCCATTACGGACTCGTCTGGTATTCTGATTCCTTGAAATTTCGTCAAGTCCCTAGACTTGTCCGAACTTGTCCATTTTCCTCTCTCACTAAGTTCGGACTTGTCCGGTTTAGTCCAAACTAATCCGATTTCTCTCTGACTAATATCAAACTGGTCCGGCCTTTTGCGGACTTGTCCGGTCATCGTGATTCTGAGTTGATCTTTTGTTCCATGATGTGTTTTTGGGTTTTACCTTAAGTGGTCCTAAGGACGTCGTGTCTAACCTCTTTTGGAGCCCCTGAGGGATGCCACACCGGCCTCCACCCACCCCAAACTCGAAATCCATCAAACCCTAGCTCTCCACCCTTATATAAACAACCCAACACCCTATTTTCACATCTTTTTGCCACCATTGAGTCACACCAAACCCTAGTTCGTGGATAGCCGCCAAGGAGGGAGAAGGAGATCCCAAGCAAGAAGAAGAAGAGGAGAAAACGAAAGAGGATCAAGTGATCAAGATCTCCATCAAGTTTTCGTTCTTCATCAACAAGTCACCTTCAAGTTCCTTCATCACCCCTAGATCGTCAAGGTCCAAGTGTTGCCTCCAAAACCCTTGATTCATTGGAGTTCTAAACACCTAGTATACCTTATACTTCCTCTCTCTCACGTGAATTCAACCCCATTTTCCCGAATTCACGTCGATCTAGAAAACCCTAGCTCGCTGGTTGTGCGTAGGGCGGACTAGTCCGGCCAGCAGCGGACTTGTCCGGTCTCCAGATTTGTGTAATAATGAATTAATCCCAATTTGATGTAATATAAACATGAACCTGTGTAAACTTGTTAATAACCATTGTAAATGATTAGTGAACATTAATAGTAACTCATAAACTAGTTTTGCTTCGCATTTGCATTAATCATGCATGTCATGACATATTGAGTAATATATGTGCACTTATTGATTGTAATTTTTGTCTTGTATGTTTATTGCGCGGTTTAGACGGATTTGTGCTAGAGAGTGTTGCGGAGGACCTCCAACACCAGGAATTTGAAGTCTTTGATCCCAATCAAGGCCAAGAGCAAGGCAAGTGTCCTTGAATATTTTGATCCTGTTTTTACAATAAATGTTTTGTTTTCAAAACTGCATGCTTTGTGTCAATTTGATGGGAATTCCTATGATAGGAAGTTTACTAGCTTTGTTTAACCACCCTTGTCACCTAGAATACATGGTACAAAGTCGAGAAGGGATTTTTTACCTTTTTTGCCTCGCTTAATTAATTGGGATGGGAAAACCACTTTACTATTTAGTTATGCATTAATGAGATTATGGTTTTATAAACTGGTTAATATGATATGGTAATGAGTGATCTAAGCAAGCATGGTATGTGGATTGGGTTGGATGTTATGGTGGTTTCGCTTGCTTTAGATCTAAGGACCAGTTCATGGAGTGACCATCCAGGATTTACAGTGCCACCACGAGGCCAAGTATGGGTGCGACATAGCTGATTAATTAGGGTATTGCTAGTATCGCGCGGATCATTTGGCGCACCGGGGAAGGGGAGTCGGATTGGGTTTGGATTTGAGGCGGGACTCCATGGGATCCGAATGGCACAAGAGGGGGCCCTTGGTTGAAGATGTGCTCTGTTGGAGACATTGTCACCGGTGAAACCTCAGTGGGTCCATACATGCTAGTAGTCCCTTTGTAAAGGCTATTTTGTGATATCTTGGCCACACACCTAAGGAAGTGTGAGACGACATAATAGAGTTTCTATAGTCATCGAAAGGTGATAAAATCACGAACACGTGGGTAAAGCGGTACAACCTCTGCAGAGTGTCTTAAAAACTATCATGATAGTCGTGCTCCCGGTCATGAGCAACTTGGACCCTCACATGATTAGGAGGAAACTTGGGATTTGGGATGGTTTGGTTTTGGTATTGGGATGGTTGGTACTGGTTATGGGTTGAATTATAGTAATGGATATGGTTAATGGTAATGAGAAATCTGGTATATGGATGATGGTAATGAAGTATGGACTAGTACTATGATAACTACATTGTTTATGATGGGTTTACTTCACATAAATACAATATATTGCTTCTCAGATGTTTTAATGTACTTTTCAGCACTTAGCCTTTATTATATTTGTCATTTGTATCAGCTACATGTTATACTTTCACACTTACTGAGTACGACATGTACTCACCCTTGTAATTCCCCCACCAATGGTTGCAGGTCAAAATTAGGAGTTATACGACGTTAATGAGGAGTCCTAGGTTGTGTGCTGCCGTCAGCTTTGCCTATGGTGTTGATTGGAACTGTGCCATATATTCCCTATTGCTTAGCTGCATAGTAGCTTATTTAGTTTATTTCCGCTGCATTAGTTCAAACTTGTCATTAATATTCATTAGAGCTTGTATTCAAGGATATTATGAATTCTGTAATAAAAGTGCTTAATTAATCTTGTTCTGTGATGATTTTCTGTATATCCTTTTGTGAATGCACTCATGTATGTGTGTTGAATGTCTCGGGCACACATATGCGCTCACTTGGTTCATTTTTCGGAACCATATGTCACAAATTGGTATCAGAGCCACAGGTTGACCGTAGGACGCAACCTAAGTAGACTGGACACTTTAGAGCACATAGGAACACTCAGGAATGAATGTTTTTTTTGCTTGGTGTGTTGTTTGCTATGTATTGCTGCTTATGTACTTAGTAGAGGATTGTGGGATAATTTAACATTGCCATATCCATATAGGCTAGTATAGTTAGTTGCTTAGTTTCATATCCCTTGATGCATATAGTTGGGGACGTTTTATAAATTCTTATCTCTTGCTTTTCTTCAGATGGTGAGGACTCGCAACCAGAGGGATGCTAATGATGAGGAGGAGAACAATGTGGCACATCAGAACAACAATGGACAAGGACCTGCCAAAAGAGCTATCAACTGTGAGCAGCTGTTAGCTATGCAAAACCTACTCATGCAGACCATGATACCGACTATGGGACAGCTGCAAGCTGGCAACAACAATCAGCCTCACATGCCTCCACCGCCGCCACCCCCACCTCCTCATAACCGATTGGGAGAGTTCATGAGAACCAGGCCGCCGACTTTTGCTCAAGCTACGGACCCTATGGATGCCGATGATTGGCTTAAGTCCATGGAGAAGAAACTTGCAATAGTCCAATGCAGTGACTGGGAGAAGGTGCTATTTGCATCTCATCAACTTGTTGGAGCAGCTGCAGATTGGTGGGATTCGCTATGCAATGCCCATGAAAATCAAGAGAGGATTACTTGGGCTGAATTCAAGGAGAGCTTCCGTTCTATTTATGTGCCCGAGAGTTTTATGATCTTGAAGAGACGAGAATTTGTGAACTTGAGGCAAGGAAGATCGAGTGTGAGTGAATATCTCAATAAGTTCACTCAACTCTCAAGATACGCGCCTGAGGATGTGAGTCGGGGCAGCCAGAAGCAATACTTGTTCATGAGAGGCTTGAACAATGAGATCCAGGTACAATTGCTCAACTGTGATTATGCAAATTTTCAGAAGCTTGTGGACAAAACAATTGTTGTGGAGAATAAAGTCCGTGAGATGGAGCTAGGTAACAAGAGGAAGGCGCCATATCAGGGAATGTCGCAAGGAAGCAATGTGCGCCCTCGCTTTGCACCATCCAATGCGCCTTATTATAGCTCTTATGCTCCTGTACAGCGCCCTGGTTATGCACCGTGCCCAACTCAGTTTTTGCAGCAGTGCCATGTCATGCAAGCACCTAGGCCTCCAATGCCTTATGCACCTCGTGCCTATTTTCCTAGTGCAAATGTTCAGAATCAAGTTCGTCCCTATAATTCTGGTGCAGTCAGGAAGTGCTATACATGTGGAGAAGGAGGACATTTTGCAGTACAATGTCCTAAGTTAGGCCTTGGTCATGGAGGCAATGCTCCAAGACAAAACCCAAGACCCAATGGAGGAGAGCCGCAAGGGAACCGTGGACAGCAGAATTTTGCTTGTGGCAATATGAACCATGTCTCTATGGAGGAAGCGCAACAAGCGGATGACGTGGTGCTTGGTATGTTTCTCGCAAACTCCAACCCGGCGACTACGTTATTTGATTCTAGAGCATCACATTCATTCATTGCATCGAAATATGTTGCCAAGTATAGTTTGCCTATCTATCATATGCAGTATACTCTATTGGTTAAGTCTCCTGGAGGAGAGATGAGGACAATTATAGTATGTCCAAAAGTAAGCCTTAGAATAAGGGGGTAAATTTCCTTGCCAACCTCATCGTTTTGGATTCTCAAGGTTTGGACATTATGCTTGGTATGGACTAGTTGAGGAAGCACAATGGTGTCATTGAATGTGCCACAAAGACGGTGAAGTTGACCAATGAGGAAGGGATTACCATAGTATTTGAAGTATCTCAACACGCACCGAAGTAATTGGAGCTGAACCATATAGATGGTGCCACAATTGAGGAGATTCCAGTGGTGTGTGAATTCTTGGATGTGTTTCCATACAAGTTGTCAGGTATGCCACCAGATCCTGACATAGAATTTGTTATTGATTTAATACCTGGAACTGCACCTATAGCTAAGAGGCCATATAGGATGCCTCCTAAGGAGTTAGCGGAGCTCAAGAAGAAAATTCAAGAGCAACTAGAGAAGGGTTTTGTTGAAGTGTTAATGCGACACTTTCCCCCGAATCTCCTAAGGAGCAACCCACAAAGGTTCTTGTTCGGCAGGGCTTAGGCCTCAAACTAGTGTTCTAGCGGAAGAGTATGAAACAGTGGATTTTACATGGTTCTGGCCGCAAGGAGCGTAACACCCTACTCCACGGTGGATTGTATTGCTTGGTGAGTGTGTATGCGTGTGTGTGTGTATCGGGGATTCTGAGTCTGGTCCTTGTATCGATGGCGGTCTGGGCCTTTTATAGTCAAGGTCGGACGCCTTACAAGTGGGTCCCGGGGCCTGACAGGTGGTCCCGGGGCAATCTTATACTAAAGATCTAAGGCTTCTTCTGTAAGCTTGCTCTGATAGCGGACTTGAGGACTCGCCGTCTTGCTGCGTGTTGTCAGTAGACCATGCGCTGTTGCTGACATTGGCAGGGAATGTCCCATCCAACTGTCTCTAGCGCCGTAAGCTACCCACTTGGCAGAGTGGGATAGGCTTGTGTCGTCTTCACTGTGATGCGATTAGTCGTAGCAGTACCTGACATTATGCGTGCGCCGCACCATGCGTCTGGAGAAGCCGCGTATCTTCAAGGCTTGCAGAGACAAGGTGCACCGCCCTCTTAACTTCCTCACTATCTGCTCATGGCAAGTGGACTGACCATGCGGCCACTGGGGAGCTCACTGCCACGGTGGAGGCCACGCTTGTCTCACGGGCCACGTGGCAGCTCGGGAGCTCACCTCCATGGGGGAGGCCACGTCTCGCCCCACGGGCCACGTGGCAGCTCGGTTGCTCGCCCCTGCGGGGGAGATCGAGTCTCGACTTCGTGGGCCACTTGGCAGCTTGGGAGCTCACCTCCGCGGAGGAGGTTGGGTCTTGTCCTGCTGGACACGTGGCTGCCTGGGAGCTTGTCGCCAAGGTGGAGCTGGACTCCTACTTCCAGATGTATTGTGGGCACTTCGGACCTCCCATCTAAGATATATGGGTCCGAGTTTCTTGAACACGTGGCGCCCTCAGACCCTGTCCCTGCTGGGAGGCGAGGCACCTAGGCGACTCTAGCTTGTGCGCGAGGGTACCCGGTATGCTGGGTACCGACAGTGGCTCCTGGGTCCACCTTGGGGTGATGCGACGAGCCAGTGGGTGGGGCCTTATCCTGCTTTCTCGTGCGGTCTTTTAATTTTGTCTTGTTTAGTTGAAGCGGTGTGCTCTTCTGTTGCTGTGACCACACGCCCCTCTCAGGTTGAGGGGTCGTGGCGACAGGACCTTTGCTTGCTGTGACATTATCACGACGGTTCTCAAGGCGCCTGATGCACTTCTACTGCCTTCACTTCCATCTTTATGGGAACCGTCGGGTTGCTTTCTCTAGCGGGGAACTGCTTGGGCTGGTTTTTCTGATGGGGAGACCTGGGCCCGCTCATCATGGACGCCGTAGTTCAAGCTGTTGATTTGGATCCTGCTACAATTTGCACGGTGCGCCCAAACGCCACTAAGGTACTTTAAAAAGGTACCTTTGTGGGCAATAGAGGTTCCTTTCTTCCGCACGCCCCAAGCATTTGGGCCATCGATCCCTCCTTCAGTGTATGTCCATCATTGAGGTTCTCGACCCCCTTCTCCAATGGACTCAGCTCTGCCTCCTTCCCGGATGGAGGATGTCTCACTCGTGAGGTGGCTTTTTGGCTGGGACGACAAGGAACGACGGGATTTGGTCCGTCACGACTCCTTGCCACAGGAGTTGGGGGAGAAAGAGATCGTCTTGTTCCAGGCGTACGCATACTTCGGGTTTGTCCCCATTGTTTCCTTCTTCCTGGTGATACTCATGGAAGTCCTTGGGCTCCAGCTTCATCACCTGTCGCCGAACTCTCTGGTGGTGGCGGCGGTGTTCTCGCATTTCTACGGAATGTTCGTTGGGGTGTACCCATGCGTGCTGGTGTTCCTGCAGTTCTTCGTGCTGAGGCAGACCAAGAAGAAGAACAAAGCCAACTTCCTCAGCGGCTTCTGCTTCAAGCATCAGGCCAACAACCCCTTCAAGTACATTACTCCGCTCTCCTCCGTGAAGTGGCCCGACTTGAGGAGCGACTGGGTGATCGTGCATACCGACGCCCACGATCGCATGGTCCTACCCACCGGCTGGCCGACGATTAGGAAAGCAGCCTGGGAGGAATGCCCAAAGCTTGAGGCAGCGTACACGTCGGTGATGAAGAGTATCTGGTTCCTGGTGGACCACGGCCTGTCGGAGCTGTCGGTGATGGCTGACTTCATTCGTCGCTATCTGACCCCTCTCCAGCACCATTGCCACCCTGCATGGCTCTACTTCGAGCTCCAAGATGGTACCATATTGCTGAGTGGTCGTGACATGGAGACGACCCCGCAAGAGGTGTTTGAAGCAATGTCCAAGGCGTGTGACGACCTGCTATAGGACGACGTCTTCACCCTTCCGCAGGCTTGCCTACCGCTTTGCGCAGATCGGGACCTTCGGACGAAGGATCTGAAGGAGATGCCCAA
Source organism: Tuctoria greenei (assembly GCA_036927565.1). Taxonomy (NCBI): domain Eukaryota; kingdom Viridiplantae; phylum Streptophyta; class Magnoliopsida; order Poales; family Poaceae; genus Tuctoria; species Tuctoria greenei. Next base: position 78,069,890 of record JAYESD010000005.1, on the reverse strand, counting down.
CCTGGACGCGGCTGGTCTTGCATCGCGGTAGGTTGGTGATGAGAGCTGGGGTCTGGCCATCGTCGACTCTTCGGAGGAGTCCGCGCCTTCTTCAGGCTCTGAAGCCTCCAGGGCAAAGGAGGCGCCCGCTGCTGGGGGGAAGCGCAAGGCGCCGGACCCTGATGACCCTAACGTAGGTAAGGGGAAGGCACCAATCCCTGACATATGCAAGGGGAAGGCCCTGGTGGTCAAGGTCGTGAAGGAGAAACGCCCTCGGTTGCCACCGAGGGCGCCATCGCAGGCGACCTTCGCCCCAAGTCAGCGTCCACTGGCATGTCCCTCTTCAGTACTAGGCGTCAGCGGTTCTTCGGGGGGAGGTTCATTCCGTCAAGCGACGGCTCCACCGACGTTGGCGGTCGGCACGTCATCCAACATCCTCGTCACCTGCACGGTCCTGGATGCCACAGGGGGCTCCGGCAGCATCACATCTACGGAGCCTCAGGCAAAAAGGCCTCGAGTCGACGTCATCGGCAGCTCGGGAGATGGCTCTATCGGAGTTGGTGGAAGCACACCAGCGCAGGGCGATGACACTGCTGGTGGTTTTGGCAGAGGCCCTGCCGGGATGGCCTCCCCTATTACGCCATCGCCAGGGCCCGTGGCTTCAGGGTCGTCGAAAGTGGAGGCTCGTTGGAGCTTCCGGGGACGTCGGTAAGGCATTCTTGCCAATGCTTGCTCTATTATCTCGCCTGCCTATGTTGATTAGTTAGGGATTGATCTTGATTTGTAGGGCTACGTCAGCTGTTATGAGGCCCTTACTGGCGGGGGTAGTGCCCGGAAGCGCTTTGAAGGCGGTCGAGGATGCTACGGCTGTGCTGGCGGGGCAGCCTGCCAAGCTTGTTTAGGGGAGTGCTGCTCCGACGTTTGTGCCTGGCGTGGGTAGTGAAGCATCTCTGGCTGCATCTCCAGCTATCGCGCCAGAGGCACCTCCAGCTGTCGCACCAGAGGCACTCCCAGCCTTCGCACCGGAGACACCTCCGGCCGTCGTGGCAGAGGCACCTCCAGCCGCTGTGGCAGAGGCCATGTCGGAGCTGACTCCGGGGGCTGAAGGTCTGACCTCCACTGCTGCTGATTCGGCGGGTGGCTCTCTGAGCGATGGTGGCCCTGCCGTTTCAGGGGGCAGTGCAACTCCTGCTCAGACTCCAGGGAAAGATCCCCAGTGCTGGTGGCCTCGCCTTCACCGCTACGGGAGGAGGGGTCCTCGAGATGATCACCGGACGACCTTCTCTGACTTCGGCGCAGCTGGAGCGCCTCTCCGATGTCATGGACTTGACGCAATCCAGCATCCTGTAGGTGCAATCCAACCTCCGTCGGGCGCAGGAGGCTCTTGCCATGGAGTGGGAGACGCTGCGTGCCGAGGGCGAGCGTCTCTGAGGCTGGGAGGATCTCCTGAGCTCCAGGATCATCGAGGCGAAGGCGAAGTACCAGAAGGAGAGCAAGGAACTGGAGGTGAGGCACTGCTTGGTGAGGGCCTCAAACGCCCTGACCTAGAAGATTCTTGATGACGCCAAGGCAGCCAACGATGCTGCTAACGCCCGCCTGCACGCTCTTGCTGCCTTTCAAGAGGCCCCGAGTCACCAAGAAGCCGCTGTTTCCAAGAGGGAGGCTGCTGTCACCGATCAAGAGGTGGCGGCGCAGGCGATGATGGCCCGGGCTGAGGCTGATCGGGACAGGTTGCAGTCCCACCTCGAAGACCTTGAGCTTCGGGAGACCAATCTAACGTGGGATCGGACACAACACCTAGCTGAGTGTCAGGAACTACTCCTGAACGATCTTGACGTCCAAGCCTAGGAGCACACAGTAGAGCGCCGCGACCAGGAGCTCGATCTACGGGAGTGTCAACTGGCTCAGCATCTGGAAGCTGAGGGTAGGGCGGCGGCGGAGACGGTGGCATGCCATGTCTTGGTGTGCTACCGGAGCCGATACCCTGATCTGCCATTGGAGCCAGTTTTTGAAGGCCCCGTTGAGGAACGCGAGGCGACAACAGCGGCAGAGGTTAAGGAAGCCGCCAAACACGTCATAGTGCAGTTTAGTCGTGGCTGAGGTTGGTAGCTTGTTTTTGTATTCGGGCCCCCCTGTAAAGAATTCCTTAACAAATTCGAATTTGTGTTTGACTTCTTACATTATGTCTGTGCTTCTTGTTGACGGCTCCTAAGATATACTAACAAATCATCCCTGACAACGGTGCCAGAAATGCTTGTTGGTATTTCTTATGCACCATTAACTAAACATCTCCAACTGATGTGTTAGAAATGCTTGTTAATGGTTCTATTGGATCACAGAGTGAATTCCGCAAGCGCACAGAAATATCATTGTAGCATTTCCCCTTAAGAGTATTCCCAAGGATGTCATTTATTTGATCCCAAAGGAAGGCAGGGAAGAGATATAACAATCATCAAGTGGAAAGGATAGAAAGGTCTAGATAAGAATCTAGTAAGGATGGATAAAATAATAGTGGAGGTAGTGTGGCACACACAAAAGCTTTCAAGTCTAAGGGGGGCAAGAGGATCCTAGAGGTTAGTTAAGGTTGAGAGTTATGGAGGTACTCCTACTATGCTCTATTGTACATATACATAGTCTAAACTAATTATCCATAAGCTAGATCAATAGTGAATACTTATGCTATGTGGTTCAACACATCGGGCACGGGCTTACCTCTAGCAATACTAGGGCGACTCCCGCCAAGAGCCCGTTGCATAGCCAAACGTGGATGATTATAAAGAACAGATAGGGCTGTCACCACCTACTTCCTACCTCTTCAATCCATGGGTCTACGAGACATCCAATGCTACTTAGCTATCCTAGAACCATGCTAGCATATTAAGTAATTACCTTAAGAGCCTAGGCACAAGCCATCCTAAGGCAATGAATTGAATCATCATTGAACCAATGTTGATACACAACATAATTATCCATACTAACCTAGTTATGTTATAATTAACTAGACTATAGTGGGGGTCTATAGGTTCTATGATAATGAGATATGTTCATGATGAAACAATCATAGAAGCTATACCTTCCACATACATGGACTCCACAATCAAACAAGAAACGCTTTGCCCAAGTATATGTATAAGTAGAGACTAAAGATACTATCTTTATTATGCATAAAGTCACAAATACAAGAAATAATACATGAGCCATACCTTTCCCAATGTAGGATTGGGAAGAGAGAGACTCCTTACTCCTTTCCCATTTTGGACTTGGGACTAGAGACTCTCCTCTCTACAACCTAACTCCTCTAAGACTATGGATGATAGTGTATACAATAGAGATGAAGCTCAAGTGGTGTGTGTTGAAGTGAGGGGTAGGGGGTCCTATTTATACTAGTTTTGAGGTTGGTTCCCGCCACCAAAAGCGCAAGAATCAGTCACATTGACTCCTTCAAGCCAGGAGGAGCCAACATGCGTTGTTTGACCGCGTTTGGCGCCAGGAAGGGGTCGGCCGAAGTTTGTCTATGTATGAACATCATATGGCTTTGGTAGGTATTTCCAATCAATTGAGGGAAACTTAAAACTTTTTAGAATTCCTTCGGAAATCTATGTTTTACTTTCAAACTAGCACTAGCAGTCCTATTACTAAATCTGATCTTGCAATAACCTAGAATTAGATTACGCTTTTGCTACCCACAACTTCCAAATTAAGGTAAAAGTATTTCAAACTAATGAAAGCAATATCCGGAGAGTAGCAAGTTGTAAACTAGAGACTTAGAAAAATAAAACAGAGCCACTATTCATCATTTCATCTATGTGAATTGTAAATCATTCTTATCACACATCTTTATTTGATGAAAGCAAATCTAACCTATATATATATATATTTTTTTTTTAAAATGCAAGGTGGATGATGGATGGATGGAAAATAACTATGCAAGGAATGTGATACATGTTACCTCAAGTGGGGGTCCTCCCCCAAGCTTGTTCTTCAACTACCTCCGTCATAAGGGTTGAACCCTTGATGACGGAAGTACGTTGCAAGATCGGCTTGTTGTAGTTGTAGCACCGTGTTCAAGTTGGTGAATTGAGCATCCATGTGTTGTTGCCAATCCTGGGTACCTTGAACATGCTCCTGGAGTGTGCTGTAGATGTCACCCGTTCTCACTTCAAGTTCTCCCATACGTCTAGTGAGGTCCGTCATTCCTTGGCTATAGTCATGATGACTTCTAGTCGAAAAGGAACGACGTCCTCTCATGGACGTTGGGGGCAAGATGCTAGAGCTTGAAGTGGATAAGGGTGGATCCCTTTGCCATTCTTGCCAAGATGATCCCCCAGTCTCATACGTCGGATGTTGAGTCCATCTGGGCGCATAACCCGTTGGGTTCTCTTCCTCTTGGTATTCATGGACCGGAGAGATTATCGATGGCATGCCTGTGGCTGCAACCCTCGCACGATTCCTTGTTACCCTGCCAGAGACATTACTTCTTCTTGCTTCCTCAAGGGGAAGAAGATTAATGGTTAGCCTCCGACATTTGTACAAATGAAAATCCGGGTTAGGTAACCGAATTTCATTGATAAAGCCGGGATAGAAAAATATCAAGGAGCCATCATGATCATGCTTAAGGGTATGTCCTTCCACTAAATAGTCTTCATCAATTAATTCTCTTTCAGTTTCAATATATTCAAATGAAGAGTATTTAAGTGTTCCTACCCTATCAACAATATGAGTAATCAATGAAGTGAATTCAATTGGTCATGATTTTCAAATGTAATCTAACCATTGTGTCATCATGGCTTTGACTGGAAAAACTTTTATCTTTTTAGTCATGGCAAACAAAATTTTCAATTCATCATCTCGCACAACCCTAACATCACCTCTAGGGAACATAGTCATAGCCACCCATCTATGCATGAAGAGTAAGGTAGGGTTTTGGATGTGGCTATTCCTAGGAGCCCTACATGTGACCTCACTAGTTAGCTCATGCCAAAAACTTTGTTTGTTAAACTTAGGCAAATTGTCTAAATCTAGCAAACACCGTTTATGGAAGCCTAGGATGCTACCTAATTCTTTCCATAGGATGTTGTATTCTTTTTGAAATAATCTAAAAGTAATACCATCAAAGGCTATTTTTAGCGTGCAAAGGAATTGGATAGTGAGAAGGCATGAACCTTTCTCCTCTATGTGAGCAAAGTCATCAAATCCAATTGCATGCCAAATGGAAAGAAATCCAGAGTCCATACCTATTTTGGAGATCAAATGTGGATCGTAAACCTTGGTGTGGCGGGACTCACAATCTTGGAGAAGCCTGTGTGCTTGATCTTCAACTTCGCTTCGTATGTCGAGGTCGTCGTCATGAAGAAGTTGGTGTGGGTTGCTTCTCTCTTCCATGGGAGTGTCCTCACACACACTTCTCCTCCTTGGGCTTGTACCCATGGAAGAGAGGCGTGCACTAGAACCTTCACCATGGCTTGATCTTGCAGCCCCCTTCCTCTTTCCGAACAACCTCTTCATGTCTTTTTGAGTTCAACAAGCAAGAACAAAACAAGGTGAGAAAAGTCCAAAAAGAAGCGATGTTTGGAAAACAAAACTCTCAACGAATTTTCTCCTCTTGAAAGCTTGAGTGTAAAATGCAAATGCAAAAAAAGAAAATCTTTTTGGGGATGGATTTCAGCAAGAGTGCTGCAATGAAGAGCAAGAAAAACAAGGTGAGCTAGAGAGTGACTTGGGGAGGTGTAAAATGATGTGGTCTGTGAAGAGAGGTGCTCCTCACGACCACAATTTATAGGGTGCACCCTCCAACGGTCAATTGGGGTTCAAAATATAGCCGTTGGAGGAAGGGGAGCCAATTTGGCTCCACTCCCAGTTCAGCCGACCAGGGGGTTCGACCGACCTAACACGTGGCCCCCCTGGTTCCCCTTTTGGCAAATGGCTCCCCAACGGCTATAAAGTTAGCACGTTGGTGAAACTCCACATGTGCAGCTTAGAAAAAATTGTTTTTCAAATAATTTTTTTTTCAAATCCAATAAAATATTTTCTTTCAAAAAGAAAGAAAGAAAAATGATAGTTGAGAATATAAGATTCTCAACTTGCTAGGGAAAATCAAATATGCAATGGGAAAAATCCAAATGGGGTGGAAAAAGAAAGAAAGAAAAATAAAGTGGGATAACTACTAATTTAACCTATTGGCGTAGGTCTCACCACCGTCCAATGAGATGGACATTCCCCCGTCTTCATTTTACATTCGGGCCAGGAGGAATGGGATCGGACGGCTTGTATTGCTTCTTCCGCCATTCCTTCTTTGGCGGCTTGGTGGACTTGGGCCTTCAGGAAGGTCCAGACGATTCCGTCGCCTTTGGATATCGGCGTGGTCGAAACGACGGATTCTTCTCATAGATTAATCTTCTCATGAATGCAATGAGTGAGTCCACCTTTGGAGGTGTGACTTTGACCTTTCTGATGTGTTTATCATTCTGCCCATACTTGATTCGAATCATGGAGCATTGCTCTGATCTTGGCCGAAAGTTGAACTTTTCCTCCTTGCCATTGATATGGAAGTGGATTTCTCCAGCTCCCACATCTATGCGAGCTTTTGCAGTGCTGAGGAATGGGAGCCCAAGAATGAGTGTTGTATCTTTCTCAGTGTCCATGTCTAGCATCACAAAATCCACGGGTATGAAGCAGTTCTGGATCTTCACCGGGACGTCTTCAGCAATACCCGCTGGATAACGGACTGAAGAGTCAGCCAGTTGTAGCTGCATTGTTGTTGGAGTTAGCTCTGTGAAGTTCAGCTAGTCGAACACAACCTTGGGCATCACACTGACACTTGCTTCCAGATCACAAAGTGTCTTGTCAAAGTGGTGAGCCCCAATTGAGCATGAAATGGTAGGACATCCGGGGTCCTTTTTCTTTTCAGGAAGCCTATTGAGGATGGCTGCACTGCAGTCTTCCATAAGCTTGACGACCTCAGTGGTGGGCAATGGTCGTTTATTGTTCAATATGTCCTTGAGATAGCGAGCATAAGTGGGTACTTGCATCGCATCAATCAAGGGCACATTGATGTGGATCTTTTGGATGATCTCAACAAAACAGTTGAATTGCTCATCCACTGTTGGCTTCCTTTGTCTGTGAGAGAATGGCAATAAGTTGGTGTCTTCAAAGTGTTTGGCCATTCTCTCACCAAGTAATTCACTTGGTACATCCTCCTTCTCAGGCTCAGTTGTCCTCTTTTCTTGTGTGGGATATGTTGGGTCAAATGTGGTCTTTCCTCCTCTTGTAACCACTGCATTGACATTCTCCATTGGGGCTTCTGGCTACCCCAGAATTCTGTTTTTTTCCAATGGAGGGACAACTGCAGCAAGTTGTGCCAGCTAAGTCTCCAACATCTTGTTGAAGCTTAGTTGATTCCTGAATGCTGAGGATAGTCCTTCAATCTTGGCCTTGATGTTTTCCAGGGTCTTGTCATTAGCTGACAGCTTCTTGGATAGGGCATCGTTGATCTTGAGCTGGCTAATGGCAAGTTCTCTCAAGTTGGGCTGATTACCAGGGTTGCCATTGTTGTTGTACCCTCCTTAAAAGAATGGGCATTGTTGACCCCACCCTTCACCTCCTGGATGATAGCCATTGTTGTTGAAATTTCCGTTGTTGGCAAGGTATAGGGCATCCTCACGAGTTTCTGGGAAATCATTGCCCATATGACCCGTGTTGCCACATACTTCACACGTGATGTGAGAGTCTAGGGCATAGGCATTGCCAGACACTTCACCACTGGCTTGTCCATCAATTTTCTTCATTAGGAGGTCCACTTTTGCAGCGATCATGTCCACCTCCTTCAAGGTGTGCATGCGTCGCTGTCGGGTATGGAGACGCTCATCGTTCCATCCCATGTTGGACACCATCTTCTCAATAAGATCTTTTTTGCACCGTCAATGAGAAGAAGGCTCCTCCAGCAGCAGCATCCAAATGGTCATGAGCTGATGGGATCAGCCCGTTATAGAAATTCTGAATGAGGAGCCAGTCATCCATGCCATGGTGGGGACAGGCTAGGATGTACTCCTGAAGCCTTTCTTGAGCTCTTGCTAAAAGCTGGAAATCCTTCCACGTAGGGCATTGGTTTTGCCCAACGGGAAGAATTTGGCAAGGAATGCCGTAGAACACTTCTCCCAAGTGTCTACAACACTTCGGTTCGCATAGAACCACTGCTTCGCTCTCCCAAGGAGAGAGAACGGGAGCAGTCTCAGACGGACCGAATTCGGAGACACGTCCTTGATCTTAAAAGTGATGCAGATCTCGAGGAATTGTTGCAGGTGAGCACTTGCATCCTCGTTAGCCTTCCCACAGAATGGGTTGGCTTGCACCATAGTGATAAGGCCAATTTTGATCTCGAAGTTCACATCTCCCGTGTTAACAGTGGGCCCAATAGGCACATTATTAGCAGAGGGAGCTGAGAACTCACGAAGGGTCTTCTGAGCCATTGGAGTTTGGATTGTTGGTGCAAAAATGCTGGCTTGCTTTGTCGCTCGAATCTTTTGAGGAGTAACGACACGGGGTCGGTCTCTCAGAAGAGATTCGGGATCTTCAACAAAGTTTTCCGGGAGGCGGAAACCAAACATACACACCCTGTTTTCATAATAATTGCGAAAACAAAGAATGGTTATCCTACTAAAATCCTACCCAGGGTTCTATCCTATTCACTCAGTCATGTTATATATCTATTTGCCTTCCCCGACAATTGCGCCATAAATGCTTGTTGACGGCTCATAAGATATACTAACAAATCATCCCTGGCAACGGCACCAGAAATGCTTGTTGGTATTTCTTATGCACCATTAACTAAACATCTCCAACTGATGTGTCAGAAATGCTTGTTAATGGTTCTATTGGATCACATAGTGAATTCCGCAAGCGCACGGAATATCATTGTAGCATTTCCCCTTAAGAGTATTCCCAAGGTTGTCATTTATTTGATTCCAAAGGAAGGCAGGGAAGAGATATAACAATCATCAAGTGGAAAGGATAGAAAGGTCTAGATAAGAATCTAGTAAGGATGGATGAAATAATAGTGGAGGTAGTGTGACACACACAAAAGCTTTCAAGTCTAAGGGAGTAAGAGGATCCTAGAGGTTAGTTAAGGTTAAGAGTTATGGAGGTACTCCTACTATGCTCTATTGTACATATACATAGTCTAAACTAATTATCCATAAGCTATATCAATAGTGAATACTTATGCTATGTGGTTCAACACATCGGGCACGGGCTTACCCCTAGCAATACTAGGGCGACTCCCGCCAACAACATGTGGCATAGCTGAACGTGGAGGATTACAAAGGATAGATAGGGATGTCACCACCTACTGCCTACCTCTTCAATCCGTGGGTCTACGAGACATCCAATGCTACTTAGCTATCCTAGCACCATGCTAGCATATTAAGTAATTACCTTAAGAGCCTAGGCACAAGCCATCCTAAGGCAATGAATTGAATCATCATTAAACCAATGTTGATACACATCATAATTATCCATACTAACCTAGTTATGTTATAATTAACTAGACTATAGTGGGGGTCTATAGGTTCTATGATAATGAGATATGTTCATGATGAAACAGTCATAGAAGCTATACCTTCCACATACATGGACTCCACAATCAAACAAGAAACGCTTTGCCCAGTTATATGTATAAGTAGAGACTAAAGATACTATCTTTATTATGCATAAAGTCACAAATACAAGAAAGAATACATGAGCCATATCTTTCCCAATGTAGGATTGGGAAGAGAGAGACTCCTTACTCCTTTCCCAATTTGGAATTGGGACTAGAGACTCTCCTCTCTACAACCTAACTCCTCTAAGACTATGGATGATAGTGTATACAATAGAGATAAAGCTCAAGTGGTGTGTGTTGAAGTGAGGGGTAGGGGGTCCTATTTATACTAGTGTTGAGGTCGGTTCCCGCCACCAAAAGCCCGCGAATCAGTCACCATTGACTCCTTCAAGCTAGGAGGAGCCAACGCGCGTCGTTTGACCGCGTTTGGCGCCAGGAAGGGGTTGGCCGAACCCCTGGTTCGACCGACCTGGTTAGCACTCCAAACGTGGAGTGCTTCCTCTAGGTGGCTGCCAGGTGGGCACCCTTGATGTATCTGGGTGATACACCGTTGGATCTCCTCGGATACTTTTGTTTGTGGGCCATTTGATCTATGGAGTGCCACGTGTCATCGCCTGATTGGCTGGGATGATATTTTATAGGATTGGTCCCTCTACGTTTCCTCATTTCCTGCATAAAATGCTGCATACACATATTTCTCCAAGTACAAGTGGAATTGGGTTAGATAGAAAGGTGATGTGTGCAAGAAATGACAAATCCTTCACATAATTGAGTTAAATTGACGGATGAAATTGGTATATAACAGCCCTCAACACTTCTCAACTGTTGCTCTGAGTCCTTAGCTGCGTAAGGGTTTGCAGAACCTTTGTTGAGCTTGTTGGCTTCTCAGGACCAACAGTCTGCACAATTGATACGACCGAAGTGTTGTTCGTTGATTCTCTGCATGTGGATCCGCTTAGAGGCCCCCTTGGTAGATGTGGTTAGTTGGCTAAGCACATCTACCACTTGATCGCAGAATGTCTTGAACTGGCCCCCAGTGGAGTGGGGGAGTTGGAGTGTCATAGCGCCACCATTTGCCAGAGCTGGATGCTCTGGCGTAGTCCACCATTGTCGTAGAGTCGTCGATGGTAGGCATCTTGGGAGGTGCCGGAGCTGGGCGCTCCGACATCGCCCACCGTCGTCGTTGAGTCATGGACGACAGGTCCCTTGGGAGGTGCCGGAGATGGGTGCTCCGACGTCATCCACCATCTTCGTGTAGACGTCGATGACAGGCCCCTGGTTTACAGGCTATCGCAAGGGAATCCGGTTAGCAATAAGAGCAGGGCAAGAGAGTTTACTCACTTATCTGCGTTGGTGCTGTCGTTGATGTTCTGGGACGTCGATGGCAGGCCCCTTGGGAGGTGCCGAAGCTGGATGCTCTGGCGTCGTCCACCATCGTCGTGGAGATGTCGACGGTAGGCCCCTTGGGAGGTGCCGGAGCTGGATGCTCCGACGTCATGCACCATCATCGTAGAGTCGTCGATGGCAAACCCCTTGGGTGGTGCCAGAGCTTGATGCTCCGGCGTCGTCCACCATCATCGTAGAGTTGTCGACGACATGCCTCTTGGGAGGTGCCGGTACTGGATGTCCGGCATCGTCCACCATCTTCGTGTAGACGTCAATGGCAGGCCCCTTGGGGGGTGTCGGAGCTGGATGCTCTGGCATTGCCCACCATCATCGTGGGGACGTCGACAGCAGGTCCCCGGTTTACAGGCTATCGCAAGAGAACTCTGTTAGCAACAAGAGTGGGGTAGGAGAGTTTACTCACTTATCCATGCTTGGTGCTATCGTTGACGTTTTGGGACGTCGATGGCAGACCCCTTGGGAGGTGCCAGAGCTGGATGCTCCGGCGTTGTCCACCATTGTCGTGGAGACGTTGACGGCAGGCCCCGTGGGAGGTGTCGGAGCTGGATGCTCTGGCATCGCCCACCATCGTCGTGGGGACGTCGACGGTAGGTCCCTGGTTTATAGGCTATCACAAGAGAACCTTGTTGGCAACAAGAGTGTAGCATGAGAGTTTACTCACTTATCCGCACTTGGTTTTGTCATTGACATTCTGGGACATCGACGACAGGTCCCTTGGGAGGTGCTAGAGCTGGATGCTCTGGCGTTGTCTACCATCGTCGTGGAGACGTCGACGGCAGGCCCCTTGGGAGGTTTTGGAGCTGGATGCTCTGGCATCGCCCACCATCATCGTGGGGACATCGACGGCAGGTCCCTGCTTTATAGGATATTGCAAGAGAACCCTGTTATCAACAAGAGCGGGGTAGGAGAGTTTACTCACTTATCCGTGCTTGGTGCTGTCGCTGACATTCTCGAACATTGACGACAGTCCCCTTGGGAGGTGCTGGAGCTGGATGCTCCAGTTTTGTCCACAATCGTCGTGAAGACGTCGACGACAGGCCCTTGGGAGGCATCGGAGATGGATGCTCCAGCGTCATCCACCATCGTCGTAGAGTCATTGACGACAGGCCTCTTGGGAGGTGCCGGAGCTGGATGCTCTGACGTCATCCACCATCTTCGTGTAGACGTCGACGGCAGGCCCCTTGCGGGGTGCCAGAGCTGGATGCTCCGGCGTCGTCCACCATCTTCATTTAGACGTCGACGGCAGGCCCCTTGGGGGTGCTGGAGCTGGATGCTCTGACATCACCTACCATCATCGTGGGGACGTCAACGGCAGGTCCCTGGTTTACAGGCTATCGCAAGAGAACCCTTTTAGTAACAAGAGCGGAGCAGTGAGAGTTTACATACTTATCCGCGCTTGGTGCTGTCGTTGACGTTCTGGGACGTCGACGGCAGGCCCCTTGGGAGGTGCTAGAGCTAGATGCTTCAGCGTCGTCCACCATCGTCATGGAGACATTGATGGCATGCCTCTTGGGAGGTGTCGAAGCTGGATGCTTCGACATCGCTCACCATCGTCGTGGGGATGTCGACGGCAGGTCCCTAGTTTACAGGCTATTGCAAGAGAACCCTATTAGCAACAAGAGCGGGGCAGGAGAGTTTACTCACTTATCCGCCCTTGGTGCTATCGTTGATGTTCTAGGATGTCGACGGCAGGCCCCTTGGGAGGTGCCAGAGCTGGATGCTCTAGCGTTGTCCACCATCATCATAGAGTTGTCGACGGCAGGCCCCTTGGGAGGTGCTGGGGCGGGTTGTTCTGCACATATGATAGAAGCAAGGTGGACTAGTTTGCTCGTTGATTTACCTGTAGCTCTCCCTTAGCTCTGTCATGCGTTACTGTCCTGGGCTGACTCACGGGGTCTGGGTAATTCAGTGCGTTGGTGCTCCTGGTCCCGACTCCTATCGTCCTTAGGGTGTGAGCTTTCTGGCTCCAATACTTGGCTGTAGTGCTGGGAGGCAGGGTGTGTATGCTTAGGGTACAGGACCAGGCTAAGCAGTTTACACCCCTGGACCTCCTGCTCGGCACAGGCCTTTCCTAGGGAACCTTCTGGCGTCATAGGGCCCTAATGACGAGAGGGGCCAGAAGAAACCCTTATACACTGCAGGTATCTCAAGCAGATCCGCCTGCAATAGGACTGCATGACTCCTGTATTGGTGAGTTATAGAGTGTACAATCGTGCATATAAAATAATACACAATAAATGAGTCTTAGTGTGACATGTTCATAAACTTAATGCGTAAGTAAATGGACAAAGTTTTTTAAGAAGCCTTTAAGTAAAACAGTGATTTTTTGATAGGAGTTCATAGGGGGAGACAGGCTTTTACAAAAAGGCCAACGGCTTGCCTTCGGATGATGAGGGAGGCAGGGTGCACATGCTTAGGGTTCGGGACCAAGCTAAGCTGGCTGCACACTTTGGGCCTGTAACACCCTCATTTTCATGCATCATGCCCTACATACACTCATATACATGTTTAACATTAACCCACATAAAGAGGAACGAGTTTAAAATTGATTCGGAGCATTTAAAATTGATTTGGAACAAAACCGCACTTAAAATGCAGGAAAGTGCGGACTAGTCCAATTTTTCTGCGGATTGATCCGATTTTTGGCACTGGAAAGTTTTGGACTTGTCCGATTTTGTGCGGACTAGTCCGATATTCCATGAATCCTTGAAAAATTGCTAAGTCCTTGGACTTTTCCGGACTAGTCCGGTGTTCCAGCGGACTTGTCCGTTTTCCTCTCTGTTTAAAGTCGGACTTGTCCGATTTTCTCTCTGGACGACTTCGGACTAGTCCGGTCCTTTCCGGACTTGTCCGATATTTCACGACCCCGAGTTGATCTTTTTTTTTTACGACTTGTTTCTTGGGTTTCACGTTAAGTGGGCCTAGGGACGTTGTGCCTAACTCTTTTAGAGCCCATGTGGAACTCTAAACCAGCCTCTACTCATCCCAAACTCGAAATCCATCTAACCCTAGCCTCCACCTCTATATAAACAGCCCCACCCCTTGGATTGACATCTATTTGCCACTTTTCCACCCACCCAAACCCTAGTTCGTGGGGAGCCACCATTAAGGAGGGAGGAGAAGATCCCAAGCAAGAAGAAGAAGAGGAGGAAACGAAAGAGGATCAAGATCTCCACCAAGTTTTGTTCTTCACCACCAATTTGTCTCAAAGTTCATCACCAACCCTAGATCATCAAGATCCAAGTGTTACCTCCAAGTTTCTTGATTCATTGGAGTCCTAAACACCTGGTATACCTTCTATTCTCTTTTCCTTACGAGAATTCAACCCCTAAACTCTGAATTTACGTCGATCTAGAAAATCCTAATCTGCTGATCTCGTGGAGTGCGGACTTGTCCGGTCCCTAGCAGACTAGTCTGATCTTTCTGGTTAAATTGTGTTGAATTGATTCTACAATTTGATCTAATCAACTCCAAACCTGTATAAACTTGTTAAAAGCTATTAGAACTAGTTAGTTATCATTAAAAGCAATCAATTAACAAGTTCTACCTTGCATTTGCATAAATCATGCATGTCATGTCATATTGAGTAATATTTGTGCACTCTTTGATTGTGTTTCTTGTCTTGTATGTTTATTGTGTGGGTTAGACGGATTTGCGCTAGAGAGTGCCGCGGAGGATCTACATCACCAAGAGTTTGAAGGCTTTGATCCTAATCAACAGCAAGAGCAAGGCAAGTGTCCTTGAAGCATATTGATCCTGTTTTAAAATAACTGTTTTGTTTGCAAATTGCATACTTGTGTCAATTTTATGGGAATCCTATGGTAGGAAGTTTACTAGACTTGTTAAACCACCCTTGTCACCTGGAATTCATGGTAGAAAGTCGGGAAGGGCTTTTTACCTTTTGCTTCGCTTCATCAACTGGGATGGGAAACCAACTATACCACTCAATTTAATTATGCCTGGATGAGATTGTGGTTGACATGAACTGGTTGAATATGATATGGTAATGGGTGATCTAAGCAAGCCTGGTATGTGGATGGGTTGGATGCTATGGTGGTTTGCTTGCTTTAGATCTAAGGATCGGTTCATGCGAGAATAAGCCAGGACTACAGTGCCACCACGAGGCCAAGTATGGGTGCGGCGTAGCTGATTAATTAGGGCTTTGCCAGTGCTATTTGGACCATTATGGATGCTCGGGGAGGGGTAGTTGGATTGGGTTTGTTGATGATTGGTGGGACTACCCTGGGATCCAAATGGCTCAAGAGGGGGCCCTTGGTTGAAGATGTGCTTAGTTGGAGGCATCGCCACCGGTGAAACATCAGTGGGGTCTAAATAGGCTAGTAATCCCTTTGTAAAGGCTATTTTGTGATCTCTTGGCCACACACCGATGGAAGTGTGAGACGGCATAATAGAGGTTCTAGTCATCAAAAGGTGATGAAATCACAAACACGTGGGTAAAGAGGTACAAACTCTGCAGGGTTAATTAAAACTATCATGATAGCCGTGCTCCCGGTTATGAGCACCTGGGCAACTTCCATGATTAGAGGGAACTCGGTATTGGGATGGTATTGGGATGGTTATGGTTGGTATTATGGTTTGGTAATGGTTATGGATTAATTTCGGGTATTGAATATGGTTATTGGTAAATGGTGAAATATGGAATTATGGATGAGGATGGTGAATTATGGACTGGTATTATGATATTACTTATGATTATGATGGGTTTATTTCACATACATGTAATATATTGCCTTTCAAATGTTTTAATGTACTTTTCAGCACTTTGCCATTATTATTGTCGTCATTTGAATCAGCCACATGTCATACTTTCCACACTTGCTAAGTACGACATGTACTCACTCTTGCAATCCCCCCCCCCCCAACAGTTGCAGGTCAGGATTGGGAGTTTAATGGTGATAATGCGGATTTCTAGGCCGTGTCTACCGTCAGCTTTGCCTGTGATGTTATTGGAGCTGCGCTATACCCTATTGCTTATGCTGCCTAGCTGTTTAGTTTGCTTGATTAGTTTATTTCCGCTGCATTAGTTGAACTTGTCATTAATATTCATTAGAGGTTGTCTTCGAGGATAATATGGTTTGTGTAATAAAACTTGGTTAATTAATCTTGTTCTGTGGTAATTTTCTGCATACTCTTTTGTGAATGCACTCGTGTATGTGTGATGAACATCCTGGGCACACATATGCGTTAGCTTGGTTCATTTTTCGGAACCGGGCGTCACAAGGCCTGACCCTCCTGGTGCTCGGTTGTCCTTAGTGCTGCTCCTAAGCCCTACGAAATCCTATGCACTGTTCTACTAAGCCTAGTATTTACAATAGTGGTTCCCAAAGCTCCATGGGTAGCTGCGATGGTTGGCGGGCAACCTTGGTGTCAACAGCTACTTAGAGGGGCGATGAGCGAGCATCCCTATTTCCTGCCTTGACCGCCTGTCTTGCAAGTGGTCCGAGCAATGCCGGGACTGGGCTTGGCAGCTTTGACGGAGGTGTCAATGCTACCAGAGGGCTGCAGCTGAGGCTCGACGGGTGCTTTGCATTGATGCCAGCTTGGCAGAGGCCGACTTGATCCAGCGCCAACCGAGATAGGTGCTAGGTCTGCTTGAGTGCTTGGAGTTGCTCCAAGGCTAACACTGCAGTAGTGCGATCTTCATAGATCCTAAGGACGCCAGAGGGGGTTGGCATCTTCAGGGCGAGGTAGCCGTAGTGGGCTACAACCATGAACCAGTAAGCAGGCCTGCCGATGATGGCGCTGAAGGGGAGGCTGACATCGACGACGTCGAAGAGGATGCTCTCTCTCCTATAGTTGTCAGGTGTCCCGAAGATCACCCACAGGTGGATGTTGCCGTAAGGGATGATGCTCCCAGGTCCCACGCCCGAGAATGGGCTCAAGGGGGCTAGCTTGGACACCAGGATCTGCAGCTGTTCGAAGGCTGCACGACTGAGGAGGTTGAGGCCGGCCCCGCTATCTATCAAGGCATAGTGGAGCTTGACGTTGGCTATGGTGGGGGCGACTAGGAGAGGTAGGACCCCTGCCCTGGCCATGTTCTTGGGGCAGTCAGAGGCGTTGAAGCTAATCGGTGTCTCCTTCCAGTGGTGGTGCTGCGCCGGAGTGGGTACAGGGGATATCGGAGCCACCGCACGATGAAGGGTCTTGACTGCATTCCGGGATGTGAGATCCCAAGACCCTCCGAAGATGACGTGGAGGGTCTTGCGACGCTCGTTGTTGCTGCTGGCGTCAGAGTTCTCATCTTAGTGGACCACTTTGACGGCCCACTCTTGCTTCTAGTACTCTAGATCCTTGTCATTGTCGACCTTGGGTTTGACCTTCTGGTTGCCCTCCTGTTGGCGGTAGGGGGCACCGTCCGGGCGCTACTACGCTCGTTTTTGGTAGCGTTCAACACACCTTTTTATCTCTTGGCACTCGCTCGTGGTGTGTTCGCGAGTCTTGTGCACCGGTCAGGGCTCGACGTCCTCATCAGTGGCAGGTGGCTGACGAGGGCGTTTCTCCGGGCGTGGGGGTTTGCCTCCTCCGGTTGTGGCTGCTACCTCGACGGGGGATCCATGCAGCGGCTTGTTCTGGTCGCCACCCCGGTTCTTGTTCTTCTTTTTGCCGCTACTAGGGGTAGCGGCTCCTTCTTTAGTCTGGCCGGCCCCGCCCGCTCCGGGGGCGGGATGAGCGTGCCAGTCGCGACCTTCTGCCGCCCTGGCGCACCAATCGACGATGGAGAAGAGCTCAAATACGTCTTGCACGTTGTGTGTGGCTAACTTCTCGAGCATCTTGCGGTCACACACTCCCTGGCTAAATGCCACTATGATAGAGGCATTTGGGATGTTGGGAATGGAGTTGCGTACCTGGGAAAAATGCTGGATGAATGATCACAACGTCTCCTTGGGTTGCTGTTGCACAGCGTGGAGGTCGAGCTCGGTGCCAGGGGCGCGTGTAGGACTTGCCAAAGTTCATAGTGAGCTGCTGGCACAGGTCATCCCAATAGGTTATAGACCCCTCGGGAAGGTTCATCAGCCACGAGCGGGCTGATCCAGTCAGGGCGACTAGGAGGTTGTTCGCCAGGATGGTCTCATCCGCTCCTGCAGCAAGGAGCATCATGGTGTAGATCTGCAGGAACTCTGTTGGGTTGATGCTTCTGTCTAACCTCTCCGAGATATGTGGTCGGAACTTGTGTGGCCACATCGCGAAGTGGAGGTGCGGAGCTAACGCCGCACAGCCTCCCACGGGCTTCGTCAGAGAGGCAGATGGCACATCATACCCCAAGGGGGTCTGCTGCACGACATGCGACACTTGCTGGACCTGCGGTTGTGGCACTGGTTGTGCCATGCGTTGCTGCAATGGTACTGGTTGCACCAAGTACTGTTGCTGCACATCCTGCTGCACCGAGTACTATAGGGGAGTTGTCGAGCCGACATACTCCCGGTCAGGTGGCGGAGGGTTTACCTGTAGCGCACCTTGGACAAAGGACGCGTCGTGGACAGGGCATTAAGGGCAATATTCAACGTCGAGGTTGCGCTGCCTCTCTCGCTACCGCTCGATGATGACACCGTCATCCATGTGAGGTTGACGCCGGTCAAGCTCAGCCCTGAGGTCCTCCGTGGAGAGACGGCCAACACTCGTAAGCTTGGAGGAGCAGGAGTTGGCAGTGTGACGGTCGATGGACGGCGTGCGTGATAGTGACACGAGGCGCCTTCCCCTGTTGGGGGAGTTGATGGCTGCGACGACGAAGTGGTCGATGTGTTGGACCCACTACTGAGCTGCCCCCTGAGAGGCGTTCAGCGACGGAGGGTGGTGGAGAAGAGCTCTGGCCACCGCCAAAGTGCTCTCCGGGCTCGCTGTTGGGGCTGCTGGTGGAGCCGACTGAGCCGGGGCGTGTCCCGACGTGACATCTTGGCCAGCCGTACCTGCTCAGGGGTGAGACGGACCAGAGAGTGCCGCTCGAGCGACGGATCTGGTCACTGGATGACGGCCGTGAAAATCGCCTTCCACGGGCCTGATGAACACCATGGTGATGAAAGCGCTACCACTTTTTTGAGTGAAAATACCCCTACCTGACATACCAAATGTCGAAGTGTTAATGCGACACTTCCCCTGGATCTGCTAAGGAGTAGCCCGCAGAGGTTCTTGTTCGGCGGGACTTATGCCTCCAACTTGTGTTCTAGTGGTCCTTGCCGCAAGGAGCATAACACCCTACTCCACGGTGGATTGTATTGCTTGGTGAGTGTGTATGCGCGTGTGTGTATCAGGGATTCTGAGTCTGGTCCTTGTGTTGGTGGCGATCCGGGCCTTTTATAGTCAAGGTCGGATGCCTTACAAGTGGGGTCCCGCGACCTGACAGGTGGTCCTGAGGCGATCTTATCCTAAATATCTAAGGCTTCTTCTGTAAGCTTGCTCTGACTACGGACTTGAGGACTCGTCGTCTTGGCGCACTGTTGTCAGTAGCCCACACGCCGTTGCTGACATTAGCAGGGAATGTCCCATCCAACTGCCTCTGGCGCCGTAAGCTACCCACTTGGCAGAGTGGGATAGGCCTGTGGCATCTTCACTGTGATGCGATTAGTCGTAGTGGTACCCAACGCTGGGAAGCCACATATCTTCAAGGCTTGACTGAGACAAGGCGCACTGCCCTCTTAACTTCCTCACTATCCGCTCAGGGCAAGTGGGCTGACCATGCAGCCGCTGGGGAGCTCACCGCCATGGTGGAGGCCATGTCGGTCTCACGGGCCACGTGGAAGCTCGGGAGCTCACCTCCGTGGGGGAGGCCAGGTCTCGCCCAGCGGGCCACGTGGCAGCTCGGGCGCTCGCCTCTGCAGGGGAGATTGGGTCTCGACTTCGTGGGCCACTTGGCAGCTTGGGAGCTCACCTCTATGGAGGAGGTCGCGTCTTGTCCTGCTGGACACGTGGCTGCCTAGGAGCTTGTCGCCAAGGTGGAGCTGGGCTCCTCCTTCTGGATGTCTTGTGGGAACTTCGAACCTCCCATCTGAGGCAGGTGGGTCCGGGTTTCTTGAACACGTGGCACCCTCGGACCCTGTCCCTGCTGGGAGGCGAGACACCTAGGCGGCTCTAGCTTGTGCGTGAGGGTACCTGGTATGCCGGGTACCGACAGGTTTTATTCGCCCAAGCTCTTCACCTTGGGGAGCGCCCGTTCTTTTCATGGATAAGAAGGATGGATCACAAAGGATGTGTGTGGATTACCGAGCTCTCAATGAGGTGACCATCAAGAACAAGTACACTTTGCCACGCATTGAAGACTTGTTTGATCAGATGGGGGGTGCTTGTGTTTTATCCAAGATTGTTTTGAGGTCAGGTTACTTCCAAATGAAGGTAAGGCCATCGGATATACCCAAAACAACTTTTCAGACACGATATGGATCTTATGAGTACACTGTGATGTCCTTTGGATTGACAAACACACACAACCTATTTTATGTACCTCATGAATAAGGTCTTCAAGAGTACTTGGATAAGTTTTAGTGGTGTTCATTGATGATATCATGATCTACTAGAGGAACGAGGAGGAACATGAGGAACACTTGAGGCTTACTTTGTAGAAATTGAGGCAATATCAATTGTACGCCAAATTCAGCAAGTGCCAGATTTGGTTAAAAGAGGTGTCATTTTTGGGTCTTATCCTCTCAGGAGGAGGAGTATTGGTTGACACAGGAAAAGTGATGGACGTATTGAAATGGGAACCGCCTCAGAATGTAAAGGAGCTCCAGAGTTTTCTTGGAAAGGCTGGATATTACCGTTGATTTATCAAGGACTTTTCCAAGATAGCCAAGCCCATGACGGAGTTGCTAATGAAGGGAAAAGCTTTTCGATGGACTCAAGCTTGTCAAGAAAGTTTTGAGGAGTTGAAAAAAAAGGTTAACTATAGCCCCAATCTTGATATTACAGGATATGAGCAAAATTTCTGATATATATTGCGACGCATCAAGACAAGGACTTGGATGTGTGCCCATGCAAGAAGGTAAAGTGGTCACATATGCATCGAGACAATTGAAGAAACATGAGCAGAATTATCCAACACATGATCTTGAACTAGCAGCCGTGGTGCATGCATTGAAGATTTGGAGACACTACATGCTTAGGCATAGGTGTGAAATTTATACGGATCATAAGAGTCTTAAGTATATTTTCACACAAACAGATCTGAATTTGAGACAACGAAGATGGTTGGAGCTTATCAAAGATTACGATGTGGGGATCAACTATCACTTGGGTAAGGCTAATGTAGTGACGGATGCTTTGAGTCGGAAAGGAGTAAGCCACCAACTCGCGGTTCGAGAGCTGCCATCCGAGCTATGCAAGGAGTTTGAGCGGTTGAATCTTGGATTTGTGAATGAGATGGGGATAATGGAGTTAAATATGACCTTGGAGCAGAAGATTCGAGAGGGTCAAACAAAGGATGAGGAAATCCAAGAAATCAAGGAAAGGACCCAAGAGGGAAGAGAATTCAGGTTTGATGATGATGACCACAATACTCTATGGCTTGGTAAAAGGATTGTCGTGCCTAATGTGAAGCATATTCGGGAGACAATATTAAAGGAGGCACATGAATCACCATACTCAATTCATCCCGGTTGTACAAAGATGTACAAGGATTTGAAGACATGTTATTGGTGGGCTAGCATGAAAAAGGACATAGCTGAATATGTCACGTTTTGTGATGTGTGCCAACGGGTGAAAGCTGAACATCAAAGGCCAGCTGGATTATTGCAGCCATTAAAGGTTCTGGAGTGGAAGTGGGAAGAGATTGGAATGGACTTCATAGTTGGTTTATCACATACCCAATTCGGTTATGACTCCATATGGGTAATCGTGGATCGGTTAACTAAGTCAACTTACTTTATTCCTGTCAAGACCACCTTTAATGGGAAGAAGTTGGCTGAACTGTATATGGGAAGAATAGTATGTTTGCATGGAGTTCTAAAGAAGATAGTGTCAGATAGAGGTTCTCAATTTACCTCCAGGTTTTGGTAGAAGTTGCATGAAGCATTGGGAACAAGGTTGAACTTCAGCTCAGCATATCACCCTCAAACGGATGGACAAACTGAGAGGACAAATCATATTTTGGAGGACATGTTAAGGGCTTATGCTTTGAAGCATGGGAAAGGTTGGGACAAGAGCTTGTCGTATGCGGAATTCTCATATAACAATAGTTACCAAGTAAGCTTGAAAATGTCACCCTATGAAGCACTATATAGGACGAAGTGTAGGACACCTTTGTTCTGGAATGAGGCAGGAGAAAATCAAGTGTTTGGACCTGATATGTTGCAAGAAGCTGTGAAACAAGTCCATATTATTCGTGAAAACTTGAGGGCTGCTCAATCAAGGCAGAAAGGCTACGCGGACAATAGGAGAAGGAAACTAGCCTTTGAAGTGGGAGATTTTGTTTACCTCATGGTGTCACCAATGAGAGGTCATAAGAGGTTTAATATAAGAGGCAAGCTAGCACCTCAATACATTGGGCCATTCAAGATTTTGGATAAAATAGGAGAAGTGGCATATAAGTTGGAGATGCCAGCACATCTTTCAGATGTCCATGATGTGTTTCATGTTTCACAGCTCAAGAAGTGCTTGAGGGTACCAGAAGAACAAGTGACAATGGAAGAATTGGAATTAGAGGCAGATTTGACTTATGCCGAGCAACTGGTCAAAATCTTAGAAACCAAGGAGAGAGTCACAAGGAACAAGGCGATTCGATGGTGTAAAGTGCAATGGAAGCATCACACAGAAACAGAGGCAACTTGGGAGCTGGAAGATGATCTCAAGAAGGAATTTCCCTATCTTTTCTCTTCCGCATCAAATCTCGAGGGCGAGATTCATTTTAAGGGGTGTAGGTTTGTAACACCCTCATTTTTATGTATCATGCATTGCATAAGTTCATATACATGTTTAACATTAATCCACATAAAAAGGAATGAGTTTAAAATGAATTTAAAGCAAAACCGCATTCAAAAGTTTTGAGGAGTGCGAACTAGTCCGTTTTTGGTGCGGACTAGTCCTATTTCTCTCTGACTTTCCTCGGACATGTTCTTTCTTGCTGAGGACTAGTCCGGTTTTGTCTCTGTACAATTTTCGGACTTGTCCAGTCCATTGCGGACTAGTCCAGTCCATTGCGGACTAGTCCGGTATTCTGATTCCTTGAAATTTCGCCAAGTCCCTAGACTTGTCTGGACTTGTTCGATATCTAGCGGACTTGTCTGTTTTCCTCTCTGACTAAGTTTGGACTTGTCCGATTTCTCTCTGACTAATATCAGACTAGTCCGGCCTTTTGCGGTCATGTTCGGTTATCGTGATTCCGAGTTGATCTTTTGTTCCACGACATGTTTTTGGGTTTTACCTTAAGTGTGCCTAAGGACGTCGTGTCTAACCTCTTTTGGAGCCATTGAGGGACCCCACACCGGCCTCCACCCACCCCAAACTTGAAATCCATCAAACCCTAGCCCTCTACCCTTATATAAACAATCCAACACCCTATTTTAAAATCTTTTTGCCACCTTTGAGTCACAACAAACCCTAGTTCATGGATAGCCGCTGCCAAGGAGGGAGAAGGAGATCCCGAGCAAGAAGAAGAAGAGGAGGAAACAAAAGAGGATCAAGTGATCAAGATCTCCATCAAGTTTTCGTTCTTCATCAACAAGTCACCTTCAAGTTCCTTCATCACTCTTAGATCGTCAAGATCCAAGTGTTGCCTCCAAAACCCTTGATTCATTAGAGTTCTAAACACCTGGTATACCTTCTACTTCCTCTTTCTCATGTGAATTCAACCCCGTTTCCCCAAATTCACGTTGATCTTGAAAACCCTAGCTCGCTGGTTCTGCGTAGGGCGGACTAGTCCGGCTAGCAGCGGACTTGTCCAGTCTCCAAATTCGTTTAATAATGAATTAATCCCAATTTGATGTAATATCAACATGAACCTGTGTAAACTTGTTAATAACAATTGTAAATGATTAGTGAACATTAATAGTAACTCATTAACTAGTTTTTCTTCGCATTTGCATTAATCATGCATGTCATGACATATTGAGTAATATATGTGCACTTATTGATTGTAATTTTTGTCTTGTATGTTTATTGCTCGATTTAGAAGGATTTGCACTAGAGAGTGCTGCGGAGGACTTCCAGCACCAGGAATTTGAAGTATTCGTTCCCAATGAAGCCCAAGAGCAAGGCAAGTGTCCGTGAACATTTCGATCCTGTTTTTACAATAAATGTTTTGTTTTCAAAACTGCATGCTTGTGTCAATTTGATGGGAATTCCTATGATAGGAAGTTTACTAGCTTTGTTTAACCACCCTTGTCACCTGGAATACATGGTAGAGAGTCGAGAAAGGCTTTTTTTACCTTTTTGCCTCGCTTAATTAATTGGGATGGGAAAACCACTTTACTATTTAATTATGCATTAATGATATTATGGTTATATGAACTAGTTAATATGACATGATAATGGGTGATCTAAGCAAGCATGGTATGTGAATTGGGTTGGATGTTATGGTGGTTTCGCTTGCTTTAGATCTAAGGAACGGTTCGTTGAGCGACCATCCAGGATTTACATTGCCACCACAAGGCCAAGTATGGGTGCGACATAACTGATTAATTAGGGTATTGCTAGTATCGCGCGGATCATTTGGCGCACCGGGGAAGGGGAGTCGGATTGGGTTTGGATTTGAGGCGGGACTCCCCGGGATTCGAATGGCACAAGAGGGGGCCCTTGGTTGAGGATGCGCTCAGTTGGAGACATCGCCACCTGTGAAACCTCAGTGGGTCCGTACGTGCTAGTAGTCCCTTTGTAAAGGCTATTTTGTGATCTCTTGGCCACACACCTAAGGAAGTGTGAGACGACATAATAGAGGTTCCATAGTCACCGAAAGGTTATGAAATCACGAACACGTGGGTCAGGTGGTACAACCTCTGCAGAGTGTCTTAAAAACTATCATGATAGCCGTGCTCCCGATCATGAGCAACCTGGACTCTCACATGGTTAGGAGGAAACTTGGGATTTGGGATGGTTTGGTTTTGATATTGGGATGGTTGGTACTGGTTATGGGTTGAATTATGGTAATGGATATGTATAATGGTAATGAAAATCTGGTATATGGATGATGGTAATGAAGTATGGACTGGTATTATGATAACTACATGGTTTATGATGGGTTTACTTCATATACATACAATATATTGCTTCTCAAATGTTTAATGTATTTTTCAGCACTTAGCCTTTAATATATTTGTCATTTGTATTAGCTACATGTCATACTTTCCACACTTGCTGAGTACGACATGTACTCACCTTTGCAATTCCCCCACCAACAGTTGTAGGTCAGGATTGGGAGTATTACAACGTTAATGAGGAGTCCTAGGCTGTGTTCTCCCGTCAGCTTTGCCTGTGGTGTTGATTAGAGCTACACCATATATTCCCTATTGCTTAGCTGTATAGTTGCTTATTTAGTTTATTTCTGCTGCATTAGTGCAAACTTGTCATTAATATTCACTAGAGCTTGTATTCGAGAATATTACAAATTCTGTAATAAAAGTGCTGAATTAATCTTGTTCTGTGATAATTTTCTGTATATCCTTTTTTGAATGCACTCGTGTATGTGTGTTGAACGTCCTAGGCACACATATGCGTTCACTTGGTTTATTTTTCAGAACCGGGTGTCACAGTCGACGACACTACAACGATGGTGGACGACGTCAGAGCATCCAACTCCAGCACCTCCCAAGGGGCCTGCCGTCGACACTGTCGTGATGATGGTGGGCGACACTAAAGCACTCCAACTCCCCTGCTTCGCTTGGGGGCCCGTCAAAGATATCCTGCGATCAAGTGGTAGATGTACCCAACCAGCTAACCACATCTACCAAGAGCCCTCTAAGCGGGTTCCATAAGCAGGAAGTCAACGAACAACACTTCAGCCATATCAATTGTGTAATCGTTGGTCCTCACAAACTAATGAGCTCGGCAAAGGTTCTGCAAACCCTTACACAACTAAGGACTCAGAACAACAGTTGAGAAGCGCAAATACAAGCTAAGAAGTCAAACACAAATTCAGATTAATTAAGGAATATTTACAAAGGGGCGAACCCCAGATACAAAGTCGGGCTGCCAGCCTCAGTCCCTGGCGAATTGCGTGACAACATGTTTTGCTGCATTATTGACCTCTGTTGCTGCCGCCTTCTCGCGCTCTTCAACAGGACCTTCAAAAACTGGCTCCAGGGGCAGATCAGGGTACCGGCTCTGGTAGCACACCAGGACAAGGGTTGCCACCGTCTCTGCCACTGCCCTACCCTCGGCTTCCAGGCGCTGAGCCAGCTGATGCTCCTTCAGATTGAGCTCCCGGGTGCGGTGCTCCGTCGAGCACTCCCGGGCTTGGACGTTGAGATCGCGCATGAGAAGTTCCTGATGCTCAGCTGAGTGCTGCACCCGATCCCGCAACAAGTCCCTCTTCTGGAGCTCAATATCTTCAAGGCGGGACTACAACCTGTCCCAATCAGCCTCAGCCCGAGCCATCATGGCCTGGGCTGTCACCTCCTTCTCGGTGACAACGGCCTCCCGCTCAGCAATAACAGCTTCACGACGATCACGGGCCTCTCTACCCTCCTCAAGGGCACGCATACGGGCGTCAGCCACATCGTTGGCCACCTTGGCATCGGCCAGGATCTTCTGGGACATTGCGTCCAGGGCCTTCACCAAGCGGTGCCTCAGCTCCAACTCCTTACTCTCCCTCTGGTACTTCGCCTTTGCCTTAGCGATCTTGGACCTCAGAAGGTCATCCCAGCCTTGGAGGCGCTCGCCCTCAGCATGCAACTTCTCCCATTCCGTGGCGAGAGCCCCCTGCGCCCGACGGAGGTTGGATTGCACCTGGAGGATGCTAGACTGCTCTGAGTCCATGATGTCAGAGAGGCGCTCTGGCTGCACCAAAGTTATGGAGGGCTGCCCGGCAACCATCTCGGGGACCTCCTCCTCAAGAAGCGGCGAAGGGGAGGCCACCAGTACTGGAGACCTTGTCCCTAGAGGCTGGGTAGGAGTGGCGGCGCAACCCGAGGCGGTAGCGTTCGCCGGATCAGCAGCAGTGGAGGACAAGCCCTCAGCCCCCTGAGCTGGCTCCAACATAACCTCTGGCGCGACGGCCGAGGGTGCCTCTGACACAACAGATGGAGGCGCAGCTGAAGAAGCTTCACTCCCCACGCGGAGTACGGATGCCAGAGCAGTGCTCTCTTGCACAGGCTTGGCTGTCTGCTCCGCCGGAACAGCCGTAGCCTCTTGGGCCGACTTTGAAGTGCTCCGGGGCACTACCCCTGGCGGTAAGGGTGTCACAACAGCCGATGTGGCCCCACAAATCAAAATCAAGGCCTGATCAACCAACAAAGGTAGGCAAGATAACAAAGCAAGCATTGGTAAGAATACCTTACCGGCGTCCCCGAAAGCTCCAGCAAGCCTCCACCTTCGGCGGCCCTAAAGTCGTAGGCCCCAACGATGGCGTGGCAGGCGAGGTCGCCCCAGCTGGGCCTCAACCAAATCCAGCAGCGATGCCGCCACCCCACATTGGCGTACCTCCACCGACCCCAATGGAGCCACTCCCGGAGCCTCCTCCTGAGCTGCTGCCGACGTCAGCAGGAGGCCTCTTGGCCTAAGGCTCCGAAGGCATAACACTCTCGGAGCCCCCTATGGCACCTTGGACTGCGCTAACAGTAGGGATGCTCGAAGGTGTGCCCGCCACAGACATTGGTGGAGCCACCGCTTCACAGGCCGAGTCTCCCCTCGAAGAACTGCCAACACCCAATGCTGAGGAGGGGCGCGCTGGAGGACGTCGACTTGGAGCGAAGGCCACCTGCAGCGGCGCCTTCGGCGGCGACCGAGGGTGCTTCTACTTCACAACCTCGATTGCTTGCGACTTTCCCTTCCCCGTGTCAGGGACCGGCACCTTCCCCTTGCTTGAGTCAGGGACTGGCGCCTTGCCTTTTCCTCCGACAGAGGGTGTGTCCTCCGCCCGTGAAGCTTCGGAGCCTGGAGCAAGTGCGGACTCTCGTGGAGGGTGACAATGGCCAACCCCCGGCTCTCATCACCAACCTGCTGTGGTGCAAGACCGATCGCATCCAGGTTGGGCATCTCCTTTAGAACCTTCGTCTAAAGGTCCTAATCCGTGCAGAGCGGTGGGCAAGACCGCGAGAGGATGAAGACGTGTTGTGACAATGGATCGTTGCATGCTTTGGACATTACATCAAACACCTCTTGCAGGGTCATCTCCATGTCACGACCCCTCAGTAACCTGGTGCCATCTTGAAGCCTGAAGTAGAGCCATGCAGGACGACAACGATGCTGGAGGGGGGCCAAGCGTCGATGAATGAAGTCCGCCATCACCGCCAGCTCTGACAGGCCATGGTCCGCCAAGAATATGATCCTCCCTATCACCGGAGCATACGCCGACTCCAGCTCCGAACGTTCCTCCCAGGCTGTCTTCGTAACCGCCGGCCAGCCGGTTTGTAGGACCATGCAATCATGGGCATCGGCGTGCACGATCACCGAGTCGCTCCTCCAGCCCGGCCATTTCGCCAAGGAGAGCGTAGTAATGTACTTTGAGGGATTGTTGGCCTGGCGTTGGAAGTAGTAGGCGCCGAGGAATTCTGCCTTGTTCTTCTTCCCGGTCCGCCTCAGTACGAAGAACTGCTGGAACATCGGCACGCACGGGTACACCCCGACGAATATCTCGCAAAAATGCGAGAACACTGCCGCCACCACTAGAGAGTTCGGCGAAAGGTGATTAAGCTGGAGCCCGAGGACTTCCAGAAGTGTCACCAGGAAGGAGGAAACAGGAGGGACGAACTCGGAGTATGCGTACGCCTGAAATAAGATGATCTCCTCCCCCAACTCCAGTGGCAAGGAGTCGAGACAAATCAGATCTTGAAAGTGCATCTAGGCATCCCTTGTGGGTTTTTGTTGATTTATGACAAACAAATGAGATCCTAACAAAACTGTTGAGACGAGCGCAGATTTTAAAGAAATTAGGAGGAAAGCTCAAAAGGAAATGAGAATGAGGAATCAACAGGAAAAGAGCTCAAGAGATGAAAAGATTAGATCATTGTGTATGGAGTGTGTTGGAGAAACACACCCCAAGAGCTCAAGTTAACAAACAATTTGATTCACTACACAATTCACAGGAAAACTAGACTAGTCCGATATACACAGGACTAGTCCGATATCTCTCTGTCCAAGATCGAACTAGTCCCCTCTTGTGTGGACTAGTCCTCAGCACTTCACTCTTGCACAACAAACGAACAAGTCCGATATCTAGCGGACTAGTCAGATATCTCTCTGACTAAATTCGGACAAGTCCTCCAAGTCCGGACTTCTCCATTAGCCCCACAATTTTTTGCAAAACTAGACAAGTCCGATATAACCACGGACTAGTCCAAAAACTCTCTGACTAAAATTGGACAAGTCCTCCAAGGGCGGACTTGTCCTCAATTCAACATGAGGTTCACCACACCGGACTAGTACGATATATGCCAGACTAGCCCGAACATCTCCAGAGCCCAGATCGGACTAGTTTGGACATTTACGGAGAAGTCTGATATCTCGGAACACTTAGGGTTTCCCACACGCTGCACACTGGACTAGTCCGGAGTCCACCACAGACTAGTCCGGACATCGCAAACCCTAACAGTAACTTTTGGAAACCCTAGTACAAATAGAGGTGTACGGTCCTACAACCATATCCCTCGAACCCCTGCACCGTCACACCTTCCAAGAGCCCAACATACAAATCTCTCCACACATTCTAACCCTAAAAAGATCAAATCTTTGAGGATTAGCATTGATCAAAAGGAGAGACTTGTTCCCCAGGATCTTGAGCTCTTGGGTTTGAATCTCTCGCACACTCTTGTTGTTTATTGCATATCTTTGGAGTGTGTTTGGTGGTGTTCTTCATTGTAAATCATGGGGAGCCCTCAACTTGTGAGAAGGCCCCTTGAACTCGGTTATTTGCCCCTTTGTGGTTAGTGGAAGAGAATCGGCCTCCGTGGCAATTCGACGAGGGTAGGGTTGGTGAAGACCCGATCCTCCATGGACTCCTCAACGTGGATGTAGGTTTCCTTCGTGGGAATCGAACCATGGGATAAAGTCGCGTCTTGTGCACTTTTGTTTCATAGTTCGTCTCATTCTAGGGTTTACATAATCTTATGTATTTCTCGTTGAACTATTGGAATTAAAGTTGATCCTTATCATACATTGGTTCACTGTTCTAATACATCCAAGTTGCTATTTACTTTCCGCTGCATAGGGTACTAGAAGTGAAATTATCAATTAAACTTGATCTTTTTAGTCCACAAATACCGGACTAGTCCGCATAATACCTGACTAGTCTGTTCTATCTGTATTTGATCAGTTTGTTAAGTGTTTCAGGGTTCGACTAAAGTTCAGAAGCCTATTCACCCCCTCTAGGCTACATTTAGATCCCGTCGCTTCTCGTCCTCTGATGAGTAGGTTTAGGCCCGATCTTCTGAAAGGTATGTCGATTGGGGTGGAGAACTCGACGTTGATGATCCGCGGCACTCGAGCGGTTCGAGTACCCCTGCAATCACTACACCACGGCTCCGTTGGTTATCAACCGTGCTGCACACGCTTGACCTTGCCAAGAAGGCTAATCCCTGCAAGTGCAACCGAGAACACGAGCAAGAACGTAGAAGACACGATCGAAAATCGCGAAGTTGGGGTCTCACAAACCGTAGAACGGCGACTTTATTGATCTAAGCAAAACCCACCGAATATGACCAGCGGTTGCAGTATTTATAGGCTAGGGTTCGACCAAAACACGATTAGACGCGTCCCTAATGGACTCTTACGGGATACAAGGCCCAAAGGCCCGATTCGGTGGTGCAGCACCGGACAGAAATCTGGACTCGACTTGTTTCGACGATTACCAATGTCTCCGGAGGAATTTTGAGGTGGGACCAGAACCATTGGAAAGTTTATCTTCTCCTCTTTCCGTGCATATGTAGAACGTCGAAAACGGAGTCCGTATGCCTCCTGGGCGTCTGTTTTAAGGTGGACTGCTCCTAGACTCCGAGTTGAACTCGAGTCCGAGTTGTAAACTGTTTCCATCAACTTGTGGACGTCCCAGGTGGTTCTCCACGCTCCCAAGGCCTCCTTCCTTCACTTGTTGATATTCTCCATTATTGCTAATAACAATTAAATCATCACATAGCAATCTATTCTCAAACTCACATACAAAATAAGTTAAGAACGAATTCACCTGCTGATTTAATAACCGTGACTGTGCTCTTGTGATTGGTCCTTGCAGTTCGATGCGTGTCTCCTCTGTTGTGATGTCCTCATCATCCTCCCCCTCTTGAATTGGAGTCGTCCTCAACTCAAGTTCATCTTCTTCTCCCAAGTACGGTCACAAATCTGAAATGTTAAATGTAGGACTAACCCCAAAATCGGGAGGCAATTCAAGCTTATATGCATTATCATTAATCTTTTCAACGATCTTAAAAGGACCAGCAGCTCGTGGCATAAGTTTAGATTTTCTCAAGTCGGGAAATCGCTCTTTTCTCAAATGTAACCACACCAAATCGCCCGGTTCAAGTTTTACTTCTTTTCTACCTTTACTACCTGCAATCCTATACTTCTCATTCATCATTTCAATATTTTTCTTTGTAGTTTCATGCATCTTAAGAATGAATTCAGATCGTTGTGTAGCATCCAAATTTATAGTTTCAGAAGGAGGCAAAGGTAGTAAATCAATAGGAGCACGGGGATTGAAACCATACACTACCTGGAATGGACTTACCTTTGTCGTGGAGTGAACGGATCTGTTGTAAGCAAATTCTATATGTGGTAAACACTCCTCCCACAACTTCAAATTTGTTTTCAAGACAGCCCGCAACATAGTGGATAAAGTACGATTAACTACCTCGGTCTGTCCATCCGTTTGTGGGTGACATGTAGTTGAAAATAGCAACTTGGTTCCCAATTTATACCACAAAGTTCTCCAAAAATGACTTAAAAATTTTGCATCACGATCAGAAACAATGGTATTTGGCACACCATGTAAACGAACAATTTCCGTCATAAATAAATCAGCAATGTGTGAGGCATTATCATTCTTATGACAAGGTATAAAGTGTGCCATTTTGGAAAAACGATCAACAACTACAAAAATACTATCCCTCCCCCTCTTAGTCCTAGGCAATCCCAAAACAAAGTCCATAGAAATATCCTCCCAAGGTACACTAGGAACAGGAAGAGGCATATAAAGACCATGTGGGTTAAGGCGAGACTTAGCTTTGTTGCAAGTAGTGCATCGTGACACGTAGCGCTCGACATCACGCCTCATCTTTGACCAAAAGAAGTGTGTGGACAACACGTCTTCAGTTTTCTTCACTCCAAAATGTCCCATCAACCCTCCTCCATGTGCTTCCTGCAAAAGCAATAGACGAACGGAGCTAGCTGGAACGCATAGCTTGTTAGCACGATAGAGGAGACCCTCTCGCAGCACATATTTATTCCAAGTTCTTCCTTCTCTACAATTTTCAAAAGCATCTTTGAAGTCCAAATCAGTAGGATATAATGCTTTAATTGTTTCCAAACCAAAGATTTTATGATCAAGTTGTGACAGCATGGTATAACGCCTAGATAATGCATCGGCAATGATATTTTCCTTCCCTTTCTTATGCTTAATGATGTATGGAATCAACTCTATGAAATCAATCCATTTAGCATGTCGTTTATTCAGATTGGTTTGACACTTAAGATACTTCAATGATTCATGATCAGAATGTATGACAAACTCCTTAGACCAAAGATAATGTTGCCAAGTTTGTAATACACGTACTAAGGCATACAATTCCTTATCATAAGTGGAATAATTCAGAGAAGGACCATGAAGTTTTTCACTAAAGAAAGCAACGGGTTTACCTCCTTGTATGAGAACGCCTCCAATACCAATGCCGCTTGCATCGCATTCTAGCTCAAAGGTCTTGTCAAAATCAGGAAGTTGTAGTAATGATGCTTGTGTAAGCTTCGATTTGAGAGCATCAAAAGCTTGTTGCTGATGTTCGCCCCATCGAAATGGAACTCCCTTCTTCGTTAGCTCATGTAGAGGTGCTGCAATGGTGCTGAAATCCCGCACAAAGCGCCGATAAAAACCTGCAAGACCAAGAAAACTACGAACCTGTGTGACGGTTGTTGGGGCTGGCCAGCTGGTGATTGCTTCAATTTTTGCCTCATCCATCTCAATTCCCTGCGAGGAAACGACATAGCCAAGAAACGAGACTCGATTGGTGCAAAAGACGCACTTTTCGAGGTTACCAAACAAACGTGCATCTCTCAAAACAGTAAAAACAGCACGTAAATGATCAAGATGTTCATCATATGACTTGCTGTAAATGAGGATATCATCGAAGTAAACCACCACAAATTGTCCAATGAAAGCACGCAAAACCTCGTTCATTAATCGCATAAAGGTGCTGGGTGCATTAGTTAAACCAAAAGGCATGACTAACCACTCATAAAGTCCAAACTTGGTTTTAAATGCAGTTTTCCATTCATCTCCTAGTGCCATTCTAATTTGGTGGTAACCACTACGCAAGTCAATTTTTGTGAAGATGATAGCACCACTCAATTCATCAAGCATGTCATCTAATCGAGGAATAGGATAACGATATCGAATGGTGATGTTATTAATCGCTCGACAATCAACACACATGCGCCAACTACCATCTTTCTTAGGAACCAAAAGAACAGGAACGGAACAAGGGCTAAGGCTTTCACGAATGTACCCGCAGTCCAAAAGATCTTGGACTTGTTGCTGAATTTCCTTAGTTTCTTGTGGATTCGCCCTGTATGCTGCACGATTTGGCAAACTTGCTCCTGGAATCAAATCGATCTTGTGTTCAATGCCTCTCATTGGTGGTAAACCAGGGGGTATCTCGGAGGGAAATATATCCTCAAACTCCTGCAAAAGGTTAGCAACAGCAGGGGGCAATGCAATAGACAATTCATGAAGTGAAAACATGGCTTCTTTGCAAACTAAAGCATAGCACATCCCCTTAGCATCGAATAAATCAACAAGTTCAGATTTAGTTGCGAGCAATGATGGTGATTTTAACTTAATAACTTGCTGTTTTTCAGATTCTAATTTTGTTGCTTTGCCCTCATGAATTTTACTCTTCTCAAAATGCACAATTTCAGCAGGAGTCATGGGGAGCAAAGTGATTTTCTTTCCCTTATGCATGAGAGTATATTTATTGGTTCTACCATGATGAATAGCATATGTATCAAATTCCCAAGGACGACCCAATAAAAGAGAACAAGCATCCATAGGAACAACATCAAAATCAGCAAAATCATGGTATGAACCAATTGAAAAATGGATTCTCGCTGTTTGTGTTACCCGAACCTTACCGCTGTTGTTGAGCCATTGAATGTGGTATGGATGAGGGTGTGCTCTTGTTGTCAAACCGAGTTTCTTGACGACGTCCGTGTTTACCAAGTTATTGAAGCTACCTCCATCAATTATAGTGTGTACACGGCAGTCCTTGACGACGAGAAACATGTGGAAGAGGTTGTGTCATTATAGCTTGTCGTCGGTCTCCACTTTGGAGCTCAAGGCACGCTGCACAATGATGCTCCTATAGTTCTCCGTCGCCGTTGTACCAAGTACCTCTTCTTTGGTGTGCTCGTCATTTAGATCTGTAAAGTCAGTAGCAAGAGAATATTCATCTTCAACATTCGAAGTACTATCATACCCGCCATCGTCGCGTGCTATGTATGCTCGTTTGCTCGGGCAATCTCTCATCATATGAGCAAGTCCCTAGCAGCGATGACACTTAATGTCGGAAGTACGACCCGTAGAAGGAGTGGACGACGAAGGCTTGAATGATGTCGCCTTGCTGCCTTCCGGCACGCGAGAAGGTGGAGCAGCAGGTATAGTTCGTTGGCCGCCATTGGGTGGTATAGTCGCTGCACGGGGGGGCGAAGATGGTGCTGTTTTGGATGGTGTAGTTGCTGCACGCGGCGTGAAGTTGCCCCTCATGCGTTGTTGCTGTTGTTGTCGGCCCTGCAATTCTTTTTCTGCCAACATAGCAAGCTGAAACAATCTGTTAACAGTATCATATTCCTTGTAATCAACAATGTCCTGAATTTCACGCCTCAACCCCCCATAAAAACGAGCTATTTTATCATCCATGTCCTCTACTACCCCACAACGCAGCATACCCTTTTGTAACTCTTGATAATACTCCTCTACGGACATGTTACCTTGGTCTAAACGCTGCAATTTTTTGCGAAGGTCCCGCTGAAAAGATGGAGGAACAAATCGAACACGCATAGCTTCCTTTAATCTATCCCATGTTGGAGGATCAGTTCTAGTTTTAACAAGTTCATTCCACCATATGATAGCAAAGTCCTTAAACTCACTAGTGGCTTGACGAACTCTATGTTGTTCAGGAACAAGATGGGAATTAAATTTTTGCTCTACCGTCATCTCCCAATCAAGATAAGCCTCAGCATCATAAGCACCAGAAAAAGAGGGTATAGTAAATTTCACTTTAGCAAAAGGATCATCAGGAGGGCGATTATAATTGTTATGATTATTACCTCCCATACCTCGACGATAAAGTGGCAGTCTTGGCTGATTATTGTGATCTTCCAGTTCATCATAAGCATTGTCTTCTTATCTTCCAGCGAGAGGCAACCGAGCCTCAAAAGTATTCATCCGAAGAGCAAGGTCATCTAGTTGGCGAGTCAAGTTCGCCAATGACTCCTCCGTTGCTGCGTTGTATTTGGCGAACATATCCGTCATGGTCTTCATCATATCACGTAACTCAGCATGTTGAACACATTCGTCATTATTGTCTTCTCCTGCCATTGTTAGTAGGAAACAAAAGACAACAAAAAAAATGATATCCCTATCAACTACAGTGATAATGTGGAAGGTGGAAGAAAACAATCTCTCTCGCTCAAGCGTCTTACCACGCTCTTACAAGTGTTCTTACCGACACAACAGGTGGTGTGGATGGTGAGATAAACCAATGAAGCGTGGGATGATTGCAAAGGTACTTGTTATGCTCAAGAGAAAGGTGGAGCTTGGATGGCACAATATGGTGGCTAATAAGCAGAAAATCGTTAACAGCTAAACAAAGTTGAATAAGTATTCAATGTAGGAAACTGTTGCTGGTCAACCGAGTGCCCTAGAGCCTAGCACAACACAAGGAAGTATCAAGGCAAAAGAAAGACAGAATGATATAACCAAACAAACAGCACCAAGTGGTATAGGCCAATTGCTTTAATATGCGTGCTCTTCACTAATTTTTTTCTTTTTTTAATATTTTTTGATATTTTTTTCTTTACTCAGGAGCACAAATATAGGAAGCACACAAATTTGCAGCTCAATTGGATGTACTATGAGGCCTATAGAAAATCAAGAAGATTCTTTAAAATTCGTGCTGAAACTTCGGAGGCCGGATAGCCTATCTTCTGAGGGGAATTTGGGCAATCTAATTTTGCTGAACGCGGCTACGCGGCAGGAAATCAGATGCGAAATTTCGCGTAGATGAATTTGAAAAAAAAATTCGCCCGATTTCGAGTTCGTATGCGAAAGTTATGGCCGTTTTAAGGTAGGTTATCCGAGTTACGATTTTTTAGATGTTGATTCCAACTCGGTTTGAGAACAGAACTCGCAATCGGATACGAAAACGATCGGGAATTTGCACAGCAACTAATGGGGTGGTGTGTGATGATTCAAGGATGAATGGCACAAAGATTTGTCACCTAATCTAGGGCTGGCGATGCGGGAGTTCACGCAAGGCGGCTAGCTAGGGCAAACCGATGAACGTGGCGGATCGGTTTGTTATTTAGGGATTGTGGAATAGGTGTCGAATAGCAAGAAAACAAGGACGAAACACGATAACTAGGACCCAAAAACACAAAGCTAAACCAGCAACAAGACTCAACCACACGAATGCAAACTCAACAATGCAAACTGAAAAACGAAACTGCAGGCACTATAGTCTGGGAAGCGGTAAAAACGATCTAATTTTTTTTGTGGCTTTTCTGTGGACTCTAGGTACGAAACAAAATCGATCTAATGGAAGGAAGGAAAACAAAGATACCTCACGGTCAACCTGGAAATCTGATACCAATTGATGAGTAGGTTTAGACCCGATCTTCCGAAAGGTATGTCGATTGGGGTGGAGAACTCGACGTTGATGATCCGCGGCACTCGAGCGGTTCGAGTACCCCTGCAATCACTACACCACGGCTCCGTTGGTTATCAACCATGCTGCACACGCTTGACCTCGCCAAGAAGGCTAATCCCTGCAAGTAAAACCGAGAACACGAGCAAGAACGTAGAAGACACGATCGGAAATCGCGAAGTTGGGGTCTCACAAACCGTAGAACGGCGACTTTATTGATCTAAGCAAAACCCACCGAATATGACCGGCGTCTGCAGTATTTATAGGCTAGGGTTCGACCAAAACACGATTAGATGCGTCCCTAATGGACTCTTACGGGATACAAGGCCCAAAGGCCCGATTCGGTGGCGCAGCACCGGACAGAAATCTAAACTCGACTTGTTTCGACGATTCCCAATGACTCCGGAGGAATTTTGAGGTGGGACCAGAACCATTGGAAAGTTTATCTTCTCCTCTTTTCGTGCATATGTAGAACGTCAAAAACGGAGTCCGTATGCCTCCTGGGCGTCTGTTTTAAGGTGGACTGCTCCTGGACTCTGAGTTGAACTCGAGTCCGAGTTGTAAACTGTTTCCATCAACTTGTGGACGTCCCAGGTGGTTCTCCACGCTCCCAAGGACTCCTTCCTTCACTTGTTGATATTCTCCATTATTCCTAATAACAATTAAATCATCACATAGCAATCTATTCTCAAACTCACATACAAAAGAAGTTAAGAACGAATTCACCTGCTGATTTAATAACCGTGCCCGTGCTCTTGTGATTGGTCCTTGCAGTTTGATGCGTGTCTCCGCTGTTGTGATGTCCTCATCATCCTCCCAGCCAAAAAGCCGCCTCATGGGTGAGACATTCTCCATCTGCCAAGGAGGCGGGGCTGAGTCCATTGGAGCAAGGGTTGAAAACCTCAAGGGCGAGTAGACGCTCAAGAGGAAGTTGAAGGCTGCGTAAGGAAGGAACCTCCATTGCCCACAAAGATACCCCTTTAAAGCACCCTAGTGGTGTTTGGGCGCACCGTGCAAATTTGAGCGGGCTCTGAATCAATGGCTCGTGCCATGGCGTCCATGACAAGCGGCCTCAGGTCCCCCGTCAGAAAAACCGGCCCGGGCAGTTCTCCGCCTGAGAAGGCAACCCAGCGGTTCCCATAAAGACGGAAGTGAAAGGAACAGAAGTGCAGGAGGCGCGTTGGTAACCGTCGTGATAATGTCACAGCAAGCAAAGATCCCGTCGCCACGACCCCTCAACAAGAGAGGGACGTGTGGTCACAATAGCAGAGGCGCACATGCGTTGGCTGATCAAGACAAAATTCAAAGGCCGCACGGGAAAGCAGGATAGGGCACCACCCTCGGGCTCGCCACCTATCCCCAAGGTGGACCCAAGGGCCACTGTCGGTACCCGGCATACCGGGTACCCTCGCGCACAAGCTAGAACCACCCAGATACCTCGCCTTCAGCAGAGGCAGGGTCCAAGGGCGCCACGTGTTCAAAAGACCCAGACCCATCGACCTCAGATACGAGGTCCAGGGTACATGCAAGAAACCCTGGTGAATGTAGGCCTAGAGGGGGGGGTGAATAGGCCTTTTTGAATATTGTCGGATCCTGCAACACTCAACAACCAGTTTAATACCAGAGATATCGGACTAGTCCGGTAAAGTGCAGACTAGTCCGGTGTTCACGGACTAAGTTGATTAAACATAATTGATTGGTTCGATTCTTTTATGTGTGCAGCGGAAATATAGAATCAAATAAAAATTTAACAGTTATATACTGGTTTATGTCACAATTAAGTCTTATGTTCAACAATTTAACGTAAGATGAACAATGTTTATGAAACCCTAGATTAAGTTGATTAACTTGAATGATGAACACTAAAACAAGGCACAAATGTTTATCCCGTGGTTCGGCTACCACAAAAGGCCACCTACATCCACGTTGAGGAGTCCACAAAAGGACTGGGTCTTCTCCAACCCTACCCTCGTTGGATGCCACGAAGGCCAATCCTCTTCCACTAATCACAAAGGGGTGAATAACAGAATTCAAGGGGCGATCTCACACTTTGAGAGCTCCCTTAGATTACAAAACACAATTCCACCAAAAACACACTTAAAAGTTACAATTGAAACGCAAGAGTGTGTTAGAGAATCAAACTAATAGCTCAATGTGATGTTGCAAGTGTCTCTCCAATGATCTAAAGTGAATCCTCAAAGGATTCAACTATGTTGCACTTGATTTCGTGGAGAGAGGTCGTTTTTGAGGCTCTTGGGAGGTGTGACGACGCTAGGGTTCGAGAGGGTGTAAAAGTGGGCCGTGCACCTCTATTTATATGGGGTTTCTAAATGTTACCGTTGGGGTTCCGAAAGTTCGGACTAGTCCATGGTGGTCACCGGACTAGTCCGGTGTGTTGTGTATAGCAAACCCTAAGTGTCCCGAAATATCAGACTAGTCCGGCTGAAAACGGACTTGTCCGATTTCGCTATTGGAAATATTCGGACTAGTCCGATGTCCATCGGACTTGTTCGGACATGTGAAAACCTAAGTGTGTTGGATGTCAAGTCCGCACTGGGTAGGACTTGTCCGATTTAGATCAGTGGGTTTTTCGGACTAGTCCGTGGAAATATCGGACTTGTCCGAAGTGGATCAGAAAGGATATCGGACTAGTCCGGTTGATAACGGACTTGTCCGATTTTGTGTGACTTGTGTAGTGTTTTGAGGACTAGTCCGCACTGGGTAGGACTAGTCCGATTTTAGTCAGAAGGATATCGGACTAGTCTGACAGATATTGGACTTGTCCGATCTGGTGCAGAAAGGTTTATCGGACAAGTCCGGTAGTGATCGGACTAGTCCGGTCCTGTGCAACTCTGTGCAATGTGTGTGTTTAATTATCATTGAGCTCTTGGGGTGTGTTTCCTTAACACACTCCATACAAAATAATCTACTACTCTTTTTCCTTTAGCTCATTTCCACTTTGCTCCTCTTCACCCTTCTTTTTTGTATTTTGCTCATTTTTCTATTATAGGCCTGCATTCATCTCAACAAAGAGGTTAGGATCCCAACTGCTTGTCATAAATCATCCAAAACCTACAAGGGAGTCCTAGATGCACTTTCAATCTCCCCCTTTTTGGTGATTGATGACAACCAATTGAGATTTCACAAGATATGACAAAAAACTGAGATTTTCATAAAGTATGCACATATGAATCACAAATACATCAAGCAGCGAAAGAATTATCCATATGTGCATTTTTCATGGTGGGATGCATAACTAAGACATTAATACATTGAGAGTGACATAATTTGCATTAATTAACCAAAACAAAGCACATATGTCATTCCAGGAGCAAAATTACGGATTTTAACAAAAACTTTTCAAATTAAGTAAGCATTGCATCACAGAACCAAAGCTAATCTAGAAACATCATTACAATCACAAAGATAGATAAAAAGAGCTCTCTCCTCGCATCCTACAACTAAAGCTAAGACTCCCCCTCAATCTCTCCCCCTTTGGCATCAAGACACCAAAAAGAAGTAGAGGAGGGTCCTAGGGTCTTCACTCTTCACTGTCGGTCCTCTCATCGTCGTCTTCATCTTCTTCATCATCAGCTTGACGATGAGGAGAAGGAGGAGGGACGGAGCCACTCGAGCCCCCAATGCCAAAGTAGGCAAGCTCGGAGGGGTTCAAGGGCGCAAGCTCTGTGAAGTCTAGGTCTGAGTCCTCAGAGATCACTGGAGATCCAATGGGGTCGATCTCCAGCTTTTGGCAGATTTGCTTCACGTTGGCCTTTATGTACTTCATGTCCTCCTTTCTCTTCTGGTTGAGCTTGTGGGACTTCTCTTCGGCCTTCTTGCAGGAGGAGAATATGGCAGCCAGATACTTGAGGATCCCACTAGCTGATCCTCTCTGAGGGGCTTCCCTAGAAGAAGGGACAGCTCTGGCACCTTCACTTGATCTTGCCGGTGCCTCGGGACTGGAGGCCGGCGAAGGAGCAGCCTGCACACTCGGCTTTTGAGGCATTTGAGGCCTCAAGGGGAGATGCTCCACATCTTTCACAAACTCAATCCCTGTGACTTTCTCAATCATAAACATGAGATAGGGAGCATAGCCACATGACCTGTTGGGGGTGCTGGAGATGTTGACCATATCATTCCATATGTAATCAAACACATCAAACTTTCTGTCCTTGCTTATGATCTTCATTAGGGTCCGAGTATCCTTGTACACTCCCTGCATCCCCATCCTTAGGGGCAATGGTCTTCCTCAAAACTCGATTTAGCACCACAAAGAATGGCTTCATGTTCTTTGTGGAGGGAGGGATGAACTTTGAATTTGGCTCATAGAGAAACTTCATCCTCTCCTTGTCGATGACACCAACATTGTGGATGAACACAATATCATTGCTGGAGGTGTCAAGATGCAGCATCCTAGCAAACTCTTCATAAGAGATAGTGTACTTGGATCCATGAGTCATCCAAGTCACTCTTTCTTACTCATCACTTGCAAAGTGGCAGGTGGCATAGAATTGAGCCACCACTTCATCATTCCAGTTGTACTTGAAGGAAAATAGGTCCTTCAAGCCATGTCTCTCAGCTGCTGCAATCACTTCATCAAAAGCTGAGCACTTCTTCCTCTCAAGGTGTGCCCACTCAATCCACTGACTGCGCACCACCGGTGTCTTCATTGGCAAGTATACCAATCTGTAGAAATCAGCATGGAAGTTACACCATAACCTTCCATCAGCAGCTTGCTTGGGCCTTCCATACCAGTCAATGCTTCTGAGTTTTGCTGCCGAGTCACTGCCCTTGCCATTGAACTTTTCCTCAGTAGGGTCCCGGACCCCTTCCCTGGGAGCATGCAGCTTCAGAGGCCCGACTGGACCCGTCGCTATCCCTTTGCCCTTGCCCTTGGCTTGGCGGGCACTTGTTGAGCTAGGGCCACCACTGGTGGTAGCCCTAGAAGCTGGCACCTTGGAGGCCGGCTTCTTTGCTAGCACTTTCCTCCGAACTTGTGGAGGGGATGGAGCTGGCTCGGTAGGTCTTTCTTGGCGCTTCTTGCCAAGACCCGTTGAGGTCCGAGGTGCCACCTCGTGGCCCATCTCGGCCTCAAAGTCGGAGATTTCATCATTTGAGCTCGACATGATCTGAGAATGATTTGCAAGAATGATGATGAGTGATACAAGGCATAGGTATGAAAAGATAGCAAGTAATTGCATTGAGGAATTGAAGAATTAGGTTTTAAGTTCAGAAACATCGGACTTGTCCGGTGCACAGGCATGGACTAGTCCGGGGGACCGGACTTGTCCGTGCATGGACCGGACTAGTCCGGTGTTCATCCTCAAAAACCTAACAGACTGGACAAAGGCTGATTCCTAATGCATAACAAGTCTAGTATACACGTAGTACATCAAAGAAGCATGTATCTAGTGAAAGTTGCTAGGCTATTCGATCAACAATGGAGAAAAACAAGATTTCTAGGGTTTGGGAGAAAATTACCGAAGAAATCGATTGAAGCTTGAGGATTAGGGAGTTGGAGCCCGGACAAGTCCGATAGCTTCAATCTGCACGAGTTCAAGCTTGATTTCCGCCCAAATGCGCACCATTTTGATGGAGGGATCAAGGAATCGCCTTGGGAGCTCGAGCGCAAGAGAGAGAGTGCGTGAGGAAGAGTGGGGATGAGAGGAATTAGGGTTTGGCGGCGGCTAGGGTTATGGACATGAAAAATTGGACAAGTCTGGAGATGACCGGACTAGT
The DNA here is from genome assembly GCA_036927565.1 of Tuctoria greenei. Classification (NCBI taxonomy): domain Eukaryota; kingdom Viridiplantae; phylum Streptophyta; class Magnoliopsida; order Poales; family Poaceae; genus Tuctoria; species Tuctoria greenei. Next base: position 78,026,951 of record JAYESD010000005.1, on the reverse strand, counting down.
CCAAACTCATCCAGAGAGCTATATCGGACTAGTCCGTTGTCTAGCGGACTAGTCCGGACTAATCGACACTCAGCGGACTAGTCTCCATGGGTGGACTAGTCCGGGTAACCACGGACTAGTCCGTGGTCACCAGGAGAAATTTGCATAGCCCATTCATATATATTTAAAGGTTCATAAATAGAGAATAGAGGGGCAAAACAAATCAATTAATCTTGATGAATTTGACCAGTAAGGATACAACAATCACACAATGATCATAATTCATCAAGATCTAGTAATTGACATAGTTTTTCGAGAAAATTTGAGGGAGATGATTTTCACAATTCAATCAACATTTTTTAAGAATTCATACAGGTATGCAACCTTTCAAGCCACACTCCGAGCATCAAGGATATTTGGTTCATTTCGGAGTTCGCAAAAATGCTTTTCATCAAGTGGCTTGGTGAATATGTCGGCCAATTGCTTTTGGGTGTTGACATGTGAGATGGTTATGTCTCCTTTCATGGAATGGTCTCTCAAAAATGATGTCTTATGTCTATGTGTTTAGTTCTAGAGTGCTCAACGGGATTGTGGGCAATTTTAATGGCACTCTCATTGTCACAAAGGAGAGGAATACGGTTCATATTGTAACCATAATCCCTTAGAGTTTGTCGCATCCAAAGGAGTTGTGCACAACAACTCCCGTCTGCAACATACTCCGCTTCAGCTGTGGATAGGGCAATGGAATTTTGCTTCTTGGAGGACCAAGAAACTAAGGATCTCCCTAGGAATTGGCATGTGCCGGTGGTGCTTTTTCTATCTACTTTGCACCCGGCATAATCTGCATCAGAGTAACCAATGAGATTGAATTTTGAGCCTTTTGGGTACCAAAGACCAAGGTTGGGTGTATGAACTAAATATCTCAAGATCCTTTTTACGGCTGTCAAGTGACATTCCTTAGGGTTGGCTTGAAATCTTGCACACAAACATACACTCAACATAATATCTGGCCTAGATGCACATAAATAGAGTAGAGATCCAATCATGGAGCGATATACCTTTTGTTCGACGTTAGGTCCATCTTCATTGAGATCCAAGTGGCCATTTGTTGCCATGGGGGTCTTTATGGGCTTTGCCTTGTCCATGCCAAACTTCTTGAGTATGTCCTGCGTGTACTTGGTTTGGCTTATGAACGTTCCTTCCTTTTGTTGTCGCACTTGGAATCCCAAGAAGTATTTTAATTCTCCCATCATTGACATTTCAAACCTGTCTGTCATGATTTTGCTAAATTCCTCAGAAAAAGATTGGTTAGTTGACCCAAAGATTATATCGTCAACATAAATTTGACAAATAAAAAGATCATTATCTAAATTCTTTGTAAATAGTGTATAATCTACTTTGCCAATTTGAAAACCATTCTCAATTAAGAAATCTCTAAGACACTCATACCAAGCTCTAGGAGCTTGTTTGAGGCCGTAGAGAGCCTTACGCAATTTATATACGTGGTCGGGGAACTCTTCGTCTTCAAACTCGGGTGGTTGCTCCACGTACACCTCTTCCTTGATCGGTCCGTTGAGGAAGGCGCTTTTCACATCCATTTGATACAGCTTGAAATCATGGTGAGTAGCATATGCAAGTAATATTCTAATAGATTCAAGCCTAGCTACTGGAGCAAAAGTCTCATCGAAATCCAAACCTTTGACTTGTGAGTACCCTTTGGCCACAAGTCGCGCCTTGTTCCTTGTCACCACTCCGTGTCCGTATTGTTTGTTGCGGAAGACCCACTTAGTGCCGACGATGTTTGCATTGGGTCTTGCCACAAGTTCCCACACCTCGTTCCACTTGAAGTTGTTCAATTCTTCTTGCATTGCCACCACCCAATCCAGATCCTTCAATGCATCCTCAATCCTGCGTGGTTCCAAAAAGGATACAAACAAATAATGCTCACAAAAGTTAGCTATGCGAGATCTAGTGGTTACTCCCTTTTGGATGTCACCGATGATGTTGTCGATTGGGTGATCCCTTTGGACGCATTGGTGTACTCTTGGGTGTGACACTTGAGGAGTTGTGTCTTCATGATTGTATGCTTCTCCCCCTAAGTGGTTGCCTTCATATACTTGTTGGTCATCTTCATACTCTTGTGGTTGATCTTGTGTTGAAGCTCCCCCTTGATTGATGGTCTCCTCTTGTGGTTCATTTTCCTCATGATCGTGTGAAGGTGGCTCTTGTGGTCGAACTTCGCCTAGAGCCATTCTTTTCAATGCTTGACAAGGCGCTTCTTCTTTACCTAATTCACATGGATCAACTTGCTCCTTTTGGGAGCCATTAGTCTCATCGAACACTACGTCACGTGCTACTTCAACAAGTCCGGAGGCCTTGTTGAAAACATGATAGGCATAAGTGTTTGAATCATAACCAAGCAAGAAACCTTCATCAGACTTCGAAGCGAACTTTGAAGTCCTAGGCTTCTTGTTCAGGATATAACATGGAGAACCGAAAACTCGAAAATAGGAAATGTTTGGTTTGTTACCGGTAAGTAGCTCATAGGGAGTCTTCTTGAATAGTCGATGAAGATAAAGTCGATTTGCGGCGTGGCAAGCGGTGTTAATCGCTTCTGCCCAAAATCGATCCGAAGTCTTGTACTCATCGAGCATTGTTCTTGCCATCTCTATGAGTGTTCGGTTCTTTCTTTCCGCAACTCCGTTTTTTTGTGGCGAGTATGGCGCTGAAAATTCGTGCTTGATGCCCTCTTCATCAAGGTACTCCTCCACCTGTGTGTTCTTGAATTTCGTGCCATTGTCGCTTCGAATACTCTTGATTGTCAATGAAAATTCGTTTTGAGCTTGCTTGAAGAACTTCTTGAGTGTTCCTTGTGTTTCTGACTTATCATGCAAAAAGAAAACCCAAGTGAAGCGAGAAAAATCATCAATGATGACTAAACTGTATTTGTTACCGCCGATGCTTATGTAAGCAATAGGACCAAACAAGTCCATGTGAAGTAGTTCGAGCGGTCTTGTTGTAGTCATGACGTTCTTTGCGGGATGATGTGCTCCAAATTGCTTCCCGGCTTGGCACGCGCTACAATGCCTGTCTTTCTCAAAAACAACATTCTTCAAACCTCGGATGTGATCGCCCTTGAGGAGTTTTTGAAGGTTCCTCATACCAACATGCGCTAGCCGTCTATGCCACAACCAACCCATGTTGGTTTTTGCAATCAAGCATGTGTCGAGTTCGGCTTTATCCTTGTTGAAGTCAACAAGGTAAAGCTTTCCCTTCAACATACCCTTGAATGCAATGGAACCATCACTCCTCCTAGAGACGGTCACACCCTCGTTAGTGAACAAGCAATTATAACATTTGTCACATAGTTGAGATATGGACAGCAGGTTATAATCTAAAGATTCAACATGTAAAACGTGAGAAAGTGTGTGTTCAGAAGATATTGCAATTTTACCGGTACCGAGCACCCTTCCTTGACTATTATCTCCGAAGTAGATGCCCTCGTTTGGATCCTCATTCTCTTCATATTCCACAAACATCCTCCTTTCTCCGGTCATGTGGTTGGTGCATCCACTGTCTAGCACCCATTTGGATCCACCAGAGGAATAGGCCTGCAAAAACAAGTTATGCTTTGGTTTTAGGTACCCAAGCTTGCTTGGGTCCTTGGAGGTTAGTTACAATACATTTGGGCACCCACACATGGGATTTTGTGTTCCCATGGCGTGGCCCAACATAATAAGCATAGACCTTGCCAAGGTTGTTTCTCATTAACACATAGGAGGCATCAAAAGTTTTAAACAAAAGCTGCTGTTGTTTATGAGTCAGACTAGTCTGGGGGGCCGGACTTGTCCGGATGACCGGACTTGTCCGGACACCGACCGGACTAGTCCGATATTCATGTGAGTTCAGGTTTTTATCCTTCGACTTACCAGTTTGAGAGGATCTTCCCTTCACAAAGGAGATCCTTCCCTTGTTATTCTTATGACTTCTAGCATGTTGCTTTTCATCATAAGAGTAACCAATGCCATACTTGACATTTGGAGGTCTTTGGACCAAGTATGCACTACGTGCATAGTTGATCTTCTCCTTGTCAAATATGCCACATTGGGTAGGATTTTTATCCTTTGTGGGGGTTGATTTCCCTTTCAATCTGGTGTCAGTTTTACTACATGTGCACATATGAGCAAATTCAGTTTTAGTGGGTTGAGAAGGTGAGTTTGAAGAGGAGGAAGGTTCACTCAGCTTGAGTGACTCAACTTGCACTTCAAGGATCTTGTTAACCTTAATCAGGTCAGCAAGTTGGTCCTTAGTTGCAACATTTGAGTCGGTTAACTCCAAGCAAGCTTTCTTGCTTGAAGCTAACTCAAGCTCTAGTGAACTGTTTTTCTCCTTTTCAAGCTCTAGAAGTTTGTCAAGTTCGACATACTCCTCCTTTTGGGAGATGATCATGTCCTCTTGACAATCAATTAACCTTTCCTTCTCAACAAGTTGGTCAAGTAAGAATTTCATTTTTATTGCAGTTTTCCTATCTAGTCCATTTAGCATATCCTCATCATCACTATCTATTTCATCATCACTAGAGTAGGAATGCATGGAAGGGGTTTTGATGATTACCTTGCGTTTAGCTTCCTTTGCCATAAGGCAAGCCCCATTTCCCTTTCTTGCACCGAGTGTAGGGAAGAGTGTTGATTTCATGGACATGCTCTCGATGGCTATGCTAGCCATCTCTTCTTCATCGGATGATGAGGACTCATCATTTGAGTCCCACTCCTTCCCAATATGCGCTTGTTCGGCTTGTTTCTTCTTCTTGAAGAATTTCTTAGGTTGAGGCTTGGATTCTTTAGTCTTCTTCTTGTTCTCCTCATATGGGCAATCCACTATAAAGTGGTTATATTCACCACAATTATAGCACGCCCGTCTCAATTTTGGCTTTGTTCTTTCCTTGTACTTGCCTTCACTTGATTTTGTCCCTTGCTTTTTCTTCATTATTCTCTTGAACTTTTTCATGAACAATATCATATCCTCTTCATCTAGCTCACTGCTCCCGTCATCACTGTCCTCCTCTAGTTGTGCTTCTCTTGCTTCTTTGGATAGAGGCTTGAGGGTGGACTTTAAAGCAACTCCTTTCTTCTTAGCCGAGGTGAGGTCGGCAATTTCCTTGACGTGCTTTGCTTGTTTCTCCATCATTTCAAAGTTGATAATTTTACCAAGCAATTCATCCGGAGTCATTCTCTTGTATCCGGGGCTTTCTCTAATCATGGAGCATAGCGTGACATTGCGAGGCATAAAAGCTCTAAGTATGAGCTTTACCGCCTCGTGGTCATTCCACTTCTTGCTCCCATATGATCGAACTTTGTTGACGAGTGTCTTCAATCGATTGTACATATCCTGAGGTGACTCGTCTTCCTCGATTGTGAATCTTCCTAGTTCGCCTTCGATCATCTCAATCTTTGCTTCATGCACATGCCGGTCACCTTCATGTGCAGTTTGTAGTGTATCCCATATCTCCTTAGCAATTTCGAGTCCATCTACCTTGGTGAACTCGTCTCGACTGAGTGAGGAGGTGATTACAGCTGCGGCTTGAGCGTTTCTATGAATGGCCTGCTCTTGACTTGGGGTGAGCTCTTCGTCGTCATCCGGAATATCTATCCCTGTGCATACAATATGCCATAAACTTGGGTTGAGGGAAATCAAATGCATTTTCATATTCTGCCTCCACATAGAATAATCACTTCCATCGAAGTGTGGGGCTTTTCCAAGTGGGATAGATAAGTAATGGTTGTTATTGGAATTTAGACTATCATAGTTAAAAGGATATCGGGAGTAGTCGGTGTGACTACTCCCCTTCTTCTTCTCTTCAACCTTTGCTTTCCCTTTGGAAAGTGCCTTCTTTCTGAGCAGCGCCTTTAGCTCCAGCGTCTCCTCATCGTCGTCCTCGAAGTCTTGAATGGCTTCGAGATACTTCTCCAGTTTTTGGGTCTTGTCGTTGTTAACTTCTTCTTGGTTGTTGATTTTGTGGACGTCCTTCATGTCCGACATGATCTCTTCGAGTGATTAGACTCTTTCTTGAAGAACCTCGCTCTGATACCAATTGAATGAAGGCCTATAGGGGGGGTGAATAGGCCTTTTTGAATATTGTCGGATCCTGCAACACTCAACAACCAGTTTAATACCAGAGATATCGGACTAGTCCGATAAAGTGCAGACTAGTCCGGTGTTCACGGACTAATTTGATTAAACTTAATTGATTGGTTTGATTCTTTTATGTGTGCAGCGGAAATATAGAATCAAACAACAATTTAGCAGTTATATACTAGTTTATATCACAATTAAGTCTTATGTTCAACAATTTAACGTAAGATTAACAATGTTTATGAAACCCTAGATTAAGTTGATTAACTTGAATGATGAACACTAAAACAAGACACAAGTTTTTATCCCGTGGTTCGGCTACCACAAAAGGCCACCTACATCCACGTTGAGGAGTCCACAAAAGGACCGGGTCTTCTCCAACCCTACCCTCGTTGGATCACCATGAAGGCCAATCCTCTTCCACTAATCACAAAGGGGTGAATAACCGAATTCAAGGGGCGATCTCACACTTTGAGAGCTCCCTTAGATTACAAAACACAATTCCACCGAAAACACACTCAAAAGTTACAATTGAAACGCAAGAGTGTGTTAGAGAATCAAACCAAGACCTCAATGTGATGTTGCAAGTGTCTCTCCAATGATCTAAAGTGAATCCTCAAAGGATTGGATGATGTTGCACTTGATTTCGTGGAGAGAGGTCGTTTTTGAGGCTCTTGGGAGTGTGACGACGCTAGGGTTCGAGAGGGTGTAAAAGTGGGCCGTGCACCTCTATTTATATGGGGTTTCTAAAAGTTACCGTTAGGGTTCAAAAAGTTCGGACTAGTCCCTGGTGGTCACCGGACTAGTCCGGTGTGTTGTGTGTAGCAAACCCTAAGTGTCCCGAAATATCGGACTAGTCCGGCTGAAAACGGACTTGTCCGATTTTGCTATTGGAAATCTTCGGACTAGTCCGATGTCAATCAGACTTGTCCGGACATGTGAAACCCTAAGTGTGTTGGATGACAAGTCTGCACTGGGGAGGACTTGTCCGATTTAGATCAGTGGGTTTTTCGGACTAGTCCGTGGAAATATCGGACTTGTCCGAAGTGGATCAGAAAGGATATCGGACTAGTTCAGTTGATAACGGACTTGTCCGATTTTGTGTTACTTGTGTAGTGTTTTGAGGACTAGTCCGCACTGGGGAGGACTAGTCCGATTTTAGTCAGAAGGACATCAGACTAGTCTGACAAATATCGGACTTGTCCGATCTGGTGCAGAAAGGTTTATCGGACTAGTCCAGTAGTGATCGGACTAGTCCGGTCCTGTGCAACTCTGTGCAATGTGTGTGTTTAATTATCATTGAGCTCTTGGGGTGTGTTTCCTTAACACACTCCATACAAAATAATCTACTACTCTTTTTCCTTGATCTCATTTCCACTTTGCTCCTCTTCATCCTTTCTTTTTGGTATTTTGCTCATTTTTCTATTATAGGCCTGCATTCATCTCAACAAAGAGGTTAGGATCCTAATTGCTTGTCATAAATCATCCAAAACCCACAAGGGAGTCCTAGATGCACTTTCACCTGGAGAAGAGTCCAACTCCCCTCGAAGACGAGCTCCCAAGCAGCCACGTGTCCAGCCGTGAATGATCCCTCTCCCCCATGAGACAGGACTCCGGAGCTGCCACGAGGCCTGAGGCATCATACGGGCAACCTCTCGTATAAACGAGGTCCGACGCTGTCACGTGTCCCACAAGGAGGGACCTAACCTCCTACGCGGTGGTGAGCTCCCGAGCTGCCACGTGGACCGCAAGACGAGACCTGACCCCCTCTACGGAGGTGAGCTCCCGAGCTGCCATGTGGTCCGCAAGACGGGACCTGACCTCCTCCGCAGAGATGAGCTACTGAGCTGTCACATGGTCCAGCCACTTATCTTGGATGGAGGGACGCAAGAGTTAAGAGGACTGTGCGCCTTTTCCCTATCAAGGATTGAAGATACACGACTTCCCCAGACGCATGACACAGCACACGCCTAATGTCAGGTATCGCTACGACAAATCACTTTGCAGTGAAGACGCCACAGGCCTATCCCACTCCGCCAAGTGGGTATCTTACAGTGACAGAGACAGTTGGACGGGACATCCCCTGCCATTATCAGCAACGGCGCATGGGATACTAACGACTCAAGCGGCAAGACGGCGAGTCTTCAAGTCCACGGTCAGAGCCAGCTTGTGCGAGAAGCCTTAGATCTTTAGGATAAGATCGCCCCGGGACCACCTGTCAGGCCCCGGGCCCCACTAGTAAGGCGTCTGGCCTTAACTATAAAAGGATCGAACTGCCACCGTTACAAAGATCCGAAAATCCCCAATCCAACATCACACACGCGTACACACATACTAGCAATACCATCCATTGTGGAGTAGGGTGTTACGCTCCTTGCGGCCCGAACCACGTAAAAACCACCGTGTCATACTCTCTTCCGCTAGAACACTTGATCGAGGCCTAAGCCCCGCCGAACAAGAACCTCCGTGGGCTGCTCCTTGGCAGATCCGGGGAAAGTGTCGCATTAACACTTCGAGAGTATGGCTCTTATATTCCTATTTGTATTTGTGAATTCGCTCTTAATAAAGTTGTTATCTTTAGTCTTCCATTGTTCATATACTTGGATGAAGCATTTCATGTTTGATTGTGGATTCCATGTATGTGGTAGGAGTAGTATTTATGATTATGCTATACCATTATCATAATATCACCATAAATACTACAAACCCCCACTATAATCTAATTAGCTATGACATGATTATGTTAACATGAATCACTTATGCTATAAATTAACATTGGTTCAACGATGATTTAGTTCCTTGCCTTAGGATGGCTTGTGCCTAGGCTCTTAAGGTAATTACTTAATATGCTAGCATGGTGCTAGGATAGAGAGTAGCATTGAATGTCTCGTAGACCCACATATTGAAGAGGTAGGCAATAGATGGTGACAACCCTATCTGTCCTTTGTAATCCTCCATGTTCGGCTATGCCACAGGCTCTTGGCGGGAGTCGACCTAGTATTGCTAGGGGTAAACCGGTGCACGATGTGTTAATCCACTTAGCATGAGAATTCATAATTGACATGAACATTAGTAACAAACGTATGCTATGTATATGTACATTAGAAGTATAGTAGGAGTTTCTACCTAACCTTTACTCTAGTCCCTCTTTACCTCGTTTATCCCCTTAGGATAGAATGCTCTTGTGTGTGTCACACTACTCCAATCTATCATTTATCCATCCTTGCTAGAACCCTACCTAGGACAACCTAGCCTCTCCACTTGATGATTGTTTTACTTCCATCTAGCCTTCCTTTGGGAGAATATAAATGACACCCTTTGGGAATACTCTTAGAGAGGAAATGCTACATCGATAGTTTCTGTGCGCTTGTGGATTTATATGTATAATCTAAAATCTATTAACAAGCATTTCTGGCACCATTGCTAGAGATGAATTGTTAGTAGTGCGTAGGAACCGTCAACAATGGCGTGCATGATAGCAACACGGGGCGTCTCCCTCTGTTGGGAGAGTTGTGGGCTGCCACGACTAAGTGGTCGATGTCGTAAACCCACTGCTGAGCCGCTCCCTAGGAAGTGTTCATCGACGGTGGGTGGTGGAGTGTTGATGGATCCTAAGATATACTAACAAATCATCCCTGGCAACGGTGCCAGAAATGCTTGTTGGTATTTCTTAACACCACAAATCATCTCCGGTAAAGAGATGAGATCCGCAAGCGCACGGAAGATACCGTTGTAGCATTTCACCCATGAGTATTCCCAAGGGTATCGTATTTATCCCAAAGGAAGGCAATGAAGTAAAGTATATACTACTCTTATAATCAAGATATGGGATACTAATCAATTATCCGGACAAGGGGTAAGTTGATAATAGGGGTAGTGTGACACACACCTAGGCAATCTATTCTAAATGGTAAAATGGGTCCTAGAGGGAGATTGGATTGAGAGTTAGAGAGTTGCTCCTACAATGCTCCTAATACATATACATAGCCTAAGGTAGATACTAATGTTCATGTCAAAGATTAATTCCTATGCAACGCTATTCAACACATCGGGCATGGGCTTACCCCTAGCAATACTAGGGCGACTCCCGCCAAGAGCCTGTGGCATAGCCAAATGTGGAGGATTACAAAGGACAGATAGGGATGTCACCACCTACTGCCTACCTCTTCAATCCGTGGGTCTACAAGACATCTAACGCTACTTAAATACCCTAGCACCATGCTAGCATACTAAGCAAATACCTTAGGATCCATGGCACAAGCCATCCTAAGGCAATGACTAACCTAAACATCGTTGAACCAATGTTGAAGCATAGCATAAGTCATTCATATTAACATAATCATATCATAACTACATAGACTATAGTGGGGGTCTATAGTGTTTATGACCATAAGATGTGATCATGAGAGTGAAATCATAAAGACTATACCTTCCACATACATGGACTGCACAATCAAACAAGAAACGCTTTGTCCAAGTATACGTATAAAAGAAGACTAAAGATAATATCTTTATTGAGCACAAAGTCACAAATACAAGAAGGAATACATAAGCCATACCTTTCCCAATGTGGAATTGGGAAGAGAGACTCCTTCTACTCCTTTCCTAATTTGAACTTGGGACTAGAGGCTCTCCTCTCTACATCCCAACTCCTCTAAGGACTATGGAAGATAGTGTATACAATAGAATGATGCCCAAGTGGTGTGTGTTAAAGTGAGGGGTAGGGGGTCCTATTTATACTAGTGTTGAGGTTGGTTCCCGCCACCAAAAGCGCATGAATCAGTCACCATTGACTCCAGGGAGCCGGGAGGAGCCAACACGTGGAGGCTGACCGAGTTTGGTTGAAAGACTGCACCGTTTCTCGTGTGCTTTCTCCAGGTGGCTGCCAGTTGGGTCCCATTGATGTACATGGGTGATACACCGTTGGATCTCCTTGGATACTTCTGTTTGTGGGCTATTTGATCCATGGGATGCCATGTGTCGTCGCCTGATTGGCTGGAATGATATTTCATAGGATTGGTCCCTCTACATTTCCTCATTTCTTGCATAAAATGCTGCATACACATATTTCTCCAAGTCCAAGTGGAATTGGGTTAGATAGAAAGGTGATGTGTGCAAGAAATGACAAATCCTTTACATAATTGAGTTAAATTGACAGATGAAATTGGTATATAACAGCCGCCAACAAACTCCCCCAAGCTTATCCTTTGCTCGTCCCGAGTAAAGTCAAGACTTTAGGTTGATGATCAGGAGTTGCTACAATGTCTTATTTTCAAAAGTATCTAATGCACAACAAGATACTCTACCTAGTATTGCAGAAATTGGCTATGATACCCTACCTTTCTTAAGTTATCATGGGGCTTATGCTTTTTCATATTCATGAGTAGTTGAAAGGTAGAATAGCAAATGGAGCAAACATAGCATAGAAATCAAGTTCCACTTAAATCCCGAAGAATTCAATTTAGATATTAAGTACCTCAATTTGATTCTCTCAGTCACTCCTTTGTGGATAGTGAAAATATTTCCTTACCAAAGCATTGTGCCTCTACTATTCCTACTCATTGAATATGGCTTGTATGTGGAGCTTGGTAAGGAAAGTAAGTAGGCATATTTGCATCACATATATTGCTAAGTCAAAAGAGTAAGCCTTAGGAGAATTCAATTCAAAACTTTTTGATTCAAGACTAGTGCATGTGTGATAGAGTGGAAGTGGATGTGTATACTTGAGATAACTCCTTTTTGGTATAATCTCTCTTTCTTTTTGCAGGGATGAAACATGGCTACTTTTTTTTTTCTTTTTTTTTCTCATGCTTATGATGTAAGAATGCTTTTTTTTATAGCCATGTCTTCTACTCCCTTTCTTTGCAATGAATTTTGAAGAGAGTGCTAAACATGAATAACATGGAGTTTCACTTTTTGTTGTGGTATGGTGGATATGATGGACATTTTTATTACTTCTAGTGTAGAAGTATAGCATGTGCAAGTGAAGTCTTGAATTCAAAAAGTGTTGAATGATTTCTCACATAGGTCTATACTAGTTTGACTAGGCCCAATGTGAAAGCAAATAGCATATGCATAAGGTTTTGTCTATCTATGGACATCATATAGCTTTGATAGGTATTTCCAATCAATTGAGGGAAACGTAAATCTTTTTAGAATTCTGCGGAAATCTAAGTTTTACTTTCAAACTAGGACTAGCAGCCCTATTACTAATTCTAGTCTTGCAACAACCTAGAATTAGATTAAACTTTTGCTACCAACAACTTCCAAATTAAGGTAAAAGTATTTCAAACCAATGAAAGCAATATTCGGAGAGTACCAAGTTGTAAACTAGAGACTTAGGAAAATAAAACAGAGCAACTATTCATCGTTTCATCTATGTGAATTTTAAATCATTCTTACCGCACATATTTATTTGATGAAAGCAAATCTAACATATATATATATATATATATATATATATATATATATATATATATATATATATATATATATATATATATATATATAATGCAAGGTGGATGATGGATGGATGGAAAATAAATATGCAATGGATGATTTGAAATAAAAATGTAGTGGGTGTGATACAAGTTACCTCAAGTGGGGGTCCTCCCCCAAGCTTATTCTTGATCAAGGTCCGTGATAGGGGTTGAAACCCTAACGATGGAGGTAGGCCATGAGTTGGCCTATCCTTGTTGCAGCGTGGCTTTGACAATGGAGGGTTGAGTGTTGATTGTTGTGTTGCCTCCCATTGACACCATGAGTGTGGTTGAATAGAGTGTTTTCGATGTTGATCGCCAATAGAATCCAGAAGTTCTCTTCATAGCGGATAAGTAATCCCAGATAGGTGTTCTCGAATCACTATTCCGCACATCAGGGTCTCCATGTGTTGGGTGTGATTTGCCATTCGTTGGATAAGATAATGATATCCTTTTAGATCCAAAGGAATGACGTGCACTCAACATACATTGAGTATGTTCGTCATTCTTTGGCTAAGGTGTATCATATCTTTTTGCCATAAGGGAGTGACATGTGCCCAACATGCATTGGGTATGATCAGTTGTTCCTTGGGTAAGGTACAACATACCTAGAACCACAAAGGAATGACATGCACTCAACATGGGTTGAGTGTGATCTGTTGTTCCTTGGCTAAGACATGACATACCTTCTAGCCACATAGGAACAACTTGCACCCAATATAAATTGGGTGTGATCTTATCATTCCTTGGTCATGGTACATCATAAATCTTAGCCACATAGGAATAACTTGTAGCCAATGATGGTGGCAAATCCCTTGAGCTTGAATGATTGCTTAAAATAGTTGAGAGCATAATGTTCTCACCCATTCGTGGCAGCTCATTGGTTGCTCATGGAGGGTTCCCATTTCAAATCTCTAGCCTCGTATAGTTATGATTGACCTTAGGCCATAATTTCCGATAGATAACAACCATCCTAATTTACTCCTTGGCCAAGAGATGTTGAAATGGAATCCTCTAGGGATCCCAACAATCAGCTTCATGAATGCCTGCATAGTAATATTACTCCTGCAAACTTCCTCTCTTGAATGGAGAGGGATTGTTAGCTCCCGAGACTTGTACAAATGAATGTTCGAGTTAGGTAATCGAACTTTCATTTGTACATATACAGAACAACAAAATCAAATATGCATCGGATCCAATGTCAAGTGTATCTATGATCAATGTGTTATCCATTGATAAGAGTGGAGCTTTATGGATAATTCATGTTGCATATTTTCTAAAGCTCCTACTCATAGCAATGCATGTGATAGAAATACACTATATGAATCCCTACAACTTTTAAAGTTTCTAACCATCTTAGCTTTCAAGAGCAAATTTTTATCATTTAGACCATGACAAACAAGATTCTCAATTTTATCCTCCTGAACCTCACTAGGAATTTGAAATTTAGTGACTCCTCCTAAAAATGCAATTCAATTTCAGAGCAAGGATATCACTTATTCCTAGGAGTTTGAAATCTAGTGACACCATCTATGCATGAAGCTCAATTAAAAATTATGGCTGTCACTATGCCCAAGTTCCTATATGCCAATTCACCAATTAAGTCATGCCCAAAAGTTTTGTTTTTCTAAACCTCGACAAAAATGACTAAGTATACAAAAAAATTCTTAAAGGATTCTAGGTACTTGTTTGAGATTTTTCCAAGTAAGGTGGGATTTCCTTTTGGAGATCCAAAAGTCAATACCCATGCTTACTCTTGTGAGGATGCTTGAGAATTGAATGATGAGGAAGTGTCAACCTTCCTCACAAATGCAAGCAAATACACTCAATTCTATGGCAAACCAAACAATGAAAAATTCTAAACTCATACCTCATTTGAAGAGCAGTTGGTGATGAAGATATTTGTGTGAGAAACTCACGACCTTGATTTTTGGCGTAGGCTTGATGGTTGATGTCAAATGACAAGTTGAGGTTGGATTTGGCGATGGATTTGGTTCTTGCAACTCAATTGGGTCATCCTCTTGAAAATTTCTCTTACTCAAACTCAAAATGAGTTTGAAGGAGAGAAGTGTGCTCAAATCCTCCCAATGGTGACTTGAGCTTGATGGAACCTTCCACTTTCTTGCCAAACCATCTCTTCACAATTTTGACCCAGCTGCACTTTAATCAGGAACATACAAAAAAACTCGAAAATGGGTTACGTTAGCCAAAAGCAAATTGAACACAACTTTCAAATTGTCTTGCCCAACTTGAAATAACTTGTAAATGCAATGAGGGTCAAAGAAAATCTTTTTGGTTTGAACTAGGAAGATAAATTCAAGTGCCCAACATGCATTTGTTGAAGATGTGGACAATTTCTTCTGTTTTTACATGCCAAACTCATTTGGCTGTCATTTGGACATGTGGGCCACATGGTGGCCCTAGCCTCTCCCCATTGTATTGATATATACATGTTGTTGTAGCGACGGGTTCTCCCTCTTGAATGTATTCCTTCATGAGCATGGTGAAGCTTTGTCCTTCTTAGGGGT
This sequence comes from Tuctoria greenei, assembly GCA_036927565.1. Taxonomy (NCBI): domain Eukaryota; kingdom Viridiplantae; phylum Streptophyta; class Magnoliopsida; order Poales; family Poaceae; genus Tuctoria; species Tuctoria greenei. The sequence goes on along the minus strand of JAYESD010000005.1, from coordinate 78,011,833 downwards.
GCCACTCTGACCATATTGATATTCCATTGAATCAACCCTTACCTTGATCATGGATCAAAGGCTTCCTTGGGCATGATCACATGTGGAGTCCACAATCAAACAAGAAACGCTTCATCCACAATGTCACTTGCCCTAGGTTCAATGGGTTTGGTTGAAGTGTGGGAATCCCAACAAGTGATGTGGGATATCTTGGACTTTGAATGCTCCTTAAGTTCTTGTCCTTGGCCAAGATCTTCATGTGAATGTTGTCTTGATTTCTGCTTGGCCAAGACACTTCAAGGTAGGCTAGTTGAACTTAAATCCCTTGGAAAGCCATAGCCTCCTTGAATACAAGGGTGATGTTAATTCCACCCTTGACCTCCTTGTGAATGGTAGCCATTGGAGTTGTTGTTTGAAAAAGGTCTTCATGGGTCTTAGGGAAATAATTCCCACGCGTCCCATGATGACATGGATTTTCACAAATCATGTGAATATCCACGACTTGGATTATCCAAACAAAACTCCATTGACTTGGTATTCAAGATACTTCAATGGGAGGTGTAGTTCCATAACTAGCATGTCCACCTTGTTAAGTGGCGTGCATGACAAGCTATGGGAACTCGAGCATTCTTCAATTCACCCCTTGAGTGGCGACCTTCTTCTCATCCATGATGGATGAGAATATGGCTCCTTCAGCTCCAGCATGAATGTGGTCATGGATTGGTGGAGCCAACCCATGACACGAGTGTTGGATGAAGAGCCAGCTATCCTCCCCATGGTGGAGGCAAACCAAGAAGAACTTCTTGGAGCCTTCCCCAAGCTTGGGTATGGATGACTTTGGCTCCTACTGAAAGCTGAAATTCTCCCGCAAAAAGCAATGGTGTTGCCTAGCGGACATTTGTTGAGGTACGCCTTGAATCATCTTGCAGTTTAGCACTTGCATCCTCGTTAGCCATCCCATACAATAGGTTGGCCAACTCCACCTTGTTTTCACACAAAGGAGAAAACAAACAAGGGTAATCCTGTCTAATAACTATTAGTACCTATAGCTTAATCACAAGGGATAGCTATCCTTCACTTCCTTTGCCTTCCCTAGCAACAGCGCCAGAAATGCTTGTTGACGGCTCCTAAGATATACTAACAAATCATCCTCGACAACGGTGCTAGAAATGCTTGTTGGTATTTCTTAACACCACAGATCATCTCCGGTAAAGAGATGAGATCCGCAAGCGCACGAAAGATACCGTTGTAGCATTTCACCCATGAGTATCCCCAAGGGTATCATATTTATCCCAAAGGAAGGCAATGAAGTAAAGTATATACTACTCTTCTGGTCAAGCTATGGGATACTAGTCAATTATCCGGACAAGGGGTAAGTTGATAATAGGGGTAGTGTGACACACACCTAGGCAATCTATTCTAAAGGGTAAAATGGGTCCTAGAGGGAGATTGGATTGAGAGTTAGAGAGTTGCTCCTACAATGCTCCTAATACATATACATAGCCTAAGGTAGATACTAATGGTCATGTCAAAGATGAATTTCTATGCAATGCTATTCAACACATTGGGCACGGGCTTACCCCTAGCAATACTAGAGCGACTCCCTCCAAGAGCCTGTGGCATAGCCGAACGTGGAGGACTACAAAGGACATATAGGGTTGTCACCACCTACTGCCTACCTCTTCAATCCGTGGGTCTACAAGACATCCAACGCTACTTAAATACCCTAGCACCATGCTAGCATACTAAGCAAATACCTTAGAAGCCATGGCACAAGCCATCCTAAGGCAATGACTAACCTAAACATCATTGAACCAATGTTGAAGCATATCATAAGTCATTCATATTAACCTAATCATATCATAACTACATAGACTATAGTGGGGGTCTATAGTGTTTATGACTATAAGATGTGATCATGAGAGTGAAATCATAAAGACTATACCTTCCACATACATGGACTCCACAATCAAACAAGAAACGCTTTGTCCAAGTATACATATAAAATAAGACTGAAGATAATATCTTTATTGAGCACAAAGTCACAAATACAAGAAGTAATACATAAGCCATACCTTTCCCAATGTGGAATTGGGAAGAGAGACTCCTTCTACTCCTTTCCCAATTTGGACTTGGGACTAGAGGCTCTCCTCTCTACATCCTAACTCCTCTAAGGACTATGGAAGATAGTGTATACAATAGAATGACGCCCAAGTGGTGTGTGTTGAAGTGAGGGGCAGGGGGTCCTATTTATACTAGTGTTGAGGTCGGTTCCCTCCACCAAACATGCGCGAATCAGTCACCATTGACTCCAGGGAGCCGGGAGGAGCCAACACGTGGAGGCTGACCAAGTTTGGTACAAAGACCAGGTCGGCCGTCCCCCTAGTTCGGCCGACCTGGTCATTGCAACGTTTCTCATGTGCTTTCTCCAGGTGGCTGCCAGGTGGGTTCCGTTGATGTATATGGGTGATACACCGTTGGATCTTCTTGGATACTTCTGTTTGGGGGCCATTTGATCCATGGGATGCCATGTGTTATCGCCTGATTGGCTGGGATGATATTTTATAGGATTGGTCCCTCTACATTTCCTCATTTCCTGAATAAAATGCTACATACACATATTTCTCCAAGTCCATGTGGAATTGGGTTAGATAGAAAGGTGATGTGTGCAAGAAATGACAAATCCTTCACATAATTGAGTTAAATTGACGGATGAAATTGGTATATAACAGCCGTCAACATGGAGCAGGTCCCTGGCTGCTGCGAGAGCGCTCTCCGGACTCGCAGCCGGCGGCTGTGGGGGCTCGAGAGCTAGCCTCTTCTGGGGAGTCTAGGTCCCGACCTGCTGACCACGTGGCAGCCCCGGAGCCCGCTCCTGAGTAGAGCAGGGGTTCCAGGGCCGCGTGACACGTGGCAGAACCGGAACCCGCCTCTTTGGGGAGGTGGCCTGTCCGTTGTCCGAGCCACGTGGCAGCTCCGGAGCCCTCTCCCATGGGGGGAGCCGGAACCCGTCCTACTGGACACGTGGCTGCTTGGGAGCTCGTCCCTGAGGGGGAGCTAGACTCCTCCTTGAGTTTCATGTGGGTACTCTGGACCCCGTATCTGAGGTAGAGGGGTCCGGGCCTTCTGGACACGTGGCGCCTTCGGACCCCACCTTGGCTAGAAGGTAGGGCACCTGGGCAGCTTTAGTCTGTGCGTGAGGGTAACCAGTATGCTGGGTACTGATAGTGGCCCCTAGGTCCACCCTAGGGAGAGGTGATGAGCCCGAGGGTGGAGCCCTATCCCTACTTTCCTGCGTTGTCTTTTGATTTTGTTTTGAACAGCCAAAACGGTGTGCGCCTCTACCATCGTGGCCATGCATCCCTCTCCGGTTGAGGGCTCGTGGCGACGGGATCTTTGCATGCTGCAGCTTCTTTACTGCAATGTTCCCAATGCGGCTGCTGCACTTCTGCTGCTTCCACTCCTGCCTTTATGGGAACTATCAAGTTGCCTTCTGGGTCGCAGCCCGCTCAGGTTAATCTCTCTGACGGGGGACCTGGGACCCATTGTCAGGGATGCAGGGTGCACTCAAACGCCAAACAGGTGTTAAAAGGAAACCTTTGTGGGCAAAGGTGGTTCCTCCTTATGCACACCCCAACGTTCGAGCCTTCGTCTTCGTCCTTGAGCACCTACTCTCTCCCCACCTTCGATGTTCTTGACTCTTGCTCCAATGGACTCAGCCTTTCCTCCTTCCTACATTGAGGATGTAATGCCTGTGAGGCAGCTATTTGGCTGGGAGGATGAGGAGAGGCGAGATCTGATCGGCCCCAGCTCCCTGCCTCTGAAGTTGGGGGCGAAGGAGATCGTCTTCTTGAAGGTGTATGCGTACTCTGGGTTCGTTCCTCCCGTTTCCTCCTTCCTGGTGATGCTCCTGGAGGTCCTTGGGATCTAGCTTCACAACTTGTCGCCGAACACTCTGGTGGTGGCGGCGATCTTCTCGCACTTCTGCGAGATGTTTGTCGGGGTGCACCCATCTGTGCTGGTGTTCTGGCAGTTCTTCGTGCTGAGGAGGACCAGGAATAAGAACAAGACAAGCTTCCTCAAAGGATACTACTTACAGCATCGGGCCAACAATCCCTTCAAGTACATCACCTTGCTCTCCACAGCGAAGTGGGCCGACTGGAGGAGTGACTGGGTGATCGTACAGGTCGATGCCCACGATCGCATGGTCCTGCCCACCGATTGGGCAATACTCAAGAAGAAGACCTTGGAGAATCTGGTTCTTGAAGGATCATGGTTTGTCGGAGCGGATGGTGATGGCAGACTTCGTGCATCAATAAATGGCCCCCCTCCAACATCGTAGCCGCCCTGCATGGCTTTACTTTGGGCCATAGGGTGGCACACGGCTAGTGCGGGGTCATGACACAGAGGACCCCGCAAGAGGTGCTCGACGTAATGACCAAGTCGTGTGACGGCCCGCTGAATGTAGCCTAGAGGGGGGGTGAATAGACTTTTTGAATTTTTCATCAAAACCTGAAACACTCAGCAACCTGATCAAATACAGAGAAATCGGACTAGTCCGGTAGTGTGCGGACTAGTTTGGTGTATGCAAACTAAATTGATCAAATTTGATCAGTGATTTCGATAAGAGTACTCTATGCAGCGGGAATTGAGTTACAAATAGAGTGTATTGCTTCAATAAAACTAGATGTGGCACAAGTTAACTTTAGATTCAAAGTTTTAATGCAAATTGAACTAGATTAAGCAAACCCTAGATCACTATGAATAGATAGAACAAAAGAACAAAGGACACAATGATTTTTATCCCATGGATTGATTCCATAGAAGAAATCTACGTCCACGTTGAGGAGCCCATGAAAGGACTGGGTCTTCACCAACCCTACCCTCATCGAATCGCCACGGAGGCCGATTCTCTTCCACTAATCACAAAGGGGTAAGATAACCGTGTTCAAGGGGCCTTCTCACAAGTTGAGGGCTCCCCAAGATTTACAATTCAAAACACCACCAAACACACTCGAAAGGTATGCAATAAAACAGCGATAGTGTGTGAGAGAATCAAACCCAAGAGCTCAAGTCTTGAAGAACATATCCCTCCTTTGATCTATGGTTAATCCTCAAGGATTTGATCTTTCTTGCGTTGGATTGTGTGGAGAGACGTGTTTTCTAGGCTCTTGGAAGGTGTGACAGCACATGGGGTCGAGCATAATGATAGTTGGGCCGTGCACCTCTGTTTATACTAGGGTTCCCAAAGGTTACCGTTAGGGTTTACAAAGTTCGGACTAGTCCGTGGTGGACTCCGGACTAGTCCGGTGTGCGGCGTGTGGGAAACCCTAAGTGTCCTGAATTATTGGACTTGTTCGGCCTTGGGCGTACTAGTCCGATTTTGTCTCTAGACACGTTTGGGCTAGTCCTACACATATCGGACTAGTCCGGTCATTGTGAATCCCTTAGTGAATTAGGACATGTCCGCACTTGGGTGACTTGTCCGATTTTAGTCAGAGAGGTTATCTGACTAGTCCGAATATGATCGGACTAATCCGGTGTTGTGGAATTTTGAGGGGCTAAGGATTTGTCCGAAGTAGGTCAGTGGGGATTTCAGACTAGTCTGTGGAATATCGGACTTGTCCGATATTGATCAGAAGGATTATCGGACTAGTCTGGACTAGTCCGGTGCGGACAAGTCTGCACTGGGGGACTTGTCCGATCCTAGACAGAGAGATTATTGGACTAGTCTGGTGAACATCAGACTAGTCCGGACCTGTGTAAACTTATGCAGTAAGAGTGATTTCTTTTACTTGAGCTCTTGGAGTGTGTTTCTCCAACACACTCCAAACACAAAAAGTATTCTATTCATCTTCTTGAGATCTTTTCCACTTGATTCTTCACTCTCCTTTCTTTTTGCGCTTACTTCATAATTTCATTGAAACCTGCGTGTGACACCCGGTTCCGAAAAATGAACCAAGCTAACGCATATGTGTGCCCAATATGTTCATCACACATACACGAGTGCATTCACAAAAGAGTATACAGAAAATTACCACAGAACAAGATTAATTAACCAAGTTTTATTAAACGAACCATATTATCCTCGAATACAAGCTCTAATGAATATTAATGGCAAGTTCAACTAATGCAACGGAATAACTAATTAAGCAAACTAAACAGCTAGGTAGCATAAGCAATAGGGTATAGCGCAGCTCCATGCAACACCACAGGCAAGCTGATGGTAGACACGGCCTAGGACTCCGCATTATTGCCATTAAACTCCCAATCCTGACATACAACCGTTGGGGTGAATTGCAAGAGTGAGTACATGTCGTACTCAGCAAGTGTAGAAAGTATGACATGGGGCTGATTCAAATGACGACAATAATAATGGCAAAGTGCTGAAAAGTACATCAAAACATTTGAAAAGCAATATACATTATGTATGTGAAATAAACCCATCATAACCATAAGTAATATCATAATACCAGTCCATATTCCATATCCATCATCACATACCAATATCCATATTCAATACCAGAAATTAATTCATAACCATCCATAACCATTACCAAACCATAGCCATCCCAAATACCATCCCAATACCGAGTTCCCTCTAATCATGGAAGTTGTCCAGGTGCTCATAACTGGGAGCAGGGCTATCATGATAGTTTTAGACACACTCTGCAGATTTTGTACCTCTTTACCCACGTGTTCGTGATTTCATCACCTTTCGATGACAAAAACCTCTGTTATGCCGTCTCACACTTCCGTCGGTGTGTGGCTAAGAGATCACAAAATAGCCTTTACAAAGGGATTACTAGCCTATTTAGACCCCACTGAGGTTTCACCGGTGGCGATGTCTCCTACAGAGCACATCTTCAACCAAGGGACCCCTCTTGAGCCATTCGGATCCCAGGGTAGTGCCACCAATCATCAACAAACCCAATTCGACTAACCCTTCCCCGAGCATCCATAATGGTCCAAACAGCACTAGCAAAACCCTAATTAATCAGCTACGCAGCACCCATACTTGGCCTCGTGGTGGCACTGTAATCCTGGCTTATTCTCGCATGAACCGGTCCTTAGATCTAAAGCAAGCGAACCACCATACGTCCAACCCATCGACATACCAGCTTGCTTAGATCAACCATTACCATATCATATTTGACCAGTTCATGTTAACCATAATCTCATCCATGCATAATTAAATTGAGTGGTATAGTTGTTTCCCATCCCAGTTGATTAAGCGAAGCAAACGGTAAAAAGCCCTTCCCGACTCTCTACCATAAATTCCAGGTGACAAGGGTGGTTTAACAAATCTAGTAAACTTCCTACCATAGGATTCCCATCAAATTGACACAGGCATGCAGTTTTGCAAACAAAACATTTATTTTAAAACAGGATCAATATGCTTCAAGGACACTTGCCTTGATCTTGCGGTTGATTAGGGTCAAAGCCTTCAAACTCCTCGTGTTGGAGATGCTCCGTGGCACTCTCTAGCGCAACCGTCTAATCCGCACAATAAACATACAAGACAAGAAACACAATCAAAGAGTGCAAAATATTACTCAATATGACATGACATGCATGATTGATGCAAATGCAAGGTAGAACTTGTTAATAGATTGCTTTTAATGATCACTAATTTGTTCTAATAGATTTTGACAAGTTTATACAGGTTTGGAGTTGATTAGGTCAGTATTTTGGAATTAATTCAACACAACTTATCCAGGGAAATCAGACTAGTCCGCTAGGGACCGGACAAGTCCGCACTTTGCGAGATCAGCAAATTAGAGTTTTCTAGATCGACGTAAATTTGGAGTTTAGGGGTTGAATTTTTGTAAGGAAAAGAGAATAGAAGGTATACCAGGTGTTTAGGACTCCAATGAATCAAGAAACTTGGAGGTAACACTTGGATCTTGATGATCTAGGGTTGGTGATGAACTTTGAGACAAATTGGTGGTGAAGAACGAAACTTGGTGGAGATCTTGATCCTCTTTCGTTTCCTCCTCTTCCTCTTCTTGCTTGGGATCTCCTCCTCCCTCCTTGATGGTGGCTCTCCACGAAATATGGTTTGGGTGGGGTGGAAAAGTGGCAAATAGATGTCAAACCAAGGGGTGGGGTTGTTTATATAGAGGTGGAGGCTAGGGTTAGATGGATTTCGAGTTTGGGATGAACAGAGGCCGGTTTAGAGTCCCTCATGGGATCTAAAAGAGTTAGGCACGACATCCCTAGGCCCACATAATGTGAAACCCAAGAAACAAGTCGTAAAACAAAAGATCAACTCAGAGTTGCAAAATATCGGATAAGTCCGAAAAGGATCAGACTAGTCCGAAGTCATCCAGAGAGAAAATCGGACAAGTCTAGCCAAAAATCGGACAAGTCCGACTTTAGTTAGAGAGGAAAACAGATAAGTCCGCTGGAACACCGGACTAGTCCAGAAAAGTCCAAGGACTTAGCATTTTTTCAAGGATTCTTGGAATATCGGACTAGTCCGCACAAAATCGGACAAGTCCGAAAGTTTCCAGAGGCAAAATCGGACTAGTCCGCAGCAAAAACGGACAAGTCCGTTTTTAGTCAGAGAGAAATCGGACTAGTCCTCAGTAAAATCGGACTAGCCCGCACTTTCCTGCATTTTAAGTGCGGTTTTGTTCCAAATCAATTTTAAATGCTCCAAATAAATTTTAAACTCGTTCCTCTTGTTGTGGATCAATGTTAACATGTATATGAGTGTATGCAAGGCATGATGCATGAAAATGAGGGTGTTACAAACCTACCCCCCTTAAAATGAATCTCACCCTCGAGATTCAACGCGGAAGAGAAGAGATAGGGAAATTCCTTCTTGAGATCATCTTCCAATTCCCACATTGCTTCTTTTTCTGTGTGGTGCTTCCATTGAACTTTACACCATCTAATAACCTTTTTTCCTTATGACCCTCTCCTTAGTTTCCAAGATTTTGACCGGTGTTTCGGCATAAGTCTAATCTTCCTCTAGTTCCAATTCTTCCATTGGCACTTGTTCTTCCGGTACTCGCAAGCACTTCTTGAGCTGGGAAACATGAAAGACATCATGGACATTCGAAAGATGAGTTGGCATCTCTATCTTATATGCTACTTCTCCCCTTTTGTCCAAAATCTTGAATGGTCCAATATAACGAGGTGCTAGCTTGCCCCTTATGTTAAACCTCTTATGACCTCTCATTGGTGACACCTTGAGGTAAACAAAATATCCTATTTTAAAGGCTAATTTCCTCCTCCTATTGTCCGCATAGCCTTTTTGTCTTGATTGGGCAGCCCTCAAGTTTTCACGAATTATTTGGACTTGCTTTTTGGCTTCTTGCAACACATCCGGACCAAATACTTGAGTTTCTCCTGCCTCATTCCAAAATAAAGGTGTCCTACACTTCCTCCCATAAAGCGCTTCATATGGTGACATTTTCAAGCTTGCTTGGTAACTATTGTTGTATGAAAATTCTGCATATGGCAAGCTCTTGTCCCAACTTTTCCCATGCTTCAAAGCACAAGCTCTTAGCATGCCCTCTAATCTGATTGGTTCTTTCGGTTTGTCCATCCGTTTGAGGATGATATGCTGAACTGAAATTCAACCTCGTTCCCAAAGCTTCATGCAGTTTTTGCCAAAATTTGGAATTGAATTGTGAACCTCTATCCGAGACTATCTTCTTCGTTACTCCATGTCGACACACAATATGCTCCATGTATATTTCGGCCAATTGTGCAGCTGTATATTTGGTCTTCTGTAACACCCTCAATTTTCGCATCCTGCATTGCATACATGACCATGCATTAAACATTAGTAGGATAAAAGAAAAATAATAAAACATAAAAGATGGAGCATATATATACAAATGTATGCAGCAAAAGAAGAAATAGAAATTAATAATTATAGCCTAAAACTTGTAATAGGGAATAAGTATAAAAATAATAATAAAAATATATATAAGTATATATATAAATAATATATATAACAATATATAAAAATAGATAAAATATTAATATTAATAATATATGTTATAAAAATAATAAATAATAAAAAATAAATAACATATATATAATATAAATAATATATATATATAAATATATATATAATAAATTATATAATAAAAGAAAGTAAAAAAAGTAAAATAAACAAATATAAATAATAAAATAATAATAATACTAAGAAAAAAAAGAAAAAAAAGAAAAAAAAGGGGGGCTGCTGGCCAGCGGCCGAGCCGCCAGCCCGCCCCACTGAGCGCGCATGCCGCCAACCCCGCACACGAGCGCCGAAACTCCCGCTCGCCTGCGCGAGCCACGCGCCTCGCCACCCGGGTCCCACCGCCGCCGCCCCAAATCCCGCCTCCCAGCGCGCGACCCGGCCTCCCGATCCGGCGCGCTCGGCCGTCCCGCGCGGATTTCGCCGCCTCCCCCGACTCCCCTGGCCCCACGACCGAATCGCGCATGCGCTCCAGCCCGAGTCCCGCCCGCTCCCGCCACGCGTCGAACTCCGCGAATCCAGCGTCCCACGCGCCTATAAATACGACGGTAACCTCGTAGGGTTTTTCCCAGCCGCCGCCATAGAGAAACGCCGCCGGTAAAAACACCAGGGACCAGAGGGTTGCGCCCAGGGAAGAAAAAGGAGAAAAAGAAGGGGAAGAAGAGGAAGAAAAAGAGGAGGGCGCCACCGTCCGCTGGAGATCGACGTCGCCATCGCGCCGCCGTCGTCGTGCCACCGGAGGACGCATCTACTTCGTCTACGCATTGTCCCTATCTCGCGATCATCGAAGCCATCGCATCTACGGTAGGCCATGTTCCCGATGCGAATTTTAGCGATCATATTGAACCTAATAGGCGTAACTTGATCGTAGTTGTGTCATAATTTTATTTTCAGCAGCATTAATCCACCCTAAAACCCCCGTAAACTCTTACGAACACGTATGAACTAGTCGCATCTAATTAATAAATGACCGTAGTAAATTAATTATTGAATTGTGCATGCATGCATGTCATTGCATGTTGATTATTTTGCGTGCATCATGTTGATTGTATATGCTTTTTTGTATGTATGATCACGCGTAGAGGAACGTGCTCAAGAGGCCGCATACGAGGATTTCCAAAATCAAGATTTCGAAGCGCTTGAGCAACCCCATCCGTCGGAGCAAGGCAAGTGTCCTTGAAGCATATTGATCCTATTTTAAAATAAATGTTTTGTTTGCAAACTTGCATGCTTGTGTCAAATTGATGGAAATCCTATGGTAGGAAGTTTACTAGTTTTGTTTGACCACCCTTGTTACCTAGAATTTATGGTAGAGAGTCGGGAAGAGTTTTTACCTTTTTGCTTCGCTGAATTAATTGGGATGGCAAACAACACTACACATTTAATTATGCATCGATGATATTCTGGTTAATGTGAATTGGTCAATACGATGGGTGATCTAAGCAAGCCTGGTATGTGGATGGGTTGGATGATATGGTGGTTTGCTTGCCTTATATCTAAGGACCGGTTCATGCGAGAATATGCCAGGTCAACAGTGCCACCACAAGGCCAAGTATGGGTGCGGCATAGCTGAATAATTAGGAGCGCTGCTAGTATTGTATGGACCATTGGATGGCGCGGGGAATGGGAGTCGAGGAGGACTGCCCTGGGATCCGCATGGCACATGAGGGGGCCCGTGGGTGGGAGAATAGAGATTCAAGCCTACCAGTGAAACCTTAGTGGGCCCGTACATACTAGTAGTCCCTTTTGAAAGGCTATTTTGTGATCTCTTGGCCACACACCTACGAAACTGTGAGATGGCATAATGGAGGTTTCTTAGTCATCGAAAGGTGATGAAATCACAAACATGTGGGTAAAGTGGTACAACCTCTGCAGAGTGTTTAAAACTATCATGATAGCCGTGCTCCCGGTTATGAGCGCCTGGATGACCTACATGATTAGAGTTGGAAATTGGGATTTGGGATGGTTATGGTTGGTTTATGGTTATGGTTATGAATTTGAGTTCTGGTAACTGGACATGGATAATGATGATGCTGGCAATAATTGGATACGGTTTATATTTTGTTAATATGATGGTTGTGATGGGATTGTTTCACATAGACATAGTATAATGCTTTTCAAATGTTTTACTGTACTTTTCAGCACTTAGCCAATATTACATTCGTCATTTGAATAAGCCACATGTCATACTTTCCACACTTGCTGAGTACGACATGTACTCACTCTTGCAATCCCCCCCCCCAAACAGTTGCAGGTCAGAATTGTGAGTTTAATGGCGATAATGCAGAGTTCTAGGCCGTGTCTACCGTCAACTTTGCCTGTGGTGTTGCATGGAGCTGCGCTATCCCTTTTTCTTAGTTGCTTAGTTGATTAATTAGTTTATTTTCCGCTGCATTAGTTGAACTTATCATTCACATTCATTAGAGCTTGTATTCGAGGATATAATGAATTATGTAATAAGAGTACTTATTTAATAATTTGAGCTGTGGTAATTATCTGTTTATCATTTGTGAATCACTCGTGTATGTGTGTTGAACATCCTGGGCACACATATGCGTTAGCTTGGTTCAGTTTCCGGAACCGGGCGTCACAAATTGGTATCAGAGCCACTGGTTGACTGAAGGACGCAGCCTAGATAGAATGGACACTTAGAGCACATAGGAGCACCCAGGAATCGATGTGTTTTTGCTTGGTGTGATGTTTTCTATATATATTGTTTGCTTGTGTGCTTAATAGAGGATTTTGGGATGCTTTAGCATTGCTATGTCCACCTAGGCTAGTATAGCTAGTCGGTTAGCTTCATATCCCTTGATGCATATAGTTGGGGACGTCTCTCAATTCTTACCTATTGCTTTCCTTTAGATGGTGAGGACTCGTAACCAGAGGGATATCAATGGTGAGGAGGAGAACCATGGAGTACCTCAGAACAACCAGGGACATGCTCATGGAGCTATCAATATTGAACAACTGTTAGCTATGCAGAACCAGCTCATGCAGACCATGATACAGACCATGGGACAGCTGCAAGCTGGCAACAACAATCAGCCTCATATACCGCCACCGCCACCACCCCCGCCTCCTCATAACCGATTGGGAGAGTTTATGAGGACTAGGCCACCAACCTTTGCTCAAGCTGCTGACCCTATGGATGCGGATGACTGGTTAAGTCTCCTGGAGGAGAGATGAGGGCAAATATAGTATGTCCAAAAGTAAGCCTTAGAATAAGGGGGGTAGACTTCTCCGCCAACCTCATTGTTTTGGATTCTCAAGGATTGGACATTATACTTGGTATGGACTGGTTGAGGAAGCACAATGGAGTTATTGAGTGTGCCACAAAGACGGTGAAGTTGACCAACGAAGAAGGGATCACCGTTGAATTTGAAGCATCTCAAACCGCATCGAAGCAATTGGAGTTGATGCATCACAATAAATGTCAAAGCTAACCAATCATCAAGGACTACTCCAACGTAGTGAAGCGCATGACTGAGTTGCTAACAAGGGGAAAGCTTCCCAAATGGACTCTATCTTGCTAGGACGACATTGAGGAGGTGAAGAAAAGATTTATAACTGCACCGACGCTGGTATTACTAGACGTGAGCAAGAAATTTGGATTTGTACGACGCATCAAGACAAGGATTAGGATGTGTGCTCATGCAAGAAGGCCAAGTGGTAGCTTATGCATCGAGGCAACTAAAGAAACATGAGTTGAATTATCCTACACACGACCTTGAACTCGCAGCCGTGGTACACGCCTTGAAGATATGGAGACACTATGTTTTTGGTCACCGATGTGAGATTTATATGGATCACAAGAGTCTCAAGTACATATTTATGCAAACGGATCTGAATCTGAGGCAACGCCGATGGTTGGAGCTCATCAAGGATTATGACGTGGGAATCAACTATCACCCAGGGAAGGCCAATGTAGTGGCCGATGCTTTGAGCCGAAAAGGAGTAAGTCATCAACTCACAGTACGAGAGCTGCCATCCGAGTTATGCAAGGAGTTTGAACGGTTGAACCTTGGATTCATAAATGAGATGGGAACGATGGGAGTCAACCCAACATTAGAGCAGGAAATACGGGAAGGACAGACAAAGGACAAGGAAATACAGGAAATCAAGGAAAGGACCCAAGAAGGAAAAGAATTCAGATTTGATGAGGACGAACAGGGTACCTTATGGCTTGGAAAGAGGATTGTGGTACCTAATGTCAGGCATATTCGGGAGACAATATTGAAGTAGGCACATGACTTGCCTTACTCAATTCATCCTGGCTGTACGAAGATGTACAAGGACTTAAAGACATGCTACTGGTGGGCCAGCATGAAAAAGGACATAGCCGAATATGTTGCACTTTGTGATGTGTGCCAACGAGTTAAAGCTGAACATCAAAAGCCAGCCAGATTGTTAAAACCATTAAAGATCCCGGAATGGAAGTGGGAAGAGATTGGTATGGACTTTATAGTTGGATTACCGCGAACTAAGTCTGGCTATGATTCAATATGGGTTGTTGTGGATCGGTTGACAAAATCAGCTCACTTCATCCCTGTCAAGACCACATATACCACCGTGAAGCTAGCAGAATTGTACATGGAGCATATTGTGTGCCGACATGGAGTACCGAAGAAGATAGTCTCGGATAGAGGTTCTCAATTTACCTCCAGATTTTGGCAGAAATTGCATGAAGCAATAAGAACAAGGTTGAACTTCAGTTCGGCGTATCACCCTCAAACAGATGGACAAACCGAGAGGACCAACCAAATTTTGGAAGACATGTTGAGAGCATGTGCTTTAAAGTATGGGAAAAGTTGGGATAAAAGTTTGCCGTATGCTGAATTCTCGTATAACAATAGTTACCAAGCAAGTTTGAAAATGTCACCCTATGAAGCACTATACGGAAGGAGGTGTAGGACTCCCTTGTTTTGGAATGAAACCGGAGAGAATCAAGTGTTTGGTCCCGACGTGTTACAAGACGCTGAAAGGCAAGTCCAAATAATACGGGAAAACTTAAAGGCTGCCCAGTCTCGACAGAAAGGTTATGCTGATAATAGGCGAAGGAGTTTGACTTTTGAAGTTGGAGATTTTGTATACCTCAAAGTGTCACCTATCAGAGGTCAGCGACGGTTTAACGTCAAAGGAAAACTGGCACCACGTTACATCGGACCGTTCAAGATTTTGGACAAATGAGGAGAAGTGGCATATTGACTTGAGCTGCCGGCGTATCTCTCTGATGTACATGACGTGTTTCACGTGTCTCAACTCAAGAAGTGTCTCAGGGTACCGGAAGAACAAGTGCCGATGGACGAGTTAGAACTTCACGAGGATTTGTCCTATGTCGATCAACCTATCAAGATCTTGGACGTGAAGGAAAGGGTCACGAGAAATAAGAGGATTCGTTGGTGTAAAGTGCAATGGAAACACCATACAGAAGACGAAGCTACATGGGAACGTGAAGAAGATTTGAAGGCAGATCTCCCTCACCTTTTCTCCACGCTATCGAATCTCGAGAGCGAGATTCACTTTAAGGGGGGTAGGTTTGTAACACCCTCAATTTTCGCATCCTGCATTGCATACATGACAATGCATTAAACATTAGTAGGATAAAAGAAAAATATTAAAACATAAAAGATGGAGCATATATATACAAATGTATGTAGCAAAAGAAGAAATAGAAATTAATAATTATAGCCTAAAACTTGTAATAGGGAATAAGTATAAAAATAATAATAAAAATATATATAAGTATATATATAAATAATATATATAACAATATATAAAAATAGATATAATATTAATATTAATAATATATGTTATAAAAATAACAAATAATAAAAAAATAAATAGCATATATATAATATAAATAATATATATATAAATATATATAATAAATTATATAATAAGAGAAAGTAAAAAAGTAAAATAAATAAATATAAATAATAAAATAATAATAATACTAAGAAAAAAAAAGAAAAAAAAGGGGGGCTGCTGGCCAGCGGCCGAGCCGCCAGCCCGCCCCACCGAGCGCGCATGCCGCCAACCCCGCGCGCGAGCGCCTAGACTCCCGCTCGCCCGCGCGAGCCACGCGCCTCGCCACCCGGGTCCCACCGCCGCTGCCCCAAATCTTGCCTCCCGATCCGGCGCGCTCGACCGTCCGGCGCGGATTTCGCCGCCTCCCCCGACTCCCCTGGCCCCACGACCGAATCTCGCACGTGCTCCAGCCCGAGTCCCGCCCGCTCCCGCCACGCGCCGAACTCCGCGAATCCAGCGTCCCACGCGTCTATAAATACGACAGTAACCTCGTAGGGTTTTTCCCAGCCGCCGCCATAGAGAAACGCCGCCGGTAAAAACACCAGGGACCAGAGGGCTGTGCCCAGGGAAGAAAAAGGAGAAAAAGAAGGGAAAGAAGAGGAAGAAAAAGAGGAGGGCGCCACCGTCCGCCGGAGATCGACGTCGCCATCGCGCCGCCGTCGTCGTGCCGCCGGAGGATGCATCTACTTCGTCTACGCATTGTCCCCATCCCGCGATCATCGAAGCCATCGCATCTACGGTAGGCCATGATCCCGATGCGAATTTTAGCGATCATATTGAACCTAATAGGCGTAACTTGATCGTAGTTGTGTCATAATTTTATTTTCAGCAACATTAATCCACCCTAAAACCCCCGTAAACTATTACGAACACGTATGAACTAGTCGCATCTAATTAATAAACGACCGTAGTAAATTAATTAATGAATTGTGCATGCATGCATGTCATTGCATGTTGATTATTTTGCGTGCATCATGTTGATTGTATATGCTTTCTTGTATGTATGATCACGCGTAGAGGAACGTGCTCAAGAGGCCGCATACGAGGATTTCCAAAATCAAGATTTCGATGCGCTTGAGCAACCCCATCCGTCGGAGCAAGGCAAGGTACCTTGAAGCATATTGATCCTATTTTAAAATAAATGTTTTGTTTGCGAACTTGCATGCTTGTGTCAAATTGATGGGAATCCTATGGTAGGAAGTTTACTAGTTTTGTTTGACCACCCTTGTTACCTGGAATTTATGGTAGAGAGTCGAGAAGGGTTTTTACCTTTTTGCTTCGCTTAATTAATTGGGATGGCAAACAACACTACACATTTAATTATGCATCGATGATATTCTGGTTAATGTGAATTGGTCAATACGATGGGTGATCTAAGCAAGCCTGGTATGTGGATGGGTTGGATGATATGGTGGTTTGCTTGCCTTAGATCTAAGGACCGGTTCATGCGAGAATATGCCAGGTCAACAGTGCCACCACAAGGCCAAGTATGGGTGCGGCGTAGCTGAATAATTAGGAGCGCTGCTAGTATTGTATGGACCATTGGATGGCGTGGGGAATGGGAGTCGAGGAGGACTGCCCTGGGATCCGAATGGCACACGAGGGGGCCCGTGGGTGGGAGAATAGAGATTCAAGCCTGCCGGTGAAACCTTAGTGGGCCCGTACATACTAGTAGTCCCTTTTGAAAGGCTATTTTGTGATCTCTTGGCCACACACCTACGAAAGTGTGAGATGGCATAATGGAGGTTTCTTAGTCATCGAAAGGTGATGAAATCACAAACATGTGGGTAAAGTGGTACAACCTCTGCAGAGTGTTTAAAACTATCATGATAGCCGTGCTCCCGGTTATGAGCGCCTGGATGACCTACATGATTAGAGTTGGAAATTGGGATTTGGGATGGTTATGGTTTGGTAATGGTTATGGTTGGTTTATGGTTATGGATTATGGTTATGGATATGAATTTGAGTTCTGGTAACTGGACATGGATAATGATGATGTTGGCAATAATTGGATATGGTTTATATTTTGTTAATATGATGGTTGTGATGGGATTGTTTCACATAGACATAGTATAATGCTTTTCAAATGTTTTACTGTACTTTTCAGCACTTAGCCAATATTACATTCGTCATTTGAATAAGTCACATGTCATACTTTCCACACTTGCTGAGTACGACATGTACTCACTCTTGCAATCCCCCCCAACAGTTGCAGGTCAGAATTGTGAGTTTAATGGCGATAATGCGGAGTTCTAGGCCGTGTCTACCATCAACTTTGCCTGTGGTGTTGCATAGAGCTGCGGTATCCCTTTTGCTTAGTTGTTTAATTAGTTTATTTTCCGCTGCATTAGTCGAACTTATCGTTCACATTCATTAGAGCTTGTATTCAAGGATATAATGAATTATGTAATAAGAGTACTTATTTAATAATTTGAGCTGTGGTAATTATCTGTTTATCATTTATGAATCACTCGTGTATGTGTGTTGAACATCCTGGGCACACATATGCGTTAGCTTGGTTCAGTTTCTGGAACCGGGCGTCACATCTTCACAGGGACAAAATGAGCTGACTTGGTTAAACGATCCACAATTACCCAAAGTGAGTCATACCCGGACTGAGTACGTGGTAAACCAACTATGAAGTCCATTCCAATTTCTTCCCACTTCCATTCCAGGATCTTTAATGGTTGCAATAGTCCAGCTGGCCTTTGATGTTCCGCCTTGACTCGTTGGCACACATCACACAATGCTATGTATTCAGCTATGTCCTTCTTCATGCTACCCCACCAATAGAAGGTCTTCAAGTCTTTATACATCTTTGTACAACCAGAATGAATTGAGTAAGGTGAGTCATGTGCCTCCTTTAATATTGTCTCCCGGATGTGCTTTACATTAGGCACAACGATTCTCTTTCCAAGCTATAGAGTACCATGTTCGTCTTCATCAAATCTGAATTCTCTCCCTTCTTCGGTCCTTTCCTTGATTTCCTTGATCTCTTCATCCGCGGCATGTGCTTCTCGAATCTCTTGCTCCAGGGTTGGGTTTAACTCCATCATCTCCATCTCATTTACAAACCCAAGGTTCAACTGTTCAAACTCCTTACATAACTCGAATGGTAACTCTCGAACTGTGAGCTGATGACTTACTCCTTTTCTACTCAAAGCATCGACCACTACATTGGCTTTTCCCGGATGATAGTTGATCCCCAAATCATAATCTTTGATGATCTCCAACCATCTCCGTTGCCTCAAGTTCAGATCCGTTTGTGTGAAAATATACTTCAAACTCTTATGATCCATATAAATTTCACACCTATGTCCAAGAATATAGTGCCTCCAAATCTTCAATGCGTGTACCACGGCCGCGAGTTCCAAATCGTGCGTGGGGTAATTCTACTCATGTTTCTTCAATTGTCTTGATGCATAGGCGACCACTTGACCTTCTTGCATCAATACACATCCAAGTCCTTGCCTCGATGCGTCACAATAGATATCAAAACTCTTGCTCACATCCGACAGTACCAAAACTGGGGCTGTTGTCAACCTCTTCTTCAACACCTCAAAACTATTTTGACAAGCTTGATTCCATTGGAAAGCCTTTCCCTTCATTAGCAACTCCGTCATTGTCTTGGCTATCTTGGAAAAGTCCTTGATGAATCTACGGTAATATCCAACCATCCCAAGAAAACTCATTATTTCCTTGACATTTTGCGGCGGTTCCCATTTCAACACGTCTCTCACTTTTCCGGGGTCAACCGATACTCCTCCTGTGATTATATGCCCCAAAAACGACACCTCTCTCAACAAAAACTGACAGTTGTTGAACTTGGCATACAATTGATGCTCCCTCAATTTCTTCAACGTAAGCCTCAAGTGTTCCTCATGTTCCTTCTCATCCTTCGAGTAGATCATAATATCATCAATAAACACCACAACAAACTTATCCAAGTACTCCATGAAGACCTTATTCATGAGGTACATAAAGTACGCAGGTGCATTTGTCAATCCAAAAGACATCACGATGTACTCATAAGATCCATACCGTGTCCTAAAAGCTGTCTTGGGTATGTCCGATGGTCTAATCTTCATTTTAAAGTATCCTGACCTCAAGTCAATCTTAGAGAAAACACAAGCACCCTTCATCTGATCAAACAAGTCTTCTATGCGTGGCAAGGTGTACTTGTTCTTGATTGTTACCTTGTTGAGACCTCGGTAATCCACACACATCCTTTGTGTTCCATCCTTCTTGTCCACAAATAGAACGGGCGCTCCCCAAGGTGAAGAACTAGGGCGAATAAAACCTTTCTCTAGTTGCTCTTGAATTTGTTTCATGAGCTCTGCTAATTCCAAAGGAGGCATCCTATACGGCCTCTTAGCTATAGGTGCAGTTCCAGGTATTAAATCAATAACAAACTCAATGTCTCGATCAGGTGGCATACGTGGCAACTCGTCCGGAAAAACATCCAAAAATTCACACACCACCGGAATCTCCTCAATTACGGCACCGTCCATATGATTCAACTCCAATTGCTTTGGTGTGGTTTGAGATGCTTCAAATTCTACGGTGATCCCTTCCTCATTGGTCAACTTTACCGTTTTCGTGGCACACTCAATAACTCCATTGTGCTTCCTCAACCAGTCCATACCAAGTATAATGTCCAATCCTTGAGAATCCAAAACAATGAGGTTGGCGGAGAAGTCTACCCCCCTTATTCTAAGGCTTACTTTTGGACATACTATATTTGTCCTCATCTCTCCTCCAGGAGACTTAACCAATAGAGTAAACTTCATATGAGAGATAGGCAAACTATACTTGGCAACATACTTTGATGCAATGAATGAATGTGATGCTCTAGAATCAAATAACATAGTCGCGGGGTTGGAGTTGGCGAGAAACATACCAATGACCACGTCATCCGCTTGTCGAGCATCCTCCGTAGAGACATGGTTCACGTTGCCACGAGCAAAATTCTGCTGTCCACGGTTCCCTTGTGGTTGTCCTCCATTGGGTCTTGGGTTTTGCCTCGGTGCATTGCTTCCTTGACCAAGGCCTGACTTAGGACATTGATGCGCAAAGTGTCCAGCTTCTCCACAAGTATAACACTTCTTAACTCCACCAAAATTTGGACGAACTTGATTTTGAACGTTTGCACCAAGAAAATTAGCACGAGGCACATAAGGCATTGGAGGCCTAGGTGCTTGCATAACAGGGCGTTGCTGCACAAACTGAGTTGGGCGCGGTGCATAATCAGGGCGCTGTACAGGAGCAGAGGAGCTGTAGTATGGCGCATTAGGAGGCGCAAGGCGAGGGCGCACATTACTTCCTTGTTGATGTCCTTGATATGGCGCCTTCCTCTTGTTTTCTTGCTTCATCTCACGGACCTTGTTCTCCACAACAATTGCTTTGTCCACAAGCTTCTGGAAGTTGGCATAGTCACAATTGAGCAATTGCACTTGAATTTCATTGTTGAGGCCTCTCATGAACAAATATTGCTTCTGGCTGTCCCGGCTCACATCCTCAGGCGCATACCTTGAGAGTTGAGTGAACTTGTTGAGATACTCACTCACGCTTAATCTTCCTTGCCTTAAATTCTCAAATTCTTGTCTCTTCAAGATCATAACACCCTCGGGCACATAATGAGAACGAAAACTCTCCTTGAATTCGGCCCAAGTAATCCTCTCTTGATTCTCGTGAGCATTGCAATAAGCATCCCACCAATCCGCAGCTGCTCCAACGAGTTGATGAGAAGCAAATAGCACCTTCTCCCGGTCATTGCATTGGACAATAGCTAACTTCTTCTCCACGGACTTGAGCCAATCGTTCGCATCCATAGGGTCAGCGGCTTGAGCAAAGGTTGGCGGCCTAGTCCTCATAAACTCTCCCAACCGGTTATGAGGGGGTGGGGGTGGCGGTGGAGGCATGTGGGGCTGATTGTTGATGTTGCCAGTCTGCAACTGTCCCATAGTCTGTATCATAGTCTGCATGAGTTGGTTTTGCATAGCCAAAAGCCTGCTCAATGTTGATAGCTCCATGAGCAGGTCCTTGCCCATTGCTGTTCTGAGGTACTCCATGGTTCTCCTCCTCATCATTGCCATCCCTCTGGTTGCGAGTCCTCACCATCTGGAGAAAAAGCAATAGGTAAGAATTAGAAAACATCCCCAACTATATGCATCAAGGGATATGAAACTAAATAGCTAGCTACACTAGCCTAGGTGGACATGGCAATGCTAAGGCATCCCAAAATCCTCTATTAAGTACACAAGTAAACAATATATAGCAAACAACACACCGAATAAAAACACATCGATTCCTGAGTGCTCCTATATGCTCTAAAGTGTCCATTCTATCTAGGCTGCATCCTACGGTCAACCTGTGGCTCTGATACCAATCTGTGACGCTCGATTCCGAAAAATGAACCAATCTAACGCATATGTGTGCCCAGGATGTTCATCACACATACACGAGTGCATTCACAAAAGAGTATACAAAAAATTACCACAGAACAAGATTAATTAACCAAGTTTTATTAAACAAACCATATTATCCTCGAATACAAGCTCTAATGAATATTAATGACAAGTTCAACTAATGCAGCGGAATAACTAATTAAGCAAACTAAACAGCGAGGTAGCATAAGCAATAGGGTATAGCGCAGCTCCATGCAACACCGCAGGCAAGCTGACGGTAGACACGACCTAGGACTCCGCATTATCGCCATTAAACTCCCAATCCTGACCTGCAACTGTTGGGGGGAATTGCAAGAGTGAGTACATGTCGTACTCAGCAAGTGTGGAAAGTATGATATGGGGCTGATTCAAATGACGACAATAATAATGGCAAAGTGCTGAAAAGTACATCAAAACATTTGAAAAGCAATATACATTGTGTATGTGAAATAAACCCATCGTAGCCATAAGTAATATCATAATACCAGTCCATATTCCATATCCATCATCACATACCAATATCCATATTCAATACCAGAAATTAATTCATAACCATCCATAACCATTACCAAACCATAACCATCCCAAATATCATCCCAATACCGAGTTCCCTCTAATCATGGAAGTTGTCCAGGTGCTCATAACTGGGAGCACAACTATCATGATAGTTTTAGACACACTCTGCAGAGTTTGTACTTCTTTACCCACGTGTTCGTGATTTCATCACCTTTCGATGACTAGAACCTCTATTATGCCGTCTCACACTTCCATCGGTGTGTGGTCAAGAGATCACAAAATAGCCTTTACAAAGGGATTACTAGCCTATTTAGACCCCATTGAGGTTTCACTGGTGGCGATGTCTCCTACAGAGCATATCTTCAACCAAGGGCCCCCTCTTGAGCCATTCGGATCCCAGGGTAGTCTCACCAATCATCAACAAACCCAATCCGACTACCCCTTCCCTGAGCATCCATAATGGTCCAAACAGCACTAGCAAAACCCTAATTAATCAGCTACGCCGCACCCATACTTGGCCTCGTGGTGGCACTGTAATCCTGGCTTATTCTCGCATGAACCGATCCTTAGATCTAAAGCAAGCAAACCACTATACGTCCAACCCATCAACATACCAGCTTGCTTAGATCACCCATTATCATATCATATTTAACAAGTTCATGTTAACCATAATCTCATCCATGCATAATTAAATTGAGTGGTATAGTTGTTTCCCATCCCAGTTGATTAAGCGAAGCAAACAGTAAAAAGCCCTTCCCGACTCTCTACCATAAATTCCAGGTGACAAGGGTGGTTTAACAAATCTAGTAAACTTCTTACCATAGGATTCCCATCAAATTGACACAAGCATGCAGTTTTGCAAACAAAACATTTATTTTAAAACAGGATCAATATGCTTCAAGGACACTTGCCTTGCTCTTGCGGTTGATTAGGGTCAAAGCCTTCAAACTCTTGGTGCTGGAGATCCTCCGCGACACTATCTAGCGCAAATTCGTCTAATCCGCACAATAAACATACAAGACAAGAAACACAATTAAAGAGTGCACAAATATTATTCAATATGACATGACATGCATGATTGATGCAAATGCAAGGTAGAACTTGTTAATAGATTGCTTTTAATGATCACTAATTAGTTCTAATAGACTTTAACAAGTTTATACAGGTTTGGAGTTGATTAGGTCAGTTTTTTGGAATTAATTCAACACAATTTATCCAGGGAAATTGGACTAGTCCGCTAGGGACCGGACAAGTCCGGACATTGCGAGATTAGCAGATTAGGGTTTTCTAGATCGACGTAAATTTGGAGATTAGGTGTTGAATTCATGTAAGGAAAAGATAATAGAAGGTATACCAGGTGGTTAGAACTCCAATGAATCAAGAAACTTGGAGGTGAATTAAGAAACTTGGAGGTAACACTTGGAACTTGGTGATCTAGGGTTGGTGATGAACTTGGAGATGAATTGGTGATGAAGAATGAAACTTGGTGGAGATCTTGATCCTCTTTCGTTTCCTCCTCTTCGTGTTCTTGCTTGGGATCTCCTCCTCCCTCCTTGATGGTGGCTCTCCACGAACTAGGGTTTGGGTGGGGTGGAAAAGTGGCAAATAGATGTCAAACCAAGGGGTGGGGTTGTTTATATAGAGGTGGAGGCTAGGGTTAGATGGATTTCGAGTTTGGGATGAGTAGAGGCCGGTTTAGAGTCCCTCATGGGCTCTAAAAGAGTTAGGCATGACATCCCTAGGCCCACGTAACGTGAAACCCAAGAAACAAGTCGTAAAACAAAAGATCAACTCGGAGTCGCGAAATATCGGACAAGTCCGGA
The DNA here is from genome assembly GCA_036927565.1 of Tuctoria greenei. Classification (NCBI taxonomy): domain Eukaryota; kingdom Viridiplantae; phylum Streptophyta; class Magnoliopsida; order Poales; family Poaceae; genus Tuctoria; species Tuctoria greenei. The sequence goes on along the minus strand of JAYESD010000005.1, from coordinate 77,987,279 downwards.
AAGGACCGGACTAGTCCGAAGTCGTCCAGAGAGAAAATTAGACAAGTCTGGCCAAAAATCGAACAAGTCCGACTTTAGTTAGAGAAGGAAATGGACAAGTCCGCTGGAACACCGGACTAGTCCGGAAAAGTCCAAAGACTTAGCAATTTTTCAAGGATTCTTGGAATATCGGACTAGTCCGCACAAAATCGAACAAGTCCGAAAGTTTCCAGAGGCAAAATCGGACTAGTCCGCAGCAAAAACGGACAAGTCCGTTTTTAGTCAGAGAGAAATCGGACTATTTCTCAGTAAAATCGGACTAGTCCGCACTTTCCTGCATTTTAAGTGCGGTTTTGTTCCAAATCAATTTTAAACTCGTTCCTCTTGTTGTGGATCAATGTTAAATATGTATATGAGTGTATGCAAGGCATGATGCATGAAAATGAGGGTGTTACACTGCACTCATCTCAACAATTTGGTTAGGATCTCATTTGTTTGTCATAAATCAACTAAAGCCCACAAGGGATGCCTAGATGCACTTTCAATCACCCCCTTTTTGGTTATTGATGACAACCAGTTGATATTTCACAAAGAAGATTGAAAATCCAGATTTTTATAAAGTGTGCACATATGAGCTCGGAACAAGTTAAGCAATGGAAACATAAGACATATGTGCACTATTTATGGTGGGGTGCAAAACTAAGTGTGTGTAAGCAATATTCGTGATGATAATGAGATAATTGACATAATCATAACAACTGCAAGCATATATGTCAATTTCAAAGCATAAACATAGATTGCACCACAAAATCATCACAAACTTCATAAACATGACTTAGAACCATAATAAGAGCATAATAGCAGTTTTACAACCCAAAAGCATAATAGAGATCAGTTTTACAACCCAAAAGCATGACAAAAACTAAAAGATGCAAATGAAGCTCTCGTCTCTCAAACTATAGCTAGTCCTAGTGACTCCCCCTCAATCTATCCCCCTTTGGCATCAAGGCACCAAAAAGAAGGAGAGGAGGGATCTAGAGGTCACCGTCAACTCATTCCTCGCTGTCGGTCCTCTCATTGTCTTCATCTTCAGGCTGTGGAGGAGGAGGAGGAGCGGATCCACTCGAAGTGCCCCCAACGCCAAAATAGGCAAGTTCGGAGGGAGAAAGAGGTGGAAGCTCCGAGAAGTCAGAAGGAGAGTCCTCAGAGATGAAAGGAGACCCAATAGGCTCAATATCAAACTTCTGGCATATGGCTTTGACATTTTGCTTTATGTATCTTATATCCTCCTTCCTTGCCTTGTTCAACTTGTGGACTTTCACCTCAGCCTTCTTGTAGGAGCCAAATATGGCGGCCAAGTACTTCAAGACACCACTAGGGGACCCCTTCTTGGAAGAAGTAGTTCCTGTACTTGATGGGGGTCTTGCTTCAGCTTGGGCCCTCCTGGGAGCCTCCTCCCTAGATGCAGGGGATGGAGTAGCTGGGAGAGTGCCTTGGGAAGGCTTCTGGGGCCTCAGAGGAGTGTGCTCAACATCCTTCACAAACTCGATTTCAGTGACCTTTTCTATCATAAACATGATATAAGGCGCATAGCCACAAGAACAGTTCGGTGTGCAGGAGATATTCACCATATCATTACAATTATAGTCGACGACATCAAACTTCCTGTTCTTGCTTGTCACCTTCATCAGTGTCCTTAGGTAGCCTTGCACACTTCCTGCATCTCCATCTTTTGGAGCTATTGTCTTCCTCAACATCGTTTCAGAACCATGAAGAAAGGGTTCATGTTCTTGGTTGATGGAGGGTTGTATTTCAATCGAGTATCATAAAGGAAGTCTATTTTATCCTTTTCTAAGACACCAATGTTGTGAATGATGAGCTCATTGCTGCTAGTGTCCTCAAGATGCAGCAGTCTTGCAAACTCATCATAAGTAATAGTGTACTTGGATCCGTGAGTCATCCAAGTCACCCTTTCCTCTTCATCACTAGCGAAATAGCAGGTTGCATAGAATTGGTCTATGACTTCATCATTCCAGTTGCACCTGAAAGCAAACAAGTCTTTGAGCCCATGCCTCTCCACAACCTGTATCACTTCATCAAAGGCTGGGCAACTCTTCCTCTCAAAGTGTGTCCAGTCAATCCATTGGCTTCGGACCACCGGAGTCTTCATCATGAGATACACAGAGCTATAATAGTTGCTCCAGAATCTTGCATCAGCTGCCTTTCTGGACTTGCTGTAACAATCAATGGTCCTGAGCTTTGAAGCGACATCGCTCCCTTTGCCATTGAACTTTTCTTCAGTGGGGTCTCTATTCCCCTGCCTTGGAGCACTCATCTGGAGAGGACCAATCGTACCGGTGGCGATCCCTTTCCCTTTGCCCTTAGCTTGGCAAGGAGCTGCTGAGCTAGGGCCAGCGGCATCCTTTCCTTTGGATGCAGGCTTCTTGGCCACGACCTTTTGCCTCACCTGAGGTGGAGTGGGCGACAGGTCAGAGGCACGTTGTTGCCTCTTCTTGCTTTGGCCCGTCGAGGACCGAAGCAAAGACTCTTGGTCCAATTCGACCTCAAAATCGGAGATCTCATCATTGGAGCTCGACATTGTCCTGACAAGAGGATTATACAATGCAATGGATGAGAATTGATGGCAAGGAGATGTATTGAGTAGTTGGAATTTAAGGTTGAGTTTAGTTAAAAATCGGACTTGTCCGGTGCTCAAGTGCGGACTAGTCCGGAGAACCGGACTGTCCGTAACGAGACCGGGCTAGTCCGGTGTTCAACAGCTCAAACCCTAACTATCAGATCAATGGTGATTCTCAATGCGAAGATAGCTTAATGTAGATGTAATATAACAAGGAGTCATGTACTAACAAGTAGAGCTAAGATATTTGGTCCACAACACAAGAAATTGAAGGTTCTAGGGTCTTGGAGAAATTTTACCAAAATCCTTCGATTCTTGAGGTTGGAGGCATTGTTGGTGTGGACAAGTCCGTGGTCCTCGATCCCCTTGCGAGGAAGATCGTTTTTCCACGGAGATTTGAAGAGATTTGGTGGAGAAATCGCCAAATGACCTTTGGGGCGCTCGAGTGAAGAGAGAGAGTATGAGGGAAGTTGTGAGGATGAAGGAGATTAGGATTTAGTAACCCTAGGGTTATGGAGTCGAAAAATCGGACTAGTCTGTGGCCAACCGGACTAGTCCGGACTACCGAACCTCTCCGGACTAGTCTGCATTGTGCGGACTAGTTCGTGGTCACCAGAGCAGAATAAGTTAGCCCTTTCGTATATATTCGAAGGTACTTACAAAGAAAATAGGGGGGCAAAACACAGATATAATCTTGATGAATATGATAAGTAAACATCCAACAATCATGCTATGACCATAATTCACCAATATCAAGTAATTAAAATAGTTTTTTGTAGAAAATAGAGAGAGATGATTTTCATAACACAATCAATGGATTTTGAATAAGCCATATAGGTATGCAAGTTTTCATGCCATGTTCCGAGCATCAAGGATGTTTAGTTCATTTCGGAGCTCACAAAAGCGTTTTTCATCAAGTGGCTTGGTGAAGATATCGGCTAGTTGTTTTTCGGTGTTAACGTGGGAAATAGTTATGTCGCCTTTCATTGAGTGGTCTCTCAAAAAGTGATGCCGAATATCTATGTGTTTGGTCCTTGAGTGCTCAACGGGGTTATGGGCAATTTTAATGGCACTCTCATTGTCACAAAGAAGTGGAATATGGCTCATATTGTAAACGTAATCCCTTAGAGTTTGTCGCATCCAAAGGAGTTGTGCACAACAACTCCCAGCTGCCACATACTCCGCTTTGGCTGTGGATAAGGCAATGGAGTTTTGTTTCTTGGAGGACCAAGAAACTAGGGACCTACCTAGGAATTGACATGTACTGGAGGTACTTTTTCTATCTACTTTGCATCCGGCATAATCTGCATCGGAGTATCCAATGAGATTGAACTTGGAACCTTTAGGATACCAAAGGCCTAGGTTGGGTGTATGAACTAAATATCGCAAGATTCTCTTTAAGGTTGTCAAATGACACTCCTTAGGTTTGGCTTGAAATCTTGCACACATAAATACACTCAACATAATGTCAGGCCTAGATGCACATAAGTAAAGTAGGGATCCAATCATGGAGCGATATACCTTTTGATCCACGTTTGGTCCGTCTTCATTGAGATCCAAGTGTCCATTTGTTGCCATGGGAGTCTTTATAGGCTTCGCCTTGTCCATTCTAAACTTCTTGAGTATGTCTTGAGTGTACTTGGTTTGGCTTATGAATGTCCCTTCTTTTTTTTTCCTCACTTGGAATCCCAAGAAATATCGCAGTTCTCCCATCATAGACATCTCGAATCTATCTGTCATAATCTTACTAAATTCTTCACAAAAGGATTTGTTAGTTGACCCAAATATAATATCATCAACATAAATTTGACAAATAAATAGATCATTGTCAAAGTGCTTGGTAAACAATGTGTAATCAGCTTTGCCAATCTTAAATCCATTTTCAATCAAAAAATCTCTAAGGCACTCATACCAAGCTCTAGGAGCTTGTTTGAGGCCATAGAGAGCCTTACACAGTTTGAACATGTGGTCAAGGAACTCTTGATCTTCGAATCCGGGGGGTTGCTCCATGTACACCTCCTCATTGATTGGTCTGTTGAGGAAAGGCGCTTTTCACATCCATTTGATAGAGCTTGAAATCATGGTGAGTAGCATATGCAAGTAATATTCTAATCGATTCAAGCCTAGCTACGGGAGCAAAAGTTTCGTCGAAATCCAAACCTTCAACTTGTGAATACCCTTTGGACACAAGTCATGCCTTGTTTCTTGTCACAACCCCGTGTTCGTCTTGCTTGTTGGGGAAGACCCATTTAGTGCCGACGGCATTGAACTTGGGCCTTTCGACAAGTTCCCACACCTCATTTCGTTTGAAGTTGTTCAATTCTTCTTGCATTACCATCACCCAGTCTGGATCTTTCAATGCATATTCAACCCTGTGAGGTTCCAAAGAGGATACAAACGAGTAATGTTCACAAAAATTAGCAATTCGAGATCTAGTTGTTACTCCCTTTTGGATGTAACCGATTATGTTGTCGACGGGGTGATCTCTTTGGATGCATTGGTGTACCCTTGGATGTGGCACTTGTGGTCTTGAATCTTCATGGTCATCTCCTTCTCCCCCTAGATGGTTGCCCTCATTGATTTGTTGGTCATTTTGATCTTCATGAGGTTGATCTTGTGTAGATGCTCCCCCTTGATCCATTACCTCCACTTGTGGTTCATCTTCTTCATTTGCATTTGGAGGTGGCTCTTGTGGTCGAACATCGCCCAACGCCATTCTTTTCAACTCTTGACATGGAGCTTCTTCTCTATCTAGCACACATTGATCAACTTGCTCTTCTTGAGATCCATTAGTCTCATCGAACACTACGTCACGTGCTACTTCAACAAGTCCGGAGACCTTGTTGAAGACACGATAGGCGTAAGAGTTCGAATCATAGCCAAGCAAGAAAACTTCATCGGACTTCGAAGCAAACTTTGAAGTCCTATTCTTCTTGTTCAAGATATAACATTTAGAACTGAAAACTCGAAAATAGAAAATATTAGGCTAGTTACCGGTGAGTAGTTCATATGACGTTTTCTTGAGTAGACGATGAAGATAGAGTCGATTCATGGCGTGACAAGCGGTGTTGACCGCTTCAGCCCAAAATCGATCTGATGTCTTGTACTCATCAAGCATTGTCCTCGCCATCTCTATGAGGGTTCGATTCTTCCTTTCGGCTACTCCATTTTGTTGAGGGGAGTACGGTGCTAAAAATTCATGTTTTATGCCTTCTTCGTCTAGGTACTCCTGAACTTGGGTGTTCTTTAACTCCGTGCCATTGTCACTTCGTATGTTCTTGATCTTCAATGTAAATTCATTCTGGGCACTCTTGAGAAACTTGTTGAGGGTTCCTTTAGTTTCTGGCTTATCATGCATAAAGAAAACCCACGTGAAGCTCAAAAAATCATCAAAAATTACAAAACCATATTTGTTACCATCGATGCTTATGTAAGCAATTGGACAGAATAGATCCATGTGAAGTAGCTCGAGCGGTCTTGTTGTTGTCATGCCGTTCTTTGCGGGATGGGGTGCTCCTACTTGCTTCCCAGCTTGGCACGCGCTACAAGGCTTGTCTTTCTCAAAAACAACATCCTTCAAACCTCGGATGTGATCGCCCTTAAGGAGTTTTTGAAGATTCCTCATACCAACATGTGCCAGCTGTCTATGCCATAGCCAACCCATGTTGGTCTTTGCAATCAAGCATGTGTCAAGTTCAGCTTTATCTTTGTTGAAGTCAACAAGATAAAGCTTTCCCTTTAACACACCCTTGAATGCAACTGCGTCATCACTCCTTCTAGAGACGGTCACACCCTCATTAGTGAAGAAGCAATTATAACACTTGTCACATAATTGAGATATGGACAATAAGTTATAATGTAAGGAATCGACATGTAAAACATGAGAAAGAGTGTGCTGAGATGATATTGCAATTTTACCGGTACCGAGCACCCTTTCTTGACCGTTGTCTCCAAAATAGATGCCTTTGCTTGGATCTTCATTTACTTCATACTCAACGAACATCCTTCTTTCTTCGGTCATGTGGTTGGTGCATCCACTATATAGCACCCATTTTGCTCCACAGGAGGAGTAGGCCTGCAAAAATAAATTACGCCTTGGTTTTAGGTACCCAAGCTTGCTTGGGTCCTTTGAAGTTAGTTACAAGTGATTTGGGCACCCACACATGAGACTTGGTGTTCCCATGGCGTGGCCCAACATGTTTAGCATAAACTCAACCAAAATTAGTTTTCATGAGAACATATGATGCGTCAAAGGTTCTAAACCATAGTTGTTGCTCATATGTGTTAAAATTTTTGTACTTGTCAACATTATTAGGCTTTCTAGCTTGAGAGGAGTTTCCCTTGACAAATGCAATGCACTCCTTGTTATTCTTGTGGCTTCTAGCATTTTGCTTTTCACCATAAGAATACCCAATGCCATATTTGACATTAGGAGGTCTTGTGGCCAAGTATGCATTGCGTTCATACTTGATCTTCTTCTTGTCAAATATGCCACTACGGGAAGGATGCTTGTCCTTTGTCAAGTTTAACTTATCCTTCAAGTTAGTGTCAATTTTACCACATGCACAAGTAATAGTAGTTTTAGATTTTAGGTGTTGAGAAGGTGAGCTTGAAGAGGATGAAGGGTCACTTTGTTTAAGTGACTCAACTTGTACCTCAAGGATCTTGTTAACTTTGGTTAAGTTAGCAAGTTCATCCTTGATGATAACATTTGAGTTGCTTAACTTCAAGCAAGCTTCCTTGCTTGAATCTAACTCAGGCTCTAGTGACTTGCTTTGCTCCTTTTCAAGTTCAAGGAGTTTTTTGATCTTAAGATACTCCTCCTTTTGAAGGATGATCATATATTCTTGGCGATCAACAAGCTCCTCCTTATCAATAAGTTTATCCATCAAGAATTTCATTTTTGCAGCAGTTTTCTTATCTAAGCCCAGAAGCATATCTTCATTATCATTATAAGCATCACTATAACTAGAGTAATAATGCGAGGAGGAAGATTTAGTTGTTACCTTTCTTTTACCTTACTTCACCATTAGACATGTGTCGTTGTCCTTCCTTGCGCCGATAGTTGGGAAGAGGGTGGATTTCTTGGTTGTCATTTTGATGGCTATGCTAGCCATCTCCTCTTCCTCTTCGGATGATGACTCATCATTGGAGTTCCACTACTTTCCTAGGTGCGCCTGTCCAATTTGCCTTGTCTTCTTGAACATCTTCTTGGTTTGAGGCTTTGTATCATTGGTCTTCTTCTTGTTTTCTTCATAGGGACAATCAACTATAAAGTGGTCGTATTCATCACAGTTATAGCAGGCGCGCCTCAACATAGGTCTTGATTTGTCTTTGTGTCTTCCTTCATTTGATTTGCCACCTTGTCTTGTTATCATTATCTTTTTGAATTTCTTCATAAATAGGATCATATCCTCTTCATCTATATCACTGCTTTCGTCGTTGCTGTCCTCTTCTTGTTGAGCTTCTCTAGCTTCTTTTGACATGGGCTTGCAAGTGGACTTCAACGCGACTCCTTTCTTCTTTGCCGAGGTGAGGTTGGCAATCTCTTTGACATGTTTTGCTTGCTTTTCCATCATCTCAAAATTGATAATCTTTCCAAGCAATTCATTCGGGGTCATTTTCTTGTACCCGGGGCTTTCTCTAATCATCGAACATAGAGTCACGTTGCGAGGCATGAAGGCTCTGAGTATTAGCTTCACCACCTCGTGATCGTTCCACTTTTTGCTTCCATAGGCTTGACCTTTATTAATGAGAGTCTTCAACCGATTGTACATGTCTTGCGGTGACTCATCTTCTTCTATGGCGAATCTTCCCAATTCGCCTTCGATCATTTCAATCTTGGCCTCTCGCACATGACGATCGCCTTCATATGCAGTTTATAATGTGTCCCATATTTCCTTAGCAATCTCGAGTCCATCCACCTTGGTGAACTCGTCTCGGCTCAATGATGAGGTTATGACTGCCGCAACTTGGGCGTTCTGATGGATAGCTTGTTCTTGGCTTGGTGTGAGTTCTTCACCGTCATCCGAGATATCTATCCCTGTACACACTATATGCCACAAGCTGGGGTTAAGTGATATTAAATGCATCTTCATACTTTGCATCCACATTGAGTAATCATTGCCATCAAAGTATGGGGCTTTTTCTAGAGGAATTGATAGATAATGATTATTATTTGAATTTAAGCGATCATAGTTGAAAGGATATCGGGAGTAGTTGGTGTGACTACTCCCCTTCTTCTTCTTCTCATCATTGATGTTTATCTTTTCTTTAGAGAGGGCCTTCTTCCTTAGGAGCGCCTTGAATTCAAGTGTCTCCTCATCATCATCCTCAAAGTCTTGGATGGCGTCGAGGAGCTTTTCCAACTTTTGAGTCTTTTCATCTTCAACCTTCTCTTGGTTGAAGTTCTTGTGCGCATCCTTCATGTTTGACATCTTCTCTTTGAGCGATTAGTCTCTTTTTGAAGAAACCCAACTCTGATACCAATTGAATGTAGCCTAGAGGGGGGAAGGGTGAATAGGTTTTTTGAATTTTTCGTCGAAACCTGAAACACTCAGCAACCTGATCAAATATAGAGAAATCAGACTAGTTCGGTAGTGTGCGGACTAGTCCGGTGTATGCGGACTAAATTGATCAAGTTTGATCAATGATTTCGATCAGAGTACTCTATGCAGCGGGAATTGAGTTACAAATAGAGTGTATTGCTTCAATAAAACTATATGTGGCACAAGTTAACTTTAGATTCAAAGTTTTAACGCAAATTGAACTGGATTAAGCAAACCCTAGATCACTATGAATAGATAGAACAAAATAACAAAGGACAGAATGATTTTTATCCCGTGGTTCGATTCCACAAAGGAAATCTATGTCCACATTGAGGAGCCTGCGAAAGGACCAGGTCTTCATCAACCCTACCCTCGTCGAATCACCACGGAGGCCAATTCTCTTCCACTAATCACAAAGGGGTAAGATAACCGCGTTCAAGGGGCCTTCTCACAAGTTGAGGGCTCCCCAAGATTTACAATTCAAAACACCACCAAACACACTCGAAAAGTATGCAATGAAACAACGAGAGTGTGTGAGAGAATCAAAACCAAGAGCTCAAGTCGCGAAGAACGTGTCTCTCCTTTGATCTAGGGTTAATCCTCAAACATTTGATCTTTCTTGCGTTGGATTGTGTGGAGACACGTGTTTTCTAGGCTCTTGGAAGGTGTGACAACACAGGGGTCGAGCGTAATCATAGTTGGGTCGTGCACCTCTATTTATACTAGGGTTTCCAAAGGTTACCGTTAGGGTTTACAAAGTTCGGACTAGTTCGTGGTGGACTCCGGACTGGTGCGGTGTGTGGCGTGTGGGAAACCCTAAGTGTTCTGAATTATCGGACTTGTCCGGCCCTGGGCGGACTAGTCCGGTTTGTCTCTGGAGATGTTCGGACTAGTCTGGCACATATCAGACTAGTCCGGTTGTGGTGAATCCCTTAGTGAATTGAGGACAAGTCCGCACTTGGGTGACTTGTCCGGTACTGGACAGAGAGGTTATCAGACTAGTCCGGTGAACATCGGACTAGTCCGGACCTGTGTAAACTTGTGCAGTGAGAGTGATTTATTTTGCTTGAGCTCTTGGGGTGTGTTTCTCCAACACACTCCAAACACAAAAAGTATTCTATTCATCTTCTTGAGCTCTTTTCCACTTGATTCTTCACTCTCCTTTCTTTTTGCGCTTACTTCATAATTTCATTGAAACCCGCGCTCAGCTCAAAAATTTGGTTAGGATCTCATTTGTTTGGCATAATCAACCAAAACCGACAAGGGATGCCCATATGCACTTTCACCTGCTGACTTCCGATGTCTTCAACCTTCTGGGGTCCTGTCCGCCTCTTTGCTCGGATCGGAACCTTCGAATGAGGATCCTGAGGGAGACATTGAACCTTGACACGCTCGGTCTTGCACCGCGGCAGGTTGGCGATGTGGACCATGGATTGGCCATCGTCGACCCGCCATAGGTGTCTACACCTGCCCCACGCTCCGAGGCATCAAGGGTGGATGCGCCCTCCGACAGAGGGAAAGGCAAGGTGCCGGTCCTCAACACAGGAAAGGGGAAAGCGCTGGTCCCCAACATGGGGAAGGGGAAGTCGCTGGTGATCGAAGTTGCGAAGGAGAAACGCCCTTGGTCGCCACAGAAGGCACTACCGCGGTCAGTCCTCGCTCCAAGTCAACGTCCGCTGGTGCGCCCCTCAGCATCAGGTGTCGACGGTTGTTCGGGGGGAGGCCCAGTCCGTCAAGCAGTGGTTTCACCATCATCTGCAGCCGTCACACCGTCCATCATTTCTGTCGCAAGTGCAGTCCAAGGCACCAAAGAGGGTCCAGGTGTGCTACGCCTAAGTAGCCTTAGGCCAAGAGGCCTCGGGCCTATGTCGGTGGCAACCCAGGAAGAGGCTCCGGGAGTGGCGCCATTGGAGTTGGTGGAGATACACTGATGCAGGGTGGCAGCATCGTCGGTGGTTCTGGTGGTGGTTCGGCTGGAGGACCACAACTGCCACGCCGTCGACGGGGCCCGAAGCCTCAGGGTCGCCGAAGGTCGAGGTCCGCTAGAGCATTCAGGGGCATTAGTAAGGCATTCTTACTAATGCTTGCTTCATTATCTCACCTATTCTTCTAGCTTGGGCAGATTTTGATTTTGACCTGTAGGTCTATGTTAGCTGTTGTGACGCCTCTACCGTCGGGGGTAGTGCCCCGAGGCGCTGCGAAGTCGGCCCAGGAGGCTATGGTTGTACCGGTGGAGCAGACCGCCAAGACTGTACAAGAGAGTGCTGCTCTGGCGTCCGTACTGATGGTCTCGCCTTTGCCGCCACGGGAGGCAGAGGTCCCCGAGATGATCATCGGGCGCCTTCCATAACTTTGATGCAGCCAAAGCTTCTCTCCGACATCATGGACACGACGCAGTCCAGCATCAACCTGGTGCAATCCAACCTCCGCCGGGCGTAGGGGGCTCTCGCCGCAGAATGGGAGAAGCTGTGTGCTGAGGACGAGCGCCTTTGAAACTGGGAGGACCTTCTAAGGTCCAGGATCGCCGAGGCGAAGGCGAAGTACCAGAAGGAGAGTGAGGAGCTGGAGCTGAGGCACCGCTTAGCGAAGGCCATGGACACAATGTCCTAGAAGATTCTAGCCAACGCCAAGGTAGCCAGTGACACAGCTGACTCCCCCCTGCGTGCCCTTGAAGAGGGTCGAAAGGCCCTGGGTTGCCGCGAAGCCGTTGTTGCTGAGCGGGAGGCTACTGTCACCGAGCAAGAGGTGGCGGCCGAGGCGATGATGGCTCAGGCTGAGGCAGATCGGGACAGGCTACAGTCCCGCCTTGAAGACCTTGAGCTTCGGGAGAGCGACTTGGCGTGGGATCAGGTGCAACACTTAGCTGAGCATCAAGAACTCCTCCCGCGAGATCTCGACGTCCAGGACCGAGAGTTCACGACAGAACACCGAGCCCGGGAGCTTGATCTGCAGGAGCGTCAACTGGCTCAGCGTCTGGAAGCCCAGGGTAGAGTGGTGGCGGAGACAGTGGCATCCCATGTTCTGGTGTGCTACCAGAGTCGATACCTTGAGATGCAACTCGAGCCGGTTTTCGAGGGTCTCACCGAGGAGCGTGAGGAAACGATAGCGGTGGAGGTCAAGTATGCCGCCAAATATGTCATCGCGCAATTTGACAGGGATTGAGGCTAGCGGCCCTATCTTTGTATCCGGTGTTCGCCCCTTTGTAAATATGCTTCAATGAATTTGTGTTTGTGTTTGTTTTCTTGGCTTGTCTTGTGCTTCTCAAATTGTTTACCCAAGACCTTAGCTGCATAAGGTCTTGAAGAACTTTTGTCGAGTTCATTAGCTTTTGAGGGACCAATGCTTGCACAGTTGACATGGCCAATTTGTCGTCAGTTGACGTCCTGCCTATGGAACCCCCTTAGAGGCCCCCCCTGGTAGGTGTGGTCAATTGGCTGGGCACGCCTACCACATGATAACAAGATGTCTTCGACTGGACCCCAACAAAGCGGGGGAGTATGAGTGGGTGACCGCGGTGTGGCCCTTCCAATAGCGCTGAACTTTGTCTGAGTGTAGGTGTCGACAGCGGCCCCTTGGGTAGTGCCAGAGCTAGCTGCTCCGACGTCGTGTACCACTGATGTGTAGTACTTCGACGGCAGGCCCTCTGGGAGGTGCCGGAGCTAGCTGCTCTAGCGTCGTCCACCGTCAATGTGTAGCACTTCAACGATAGGCCCCTGGTGTACATGCTATCACAAGAGAACCCTGTTAGCAACAAGAGCAGGGCAGGAGAGTGTACTCACTTATCAGCACTTGTTGTTGTCGTCAACATGCTGGGACGTCGACGGCAGGCCCCTTGGGAGGTGCCATAGCTGGATGCTCTAGCATTGCCCACCATCGTCGTAGATTTGTCGACGGCATGCCCCTTGGGAGGTGCCGGAGCTAGATGCTCCAGCATTGCCCACCATTGTCATTGAGACGACGACGGCAGGCCCCTTGGGAGGTGCCAAAGATGGATGCTTTGGCATCACCCACCATCATCGTTGAGACATCAAGAACATGCCCCTTGAGAGGTACCAGAGATGAATGCTCCGGCGTCGCCCATTATCGTCGGTGAGACGTCGACTGTAGGCCCCTTGGAAGGTGCTGGAGCTGGATGCTTTGGTGTTGTCTACCGTCGTTGTAGATTCGTCGACGGCAGGCCCCCTAGGAAGGTGTCGGAGCTGGATGCTCTGACGTCACCCGCCATCTTCATTGAGACGTCGACGGCAGGCCCCTTGGGAGGAGCCGGAGCTAGATGCTCCAGCGTTGCCCATTATCATTAGTGAGACGTCGGCGGCAGGCCCCTAGTGTACAGGCTACCACAAGAGAATCCTGCTAGCAATAAGAGCAGAGCAGGAGAGTGTACTCACTTATCAGTGCTTGTTGATATTGTCAACATGCTGGGACATCGGCGACAAGCCCCTTGATAGGTGCTAGAGATGGATGCCCCGGTGTCGCCCACCATCATCGTAGATTTGTCGACAGCAGGCCCCTTGGGAGGTGCCGAAGCTGGATGCTCCGACGCCACCCACCATCATTGCAGAGCCGTAGACGGCAGGCCCCCTAGTGTACAGGCTATCACAAGAGAACCCTGTTAGGAACAATAGCAGGGCAGGAGAGTGGATTCACTTATCAACGCTTGTTGCTGTCACTAACATGTTGGTATGTCGATGGCAGGCCCCTTGGGAGGTGCCGGAGCTGGATGCTCCGGCATCGCCGACCATCGTCGTAGATTCGTTAACGGCAGGCCCCTTGGGAGGTCCCAGAGCTGGATGCTTTGGCGTCACCCACCATCGTCGTTGAGATGTCGACGACAGGCCCCTTGGGAGGTGCTGGAGCTGGATGCTCCAGCGTCGCCCACCATCGTCATTGAGACGTCGACGACAGGCCCCTTTGAAGGTGCTGGAGCTGGATGCTCCAGCGTCGCCCACCATCGTCGGTGAGACATCGACGGCAGGCCCCTTGGGAAGTGCTAAAGATGGATGCTCTGGCGTTGCCTACCATCGTCGAAGATTCATCGATGGCAGGCCCCTTGGGAGGTGCCAGAGCTGGATGCTCTGGCGTTGCCCACCATCATCGTTGAGACGTCGACAGCAGGCCCCTTGGGAGGTGGCGGAGCTGGATGCTCCAGCGTCACCTATCATTGTCGGTGAGACGTGGACGACATGCCCCTTGTGTACAGGCTACCACAAGGGAACCCTGTTAGCAACAAGAGCAGGGCAGGAGAGTGTACTCACTTATCAGCGCTTGTTGCTATCATCAACATGCTGGGACGTCGACGGAAGGCCCCTTGGGAGGTGCCGGAGTTGCTTGCTCTAGTGTCGCCCACCATCGTCATAGATTCGTCGATGATAGACCCCTTGGTAGGTGCCAGAGCTGGATGCTCTGGCGTCGCCCACCATCATCACAAAGACGTTGACGGCAGGCCCCCTGGTGTACAGGCTATCACAAGAGAACCCTATTAGCAACAAGAGCAGGGCAGGAGAGTGTACTCACTTATCAGCACTTATTTTTGTCGTCAACATGCTGGGACGTCGACGGCAGGCCCCTTGGTAGGTGCCAGAGCTTGATGCTCGGGTGTCTCCTACCATCATCGTAGATTCGTTGACTTCAGGCCCCTTGGGAGGTGCCGGAGTTGGATGCTCTAGCGCCACCCACCATTGTCGCAGGGATGTCAACTGCAGGCCCCTGATGTACAAGCTATCACAAGGGAACCCTGTTAGCAACAAGAGCAGGGCAGGATAGTGTACTCACTTATCAGCACTTGTTGCTATCATTAACGTGCTGGGGCGTCGACAGCAGGCCCCTTGGGAGGTGCTGGAGCTGCATGCTCCGGCGTCGCCCACCATCATTGTAGATTAGTAGACAGCAGGCCCCTTGGGAGGTGCTGGAGCTGGATGCTCTGGCGTCGCCCACCATCATCACAGAGACGTTGACGGCAGGCCCCCTGGTGTACATGCTATGACAAGAGAACCCTATTAGCAACAAGAGCAGGGCAAGAGAGTGTACTCACTTATCAGCGCTTGTTGTTGTCGTCAACATGCTGGGACGTCGACGGCAGACCCCTTGGGAGGTGTTAGAGTTGGATGCTCTGGTGTCGCCTACCATCGTCTTAGATTCGTCAATAGCAGGCCCCTTGGAAGGTGCTAGAGATGGATGCTCCGGCGTCGCCCACCATTATCGTTGAGACGTCGACGGCAGGCCCCTTGAAGGGTGTCGGAGCTGGATGCTCTGGCATCGCCCACCATCATTGCAGAGACGTCAACAGTAGGCCCCCTGGTGTACAAGCTATCACAAGAGAACCCTGTAGCAACAAGAGCAGGGAGGGAGAATGTACTCACTTATCAGCGCTTGGTTTTATCATCAACATGCTGAGATGTCGACGGCAGGACCCTTGGGAGGTGCTGGAGCTGGATGCTCTGGTGTCGCCCACCATCGTCGTTGAGATGTCGATGACAGACCCCTTGGGAGGTGCCAGAGCTATATGCTCTGGTGTCACCTACCATCGTTCTAGATTCGTCAACGGCAGGCCCCTTGGGAGGTGCCGGGGATGGATGCTCCGGCGTCGCCCATCATCATCGCAAAGACGTCGACGACATGCCCCCTAGTGTACAAGCTATCATAAGAGAACTCTGTTAGCAACAAGAGTAGTGCAGGAGAGTGTACTCACTTATTAGCGCTTGTTGCTATCGTAAACATGCTAGGACATCGACGGCAGGCCCCTTGGGAGGTGCCAGAGCTGGATGCTCTGGCGTCGCCTACCATCATCGTAGACTCGTTGATGGCAGGCCCCTTGGGAGGTGCCAGAGCTGGATGCTCTGGCGTCGCCCACGATCATTGTTGAGACGTCGACGGCAGGCCACTTGAAGGGTGCCAGAGTTGGATGCTCCAGCGTCGCCCACCATCGTTGCAAAGACGTCAACAACAGACCTCCTGTGTTTAGGCTATCACAAGAGAACCCTGTTAGCAACAAGAGCAGGGCAGGAGAGTGTACTCACATATCAGTTCTTATTGTTACCGTAACCATGCTGGGATGTCAACGGTAGGACCCTTGGGAGGTGCTGGAGCTGGATGCTCTGGCATCACCCACCATCATCGTTGATACGTTGACAGCAGGCCCCTTGGGAGGTGCTGGAGGTAGATGCTCTGATGTTGTCCACCATCATCGCAGAGACGTCCACGACAGTCCTCCCGGTGTACAGGATATCACAAGAAAACCCTGTTAGCAACAAGAGCAGGGAGGAGAGTGTACTCACTTATTAGTTCTTGTTGCTATCGTCAACATGCTGGGACATCGACGGCAGGCCCCTTGGGTGGTGCTGAAGCTAGCTGTCCTGCACACGTTAAAGGAGGGACTAGTTTGCTCGCCGGTTTTACCTGTTCCTCATCCTTAGCTTTGTCATGTCTTACTATCCTGAATTGACACACGGGGCTTGGGTAATTCAATGCGTCGGTGCTTCAGGTCTCGAGTCCCGTCGTTCTTAGGGTGCAATTCTTCTGGCCCCTAGTACTCGCCCGCAGCGCTGAGAGGCAGGGTGTGTGTGCTTAGGGTATAGGACCAAGCTAAGTTTTTCTCACGCTCTGGACCCCTTCGGCTTCACTTATGCCTTTCCTGGGAGGCCATCTGGCTTCACATAACTCCAAGGATGGGGAAAGCCGCGAGAACCCTTCAAAAATCATAGGTACCTCAAGCAAGCCCGTCTGGAGTAGGATTGCATGACTCCAGAAAGGGGGAGCAGAGCGTACAACCATGTATATGGAGGAAATATACAGTAAACGAGTCTAGCATGGTTGATCATAAAATTAGCATGTAATTAAATGAACATTGTTAGGGAAACATGAAGTAAGACAGTGATTCTTTTATATCGATAGTCATAGGAGGAGACAGATTTTTACAAAAGAGGGCAACTGCTTGCTTCCGGATGCCGAGGGAGGCAGGGTGCACAAGCTTAGGGTTCAGGACCAAGCTAAGCTGACAGTGCACTGTTGATGGCTGTTATATACCAATTTCATCCATCAATTTAACTCAACTATGTGAAAGATTTGTCATTTCTTGCACACATCACCTTTCTATCTAACCCAATTTCACTTGGACTTGGAGAAATATGTGCATACAACATTTTATGCAGGAAATGAGGAAATGTAGAGGGACCAATCCTATAAAATATCATCCCAGCCAATCAGGCGACGACACATGGCATCCCATGGATCAAATGGCCCACAAACAGAAGTATCCAAGGAGATCCAACGGCGTATCACCCATATACATCAATGGGACCCACCTGGAAGCCACCTGGAGAAAGCACACGAGAAACGATGCAATGACCAGGTCGGCCGAACCAGGGGCTCGGCCGACCTGGTCTTTGCACCAAACTCGGTCAGCCTCCAAAGTTGGCTCCTCCCGGCTCCCTGGAGTCAATGGTGGCTGATTTGCGCGCTTTTGGTGGCGGGAACCGACCTCAACACTAGTATAAATAGGACCCCCTACCCCTCACTTCAACACACACCACTTGGGCATCATTCTATTGTATACACTATCTTCCATAGTCCTTAGAGGAGTTATGATGTAGAGAGGAGAGCCTCTAGTCCCAAGTCCAAATTGGGAAAGGAGTAGGAGTCTCTCTTCCCAATTCCACATTGGGAAAGGTATGGCTTATGTATTCCTTCTTGTATTTGTGACTTTGTGCTCAATAAAGATATTATCTTTAGTCTTCTTTTATACGTATCCTTGGACAAAGTGTTTCTTGTTTGATTGTGGAGTCCATGTATGTGGAAGGTATATTCTTTATGATTTCACTCCCATGATAACATCTCATGGTCATAAACACTATAGACCCCCACTATAGTCTATGTAGTTATGATATGGTTATATTAATATGAATGACTTATGCTATGCTTCAACATTGGTTCAACGATCTTTAGGTTAGTCATTGCCTTAGGATGGCTTGTGCCATGGCTCCTAAGGTATTTTCTTAGTATGCTAGCATGGTGCTAGGGTGTTTAAGTAGCGTTGGATGTCTCGTGGATCCACGGATTGAAGAGGTAGGCAGTAGGTGGTGACAACCCTATCTGTCCTTTTTAATCCTCCACGTTCGGCTATGCCACATGCTCTTGGCGGGAGTCACCCTAGTATTGCTAGGGGTAAGCCCGTGCCCGATGTGTTGAATAGCATTGCATAGGAATTCATCTTTGACATGACCATTAGTATCTACCTTAGGCTATGCATATGTATTAGGAGCATTGTAGGAGCAACTCTCTAACTCTCAATCCAATCTCCCTCTAGGACCCATTTTACCCTTTAGAATAGATTGCCTAGGTGTTTTTCACACTACCCCTATTATCAACTTACCCCTGTCCGGATAATGGATTAGTATCCCATAGCTTGACCACAAGAGTAGTATATACTTTACTCCATTGCCTTCCTTTGGGATAAATACGATACCCTTGGGAATACTCATGGGTGAAATGCTATAATGGTATCTTCCGTGCGCTTGCGGATCTCATCTCTTTACCGGAGATGATCTGTGGTGTTATGAAATACCAACAAGCATTTCTGGCGCCGTTGCCAGAGATGATTTGTTAGTATATCTTAGGAGCCGTCAACAAGCATTTCTGGCGCCGTTGCCAAGGAAGGCAAAGGAAGTGAAGGATAGCTATCACTTGTGATTAAGCTATAGGTATTAATAGTTATTAGACAGGATTACCCCTGTTTGTTTTCTCCTTTGTGTGAAAACAGGGTAGTGTTGGCCAACCCATTTTATGGGATGGCTAAAGAGGACGCAAGTGCTAAACTACAAGATGATTTAAGGAGTACCTCAATAAATGTCCGCTAGGCATCACCATTGCCTTTTTGCGAGAGAATTTTAGCTTTCAGTAGGAGCCAAAGTCATCCATACCCAAGCTTGGGGAAGGCCCCAAGAAGTTCTTCTTGGTTTGCCTCCACAATGGGGTGGATAGCTAGCTCTTCATCCAACACTCATGTCATGGGTTGGCTCCACCAATCCATGACGACATACGTGCTGGAACTGAAGGAGCCCTATTCTCATCCATCATGGATGAGATGAAGGTCTCCACTCAACGGTTGAATTGAAGAATGCTCGAGTTCCCATAGCTTGTCGTGCACACCACTTCACAAGGTGGACATGCTAGTTATGGAACTACACCTCCCATTGAAGTATCATGAATACCAAGTCAATGGAGATTTGTTTGGATAATCCAAGTTGTGGATATTCACATGATTTTTGAAAATCCATGTCAACATGGAACACCTGGGAATTATTTCCATAAGACCCATGAGGACCTTTTCAAACAACAACTCCAATGGCTACCATTCACAAGAAGGTCAAGGGTGGAATTAACATCACCCTTGTATTCAAGGAGGCTATGGCTCTCCAAGGGATTTAAGTTCAACTAGCCTACCTTGAAGTATCTTTGCCAAGCAGAAATCAAGACAACATTCACATGAAGATCTTGGCCAAGGACAAGAACATAAGGAGCATTCAAAGTCCAAGATACCCCACATCACTTGTTGGGATTCCCACACTTCGACCAAACCCATTCAACCTAGGGAAAGTGACATTGTGGATGAAGCGTTTCTTATTTGATTGTGGAGTCCACATGTCATCATACCCAAGGATTCCTTTGATCCATGATCAAGGTATGGGTTGATTCAATGGAGTATCAATATGGTCAGAGTGGCACCCCTGATAAGGACAAAGCCTCACCATGCTCATGAAGGAATACATTCAAGAGGGAGAACCCGTCGCTACAACAACATGTCTATATCAATACAACGGGGAGAGGCTAGGGCCACCATGTGGCCCACATGTCCAAATGACAGCCAAATGAGTTTGGCATGTCAAAACAGAAGAAATCCTCCACATCTTCAACTTCAGGATTGGACAACAAATCATCGCGCTGAACAGAACGGAGGTAAGTCCTACTCATCGGACTTCAAAAATTCGGTGAGTCCTTGCCAATAGGTTAATTGGTAGTTATCACTCACCGGACTTCAAAAATTCGGTGAGTCCTTGCCAATAGGTTAATTGGTAGTTATCTTTATTTGTTTTCCAAATTGCATCAACCCTTGCATTTGCATGTTTGAAATTCCACACTTGCATGTTGGAAGGTAAAATTTCCAACCATCATAAAACTAAAAATTTGAATTAGGGGAGAAATTTAATTGGATATGAACTACGTGCATGACCACTTGAATTTATCTTCCTAGTTCAAACCAAAAAGATTTGCTTTGACCCTCATTGCATTTACAAGTTATTTCAAGCTGGGCAAGACAATTTGAAAAATGGGTTCAATTTGCTTTTGGCTAACGTAACCCATTTTCGAGTTGTTTTGTGTGTTCTTGATTAAAGTGCAGCTAGGTCAAAATTGTGAAGAGGTGGTATGGCAAGAAAGTGGAAGGTTTCATCAAGCTCAAGTCACCATTGGGAGGATTTGAGAATACTTCTCTCCTTCAAACTCATTTTGAGTTTGAGGAAGAGAAATGTTCAAGATGATGAACCAATGGAGGAGCCAAAACCAAATCCATTGCCAAATACAATCTCAACTTGGCATTTGACATCAACCATCAAGCCTACGTCGAAAATCAAGGTTGTGAGTTTCTCACACAAAGACCTTTGTCACCAACTGCTCTTCAAATGAGGTATGAGTTTAGAGTTTTTCATTGTTTGGTTTGCCATAGAATTGAATGTATTTGCTTGCATTTGTGAGGAAGGTTGACACTTCCTCATCATTTAATTCTCATGCATCCTCACAAGGGTAAGTGTGGGTATTGACTTTTGGATCTCCAAAAGGAAATCCCACCTTACTTGGAAAAATCTAAAACAAGTACCTAGAATCATTTAAGCATTGTTTTGTAGACTTAGTCATTTTTGTCTAGGTTTAGAAAACAAAACGTTTGGGCATGACTTAATTGGTGAATTGGCATATAGGAACTTGGGCATAGTGACAACCATAATTTTTAATTGAGCTTCATGCATAGATGGTGTCACTAGATTTCAAACTCCTAGGAATAAGTGATATCCTCGCTCTGAAATTGAATTGCATTTTTAGGAGGAGTTACTAAATTTCAAATTCCTAGTGAGGTTCAGGAGGATAAAATTGAGAATCTTGTTTGTCATGGTCTAAATGATAAAAATTTGTTCTTGAAATCTAAGATGGTTAGAAACTTTAAAAGCTGTAGGGATCCATATTGTGTATTTCTATCACATGCATTGCTATGAGTAGGAGCTTTAGAAAATATGCAACATGAATTATCCATAAAGCTCCACTCTTATCAATGAATAACACATTGATCATAGATACACTTGACATTGGATCCAATGCATATTTGATTTTGTTCTTCCCCGTATGTAGAAATGAAAGTTTGGTTACCTAACTCGAACGTTCATTTGTACAAGTATCGGGATCTAACCATCCCTCTCCATTGAAGAGAGGAAGTTTGCAGGAGTAATATTACTATGCAAGCATTCATGAAGCTGATTGTTGGGGTCCCTAGAGGATTCCATTTCAACATCTCTTGGCCAAGGAGTAAATTAGGATGGTTGTTATCTATCGGAAATTATGGCCGAAGGTCAATCATAACTATATGAGGCTAGAGATTTGAAATGGGAACCCTCCATGAGCAGCCAATGAGCTGCCATGAATGGGTGAGAGCATTATGCTCTCAACTATTTTAAGCACTCATTCAAGCTCAAGGGATTTGCCACCTTAATTGGGTACAAGTTATTCCTATGTGTCTAAGAGTTATGATGTACCATGACCAAGAAATGACAAGATCACACCCAATTTATATTGGATGCAAGTTGTTCCTATGTGGCTAGAAGGTATGTCATGCCTTAGCCAAGGAACAACAGATCACACTCAACCCATGTTGAGTGCATGTCATTCCTTTGTGGTTCTAGGTATGTTGTACCTTACCCAAGGAACAACTGATCATACCCAATGCATGTTGGGTACATGTCACTCCCTTATAGCAAAAAGATATAATACACCTTAGCCAAAGAATGACGAACATACTCAATGTATGTTGAGTGCACGCCATTCCTTTGGATCTAAAGGTTATCATTATCCTAGCCAATGAATGACAAATCACACCCAACACATGGAGACCCTGATGTGCGGATGATCAACATTGGAAACACTCTATTCAACCACACTCATGGTGTCAATGGGAGGCAACACAACAATCAACACTCAACCCTCCATTGTCAAAGCCACACTGCAACAAGGATAGGCCAACTCATGGCCAACCTCCGTCATTAGGGTTTCAACCCCTATCACGGACCTTGATCAAGAATAAGCTTGGGGGAGGACCCCCACTTGAGGTAACTTGAATCATACCCACTACATTTTTATTTCAAATTATCCATTGCATATTTATTTTCCATCCATCCATCATCCACCTTGCATTTTAAAAAATATATAAAAATAGGTTAGATTTGCTTTCATCAAATAAAGATGTGCGGTAAGAATGATTTAGAATTCACATAGATGAAATGATGAATAGTTGCTCTGTTTTATTTTCCTAAGTCTCTAGTTTACAACTTGCTACTCTCCGAATATTGCTTTCATTGTTTTGAAATACTTTTACCTTAATTTGGAAGTTGTGGGTAGCAAAAGCTTAATCTAATTCTAGGTTGTTGCAAGACTAGAATTGGTAATAGGGCTGCTAGTCCTAGTTTGAAAGTAAAACTTAGATTTCCAGAGAAATTCTAAAAACATTTAAGTTTCTCTCAATTGATTGGAAATACCTACCAAAGCCATATGATGTCCATACATAGACAAAACCTTATGCATATGCTATTTACTTTCACATTGAGCCTAGTCAAACTAGTATAGACCTATGTGAAAAATCATTCAACTCTTTTTGAAATTCAAGACTTCACTTGCACATGCTATACTTCTACACTAGAAGTAAGCAAAATGTCCATCATATCCACCATACCACAACAAAAAGAGAAACTCCATGTTATTCATGTTTATGGCTCTCTTTCAAAATTCATTGCAAAGAAAGGGAGTGGAAGACATGGCTATAAAAAAAGGGCATGCTTACATCATAAGCATGAGAAAAAAAAAGAAAAAAAAGAGAGAAAAGAAAAGTAGCCATGTTTCATTCTTGCAAAAAGAAAGAGAGATTATACCAAAAAGGAGTTATCTCAAGTATCCACATCCACTTCCACTCCATCACACATGCACTAGTATTGAATCAAAAAGTTTTGAATTGAATTCTCTTAAGGCTTACTCTTTTGACTTAGCAATATATGTGATGCAAATATGCCTACTTACTTTCCTTACCAAGCTCCACATACAAGCCATATTCAATGAGTAGGAATAGTAGAGGCACAATGCTTTGGTGAGGAAATATTTCCACTATCCACAAAGGAGTGACTGAGAGAATCAAATTGAGGTACTTAATATATAAATTGAATTCTCCGGGATTTAAGTGGAACTTGATTTCTAGGCTATGTTTGCTCCATTTGCTATTCTACCTTTCAACTACTCATGAATATGAAAAAGCATAAGCCCCATGATAACTTAAGAAAGGTAGGGTATCATAGCCAATTTCTGCAATACTAGGTAGATTATCTTGTTGTGCATTAGATACTTTTGAAAATATGATATTGTATCAACTCCTGATCATCAACCTAAAGTCTTGACTTTGCTCGGGATGAGCAAAGGATAAGCTTGGGGGAGTTTGTTGACGACTGTTATATACCAATTTCACCCATCAATTTAACTCAATTATGTGAAGGATTTGTCATTTCTTGCACACATCACCTTTCTATCTAACCCAATTCCACTTGGACTTGGAGAAATATGTGTATGCAGCATTTTATGCAGGAAATGAGGAAATGTAGAGGGACCAATCTTATAAAATAGCATCCCAGCCAATCAGGCGACGACACATGGCATCCCATGGATCAAATGGCCCACAAACAGAAGTATCCAAGGAGATCCAACGGTGTATCACCCATATACATCAATGGGACCCACCTGGCAGCCACCTGGAGAAAGCACACGAGAAACGGTGCAATGACCAGGTCAGCCGAACCAGGGGCTCGGCCGACCTGGTCTTTGTACCAAACTCGGTCAGCCTCCACGTGTTGGCTCCTCCCGGCTCCCTGGAGTCAATGGTGACTGATTCACACAATTTTGGTGGCGGGAACCGACCTCAACACTAGTATAAATAGGACCCCTACCCTCACTTCAACACACACCACTTAGAGGAGTTAGGATGTAAATAGGAGAGCCTCTAGTCCCAAGTCCAAATTGGGAAAGGAGTAGAAGGAGTCTCTCTTCCCAAT
This sequence comes from Tuctoria greenei, assembly GCA_036927565.1. Taxonomy (NCBI): domain Eukaryota; kingdom Viridiplantae; phylum Streptophyta; class Magnoliopsida; order Poales; family Poaceae; genus Tuctoria; species Tuctoria greenei. Next base: position 77,962,773 of record JAYESD010000005.1, on the reverse strand, counting down.
TCCACATTGGGAAAGGTATGGCTTATGTATTCCTTCTTGTATTTGTGACTTTGTACTGAATAAAGATATTATCTTTAGTCTTCTTTTATACGTATACTTGGACAAAACGTTTCTTGTTTGATTCTGGAGTCCATGTATGTAGAAGGTATAGTCTTTATGATTTCACTCTCATGATAACATCTTATGGTCATAAACACTATAGACCCCCACTATAGTCTATGTAGTTATGGTATGATTATGCTAATACGAATGACTTATGCTATGCTTCAGCATTGGTTCAACGATGTTTAGGTTAGTCATTGCCTTAGGATGGCTTGTGCCATGGCCCCCAAGGTATTTGCTTAGTATGCTAGCATGGTGCTAGGGTATTTAAGTAGCGTTGGATGTCTCGTAGATCCACGGATTGAAGAGGTAGGCAGTAGGTGGTGACAACCCTATCTGTCCTTTGTAACCCTCCACGTTCGGCTATTCCACAGGCTCTTGGTCGGAGTCGCCCTAGTATTGCTAGGGGTAAGCCCGTGCCCGATGTGTTGAACAGCATTGCATAGGAATTCATCTTTGACATGACCATTAGTATCTACCTTAGGCTATGTATATGTATTAGGAGCATTGTAGGAGCAACTCTCTAACTCTCAATCCAATCTCCCTCTAGGACCCATTTTACCCTTTAGAATAGATTGCCTAGGTGTGTGTCACACTACCCCTATTATCAACTTACCCCTGTCCGGATAATGGATTAGTATCCCATAGCTTGACCATAAGAGTAGTATATACTTTACTCCATCGCCTTCCTTCGGGACAAATGCGATACCCTTGGGAATACTCATGGGTGAAATGCTACAACAGTATCTTTTGTGCGCTTGTGGATCTCATCTCTTTACCGAAGATGATTTGTGGTGTTAAGAAATACCAACAAGCATTTCTGGCACCGTTGCTCGGGATGATTTGTTAGTATATCTTAGGAGCCGTCAACATGCACTCTAGACCTGACCCTCCCGAAGCTTGGTTGTCCTAAATGCTGCTCCTAGACACTATGGACACCTTCACACTATCCTATTAAGATAATATATACAGGGTACCCAAAGCTTCGAGAGCTGTGATGGTTGTTGGGCAACTTGTCGTCAATGGATACTACTGGGGCATTGAGCAGGCATTCCTACTTTTGCCTTGGCCACCCGCCTTGCAAAGGGTCTGAGCTGAGCCAGGACTGATCTTGACAGCTCAGACGAGAGTGTCGGTGATATCGGAAGGCTGCAGATGGGTGCAGCAGGTGAACCGCACTGGGCGAGCTCAGCAGAGGCTGACTCGGCCCAGCGTTGCCCTGGGCTGGTGCTGGGTCTGCTGTGAGGGCTTGGAGCTTCTCCAAGGCTAACACCGCAGCAGTGCAGTCTCCGCGGATCCTGAGGACGCTGGAGGGGGTCGACATCTCCAGGACAAGGTAGCTGGAGTGGGCTACAGTCATGAATCGATACAGGGCGGGCCTGCCGATGATGGCGTTGAAGGGGAGGCTAACGTCTGCGACATCGAACAGGATGCTCTCGGTCCTGTAGTTTTCGGGTGTCCCAAAGGTCACCTGAAGTTTGATGTTGCCGTACGGGATGATGTTCTCTGGCCCCACCCCCGAGAATGGGCGCGAGGTGGTGAGCTTCGACACCGGGATCTACAGCTGGTCGTAGGCCCCAGGGTTGATGACATTGAGGTCGGCCCCATCATCTATCAAGACGTAGTGGAGCTTGACGTTGGCACTGGTGGGGGCAACCAGGAGAGGTAGGATCCCGGCTCCCGCCATGTTCTTAGGGCAGTCGGAGGCGTCGAAGCTGATCGGCGTCTCCTTCCACTTGTGATGCAGCGCCGGAGCGGGAGCAGGGGCTATCGAAGCCACTGATCGGCACAGGGTTTTGACTGCCTTTCAGGACGCGGGATCCAAAGACCCCCCGAAGATGATGTATAGAGTCTTGCGTTGCTCGTGGTCGCTGCTGGCGTCAGAGTCCTCATCTTGGTGGACCACCTTCACAGCTTGTTCCTGCTTCTGCTACTCCATCTCCTCGTCGTCGTCGACCTTGGGGTCGACCTTCTGCTTGCCCTCCCGCTGGCGGAAGGGGGTGCCATCGAGACGCAGCTACTGCTGTGCATGATCTTGGTATGGCTCGATGCATCTCTTAATGTCCCGGCACTCGACATCTCTTAACCACCCAGGTGCACCGGTTGGTGATGGAGAAGAGCTCGGAGACATCTTGCACGTTGTGCGTGGCTAGCTTCTCGAGCATCTTTCAGTCACGCACTCCCTGCCGGAATGCTACTATGACAGAAGCATTCGGGATTTTGGGGATGGAGTTGCGTACCTGAGAGAAGCGCTGGAAGAATGATTGCAGCGTCTCCTTGGATTGCTGGCGCACATTGTGGAGGTCGAGCTCGGTGCCGCAGTGCGTGTAGGAGCTTCCAAAGTTTGCCATGAACTACCGGTAGAGATTATCCCAAGAGGTTACGGACCCCTCGGGTAGGTTCATCAACCATGACCAGGCTGAGCTGATCAGGGCGACGAGGATGTAGTTTGCCAGGACAGACTCATCTGCTCCCGCAGCAAGTAGCGTCGTGGTGTAGATCTGCAGGAACTCGGCTGGGTTGACGCTCCTGTCAAACTTCTCCGGCAGGTGTGGCCGGAACTCGCGCGGCCATGTCGTCAGGCAGAGGTATGGCACCAAGGCCATGCACCCTCAGATTGGGTTCACCGGAGAGGTGTACGGTACAGCATACCCCAGGGGGGTTTGTTGCAGCACGTGCGGCTACTGTGGAGCCTGCTACTGTGGCAAGTACTGCTGCTGCGGCACCTGCTGCACAGAATACTGCAGGGGTGCAATCGACCCAACGTAGTCCTGGTTTGACAGTGGCGGTGGTGGGTTTACCCGAGGTGCTCCTCGGACGGAGGACTCCTCCTGCTCAGGCCCTCGAGGGCCATACTCGATGTCATGGTTGTGCCATCTCTCCTGCTGCCACTTGATGATGACGCGGCCATATATCTGAGCTTGTCGACGGTCAAGCTCATCCCTCAGGTCCTCCATGGGGATTTTGCTAGCGCTAGTAAGCCTGGTGGATCTGGAGTTGGCAGTGCGACGGTTGATGGATGGCTGTTATATACCAATTTCACTAGTCAATATAACTCAATTGTGTGAAGTAAATATCATTTCTTGCACACATCACCTTTCTATTTAACCTATTTCCAATTGTCTTTGGAGAAAGTAGTGCATGCAGGGATTTTATGCATAATCTAAGTCAAACAAGGGGATGGATCCTATAAAATATCATTCCAACCAATCAAGCGATGACATGTGGCACCACATGGATCAAATGGCCCACAAACAGAAATATCCAAGGCCATCCAAATGGTGTAGCACCAATAACAGTTAATGGGACCCACCTGGCAGAGACCTGGAGGAAGCACACCGCAAAAGGAGCCAAGACCAGGTCGGTCGACACCCCTAGTTGGCCAACTAGGTCCTGGCGCCAAACGCGGTCAAACGCCACGTGTTGGCTCCTCCTGGCGCTTTTGGTGGTGGAAACCGACCCTTCTCCAAGCTATAAATAGGACCCCTCACCTCAACACACACCACTTGAGTATTCATCCATTTTATCCACTACTCTCCATAGGTTTAGAGGAGTATAGGCTGTAGAGAGGAGAGTCTCTAGTCCATAGTCCAAGTAGGAGAGGAGTAGAAGGAGTCTCTTCCCAATTCTTAATTGGGAAAGGTATAGCTGTTATATTCCTATTTGTATTTGTGACTTTGCTCTTAATAAAGATGTTATCTTTAGTCTTCCATTGTTCACATACTTAGATGATGTGTTTCTTGTTTGATTGTGGATTCCATGTATGTGGTTGGAGTAGTATTTATGATTATGCTATACTATTATCATCATATCATAAACACTACAAACCCCCACTATAGTTTAATTAGCTATGACATGATTATGTTATCATGAATCACTTATGCTATGAATTGACATTGGTTCAACGATGATTTAGTTCCTTGCCTTAGGATGGCTTGTGCCTAGGCTCTTAATGTAATTACTTAATATGCTAGCATGGTGCTAGGATAGAGAGTAGCGTTGAATGTCTCGTAGACCCACGAATTGAAGAGGTAGGCAGTAGGTGATGACAACACTATTTATCCTTTGTAATTCTCCACGTTCAGCTATGCATACAGGCTCTTGGCGGGGTTCATCCTAGTATTGCTAGGGTTATAACCGTGCCCGATGTGTTAATCCACTTAGCATGAGAATTCATAATTGACATGATCATTAGTAACTAACTTAGGCCATGTATATGTACATTAGAGCATAGTAGGAGTCTCTACCAAACCTTTAGCCTAGTTCCTCTTTACCTCATTTATCCCCTTAGGATAGAATGCTCTTGTGTGTGTCACACTACTCCAACTTATCATTTATCCATCCTTGCTAGAACCCTACCTAGGCCAACCTAGCCTCTCCACTTGATGATTGTTTTACTTCCATCTAGACTTCCATTGGGAGAATATAAATGACACCCTTTGGCAATACTCTTAGAGGGGAAATGCTACATCGATAGTTTTCATGCGCTTGTGGATTTATATGTATAATCTAAAATCTATTAACAAGCATTTCTGGCACCACTACTAGATATGAATTGTTAGTAGTGTGTACGAACCGTCAACAAGCATTTATGGCACCGTTGCCTGGGATGGCAGCCGAAGTATTGCATGATTGAGTGAATAGGATAGGACCCTGATAGGTTTTAGTAGGGTGACCCTTCTTTGTTTTCGCATTCTATGAGAAAACAGGGTAGTGTATGTCTGGTTTCTGCTAGCCGGAAAACTTTGTTGAAGATCCCGAATCCCTTATGAGAGATCGACCTCGTGTCGTTACTTCTTAGAAGCTTCGAGCGACAAAGCAAGCTAGCACAACTGCACCAACAATCAAAACGCTAATGTCCCAGAAGACCCTTTGTGAGTTTTTGGCTCCCTCTGCTAACAATGTTCCTGTTGGGCCCACTGTTAACACGGGAGACTAAACTAAATCGAGACTGGCCTTATAACTATGGTGCAAGCCAACCCATTTTGTGGGAAGGCTAACGAGGATGCAAGTGCTCACCTGCAGCAGTTCCTTGAGATCTACAACACTTTTAAGATCAATGACGTATCTCCTGATGATATCTGTCTTAGGCTATTTCCGTTTTCTCTTCTTGCGAGAGCAAAACAATGGTTCTACACGAACCGAAGTGCTGTAGACACTTGGGAGAAATGTTCTATGACATTCCTTGCCAAGTTTTTCCTGTTGAGCAAGACCAATGCCCTACGTGGAAGAATTCCTAGCTTCCAGCAAGATGCCAATGAATCTATTCCCGAGGCTTGGGAAAGGCTACAAGAATACATCCTAGCCTATCCCCACCATGGGATGGATGACTGGCTCATCATCCAAAACTTCTACAACGGGCTGATCCCTTCTGCCCATGACCATGTTGATGCTGCTGCTGGAGGTGCCTTATTCTCATTGACAGTGCCCAAAGCCAAGGATTTGATTGAGAAGATGGTGTCAAACATGGGATGGAGTTACGAGCGTATCCATACCCGCCAGCGAGGCATGCACACCTTGAAGGAGGTGGACATGATCACTGCCAAATTGGACCTCCTTATGAAGAAAATTGATGGGCAAAGCAATGGTGATATATGTGGCAATGCCTATGCCTTAGACTCTCACATCACATGTGAAGTCTGTGGCAACACGGGTCATTTGGGCAATGACTGCCCAGAAACCCGTGAGGATGCCCTATACGTAGCAAACAATGGAAACAACAATGGCTATGGTCTAGGAGGTCAAGGTTGGGGCCAACCATGCCCATTCTTTCAAGGAGGGTACAACAACAATGGCAATAATGGAACAACTCAACTTGAGAGAACTTGCCATTGGCCAGCTGAATATCAGTGAGGCTATATCCAAGAAGCTGTCAACAAATGACAAGACCCTAGAGAGTATTAATGCCAAGATTGAAGGACTATCCTCAGCCCTTAAGAATCAATTGAGTTTCAACAAGATGTTGGAAACTCATTTGGCTCAACTGGCAGCTGCTGTTCCTCCAATGGACAATGGAAAGATGCCAGGACAGCCCGAACCTCTTGTGGAAAGTGCCAACATGATTTCTCTACAAGGAGGCAACTGGCTGAAGGACCCTGGATGTCCTACAATATCATGCTCAATTGGGGCTCACCACTTTGACAAGGCCCTTTGTGACCTTGGAGCAAGTGTGAGTGTGATGCCCAAGGTGGTTTCCGACTAGCTGAACTTCACAGAACTTAGTCCAACACCAATGCAGCTCCAACTGGCCGATTCTTAAGTCTGTTATTCGGCGGGTATCGCTGAAGATGTTCCAGTGAAAATCCGGAATTGCTTCATACCCGTGGATTTTGTAGTGCTTGACATGGAGGTTGAGAAGGATACACCGCTCATTCTTGGGCGACCATTCCTAAGCACTACGAAGGCTCGCATAGATGTGAGAGCTGGAGAAATCCACTTCCATATCAATGGCAAGGAGGAGAAGTTTAACTTTCGCCCAAAGTTGGAACAATGCTCTAGGATCCGTATCAAGTATGGGCCAAATGTTAAACACATTCAAGAGGTCGAAATCACACATCCAAAGGTGGACCCGCTCATTGCATTCATGAGGAATTCGATCTATGTGGAAAACCCGTCTTATCATCCACACCGACACCCCAAGAAGACGGAGAAGTCCGGGCCTCCCCAAAGGCCCAAGTCTACCAACCCGCCAAAGAGGGTATGGCGGAAGAGGCGAGACAAGCCATCCGAGCCCATCCCTCCAGGCTCGGATGTCAAGAAATGAAGGAGGAATGGCCATCTCATCGGACGGTGGTGAGACCTAGCCAATAGGTTAAATTGGTAGTTATCCTTTTCTTTGTTTTTCTTTTCTCTCTATTTGTTTTTCCCCATTTGATTTGATTTTCCCCACTGCATATTTTGATTTTCTTAGTAACTTGAGAATCTTATATTCTCAACTATCCTTTCTATTTCTTTATTTTCACAAAAAGAAAATTGTTGGGTTTTGAAAAAGGAGTTTTATTCAGAAAACAATTTTTTTGAGTTGCAAAATGGTAATTCACCAACGTGCTAATCCCATAGCCATTGCGGAGCCACCTTCCAAAAGGGAGAACTGGAGGCCTACTTGTCAGTTCGGCCGATCCCCCTGTTCGACCGACTAGGGGAAGGATCCATTTTCGCTCTCTCTCCTCCAGCGGCTACATTTAATATCTTAGTGGTTGTTGGGGAGTGCACACTAGAAATGGTGGTAATGAGGGGGCACTTCTCCTCACACTTCACCTCATTTCATACCTCCCCAAAGTCATTCTTGCTCACATTGTTTTTCTTGCTCTTCATTAAAGTGCTCTTGATCAATTCCCAAGTCAAAAAGATTTGCTCTTGCTTGCTTTTGCTTGCTTTTGCAATTTGCTCTCAAGTTTTTTAAGGGAAAGTTCATTGGGGTTTTGCTTTCGCTAACATCACCTCTTTCGAGTTTTTACCTTGTTGTGTTCTTGTTTGTTGTGGCCATGAAAGGGATGAAGAGGTTGTTTCAAAATAGGAAGGAGGCTGCAAGCTCGAGCCATGGTGGAGACTCAAGTGCACGCCCCTCTTCCGTTGCTACACCAAGTTCGCGGAGGAGGAGTGTAGGTGAGGACACTCCCATGGGTGAGAGGAGCAACCCTAATCAACTTGTGCATGACGACATACGAAGTGAAGTTGAAGATCAAGCATGCAAGCTCCTCCAAGATCGTGAGTTTTCTCATACGAAAGATTATGATCCGGATTTTATCTCCAAAATATGTATGGATTCCGAATTATTTTCCATTTGGAGTGCACTAGGATGGGAAAACTTTGCTCACATGGAGGAGAGAGGTTCACACCTTCTTTCCATTCAATTCCTTTCCACACTTAAAATATGATTTGATGGTATTACTTTTAGATTATTTCAAAAAGAATACAATATCCTATGGAAAGAATTAAGTGAAATCCTAGACTTCCATAGACGATGTTAGCTAGATTTAGATGCTTTGCCTAAGTTTAACAAACATAGTTTTTGGCAAGATTTAACTTGTGAGGTTAGATGTAGTGCACCTAAAAATAACCACTTACACAACCCAACTTTACGCTTCATGCATAGATGGGTGGCTATGACTATGTTCCCTAGAGGAGACGTAAGGATAGTGCATGATGATGAGTTGAAAATTTTATTTTCCATGATTAAAAAGATAAAAGTTGCTCCAGTTATTGCGATGATGACACAATAGTTAGATTACATTTCAAGAACAGGGACAATAGAATGCACTTCATTGATTACTCGTATTGCTACTAGGGTAGGAGCACTAGAATATTCTTCATTTGAGTATATTAAAAATGAAAGAGAATTAATTGATAGAGATTATTTAGTGCAAGGACATACCCTTAAGCATGATCAAGATGAATCTTTGTTATTTTATTATCCCAACTTTGTCAATGAAATTCAATTACTTAACCCGGATTATCATTTGTACAAATGCCGGAGGCTAACCATTGACCTTCTTCCCATCGAGGAAGCACGAAGAAGTAATGTCTTTGGCAGCGTAACTAGAAGTTGTGCAAGGAGAGCGACCATGCCTCCAACAACCTGCATGGTCCATGAGTACGAAGAGGAAGAGAACCCAACGGGGGATGCACCTAGATGGACTCAACCTCCATCGTATGAGACCGAAGGTACGTCTTGGCATTGATGACCAGGTGCCACATGGGAGCCGCCTCTATCCAGTTCAAGCTCTAGCAGCTTGCCTCCAACATGCATGAGAAGATGTCGTTCCTCTTCGACTAGAAGTCATCATGACTATAGCCAAGGAATGACAGATGTCACTAGATGTATGAGAGAGCTTGAAGTGAGAACGGGTGACATCTACAACACTCTCCAAGGGCATGTACATGGTACCCAAGATTGGCAACAACACATGGACGCTCAATTCACCAACTTCAACTCCATGCTACAACAACAACCAGCCGATCTCGCGGCATGCTTCCGTCATCAAGAGTTCAACCCCTTGCAAATTTATTTCCCATTCACCCATTATCCACCTTGCATATAAAAAAATTTATAGGATAGATTTGCTTTCAAATAAAATAAATGATGTGCGGTAAGAATGGTTTGGAATTCACATAGATGAAATGGTGAATAGTTGCTCTATTTTAATTTTCCTAAGTCCCTAGTTTACAACTTACTACTCTCCAACATATTGCTCTCATTGGCTAAAATTGTTTTTGCCTTGATTTGGAAATTGTGGGTAGCAAAAGCTTAATCCATTCTAAGTTGTTGTGAGATATGATATAGTGATAGGGCTGCTACTCCTAGTTTGAAAGTGAAACTTAGATTTCCGGAGAAATTCTAAAAAGATTTAAGTTACTCTCATTTGATTGGAAATACCTACCAAAGCCATATGATACATTACATTGATAAACCTTATGCATATGCTATTTGTCTTCACATTGAGCTTTGTCAAACTAGTATAGACCTATGTGAGATTTCATTCATTACTTTTTGAATTCAAGACTTCACTTGCACATGCTATACTTCTACACTAGAAGTAAGCAAAATTCCACCATATCACCATTTCACAATAAAAAGAGAAACTCCATATCATTCATGCTTAGTACTCTCTCCAAAATTTATTCAATAAAAAGGGAGTAGAAGACATGTCTATAAGAAAAAGAAAAAGAAAAAGAAAAAAATGCATACATACATCATAAGCACGAGAGAAAAAAAAAGAAAAAAGTAGCCACGTTTAATCTCTTCAAAGTAAGAGAGTCCACTCAAATAGGAGTCATCTCAATATCCTCGTTCACTCCATTGCATCACACATGCACAAGTCTTGAATCAATGGTTTGGATTGATTGCTCCTAAGGCTTACTCTTTTGTTTAGCAATATTATGCATTGCAAATATGCCTACAATATTCCCTACCAAGCTCCACATACAAGCCTTATGTAGAGGTGGGATGAATTTAGGCACAATGCCTTGGTGAGGATATATTTCCACTACACATAAATGTAACACCCTCATTTTCATGCATCATGTCCTGCATCCATCATTATACATGTCTAACATTAGTCCACATAAAAAGAACAAGTTTAGAATGAATTTAGAGTAAAACCGCACTCAAAAGTTCTGAGAAGTGCGGACTAGTCCAGTTTTGGTGCGGACTAGTCCGATTTCTCTCTGACCTCGCTCGGACATGTCCGTTTAGTGCGTACTATTCTGGTTTTTGCCTCTGTACATTTTCAGACTTGTCTGGCCAATAGCGGACTAGTCCGGTATCCCAATTCCTTGAAAATTTCGCCAAGTCCTTGGACTCGTCCGATTTCCAGCAAACTTATCCGTTTTCCCTATGACTAAAATTGAACTTGTCCGGTTTTGGCCAGACTTGTCTGTTTTTCCTCTGACTAAGCTCGGACTTGTCCGATGTATAGTCCGGACTTGTCTGTTTTCGCCTCTGTCAATCTTTGGATTAGTCCGACCCTTTTCAGACTTGTCCGATAATCGCGACTCTGAATTGATCTTCTGTTCCACGACTTATTTTTTGGTTGTACCTTAAGTGGGTCTAAAGACATCATGTCTAACTCTTTTTGGAGCCCATGTGGGACCCCACACCGGCCTAAATCCTTCAAACCCTAGCCCTCCACACTTATATAAACAACCCCACTCCTTGACTTTACATCCTTTTGCCCCAATTGAAAGTCCACAAACCCTAGTTCATGGAGAGCAGCCGCCAAGGAGGGAGAAGGAGATCCCGAGCAAGAAGAAGAAGAGGAGGAAAGGAAAGAGGATCAAGTTCTCCATCAAGTTTTTGTTCTTCATCAACAATCCACCATCAAGTTCCTTCATCAACCCTAGATCGTCAAGATCCAAGTGTTGCCTCCAAAACCCTTGATTCATTGGAGGTTTAGACATCTGGTATACCTTCTACTTCCTTTTTCTCAGGTGAATTCAACCCCGTTTCTCCAAATTCACGTCGATCTAGAAAACCCTAGTTCGCTATTCCTACGACGGGTGGACTAGTCCGGTCCCAAGCGGACTAGTCCAATTTTGCTATATGTTTCCTGCTGAATTAAATCTAAATTGAATCGAATCAATTCCAAACCTGTCCAAACTTGTTAAAAACTGTTAGAACTAGATAGTAAACATCCTTAACAACTCATTAACTAGTTTTACTTCACATTTGCATTAATCATGCATGTCATGACATATTGAGTAATATATGTGCACTTATTGATTGTAATTCTTGTCTTGTATGTTATTGCACGGTTTAGACGGATTTGCGCTAGAGAGTGCTGCGGAGGACTTCTAGCACCAGGAATTTGAAGGCTTTGACCCAAACCAAACCCAAGAGCAAGGCAAGTGTCCTTGAATATATTGATCCTGTTTCAACAATAAATGTTTTGTTTTCAAAATTGCATGCTTGTGTCAATTTGATGGGAATTCCTATGATAGGAAGTTTACTAGCTTTGTTTAACCACCCTTGTCACCTGGAATACATGGTAGAGAGTCGGGAAGGGCTTTTACCTTTTTGTTTCGCTTAATTAATTGGGATGGAAAAACAACTATACTATTTAATTATGCATTAATAAAAATTTGGTTAATGTGAACTAGTCAATATGATATGGTAATGGGTGATCTAAGAAAGCATGGTATATGTCGGAGTCTTGTTCCGATAATTCTCCTGGTACTACTGTTAGTAGCCCGTGAAGTTTCTTAGTTCGGTTGGGGTGTGCGGATATTCAGAACTAGATGGTGATTTGACACGAGGATTTACGTGGTTCGGGCCGCCTGAGCGTAATACCCTACTCCACGGGTGTGTGTTGTTGTTTTATTGAGCGTCTGAGCGCTTGTGTGTAAGAGAGGCCAAAAGTGTCTCGAGCACCTGAGTCAGCGTCTAGAGCCCCTAGCCGGTCTAGAAGAGTCTCTTGTGTATCGCTCGGTCAATCCTTTTATTGTACAAGGGCTGGCCGTTACATCATCAGCCTGGCTCGACATGTGGCCCTGGTAGTTACTGATGATTAATACACAGTTAATGTGCTTAATTCCCCTTAATAGAGTGGTAATGCCCCTTAATGGTGGCATTATTGGTATTAAGAGTCCTCTGATCGTGTGTCATTAAGATAGCATTAATGACACATAATCAGGTCTTGAAGTTTTTAATGTTCCTTGAAGGTCCGAGCCGTTGGAGGTCAATCAATCTGCCTGTTGAGGTTGAAGGTCCGGCGGTTGGACGCGTGGCAGCTCCGTAGCTTACCGTCTTGGAGGAGTAGGTCCGATGTTGTTGTACACGTGTTGGTACCAGAGCTTCCCTCTGTCGGGGGTCAGGTCCGGGGGTGCCAAACAGGTATCTAGTCGGATCATTCTCATGTAGGGATTGTGGCTCCGGTTTTATGATACACGTGGCAGCACTGGGACTAACCATAGGAGGGATGCAGGTCTGGTTTCGAGTGACACATGGGGCCTTCAGAGGTCTTCAAATCAGATAGGTGGATTTCCTTTGCATTCATCGCAGTTCCAAGGGGTATCCGGTACGTAGGGTACCGACAGTGGCCCCCTTGGCCCACCTCTGGGAGAGACCTTTTGGATTAAGTCATTCTACCGGAGGTGGGTCCATCTTTCAATTTTTGCGCCGTGTCTTCAAGGGTTTTTGGATGTGCCATTGAGGTGGTGGTTCGCAGTTAAACAATTGCCGTGTGGCATCTTCAGGATGCGCACGTGAGATCTGCGCGTGCGGATCTCACACAATTGAGGGTCGCCGGTTCCCAATACGATAACCGTATCGGTTCTGCGCACTCTGTCAGGCCGCCGCCCTCAGGTTTCCCGCCTCTCATCATGACAACTGTTCGCCTGGGGTAAGGACCTCGACTTGATCGTCTGGGTGGCCCCGGACGTCCTTGTCATTGGCAGGGTGAAATTTTTGAACTGTATCTTTGGTCCTTCTGCGGTTTCCATCCAAGCATTGCGGGGGCTTACTTAAGAAGGAAAGTGTGCACGTTTTGGGGATTCCTTACGCCTTCATTTGAACTTGCACTCGAATCCTCCAAACTTTCGCTTGCTTTTTCTCTCTCGCCCCGCCGTGCTGCGATAGAATTGGGTCTCCGCAAGAGCCATCTCATGACCGACGACAATTTGAAGAGGGTACGGACCTACATGCGGTGGTCCAGTGACTCCTTCAACCACCTGGTTCGCGCCGGCGAGCTCCCGTTCAAGAAGAAGCGTGGCGGCGACATGGTGTACTTTTCTACGTATGCCATGGTGGAACTGATCCCACCTTTCTCAAATTTCCTCTTGATGCTGTTAGACGTCTATGATCTATAGTTGTACCACCTTGGCCCCCACTCCATTCTTCTTGTGTCAACATTCATCCACTTCCGCGAGATGTGGGTGGATATTCCCCCCTGCGTCGAGCTTTTTTGCACCTTCTTCACCATCCACACCACTGACAAGAGTAACAAATATCTTGGCTTCTACTATTTTGTGAAGCGCAAGAAATGCCCCTACAAGTACTTGAGGTTGTTCCCTTCCGGCAAGTGGGACGATTGGAAGAAGGATTGGATTGTCATCACGGCAGAGGAGCACGAGAAACTGGAGCTGCCTAAAGGTCTTCCCAATGTTGACACTGATGCCTGAAGTGAAGTTCCGGTGCTGTCAGAGGCCTTCAACCCTGTCTTGACCAGGATCTGCCAATGCGTGGAAGGAGGAGAGACCCCCCAGGTTGTCTTATTCAACTTTCTGGTTAACAAGTGGGCTTAGCTGAAGAAGAGGGAGAAGCTCGCCTGGGCCCTCAACAGCGTGATGGACGATGACCGGATTGAAACCGATTTGAAGTCCAATTTTGAAGGCGCTGCTTTGGAGCTTCATCTCAAGAAGTTCTAGCATGGCATCAACGTCGATGGCGATGACTTAACTCCACCAGTGGATTTCCTCCCTTTGAACATGGATGCAGAGTTCAGCAGGGAGCTCCAGAGGAAGATGCCAGTGCTTGACGACCTCGGTGAGGTAGAGAGGCGTCTGACCACCAGATTGGTGATCCCCGGAGCTTTCGAGGGTGGCCCTGCTCCCGCTCCGAGACGGAGAGTTGAAGTCATTGGCAAGGGAAAAGAGTTGGCTGAGCCCTCCAGCCGAAAGAGGAAGTTGAAGCACTCTGACGGGAGGCCCGTCAGACCTGCTCCTTCCACAACAACTCCTTCTCCCCGGCGGGGGAGGTCTTCGACGGCGACGACAACTCCTGCATCGGCGTCTCCCTGGAATGTCAGCTCCGCCCAGGTGACTCCGGCGCCGGGGCCAGCTAAGGGCTCTAGGTCCGTGGGTCCTTCCTAGTCGATAAAGGCCCCAACCAAGACATCGCTGACAGCGGAAGTAAGCTCCAAAGAGCCTTCTGGAGCTACTACCCCAGTTGCGACCGGGTCGGGCTCTGAGCGTCAAGCGAAGAGGTTTCGCGCTAGCTGGAGCGGAAGCCTCCGAAGGTAAAATTGCTTTTTTACCTCAGTTGGTTATTTTTGTTGTAATCATATTTTGAGTTTCTTTGTCCTTCATCCACAGGGTATCCAAAAAAGGGGTTGAATCTCCGATTCCTGTGATAGCAACTGATGTTCTACAGGCGGAGGCCCCTGCTCCTATTCCAGCACCGCCTCAGGTGGTGGCCGAGGTCGCAGTAGCTTCGGCGCTAGCTGTCGTGGTTCTTGACCTCGACTCATCTCCCGATGCTCCCGTGGTAGCGCCGGACCACGGGAATGAAGATGTACCAGCGGCACCAGCTCCAGAGGTTGAAGCTCCGGTTTTGGATGCTGTGATGACAGACGCTCCGGCCTCAGAGCCAGAGGTAGCTGCAGTTCCGGCCTTAGGGCCAGATGTTGTTGAAGCCCCGGCGGCGGAGCCGGTGGTTCATGAAGTTTCAGCGCCTGAGCCAGTTGTCGCGGAGGTGCCGACACCCGAACTGGTGGTGGTCGAAGCACCAGCGCCTGAACCGGTAGTGGAGGAGGCACCAGCGTCAGAGCCGGAAGTGGCCTCAGCTCCAGCCGAATCTTCAATGCCTGCCCCAGAGGTGGTAGTTTCGGAGGTACCTGTGCCTGAGCCACGGTGCCATGACGAAGCGACCGGTCCTCTGCCAGAGAGACCAGTTGCTGATGACCTGGCGGCGGGACCTTCGGAGCCGACTCCGGACGTAGAAGCTCTCGTTGTCGGACCTTCCTCGGCGACGACTGAGGCATTCCCAGAGGGCGACCCTAGTGCCACGAAAGCTCAGGGGACCACTATTGTAGAGTGGGACCCAATTTTTGTTATGGAGAACCCACTGGAGTCAGCGGAGAGGACCCCGACAGGTCCGGAGCCGATCCCCCTGTCGTTATCCATCGACAACGCCTACTCTAGCCTTCATCAGGTCCAGCTCGCCTTTTATCACGACAACAAGGCCCTTGAGGAGGAGCGCCAAACTATTAGGAGGTGGCGCAACCGGCTCCACTTAGAGACCAAGCTGGCGCAAACAAGACTGGCTGATGACAAGGAGTGGGTCAAGAGGGAGAAGGCCCGGATGGAGTACTGGGGCCAGCTGCTGGACGAGAGGGAAAGCATGGTGCAATCCCTCGACAATTAGTCCCGGGCTATACACGAACAAGCCGTGGCAGCTAATGAAGCAGCGAATGATCGCCAGGAGAAGCTCAGTACCATCCACGAAAGCCTCGTCAAGCGCCGGGAGGCTCTTGAGGAGCGAGAGAAAAAGCTCAAAGATGAAGAGCAGAAACTCCTGGAGCTGAGGGATGACCTCATGAAGAGGGAAGAGGAGCTCGCCCAAAGGCTGGCTCTGGGTGACAAGAGCCTGGCAGAGCATACCAAGAAGCTAGAGGAGCTCTGCGAGAGCAAGGAGAAGAAGGCCTGACAGCAGGGACAAGACCATACCAAAAGGGAGGACGAAGTCGCTGCCAGTGAGAAGAAAGTGTGTGGCCGGGAGAAATACCTGGTTGACCGTCGGAACAAGATCCACGTCCGGGAGACGGAGCTTGCCAACCTTGAAAAGCAAATTGCTGAAAGGATTCAACAGCACGCCAAAGAGGTCGAGTGCCTTGCCCGGGAGGGTTCAGAGCTTGCGGCTGCCAAGAGGTCCTTGGAAGAGATGCGAGGCTCAAGGGCTGTGGAGTCCCAACAAGTATGAGACTTCTTGGGCAAAGCCAATGACCGCTGACGCCGCTGGGCTTTAGTCCCGTGCGTCCGGATGATCCGGAGCCGGAGCTGGACCATGCGTTGAAGGCTTTGAGCTTGGCGGGCAACAAGCTCAACAAGATGGATGATGTCATCGCGGATCAGTTGGAAACAGAAGGAAAATCCCTTGTGCAGAACGTCGCAGAATATATGCTGACGTGCTACACAAGCCAGGATCCTCATTTCCCACTAGACCCGGTGCTTGAAGGTCCCATCGATGGAGAGGGAGATGCCGCCAAGACCAGCGTGTCGGAGGTTGCCCAGAAGGTCGCCTCGTTCATCCGTAGGATTTAGAACTTTCTCCTTGTAGCTCCCATTTGTATCTTCTCTTCTTTTCCTCAATTTTGTAATCTTTTGTCTTAAGATGAATGAAATCCAAGAAATTTATGAATTTCATTTTTTGTCTTCAACCTTTGTTTCACTTGGCCCCTGGTAGATGTACACAATTTGATTGTGAACATGTACCAAAATGATGTAGCATTTTGTTGAAGACTTGCGTGCTTCGAACTTGTAGAGTGTAGGTCCGAAGTTGTCGATAGCAGGGCCCCCTGAGGTTGTCGGAGCTTAGTAGCTCTGGCAGCGACCATTGTCAACACGTAGAACGTCAACAGCTGGTCTTCTGGGGTTGTTGGAGCTTAGTAGCTCTGGCAGCAACCATTGTCAACACGTAGAGTGTCGACAGCAGACCCCATTGGGGGTGTACTTCTACCATCTTTTCTTCACGTTGACGGCTGGCCCCCTAAATTTGTCGGAACTTGATAGCTCCAGCGACGCCTACTATCATTGTTTAAAACATCGACAGCGGGCCACCTTAGGGGATGTCGAAGCTTTGATAGCTCCGGCATTATCCACCATCATCATGAGATTTTTATTTTTCCTGCACACTGAAGTCAAGAAAAACAGTAAAATCCATTTCTTATCTATAACTCGTTTGCGGCTTACTATTCCCGAAAGAATTTTTTTGGTCGACTGCAATTCTATATACAATCAAGTGCATTTGCTTGTTTTCACCAGGTCCGATCATTTTCTGGACTCACCTTACTCAGGCCTGCCGGGGTGTAGGTAGAGTGGCGTACTTAGGGTGCTGGACCAGGCTAAGTCGATAGCACACTTCGGACCTAGATTGGCTTGGCATTCAGGCGAGTAGGCCATTCAACAATGTTAAGACCCGAAAGAATTAACAAAGCAACTTGAATCATATACCAATCGTTCAAGCTAAATTGCCTTGAGAATTGCACAACTTTGTTATAGACAAGAAAGAGAAAAATAAAAAAGTATGAGCCTATACAAAATAAATGCATGTGGAGTCTGTTTTCACATAATGATGTCTTTCATTATAGGTCCGGGGTACATGGGAAACAAGTACACTCTTAGGGTACGGAACCAGGCTATGTGTATTGCATTTCTTGTTTGACCCAAGGTAACTAGCTACACTTTTAATTCTGAGACTGTGTCAAGTGTTGCTTGAACTTTGCGGACCTTCCGGGAAAGGTGCGGCTGTTCTCCCGGAGGAGCTACCCGACTCTGTACAATGACGCTATAACATACATCATATGTAATTACAGACTCACCTGTGTGATATTAAGCATAGAACTTACGTAGGTGCTCAATATTCCAAGGATTAGGGAGCGGTGTCCCATCCTCGGTTGCCAAGAGAACTCATCCGGGATGGGATACTTTGATCACTCGAAAGGGTCCTTCCCAGCTGGGGGAAAGTTTGTTTAACCTCTCGAATTTGTATTCTCCATAGCACTCAATCGCCTTCCTTGAGCTGTCGGTTATGAACATGCCTTTGGTGATAGCGCCGAAGTGCTTGGCGGTATCGTGCATTTTGAACAGCTGCTCGGCACCTTCCCTCGTCAATGAGGTCAAGGTCTTCACACCGAAACTGGTCCTGCGTGGCTTCGTCGAAGGTCCGGACCCAGAGTGACCCGAAGGTGATTTCCGGAGGAAGGACGGCTTCAGCTCCGTATACCAGGAAGAAGGGTGTCTCTCCAGTTGACCGGTTTGGAGTCGTCCTGTTTGCCCACAAGGTGGGCGGAAGCTCTTCAATCTAGTTGGCTCCATGTTTTTTCGGGCACTCATATGTCCACGTCTTGGGTCCTTTTAGGATTTCTGCATTTGCTCTCTTATCTTGGCCATTGCATGTCGGGTGAGCTATGGAAGCGTAGCTGACTTGAATGCCGAGGTCTTCGCAATATCCTTGGAATGCGGAGCTTGTGAATTGGGTCCCATTGTCAGTTATGATCTTGTTTGGGAGTCCAAATCTGCATACTATGGATTGCAAGAAATTATAGCTGATTGCTTGTTTATTGTCACAACTGGAGTTGCTTCCGGCCACTTGGTGAACTTGTCGATAGCGACATACAGGAACTTGTAACCTCCGACAACTCTTGTGAAGGTCCCAAGATATCCATACCCCACACGGCGCATGGCCATGTCGAAGGTATCATTTGTAGTGGTTGAGCTGGTGTGTGAATTTGCTTCGCATGAAACTGGCATGCTTCACATTTCTTCACTAGCTCGGTTACATCCTGGAGTGCTGTAGGCCAGTAAAAACCATGTTGGAAGGCTTTACCGACCAACGTGCAGGAAGACGCGTGGTTCCCACACTCACCTCCATGGATTTCCGCAAGGAGCTCGTGGCCTTCTTCCCTTGTAATGCACCGCATTAGGACGTCGTTGGCACCACGCCGGGAGAGATCCCCTTCTAATAGTGTGGATCTTTTAGCGAATCTGACTATCTGGTCAGCAGATACATTGTTTTCAGGAAGGATGTTGTCTTTCAAGTAGCTCCGGATCTCCGAGATCCATGCATCGGAGCTAACTTGAGCTTCTGAGTCTTGCGTGTTGGGTTGCTCAGAGCTTCCTTTAGCACTTACGACCCTTGATGGACGCCATGGTAACATGGCCATAGGGACCGCCAGCTTCGAGGTGCTGGTCTCGCCCCCTTCGCTCAATTCGGCAGGCTTAGCTGTTGGTCTTGACAATCTCCGGACGAAGGTTCCGTCGGGAGTCGGAGCTTCGGTTGAAGCTTTCGTCGAGAGCTCGTCAGCTTCAGCATTGTTGAGACGCTGGACATGGCAGAGATCTAGGACTTCGAAATCCTTCTGAAGCTTCTGGACTTCAAGTAGATATGCAGCTAGTTGAGGGTTGTTGCAATAGAATTCACCTTTGACTTGTTTTATAACGAGCTGCGAATCACCCTTTACCAACAGCTGCTTGACACTATATAATAATGCCACCTTGAGCCCATAGATTAATGCTTCATACTCCGCCATGTTGTTGGTCACCTTAAAGTCAAGGTGAACCATGTATTTGACCTTCTTCCCGGTCGGAGCGAGGAGAAGGATTCTAGCTCTGGCCCCCTGCTTCTGAACGGAGCCGTCGAAGTAGAGAGTTCAGTGAGGCTCAGTGAAGACCGGAACCTTGGGTTCCAGCTACTGCTCACTAGGGCCCCCAGGATTTGATGGAGAGGGGGTCCATTCCGCCACAAAGTCTTCCAATGCTTGACTCTTGATCGCTTGTCTTGGGACGAATTCAAGATTGAACTCGGCCAATTCCGCTGCCCGCTTTGCAATGTTCCCAATAGAGTTGGGGTTATGCAAGATTGCACGCAGTGGATAAGAGGTTACCACTGAAATCTTGTGAGCTTGGAAGTAATGATGAGGCTTCCTAGAGGCAATAAGAACTGCATAGAGCAGCTTATGCACCTCTAAGTATCGAGTCTTGGCGTCATGAAGTACTTCACTGATGAAGTATACTGGGCGCTGGACTGTCCGGACCCTCCGGAGGGGCCCGGAGCTTCCTCCTCATCAACCTGGACCCTCCCGGAGGGGCACGGACCTTCTTCGGGGACCTCCGGGTTCTCAATAAAGGAACCCGAAGCTTCTTCTGAAATGACCCGGACCTTCCCGGAAGGGTTCGGATCTTCTTGGTCAGCAACGGTAACTCCTTCATTTGAAGGAGGTTGATCCTCTGGCGTCTCACCTCGAGGATCCGGGTCTAGGGGCTGGGACCCAGACTCACCTTCAGGTAGTTCCGGACCTTCTCGGAGGGGTCTGGATTCCTGAACTGGGGATGGTTCTGGTCTTTCCACAACCAGGACCATGCTTACAACTTCGTCGGTTGCTGAAATGTAAAGTAGAAGTGGCTCACCAGGATCTGGAGCTACCAAAGTTGGTATAGTGTTGAGGATCTACTTTAGCTCTTGGAAAACCTTTTCTGCTTCTTCAGACCATTGGAATAGTCCGGACTTCCTCAATAATTTGAAGAAGGGTAGCGCCCGTTTCGCCAGTCTTGAGATGAACGGGCTAAGGGCTGCTAGACAACCAGTTAGCTTCTGGACATCCTTGATGCGGGCTGGTGGCCGCATGTCTTCAATAGATTTAATCTTCGCCAGATTCGCCTCTATTCCTCGATGGTTCACCAAGAATCCAAGAAGTTTTCCGGAGCTAACCCCGAAGAAACACTTGTCTAGGTTCAGCTTTGTGCGTGTGATTTGCAACTTGTTGAAGACAACTTGCAAGGTGTCAAGAAATGACTCCTTATTCTTGATCTTGACGACAATGTCATCGACGTACACTTCCACTACATCTCTGATGAGCTCTCCAAAAGTTTTGTACATAGATCGCACAAATGTTGAAGCAGCGTTTTTGAGATCGAATGGCATGGCAGTGTAATAGTACAATCCATCTACTGTGATCAAGGCAGTATGCTCTTCATCTTCCTTAGACATTCTGATTTGATGATACCCAGAATATGCATCTAGGAAACACAGTAATTCACACCCGGAGGTGGAATCCATTATCTGATCTATTCTACGTAGTGGAAATGGATCCTTTGGGCTTGCCTTATTTAGTGTTGTGTAGTCGATACACATCTGAAGCTTCCCGCCGGCCTTAGGTACAACAACTAGGTTTGCCAGCCATTTTGGGTGGAAGACTTCCCGGATGAATCCAGCTTCGAGCAACTTCTTCACTTCTTGATGTATGAAGTTCTGTCGCTCTACTGATTGCTTCCGAGGGTTCTGATGTACAGGCCGAGCGTCGGGATAAATCTTCAGATTGTGCTCAATCACTTCCCTAGGGATCCCAGGCATTTGTGACGGTTGCCAGGCAAACACAGCGACATTAGCCTGGAGGAAAGTGATGAGCGCGAGTTCCTATTTGTCGTTCAGACCTCCCGATATATGAGTGGTCTGAGGAGCGTTAGAACCAATTTGGATGACTTTGACGGGAATGTCGGTGTCGCTGCTTTGTTGCACACGAGGAAGTTGACTAGCTCCAATCATGTTCTGAGGGCAGTCTGAAGCATCAAAGGTGATGGCAGTATCCATCCACTTCCGATGAGGCTCCGCCTTTGCAGTGGGAGCTACAGAGGCCATGTCCCACCGCATTGTCTTGAGGACACAGCGGGAAGTGATGTCCTACGAACCACCAAAGATAGTGTTCATGGTCTTCCGACGTTCGTTGTGAGAGACGTCGGAGTCGTCGTCAACGGAGGTGTAAATAGCCTTCAAGACCTTTTTGGGGTCCTGAAAGCTTAACTCCTCTTCAGCCGGAGCTTCGTCGACTTTTTGTTTTCCTTCCCTTTGACGGAAAGGAGCTTACTCCCGGCACTTGTTGTAGCGCTCAACAAGGTTCCGGACCTCTCGGCAGTTTTCCAGGTTGTGGCTGTCCGTCTTGTATATGGGACACCACATCTTGGAGCTGCCATAGTCTTCAGACAACGGTCGAGGTCGTTTCTTGGGGCGTGGCCCCCGACCACCTAGAGCTGCAGAAGCAGCGGCAGTTGGTGTGCCGACTGACGGCTTCTTCTTGCCGTTATACTTTTTCTTCTTCTTGCCAGTCCCAGAGGTAGCGGCTTCACCCTTGGAGGATTTTTTGTTGACCTCCGGAGGTGGTTGGGTGTGCATTTCACGACCCTCCGCAGCCTTGGCGCACTTGCCTGCCAAGCTAAAGAGTTCCGTGACGCTGGTAACTTCCTTGGTCGCCAGCTTCTCCAACATTTTCTTGTCTCGAATGCCCTGTCTGAATGATACAATAACAGAAGCGCTTGAGATAGAAGGAATGGTATTTCGTACCTGGGAGAACCTCTGGATAAAAGATCGCAAGGACTCTCCCGCTTTTTGCTTGACAGCAAAAAAGATCCAGTTCTGTGCCTGGTCGGGTGTATGAGCTCTTGAAATTGGTGGTGAACCGTTGGCACAACTCCGCCCAACTGTTGATGGAGTCAGGCAGAAGGCTCATGAACCAAGATCTGGCGGTCCCAGTCAAAGCCATATGAAAATAATTTGCCATCACGGCCTCATTTCCCCCAGCCGCAAGGATAGCGGTGGAGTATATTTTGAGAAATTTAGCGGGGTTGACAGTCCCATCAAATTTCTCCAGCAGGTGAGGACGGAACTTCTGAGGCCATCTGACCATGCGTAGATGCATGGCCAAGGCAGAACAACCTCCTCCTACTCCCTCCGGAGCAGGACTGTCCCGAGTTTCTCGCCTCTCGAGAGCACGCTCGATGTGGATGCGGCCATCTTGTTGCTGGTAACGACGATCGAGCTCTGCCCAGAGGTCGTGAGTCGAAAGCCTTGTTACCGTGTCAGTAGGTCGCGCCCCGGAAGGCGGCGACATCGCCTGTTGAGATGCAGCACGCCTCCTGTGCTGCGAAGCTTGCGGACCAAGTCTACCTCACAAGGTCCGATGCTATGAAGGGGCCCGCCCCGAGGGGGGAGGACCTTGATTGCTGATGCGATCGGCTGCTGGTGCAACCAGATGATCCACATCAGCTCTCCACTACTCCATCGCACCCTGGGGTGCCCCTGGAGGCGGTGGACGTTGGAGAAGAGCACGCACAACATTAAGAGCATGTTCATGGTTGTTGTTCGCCGATGTAGTGATCGATGCGGACGCCCCATCCCGCTGTCTAGCTTGATTCACCGGAGCGGACGGTGGCCGTGGTGGCATGACTCCTGCTGGAGCCACAACACCTGCTGGCTGCTGCATGTTGGAGGGATTGCCTCCAGTAGGTTGCTCAGCGTGGTTACCGTTGGACGATCCAGCAGCAGAATTCACCACCTTTGAATCTCACGCCCTCCTTCCTGGCACGCCAACTGTCGGAGTTTTGTTCCGGCAATTCTCCCGGTACTACTGTTAGTAGCCTGTGGATTTTCTTAGTTCGGTTGGGGCGCATAGAAATTCAGAAAAAGATGGCGATTTGACATGAGGATTTACGTGGTTCGGGCCGCCCGAGCGTAATACCCTACTCCACGGGTGTGTGTTGTTGTTTCATTGAGCGTCTGAGCGCTTGTGTGTAAGAGAGGCCAAAAGAGTCTCCAGCGCCTGAGTCAGCATCTGGAGCCCCTAGCCGATCTGGAAGAGTCTCTTGTGTATCGCTCGGCCAGTCCTTTTATAGTACAAGGGCTGACCGTTACATCATCAGTCTGGCCCGACATGTGGCCCTGGCGGTTACTGATGCTTAATACATAGTTAATGTTCTTAATTCCCCATAATAGCATGGTAATGCCCCTTAATGGTGGCATTACTGGTATTAAGAGTCCTCTGATCGTGTGTCATTAAAATAGCATCAATGACACATAATCAGGTCTTGAAGTCTTTAATGTTCCTTGAAGGCCCGAGCCGTTGGAGGTCCATCAATCTGTCTGTTGAGGTTGAAGGTCCGGCGGTTGGACGCGTGGCAACTCCGGAGCTTACCGTCTTAGACGATTAGGTCCTGTGCTGTTGTACACGTGTCAGTACTGGAGCTTCCCTCTGTCGGGGGTTAGGTCCGGGGGTGCCACACAGGTATCTAGTCGGAGCATTCCCATGTAGGGATTGTGGCTCCGGTTTTATGATACACGTGGCAGCATTGGGACTAACCATTGGATCTGAGTGACACGTGGGGCCTTCGGAGGTCTTCAACTCAGATAGGTGGAGTTCCTTTGCATTCATCGCAGTTCCAAGGGGTACAGGTACGTAGGGTACCGACAATATGTGGATTGAGTTGGATGCTATGGTGGTTTGCTTGCCTTGGATCTAAGGACTAGTTCATGCGAGAATAGGCCAGGACTACAGTGCCACCACAAGGGCAAGTATGGGTGCGGCATACCTGATTAGTTAGGGTATTGCTAGTATTGCATGGACCATTTGGTGCACCGAGGAAGGGGAGTCGGATTTGGTTTGGTTTTGAGGCGGTACTCCCTGGGATCCGAATGGCACAAGAGGGGGCCCTTGGTTGAAGATGTGCTCAGTTGGAGACATCACCACCGGTGAAACCTCAGTCGGTCCGTACATGCTAGTAGTCCCTTTGTAAAGGCTATTTTGTGATCTCTTGGCCATACACCTATGGTAGTGTTTTGGCATAATGGAGGTTTTCTTTAGTCGCTGACGGGTGATGAAATCACAAAACGTGGGTAAAGTGGTACAAACTCTGCAGAGTATTAAAACTGTCATGATAGCCGTGCTCCCGGTTAAGAGCACCTGGATAACCTACATTATTGGAAGGGTTTTCGTATTGGGATGGTTTGGTATTGGTTTTGGGATGGTGTTATGGTTTATGGCAATGGATATGGATGATGGAAATGGTGAAATCTGGTATATGGATGATGCTAATGAATCATGGGTTGGTACTATGATAACTACATGGTTTATGATGGGTTTACTTCACATACATATAATATATTGCTTTTCAAATGTTTTAATGTACTTTTCAACACTTAGCCTTTATTATATTCGTCATTTGAATCAGCAACATGTCATACATTCCACACTTGCTGAGTACGACATGTACTCACCCTTGCAATTCCCCCACCAACAGTTGCAGGCCAGATTTGGGAGTATAACGATGATAGTGCAGAGTTTTAGGCCGTGTTTGCCGTCATCTTTGCGTGTGGTGTTGTTTGGAGCTGCGCTACCCCATTTGTTTAGCTGCTTAGTTGCTTATTTAGCTTATTGTCGCTACATTAGTTCAAACATGTCATTAATATTTATTAGAGCTTGTATTCGAGGGTATTATGAATTGTATAATAAAAGTGTGTAATTAATCTTGTTCTGTGGTAATTTTCTGTATATCCTTTTGTGAATGCACTCGTGTATGTGTGTTGAACCTCCTGGGCACACATATACGTTCACTTGGTTCATTTTCGGAATAAGGTGTCACAAATTGCTATCAGAGCCCAGGTTGACCGTAGGACGCAGCCTAGATAGAATGGACACTCTAGAGCACCTAGGAACACTTAGGAATCGATGTGTTTTTGCTTGGTGTGCTGTTGGCTTTGTATTGTTGCTTGTGTGCTTAGTAGTGGATTTTGGGATGCTTTAGCATTGCCATGTCCATATAGGCTATTATAGGTAGTTGCTTAGTTTCCTATCCCTTGATTCATATAGTTGGGGATGTTTTTCCAAATTCTTATCTCTTGCTTTTCTTCAGATGGTGAGGACTTGTAACCAGAGGGATGGCAATGATGAGGAGGAGAACAATGGAGCACCTAAGAACAACAATGGACAAGGACCCGCCTAGGGAGCTATCAATATTGAGCAGCTATTGGCCATGCAAAACCAACTCATGCAGACTATTATACAGACTATGCGACAGCTGCAGGTTGGCAATAACAACAATCAGCCCCACATGCCTCCACTGCCACCCCCACCGCCTCATAACAGATTGGGAGAGTTCATGAGGACTAGGCCACCGACCTTTGTTCAAGCTGCTGACCATATGGATGTTGATGATTGGCTCAAGTCCGTGGAGAAGAAGCTTGCAATAGTCCAATGCAGTGACCGGGAGAAGGTGCTATTCGCATCTCA
This sequence comes from Tuctoria greenei, assembly GCA_036927565.1. NCBI lineage: Eukaryota > Viridiplantae > Streptophyta > Magnoliopsida > Poales > Poaceae > Tuctoria > Tuctoria greenei. The sequence goes on along the minus strand of JAYESD010000005.1, from coordinate 77,936,686 downwards.
TCAACTTGTTGGAGAAGTTGCCGATTGGTGGGATTCGCTATGCAACGCCCATGAAAACCATGAGAGGATTACTTGGGCCAAATTCAAGGAGAGCTTCCATTATCATTATGTTCCGGAAGGTGTTATGATCTTGAAGAGGCAAGAATTTGAGAACCTGGGGCAAGGAGATTGAGTGTTGGTGAATACCTCAACAAATTCACTCAACTCTCAAGGTATGCGCCTAAGGATGTGAGCTGGGACAATCGAAAACAATACTTGTTCATGAGGGGCTTGAACAATGAGATCCAAGTGCAATTGCTAAATTGTGATTATGCCAACTTCCAGAAGCTTTTGGACAAAGCAATTGTCGTGGAGAAAAAGGCCTGTGAGATGGAGCAAGACACCAAGAGGAAGGCACCATATCAAGGATAGCAACAAGGAAGTAATGTGGGCCCTCGCTTTGCACCGTCCAATGCGCCTTATGACAGCTCTTCTACGCCTACTCATCGCCCTGGATATGCACCACGCCCAGCCCAGCTTGTGCAGCAACACCCTGTCATGCAAGCACCTAGGCCTCCAATGCCTTATGCACCTCGTGCCAATTCTCCTGGTGGAAATGTTCAGAATCAAGTTCGTCCCAATAATTCTGGTGCAGTTAGAAAGTGCTATACATGTGGAGAAGCAGGACATTTTGCACATCAGTGTCCTAAGTCAGGCCTTGGTCAAGGAAGCAACGCCCCAAGACAAAACCCAAGACCAAATGGAGGAGCGCCACAAGGCAACCATGGACAACAGAATTTTGCTCGTGGCTTTGTGAACCATGTCTCTACGGAGGATTCTCAACAAGCAGATGACGTGGTTATCGTTATGTTTCTCGCAAACTCCAATCCAGTGACTATGTTATTTGATTCTAGAGGATCGCATTCATTCATTGCATCGAAATATGTTGCCAAGTATAGTTTGCCTATCTCTCAGAAGAAGTTTACTCTATTGGTTAAGTCTCCCGGAGGAGAGATGAGGACAAATATAGTGTGTCCAAAGGTAAGTCTTAGAATAAGGGTGGTAGACTTCTTTGCCAACCTCATTGTCTTGGATTCTCAAGGATTGGACATTATACTTGGTATGGACTGGTTTAGGAAGCGCAATGGAGTTATTGAGTGTTCACAAAAATGGTGAAGTTGACCAATGAGGAAGGGATCATCGTAGAATTCGAAGGATCTCAACATGCACCGAAGCAATTGGAGCTAAATCACTGGACGGTGCCATAATTGAGGATGTCGAAGTGTTAGAGCAACACTTCCCCCGTATCTGCTAAGGAGCAGCCCGCAAAGGTTCTTTGTTCGGCGGGGCTTAGGCCTCGATCAAGTCTTCTAGCAGATGGAAGTATGAGATAGTATTTTTTACGTGGTTCAGGCCGCAAGGAGCGTAACACCCTACTCCACAGTGGATGGTATTACTAGTATGTGTGTATGTGTGTGTGATGTTTCGATTTGGTTTGCTCCTTTGTAATGGTGGTGGTCCGAGCCTTTTATAGTCAAGTACGGATGCCTTACAAGTGGGGTGCCGGGGCATGACAGGTGGTCCCCAGGCGTTCTTATCCTGAATATCTAAGGCTTCTTCTGTAAGCTTGCTATGACCATGGACATGAAGACTCGCCGTATTGCCGCCTGCGTCATCATTAGCCCATGCACTGTTGCTGACATTGACAGGGGATGTCCCGTCCAACTATCTCTGTCACCGTAAGATACCCACTTGGTGGAGTGGGATAGGCCTGGAACGTCTTCACTGTGATGCGATTGGTCGCAGCGGTACCTGACATTAGGTGTGCGCCGCACCATGCGTCTGGGGAAGCCGCGTATCTTCAATCCTTGACAGGGATAAGGCGCACCTTCCTCTTAACTCCCGCGTCCCTCCGTCTAGGGCAAGTGGTTGGACTATGTGACAACTCGGGAGCTCAACTCTATGGAGGAGGTTAGGTCCCGCCTTACGGACCACGTGGCGGCTCTAGAGCTCATCTCTGTGGGGATGGCTAGGCCCCGTCCTGCTAGACATGTGTCGGTTCCATGAGCTCGCCTCCACGGTGGAGATTAGGTCCCGCCTTGCGGGACACATGGCAGCGCCGGAGCCCACCCATATGGGAGGTGGCTCGTCTCATGTCTTGGTCCACATGGCAGCTCCGGAGCCCTGTCTCACAGAGAGGAGGGGTCCTTACCTGCTGGACACATGGTTACCTGGGGGCTCGTCTCCAAAGGGGGTGTTGAGCTTCTCCTTCGGGTTTCTTGCGGATATCTTGGACCTCCCATCTGAGACTGATGGGTTTGGGTCTCTTGAACGCATGGCACCCTAGGACCCCGCCTCTTCTGGGAGGCGGGGTACCTAGGTGGCTCTAGCCTGTGCGCAAGGGTACTCGGTATGATGGGTACCGACAGTGGCCCCTGGGTCCACCTTGGGGGGAGGCGACGAGCCCGAGGGTGGAGCCCTTATCCTGCTTTCCCTCGCGGCCTTTTAATTTTGTATTGATCAGTTGAAGCAGTGCGCGCCTTTGCTATTGTGACCACACATCCCTCTCTAGTCGAGGGAACGTGGCGACGAGATCTTTGCTTGCCGCGACATTATCATGACGGTTCCCAAGGCGCCTGCTGCACTTCTGCTGCTTTCACTTCTGTCTCTATGGGAACAGCCGGGTTGCCTTCTTAGGCGGAGGACTGCCCGGGCCGTTTTTTTTTGACAGGGGACCCGCGCCCGTTTGTCATGGACGTCGTGGTACAAGCCGTTGATTCTGAGCCCGCTCAAATTTGCACGGTGCACCCAAACACCACTAGGGTGCCCAAAAGGGGTACCTTTGTGCATAATGGAGGTTCCTTCCTTCCGCATGCCCCAAGCATTCGAGCCTTCGCATTCCTCCTTGAGTTTCTACCCACCCTTGAGGTTCTCGACCCCTGTTCCAATGGACTCAGTCCTGCCTCCTTTCGGGATGGAGGATGTCTCACCCGTGACGCCGCTTTTCGGCTGGGAGGATGAGGGGCAACGAGACCTGATCCGTCCGGGCTCCCTGCCTCTGGATTTGGGGGAGAAGGAGATCGTCTTCTTCCAGGCGTACACATACTCCGGGTTTGTCCCTCCAGTTTCCTCCTTCCTGGTGACACTACTGGAAGTCCTTGGGCTTCAGCTTCATCACCTGTTACTGAACTCTCTGGTGGTGGCGGTGGTGTTCTCGCATTTCTGCGAGATGTTCGTTGGGGTGCATCTGAGCGTACCGGCATTCTGGCAGTTCTTCGTGCCGAGGCAAACCAGGAAGAAGAACAAATCCAACTTCCTCAGTGGCTACTGCTTCCAGCATCGGGCCAACAACCCTTTCAAGTACATCACACCACTCTCTTCGGCGAAGTGGGCCGATTGGAGGAACGACTGGGTGATCGTCAGGTTATGCCCACCGGACGGGCGACGATCAGGAAGGAGACCTGGGAGGAGCGGCCGATGTTGGAGTAGGCCTACACCCCAGTAATGGAGAGGATCCAACTTCTGGCAGATCATGGTCTGTCGGAGTTGAAGGTGATGGCAGACTCCGTCCGTCGACGCCTGGCTCCCCTTCAGCACCATTGCCGTCCTGCATGGCTCTACTTCGGGCTACAAGATGTCACCCGACTTGTGTGGGGTCGCGACACAGAGACGACCCCAAAAGAGGTGCTCGACGCAATGTCCAAGGCGTGCGGTGACTTGCTGTCGGACGACATCTTCAACTTCTCGGGGGCTTGCCCATCGCTTTCCACGGATCAGGACCGTCGGACGAAGGTTCTGAAGGAGATGCCCAACCTGGATGTGATCGGTCTTGCGCCGCGGCCGGTTGGTGATGAAAGCCGAGGCCAGGCTATCATCGACTCTTTGGAGTAGTCCAAACCTTCTTCAGGCTCCGAAGCTTCCAGGGCGGAGGAGGCACCTGCTGTCAGAAGGAAAGGCAAGGCGTCGGTCCCTGATGTAGGTAAGGGGAAGGCACCGGTCCCTGACACAGGCAAAGGGAAGGCCCTCGTGGTCGAGGTCGTGAAGGAGAAATGCCCTCGGTCGCCACCGAGGGCACCGCCGCATGTGGCCTTTTCTCCTAGTCAACATCCCCGACGCGCCCCTCTTCAATATTGGGAGTTGGCGGTTCTTTGGGGGGAGGCTCGGTCCGTCATGCGGCGGCTCCACCGACGTTAGCGGTCGGCACATCATCCAGCATCTTCGTTGCTAGTGCAGTCCAGGGTGCCACAGGGAGCTCCGACAACATCACACCTCTGGAGCCTCAGGCAAAAAGGCCTCGAGCCGACGGCATCGACAACTCAGGAGGAGGATCCGGGAGTGGTTCCATCAGAGTTGGTGGAGGCACATCGGTGCAACATGGAGGTGTTGCTGGTGGTTTTGGCAGAGGCCCAGCTGGAATGACCTCGCCTGTTACGCCATCGTCATGGCCTGCGGCTTCAGGGTCACCAAAAGTGGAGAATCACTGGAGCTTTCGGGGACGTCGGTAAGGCATTCTTGCCAACGCTTGCTCTATTATCTCGCCTGCCTTTGTTGATTGGTCAGGGCTTGATCTTTATTTGCAGGGCTACGTCAGCTGTTGTGAGGCCCTTACCGCCAGGGGTAGTGCCCGGAAGCGCTTTGAAAGTGGTCGAGGAGGCTACGGCTGTGCCGGCGGGGCAGCCCGCCAAGCTTGTTCAGGGGAGCGCTGCTCCGGCGTCTGTGCCTGGCGTGGGTAGTGAAGCATCTCCGGCTGCATCTCCAGCTGTCGCGCCGGAGGCACCTCCAGCTGTCGCACCAGAGGCACCTCCAACTGTCACACCAGAGGCATCTTCGGCCGTCGTGGCAGAGGAACCTCCGGCCGTCATGGTAGAGGCACCTCCGGCCGTCATGGCAGAGGTAATGTCGCAGTCGACTTCGGGGGCCGAAGGCCTGGCCTCCACTGCCGTTGATCCGGTGGTCGGCTCCTTGAGCGATGATGGCGCTGCTACTTAGGGTGGCGCCGCAACTCCTGCTCAGCCTCCGGGGGCAAGATCCCTAGTACTGGTGGCCCCGCCTTCACCGCTATGGGAGGAAGAGGTCCCCAAGATGATCACCGGACGATCTTCCTTGACTTCGGCGCAGCCGGAGTGTCTCTCCGACATCATTGACTTGACGCAGTCCAACATCCTTCAGGTGCAATCCAACCTCCATCGAGCGCAGGAGGCTCTTATGGGGACCGGGTCCGCACATTCCAGGAATCGCAAAGGGTGGTGCCGTGCGATGCGGCACCCAACAGCACACACAAAAAGAATACGATAAAATACAAAGTTTTATTTATATAAACAACGGAAGTATTTTACAATAATTAATATACAGCAGAAGATAATACTCATAGCTAAACTCTCAGCCTAGCTATGCAAAAGTGCAACCGTCCAACCCGGGGATGCTACACACAAGCAGCACAAAAAAATTCAAGGTGGCATGCAGGGCTCCCACTCGACGATATACCCCGACGGGGGCGTCGCATCGTCTTTGGGCCCTTCCTCGAATGTCTCACCTGCAAACAACTTAATATAGCAACCGTGAGCATGAAGGCTTAGCAAGACTTAACCGTCTCACCTAAACATGAAACTCTACATGCACGCATACTTAACATAGGCATAGATATTGCAGTAAATGACTCGCCTACATGTTAACCCTTAATTTTCAAGTTATTAACAATGGCTTACAAGTTTAATAAAAGTAACAGTGATCATATTTGACAACAATCAAAGTTTCAAAACAATTATAATTCAATACACCATATTCTCCTGGCTTCTTCAGTGTTTACTACATCAAAGCGCAGCGAACAGGCGGTACTCAAATAACAGTGAGGGATGGTGATTGCAATCAGTAGACACCTGGATAACATGTCACATACGCCCTTTCGGAAGTAGAGTGAATCACACTTCAATACTATGTTGTATGCAACAACCTTTCAAAGGAAACCCAAATGTCGAACCGATCCTTCCGTAAAGGGCAGGAGGACCCCGCGCGGAGGATCTTCTATGTTTGCCGACAGATTTACACCTTGCTACCCTCAGCCCACTCCTATAAAATAGTAGGGTAAGCCTCGACACCCAGGTTAACCAATTACATCGGTTTCCTGGTTTCCATATAGCCAGTATGCATCTGGAACAGTTCAATACTTGTCCTGCAGGGCCGCACACAGATCGGTCCTCAATCGACACAAGCAGGGCTATGCACGTGAGACCACGTCTAGCTGCATCCTACCCGCTGCTCGGTCTCAATTTCATATTCATAAACCATTTCTTGATCCAATTTATCCTGTGTGATAAAATCCTATCTCGTGAGTAGATTCCATCTACTCGACTTCTACCGGATTCCTAAAAACATAAGCCTAGCATTTTCTACTCGTCAGGCTGTAGACCTGCCCAATACTCCATGGGATTTGTGGGTCATGCAAGTGGAGTAACAAGCACGTTAGCCCTAATGCACAAAATCATCCTTGACATAAGTGATACAAATAGAAACTTTTAAATAGCACTTAAATGCAAACCGGGGCTTGCCTGGCTGTGAGTCAGAGGGGAAGTTTGCTTCTGGGGGGATGCTTTCCAAGGCCTCTGGGTCCTCCTCGATCTCCATCACTATATGATATGCAATATATAAAGTACATGAGTGATATTAAAACTATATACAAGATATTATAAATACTTATCAGGTATGCAAATGATTTTAATTGGCTTTGGGTTTTCACAGTGGATACTAGGTTCTATTAGGAAAAACTGGACCAGAAATTAGAGATGTTCAAAGAAGCTTGTTATCTCAAAATTCCAACAACTAAAAGCTTCTATGAAATTTGATTTTAATTCTAGAGCTTTGTCGTGGCTAAAAGTGGACAATAATGGTAGAGGGAGTATCACTGGTGCTAGGAAAATTTGTTTCATAATTTTCTAAGCTTCATACAGGGAGAAACTGATTTCACAAGTTTGGGGAAAATGTTAAAAATGTTTCTGGACATTTTCCAATTTTCAATTGACATACGTGATATGAACACTGTTTGGTCCAGTAAACGAAGTCCAATGAACTTGAAATTTTCACTGGAGATCCAGTGTATTTTTAGGAGTGTCCTGATCAAAATTGGGAATTTTCCAATTAACAGAACATGGGTAATTAATTTCTGAAGCAGTTTGCTCAAACGAATTAATTATGACAATTCTGGGAGTTTCATGTCCAACAAATTGCGCCACAGCAATGTTGGGATCAAGATGAGTCTACCAGAATTTATTGGGAATTATTTGAGCAAGTATGCTAGGAGAAATTGATTTTCAAAGTTTGCCCAAATTCTGGAATTAAATTCCAAAAGGAAAATTTGAATAATCTAGCCAGCCCCACTTCATTTAAATGGGCCAATCGCATCTGAGCCACACCGAAGGCCACGAGGTTGACCTGCACAGCCACACCGGATCTGTGGCCACAGCTGATCCCGCGCGATGAAGCAGTCGCTCACACGCAGGACCCAGAGGTCTTCTTCAACCTACCGAAGCGCTGCTCGGACGCAGCGGCGCTGCACCGGCGAGCTCACCGATTCCTCTTTCTCGGCCCCCCTTCACCGCAAAACTCGCCGCCTAACCATTTTCCAAGGTGCTGAGCACGATGGGGAGGTCGTCGAGTGCTAACGATGGCCGGAAACTCGTGTGCAACAGTGGAGGCGGAGCTAGGGTTTCGGCGATGGTCGGAATCGCCCGGAAATGGCGCAAGCAACTCGGGAAAACGCTAAGAAGGTTCCTAGGAACATGAGGAAGATGATTTGGAGGTGAAAAAGGGTTGAAATAGTCGTCAAGGCCGACTTCAACGGTGACCCGATGCTTCTTCCATGGCGGTGGGGAAAACCATAATAACTCGGCCGTCACTCGATAGTTCCTCTTGATTCTTGGTAGAGACGTGTGTTAGGATGTATAGAATAAATCCTTAATTGGATTGAAGAATTGTTGCACGTAGAAACGGAATTAAATCGTTGACCTAGGAAGCTCAAAATGAACTAGCATCGGTACTGAAGGAAAGAAGGCATGTTTTTTACCGTGAAAAAGAGCTCAGGTTGGCGATCCTTCTTGCTGTTGAAGTCGAGGTGTAACACAGCTTGTGGAGGGCTGGCGACGGTGACGCAGATGCGGTTCCCAGCGGCTTCACCGTGAACGTCCGCGACGCTTCAAAATATACCGCAACCAAATGAGGAATCAATGAACTGATTGATTGAGATGATAAAGGAGGAAGTCTTCTTTACTTTTGCTGCTGGCACGAAGACAAAAATCAACCAGAATCCTGGCGCTATGCAAGAATAGGGGAGGCGGCTATGGCTGTCGACGGAAGAAAGAAAACAGGGAGAGAGAGAAGCATGACATCGTTCCACTCGGGTCAGGGGCTGAAAATATGGACGGGGAAGGTGCAGGGGACATGCCGGGTTCCCGCCAAGCTGCGGACAGAATCCCGGTGCACGTGGTGGAGGTGGATACGCACGCGGGACCATCCTTTGCTGCTGCTGCTGCTGCTGTTGTGGAAATGGCGGTCGGAAACTTGGTGCGTTGAAAGAACGACCGCGAAATTGCTGCGGTCGCGCCAGTGGCTGCCATCGCTGACCGGATGGTGAGCGATACACCACGCGGTATTTCTGCGGACCACCCCCGCTGCTGCTCGACGGTGCGCTCTGTTTCCTCTTATCAGAAACGAGCTCGCGCTAAGCATCTTCCTGTACAATCGCGGCATTGATGACGTCGTTGAAGGTGTCGCGGTTGCATTGTGCGAGTTGGACCTTCATCTTCAGATTAAGGCCCCGGAAGAATATGTCTCGCTTCCTATCCCCCGTTCCAACATAATCCGGTGCGTACTGTGCTAGATGGTTGAAAGCGCGGGAGTATTCATGGGCACTCCTCCCGCCTTGCTTCAGCTACAGAAACTCCTGAAGCTTCCACTTCATTATACCGGAAGGTATATCGTAGGCACGGAACGCCTCCCGGATTTCGGTCCATGTAACTGCATGACCAGCCGGTAGTGACGCGATGTAGTTCGCCCACCAAGCACCGGTAGATCCCTGAAGCCGTTGCGCTGCGAACAGTGCCTTCTGCTGTTTGGTTCATCATAGCAAACCGAACTTTGCCTCGAGGGTGCGGATAAAGTTGTCTGCTTTTAGAGGCTCCTCGGCCTCCATGAAGGCCGGTGGATGCATCGCCAAGAAGTCCGAGTACGAACTCTGTTTGGGCTGGCATTTCCCATTGTCTTGTCGCCCCCCTTGACGGGACAAATCTTGTACCAACATCCGCAGTAACTCGGTTTGCTCGTCGCGTGAGCCGAGTACTGCAGCCAGAATCTCCGCGAGAGTTCATGGAGGTTCAGGTGGTGGTGGTGGAGGAACTTGTTGCTGCGGTGTCGCGGTTTGCTCCGGGTCGGAGATTCATCCTCACGACCCCGGCTCGAGCCTCGCATCTCGGGCGTAGAACGCGTACGCACCATTCTGCATCCACATGAATTAAAGTCAGCAACATGTTTGTTTGCTTCATCCATTCTATACCATAGTAGTGCGAGGATTGACAATGTGATAATTGCATAACATTCACGTATATTGATAAAGTACAAACTTTATACAAGATATATTATCTCATGGCCAAGTTTACAGTAGTGAACTCCAAAATGATGGACTCCCACCACGGAAGTGCATCTCAACTATACTTGGTTTTTATGAGTCATCATACACACCTTGTCATCTCCTACACACCCACTACTATTTATAATATGACAAAAACATGGCTACAAAATAATAACGAGCAACCACTAACTATACGCTGCCCGGTGATGGTAGTAGTGCTGCCCCGTCCTAATCCGATGCATCCTCCTCGATGTACTCAAGTATCTCAGGATCTTCTTCATCCTCAGGACTTGAAGGCACCTGCTCACCTATATTCAGCGGCATGTCATGAGCCGGTGGAAACATGACTGGGTGCGGCAAGTGTGCTTCGGCCTCAATCAAGTCATCCCAAAGTTGGTCTGCCTCGAACTCCCAATTCTGAGCTTCTTCCACGGCTTCATCTCATGCCTCGGTGACTACCAACAGCTGCTCTTGCTGTTCCTGCACCTCAAACTGACTCGCCTGTAGTTCACCACAAGCTTGCTACAGTTCCAGGCGAGTTTGCCTCAGTTCGGCGCGAGCTTTTCGCAGTCTAGTGCGAGTGTGATGCAGCTGATCCTCGCATTGATTCAGCCGGTGATTCGTCGGAACCAGGAATGAACGTAGGTTGTCATTGATATAATCAAGAGTGTCACCCCGTTCAATCGCTTGCCTCAAGGCTTCGACCTGCTCCCGAAGGATTTCACCTTGCGTAAGAACCACCATGCTAAATGCAGCGGCATAAGTCCCAAGTGTTGCCGAGGTTGTATCGCCATATGGTTGTTAGACTGCAAGCATACGACGTTGCCACTCGAAACCAGCAGCACCATGGACTGGAAGAAGAGAAAATTGTGTCCCAGCCATGGCATCTTGATGAAGCTTGCAAAGCTTCATAAGCGCTTCGCCTGCTGCGATGGCCCACGTGTCCTCCAAGCGAGCTCCCTGGATAGAGACCGAAAAAGGAGCCCATCCATAAAACACGGACTAGCCGGGATGTCAACCATGACGGTACATGACAGTACGCCTCTGTCAACCGCCTCTTGACCCAAATAGAATGGCATCTCGATGAAACCAAACTGTTGGAGCACTTCCCGCAGCATGATCGGGAAGCCCAGATGGCTAGCGCACATGGAAAATACCCATCCCCGGCAACAACATCACATCCGTCATCTATAAAAGACGTACATGAATGAGTCAAATACTCAAATTCAACAAACTTTGTTGATAAACAGATCATGGATGTGAAAATTGAATTATGAAAGTGAATTCAAATTCAAATGTCAAATGAAACATCACACTGGAATTCTGTCATAGTTTCTGTTCATTCTGACCAGTCTGGAGAAATTCGAAATTTTAATCCAGCTAGAGGAACATTCCGAACTTGAGTTAAACAAATAAGTTGTAGAACGCTCAATTATCTTTCCATAATGAATTTGTTTGCCTCCAGATCATTTCTGTATAAAGAGTTATGATTTTTGCAAGTTGACAGTGTTTCTGGAAAATTTTTGACAGCACCTCCTCTGTTTAAGGCTGATTTTGTCCACATTTTTCCAGATACAAAACATCAATATATGCAAAAGTCATAAATTACAAAATTGTTGTACACATCCTCCGGATTACAGAAATGAATTACATAAAGTCATTCGTCGATTCTACGAAGAGACATGATCAAGACAGTGACAGGATACAAAAACTGTCCAGTGTCTGTCCAGATTCACCAGAGTTTGGAAATTTGAATTTTTCATTAGTTTACAGGGGGATTCTGATATGGAGTTAGTTTTAGAGGACTCTTTAAACTTTCCAACCATGTATGGTAGACCTACAGGGGTGAATTATACAGGAAGTTATGCGATTCCAAACTTAGTCAATTTTCTGTCCAGTTCACAGTTTGAACCAGGAACTGGGCAATTTAAGTTCAAATGAACTTTTCAAGTTTTATTCTTGAAATCTGTGTTGGATCTGAAAATGAAACTTTTTGATTACTTCCTCAAGTTCCCAAATCATATGCCTGCATACCGCAGCGACCACATGATTAATTTTAAATCTGACTAGCATGCTCCAAAACAGAGATTACAAGTTCAAACTTAGTCCTAGGTTGGAATTTTTTTTACTTCTTGTCGAGTCACACCACCAACACGGATATCGTTGTCGACGTGCCTGATGAAACTTGAATGCAATGCCGGTACTACACCCTCACCAAATAAAATCCTAGGCCGGTATTCTGGCATACGTCTCAATGGTGATAGTAATGACGTTCACTGGCAAACATTTTCTACTCGAGCTACTTAGAACGTGGTTAGTGTCATGTGGCTACACACAAATGATAGATCAAACATACCATACGACATAGCCCGCACGGGCGAACAATTCACAATAATATATATGAAAGTAAAAACATTCATCCCGTATCATTCCATACGGGCCGCCCCGATCTAAGCCACGTCTCGAGGTACATGACCGGGTTTTCTGCCACCCGACGGGGTCCCACGTCTTTGCATAGTGTTGCACCTGTAGGGGGCGCATCGGGTTATTTCCCACCCGATGGGGGCTCCCACTAACTTTCAAGCACGCTGGGGTACCGTGTGTCATATTTTCTAAGAAACATGGAAAATTTCAGAGACGCATATTAACATTTCCGTGCCAAGCCATGGAAACAATCACAGGCTACCTCTCGCATGGTGAGCTTACTGCAATTGATCCGCTTGCGGTGGCGTACCTTACCTTTTACCTAACGTCGGAGCATCGTTACAGAATATAATAACACATAAGTTGGCTTGCCACCTTAAGTAACGAATACTATAATAGACCTTATGTGGGCATAGTAACTAATCCTCATGCGACTATTCTTAAGTTTTCAAAATAGGCCCTTTTCGAGCGTGCTACTCCCAATGCGGCTGTGATACCAGGCTGTGGGACCGGATTCGCACATTCCAGGAATCGCAGAGGGTGGTGCCCTGTGATGCGGCACCCAACAGCACACACAAAAAGAATACGACAAAATAAAAAGTTTTATTTATATAAACAACAGAAGTCTTTTACAATACTTAATATACGGAAGAAGATAATACTCATAGCTAAACTCTCAGCCTAGCTATGCAAAAGTGCAGCCGTCCAGCCTGGGGACGCTACAGACTAGCAGCACACAAAAATTCACGGCGGCGTGCAGAGCTCCCACTCGGAGGTATACCCCGACGGGGGCATCGCCTCGTCTTCGGGACCTTCCTCATACTTATCACCTGCAAACAACTTAATATAGCAATTGTGAGCATGAAGGCTCATTAAGACTTAACCGTCTCACCTAAACATGGAACTCTACATACAGGGATACTTAACATAGGCATAGATATTGCAGTAAATGACTCGCCTATATGTTGATCCTTAATTTAAAGTTATTAACAACATCTTACAAGTTTAATAAAAGTAACTTTAGTGATCATATTTGACAACAATCAAAGTTTCAAAACAATTATAATTCAATACACATAATTCTCCTGCCTTCTTCAGTATTTACTACGTCACAGTGTAGTGAACAAGCGGTACTCAAATAACCGCGAGAGACGGTGATTGCAATCAGTAGACACCCATATAACACGTCACATACACGCATTTTTGAAGTGGAGCGAATCACACTTCAATACTATATTGTATGCAGCAACCTTTTAAAGGAAATCCAAATGCCGAACCAGTCCTTCCGTAATGGGCAGGAGGTCCCCACGCGGAGCATCTTCTATGCCTTCTGGCAGATTTACACCTTGCTACCCTCAGCCCACTCCCATAAAAAGGTAGGGTAAGCCTCGACACATGGGTTAACCAATTACATTGATTTCCTGGTTTCCATATAGCCAGTATGCATCCGGTACAGTTCAAACTTGTCCAGCAGGGCCGCACACGGATCCATCCTCAGTCGACACAAGCAGGGATACGCACGTGAGACCACATCTCACTGCATCCTACCTGCTGCTCGGTCTCAATTTCATATTCATAAACCATTCCTTGATCCAATTCATCCCATGTGATAAAATCCTATCTCGTGAGTAGATTCTATCTACTCGACTTCTACCGGATTCCTAAAAATATAAGACTGGCATTTTCTACTCGTCGGGTTGTAGACCTACCCAATACTCCATGGGATTTGTATGTCATGCAAATGGAGTAACAAGCACCTTAGCCCTAATGCACAAAATCATCCTTGACATAAGTGATACAAATAGAAACTTTCAAATAGCACTTAAATGCAAACCGGGACTTACCTTGATGTGAGTCAGAGGGGAAGTTAGCTTCTGGGAGGATACTGTCCAAGGCCTCCGGGTCCTCCTTGATCTTGGTCACTATATGATATGCAATATATAAAGTACATGAGTGATATTGAAACTATATACAAGATTTTATAAATACTGATCAGGTATGCAAATGATTTTAACTGGCTTTGGGATTTTTATAGTGGATAAAAGGTTCTATGTGGAATATCTGGACCAAACATTAGAGATGTTCAAAGAAGCTTGTTGTCTCTAAAATTCTAACAAGTATAAGCATTCTCGGAAATTTGATTTTAATTCTGGAGCTTTGTCATGGCTAAACGTGGATGATCTTGGTAGAGGGGGTTTCACAGGATCTAGGGAACTTTGTTTCATAATTTTCTAAGCTTCCTACAGGGAGAAACTGATTTTACAAGTTTGGGGAAAATGTTGAAAATGTTTTTGGACATTTTCCATTTTTCAATTGACATAGGTGATTTTAACACTGTTTGATCTAGCAAAATGAAGTCCAATGAACTTGAGATTTTTACAGGAGATAAAATGTGCTTTTAAGAGTGTCCTGGCCGAGATTGGGAATTTTCCAATTAACAGAACAGGGGTAATTAATTTCACAAGCAGTTTGCTCAAATGAATAAATTATGAAAATTCCGGGAGTTTCATGTCCAAACAATTGCACCACTGCAAAGTTGGGATCATAAGTCTAGCAATATTTATTGGGAATTATTTGAGCAAGTATGCTAGGAGAAATGGATTTTCAAAGTTTGCCCAAATTTTGGAATTTATTTCCAAAAGGAAAATTTGAATAATCTAGCCGGCCCCACTTCATTTAAATGGGCCAATAGCATTTGGGCCACACTGAGGGCCACGAGATTAACCCGCGCAGCCACACTGGATCTGTGGCCACAGCTGATACCGCGTGATGAAGTAGTCGCTGACATGCGGGACCCAGATGTCTTCTTCAACCTCCCGACGCTCCGCTCGGCTGTGGCGGCGCTGCGCCGGCGAGCTCACCGATTCCCCTTTCCCGGCCCTCCTTCACCCCGAAACTCACCGCCTAACCGTTTTCCAGGATGCTGAGCACGATGGGGAGGTCGTCGAAGGCCGGCGATGGTCGGAAACTCGTGTGCGACGGCGGCGGCAGAGCTAGGGTTTCGGCTATGGTCAGAATCGCTTGGAAATGGCGCAAGCAACTCGGGAAAACGCTGGGAAGGTTCCTGGGAACATGAGGAAGATGATTTGGAGGTGAAAAAGGGTTGTAATTGTCGGCAAGCTCGACTTCGACGGTGACCCGATGCTTTTTCCATGGCGGTGGGGAAAAACAAAATAACTCGGCCGTCACTCGGTAGTTCCTCTTGATTCTTGGTAGAGACGTGTGTTAGGATGTATAGAATAAAATCCTTAATTGGATTGAAGAATCATTGCACGTAGAAATGGAATTAAATTGATGACCTAGGAAGCTCAAAATGAACTAGTGTTGGTAAAACTCAATTCATTTGCTTGATACTAAAGGAAAGAAGGCACGGGTTTTACCGTGACAAAGAGCTCACGTTGGCAATCCTTCTTGCTGTTGAAGTTGAGGTATAACGCGACTTGTGGAGGGATGGCGATGGTGACGCAGAGGCGGTTCCCGGTGGCTTCACCGTGAACGTCCGTGACGCTTCAAAATATACCGCAACCAAATGAGGAATCAATGAACTGATTGATGGAGATGATAAAGGAGGAAGTCTTCTTTACTTTTGCTGTTGGCACGAAGACAAAAATCGGCCAGAATCCTTGGCGCTATGCAAGAACAGGGGAGGCGGCTACGGCTGTCAGAGGAAGAAAGAAAACAGGGAGAGAGAGAGAAGCACGACGTCGTTCCACTCGGGTTAGGGGCTGAAGATATGGACGGAAAGGTGCAGGGAACACGACATGATGTGCTCAAGCTGTTAAGCAGCTCGGTGGAGCTTGCATGCCGTGCGGTGTCACCACGGTGAGCCAAAGCAGAGCACTCCCATAATTGTCTCTATGATTAGTGGGTCCCACTGCCCCTTCAAGTCAATCCTCTCTGGTTAAGGAAATATCCTACCAACTGATGTCCAAAATTCATGAAAATTTCTAGATAGGCCCAACTAAATATCTGGGATTTGATTCTGAAATCAAAACTTTGAATTGATCAAGTTTCAATGAAAATTCAAATTCAAATTTGATTTTGAAAGAATTTAATGTTTCCACTGAATTATATATCATATGTGCTTCAAAAATGTTGAAACTTTGCAGAGAGACTATTTGGAATATTTGGAATTTAATGGTGAACTCAGATATTTATTTTGGCAAAGCTTGAACAGGAGCAAGTTTTGAATATTTGAATTCCCTCCATTGAAGTTTGAATTGGTTTCACTTTTCATTTTCCATTTTGATATCTTTTTCCCATTCAAAATTTTAAATTCTCCTATATGAACTTTGTGCTTTGAATTTAGTGGTTTTACAGCTCTCGCTACGGAGTGGAAGAAGCCGCGTTCCGAAGGCGAGCGCCTCCGAGGCTGGGAGGACCTTCTGAGGTCCAGGATCGCTGAGGTGAAGGCATTGTACCAAAAGGAGAGCAAGGAGCTGGAGCTAAGGCACCGCTTGAAGAACGCCACAGATGCCCTATCCCAGAAGATTCTGGCCAACGCCAAGGTAGCCAACGACACGGTTGATGGCCGCCTGCACGCCCTTGAAGAAGGTCGAGGGGCCCTAAGTCGCCAAGAAGCCGGTGTTGCCGAGAGCGAGGTTGCTGTCGCCGAGGAGGAGGTGACGGTCCAGGCAATGATGGCTCGGGCTGAGGCTAATCGGGACAGGTTGCGGTCCTGCCTTGAAGATCTTGAGCTCTCAGATACGGAATTGTCGCGGGATTAGGCGAAACACTCAATGGAGCATCGGGAACTTCTCCTACGCGATCTCGACGTCCAAGCCCGGGAGTGCTCGATGGGATGCCGCGTTCGAGAGATCCATCTGCAGGAGCGTCAGCTGGCTCAGCACCTAGAAGCCGAGGGTAGGGCGGTGGCAGAGACGGTGGCAACCCATGTCCTGGTGTGCTGCCAGAGCCGGTACCCTAATATGCCTCTGGAGCCAGTTTTTGAAGGTCTTGTTGAAGAGAGCGACGAGGCGGCAGCGGTAGAGGTCAAGAATGCAACAAAACATGTCGTCGCGCCATTCGCCAGGGACTAAGGCTGGCAGCCCGACTTTGTATCCAAGGTTCACCCCTTTGTAAATATTCCTTAATGAATATGAATTTTTTTTGCCTTATTAGCTTGTCTTTGTGCACCCTTCTCAACTATTGCTCTGAGTCCTTAGTTGTGTAAGGGTTTGCAGCACTTTTGCTGAGCCCATTAGCTTTTGAGGACCAACGGTTGCGCAACTGACATGGCCGAGGTGTTGCCCATTGACTTCCTGCCTATGGAACCCCCTTAGAGGCCCCTTGGTAGATGTGGTTAGTTTGTTGGGCACATCTACCATTTGATTATAGGATGTCTTCGACGTGCCCCCAATGCAGCAAGGGAGTTGGAGTGTCAGAGCGCCACCGATTGTTGTAGCTGGACGCTCCGGCATTGCCCATCGCCATTGTGGAGACGTCAACAGTAGGTCCCTTGGGAGGTGCTGGAGATGGGTGCTCCGGCGTCGTCCACCATCGACATTGAGACATCGACGGCAAGCCCCTTGGGGAGGTACTGGGGATGGGTGCTCCAGCATCGTCCACCATCATCGTAGAGTCGTCGATAGCAGGTCCCTAGTGTACAGCTTGTCCGCGCTTGGTGTTGTCGTTTGACGTGCTGGGACGTCAACGACAAGCCCCTTGCGAGGTGTTGGAGCTGGATGCTCTGGCGTCACCCACACATCTACCATTTGATTGCAGGATGTCTTCGAGGTGCCCCCAATGCAGCAGGGGAGTTGGAGTGTCAGAGTGCCACAAATTGCCGAAGCTGGACGCTCCGGCGTTGCCCACCGCCGTTGTGGAGACATCAATGGTAGGCCCCTTGGGAGGTGCCAGAGTTGGGTGCTCTGGCGTCGTCCACCATCGTCGTTGAGACATTGACGGCAGGCCCTTGGAAGGTGTCGGGGTTGGGTGCTTCGGCGTCATCCACTATCGTCGTAGAGTCGTCGACGGCAGGCCCCTTGTGGAGTTCCAGAGCAGGATGCCCCAGCGTCCTCCACCATCGTCGTAGATTCATCGATGGCAGGCCTCTGGTGTACAGGCTATCGCAAGATTACCCTGTTAGCAACAAGATTGGTGCAAGAGAGTTTACTCACTTATCCGCGCTTGGTGCTGTCATTGACGTGCTGGGACGTCGATGGCAGGCCCCTTGCGAGGTGCCGAAGATGGATGCTCCAGCGTCGTCCACCAACGTTGTAGTGTCGTCGACGGCAAGCCCTTGGTGTTCAGGCTATTGCAAGAGAACCCTGTTAGCAACAAGAGTGGGGCAGGAGAGTTTACTCACTTATCCGCACTTGGTGCTGTAGTTGACGTGCTGGGACGTCTACGGCAGGCCCCTTGCAAGGTGCCAAAGCTAGATGCTCCGCCGTCACCCACCACTGTCGTAGAGTCGTCGACGGCAGGCCCCTGGTGTTCAGGCTATCGCAAGAGAACGTTGTTAGCAACAAGAGCGGGACAGGAGAGTTTACTCACTTATCCGCGCTTGGTGCTATCGTTGACGTGCTTGGATATCACTGGCAGGCCCCTTGCGAGGTGCCGGAGCTGGATGCTCCAGCGTCGCCAACCACCATCATGGAGACATCGACAGCAGGCCCCTTGGGAGGTGCCGGAGCTGGGTGCTCCGGCGTCATCCACTATCGTAGTTGTTACATCGACGACAGGCCCCTTGGGGGGGTGCCGGAGCTGGGTGCTCCGTCGTCGTCCACCATCGTCATTGAGACATCGACGGCAGGTCCATTGGGGGTGTCGGAGCTGGATGCCCCATCATCGTCAACCATCATCATAGACTCGACGACGGCAGGCCTGTGGTGTTCAGGCTATCGCAAGAGAACCCTGTTAGCAACAAGAGCGGGGCAGGAGAGTTTACTCACTTATCTGTGTTTGGTGCTGTCGTTGACGTGCTTGGACGTCGACAACAGGCCCCTTGCGAGGTGCTAAATCTGGATGCTCTGGTGTCACCCACCACCGTTGCGGAGACGTCGACGGCAGGCCCCTTGGGAGGTGCCGTAGCTAGGTGCTCCGGCGTTGTCCGCCATCATTGTTGAGACGTTGACGGTAGGCCTCTTAGGGGATGCCAGAGCTGGATGCTCCGGAATCGCCTACCATCGTCGTTGAGACGTTGACAGCAAGCCCCTTGGGGGGTGCCGGAACTGGATGCTCTGGCATCGTTCACCATCATCGTAGAGTCGTCGACGGCAGGCCCCTAGTGTATAGGCTGTCGCAAGAGAACTCTGTTAGCAACAAGAGTTGGGCGGGAGAGTTTACTCACTTATCCATGCTTGGTGCCATCATTTGATGTGCTGCGACATCAATAGCCGGCCCCTTGCGAGGCGTCGGAGCTGGATGCTTCAGCGTCACCCACCACCATCGTGGAGACAAAGAGGGCAGGCCCCTTGGGGGTGCCGGAATTGTATGCTCCGGCGTCGTCTATCATCGTCGTTGAGACGTCAACGGCAGACCCCTTAGGGGGTGCTGGAGCTGGATGCCCCAGCGGTTTGACCTGCATATAGAAAGAGGGGGGACTAGTCTTGCTCGTTAGTCATACATGTTCCTCTCCTTAGCTCTGTCATGTCTTACTGTCCTGGACTGATGCATGGGGGTTGGGTAATTCGATGTGTTGGTGCTTCGGGGTTCGGCTCCTGCCATTTTTAGGCTGTGAGCTTTCTGGTTCCAGTACTCAGCTGTAGCGCTGGGAGGTAGGGTGTGTATGCTTAGGGTGCAGGACCAAGCTAAGCAATTTACACCCCCTAGACCTCCTGCTCGGCACAAACCTTTCCTGGGAAGCCTTTTGGCGCCACGAGACCCTAATGACGAGAGCAGCCGGAAGAACCCCTCACACACTGCAGGTACCTAAAGTGAACCCGCCTGTAGCTAGACTGCATGACTTTAGCAGGGGTGAGTTACGGAGCATACATCCGTGTATATGAAGATAACATACAATAAACGAGGCCAGTACAGTATGATCATAAAATTAATGCGTAATTAAATGAACAATGTTTTAAGAAAGCATTAAGTAAAACAAAGATTATTTTTTATCGTAGTTCATAGGGGGAGTCAGGCTTTTACAAAAGAGGGCAGGGACTTGCTTCCGGATGATGAGGGAGGGAGGGTGTATAGGCTTAGGGTTTGGAACCAAGCTAAGCTGACTGCACACTCTGGACCTTACCCTCCAGGTGATCGGTTGTCTTTAGCGCTGCTCCTAAGCCCTATGAAGACCATTATACTGTTCTACTAATCTTAATATTTACAATAGGGGTGCCCAAGGCTCCAAGGAAGTTGTAATGGTTGTGGTGCAACCTTCCTGTCGACATCAACCGTAGGGGCTATGAGCGAGCGTCCCTACTTCCTTCCCCTGTCGCCCATCTTGTGGGTGGTATGAGCAGTGCTGGGACTGAGCTCGACAGCTTTGACGGGGACATCGGTGCTACCGGAGGGCTGCAGTCGGGGCACAGCGGGTGCTTCGCAATGACATGAGCTCGGTGAACGCGGGTGCTCCACCCTGACATGAGCTCTGCGAAGGCTGACTTGATCCAGCGTCGCCCGAGGTGGGTGCCGGGTCTGCTGAGAGGGCTTGGAGCTGCTCCAAGGCTAACACCGCGGTAGTGCGGTCTCCGCGGATCCTGAGGCCGCTGGAGGGGGTTGGCATCTTGAAGACAAGGTAGCCATAGTGGGCTAAGGCCATGAAAAGGTACAGGGCTGGCCTGCTGATGATGGCGTTGAAGGGGAGGACAACATCGGCGATATCGAAGAGGATGCTCTCTGTCCTAGAGTTGTCTGGTGTTCCAAAGGTCACCCGGAGATGTATTTTTCCATATGGGATGATGCTCCCTGGTCCCACCCCCAAGAATGGGCTCGAGGGGGTGAGCTTGGACCCTGGGATCTGTAGCTGCTCGAAGGCCACACAATTGAGGAGGTTGAGGCTGGCCCCGCCATCTATCAAGACGTAGTGGATCTTGACGTTGGCTATGGTGGGGTGACTAGAAGAGGTAGAACCCCTGCCCCAACCATGTTCCTAGGGCCAACAGAGGCGTCGAAACTGATCGGCGTCTCCTTCCAGCGGTGGTGCCGCGCCGGAGTGGGTATAGGGGCTATCGAAGCCACTGCACGATGAAGGGTCTTGACCGCGTTCCAAGATGCAGGATCCCAAGAACCTCCGAAGATGACGTGGAGGGTCTTATGATGCTCGTGGTCATTGCTGGTGTCAGAGTCCTCATCTTGGTGGACCACTTTGACGGCCCGCTCTTGCTTCTGGTACAACATCTCCTCGTCATCGTTGACCTTGAGGTCGACCTTCTGCTTGCCCTCCGCTAGCGGAAGGGGGCGCCGATTTGGCACTACAGCACCCACTCTTGGTAGCATTCAGCGCATCTCTTTATCTCCTGACACTCGCTCACGGTGTGGTCGCGAGTTTTGTGCACCGGGTAGGGCTCGACGCCTTCATCAGCGGCAGGTGGCTAACGTGGGCGCTTCTCCGGGCGCGGGGGTTTGCAACCTCTAGTCGCGGCTGCTGCCGTGATGGGGGACCCATGCAACGGCTTGTTCTGGCCGCCACCCCGGTTCTTGTTCTTCTTCTTGCCGCTACCAGGGGTAGCGGCTCCTTCTTTGGTCTAGCCGGCCCCGCCCGCCGCGAGGGCGGGCTGAGCATTCTAGTCGCGACCTTCTGCCACCCTGGCACACTGGGCGGCGATGGAGAAGAGCTCGGAGACGTCTTCCATGTAGGATCAGAGAGCACGTGAAAAGCTACGAGAGGGGGTGGGGGGGTGAATGGTAGAATAAAAAATCTTACGCAGCGGAAACAATTAAATCCCAACCCCTTTAGCAGAAAATGATCCGTTAAAGAAATAGTTTGTGAGACTAATCTAAACGTGTTTTTGACCATGAAAAAAGTGATAGATATCAGAGAGAATCAAGTCATGAACACGACACAACAATAATCACTCAAATCCGTCAAGAGAAACTCAAGTTACGATCGAAAGATCCAACAAAGGTCAATCTGTCCTACGCGAGAAAAACAGTTCTGGAACACTGCAAAGAAACTCGTGTAGATCAAAAACAACAAATCCAATGAACGTGAAATTTTAGCATAAGGTAGATAATCAAGCTGTGAAGACAACTCAAAAATAATCACGTCAATAGGATCTATAAAACTCGAGTTATGATAAAACAACCGACGAAAGGTAGTGCTGTGCAGAAACTCGGCGAGTAAAACTTGTCTGGAACAAGTCAGACAAACAAGGCACAAAAGTTCCTTTCAACTACGAATTTTATTCAATATAACACACGATGAACAGCCCCAAAGTCGTGCACCACGAGCTCTGGCCTCCCTTGCTTATATAACCAGCCCTTAGGCCAACCCAATCTCAACTAGGACTCTAATCCTACTCAATTCACAAATCAAAACTTTCCATAACTGCTCAAGACTCTTCTATACGCAGATAGAAGCAATATTAAGACTTCCAAACACCCTAGGAACGTATCCCACATTCCTAAAACAACTCAAATTCGTGACCCACACGAAATCCCGTCATAACCAACTCGATACTTTCCATACCGAGCCATAACCGACTCCACCACAGCCGAAGTCATCAACCGATACAAACCGATCCTTCCAACCAGATCTTTACTTCCTTAGCCCATCTTAGGAACCATGTTGCCACGTCATGCACCACATGCATACGTGCAAACACCTTCCTTCGATGTCCAGTAACCTTCATATGCACTGCTCTTGATTCAATCATCCTGCGCGACCTCCTGACCCGCTCAACTACAATTCCTCCTAAATTTTGTTGTTAGAAACTCATCTCCTCCCTGAGACTAGTCCCCTGTCATCAGCCATGACTTGAACTCAAGCAACACCTGCACATGAACAAACAACCAATTCGTACGAGCCCAAGTCCGCGACTTGACTCAAGTTAGTTCCAAACACAACACCTTACGTGAGCACCTCACATAAGCATGTTGCAAAGCATAGCAAAACGATATCAGCCATATCAACCAAAACGCATCAAAAACATAGCAAATGAATACTAAGCAATCTTTCCAAGAATATAAAGCAAGTTCAGGAGAATTCACAGTAAAAGCAGGAACATTGTCATCAAGCTCTGAACCTTGCCAAATCTAACTGGAGCTTGAGCTGGAGCTTACCAAAGCTAGTACAACCTCGCACCGGAGCTTGACAAAGCCAGTACAACCTAGCACCGGAGCTTGCCAAAGCTAGTCAGAACTAGTCATGCCCAAAAGCCAGAGCTAGAAAAACATGTCGGAGCTAACAAACATAAGTCGGACCCACCAAACATATCAGAGCTTAACAACGACATGCCGGAGCTATCAAAGACATGCCGGAGCTAAAGACAAAGCTCACAGAAGCTTCCCAAAAACATGTCGGACCTTGACAAAGCAAGTCGGACCTTGCAGAAGCTCGGAGCTAAAGTCAGACCTTGCTAAAAAGATATTATGGCAGCATTCAAAACTTTTATTGTCAAAGCCACACATGGGTCTCACAATCGCCCCCTTGATGAATGCATTGGCAACACCACTTAAGATCCAAACATTTGCTTATTCACATTAAAAGTTTTGAAAACAATTTCTCCCCCTTTGTAAAACAGAAATAAAATGTGAAAAACAAGTTCCCCCCTTGAGAAGAATCGTGCCAAAAACAATTGTGAATATGTGCAATGTGTAATCATTTTCTCCCCCTTGCATACTTATGTTTATAAATTCACATATTATATCTCCCCCTTTGACAATGTATTCAGCAAGGTTCAAAAGAGAATTTTTAATTGTTATGAGCATATTATAACATATACATATAAAACAAAGCTCATCCAAGTCATACTATCAAGTAACTTACACTATCACAACAATGAGGTACATAAAGTAGTATAAGCCATGCTAGAGATCAAGTGTAATTTTTCAATTTAAGCAAGTCATGATCTCAGAAACTTAACTATTTCAATACCTGAAAACATGACACTTGTTGCTGCATTTTATTATTTTTCAAAGCACAAATTTAGATCATATGATATTTGCAAGACATTATATGCGCATCTTACTTATTCTAACCAACCAAGCCAAGCCTATGTCATTTGACAATCAGAAGCTTAAGGACATGGTTTTAGTCATACACAACTTCTTCCAAGTTCATATCTAAGTGCAATGATAAGCCATCTCAAAAGAAGAAGTGTGATGCATACATATTCTCTTGATCTTTTCTCAACTTATATTTGTTCATAAAAACTCAACATGAGAGTTGATTACTTGATTAATTCTTTATGATTAAAAGCACTTGTGAGCATGCAACAAGTTCAAAACAGCAAGAAAGTTCAATCATGACCAGATTTAGTGTAAGTAATTATTCCAATTACAAGTCATGGCAAAAAGTACAAAATTTATAACATGAGTAATGTAGTAAGAACTTTCAGCATGTAAAAGGAATCACAAAGTCATATATGTATGAAATACTATGCTCAAATTATTTTAAGTTCGAATTCACACATAGACTTCCCAAGTTTCAAAACCCCCCTCAATTTAAGCTATGAGGATGCATAACCCCTATTTCACTACGAATGTAACAAAAATGAGTGAAATCCAAAGGATTTGTAAAAATGTCAGCCAATTGTTGTTCGGTATCTACATGGTGAAGCACAATAATTTATTTTTCAACATTATCACGGAGAAAGTTATACCTAATGTCAGTCTGCTTAGTTCTAGAATGTTGCACGGGGTTTTTAGCAATGCAGATGGCACTAGTGTTATCACAAAACAGTGGAACACTATGTAGATCAACCCCATAGTCCTTAAGTGTTTGAACAATCCAAAGAATTTGTGAGCAAGCACTAGCAGCAGCTACATATTCAGATTCAGCTGTGGATTGTGCAACTGAGTTTTGTTTTCTAGAGGACCAAGCAACAAGTGAATTACCAATAAAATGAAAAGCACCAGAAGTACTTTTCCTATCAATCCTACAACCCCCAAAATTAGCATCCAAAAAAGCTTTCAAAGTAATGGTTGAGGAAGACGGAAGAAAAATGCCAAATTCTTGAGTTCCATATAAGTACCTCAGATTCCTTTTGATGGCTTGACGATGTGAAGCATGTGGGGAGGCTTGAAACCGTGCACAAAGGCATACACTAAATTGTATATCTGGTCTTGATGTCGTGAGGTACAAAAGTGATCTGATCGTGCTTCTATATTCTTTTTGATATACGGGTTCATTATCTTCATCAAGTTCAAGTGTTGTTGCTGTTCCCATTGGTGTCTAAAGATGCTTGCTTTTGTCCATGTTGAAGTGCCTTAGGAGGTCTTTTGTATACTTCATTTGATGTACAAAGGTACCATCCTTGGTTTGCTTGATTTGCAGCCCCAAAAAGTATGTGAGTTCTCCCATCATACTCATCTTAAATTCTGAACTCAACATAGCTGAAAACTTGGACACAAGATCATAAGAAGCACAACCAAAGATAATATCATCCAAATACACTTGAACGAATAATGAGTCATTGCCATGCTTAAGCACAAAAAGAGTTTTATCAACCTTTCCCATGTTAAACCCCTTTTCAAGTAAGAATGTTTTTAACCTATCATACCATGCTCTAGGGGCTTGTTTGAGACCGTACAATGCTTTGGACAGTTTGTAAACATGATTAGGAAAATCTAAATTTTCAAAACCGAGTGGTTGTTTGACATAAACCTCCTCATCTATGTAGCCATTTAGAAAAGAACTTTTAACATCCACTTGATAAAGCTTAAAACTTTAGATGCAGCAAAAGCTAACAAAATTCTTATGGCTTCTAATCTAGCAACAGGAGCAAAAGTTTCATCAAAATCTAGACCTTCAACTTGAGTGAAACCTTGAGAAACCAACCTAGCCTTATTCCTAACCACAACCCCATCCTCACTTTGTTTATTTTTAAACACGCATTTAGTTCCAATTAAAGTGTGACCTTGAGGTGGAGGTACAAGTTTCCAAACATTATTTCTTTCAAAATTTTCTAACTCTTCTTACTTGGCAATAATCCAAGATTCATTAGTGAGTCTGTGTGATATATCTTTGGGTTCAAAAGAAGCAATAAAAACAGAATGAGCATGAGAGTTTGGATCGTAAAACCTAGACCGTGTGACTCGTTCATGCAAGCTTCCAATAATTTGTTTGTGGAGGATGAATTTTGAGAACCCGGAGGGGAGTGGACACTTCAGAAGCTTCTTCTTCTTCATTTTCATCACAAATCGATGAGCTTGTGACTTGAGGAGGATCTGGACCAGCAATGGTGGTCGTCAGTGCTGGCTGTGAATCAAAATTAGGAGCTGGAACAATGTCATTAGCTGTTGAATTTTCGGGCAGCAGCACCACTTCTTCCTCATCTTCAACGAAAATGCTCTCCCCCTGCGGATATGGATCCGGACCTGCAATGTTTGAGCTAGTACCTGTGCTAGCATCATCAAAAGACACCTTAGAAGTCTCCACAATTTTGTTAGCGTCAAGTAAAAGCACACGATAACCTCTAGTATGAGATGGATAACCAAGAAACATGCCATCAATGGATCTAGGTTCAAATTTATCAAGATTACCATGTTTCTTAACAAAGCATTTGCAACCAAAGACCTTAAAGTGTGTAACACTAGGCCTATGTCCAAATCGGAGCTTATATGGTGTTTTACCTAGCTTAGCGCGCAAGAAAACACGATTTGAGACATAACAGGCGGTTGCAATCGCATCAGCCCAAAATTTCCAAGGAGTTCGATATTCATCAATCATAGTTCTAGCAATCTCAACTAAGGTTCTGTTCTTTCTTTCTTTCTACAACATCATTTTGTTGAGGTACATATGGTGAAGAAAATTGATGATCTATTCCATTTTCAGCACAAAATTGATCAAAAGATTGATTTTTAAATTCGGTTTCGTTATCACTTCTAATTGCTTTTAAAGATCCTAGGTGATCAATTGATAATATAAGAAATAAAGTTCTAAAGTGACTAAAGCTTCATTCTTAGATGCTATAAAGTAAACCCAAGAGTATCTAGAATAATCATCAACAATAACAAGAACATACCATTTACCTCTGAAGGATTGAACATGTGACGGTCCTACGGTGTCAAGGTGCAAAAGTTGACCCGCTTCAGTTGTCATGATCATTGTGAGAGGGGTATGTGAACCTGCAACCATCTTAGCATGTCTATAAGAAGAGCACACAATTTCTTTGTCCCCTTTAAGCTTAGGCAGCCCACGTATGCGATCAAGAGCACTAACACGCGTTAGATGATCAAAGCCTACATGACCAAGTCTACGATGCCAAAAATATAAGTCCTTTGAATCATTAGAAACTAGACACCTATGCTTAGAGGAAGACATATCAAAATCAGCTTTAAAATCTTCCAAACCGAGACATGTTAAAAATAAGCTCACTATTTGAATTTACAACTTTTCAGCAATTTTTAGTGAAAATAGTTTCCAGATTTTCATCTAGCAGTTGTGACACAGAAGGCAAGTTGTATTTGAAATTTTTAACAAGTGCCACATCCTTCAAAGTGTAGTGATTATTTACTCTAACCAAACCCTTAGCAAAAGTAACATTCTCTACACGTGACACAAAAGAGAGGGAGGAGAACCATTCTTTGTTACCGGTCATGTGACGTGAGCAACCTGAATCCATAATCCAAATGTTCTCCTTACTCAAGTGTGTAACCTACATGGAAGCACAATACGTCGATGACTCAATACTGGGGTTAGTCAAAAGGCATTTAGGAATCCAGTACTGAGTCACACGACGTGCAGCAGGAATAACACGCGAAAACTGAGATAAAACAACAGGTTTATGAGCCAAAACTTGAGGATTTTTGTACCCAACTACTGTCCTACGAGATGTTACATGTGTAGCATGAAAAACAGTAGGTTTGGGAGCAAACTTGGCATGTTTTCAACTCATTACAGCAGATTGCATGTTCCTATCATTCGGTTTAGCAAGTGCAGCAAATTTTGCATGAAAGTTATGAGATCTAGCAATCATTCTTTCCTTTTTCTGTTGTTTAACTAGTATATAACAAAAATCTATGACATGACCATCTCTACCACAGTAGGTACAATGAAATTTAACTTTGTGTTCGTGTCTAGATGAGCAAGGACCATTTTATTTGAAACCGAATGAGACAACACTCCTGCAGATTTGAAAATCACTTCTTTTTGTTTAGGAACTATTTGAATCAAACCACTTCCTAATGACTTTACAATTTTAGGTGGATGAGGCTTAGCATGAGCATGAGAATCAAAACCTAAACCAGTTTTATCATTGCAAGACTTAGAAGAATTCAGCAGCAAGTTTAGGTTCTTATTTCCATTACAAAATCGATCTAATGTCCTATGCATGTCATCAAGTTTATTGGACAGATCAAGGCAATTTTCACATGAAGTGTTTCCTTTTAATTTGCAACTGGAACAATATTTAACTTCTTGAGAACGTAAAGCATTGTTCAATATAGAAATTTCATTCATAGCATCTTGTAGTTTCTTATCAAGATCATCACAAGTAGAACAATGCAAATCAATTGTAGAACAGCTAGCATTTTTTATGTTTTTATTATTAAGTGCAGCAAGCTCTTTGTTCTTTTCAATTTATAACTCAAGTTCATCAAGTGTGGATGTGTGCACACTTCTTAATGAGGACAATTGTTCATATATTAAATCACGTGAGGGACATGCATCATCACTAGAAATCAAAGTTTTTAAACGGTTGATTTCAGATTCTAGTGATTCAATTTTAGCAGCACTATCCCTAAGCTTTTTGTTCTTTTTCTTAACTATAATAGTGGCACGAGAAATAGCATCACGCATTTCTTCGCAAGTAGGACATACCTATGCTCCATACTTGATCTTGATTTGCCCGCCATGAAACACAAGTTTGCCGAATCATCTTCATCTTCGTCACTTCCAATGTCCACATCGCTTGAGCCAAGTTCTTGAAGTGCGGTGATGAAGTTGTTTATCATTTTGCATCCTATAGTACCCTTCTTTTTCTTGTTGGAGTTTCCAGAGGTGGTCTTGACCTTGTTCTGATTTTCCTCACGGCTAGAAGGACCTGAAAGATTAGGGCATTCTGTACAAAAGTGTCCTATCTTACCACATTCAAAATAGCTCTGAGGTCTGGAGCTTCCTCTCCTTCTAGTTCTCACATTTTGTAATGCTTTTGAGAATCTAGTAGAGATGAGTGCTAACTCCTCTTCTAGAAATTTCTCGATCTGCTCCAGGGTTAGTGAGGACAACAAAGCAAGAGTATTGCAAGATGATGATTGGCTGGAGCTAGGCATTTCACGTTGTGAGACGAATGCAATAGACTTATTTGGATTCTTTCATGATAAAATGTCAATTTCATGAGTTTTTAGTTTAGAGTAAAGTAAATCTAATGTAAGTGTACTCATGACAGTAGATTCACGAATAGATGTGACTTTCATCTCCCAAATTGACATATCTAATGCACTTAGTAATTGCCTAGCATTTTCAGCATATGAAAAATTAACATTGACGCTACGCAAGTTACTGAGTATTTTATTAAAGCGAGCAAAGAGGTCATCAATTGACTCACCGGGTTGCATCTCAAAGCGCATGTATTCTTTCTTGAACATATCCTGTCTTACCTACTTGATCGTGTTGGATCCTTTGTGGTAGTCACAAAGTGATCTCCACACATCGTACGCCGATCGGAGGTGTGCAACACGGTCGAAGTCGCTTTGAGTTAGTCCTTGAATGATCAAGTTGCGGGCTTTGTTGTTGTTGTCAATGTCCCGTAGGTTCGCAGCTGTAACTTGATCGTTTGACGTCACTTCATAAGGTTTTTACACCTTTTCCCACATGGCGAAGCCTTGTGCCTGGATGAAGGCTTCCATACGTGCCTTCCAAACCTGAAAATCAATACCACTAAACACACTAGGTTTGGAGGAGTATTTCTCCATGATGATTAGTCAAAAACACATGGAAATCATAGAGATTAGAGCACCGTGGCTCTGATGCCAATTGTAGGATCGAAGAGAACGTGAAAAGCTACCAGAAGGGGGGGGTGAATGGTAGATTAAAAAATCTTATGCAGCGGAAACAATTAAATCCCGACCCCTTCGGCAGAAAAATGATTTGTTAAAGAAATCGTATGTGAGACTAATATAAACATGTTTCACCATTAAAAAAGTGATATATATCAGAGAGAATCAAGTCACGAAGACGACACAACAAGAATCACTCAAATCCGCCGAGAGAAACTCAAGTTACGATCAAAAGATCGAACAAAGGTCAATCAGTCCTACCCAAGAAAAACAGTTCTGGAATGCTGCAAAGAAACTTGTGTAGACCAAAACCACAAATCCAATGAACGTGAAATTTTGACACATGATAGATAATCAAGTTGTGAAGACAACCCAAAAAGAATCATGTCAATATGATCTATAAAACTCGAGATATGATAAACCCACCGATGAAAGGTAGTGCTGTGCAGAAACTTGACGAGTAAAACTTGTCTGGAACAAGTCGGACGAACAAGGCACAAAAGTTCCTTTCAACTACGAATTTTATTCAATAGAACATATGAGTATCAGCCCCAAAGTCGTGCACCACGAGCTCTGGCCTCCCTTGCTTATATAACCAGCCCTTAGGCCAACCCAATCTCAACTAGGACTCTAATCCTACTCAATTCACGAATCAAAACTTTCCATAACTGCTCAAGACTCTTCTATATGCAAATAGAAGCAATCTTAAGACTTACAAACAACTTAGGAACATATTCCATATTCCTAAAACAACTCAAATTCATGACCCACATGAAATCCTATCATAACCTACTGGATACTTTCCATACCGAGCCATAACCGACTCCGCCACAACCGAAGTCATCAACCGATACGAACTGATCCTTCCAACCAGATCTTTCCTTCCTTATCCCATATCCAGAACCATGTTGCCATGTCATGCACCACATGCATACGTGCAAACACCTTCCTTCGATGTCCAGTAACCTTCATATGCACCCTTGATTCAAACATCCTGCGCGACCTCCTGACCCGCTCAACCACAATTCCTCTTGAATTTGGTTGTTGGAACCTCATCTCCTCCCTTAGACTAGTCCAAAGGATCCTGTCACCAGCCATGACTTGAACTCAAGCAACACCTGCACATGAACAAACAACCAATTCGTACGAGCCCAAGTCCGCGATTTAAGTCCAACTAGCCTACCTTGACGTATCTTGTCCATGGCCAAGCAAGAAATCAAGACAACATTACATGAAGATATTGGCCAAGGACAAGAAACTTAAAGAGCCTTCAAGTTCCAGGATATCCCACAATCACTTGTTGGGATTCCTACCCTTCAACCAAGCCCATGCAACATAGGGCAAGTGACATTGTGGATGAAGCATTTCTTGTTTGATTGTGGAGTCCACATGTCATCATGCCCAAGGAAGCTTTTGATCCATGATAAAAGTATGGGTTGACCTTAAGGGATATCAAGATGGTCGAAGTGGCACCCCTAAAGAAGGACAAGCCTCACCATGCTCATAAGAAGAAAATCTTCAAGAGGGAGAAAGTCGTCACTACATCAACAAGTCTTCATCAAGATGACAGAGAGGCTAGGGCCACCATGTGGCCCACATGTCCAACTAACATCCCAAAGGATATTTGGCATGTCAATCAAGAGAAGTTGTCTACATCTTCAACTCCAGGATTGGACGATAAATAATCACACTTAACAGGACGGAGGTAAGTCCCACCCATCGGACACATAAATTCAGTGTGTCCTTGCCAATAGGTTAATTGGTAGTTATCTCATATTTGATTTCCGAATTGCATAATTGAATTCTCCATAAATATTTGCATTTGCATTTAGCATGTTTGAATTCTCACACTTGCATGTTGGAAGGTAAAATTTCCAACCATCATAAAACTAAAATTTTGAATTAGGAAATAAATTTATTTGGATATGAACCTTGGGTGTAACCACTTGAACTCATCTACCTAATTCAAACAAAAAATATGTCCCTTACATATTCAATGCATTTGCAAGTTATTTCAAGTTGGGCAAAACAATTTGACAAAGAGTACAACATGCTTTCTAGCTAACATAACCCGTTTTCGAGTTGTTTTGTTTGTTCTTGATTTTAGTGCTGCTAGGACAAAATTTGTAGAGAGGTTGGAAGTCCCCATCAAATGCATATCCCTCCATGGATCTCATTTTGAGTTCATGATGGAAGAATGCGCAAGATGGTGGCCATATGGAGGAACAAGATGAAGCTCATTCAACTCCAACCTCAACTTGGCAGGAGACATTGAACATGAAGGCTACACCAAAATCCATGGTCGTAAGTTTCTCACACAACAACCTTCAACCAGGACTGCTCTTCAATTGAGGTACAAGTTCAAAATTTCCGTCGTTTGAATTGCATTAGTATTGAATGATTCCTACTCACATCGGTAAGGAAGGTTATGCATCCTCACGAGAGTAAGTGTTGACATTACTCTTTTTAATTCTTCGAAAAGGAATGTCACATTACTTGGGAATAAATTGAAACAAGTGCCTAGAATTTCATAAGCATCGATAAAAATTGACTTAGACATTTTCTGCCTAGGCAATGCTTAATAGAATGACTTAATGGTTGAATTGGTATGTAGCAACCTAGGAATAGTGATGTCCATAATTTTGATTTGAAACTCATTCATGCATGGATCACTAAATTTCAAATTCCTAGGCAAGAAAATAAAAAATGTTCAGGAGGATAAAATCGAGAATCTTGCTTGCCATGACCCAATTGATAAATATATTTGCTCTTGCAAAATTATAATGGTTAGAAATTTTACAAGATGAAGGGATCCATATAGTGTATTTATATCACTTGCATTGCTATGAGTAGGAGCTTTAGAAAATGTGCAACTTGATTTATCCATAAAGCCCCACTCCTAGCAATGATTCATACATTGTTCATGGATACAATATAAATTGGACCCAATGCATCTTTGGTCTTGTTCTTCCCCGTGCGTGCAAATGAAGATTTGGTTACCTAACCCTAAAATTCATTTGTACAAGTATCAACAGCTAACCATCCCTCTCTATCATAGAGAGGAAGTTGTAGGAGTAACATAACTATGTAGACATTCAAAGATTCGATTATTGGAAACCCTAAGAGGATTCGATTTCAATATCTCTTGGCCAAGGAGTAAAGTAGGATGGTTGCTACCTATCGAAAATTAAGCCCGAAGGTCAAACATAACTATACGAGGCCAAAGATTTGACATGGAAACCCTCTACGAGCAACCAATGGGCTGCTACGAATATGTGAGAGCATTATGCTCTCAACTATTCTAAGCACTCATTCAAGCTCAAGGGAATTCCACCATCATTGGGTGTAAGGTATTCCTTTGTGGCTAAAAGGTATGATGTGCCTTAACCAATGAATAACAAGATCACATCCATTGTATATTGGTTTCAAGTTTTTCCTATGTGGTCACAAGGTATTTTATATGTTAGCCATGAAGCAACAGATCACACTCACACCATGTTGAGTGCGCGCCATACCTTTGTGCCAAGGGTTATCACTACCTTAGCCAAGGAATAACAAGGTACATCCAACCTATACGGACCTTGAAGTGTGGATGAGCGACATCGACAACAATCTCCTCGACCACACTCGTAGAACCCATGGAAGGCAACCCAACATCGACACTCAACCCTCCAATGTCAAAGCCATGCTACAACAAGGTTAGGCCAACCTCATGGCCTACAGAGACCTTGAACAAGAACAAGCTTGGGGGAGGACCCCCACTTGAGGTAACTTGTATCACACCCCTTGCATATTTATTTTCCATTCACCCATCATCCACCTTGCATATAAAAAAAATTAAAAATTAGTAGATTATATTTGCCTTCAAAATAAAATAAAAGATGTGCGGTAAGAATGATTTGGAATTCACAAAGATGAAATGATGAATAGTTGCTCTGTTTTAATTTTTCTAAGTCCCTAGATTACAACTTACTACTCTCCAAAATATTGCTTTCATTGGCTAGAATTACTTTTGCCTTGATTTAGAAATTGTGGGTAGCAAAAGCTTAATCCAATTCTAAGTTGTTGTGAGATATGATATAGTGATAGGGCTGCTATTCCTAGTTTGAAAGTGAAACTTAGATTTCTGGAGAAATTCTAAAAAGATTTAAGTACTCTAATTTGATTGGAAATACCTACCAAAGCCATATGATACATTACATTGATAGACCTTATGCATATATATTTGTCTTCACATTGAGCTTTGTCAAACTAGTATAGACCTATGTGAGATTTCATTCATTACCTTTTGAATTCAAGACTTCACTTGCACATGTTGTACTTTTACACTAGAAGTAACCAAACTCCCATCATATCACCATTCCACAATAAAAAGGGAAACTCCATACCATTCATGCTTACTACTCTCTCTAAATTTATTGCATAAAAGGGAGTTGGAGACATGGCTACAAGAAAAAAGAAATAATAAATGCATGCTGATATTAAAAGCATGAGAAAAAAAGAAGATAAAGAAAAGAGAAAATAAGAGAGTCCACTCAAAGGAGTCCTCTCAAATATCCACATCCACCTCCATTCTATCACACATGCACAAGTCTTGAATCAAATAGTTTTGAATTGATTTCTCCTAAGGCTTGCTCTTTTGACATAGCAATATTATGTTTTGCAAATATGCCTACTATATTCCCTACCAAGCTCCACATACAACCCTTATTTAGTGGTAGGATGAATTTACGCATAATGCCTTGGTGAGGAAATATTTCCACTACACACAAAGGAGAGACCGAGAGAATCAAATTGAGGTACTTATAATCTAAATTGAACTCTGTGGGATTTGAGTGAAACTTGATTTCTAGTGTATGTGTGCTCCATTTGCTATTCTATCTTTCAACCACCCATAAATAGGAGATGGCATAAGCCCCATAATGACTTTAGATGGGTTAAGTATTAATGCAATTTTTAGCAATACTAGGTAGAGTATTTTTTTTGTACACATGGTACTTTTGAAAGGAAGAACATAGTAGCAACTCCTGATCATCAACCTAAAGTCTTGACTTTGTTCAGGACGAGCAAAAAACAAGTTTGGGGGAGTTTGTTGACGACTGTTATATACCAATTTCACCCACCAATATAACTCAATTATGTGAAGGAAATATCATTTCTTGCACACATCACCTTTCTATTTAACTTATTTCCACTTGTACATGGAGAAATTGGTGCATGCATGTATTTTATACAGAATTGAAGTGAAACAAGGGCATGGATCCTATAACATATCATCCCAACCAATCAAGCGCCAACATGTGGCCCCACATGGATCAAATGACCCATAAACAGAAGTATCTGAGGCCATCCAACAGTGTAGCACCCATATCAATGGATGGGACCCACCTCGAAGTCACCCCAAGAAAGCACATACCGTTTGGAGGACTTACCAGGTCGGCCGACCCCCCTAGTCGACGGACTTGGTGTTTCCTCAAAACTCATTAAGCTTCGATGTGTTGGCTCCTCCTGCCTTGAAGATGTCAGTGGTGACTGATTTGCGCGCTTTTGGTGGCAGGAACTGACCCTTCTCCAAGCTATAAATAGGACCCCTCACATCAGCACACACCACTTGAGCATCATTCTATTGTATACACTAGTTCTCTTAGTCCTTAGTGGAGTTAGGATATAGGGAGAAGAGCCTCTAGTCCCATGTCCAAGTTGGGAAAGGTATGGCTCATGTATCTTTTCTTATATTTGTGACTTTATGCATACTAAATATATTATCTTTAGTCTTCTTTTATTCATATACTTGGATGAATCATTTCTCGTTTGATTGTGGATTCCATGTATGTGGTAGGAGTAGTCTTTATGATTATGCCATATCACTCTTAATCTATCATCATAAACACTACAAACCAACACTATAGTCTAATTAGTTATGATATGATCATGTTAATATGAAGAACTTATGCTATGTCTCAACATTGGCTCAACAATGTTTAGGTTAGTCATTGCCTTAAGATGTCATGATTCTTTAGGTATTTACATAATATGATAGCATGGTGCCAGGATAGTTAAGTAGCGTTGGATGTCTTTTAGACCCACAGATTGAAGAAGTAGGCAGTAGGTGGTGACAACCCTATCTGTCCTTCGTAATCCTCCACCTTCGGCTATGCCACAGGCTCTTAGCGGGAGTTGTCCTAGTATTGCTAGGGGTAAACCCGTGCCTGATGTGTTGAACAACTTAGCATAAGTATTCACCATTGACATGCTCATTAGTATCTAACTTAGGCTATGTATATATATATTAGAAGCATTGTAGGAGCAACTCCCCAACTCTTAGTCTAATCTCCATTAGGACCCATTTACCCCTTTAGAATAGATTGCTTAGGTGTGTGTCACACTACCCATATTATCAACTTACCCCTATCTTGATAATTGATTAGTATCCCATAGCTTGATCACAATAGTAGTGTTTGCTTTACTCCATTTCCTTCCTTTTGGGATAAATATGATACCCTTGGAAATACTCTTGGGTGAAATGCTACACGATAGTTTCCATGCGCTTGTGGACCCCATATCTTTCGACAGATGATCTCTTGCAGAGCCCTCCTTGGTGGGAGCAAGGTCCCGGAGCCGGAGGACGTGTGGTAGCTCTAGAGCCCTCCTTGGTGGAAACAAGGGCCCGAAGCCGGAGTACACGTGGCATCTTTGGAGCCCTCCTCGATGGGAGCAAGGGCCCGGAGCCGGAGGACGCATAGCAGCCCCGGAGCCCTCCTCGATCGAAGCAAGGGCCTAGAGCCGGAGGACACCTGGTAGCTACGAAGCCCTCCTCGTTAGGAGCAAGGGCCTGGTGCCTCTTCTAGCTTGTACGCGAGGGTACCCTGTCTTGAAGGTACCGACAGTGGCCCCCGGGCCCACCTCAAGAGGGGTGATGATCTCGTAGGTGAGGCCACCATCATACTGTAGTGTTGAAGAAGAAAGTGTACAAGCTTAGGGTGCAGGACCAGGCTAAGCAGGCTGTATACTCTGGACCTCCCACGGGCGTTAGCTTTTAGGGGAGTGACCATTCGGCGCCACGGTCTCCCGAGTAGAAAAACAAGCAAAGAACCCAAATATATACGAACCTCAAGCGGACCCAACATGCAGCAGGATAGCACAACTCCAACTAGGGACAAGACAGGAGAAATGTAACCGGGCATATGGCGGATGATATGCGAAAGTAAGCAAAAAATTAAAGCATAATGTAAGTTATTTTTCTCGTCGATCACTCCTTTCCTGCTCTTTAGTTTTGTTACGACTTACAGTCCTAAGCTAAGGAGCGGGGCTTTGGTAATTCAGTGCATTAGCATCCGGGGCCTGGTTCCCACATTACTCGGCGTGTGAGCCGTCTGTCCCCCAGTACTTAGCCGTATCGTTGGGAGGCAAAGTGTGCATGCTTAGGGTATGGAACTAGGCTAAGCATGCCACACACCCTGGACCTCCGGCTTGGTGTAGGCCTTTCATAGGGGAGATCGTCTGGCGACACAGGACCCCAAGCAAGGGGACGACCGGGAGACCCTAGACACATTACAAGTACCACAAGCAGACCCGCCTACAGCAGGATTGCATAACTCCACTAGGTGCGAGACAGGGAAAGAGTGACCAAGCATATGACAGAGAATATGTGAGAATGAGCATGATTTGATGATCAGGAAACTAATGCGTAATTAAATCAACATAATCAAAGCATACGTCAGTGGTTCCTCTAACTTGGTAATCATAGGAGGAGGCAGACTTTAGAAGAAGGCAACGACCCACTTCGGATGACAAGAGAAACAAAATGTACATGCTTAGGATATGGAACAGGGTTAAGTAGGCTGAACACTTTGGACCGGACCCCCCAGAGCTTAGTTGCTTCGAGTGCTGCTCCTAGACGCTATGACATCCTTTTAAGAAAAATGAAAAACTACCCTACCACTACGCCCAGGGTGAAGCTTTACCGAAGTGGCACTGGGGAGGCAAAGTGTACATGCTTAGGGTGCTGGACCAGACTAAGCAGGTTTCATACTCTGGACCTCCCATCGTGCGAAAAGTAAAACTTACAGTGGTAATGCCAGCGAAGCAACATGTACACGCCTAGGGTGCTGGACCGGGCTAAGCATGTTGTACACGATAGACCTCCCACGCCGTTGTGGGTGGAACTTACCGTATGCCTTCGTGACATCGTTGTCGCCTTGGTGGCGGGAAACCACTTGATGTCCTACCCATGGGACCCCTTAGAGGCACCCTGGTAGGTGTGGCCAACTTGTTGAGCACGCCTACCACTCCGTCGTAGGATGTTGTCGGCGGGCCCCTGACAGAGAGCGGGAGCTTGGATAGTTGACGTCGGCGGGCCACTTGAGGAGCACCGTACTTGAATTGAGATTTGTGGTCATCGTCGGAGAAGTCTCCAGTGGCAATGGAGACAAGGTAGGTGTCGAACCGAGGTGGCTCCCACCCTCAACACGCGGAACTCCAACGGCCGGCCACCTGGGAGGTGCCGGAGCTGGATGCTCCGACGACGCCCATCATCAACGAGAAGAACGTCGACGGCGGGCCCCCTAGGACCTGCCGGAGTTGGATGCTCCGGCGGCACCTATCATCAATGTGCTGGAGCTGAATGCTCCGGTGGTGCCCACCATCAACACTAAAAAACATTGACAGCGGGTCTCCTGGGTGGTGCCGAAGCTGGATGCTCGGGCGGTGCCCGCCATCAACGCTAACAAACGTCGACAGCGGGCCTCCTGGGTGGTGCCGGAGCTGGATGCTCGAGTGGTGCCCACCATCAGTGCTAAGAAATGTCGACGGCGGACCTCCTAAGGGGTGCTGAAGTGGGATGCTCCGGCGGTGCCCACCATCAATGTTAAGAAACATCGACGGCCGACCTCCTGGCTGGTGCTGGAGCTAGATGCTTCAACTGCGCCCACCATAAACGCTAAGAAACGTCGACAGCGGGCCTCCTAGAGGTGCCGGAGTTGGGTGCTTTGGCGAGGATGGAGGCGCAACTTCTTGAGAGAAAAAGCCCCTACCTGGCACACCAAATGTCAAAGTGTTCTTGCGACACTTCCCCCAGACCTGCTATGCGAGCAGCCCGCGGAGGTTCTTGATCGGTAGGGCTCAGTCCTCGAGCGAGGTTGCGCGTATGAGAGATGGTAAGACGGTGGCTTTACGTGGTTTGGTCCGATGGAGCGTAATGCCCTACTCCAAGGTGTGAGTTGTAGTGCTAGTGTGAATGTGTATGTTGAGTGTGTATGAGTTGAGCCCGTCCCCTAGTCCGAGCGGACCAGAGAAGATGTTATGTTGGTGGCTGCCTGATCCTTCTATAGTCCAAGGCTGGACAACTTACAAGTGGGGCCCAGGGCCCAACAGGTGGCCCTGGGGTATCTTATCCTGTACAAGATCTAAGGCTTCTTGCATATGCTGCCTCTGACCGCACCTTGAAGACTTGGTGTCTTGCCACGTCGGTCGCCAGTGGCTAGACGTAGTTGTTGATGATGGCAGGAAATGTCCCCTCCATTTGTCTTATCACCATAAGCAACCCACTTGGCAAAACAGGGTAGGCATTTAATGCCTTCACTGCAATGTGATTGGACACAACGGTACCTGACAGGGGGTGTGCATTACACCGTGCGCTTGGGGAAGGCGCGTGCCTTCAATGCGCAACTGGTCAGGACGCGCCGTCCTTTACTCTTCGAGGCCCACAGCCCATTGCAGGTCCTGGGTCGCACGCTAGCTTAGGAGCCCTCCTCGATGGGAGCAAGGGCCAAATGCCGAAGGGTGCGAGGAAGCTCTGGAGTCCTCCTCAACGGTAGCAAGGGTCTGGAGCTGGAGGACGCGTGGCAGCTCCAGAGCCCTCCTTGGTGGGAGCAAGGGCCCGGAGGCAGAGAACGTGTGTCAGCTCCATAGCTCTCCTTAGTGGGAGCAAGGGCCCGGAGCCAGAGTACGCATGGCAGCTCCGGAGCCCTCCATAGTGGGAGCAAGGGACCGGAGCCAGATGACGCATGGCAGCCCTGGAGCCCTCCTTGGTTGAAGCAAGGGACAGGAGCCGGAGGACGCATGGCAGCTCCGAAGCCCTCCTGGGTCGGAGCAAGGGCCCAGAGCCGGAGGCTGCCTGGCAGCTATGGAGCCCTCCTCGTTAGGAGCTACGGAGTAAGTTAATTTATGAGGAAAATCCATCATTTCATCCACGACAACATTTCAAGAAGACGAAGAATTCAGGGCCATCTGAATGGCTCAAGTCCACTAAGCCACCAAAAAGAGAATGACGTAAGAAGCTATCCACACTTTTCGAGTCTACCTCTATGGGACCGGAGGCTAAGGATTGAAGATGAACAAGACAAAGGAAGGTCCATCTTATCAAACTTTATTTGGATGAGACATCACCAATAGGAAAATTTGGTAGTTATCTTATATTTGAACCCCATTTGATTTTCCCCATTTAGTTTGCATTTTCCAAAGCATGTTTGATTTTCCTTAGGGTGTTGAGAATTTTATATTCTCAACTTTGATTTTTTATTTTCTTTTTGAAAAAACAAAATAATTGACTTGAGAACTCAATGGTTGAAAATATAACAGTTGGGAAGCCACTTGCCAAAAGAGAAACAGGGGGGGCATCTGCAGGTGCGGTCGAGCCCCTTGGCCGGCCGACTAGGGAGGAGTGCCAATTTGGCTCTCTTATCCAACGGTTATATTCTTTCCTCTTGTGATCCCCGAATGAGTGTGTTTCTTCAAACTTCACTCCATTTCACACTCCCCATCTCACTCATGCTCTCGCTCACATTATTATTTTGCTCTTCATTGAAGCATTTCTCTCAATTCCAATTCAAAAAGATTTGCTCTCGTTTGCATTTCCATTTGCATGTTGCTCTCAAGTCTGGCAATGCAACTTGTTGAATGTTTTGTTCAGATTTCACTAACTTAACCCTTTCCAAGTTTGTTTTGTTTTTGTTCTTCAGTTTGTGCAGCCATGAAGAAGTGAATGAAGAGGTTGTTTAGGAAGATGAGGGGAGCTTCATCAAGCTCAAGCCATGAGAGTGGCTCAAGCACGCACCTCTCCTCTGAGCCTATACCAAGTCCACGGTGGGAAGGTGTGCACGATGACACCCCGATGGAGGAAGGAGATGCTTCATCTCGCCTTCTCAACGAATACAACCTGGACTTGGATAAAGACATTGAACACTATCGGTACCCTGCGTACCAGATACCCATTGGGACTGCAAAGAGCTCGAAGGAACTTCACCTGTCTGAGTTGAAGACCCCAAAGGCCCCACGTGTCATACAGAACCGGACCTGCCTCCCTTCTATGGTTAGTCCCAGTGCCGCCACGTGTATCGTTAAACCGGAGCTACATTCCACATATGGGAAAGCTCCAGACTAGATACCCGTGTGGCACACCCGGACCTAACCCCTGACAGAGGGAAGCTCCGGTACCGACATGTCTACAACAACACCGGACCTACTCATCCAAGACAGTAAGCTCCAGAGCTGCCACGCGTCCAACCGCTGGACCTTCAACCTCAACGGGCAGAGTGGTGGACTTCCAACGGCTCGGACCTTCAAGGAACATTAAAGACCTCAAGACCCGATTAAGTGTCATTAATGCTATCTTAACGACACACGATCGGAGGGCCCGTAATACCAGTAACGCTACTGTCAGGGCGCGTTACCACACTATTAAGGGTAATTAAGCTCATTAATTGTGTATTAAACATCAGTAACTGCTAGGGCCACATGTCGGGCCAGGCTAACGATGTAAAGGACAGTCCTTGTACTATAAAAGGACTGGTCAAGCGATACAAAGGGGACTTCTTCCATACTCCCACACACACCCACGGGCGTTCAAGGCACTCTAGTCTCTGACACAAGCGCTCAGACGCTCAATACAACAACTACACACCCCGTGGAGTAAGGTATTATGCTCAGGCGGCCCGAACCACATAAATCCTTGTGTCAACTCACCACCTTGTTCAGAATCTCTGCGCACCCACGACCGAACTACAAATTCCGCAAGCGGCCAACGGTAGTACCGGGAGAATTGCCGGAGTCACACTCCGACAGTTGGCACTCCAGGTAGGGGGAGCACCCGAGATTCAAGGATGGTGAACTCTGCTGCTGGATCATCCAACGGTAACCATGCTGTGCAACCTGCTGGAGGCAATCCCTCCAACATGCAGTAGCCAGCAGGTGTCGTGGCTCCAATAGGAGTCATGCCACCACCGCCACCATCTGCTCTTGCGAATCAAGCTGGACGCCGAGATGGGGCGACTGTGTCGGTCACTGCATCGGCGAACAATAACCCTGAACACGCGATTAATGCCGCACGTGCTCTTCTCCAATGTCCACTGCCTCCAGGAGCACCCCAGGGTGCGATGGAGCAGTGGAGAGCTGATGTGGAACATCTGGTTGCAGCAGCAGCCGATGGCATCAGCAATCAAGGTCCTCCCCCCTCGGGGCAGGCCCCATCGCAGTAGCGGATCGTGTCGGGTAGACTTGGTCCGCACACTCCACAGAACAGGAGGCGTGCTGCGTCTCAACAGGTGACGTCGCTGCCTTCCGGGGTGCGACGTACTCACACAATAACCAGCCTTTCGACTCACGACCTCCGAGCAGAGCTCGATTGTTGTTACCGGCAACAAGACGGCCGCGTCCACATCGAACGTGCTCACGAGAAGCGAGAGGCTTGGGACAGCCCTGCTCCTGAGGGAGTAGGAGGAGGATGTTCTGCCTTGGCCATGCATCTACGCATGGTCAGATAGCCGCAGCAGTTCTGGCCTCACCTGCTGGAGAAATTTGATGGGACTGTCAATCTCGCCAAATTTCTGCAAATCTACTCCACCCCTATCCTTGCGACTAGGGGAAATGAAGCCGTGATGGCCAATTATTTCCCTGTGGCTTTAACTGGGATCGCCAGGTCTTGGTTCATGAGCCTTCCGCCCGACTCCATCAACAGTTGGGCGGAGCTATGCCAACAGTTCACCGCCAACTTCGGGAGCTCATATACCCGACCAGGCACGGAACTGGACCTTTTTGCTGTCAAGCAGAAGGGGGGGGGGGTAGGTACGAAACACCATTCCTTCTATCTCAAGCGCCTCTGTTATTGTGGCATTCAGACAGGGTGTGCGAGACAAGAAGATGCTGGAGAAGCTAGCGACCAAGGAAGTCACCAGCGTCACGGAACTCTTCAGCTTGGCAGACAAGTGTGCCAAAGCTGCGGAGGGCCGTGAAATGCACTTCCAACCACCTCCGGAGGACAACAAAAAGTCCTCCAAGGGTGAAGCCGCTACCTTTGGGAGTGGCAAGAAGAAGAAAAAGTCCAACGGCAAGAAGAAGCCGCCGGCCGACACACCTACTACTGCAGCTGCTGCAGCTCTAGGTGGTCGTGGGCCACGCCCTGAGAAATGACCTCGGCCGTCGTCTGAAGACAATGGCAGCTCCAAGATGTGGTGTCCCATACACAAGACGAACCACCACAATCTGGAAGGCTGCCGAGAGGTCCAGAACCTTGCCGAGCGCTACAACAAGCGCCGGGAAGAAGCTCCTTGCCGTCAAAGGGATGGAAAAAAAGATGACAAAGCTTTGACTGAAGAGGAGTTAGGTTTTCAGGACCCTAAAAAGGTCTTGAAGGCTGGTTACACCTCCGTTGATGACAACTCCGACGTCTCCGAGAACGAGCGCCGGAAGACCATGAACTCCATCTTTGGTGGTTCGTGGGAAATCACCTCCCGTCGTGTCCTCAAGACAATGCGGCGGGACATGGCCTCTGTAGCTCCCACCACTAAGGCGGAGCCTCATCAGAAGTGGATGGATACCACCATCACCTTCGATGCTTCGGACTGCATGCTACAGCGCTTGCTACAGCGCGGGTGAAAAAATCCGGAAAGGAGCAAGCTCCGAAACCCCCGAGCATTCATCAGCGAGGCTCAACCTCCGCACCACGTGTGCAACCAAGCAGTGACAACGACATTCCCATCAAAGTCGTCCAAATCTGTTCCAACGCTGCTCAGACCACCCGTATATCGGGAGGTCTGAACGACAAATAGGAACTCGCGCTCATCACTTTCCTCTAGGATAATGTCGATGTGTTTGCCTGGCAACCGTCAGAAATGCCTGGGATCCCTATGGAAGTGATTCGGCACAATCTGAAGATTTATCCCGACGCTCAGCCTGTACACCAGAAGCCTCAGAAGAAGTCAGTAGAGTAACAAAACTTCATACGTCAAGAAGTGAAGAAGTTGCTCGAAGCTGGATTCATCCGAGAAGTCTTCCACCCAAAATGGCTGGCAAACCCAGTCGTTGTACCAAAGGCCGATGGGAAACTTTGGATGTGTATCGACTACACAACACTAAATAAGGCATGTCCAAAGGATCCATTCCCACTACCTAGAATAGATCAGATAGTGGATTCCACCTCCGGGTGTGAATTACTGTGTTTC
Organism: Tuctoria greenei; assembly: GCA_036927565.1. Lineage (NCBI taxonomy): Eukaryota > Viridiplantae > Streptophyta > Magnoliopsida > Poales > Poaceae > Tuctoria > Tuctoria greenei. Next base: position 77,892,187 of record JAYESD010000005.1, on the reverse strand, counting down.
CTATACACATATCCTGGGTATCATCAAATCAGAATGTCTAGGGAAGATGAAGAGCATACTTCTTTCATCACAGTAGATGGATTATACTGTTACACAGCCATGCCATTCGTTCTCCAAAATGCTGCTTTAACGTTTGTGCGAGCTATGAACAAAATGTTTGGAGAGTTCATCAGAGATGTAGTGGAAGTGTACGTCGATGACATCGTCGTCAAAATCAAAAACAAGGAGTCATTCCTTGACATCTTACAAGCTGTCTTCGACAAGTTGCAAATCACACGCACAAAGATGAACCCAGACAAGTGTGTCTTTGGGGTTAGCTCTGGAAAGCTTCTTGGATTCTTGGTGGACTACCGAGGAATACAAGCGAATCCGGCGAAGATTAAAGCTATTGAAGACATGCGGCCACCAGCCCGCATCAAGGACGTCCAAAAGTTGGCTGGATGTCTAGCTGCCCTCAGCCGGTTCATCTCAAGACTGGCAGAACGGGCGCTACCCTTCTTCAAATTATTGAGGAAGTCCAGACCATTTCAATGGTCTAAAGAAGCAGAAAAGGCTTTCCAAGAGCTAAAACAGCTCCTCACCACTCTACCAACTTTGGTAGCTCTGAATCCTGGTGAGCCACTTCTGCTTTACATTTCAGAAACTCACGAAGTTGTTAGCATGGTCCTGTTTGCGGAAAGACCAGAACCATCTCCAGTTCAGGGAGCCAGACCCCTCCGGGAGGGTCCGGAGCTACCTGAAGGCGAGTCTGGGTCCCAACCCCCAGACCAGGATCCTCAAGGCAAAATACCAGAGGATCGACCTCCATCAAATGAAGGAGTTGCAGCTGCTGAACAAGAATATCCAGACCCCTCCGGGAAGGTCCGGGTCATTTCAGAAGAAGCTCTGGGTTCTTCAAGCAAGAACCTGGAGGTCCCCGAAGAAGGTCCGGACCCCTCCGAGAGGGTCCATGTTGATGAGGAGGAAGCTCCAGACCCCTCCAGGAGGGTCCGGACAGTCCAGCGCCCAGTGTACTTCATCAGTGAAGTACTCCATGACGCCAAGACTCGATACCTGGAGGTGCATAAGATGCTCTACGCAGTTCTCATTGCCTCTAGGAAGCTTCGTCACTACTTCCAAGCTCAGAAGATTTCAGTGGTAACCTCTTATCAACTGCGTGCAATCTTGCATAACCCCAACTCTACTGGGAACATTGCAAAGTGGACAGCGGAACTGGCCGAGTTCGATCTTGAATTCGTCCTAAGAGAAGCGTTTAAGATTCAAACATTGGCGGACTTCGTGGTGGAATGGACCCCCTCTCCATCAAACCTTGGGGGCCCCAGTGAGCAGAAGCCGGAACTCAAGGTTCCGGTCTTCACCGAGCCTCACTGGACTCTCTACATTGATAGCTCCATGCAGAAGTAGGGGGCCAGAGCTAGAATCCTTGTACTCGCTCCGATCGGGGAGGAGGTCAAATACATGGTTCACCTTGACTTCAAGGCGACCAACAACATGGCGGAGTATGAAGCACTAATATACGAGCTCAAGGTGGCACTATCATATGGTGTCAAGCAGCGGTTGGTAAAGGGTGACTCGCAACTCATTATAAAACAAGTCAAAGGTGAATGCCGCTGCAACAACCCTCAACTAGCTGCATACCTACTTGAAGTCCAGAAGCTTCAAAAGGACTTCGACATCCTGGATCTTTGTCATGTCTAGCGTCTTAACAGCGCTGAAGCCGACAAACTCTCACGAAAGCTTCAACCGGAGCTCCGGCTCCAGATGGAACCTTCGTCTGGAGATTGTCAAGACCAACAGCTCAGCCTGCCGAACTGAGCGAAGGGGGCGAGACCAGCACCTCGAAACTGGCGGTCCCGATGGCCCTGTTACCATGGCATCCATCAAGGGTCGTAGGTGCTGCAGGAAGCTCCGAGCAACCCAACACGCAAGACTCAAATGCTCAAGTTAGCTCCGATGCATGGATCTCGGAGATTCGAAGCTACTTGAAAGACAACTTCCTTCCTGAAGATAATGTATCTGCTGACCAGATAGTCAGATTGGCTAAAAGATACACACTGGTAGAAGGGGATCTCTACCGGTGTGGTGCCAACGGCGTCCTAATGTGGTGCATTACAAGGGAAGAAGGCCACGATCTTCTCGTGGAAATCCATGGAGGCGAGTGTGGGAACCAGGCGTCTTCTTGCACGTTGGTGGGGAAAGCCTTCCGACATGGTTTTTACTGCCCTACAGCACTCCAGGATGCAACAGAGCTAGTGAAGAAATATGAAGCATGCCAGTTCCATGCAAAGCAAATTCACACATCAGTTCAACCTCTACAAATGATACCTCCTACATGGTCATTCGCTGTGTGGGGGATGGATATCTTGGGACCTTTCCCAAGAGCCATCGGAGGTTACATGTTCCTGTACGTTGCCACTGACAAGTTCACCAAGTGGTCGGAAGCAACTCCAGTTGTGACAATAAATGAGCAATCAGCTATCAATTTCTTGCAGTCCCTAGTATGCAGATTTGGAGTCCCGAACAAGATCATAACTGACAACGGGACCCAATTCACAAGCTCTGCATTCCAAAGATATTGCGATGACCTCAGCATCCAAGTCAGCTACGCCTCCATACCTCACCCGACAAGCAATGTCCAAGATGAGAGAGCAGAAATCCTAACTCAAGATGCGCACATATGAGCGCCTGAAAAAACACGGAGACAACTGGATTGAAGAGCTTCCGCCCACCCTGTGGGCTAATAGGACAACTCCAAACCGGTCAACTGGAGAGACACCCTTCTTCCTGGTGTACGGAGCTGAAGCGGTCCTTCCTTCGGAAATCACCTTGGGGTCACTCCGGGTCCGGACGTTCGATGATGCCACGCAGGACCAGCTCCGGCGTGAAGACCTTGACCTCATTGAAGAGGGAAGGTGCCGAGCAGCTATTCGAAATGCACGATATCGCCAAGCGCTCTAGCGCTACCACCAAAGGAATGTGCATAACCGACAGCTCGAGGAAGGCAATCTAGTGCTACGGAGAATACAAACTTGAGAAGGGTTAAACAACCTTTCCCCCAGCTGCGAAGGACCCTTTCAAGTGATCAAAGTATCCCGTCCCGGATGCGTTCGCTTGGCAACCGAGGATGGGACACCTCTCCCTAATCCTTAGAACATCGAGCACCTCCGTAAGTTCTACGCTTAATATCACGGAGGTGAGTCTATAGTTACATATGATGTATGTTATAGTGTCATTATACAGAGTCGGGTAGCTCATACGGGAGAACAGTTGGACCTTTCCCGGAAGGTCCGCTAAGTTCAGGCAACACTTGTCACTGTCTCAGAGCTAAAAGTGTAGCTAGCTACCTTGGGTCAAACGAGAAACGCAACACACTTAGCCTGGTTCCGTACCCTAAGAGAGTACTTGTTTCCCCTATACCCCGGACCTATAATGAAAGACATCATTATGTGAAAACAGACTCCACGTGCATTTATTTTGTACTGGCTCAATATTTTCTATTTTTCTCTTTCTTGTCTATAACAAAGTTGTGCAATTCTCAAGAAACTTTAGCTCGAGCAATTCCTGTATAATTCAAGTTGCATTGTTAATTTTTCCGGGTCTAAACATTGTTGAATGGCCTACTCGCCTGAATGCCGCCAAGCCAATCTAGGTTCGGAGTGTGCTATCGACTTAGCTTGGTCCTGCACCCCAAGTACGCCACTCTACCTACACCCCGATAGGCCGAATTAAGGCGAGTCCAGAAACAATCAGACCTGGAGAAAACAAGCTGATGCACTTGATTGTATATAGAATTGCGTTCAACCTAAAAGTTTCTTTCTGGAATAATAAGCCACAAACGAGTTATAGATGAGAAATGGATTTTACTGTTTCTCTTGACTTTAGTGTGCAGAAAAAATAAAGATCTCATGATGATGGTGGATGAAGCCGGAGCAATCAAAGCTTCGACACCCCTAAGGTGATCTGCTATCGATGTTTCAAACATTGATAGTAGGCGTCGCCAGAGCTACCAAGTTCTGGCAAATCAAGGGATCCAGCCGTCAACGTGAAGAAAAGATGATAGGACACCCTAATGGGCTGCTGCCGACGCTCTACGTGTTGACAGTGGACACTACCAGAGCTACTAAGCTCCGACAGCCCTAGATGACCAGCTGTCAACGTTCTTCACGTTGATAAAAGGTCGCTACCGGATCTACTAAGCTCTGACAACCTCAGGGGCCCTACTATCGACGACTTCGGACCTAGAAACTACAAGTTTGAAGCACGCAAGTCTTAAACAAAATGCTACATACTCTTGGTACATGTTCACAATCAAATTGTGTACATCTACAAGGGGGCCAAGTGGGACAAAGGTGTTGAAGACAAAAAATGAAATTCATAAAATTCTTGGATTTCATTCATATGAGAACAAGAGATTACAAAATTGGGGAAAAGAAGAGAAGATAGAAGTGGGATATACAAGGAGAAAAGTCCTAGATCCTATGGAAGAATGAGGCGACCTTCTGGGCAACCTCCGACGCGCTGGCCTTCGCGGCATCTCCCTCCCCGTCGATGGGACCTTCAAGCACCGGGTCTAGTGGGAAGTGAGGATCCCGGCTTGTGTAGCACGTCAGCATGTACTCTGCGATGTTCTTCGCCAGGGATTGTTCTTCGGTTTCCAACTGGTCCACGATGACATCGCCCATCTTGGTGAGCTTGCCCGCCGAGCTCAACGCCTGCAACGCCTGGTCCATCTCTGGCTCTGGGTCATCTGGACGCACGGGACTAAAGCCCAGCGGCGTCAGTGCGTCATTGGCTTTGCCCAAGAACACCCATACTTGTTGGGACTCCGCAACCCTTGAGCCTCGCACCTCTTCCAAGGACCTCTTGGTCGCCGCAAGCTCCGAATCCTCTCGGGCAAGGCGCTCGACCTCTTTGGCGTTCTGCTAAATCTTTTCAGCAACTTGCCTTTCGAGTTTACCAAGCTTCTCTTCCCGGATGTGGATCTTGTTTCGGCGGTCAACTAGGTCTTTCTCCCGGCCACGTACTTTCTTCTCCTTGGCAGCAATTTCATTCTCCCTCTTGGTCAGGTCCTGTCCCCGCTGCCAGGCTTTCTTCTCCTCTTTCTCGCAGCGCTCCTCCAGCTTCTTGGTGCGCTCCGCTAGGCTCTTGTCACCTAGAGTCAGCCTATGAGTAAGCTCCTCCTCCCTCTTTATGAGGTCATCCCACAGCTCCAGGAGTTTTTGCTCTTCATCTTCGAGCTTTTTCCCCCGCTCCTCATGAGCCTCCCAGCGCTTGATGAGGCTGTCGTGGATGGCGCTGAGCTTCTCTTGGCGATCATTCGTTGCTTCATTAGCATCCACGACCTGTTCATGGATGGCCCATGACTGGTTGTCGAGGGATTGCACCATGCTTTCCCTCTCAACCAGTAGATGACCCCAGTACTCCAACCGGGCCTTCTCCCTTTTCACCCACTCCTTGTCGTTAGCCAGCCTCGCCTGCGCCAGCTTGGTCTCGAATTGGAGCCGGTTGCACCACCTCCTAAGGGTTTGGCGCTCCTCCTCGAGGGCCTTGCTGTCGTGGTAGAAGGCCAGCTCAACCTGACGAAAATTGGAGCAGGCATTGTCGATGGACAACGATAAGGGGATAGGCTCCGGACCTGCCGGGGTCATCTCCGCTGACTCCAGCGGGTTCTCCGTGACAAAAATTGGGTCCCACTCTACAAGAGCGATCCCCTGAGCTTCCACAGCACTTGGGCCGCCCTCCGGGGTAGCCTCGGTCGTCGTCGAGGAAGGTCCTGCAACAGAATTGTCTACCTTCAGAGTCGGCTCCGAAGGTCCCGCTGCCATATCACCAGCAACCGGTCCCTCAGGCGGAGGAACGGTTGCTTCATCTTGGCACCTTGGCTCAGGTGCGGGTACCTCCAAAATTGTCACCTTCGGGGAGGCGTTAAAGATTCAGCCAGAGCTGAGGCCACTTTCGGCTTCGGTGCTGGTGCCTTCTCCACTGCCGGTTCAGGCGCCGGCGCTTCGACCACTACCAGTTCGAGGGCCGGCACCTTCGCGACAACCAACTCAGGCGCTGGAACTTCATCAACTACTGGCTCCACCATCGGGGCTTCAACAACATCCGGCTCTAGGGTTGGAACTGCAGCTACCTCCGACTCTGAGGTTGAAGCGTCCATCATCTCAGCATCCAAAACTGGAGCTTCAACCTCCAGAGCTGGTGCCGCTGGTACATCTTCATTCCCATGGTCCGGCGCTACCACGAGAGCTTCAGGGAATGAATCGAGGTCAAGGACCACGACAGCTGGCGCCAGAGCTGCCGCGGCCTCAGCCACCTCCTAGGGCGGCGCTAGGATTGGAGCTGGAGCCTCCGCCTACGCAGCATCAGCCGCTGTTGCAGGAACCGGAGCTTCAACCCCTTTTTTGGGTAACCTCTGGATGAAGGACGAAGAAACTCAAAATATGATTACTAGAAAGATAATCAACCGAGGTAAAAAAATCAAATTTACCTTGGAAGGCTTCCGCTCCAGCTAGCACGGAACCTTCACTGTATGCTCAGGACCAGACCCTGTCGCCATTGGGATAGTAGCTCCGGAAGGCTCCCCGGAGCTTGCTGCCATCATCAGCGACGTCTTGGTTGAGGCCCCCCTTGACTGAGAAGGACCCTCGGACCTAGAGCCCTTAGCAGGCCCTGGTACCAGAGTCACATGGCCGGAGCTGGCATCCCGGGGAGACGCCGATGCTGGAGTAGGTGTCGCCGTTGAAGACCTCCCTCTTCGGGGAGGAGGAGCTGTTGCGGAAGGAGCAGGTCTGACAGACCTCCCGTCATAGTGCTTCAACTTCCTCTTGCGGCTGGAGGGCTCGACCGGGTCCTTGCCCTTGCCTACGACTTCAGCTCTTTGTCTCGGGGCGGAAGGGGGATCACCCTCGTAAGCTCCGAGGATCACCAACCCGGTGGTCGAACGCCTCTCAACTTCACCGAGGTCGTCAAGCACCGGCATCTTCCGCCGGAGCTCTCTGCTAAACTCCGCCTCCTTGTTCAGAGGGAGGAAAGCCGCTGGCGGAGTCAAGTCGTCGCCCTCGATGTCGATGCCGTGTTGGAACTTCTTGAGGTGAAGCTCCAAAGCTGCGCCTTCCAGGTTGGACTTCAAACCGATCTTGATCCGGTCGTCGTCCATCACGCTGTTTAGGGCCCACGCGAGCTTCTCCCTCTTCATCAGCGGAGCCCACCTGTTGACCAGGAAATTGCAGAAGACCGCTTGGGGAGTTACCCCTCCTTCCACACATTGGCGGATCCTAGTCAGTGCAGGGTTGAAGGCGTCCGATAGCACCGGAACTTCTCTCCAAGCTTCAGTGTCAACATTGGGGAGGCCTTCGGGCAGCTCCAGCTTCTCGTGCTCCTCTGCCGTGATGACAATCCAATCCTTCTTCCAGTCGTCCCACTTGCCGGAAGGGAACGACCTCAAGTACTTGTACGAACACTTCTTGCACATCACAAAATAATAGAAGCTAAGGTACTCGTCACTCTTGCCGGTGGTGTGGATGGTGAAGAAGGTGCGGAAGAGCTCGACGCAGGGGGGAATACCCACCCACATCTCGCAGAAGTGGACAAAGGTCGACACCAGAAGAATGGAGTGGGGGCCAAGGTGGTACAGCTGCAGACCATAGAAGTCTAACAACATCAAGAGAAAGGTGGAGAAAGGTGGTATCAGTCCCACCATGTCGCCGGCGCGCTCCTTCATGAACGGGAGCTTGCGGGCGTTGACCAGGTGGTTGAAGGAGTCGCTGGACCACCCCATGTAGTTCTGTACTTTCTTCAAATCACCATCGACCGTCATACGGCTCTTGCAGAGACCCAAATCCACCGCAACACGACGGGGTGACAGAAGAAGAGAAAGCGAAAGTTTAGAGGATTCGAGCGCAAATTCAAATGAAGGCATTAGGAATCCCAAAACGGTGCACGCTTTCCTTCTTAAGTAAGCCCACGTAACGCTTGGATGGAAACCGCAGAGGAGCCGACGATATAGTTCAAAAACTTCACCCTGCCAATGACAAGGGGGCCCAGGGCCACCCTAACGATCAAGTCGAGGTCCTTACCCCAGGCGAACATTTGTCATGTTGAGAGGCGGGAAACCCAAAGGTGGCGGCCTGACAGGGCACGCGGAACCGATACGGTTTCCGTATTGGGAACCGACGACCTTCAATTGCGTGAGATCCGCACGCGCAGATCTCACCTGCCGCATCCTGAAGATGCCACGCGGCGGTGGTTTAACTGCGAACCACCACCTCAATGGCACATCCAAAGACCCTTGAAGACACGGCTCAAAAATCAAGGATGGACCCACCTCCGGTAGAACGACTTTATCCAAAAGCTCTCTCCCAGAGGTGGGCCCAGGGGGCCACTATCGGTACCCTGCATACCGGATACCCTTTGGGACTGCAAAGAGCTCAAAGGAACTTCACCTGTCTGAGTTGAGGACCTATGAAGGCCCCACGTGTCATACGGAACCAGACTTGCCTCCCTTCTATGGTTAGTCCAAGTGCCGCCACGTGTATCGTTAAACCGGAGCTACATTCCACGCATGGGAAAGCTCCAGACTAGATACCCTTGTGGCACCCCCGGACCTAACACCCAACAGAGGAAGCTCCAGTACCGACACGTGTACAACAACACCGGACCTACTCGTCCAAGACAGTAAGCTCCAGGGCTTCCACGCGTCCAACCGCCTGACCTTCAACCTCAATGGGAAGAGTGGTGGACTTCTAACGACTCGGACCTTCAAGGAACATTAAATACCTCAAGACCCGATTAAGTGTCATTAATGCTATCTTAATGACACATGATCAGAGGGCCTGTAATACCAGTAACGCTACTGTTAAGGCGCGTTACCACACTATTAAGGGTAATTAAGCTCATTAATTGTGTATTAAACATCAGTAACTGCCAGGGCCACGTGTCGGGCTAGGCCAATAATGTAACGGCCAGTCCTTGTACTATAAAAGGACTGGTCGACCGATACACATGGGACTTCTTCCAGACTCCCACACACGCCCACAGGCGCTCAAGGCACTCTAGTCTCTGACACAAGTGCTCAGACGCTCAATACAACAACTACACACCCTGTGGAGTAGGGTATTACGCTCATGCGGCCCGAACCACGTAAATCCTCATGTCAACTCACCACCTTGTTCTGAATCTCTACGCGCCCACAACCGAACTACAAACTCCGCAGGTTGCCAACGGTAGTACCGGGAGAATTGCGGGAATCACACTCCGACAAACAAAAAGCCTACAACATTCTCCAAGATCATGAGTTTTCTCATATGAAGACCTAAGATCTAGATTGGTTTGGATTCTGAATTCTTTACCGTATGAGATAATTTTGCTCATATAGATAAGGATGGTTCACACCTCCTTACCATTCAATTCCTGTGCACCCTAACATTAAGAAATGAAGGTATTACTTTTAGGATTTTCCGAAAAGAATACTTTATCCTATGAAAAGAATTAAGTGAAATCCTAGGTTTCATAAACATTGTTTAATAGATTTAGACACTTTGCCTAAATATAATAAACAAAGTTTTTGGCAAGAATTGACTAGTGAGGTAGTGTGTAAGGTTCCTAAAAAGTCACTTACAAAACCCCGCTTTACACTTCATGCATAGATGGTTGGCTATGTCTATGTTCCCTAGAGGAGATGTAGGATTGTGTGTGATGATGAACTTAGAATCCTTTTGCCATGGTTAAAAAAATTAAAATTTCTCCCATTGAGGCTATGATTCACAATGGTTATATAACACAAAAATGTGGGGACCAATAGAATACTTCATTGATTACTCGCATTGGTACAAAAGGTATGGGCTTTATAAAATACATCTATTGAATATATTTCAACAAGGCGCTACCATGTAGATGAGGACTATCTAGTGCAAGGACATATTCTCAAACATGATCCCGATGGTTCTTTAGATTTTTCTACCTTGGCTTTGTAACTGAAATTCGGTTACCTAACCCAAATTTTAATTTGTACATGTGTCAGAAACTAACCATTGCTCTTCGATCTATCGAGGAAGCCCGCATGAGTAATGTTTCTAGAAGGATTACACGAAGCCGTTCAATAAGAGCAGCCATGGAGATGCCTTCGCGATCCACTCTTGCCTATGATAACCCAAAGGAAGTGGATCCATCGGATGATGCATCAGGTTGGACATAACCTCAAACTTATGAGGTTGGAGGATCGTCATGGCATGAGTGGGCCACCGTATGAGGGAGATGGTAACCATATGATTCCATCTCAAGATCAAGTAGCATGCTCCCTCCACCAACAAGTACACGTCGTTCCTTCTCGACTAAAGGTTATCGCAACCTTAGCTAAGGAATGACATATGTTACTTAACAGATGGGGGACCTTGAGGTGAGGACGGGTGACATCCATAACACCCTTCAGGACCACATCCAGGGAACCCAAAAATGGTAGCAACAAGTTGACATGCAGTCCAACAACATCAAAACCATGCAGCCATAACAACAGACCGACCTCATGGCTTATTTCCGTCATCAAGGATTCAACCCTTATCACGGAGATTGATGAAGAATAAGCTTGGGGGAGGGTCCCCACTTGCGGTAACAAGTATCACATTCTATTTGCATCTCATTTTGATTTCTTTCTATCCACATCATCCACATATAAAAATAAGATAGTTTGAATAGAATAAAAGGAAAAATATTCTTACCGCACATCTTTTATTCTATTAAACTATCCTAATTTTTTTATATGCTGACAATGTGGAAAGAAATCAAAATGAGATGTAAATGAAATGTGATACAAATTATCTCAAGTGGGGATCCTCCCCAAACTTTTTCTGCATCAATCTCTGTGATAAGGGTTGAACTCTAGATGATAGAAATAAGCCAAGAGGTCGACCTATTGTTGTTGCAGCATGACATTGATGTTGTTGAATTACGTGTTGACTTGTTGTTGCTTGTCGTGGGTTCCCCAGATGTGATCTTAAAGGGCATTTAGGATGTTGCTTGTCCTCACTTGAAGGTCTCCCATCTGTTGAGTAAGATCCATCATTTCTTGGCTAAGGTCACGATAAGTTCTGGCCAAGAATGAGCTGTGTGTACTCACCGGTGGAGGAGGCAAGCTACTCGAGCCTGAGTTTGAATCATAAGGATCTTATCTCTCTCCCGTGGTGACCCACTCATGTCACGATGACCCTCCTACCTCATACGTTTGAGTGTTGAGTCCAACCAGGTGTATCACCTAATGAGTCCACTTCCTCTTGGTATTCATAGGTAGGAATAGATCGTGGAGGCATCTTCATAGCTGCTCTTCTTGAATGGCTCCTTGTAATCCTGCTAGAAACATTACTCCTGAGGGCCTCTTTGATAGGTTTAAGAGCAATGGTTAGTTGCCGTCATTTGTACAAATGATAATCCGAGTTAGGTAACTGAATTTTTGTTAAAAAGTCGAGATAAAAAAATACTAAAGAAGCATCGACATCATGTTTGAGAGTTTGTACTTGCACTAGATAATCCTTATACTCGTTGAAATATATTCAATAGAAGTATTTTTAAAGCCCCTACTTTTGTAATAATGCGAGTAATTAATGAAGTGCATTCTATAGGCCCCGACATTATAATGTTTATAACCATTGTGACATCATAGCCTTTATGAGAGCAATTTTAATCTTTTTAACCATTGCAAAAAATACTCTAAGTTTATCATCTCGCACGATCATAATATCTCCTCCAAGGAACATAGACATAGCCACCCATCTTGCATGAAGCGTTAAGTGGTATTTTTAACTGGCTATTCCTAGGAGCCCTACACACCACCTCACTAGTCAATTCTTGCCAACAACCTTGTTTAATATATTTAGACGAAGTGCATAAATCTATTATAGTGTTTATAGAAGCCTTGAATTTCGCCCAATTCTTTCCATATGATAATGTATTCTTTCCAAAAAATCCTAAAAGTAATACCTTCATGTCCTAATGTGACGGTGCATAGGAATTGAGTGGCGAGGAGGCGTGAACCATCCTCATCTATTTGAGAAAAATTATCCCATCCTCTTGCATCCTAAATGATAAAGAATTTACAATTCATACAATTTTGGAGAGTAGTGCCAAATTGTAAGCCTTCGTGTAAGAAAACTCATGATCTTGGAGATGTTTGTAGCTTCGGTCCAACGCCTTGCTCCAAGTTGAGGTCATCATTGTTGAGAAGGTGTGGTGAAGCACACTGCAAGGATTCCGGTTTATCGCAATGAAAAAATTTGTCGCAATAGGTCATTTTTTGTCACAATAGGTCACAGTTGCAACGAAAAAGAGTGTGGCGATAGTTTTTACGAATTGTCATAATAATTCCCGTGGCGATAGGTTATTGTGGTGCCTTGACATTTGTGGCAAATAGTGTATTTCAACGATTTTACATCGGTGGCAAATAGTATGCTATTGCAACGATTTCACGTATTGCAACAATTTAACGTATTGCAACGAATAGTATAGTATTGCAATGATTTCACAATCATGGCAAATAGTATTTTATTGCAACAATTTCATATTCGTGGCAAATAGTATGTTATTGCAACGATTTATCGTATTGCGACAATTTAACGTATTGCAACGATTTCACATCGGTGGCAAATAGTATAGTATTGCGATTTCACATTCGTGGCATATAGTATGATATTGCAATGATTTCATATTCGTAGAAAATAGTATGTTATTGCAATGATTTAGCATATTGCGATGATTTAACGTATTGCAACGAATAGCATGGTATTGCAACGATTTCACATTTGTGGCAATAGTATGTGATTGTAACGATTTCACATTCGTGGCAAATACTACTGTATTGCAACGATTTACCGTATCGCGATGATAACGTATTGCAATGAATAGCAGGGTATTGCAATGATTCCACACTCGTGGCAATAGTATGTTACTGGAACAATTTCACATCTGTGGCCAATAGATCCTAGTGCCGCGACCATGTGAATCATGGCTAAAGTTCCTAATGCAACAATTGTGTTCCTTGGCGATAGATCCTAAAGCCACAATCTTGTGAATCGTGTCAAAAGTTCCTAATGCAACGATTGTGTTCCGTGGCTATAGATCCTAACGTCATGAACTGGTGGATCGTGGCAAAAGTTCCTAATGCAATGATTGTGTTCTATGGCGATAGATCCTAACGCCACGAACTGGTGAATCGTGGCAAAAGTTCGTAATGCAACAATTGTGTTCCATGGCGATAGATCCTAATGCCACGAACTGGTGAATCGTGGCAAAAGTTCCTAATGCAACGATTGTGTTCCGTGGCGATAGATCCTAATGCCACGAAATGGTGAATCGTTGCAAACGTTCCTAATGCAACGATTGTGTTTTGTGGCGATAGATCCTAACGTCAAGAACTGGTGAATCGTGGCAAAAGTTCCTAATGCAACGATTGTGTTACGTGGTGATAGATCCTAACATCACAAACTGGTGAATCGTGGCAAATGTTCCTAATGCAACGATTCTGTTCTGTGGCGATAGATCCTAGCGCCACGAATTGGGAAATCGTGGCAAAAGTTCCTAATACAACGATTGTGTTCTGTTGCGATAGATCCTAACCCATAGAACGAGTGAATCATGGCAACATATCCTAGTGCAACTATCACGTTACGTGACGATAGATGCTAACGCCACAAACTAGTGAATCGTGGCAACAAATCCTAATGCAACGATCGTGTTCCGTGGCTATAGATGCTAATGCCATGAACTAGTGAATCGTGGCAACATATTCGTGGCGATAGATCCTAATGCCAAAAACTATGGAATCAGGGCAATAGATCCTAATGCAACAATTGTGTTCCGTGGCGATAGATCCTAATGCTATGAACTAGTATATCATGGCAAAAGACAAAGCTTACTGCAACGATTTAGTATTCGTTGCAGTACAATCGTTGCAACAGGGCAGAATCCTTGTAGCAGCATCTCCTTCCTCCATCGGGACGTCGTCGTGCACACCTCCCCACTGTGGACTTGGTGTAGGCTTAGAGAAGAGTTGAGTGCTTGAGTCTCTCCGATGGCTTGAGCTTGATAAAACTTCATTCATCTCCCCAAACAACCTCTTCATTCTTTTCTTCATGGTTGCACAACTTGAGAACAAAAACAAAACAAGCTCGAAAAGGGTTACTATTAACGGTCGTTATATACCAATTTCAACTATCAATATAACTCAAATATTTGATGGAATAAATATTGCTTACACACATCACCCTCAGATTTGACATAATTCCACTTGTACTTGGAGAAATAGTGCATGCAGGATTTTTATGCAAAATTGATGAAGAATGAGGGCAGCAATCCTACAAAGTGCCACCCTATCCAATCACGCAATGACATTGTAAGACCTATGTGTGCTGAATACATTGGCAAGATAAGAATGAAGAGAAAGAGAATATGTGCATAAGGAGAGATAATAAAGGGGGAGAGATAATATGGGATAATTTTTGGATTTTCTTCTCATTTTACTTTTGATTTACAAAGGGGGAGAAATTGCCTTCAAAACTTTTATGTGAATAAGCCAATGTTCGGATTTTAAATGGTGTTGCCAATGCATTCATCAAGCGGTATATTGTAAGACCTATGTGTGCTAAATACATTGGCTTGTAGTGAATACACATGCTTTGATGATAAAAGTTTTGAATATCACCAAAACACCTTTTTATTTAGGTCCTGCTAGTTTTGTAAGCTCCGGCGGGGGCTTGGTTATACTAGTTTTGGTTAGCCCCGGCGCTAGGTTCTACTAGCTTTTGTTAGCTCCGGCTCAAGGTCCGGGTTTCTCTGGTAAGGTCCGGAACTTGACTGCAATGCTTCTATTTTTCATTTGCAATGTTTCGTACTTGCTTTACATCTCTGGAAAGATTGCTTAGTATTCATTTTCTAAGTCTTTGGTGCGTTTTTGGTTGACATGAATGATATCGTGTTACTGTGGTTTGGCAACATGCTTACGTGAGGTTCTCATGTAAGGTGTTGTGTTTGAAACTAACTTGAGTCAAGTCGAGGACTTGGGCTCGTATGGATTGGTTGTTTATTCATGTGCAGGTTTTGCTTGAGTCCAAGTCATGGCTGGTGACGGGATCCATTGGACTAGTCTCAGGGAGGAGATGAGGTTCCAACAACCAAGTTTGGAAGGAAACTGTGGTTGAGCTGATCAGGAGGACGCGCAGGATGATTGAATCAAGGACAGTGCATATGAATGTTACTGGACGTCGAAGGAAGGTGTTTGCACTATGCATGTGGTGCATGACGTGGCAACATGGTTCCGAAGATGGTTTATGGATGGGAAGATCTGGTTGGAAGGATCGGATCGTATCGGTTGATGACTTCGGCTGCAGCAAAGTCGGTTATGGCTTGGTTTGGAAAGTATCGAGTTGGTTATGATAGGATTTCGTGTGGGTCACGAATTTGAGTTGTTTAGGAATGTGGGATATGCTCCTAAGATGTTTGGAAGTCTTAAGATTTCTTCTATCTGCGTATAGAAGAGTCCTAAGCAGTTATAAAAAGTTATGATTCGTGAACAGAGTAGGATTAGGATCCTGATCTGAGTTGAGTTGGCTTTCGAGCTGGTTATATAAGCAAGGGAGCCCAGAGTTCGTGGTGCACGACTTTGGGGCTGTTCCTCTGTGTTCTATTGAATAAAATTTGTAGTTTGAAGGAACTTTTGTGCCTTGTTCATCCCACTTGTTCCAGAAAAGTTTTACTCGTCAAGTTTCTGGACAGCACTACATTTCGTCGGTGGTTTTATCATAACTCGAGTTTTACAGATCCAATTGACGTGATTCTTTTTGGGTTGTCTTCAAAACTTGACTATCTATCATCTTCAAAATTTCACGGTCATTGGATTTGTGGTCTATGATCTACACGAGTTTCTTTGCAGCATTCCAGAACTGTTTTTCTTGGGTAGGGCAGATTGACCTTTGTTTGATCTTTCGATCATAACTTGAGTTTTTCTCGACGGATTTGAGTGATTCTTGTTGTGTTGTCTTCGATACTTGATTCTCTCTGATAACTATCACTTTTGTCACAGTTAAAAACGTTTAGATTAGTCTAACACATGATTTCTTTAACAAATCATTTTTTTGCCGAAGGGGTTGGGGTTTAATTATTTCCGCTGCGTAAGATTTTTAAATCTACCATTCATCGCCCCCCCCCCCCCCCGTCTGGTAGATTTTCACGTGCTCTTCGATCCTACAATTGGTATCAGAGCCATTTTGCTCTAATCTTTCTGATTTGCACGTGTTTTTGACTAATCATCATGGAGAAGTACTCCGCCAAACCTTGTCTGTTTCCTGGTATTGATTTTCAGGTTTGGAAGGCACGCATGGAGGCTTTCATCCAGGCACAAGGCTTTGCAATATGGGAGAAGGTATACAAGCCTTACGAAGTGCCATCAAATGGTCAAGTTACAGTTACAAATCTGAGAGATGTCGACAACAACAACAAGGCTCGGAACTTGATCATACAAGGATTAACACAAAGCGACTTCGACCGAGTTGCACACCTCCGAACTGCATACGATGTGTGGAAAGCACTTTGTGACTACCACGAAGGATCCAACACGATCAAAGAGGTAAGGCAAGACATGTTCAAGAAATAATACATGCGCTTCGAGATGCAACCCGGTGAGTCTATTGATGACATTTTTGCTCGCTTTAATAAGATTCTCAGCAACTTGCGTAGTGTCAATGTTAATTTTTCAGATGCTGAAAATGCTAGGCAATTGCTAAGTGCATTAGATATGTCAATTTGGGAGATGAAAGTCACATCTATTTGTGATTCTACTGTCATGAGTTCACTTACTTTAGATGTGCTATATTCTAAGTTAAAAACTCATGAAATTTACATAAT
Source organism: Tuctoria greenei (assembly GCA_036927565.1). Lineage (NCBI taxonomy): Eukaryota > Viridiplantae > Streptophyta > Magnoliopsida > Poales > Poaceae > Tuctoria > Tuctoria greenei. The sequence continues at coordinate 77,875,303 of JAYESD010000005.1, read as the reverse complement.
CTCACGTAAGAACCCCAACAAGTCTATTGCTTTTGTTTCTCAACGTGAAGTTCTGGTCAATCTTCATCTTGTGGTACACTTGCTTTGTTGTCCTCTCTAACCCTTGAACAGATTGAGGAGTTTCCAGAGGAGGAGCTTGCGCTCATCTCTACCCGGTTCTCAAAAGCATTGCAAAATGTGAGAACTAGAAGGAGAGGAAGCTCCGGACCTCAACGATGCTTTGAGTGTGGTAAGACAGGACATTTTCGTTCAGATTGCCCTAACCTTTCAGGTCCTACTTCCCGGGATGAAAAGAAAACAAGAACGAAGCACTCCTCTGCAAAAGATACGAAGAAAAAGAAGGGTTTTACATGACGTCAATTGGTGAGCAGTTTTATCTCAGCACTCCAAGAACTTGGCTCAAGCGACGTGGACATTGGAAGTGATGAAGATGAAGATGATTTGGCAAACTTGTGCTTCATGACGGGCAAGTCCAGATCAAGTATGGAGGAGGCAAAACACAACAGCAACAATGAATAGGTATGTTCTACTTGCGAAGAAATGTGTGATGCTATTTCTCATGCCACTGTTATTGTTAAGAAAAAGGACAAAAAGCTTAGGGACAATGCTGTTAAAATTGAGTCACTAGAATCTGAAATTAATCGTTTGAAATCCTTTATTCCTAGTGATGATTCTTGTCCCTCATGTGACTTAATATATGAACAATTGTCCTCCCTAAGAAGTGCACATACCTCCACACTTGATAAACTTGAACTTGAAATTGAGAAGAACTAAAATCTTGCTGCACTTAATATTGGAAACTTAAAAGATGCTTCTTGTTCTACAATTGATTTGCATTGTTCTAGTTGTGATGATCTTGATATGCAACTGCAAGATGCTATGAATGAAATCTCTATATTGAACAATACTTTACATTGTCATGAAGTTAAATATTATTCCAATTGCAAATTAAAAGGAAAAATTTCATGTGAAAATTACCTTGATCTGTCCAATAAACTTGATAACACGAATAAGACATTTGATCAGTTTTGTAATGGGAATAAGAACCTAAACTTGCTGCTGAATTCTTCCAAGTCTTGCAAAGATAAAACTGGTTTAGGTTTTGATTCTCATGCTCATGCTAAGGCACATCCACCTAAAATTGTAAAGTCATTAGGAAGTGGTTTAATTCAACAGTTCCTAAACAAAAAGAAGTGGTTTTCAAATGTGCAGGAGTATTGTCTCATTCGGTTTCAAATAAAAATGTTGTTTGCTCATCTAGACATGAACACAAAGTTAAATTTCATTGTACCTACTATGGTAGATATGGTCATGTCATAGATTTTTGTTATAGACTAGCTAAACAATAGAAAAGGGAAAGAATGGTTGCTAGATCTCATAACTTTCATGCAAAATTTGCTGCACATATTGAACCGAATGTACAACCTGCTGTTTTGAGTCAAAAACATTCAAAGTTTACCTCCGGACCTTCTGTTTTTGCCTCTGGAGCTACTGATTTTTGTGCTACACAAGTAACACCTTATAGATCAGTAGTTAAGAATAAAAAATCTCAAACTTTGACTCATAAACCTGCTGTTTTGTCTCATCTTTCGCGTGTTTTTCCTGCTGCACGTCGCGTGACTCAGTACTGGATTCCTAAATGCCTTTTTGACTAACCCCAGTATTGAGTCATCGACGTATTGTGCTTCTATGTAGGTTACACGTTTGAGGAAGGAGAACATTTGAATTGTGGATTCAGGTTGCTCACGCCACATGACCGGTAACAAAGATTGGTTCTCCTCCCTCTCTTTTGTGTCATGTGTAGAGAATGTTACTTTTGCCGATAATTCTTCAACTCCTATAATTGCTAAGGGTTCGGTTAGAGTAAATGATCACTACACTTTGAAGGATGTAGCACTTGTCAAAAATTTGAAAGACAACTTGCTTTCTGTTTCACAATTGCTAGATGAAAATCTGGAAATTGTTTTCAATAAAAACTGCTGCAAAGTTGTAAGTTCAAAAAGGGAGCTTATATTTAACATGTCTCGGTTTGGAAGAGTTTTTAAAGCTGATTTTGATATGTCTTCCTCTAAGCATAGGTGTCTAGTTGCTAATGATTCAAAGGACCTATATTTTTGGCATCGTAGACTTGGTCACGTAGGCTTTGATCACCTAACGCGTGTTAGTGCTCTTGATCGCATTCGTGGGCTGCCTAAGCTTAAAGGGGACAAAGAAATTGTGTGCTCTTCTTGTATACATGCTAAGATGGTTGCAGGTTCATATACTCCTCTCACAATGATCATGACAACTGAACCATGTCATCTTTTGCATCTTGACACCGTAGGACCTTCACGTGTTCAATCCATCGGAGGTAAATGGTATGTACTTGTGATTGTTGATGATTATTCTAGATACTCTTGGGTTTACTTTATGGCGTCTAAGAATGAAGTTTTTAGTCACTTTAGAACTTTATTTCTTAGATTATCAATTGATTACCCAGGATCTTTAAAAGCAATTAGAAGTGATAATGAAACTGAATTTAAAAATCAATCTTTTGATCACTTTTGTGCTGAAAATAGAATAGATCATCAATTTTCTTCACCATATGTACCTCAACAATACGGTGTTGTAGAAAGAAAGAACAGAACCTTTGTTGAGATGGCAAGGACTATGCTTGATGAATATCAAACTCCTAGGAAATTTTGGGCTGATGCGTTAGCAACCGCTTGTTATGTCTCAAATCGTGTTTTCTTGCGTGCTAAGCTAGGTAAAACACCATATGAGCTCTGGTTTGGACATAGGCCTAGTGTTACACACTTTCGGGTCTTTGGTTTCAAATGCTTTGTTAAGAAACATGGTAATCTTGATAAATTGGAACCTAGATCCATTGATGGCATGTTTCTTGGTTATCCATCTCATACTAGAGGCTACCGTGTGCTTTTACTTGACACTAACAAAATTGTGGAGACTTGTGAAGTGTCTTTTGATGAAGCTAGCCCAGGTACTAGCTCAAACATTGCAGGTCCAGATCCATATCCGCAGGGGGAGAGCATTTTCGTTGAAGATGAGGAAGAATTGGAGCTGCTGCCCGAAAATTCAGCAACTAAAGACTTTGGTTCAGCTCCGGATGTTAATTCTCAACCGGCACCAACAACCATCAATGCTGATTCAAATCATCCTCGAGTCACAAGCTCATCGATTTGTGATGATCATGAAGAAGAAGAATCTTGTGAGACATCTATTCCTCTACGGTTTTACAAAGATCATCCCCCACAACAGATGATTGGAAGCTTGCACGAACGAGTCACACGGTCCAGGTTTTGCGATCCAAACTCTTATTCTCATTCTGCTTTTGTTGCTTCTTCTGAACCCAAAGATATACCACACGCACTCACTAATGAATCTTGGATTATTGCCATGCAAGAAGAGTTAGAAAATTTTGAAAGAAATAATGTTTGGAAACTTGTACATCCACCTCAAGGTCACACTTTAATTGAAACTCAATGGGTATTTAAAAATAAAGAAAGTGAGGATGGGGTTGTGGTTAGGAATAAGGCTAGGCTGGTTGCTCAAGGTTTCACTCAAGTTAAAGGTCTAGATTTTGATGAAACTTTTGCTCCTGTTGCTAGATTAGAAGCCATAAGAATTTTGTTAGCTTTTGCTGCATCTATTGGTTTTAAGCTATATAAAATGGATGTTAAAAGTGCTTTTCTTAATGGCTACATAGATGAGGAGGTTTATGTGAAACAACCACCGGGTTTTGAAAATCCAGATTTTCCTAATCATGTTTACAAACTTTCCAAAGCCTTGTACGGTCTCAAACAAGCCCCTAGAGCATGATATGATAGGTTAAAAACATTCTTACTTGAAAAAGGGTTTACCATGGGCAAGGTTGATAAAACTCTTTTTTTGCTTAAGCATGGCAATGACTCATTATTCGTTCAAGTGTATGTGGATGATATTATCTTTGGTTGTGATTCTCATGATCTTGTGTCCATGTTTTCAGCAATGATGAGTTCCGAATTTGAAATGAGTATGATGGGTGAACTCACTTACTTTTTGGGGCTGCGAATCAAGCAAACAAAGGAGGTTACCTTTGTGCACCAAACGAAGTATACAAAAGAACTCCTAAGGCGCTTTAACATGGACAAAAGCAAGCCTCCTCGGACACCAATGGGAACAGCAACAACACTTGGACTTGATTGAAGATGATGAACCCGTGGATCAAAAAGAATATAGAAGCATGATCGGATCACTTTTGTACCTCATGGCATCAAGACCATACATACAATTCAGCATATGTCTTTGTGCACGGTTTCAAGCCTCCTCACGTGCTTCACATCGTCAAGCCGTCAAAAGGATTCCCAGGTACTTACATGGAACTCAAGAATTTGGTTTTTCTTCCTTCTTCCTCAACCGTTACTTTGAAAGATTTTTCGGATGCTGATTTTGGGGGTTGTAGGATTGATAGGAAAAATACTTCCGGTGCTTGTCATTTTCTTGGTAATTCTCTTGTTGCTTGTTCCTCTAGAAAACAAAATTCAGTTGCACAATCCACAGCCGAATCTGAATATGTAGCTACTGCTAGTGCTTGCTCACAAATTCTTTGGATTGTTCAAACACTTAAGGACTATGGGGTTGATCTAGATAGTGTTCCACTGTTCTGTGATAACACTAGTGCCATTTGCATTGCTAAAAACCCCGTGCAACATTCTAGAACTAAGCACATTGACATTAGGTATCACTTTCTCCGAGATAATGTTGAAAAAGGAAACATTGTGCTTCACCATGTAGATACCGAACAACAATTGGCTGACATTTTTACAAAACCTTTGGATTTCACTCGTTTTTGTTATGTTCGTAGTGAAATAGGGGTTATGCATCCTCATGGCTTAAATTGAGGGGGAGTTTTTAAACTTGGGAAGTCTATGTGTGAATTTGAAATTAAAATAATATGAGCATAGTATTTCATACATACATGACTTTGTGATTCCTTTTACATGCTGAAAGTTCTTACTACATTACTCGTGTTATACATTTTGTAGTTTTTGCGATGTCTCGTAATTGGAATAATTACTTACACTAAAACTGGTCATGGTCGAACTTTCTTACTGTTTTGAACTTGTTACATGTTCACAAGTGCTTTTAATCATTCAGAATTAATTAAGTAATCAACTCACATATTGAGTTTTTATGAATAAATATAAATTGAGAAAAGATCAAGAGAATATGCATGGATCGCACTTCTTCTTTTGAGATGGCTTATCATTGCACTTAGATATGAACTTGGAAGAAGTTGTGTATGACTAAAACCATGTCCTTAAGCTTCTAATTGTCAAATGACATAGGCTTGGCTTGATTGGTTAGAATAAGGCAGATGCGCATATAATCTCTTGCAAATATCATATGATCTAAATTTATGCTTTGAAAAATAATAAAATGCAGCAACTAGTGTCATGATTTCAGGTTTTGAAATAGTTAAGTTTGTGAGATCATGACTTACTTAAATTGAAAATTACATTTGATCTCTAGCATGGCTTACACTACTTTATGTATTTCATTGATGTGACAATGTAAGATACTTGATAGTATGACTTGAATGAGCTTTGTTTATATGTATATGTTATAATATGCTCATAACAACTAAAGGGGGAGAGATAATTTGTTTATATGCTCATTACTTGCTGAATACATTGTCAAAGGGGGAGAGATAAGCATGAAGAGAAAGAGAATATGTGCATAAGGAGAGATAATAAAGGGGGGGAGATAACATGGGATAATTTTTGGATTTTCTTCTCATTTTACTTTTGATTTACAAAGGGGGAGAAATTGCCTTCAAAACTTTTATGTGAATAAGCCAATGTTCGGATTTTAAATGGTGTTGCCAATGCATTCATCAAGGGGGAGGTTGTAAGACCTATGTGTACTGAATACATTGGCAAGATAAGCATGAAGAGAAAGAGAATATGTGCATAAGAAGAGATAATAAAGGGGGAGAGATAATATGGGATAATTTTTGGATTTTCTCTCATTTTACTTTTGATTTACAAAGGGGGAGAAATTGCCTTCAAAACTTTTATGTGAATAAGCCAATGTTCGGATTTTAAGTGGTGTTGCCAATGCATTAATCAAGGGAGAGATTGTAAGACCTATGTGTGCTGAATACATTGGCTTGTAGTGAATACACTTGCTTTGATGATAAAAGTTTTGAATATCACCAAAACACCTTTTTATTGAGGTCCTGCTAGTTTTGTAAGCTCCAGCGGGAGCCTGGTTATACTAGTTTTGGTTAGCCCCGGCGCTAGGTTCTACTAGCTTTTGTTAGCCCTGGTTAAAGTTCCGGGTTGCTCTGACAAGGTCCGGAACTTGACAGCAATTCTTCTGTTTTTCATTTGCAATGTTTCGTACTTGCTTTAAATCTCTGGAAAGATTGCTTAGTATTCATTTTCTAAGTCTTTGGTGCATTTTTGGTTGACATGAATGATATCGTGTTACTGTGGTTTTGCAACATGCTTATGTGAGGTTCTCACGTAAGGTGTTGTGTTCGGAACTAACTTGAGTCAAGTCAAGGACTTGGGCTCGTATGGATTGGTTGTTTATTTATGTGCAGGTGTTGCTTGAGTTCAAGTCATGGCTGGTGACGGGATCCATTGGACTAGTCTTAGTGAGGAGATGAGGTTCCAACAACCAAGTTCAGAAGGAACTGTGGTTGAGCTGATCAGGAGGTCGTGCTGGATGATTGAATCAAGAGCAGTGCATATGAAGGTTACTGGACGTTGAAGGAAGGTGTTTGCACGTATGCATTCAATGCATGAAGTGGCAACATGGTTCCGAATATGGTTTATGGATGGGAAGATCTGGTTGGAAGGATCGGATCATATCGGTTGATGACTTCGGCTGCGGTGAAGTCGGTTATGGCTTGGTATGGAAAGTATCGAGTTGGTTATGATAGGATTTCGTGTGGGTTACGAATTTGAGTTGTTTAGGAATGTAGGATACGTTCCTAAGGTGTTTGGAAGTCTTAAGATTGCTTCTATCTGCGTATAGAAGAATCCTAAGCAGTTATGGAAAGTTACGATTCGTGAATAGAGTAGGATTAGTTCCTGATCTGAGTTGAGTTGGCTTTCGAGCTGGTTATATAAGCAAGGGAGCCCAGAGCTCGTGGTGCACGACTTTGGGGCTGTTCCTCTTGTGTTCTATTGAATAAAATTCGTGGTTTGAAGGAACTTTTGTGTCTTGTTCGTCCGACTTGTTCCAGACAAGTTTTACTCGTCGAGTTTCTGGACAGCACTACCTTTTGTTGGTGGTTTTATCATAACTCGAGTTTTACAGATCCAATTGACGTGATTCTTTTTGGGATGTCTTCACAACTTGATTATCCATCATCTGTCAAAATTCCACGTTCATTGTATTTGTGGTCTGTGATCTACACGAGTTTCTTTGCAGCATTCCAGAACTGTTTTTCTTGGGTAGGGCAGATTGACCTTTGTTTGATCTTTCGATCATAACTTGAGTTTTTCTCGACGGATTTGAGTGATTCTTATTGTGTTGTCTTCGATACTTGATTCTCTCTGATAACTATCACTTTTGTCACAGTTAAACACATTTAGATTAGTCTCACACACGATTTCTTTAACAGATCGTTCTTCTGCCGAAGGGGTTGGGGTTTAATTGTTTCCACTGCGTAAGATTTTTAAATCTACCATTCATCCCCCCCTCTGGTAGCTTTTCTCATGCTCTTCGACCCTATAGACATGTGGCATCACATGGATCCATGTACCCATTCCCATGCATATCGGTGGGAATCCAACGATGATTCACGTTGGGATGAAGCTTGGACCCATCTGTTAGCCACCAGAGATAGCACAGCCGATGGGGGGCCAGGACCAGGTCGACTGACACCCTAGCTCATTCCACTTGGTCGGGGCGCCAAACCCGGTCGGCACCTGGTGTTACCCTGTGGTGCCCTGAAGGTGGTTGTGACTGATTCGCGCGCTTTTTTGTGGCGGGAACCGCCTCTACTCCTTGTATAAATAGAGTGGAAGGCCTCACTTCACACACACCACTCAAGCATTCTCTCTTGTATACTCTAGTTCTCTCCTAGTTCCTCAGTGGAGGTTAGGTTGTAGAGAGAAACCTCTAGTCCCCAGTCCAAGTTGGGAAAGGTATGACTCATGTATCTTTTCTTTATTTTGTGACTTTATGCTTTATGATAATAATATTATTAGTCTTTATTTATTCATATACTTGAGCAAAGTGTTTCTTGTTTGATTGTGGGGTCCATGCATGTGCTAGGTGTAGATGTTATTATGGTCTAGTCATAATGCTCATATCATGTTATCATAAACATCATACACCACCACTATAGCCCAATTAGACATTAATATGATTATGTTAACATGAATATATTAGCGCTTGGTTCCAACATTAGTTCAAATATGTTTAGGTTAGTCATTACATTAGGATGGTATTTGTATCTGGACTAATAAGGTATCTACTTAATGTGTAAGTTTGGTACTTAGATAGTTAAGTAGCATTGGATGTCTCGTAGATCCACAGGTTGTAGGGGTAGGCGGCACGTTGTGACAACCTTGTCCGTCCATTGTAATCCCCCACGTTCGGCTACACCACAGGTTCTTGGCAAGAATCGTCATGATGTTATCAGGGGTAAACTCGCGCCCGTTGTGTTGGACAACTAAGCCCTAGTATTCATTGTTAGCATACTCATGCGTACAGTAATAGGCTATGTATATGAGTAATTAGAGCACAGTCGGAATAGCTTCATCTATAAGTTGACCTTCACTAGGACACTTTTACCCCTTAGAGTAGATTGCTTAGGTGCGTGTCACACTACCCCAACTACGTCATTTACACATCCTACCAAACTCCTCACTAGAACACCCTATTCTTCCTTTGATCTTGCCACTCTTCCCTTGCCTTCTTTTCAAATAAAAATAAATACGATACCTTAGGGAATACTCTTGGGTGAAATGCTACAGTGGTACTTTCTGTGCGCTTGCGGAACTCCTCTTTCTATGGATTAGGTTAGCCTGGTGACTCTGAAGAACTAGCCTTGGCTAATAGGATTAACTGTAGGCGTTATGAAATACCAACAAGCTTTTCTAGCACCGTTGCTAGGGAAGGCACAAAAGATTTGCATGATCATGTAGTAGATAGGATTCTAGTAGGTTTTTAGTAAGATAACCTTGCTTTGTTTTCGCATTCTTTGATGTGAAAACAGGGTAGTGTATGACCGGTTTCCGTTTGTCGGCAAACTACACTGAAGATCTCGAATCACTGTTGTTGGTACCTTGCAGACCGGCCCCCACGCACTGGATAAAACTGCCAAAGGAGTATGCCTCCTCGTAGAGGCAGGCTCAAGAGCCGCCGCATGTCCAGCTGGCCCAGGCCCCACCCCGCATAGACAGGCTCTCGGTCCATCACTTGTCTAGCAGGACGGGATAATGCCCCTCCTCAGGAGCGAGCTATGGTGCTGCCACGTGGCCAGAGGCTTTGAGCTGGCCTCCCTCGCAAAGGCAGGCTCTAGAGCTGTCACGTGTCCTGCAGGGCCAGACCTTGCCTCTCCTCATAGGTGGGCTTCGGAACTGCCACGTGGCCCACAACCCGGGGCTTTGCTTCCCCCACAGAGGCGGGCTCTGGTGATGCCATGCGACCAGCGGCTTGTCTTGGGCGGTAGGTTGTGAGAGTAAAGAGGGGCGTGCCCGGCCTAGTCGTGCATTAAAGACATGCGCCTTACCCAGGCGCACAGGCGCGGTGCACGCCCCTAATAGGTGCCACTGTGCCCAATCACAACACAGTGAAGGTGCCACAGGGCTACCTCACGCTGCTAATGGGTAGGACGCGACGACTCGACAGATGGGACATTCCATGCCATAATGAATAACTACGCTTAGCCACTGACGACCGGCGCAGCAAGACAACAACACTTCAAGCCACGATCAAAGGTAGCAGGTTGCAATAACACCTTAGATCTTGTACAGGGATAGGATTCCTCGGGCCCACTTGTTAGGCCCTGGGCCCCACTTGTAAGTTGCATAGTCTTGGACTATAAAAGCAACAGGTAGTCACCGACACTGGACACGCTCATTAAGACTCACACAAACTCACGCAACTCACACCACTCAAGCAATACAACACACACTCCTGTGGACATAGGGTGTTACACCCTAGCAGCCAAAACCACGTAACTCCCTAGTGTTCACCATCTCTATTGTGCTCGCGAACTCCTAGGAACTAGCCCCTCTGAAAAACGAACCTTCGTTGGATGTTTCTCAGCGGGTCCAAGAGAAGTGTCGTAGGAACACTTTGACATTTGGTGCACCAGGTAGGTATTTTATTCGAGAAGCTTGCGTCTCCATGCAATAGTGAACATCAAGCCTTTCGATGGTACCTTCTAGGTCTGACGCACCACGGCGTGCAAGGACAAGGCCACCTCCCATTCTGGAGTAGGACAAGACCACCGCGCAGCCGCCGCTGCAGCTCTTGGTCAAGTCGGTGCTTCACAACAGACACCCGCTCTGTCGGCATCCATGGCGCTACTAGATGAGACCAGAGAGCACACTGGCTGTATCGTGTGCCCTCCTCCATAACCCAGCTGCTGTGAATGCCCCACAGGGAGCAGCACACCAGTGGATAAATAACGTCAACCATCTCGTCGTCACCGCCATCAACATGCCTCAGTGGAGGAGGTAACAGGCTGGTGTGTCGCACGTGTCTCTATCGCGCACACTGATAGTCGATAGACGGACGATCGACTCTCGCTCCACCAGGCTCTCCACAGCCAACCTCAAGGCCGAGCTCGACCGTCGCCGCGCTGCAGTAGAGGACAACCGCATCTCCATCGAGCCACAACCTCGAAGCTGACTACAGCATGCCATGTGCTGGGCCTTAGGAGTACGCTGCACAAGCAGCACCACAGGCATACGCGGCACAAATGGTGCCCCCGGCGTGCGCGGCGCCCCAGACATACGCGACGCAAGAGACGCCTCAATCATATGCGGCGCAAGCAGCACATCAAGCGTACATTGCGCAGGCATCGCCCCAGGCACACATCGCATAGGCAGCACCCCTGGTGTATCACGTGCAGCCTGCACCTCAGGCGTACACCGCACAACATGTGCCTCTGGTATACACACCTCGAGCTTCACCCCAGGCGTATGCACTGTAGAACGCTGCACCGGTAGGAGCAAGCGCAGATATGCGGCCTTGTCCCCACACCTTTGCTTCATCGTGTGGGTGTGGTAGGCAAGTTCCAGCCACACCTGTCGGAGAAGTACGACGGGAGCATCAACCCCACTGAGTTTCTGCAGATCTACACTGCCTCCATCCTAGCTGCAGGGGGGATGAGACCATCATGGCCATCTACATGCCTGTCGCCCTGACTGGTCCAATCCTGTCATGGCTCATGAACCTGCCTCAGGGTCCGTAACCTCCTGGGCGGAGTTATGCCTAATGTTCACAACGAACTTCGGCAGCTCCTACACGCGTCCTGGTATCGAGTTTGACCTCCACACCGTGTGACAGTGTTGTGGAGAGACCCTGTGATCGTTCATCTAGCGGTTCTCCCAGGTACGCAATAACATCCCCCACATCTCGTTTGCTTCCATCATAGTAGCATTCCTGTAGGGTGTAAGAGACAGGAAGATGCTCGAGAAGTTGGCCATGCACAACGTGCAAGACGTCTTTGAGCTCTTTAGCATAACTGACAAATGCGCCAGGGCTGCCGAAGGCCGCAACTAGCATTCACAGCCCACACAGGCGCCACTCCCCAGGGCAGCGGCAAGAAGGATGATAAGAAGGTCGACGGCTAGGAGAAGCTGCTGGTCAGGGCCCCCGTCGCTCCAGTAGCAGCGATCGGCGACCCCCGGGGGCCTTGCCCTGACAAGCAGTTGCGACAGTCACCCGAGGGTGACGACAGCAACCGGATATGCCCGATGCACAACACTAGCTACCACATCGCTAGTGAGTGCCGGGAGATCAAGAAGATCACGGAGCGCTACCGTGAGCAACTACAACAGCGCCTAGACAATGTGACCTTCCGCCAGCTGAAGGGCAAGCAGAAGGTCGACCCCCAGGTTGACGAGGACATAGAGATGGAGTACCAAGAGTCATAGCGAGAAATAAAGGTCATTTACAACAGTGGTGACTCCAACCCCAACAGTGACAACGAGCACTACAAGATGCTCCACGTCATGTGTGGAGGGTCTGGGGACCCCGCATCCCGAAACGCGGTCAAGACCCTACGCCAGACAGTGGCCTCGGTAGCTCCTACCCCTAGCCCGATGCCATACCACAAGTGGATGGGGACACCGATCAGCTCCGACGCCTGTGACTGTCCCAAGAATATGGCAGGAGTCAGTCTCTTGCTGCTCCTCATCGCCCCAACCATCACCAACGTCAAGCTCTACCACGTATTGATCAATGGAGGGGCCGACCTCAACCTCATCAGCCGTGCAACCTTCGAGAAGCTGCAGATCCCGATGTCAAAGCTCACCCCCTTGAGTTCATTCTCGAGGGTGGGTCTGGGACATGTTGTTCCATATGGCAACATCCATCTCCGGAAGACCTTTGGGGTGCCCGAGAATTACTAGATGGAGAACATCCTTTTGGACATGGCAGAGATTTACCTCCCCTTCAACGCCATCATTGGCAGTCCAGCCCTTTACCGGTTCATGGGCATAACCCACTATGGCTACCTGGTCCTGAAGATGCTAACACCTACTGGCATTCTCAAGATCCGCGAAGTCTGCTCTACTGCAGTGTCAGCCTTGGAAAAGCTCCGAGCGCTTGCAGCGGCCCAAGTGCCAACGCGTGGCAGTAATGGACCAAGCTAGCCTCCCCGAGCACACGCCAGCGCGGCTCAGCCGTTGTACCCTGTGTGCAGCCTTCTGACAGTGATGTTGTCTCCGTCAAAGTCGTCCAGGTCGGCTTCAAAGCTGCCCAGACCACCTGCATAGCGGGGAGTCTTGACAGCAAATAGGGATACATGCTCGTCATCTTCCTCCGGGCCAATGTCGACGTGTTTGCCTAGCAACTCTCACGGATGTTCAGAATCCATAGGGAGGTGATCGAGCACCATCTGAAGATCTACCCGACGCTCGACCAGTACAAAAAAGTCTCAAAAGTAATCCATCGAGCGGTAGAACTTCATCTGTGAAGAAATTAATAAGCTGCTCGATGCTGGCTTCATATGATAAGTCCACCACCCTCAGTGGCTGGCCAAGCCCGTTGTCATCTCCAAGGCCGCGGGAAGGTTCTGATGTGCATCCACTACACCAATCTCAATAAGGCATGCCCTAAAGATCCATTCCCTCTCCCTAGGATGGATCAAATTGTAGAGCATACCTCTTTTATAATAGTAGATGGCGTGTATTGTTATGTCTCCATGCCTTATGGTCTTAAGAATGCTCTCCTACTTTTGTACGTGCCATGCATAAAACATTCGGGGACCTCATTTGGGACCTAGTAGAAGTGTATGTCGATGACATCGTTGTCAAAATCAAAACGCATACATCCTTGGTCAACCTAGACAAGTGTTTATATTTCCTATGCACTACTAACAATTCATCCCTGTCAATGGTGCTAGAAATGCTTGTTGATATTTTCTACCCACTACTGACAATTCATCCCCGGGAGTGGTGCTAGAAATGCTTGTTGGTAGGTTTTAAATCTCAAATCAACATCCGCAAGCACACGAAGACTATCGATGTAGCATTTCCCCTTTAAAGAGTATTCCCAAAGAGTGTCATTTATATTTTATAAAGGAAGGCTAGATGGAAGTAAAATAATCATCAAGTGGAAAGGCTAGCTTGGCCTATGTAGGGTTCTAGCAAGGATGGATAAAGGGTATTGAGGTAGTGTGACACACACAATAGCATTCTATCCTAAGGGGATAAATAAGGTAATAGAGGGACTAGGCTAAGAGTTAGGTAGATACTCCTACTATGCTTCTAGTGTACATATACATAGCCTAAGTTATTTACTGTTGACTTCTGTTATATACCAATTTCATCTGTCAATTTAACTTAATTATGTGAAGGATTTGTCATTTCTTGCACACATCACCTTTCTATCTAACCCAATTCCACTTGGACTTGGATAAATATGTGTATGTAGCATTTTACGCAAGAAATGAGGAAATGTAGAGGGACCAATCCTATAAAATATCATCGCAGTCAATCAGGCGATGACATGTGGCATCCCATGGATCAAATGGCCCACAAACAGAAGTATCTGAGGAGATCCAACGATGTATCACCCATATACATCAATGGGACCCACCTAGCAGCCACGTGGAGAAAGCACACGAGAATTGGTGCAATGACCATGTCGGCCAAACCAGGGGGTCGGCCGACCTGGTCTCTGCACCAAACTCGATCAGCCTCCACATGTTGGCTCCTCCCGGCTTCCTGGAGTCAATGGTGACTGATTCGCGCACTTTTGGTGGCGGGAGCCGACCTTAACACTAGTATAAATAGAACTCCTATCCCTCACTTCAACACACACCACTTGAGCTTCATCTCTATTGTATACACTATCATCCATAGTCTTAGAGGAGTTAGGTTGTAGAGAGGAGAGTCTCTAGTCCCAAGTCCGAATTGGGAAAAGAGTAAGGAGTCTCTCTCTTCCCAATTCTACACTGGGAAAGGTATGGCTCATGTATTCTTTCTTGTAATTGTGACTTTATGCATAATAAAGATAGTATATTTAGTCTCTACTTATACATATACTTGGGAAAGCGTTTCTTGTTTGACTGTGGAGTCCATGTATGTGGAAGGTATAGCTTCTATGACTGTTTCATCATGAACATATCTCATTATCATAGAACCTATAGACCCCCACTATAGTCTAGTTAATTATAACATAACTAGGTTAGTATAGATAATTATGTTGTGTATCAACATTGGTTCAATGATGATTCAATTCATTGCCTTAGGATGGATTGTGCCTAGGCTCTTAAGGTAATTACTTAATATGCTAGCATGGTGCTAGGATAGCTAAGTAGCATTGGATGTCTTGTAGACCCACGGATTGAAGAGGTAGGCAGTAGTTGGTGACAGCCCTATCTGTCCTTTGTAATCCTCCACGTTCGGCTATGCCACAGGCTCTTGGCGGGAGTCGCCCTAGTATTGCTAGTGGTAAGCCCGTGCCCGATGTGTTGAACCACATAGCATAAGTATTCACTATTGATCTAGCTTATGAATAATTAGTTTAGGTTATGTATATGTACAATGGAGCATAGTAGGAGTACGTCCATAGCTCTCAACCTTAACTAACCTCTAGGATCCTCTTACCCCCTTAGACTTGAATGCTTTTGTGTGTGTCGCACTAACTCCACTATTATTTTATCCATCCTTACTAGATTCTTACCTAGACCTTTCTACCCTTTCCACTTGATGATTGTTATATCTCTACCCCGCCTTCCATTGGGATCAAATAAATGACACCCTTGGGAATACTTTTAAGGGGAAATGCTACAATGATATCTTCGTGCGCTTGCAGAATTCACTCTTTGATCCAATAGAACCGTTAACAAGCATTTCGGACACATCAATTGGAGATGTTTAGTTAATGTTGCATAAGTAATACCAACAAGCATTTTTGGCACCGTTGTCGGGGATGATTTGTTAGTATATCTTAGGAGCTGTCAACAAGCATTTCTGGCGCCGTTGTCGGGGAAGGAAAATAGATATATAACATAACTAAGTGAATAGGATAGAACCCTGGGTAGGATTTTAGTAGGATAACCATTCTTTGTTTTTGCATTTTGATTGTGAAAACAGGGTAGTGTATGTCTGGTTTCCGCCTGCCGGAAAACTTTGTTGTAGATCCTGAATCTCTTCTTAGAGACCGACCCCGTGTCATTACTCCTCAGAAGATTCAAGCGGCAAAGCAAGCCAGCATTTTTGCACCTACAATCCAAATGCCAATGGCTCAGAAGACACTTCGTGAGTTCTCAGCTCCATCTGCTAACAATGTGCCTTTTGGGCCCACTGTTAACACGGGAGATGTGAACTTTGAGATCAAAACTGGCCTTATCACTATGGTTCAAGCCAACCCATTCTGTGGGAAGGCTAACGAGGATGCAAGTGCTCACTTGCAACAATTCCTCGAGATCTGCAACACTTTTAAAATCAAGGATGTGTCTCTGGATACGGTCCATCTGAGACTGTTCCCGTTCTCTCTCCTTGGGAGAGCGAAACAGTGGTTCTACGCGAACCGAAGTGCTGTAGACACTTGGGAGAAGTGTTCTACGACATTCCTCGCGAAATTCTTCCCGTTGGGCAAAACCAATGCCCTACGTGGAAGGATTTCCAGCTTTCAGCAAGAGCACAAGGAATCTATTCCCGAGGCATGGGAAAGTATTCAGGAGTACATCCTAGCCTGTCCCCACCATGGGATGGATGACTGGCTCCTTATTTAGAATTTCTATTATGGACTGATCCCATTAGCTCGTGACCATTTGGATGCTGCTGCTGGAGTAGCCTTCTTCTCATTGACGGTGCCAAAAGCTATAGATCTTATTGAGAAGATGGTGTCCAACATGGGATGGAACGATGAGCGTCTCCATACCCGACAGCGATGCATGCACATCTTGAAGGAGGTGGACATGATCGCTGCAAAATTAGACCTCCTAATGAAGAAAATTGATGGACAAGTCAGTGGTGAACTGTCTGGCAATGCCTATGCCCTAGACTCTCACATCACATGTGAAGTCTGTGGCGACACGGGTCATATGGGCAATGATTGCCCAGAAACTCGTGAGGATTCCTTATACCTCACCAATAACGGAAATTTCAACAACAACAATGGCTATCGTCCAGGAGGTCAAGGGTGGGGTCAACAATGCCCATTCTTTCAAGGAGGGTACAACAACAATGGCAACCCTGGAAATCAGCCCAACTTGAGAGAACTTGCCATTAGCCAGCTCAAGATCAACGAGGCCCTATCCAGGAAGCTGTCAGCTAATGACCAGACCCTAGAGAATATCAATGCAAAGATGGAAGGACTATCCTCAGCCTTGAAGAATCAACTGAGCTTCAACAAGATGCTTCAGACTCAGTTGGCTCAGCTGGCAGTTGCTATTCCTCCAATGGAGAACGGCAAGATGCCAGGCCAGCCAGAACCTCCGACGGAAAATGTCTACATGATTTCCGTACGAGAGAGCAACTGGCAGAAGGACCCTGGGTGTCCTACCATTTCATGCTCAATTGGGGCTCAACACTTTGACAAGGCACTTTGTGATTTGAGAGCAAGTGTCAGTGTGATGCCCAAGGTTGTGTTCGACCAGCTGAACTTCACAGAGCTGACTCCAACACCAATGCAGCTACAACTGGCTGACTCTTCAGTCCGTTATCCAGCGGGTATTGCTGAAGACGTCCGGTGAAGATCCGAAACTGCTTCATACCTGTGGATTTTGTGGTACTAGACATGGACACTGAGAAAGATACACCACTCATCCTTGGGCGTCCATTCCTAAGCACTGCAAAAGCTCGCATAGATGTGGGAGCTGGAGAAATCCACTTCCATATCAATGGCAAGGAAAAAAGGTTTAACTTTCGGCCAAAATCAGAACAATGCTCCATGATTCGAATCAAGTATGGGCCGAATGATAAACACATCAAAGAGGTCGAAGTCACACCTCCAAAGGTGGAATCACTCATTGCATTCATGAGAAGATTAATCTGCGAGGAGAATCTGTCGTTTCAACCACGCCGATATCCAAAGGCGACGAAATCATCTGGGCCTCCCCGAAGGCCCAAGTCGACCAAGCTGCCAAAGAAGGAATGGCGGAAGAAGAAAGACAACCCGTCGGAGCCCATCCCTCCAGGCCCGGATGTGAAATGAAGACGGAGGAATATCCATCTCATCGGACGCTGGTGAGACCTATGCCAATAGGTCAAATTAGTAGTTATCCCACTTTATTTTTTTATTTCTTTCTTTTTCCACCCCATTTGGATTTTCCTAATTCCATATTTGAATTTTCCTAGCAAGTTGATAATCTTATATTCTCAACTATCATTTTTTTCTTTTTTTCAAAAGAAAATTTTTATTGGATTTGAGAAAAGGTTTTTATTTGAAAAACGATTTTTTTCTGAGCTGCACATGTGGTATTTCACCAACGTGCTAACTTTATAGCCGTTGGGGAGCCATTTGCCAAAAGGGGAAATAGGGGGGCCACCTGTCAGGTCGGCCGACAGGGAGTGGAGCCAAATTGGCTCCCCTTCCTACAACGGCTACATTTTGAACCCCAAGTGACTGTTGGAGGGTGCACCCTATAAATTGTGGTTGTGAGGAGCACTTCTCTTTAGACACCACATCATTTTACACCTACCCAAGTCACACTCTAGCTCACCTTGTTTTTCTTGCTCTTCATTGTAACACTCTTGCTCAAATCCATCCCCAAAAAGATTTTCTTTTGTTTGCATTTGCATTTTACACTCAAGCCTTCAAGAGGAGAAAATTCGTCGAGAGTTTTGTTTTCCAAACATCGCTTCTTTTCGGATTTTTCTCGCCTTGTTTTGTTCTTGCTTGTTGAACTCAAAATGACATGAAGAGGTTGTTCGGAAAGAGGAAGGAGGCTGCAAGCTCAAGCCATAGTGAACGTTCTAGTGCACGCCTCTCTTCCATGGGTACAAGCCCAAGGAGGAGAAGTGTGTGTGAGGACACTCCCATGAAAGAGAGAAGCAACCCACACCAACTTCATGACAACGACCTCGACATACGAAGCGAAGTTGAAGATCAAGCACAAAGGCTTCTCCAAGATCGTGAGTTCCGCCACACCAAGGCTTATGATCCACATTTGATCTCCAAAATAGGTATGGACTCCGAATTTCTTTCCATTTGGCATGCAATTGGATTTGATAACTTTGCTCACATAGAGGAGAAAGGTTCACGCCTTTTTACTATCCAATTCCTTTGCACGCTAAGAATAGGATTTGACGGCATTTCTTTTAGATTATTTCAAAAATAATACAACATAGTATGGAAACAATTAGGTAGCATCTTAGGCTTCCATAAACAGTGTTTGCTAGATTTAGACAATTTGCCTAAGTTTAACAAACAAAGTTTTTGGCATGAGCTAACTAGTGAGGTCACATGTAGGGCTCCTAGGAATAGCCACATCCAAAACTCTACCCTACGCTTAATGCATAGATGGGTGGCTATGACTATGTTCCCTAGGGGAGATGTTAGGGTTGTGAGAGATGATGAATTGAAAATTTTGTTTGCCATGACTAAAAATATTAAAGTTGCTCCAGTCAAAGCCATGATGACACAATGGTTAGATTACATTTTAAAATCAGGACCAATTGAATGCACTTCATTGATTAGTCATATTGCTGATAGGGTAGGAGCACTTAAATACTCTTCCTTTGAATACATTGAAACTGAAAGAGATTGATTGATGAAGACTATTTAGTGCAAGGACATACCCTTAAGCATGATCAAGATGGGTCCTTGATATTTTTCTATACCGGCTTTGTCAATGAAATTTGGTTACCTAACCCAAATTTCCATTTGTACAAATGCCGGAGGCTAACCATTAATCTTCTTCCCCTTGAGGAAGCAAGAAGAAGTAATGTATTTGG
Organism: Tuctoria greenei; assembly: GCA_036927565.1. Classification (NCBI taxonomy): domain Eukaryota; kingdom Viridiplantae; phylum Streptophyta; class Magnoliopsida; order Poales; family Poaceae; genus Tuctoria; species Tuctoria greenei. The sequence continues at coordinate 77,855,714 of JAYESD010000005.1, read as the reverse complement.
CAGGGTAACAAGGAATCGTGCGAGGGCTGCAGCCACAGGCATGCCACCGATAATCTCTCCGGTCCATGAATACCAAGAGGAAGAGAACCCAACGGGTCATGCACTCGGATGGACTCAACCTCCCATGTAAGAGATTGGCATCTTGCCCCTCAAGCTCTAGCAAAGGGATCCACCCTTATCCTCTTCAAGCTCTAGCAGCTTGCCCCCAACGTCCATGAGAGGACGTCGTTCCTTTTCGGCTAGAAGTCATCATGACTATAGCCAATGAATGACGGACCTCACTAGACGTATGGGAGAACTTGAAGTGAGAACGGGTGACATCTACAGCACACTCCAAGAGCATGTCCAAGGTACCCAGGATTGACGACAACACATGGATGCTCAATTCACCAACTTCAACACGGCGCTACAACAACAAGCCGATCTTGCAGCATACTTCCGTCATCAAGGGTTCAACCCTTATCACGGAGGTAGTTGAAGAACAAGCTTGGGGGAGGACCCCCACTTGAGGTAACATGTATCACATTCCTTGCATATTTATTTTCCATCCATCCATCCACCACCTTGCATTTAAAGAAAAAAATATAGGTTAGATTTGCTTTCATCAAATAAAGATGTGCGGTAAGAATGATTTAGAATTCACATAGATAAAATGATGAATAGTTGCTCTGTTTTATTTTCCTAAGTCTCTAGTTTACAACTTGCTACTCTCTGAATATTGCTTTCATTGGTTTGAAATACTTTTACCTTAATTTGGAAGTTGTGGGTAGCAAAAGCTTGATCTAATTCTAGGTTGTTGCGAGATTAGAATTGGTAATAGGGCTGCTAGTCCTAGCTTGAAAGTAAAACTTAGATTTCCGGAGAAATTCTAAAAAGATTTAAGTTTCCCTCAATTGATCGGAAATACCTACCAAAGCCATATGATGTTCATACATAGACAAAACCTTATACATATGCTATTTGCTTTCATATTGATCCTAGTCAAACTAGTACAAACCTATGTGAGAAATCATTCAACTCTTTTTGAATTCAAGACTTCACTTGCACATGCCATACTTCTACACTAGAAGTAAGCAAAACGTCCATCATATCCACCATACCACAACAAAAAGAGAAACTCCATGTTATTCATGTTTAGCACTCTCTTCAAAATTCATTGCATAGAAAGGGAGTAGAATACATGGCTACAAAAGAAAAAAACAAAAGGGCATTCTTACATCATAAGCATGAAAAAAAAAAAAGAGAAAAGAAAAGTAGCCATGTTTCATCCCTGCAAAAGAAAGAGAGATTATACCAAAAAGGAGTTATCTCAAGTATCCACATCCACTTCCACTCCATCACACATGCACTAGTCTTGAATCAAAAAGTTTTGAATTGAATTCTCCTAAGGCTTACTCTTTGACTTAGCAATATATGTGATGCAAATATGCCTACTTACTTTCCTTACCAAGCCCCACATACAAGCCATATCCAATGCATAGGAATAGTAGAGGCACAATGCTTTGGTGAGGAAATATTTTCACTATCAACAATGGAGTGACTGAGAGAATCAAATTGAGGTACTTAATATCTAAATTGAATTCTCTGGGGTTTAAGTTGAACTTGATTTCTAGGCTATGTTTGCTCCATTTGCTATTCTACCTTTCAACTACTCATGAATATGAGAAAGTATAAGCCCCATGATAACTTAAGAAAGGTAGGGTATCATAGCCAGTTTCTGCAATACTAGGTAGAGTATCTTGTTGTGCATTAGATACTTTTGAAAATAAGACATTGTAGCAACTCTTGACCATCAACCTAATGTCTTCACTTTGCTCGGGGCAAGCAAATGATAATCTTGGGGGAGTTTGTTGACGGCTGTTATACACCAATTTCATCCGTCAATTTAACTCAATTATGTGAAGGATTTGTCATTTCTTGCACACATCACCTTTCTATCTAACCCAATTCTACTTGGACTTGGAGAAATATGTGTATGCAGCATTTTATGCAGCAAATGAGGAAATGTAGAGGGACCATTCCTACAAAATATCATCCCAGCCAATCAGGTGATGACATGTGGCATCCCATGGATCAAATGGCCCACAAACAGAAGTATCTGAGGAGATCCAACGGTGTATCACCCATATACATCAATGGGACCCACCTAGCAGCCACGTGGAGAAAGCACACGAGAATTGGTGCAATGACCATGTCGGCCAAACCAGGGGGTCGGCCGACCTGGTCTCTGCACCAAACTCGGTCAGCCTCCACATGTTGGCTCCTCCCGGCTTCCTGGAGTCAATGGTGACTGATTCGCGCACTTTTGGTGGCGGGAGCCGACCTTAACACTAGTATAAATAGAACCCCTATCCCTCACTTCAACACACACCACTTGAGCTTCATCTCTATTGTATACACTATCATCCATAGTCTTAGAGGAGTTAGGTTGTAGAGAGGAGAGTCTCTAGTCCCAAGTCAAAATTGGGAAAAGAGTAAGGAGTCTCTCTCTTCCCGATCCTACACTGGGAAAGGTATGGCTCATGTATTCTTTCTTGTAACTGTGACTTTATGCATAATAAAGATAGTATATTTAGTCTCTACTTATACATATACTTGGGAAAGCGTTTCTTGTTTGACTGTGGAGTCCATGTATGTGGAAGGTATAGCTTCTATGACTGTTTCATCATGAATATATCTCATTATCATAGAACCTATAGACCCCCACTATAGTCTAGTTAATTATAATATAACTAGGTTAGTATGGATAATTATGTTGTGTATCAACATTGGTTCAATGATGATTCAATTCATTGCCTTAGGATGGATTGTGCCTAGGCTCTTAAGGAATTACTTAATATGCTAGCATGGTGCTAGGATAGCTAAGTAGAATTGGATGTCTCGTAGACCCACAGATTGAAGGGGTAGGCAGTAGGTGGTGACAGCCCTATCCGTCCTTTGTAATCCTCCATGTTCGGTTATGCCAAAGGCCCTTGGAGGGATTCGCCCTAATATTTCTAGGGGTAAGCCCGTGCCCGATGTGTTGAACCACATAGCATAAGTATTCACTATTGATCTAGCTTATGAATAATTAGTTTAGGCTATGTATATGTACAATGGAGCATAGTAGGAGTACCTCCATAACTTTCAACCTTAACTAACCTCTAGGGATCCTCTTACCCCCCCTTAGACTTGAAAGCTTTTGTGTGTGTCGCCCTACCTCCACTATTATTTTATCCATCCTTACTAGATTCTTACCTAGACCTTTCTACCCTTTCCACTTGATGATTGTTATATCTCTACCCCGCCTTCCTTTGGGATCAAATAAATGACACCCTTGGGAATACTCTTAAGGGGAAATGCTACAATGATATCTCTGTGCGCTTGCAGAATTCACTCTATGATCCAATAGAACCGTTAACAAGAATTTCTGACACATCAGTTGGAGATGATTAGTTAATGGTGCATAAGTAATACCAACAAGCATTTCTGGCACCGTTGCCGGGGATGATTTGTTAGTATATATTAGGAGCCGTCAACAGTTACTAATGATTATATTAATTATGAATTCTCATGCTAAGTGGATTTACATATCAGGCACGGGTTTAACCCTAGCAACACTAGGCAACTTCCGCTAAGAGCCTGTGGCATAGCCGAACGTGGAGGATTACAAAGGACAGATAGGGCTTTCACCACCTACTGCCTACCTCTTCAATTTGTGGGTCTACGAGACATTCAATACTACTCTCTATCCTAGCACCATGCCAGCATATTAAGTAATTACCTTAAGAGCCTAGGCACAAGCCATCCTGAGGCAATGAACTAAATCATCGTTGAAACAATGTTAATTCATATCATAAGTGATTCATGTTAACATAATCATATCATAACTAATAAGACTATAGTGGGGGTTTATAGTGTTTATGATGATATAATGAGCATGGTATAGCACAACCATAAATACTACTCCTATCACATACATGGAATCCACAGTAAAACGAGAAATGCTTCATCCAAGTATATGAACAATAGAAGACTAAAAATATCATCTTTATTATGAATAAAGTCACAAATACAAATAGGAATATAAGAGCCATACCTTTCCCAATCGGAAATTGGGAAGAGACTCCTTCTGCTCCTCTCTTACTTGGACAATGGACTAGAGACTCTCCTCTCTACAGCCTACACTCCATTAAACATATGGAGAGTAGTGGATACAAAGGAAGAATACTCAAGTTGTGTGTGTTGAAGTGAGGGGTCCTATTTATAGCTTGGAGAAGGGTTGGTTTCCTCCACAAAAAGCGCGCTAATTAGTCACCCCTGACCTCTTCAAATCGGGAGGAGCCAACACGTGGTGTTTGGTCGCGTTTGGCACCAAGAACTAGTCGGCCGACTAGGGGGGTCGGCCGACCTTGTCCTGGCTCCAAACGGCCAGTTCTTCCTCCAGGTGACTGACAGGTGGGTCTCATTCCATGATATGGGTGCTAAACCATTGGATGGCCTCAGATACTTCTATTTGTGGGCCATTTGATCCATGTGGTGCCATGTGGCATGGCCTGATTGGCTGGAATGATATTTTATAGGATACATCCCCTTGTTTCACTTCAATTCTGCATAGAATCCTTGCATGCACTACTTTCTCCAAGGACAAGTGCAAATAGGTTAAATAGAAATGAGATGTGTGAAATAACTGATATTTCCTTCACATAATTGAGTTATAATGACGGGTGAATTTGGTATATAATAGCCATCAACAACAAGTGCGTGTTCGGAGTCTCTGTGGAAAAGCTCCTAGGTTTCTTGGTCTCACATCGAGGGATCAAGGCTAACCCAGAGAAGATCAAAGGATCGAGCCGATGTGGCCCCCAGACCGTATCAAGGACGTGCAGAAGCTCACATGCTGCTTGGTCGCGCTCAGCCTATATATCTCCAGACTGGCTGAGCGGGCTCTCCTGTTCTTCAAGCTGCTGTGCAAGTCTCGACCCTTCGTTTGGACTGAGGAGGCAAAAGAGACATTCAAAGAGTTGAAGGGGCACCTTACATCGCTGTCAATCATGGTGGCTCCGAAGCCCCGGGAACTTTTACTCCTCTACATCATAGCCACAACAGAAGTGGTGAGCATGGTGCTGGTCGCCGAGCGTCCGGAGCCTCCACAACTCCAAGCGTCAGTGAAAGACCCTACTGCCGGTCTTCAGCCCTAGGGCACGGACCCCGCAGGGGGCCTTGACAACTAAGGAACCTCTAGGTCCCAACCCCTGAAAGCCGCTTCAGACCCCATAGGGGGTCCCATCAACCAAGAAGCTTCTAGTCCCAGCTCCCGAAGGCATGTCCGGACTCGAGGGCCAAGAGCCCCAAGGCCCGACATCGATGGAAGAGGATGCACTGGACCCCTCATAGAGGATGCGGACCACACAACGTCCTGTCTACTTCGTCAGTGAAGTCCTGCATGATGCCAAGACAAGATACCTCTGTTGACGGCTGTTATATAGCAATTTCACCAGTCAATATAACTCAATTATGAGAAGGAAATATCATTTTTTGCACACATCACCTTTCTATTTAATCTATTTCCACTTTTCCTTGGAGAAATTGGTGCATGCAAGTATTTTATACAGATTTGAAGTAAAACAAGGGGATGGATCCTATAAAATATCATCCCAGTGAATCAAGCGCCGACATGTGGCACCAAAAGGATCAAATGGCCCACAAACATATATCTGAGGCCTATCAATGGTGTACACCCTATATCAGTCAATGGGACCCACCTAGAAGTCACCTGGAGAAAGCACAGACTGTTTGGAACCAGGACCAGGTCGGCCTACCAGGTGGATCGGTCAACCCCTTCTTGGTGCCAAACCCGATCAGCTTCCACATGTTGGGTCCTCCCGGCTTGAAGAAGTCGTTGATGACTGATTCGCGCACTTTTGGTGGTGGGAACTGACCCTTCTCCACCTATAAATAGGACCCCCACCCCTCACTTCAATACACACCACTTAAGCATCATTGTATTGCACTAGTTCTCCTAGTTCCTTAGTGGAGTTTACGCTGTAGAGAGGAGCCTCTAGTCCCAAGTCCAAATTGGAAAAGGTATGGTTCATGTATCTTTTCTTATATTTGCGACTTTACGCTGTAATCCTCCACGTTCTGCTATGCCACAAGCTCTTGGCGGGAGTCGCCCTAGTATTTCTTGGGGTAAACCCGTGCCTGGTGTGTTGAACAATTTAGCATAAGGATGCACCATTGACATGCTCATTAAGACCTAACCTAGGATATGCATATGTATAGTAGAAGCATTGTAGGAGTATCTCCCCAATTCCTAGTCTAACCTCCATTAGGACTCATCTACCCTTTAGAATAGATTGCTTAGGTGTGTGTCACACTACCCATATATTATCAACGTACCCCTGTCCTCATAATTGATTAGTATCCCATAGCTTGATCATAAGAGTAGTGTTTACTTTACTCCATTTCCATCCTTTGGGATGAATACGATACCCTTTGGAATACTCTTGGGTGAAATGCTACACGACAATGTTCGTGCGCCTGCGGATTTTATCTGTGACGTAAGAAACATCAACAAGCATTTCTGGCACCATTGCCAAGGATGATTTGTTAATGTTTCTAGTAGCTATCAACAACCTAGAGGTACATAAGTTGCTATACGCAGTGCTTATCACATCAAGGAAGCTCCACCACTACTTCCAAGCACATAGGGTCTCTGTGGTGACCTCATTCCCACTAGGAACTGTGCTGCACAAACCCAACACGACTTAGAATGTCGCACAGTGGGTTGTGGAGTTGGCGGAGTTTGAGCTCTACTTTTTGCCATGCCAAACGATCAAGAGTCAGACACTGGTGGACTTCATAGCTAAGTGGATGCCATCTCCAAGCAACCCTGGGGGCCCAAGGCCTCGATTCTCATCGGGCCTCACTGGATGCTCTACTTTGATGACTTCTCGCGTAAGCAGGAGGCCGGAGCTGGTGTACTGCTCCTCACGCCAATGGGGGAGCATTTTAAATGCATGGTGCACCTTGACTTCAAGGCAACCAACAACATGGTGGAGTATGAAGCCCTTATCTGCGGGGTGAGGACTGTGTTGACCCTCCTCGTCCGCCAGATGTTGGTTGTTGACGGCTTTTATATCCCAATTTTATCCATCAATATAACTCAATTTTGTGAAGGAATAATCATTTCTTGCACACATCACCTTTCTACATAACCTATTTCTACTTGTCTTGGAGGAATACTTCGAAATCATTTTATGCTGGAAATGAGATAAAAGAGGGGGAGCAATCCTAAAAAGTATCATCCCAACCAGTCAAGCACCAACACGTGGCATCACATGGATCAAATGGCCCACAAACAGATGTACCGGAGGAGATCCAACGGTTTATCACACGTATCAGTCAATGGGACCCACCTGCAAGTGACTTAGAGAAAGCACACGCGAAACAAAGCGACGACCACTTCAGCCGAAGTGGTGGTTCGACTGAAATGGTAAAAGCGCCATTCTCGGTCAACTTGCACATGTCACTCTCTTGTGACTCCATAATGACAATTAAGATTGATTCGTGTGCTTTTGGTGGCAGGAACCGACCGTTCTTTTGCTATAAATAGGACCCCCTACCCCTCACTTCTCACACAAACCAATTGAGCTCCATACTATTGTATCCACTATCTTCTGTAGTCTTAGAGGAGTTTAGGTTGTTGAGAGGAGAGTCTGTAGTCCTTAGTCCAAATTAGGAAAGGAGTAGGAGTCCCTCTCTTTCCAATTCCACATCCGAAGAGGTATGGCTCACAAATTCCTTATTGTATTTGTCACTTTTTTCATTATAAAGATGTTATCTTTAGTCTTCTTTTATACATATGCCTGGATGAAGCATTTCTTGTGGATTACATGTATGTGGTAGGAATAGTATTTTTTATCATGATTTAATGTCATTATACTATCAACATAAAAACTATAAACCCCCACTATAGTGTAAGTAGCTATGATGTGATCATGTTAATATGAATAACTTATGCTATGTCTCAGCATTGGTTCAACGATGTTTAAGTTAGTCATTGCCTTAGGATGACTTGTGCTGTGGCTCCTAAGGTATTTACTTAATATGCTAGCATGGTGCTAGGATAGTTAAGTAGTGTTAAATATCTTGTAGACCCACAGATTAAAGAGGTAGGCAGTAGGTGATGACAACCCTATCTGTCCTTTGTAATCCTCCGCGTTCAGCTATGCAATAGGCTCTTGGCGGGAGTCACCCTAGTACTGCTAGGCATAAGCCTGTGCCCAATGTGTTGAACAACTTAGCATAAGGATTCACCATTGACATGCTCATTAGTATCTAACCTAGGCTATGTATATGTGTACCAGAGGCATTGTAGAAGTAACTCCCTAATCCTTAGTCTAATCTCCCTTAGGTCAATTTACCCCACTTAGAATAGAATGCTCTTGTGTGTGTCACACTACCTTCACTTATCTATCATATATCCTCACTACAACCTTACGTAGACCATTCTACCCTTTCCATTTGTTGATTGCTACACTTCCACCTACCCTTTCTTTTTGGATAAAATAAATGACACCCTTGTAATACTCTTTTAAGGGGAAATGCTACATCGATTGTTTCCGTGCATTTGTGGATTTTTATCTGTGACATAAGAAATGTAACCAAGCATTTTTGGCACTGTTGCCGGGGGAGGCAACTAAAGTATTGCATGATTGAGTGAATAGGATAGGACCTTGGGTAGGTTTTAAGTAGGAACCCTTCTTCATTTTCACATTTTTGTGAAAAAAGGGTAGTGTAAGTCTGGTTTCCGTTTGCTGGAAAACTTTATTGAAGATCCCGAATCCCTTCTCAGAGATCGACCTTGTGTCGTTACTCCTCAGAAGCTTCATGCGGCAAAGCAAACTAGCTCTACTGCACCAACAACCGAAACACTAATGACCCTAAAGACCCTTTGTGAGTTTTTGACTCCCTCTGCTAATAATGTGCCTGCTAAGCCCACTGTTAACAAGGGAGACATGAACTTCAAAATTAAGAGTGGTCTGATCTTTGTGGTGCTAGCCAACCCATTCTATGGGAAGGCTAATGAGGATGCAAGTGCTCACTTGCAACAATTCTCTGAGATCTGCAACACTTTCAAGATCAAGGACGTCTCTCCTGATGTCATTCATCTTATACTATTTCCATTCTCCCCTATTGAGAGGGCGAAGAAGTGATTATACGCCCGATAAAAGTTTTGAATACTACCAAAACACCTTTTTATCAAGATTCGACGATAGGTCCGGCATGTTTTGGTTAGCTTTGGCAAGGTTCGAAGCTTGATTGCAATGTTCCTGCTTTTACTGTGAAATGTTTTGAACTTGCTTTACATTGTTGGAAAGATTGCTTAGTATTCATTTTCTAAGTTTTTGGTGAATTTTGGTTGATATGGCTGATATCGTTTTACTGTGGTTTTGCAACATGCTTATGTGAGGTGCTCACGTAAGGTGTTGTGTTCAGAACTAATTTGAGTCAACTCGTGGACTTGGGCTCATACGGATTGGTTGTTTATTCATGTGCAGGTGTTGCTTGAGTTCAAGACATGGCTAGTGACGGGATCCATTGAACTAGTCTTAGGGAGAAGATGAGGTTCAACAACCAAGTTCGGGAGGAATTGTGGTCGAGTTGATCGGGAGGTCGCACATCATGTTTAAATGGAGAACAATGCATATGAAGGTATCGTGGATGTCATTTGGAGATGTTTGAATGTGTGCAAGGAGTGCACGGACGTGGCTGTATGGTTTCAAGGCGTGATGAAGAGATGTGGACGTAAAAAATTGGTCGGAAAGGTCCAACCGACTAGGTTATGGACTCAAGCTGCGGCTGAGTCGTGTTTGACTCAAATATGGAAAGTTTTGAGTTGGTTATGATAGGATTTCATGTGGGTCACGAATTTGAGTTGTTTTAGGAATGTCGGATACATTCCTAAGGTGTTTGTAAGTCTTAAGATTGCTTCTATCTGCGTATAGAAGAGTCTTGAGCAGTTATTGAAAGTTTCGATTCGTGAACGGAGTACGATTAGAGTCCTGATTTGAGTTGGGTTGGCCTTCGGGGTGGTTATATAAGCAAGGGAGGCCAGAGCTCGTGGTGCACGACTTTGGGATCTGTTCCTCTTGTGTTCTATTGAATAAAATTCATAGTTGAAAGGAACTTTTGTGCCTTGTTCATCCAACTTGTTCCAGACAAGTTTTTCTCGTCGAGTTTTCTGCACAGCACTACCTTTCTTTGGTAGTTTTATCATAACTCGAGTTTTACAGATCCAATTGACGTGATTCTTCTTGGGTTGTCTTCACAACTTGATTATCTATCATCTGTAGAAATTTCACGGTCATTGATTTTGTGGTTTTTGATCTACACGATTTTATTTGCAGTATTATAGATCTGTTTTTTCTTGGGTAGGACAGATTGACCTTTGTTCGATCTTTCGATTGTAACTTGAGTTTCTCTCGACGGATTTGAGTTATTCTTGTTGTGTCATCTTAGTGACTTTATTCTATATGATATCTATCACATTTGTCATGGTGAAACATGTTTATATTAGTCTCACACACAATTTCTTTAATGGATCTTTTTTGTGCCGAGGGGTTTTCATTGCTTCCGCTGAAAAAGTTTTAATCTACCATTCACCCCCTCTGGTAGCTTTTCATGTGCTCTTCGATCCTACAGAACTGAAGTGTTGTAGACACTTGGTAGAAGTGTTCTACGACATTCTTCCCCATGTTCTTTCTGTTGGGCAAGACCAATGCCCTACGTGGAAGAATTTCCTGCTTCCAGCAAGATGCTAAATAGTCTATTCCCGAGGCATGGGAAAGACTCCAGGAGTACATTCTGTCTTGTCCCCACCATGGGATGGATGATTGGTTCATTATCCAGAACTTCTATAACATGTTGATTCCTTTCGCTCGTGACCATGTAGATGCTGCTACTGGAGGATCCTTCTTCTCATTGACAGTGCCAAAAGCTAAGGATTTGATTGAGAAGATGGTGTCTAATATGGGTTGGAGCAATGGGCATCTCCAAACCCGTCAGCGAGGCATGCACACCTTGAAAGAGAAGGACATGATCACTGCCAAATTGGACCTCCTTATGAAGAATATTGATGGACAAGCCAGTGGCGAAGTATGTGGCAATGCCTGTGTCTTAGACTCTCACATCATATGTGAAGTCTGTGGCGACACGGGTCACATGGGCTATAACTACCAAAAACTCGTGAGGATGCCCTATACGTAGCCAACAATGGGAACAACAACAACAATGGCTATCGTCCAGGCGGTCAAGCATGGGGCCAACAACCACCTTTCTTTCAAGGAGGGCACAACAACAACAATGGTAACAATGGCAATCAACCCAACTTGAGAGAGCTTGCCATTAGCCAATTGAATATCAATGATGCTTTATCCAAGAAGCTATCGGTTAATGACAAGACCCTAGAAAGCATCAATGCCAAGATTGAAGGACTATCCTAAGCCTTCAAGAATCAACTGAGTTTCAACAAGATGTTTGAAACTTAGTTGGCTCAACTGGCGGATGTTGTTCCGACATTGAAGAATGGCAAGATGATAGGACAGCCCGAGCCTCCCGTGGAAAATGTCTACATGATTTCTCTATGGAAAGGCAAGTGGCTAAAGGACCCTGGATATCCTTTCATATCTTGCTCTATTGGGGCTCACTACTTTGACAAGGCACTTTGTGATCTTGGAGCAAGTGCGAGTGTTATGCCCTAGGAGGTCTTCGACCAGCTGAACTTCACGGAGCTCACTCCAACACCAATGCAGCTCCAACTGGTGGACTCCTCAGTCCGTTATCCAGCGGGTATTGCAGAAGTCGTTCCGGTGAAAATCCGGAATTGCTTCATACTCGTAGATTCGTGGTGCTCGACATGGATGTCAATAAAGATACACCGCTCATTCTTTGGCACCCATTCGTCAGTGCCGCAAAGGCTCACATAGATGTGGGAGCTGGAGAAATAAAATTCAATATCAATGGCAAGAAGGAGAAGTTCAACTTTCGCCGAAAGACGGAGCAATGCTCCATGATTCGAATCAAGTATGGGTCGAATGCTAAACACATTCAAGAGGTTGAATTCACACCTCCAAAGGTGGATCTGCTCATCGCATTCATGAGACAAATAATCTATGCGGAGAACCCGTCTTATCATCCACGCCGACATCCAAAGAAGACAGAGAAGCTCGGGCCTTCCCAAAGACCCAAGCCCACCAAACCGCCAAAGAAGGAGTGGCGGAAGAAGCAAGACAAGCCATCCAAGCCCATTCCTCCGTGCCCAGATGCCAAGAAATGAGGACGGAGGAAAAGTCCATCTCATCGGACTGTGGTGAGACCTAGCCAATAGGATAATTGGTAGTTATCTTTATTTGATTTTCATCTGACTGTGGTGAGCCCATTCTTTTTCATTTGGTTTTTCCCACTTAGTTTGATTTTTCCAACTGCATATTTGATTTTTCTTAGCAAGTCGAGAATATTATATTCTCAACCATCATTTTTATTTCTTTATTTTCAAAAATAAAATTGTTGGGTTTGAAAAAAGGGTGTTATTTGAGAAATAATTTTTCTGAGCTGCAAATGTAGCAATTCACCAACGTGCTAATTTTATAGCCGTTGGGAAGCCACCAGCCAAAAGAGGGAACAGGAAGGCCCACTTTTTAGTGTGGCCGAGGCCCCTGTTCGGCCAAAGTGGAGAAAGGGCCAAACTGGCTCTCTCTCCTCCAACAACTACATTTGTGTGTCTTATGACCATTGGGGAGTGTGCACTATAAATTTTGACGTAAGGAGCACCCCTCTTCACAGTTCACCTCATTTTACATCTCCCCAAGTCATTCTTTTGCTCACATTATTTTTTTGCTCTTCATTGAAGAACTATTGCTCAAATCCAACTCAAAAAGATTTCCTTTCGTTTGCATTTGCAATTTACTCTTATGTTCTTCAAGGGAAAATTCATTGAGAGTTTTGTTTTTACTAACATCGCTTCTTTTTGAGTTTTGCCTTGTTGTGTTCTTGCATGTGACAGTCGGTTCTAAAAAATGAACCAAGTGCAGTATATATGTGCCCATGATGTTGCTTCACACATACACATCAACATCACAAATGATAATCAGAATTTAACCATGTCACGAACAATAAATATACCTTGATTCTATGGCAGCGGTAAATAATGTAGCATAGGAGTCCATAGGCAATCAGCGGTAGTACGCACGCCTAGAACTTCTCATAGTCCTCCGGATACTCCACATTGTCGCCTATTATTGAATTTGTTGGGGGAATAGCAAGGGTGAGCACATGTCATACTTATCAAGTGTGGGAAAATATGACATGTAGCCCTCGAGATGTCTATAAAGCATCCTACAATGTCTATGTGAATTAATCCCATCATAATCTAAATAATTTCATTTTTATAAATTTTTTTCATTTTATTATTAACTCTAAATTCCCGTTTAAATTTTTAGTTTGCCAAAACTCGAAAATCAGGGTGTTATAATTCTACCCCCCTTAAAATGAATCTCGCCCTCGAGATTCGGATGGGTTGAAGAAGAGATATGGAAACAAAAATTTTAAATTCCCTTTTATATTTAAATTAGCCAAGTTTGAAAATTTCAGGATGTTACAATCTACACCCCTTAAAAGGAACCTCATCCTCGAGGTTCGGAAAGATTGGAGAAGAGATGAGAAAACTCTTGATAACAGCTTCACGCTCCCATGTAGCTTCGTCGGGATAGGGATTCTTTTAGAGGTGACCATCTTCTGTGGGAGTAGAGGCGAGATTGAAGGAAGATAGATGGAATCCCAACTATATGCATGCATCAAGGTATATGATCCTAAATAATGCATTATTGGATGAGGACGTGGATATATATAAAAGTGTTCCACAATGCACATCCAAAAACACAAACATACAAGCAAGCAATAAAATAATCATTGCACCACCAAATCTAGCGCACTAACGAACTAAGCATTTAGTACAGCTTAACCAAGATTAGACTTAAATCATAATTAAAAAAGTGAAGACATCCTATTTTTTTTCAAATAGGATCTTGAGGCAAGGTCTAGGTGGCAATCTAGGTGGGGTGGAGAATGATTTCGGCTTGCCGGATCTTCACGAATGGCTCCCCAAGCAGGTGACGTGCCTCACAATAACTTTGTTGTCGGCGAAGATGCAACCTTCGATTCTTCATTCTTCGTGTTCAGAAGGTCTTCATCTTGAAGTGTGTGCTTTACAAGTTCTCCTTCAATTTTACTTCTTCTATGTCTTTGTTGGAAGGGCTAGCTGGGGTGCGGTCATCCTTATGGGTTGGTTGTTCATGCTCTACGTGTATCAGTGCAAGATGTGCATGACATGAAAATTTCAGGATCAAGGAGGGACAAGAAAAGAGAACGGGGCAGCGAGGAAGAAGCGGAAAAATCAATTTCAGCACAGTAGCAAACATATGTGGAAATAAGAAAAATATTTAGTGGCAAGTGCTTTAAATTGCAACAGCAAAGAGGAGGGAAAAGTAGAGGGTGTGCAGCAGCAAAAAGAGAGAAAAAAGGATAGAATTGCAATATTTTGAAAAATTGTTTACTCACAACTAGCAGCAACAGAACCACACATTTTTACACGAAAATATTAGCAACAATTGCAGCAGCAAACACATCAAAATATGGCTGAAATTGCATTTAAAAAGCAGCATCAAAAAAGAGATGGAAAATAGGAAAACGCAGCAGTGAGCAAAGAAGCAAATATTTAACGTATTGCAGCAGCAAAACGCATAAGTTTGCAAGAAGATATTAATAGAGAAATTTTTTAACGTAGCAACAAGCAGTTTAAAATGCGACTGAATTAGCAAGGTAAACACAGCGGCAAGTGATATCATTAAGTGGCTGAAATTGGCAGAAATAGTTGCAGCAGCGAAAAGAAACAAGAAAAGAGAATGCAGCGGCAACAAGTAAGCGGAAAAAATCAATTTCGGCATCACAGCAAACACAAGTGCAATTTAGAAGAATATTTAGTTGAGAGTATGTTAAAGTACAGTAGTAAACGGAAGGGAAAGCAAGGGTTGTGCTGCAGCAAAAAGGGGGGGAAAGAGAGAAATATAGCAGCGGGCAAAAAACAAATGTTCAGCGTACTGCAGCAGCTAGGTAGCAGGGAAATAGAGTATGCAACAGTTTAAAAGGAGAGAAAAATGAGAGCAAAACGTAGCAGCAAGCAGCTGAAGGTGTAGCTGAATTAGCAAGAGAGACGCGGTAGCAAACAACACTTTCTGGTGGCTGAATCGGCAAAAATAAAATGCAGCAGCAAACAATTCGAAACAAAATTTTTAGAAAATAGTTTCTATATGTTTTGTGGTATCCATTCTACTTAGACTTGCGTCTTACGGTCAAAACGGCTCTGATACCAATTTGAGACACCCGGTTCTAAAAAACGAACCATGTGCAATGTATGTGTGCCCAGGATGTTGCTTCACACATACACATCAACATCACAAATGATAACCATAATTTAACCATTTCACAAATATTAAATATACCATGATTCTATGGCAGCGGTAAATAATCTAACGTAAACAACTCCAACTCCACAGAGAATCGACAGTAGTACGCACACCTAGAACTCCTCATAGTCCTCCGGATACTCCACATTGTCGCCTGATACTGAATTTGTTGGGGGAATAGCAAGGGTCAGCACATGTCGTACTCAGCAAGTGTGGGAAATTATGACATGTATCAAAAAATAAGGAATGATAATAAATGGTTATTTGCTGAAAAGTATAGTGAAAACATGTATAAATCATCCTACAATGTCTATGTAAATTAATCCCATGATAACCCGAATAATATCCAATTATGAGTGCAACATCATCATTTACCGTCATCTCACATCTATCAATAATTATCCATCCGTATACCAAATTCTTACCTTCATCATCAACCATGTTTATTTATCATAGCCCAATCCATAACCATAACCAATTCATCCAAATTTCCCAATTTCAACTCTAATCATGTGAGGGTCCATGTCGCTCATAACCGGAAGCACGGCTATCATGATAGTTTTTAACACTCTGCATAGGTTGTACCATTTTATCCACAAGTTATTGATTTCATCATCTGACGCCGACTAAAAGAAAACCTCCATTATGCCAAATACACTACCTTAGGTGTATGACCAAGAGATCACAAAATAGCCTTTATAAAGGGACTACTAGCATATTCAGACCCACTGAGGTTTCACTAGTGCTGATGCCTCCAACTGAGCACATCCAACCAAGGGCCCTCTCTTGTGGCATTCGGATCTCAGAGCAGTCCTGCCACTATTGCAAACCTAACTGACTCTCATTCCCCGCTCTCCCAAATGATATGAACAATGCTGGTAATACACCTAATTAATTAGCTAAGTCACACCCATACTTGGCCATGTGGTGGCACTGTAAAACCTGGGTGGTCGCTCCACGAACCGGTCCATAGATCTAAAATAAGCGAAACCACCATATCTTGTAACTCAGCCCACAAACCATGCTTGCTTAGATCACCCAATCCATGTTACCAATTAACCATATTCATTAATTCACATCATCCATAAGTTCATTAATTCATAATTAAGTCATTTGGTTGTTTTCTCATCCCAATTAATTAGTGCGAAGCAAAAAGGTAAACATGTCCTTCTTGACTCTCTACAATATATTCCGAGCGACAAGGATGGTCAAACAAGACTAGTAAACACCTATTATGAGTTTCCTATCAATTTGACACAAGCATTCAGTTTTGTAAACAAAACACTTAAAAGCTGGATCAAAATGATCAAGGACACTTGTTTTAATATTCCACAATTTGATGTTGAATGAAATCAAAGTCTTGCACAGAAGATCTTCGGATATTCGCTTCTCGATTGTAACCTCTTGAATACACCGTCTACTCGCAATCAAGCACATATACATGCCAACAACAATGCAATCAATATAATGCACATATATTAATCAATATGTCATTATGTGTATGCATGAGGTAATTATGTTGTAGTACATGTTATTAATTCAGTATTGTTGTTTACTAATTAGGTGCAACTAGTTCTCAAGTGCTTATGTGAGTTTTGAGTTAATTATAGTGATTCTTGTGACAATTAGAGGTTGCTGAAATTTAAATACCGGACTAGTCTGAATAAGGCCGGACAAGTCCGTTTGGACACAGAGCGCACAGATTCGGACTAGTCCATAGCAGTACAGTGAGGCACGATGAAATAAGTTTAGACGCAGGGGCGGACCCACAGAATATGCTCGGTAGGCCATGGCATACCCTGTGGTCCAGCCAAACAACAAGGGTTTACCCATGATAATGAGGAAAAACGTGAAGAACAGAGAAGCAGCTAACCAGCAAACGGACTTACAGCACTGCCACAGCAGGGAGAACTGACCAATGGACAAAACAAACTTACAACGAGCCAGCAATCGCGAGTGCGTGACCAGGCCTGCGAGACTGCTACTGCGGACCTAGGCGACCGTTGTGCAGCTGCTGGAATCTTGGCCGTGAGGTCAGCGGCAGAACCACGATATTAATAAATCGAAAATTACACAACACAGGAGGCGGCGACATTTTTGCTTACATTCCGCGATCGCAGTTTGCCAATCACAGTGGCCAGCACACATGCCGCGCTGGTTACGTCAACAATATGCCAATTCGTAGACGGAGTGTGACTGTCATATCGGGAACAGACGCGCAGATCACCGATTTTTAGACGCTGTTATATTGAACTATGTTGTAGTTTACTAAAATTTAAATTTATCAAGTTATTTACCGCATATATATTACTTTTTTATAAATTCATGATTATTTATTGAAGTGGTAAATATTTTTATCATAGTATATATATAAAATTTTATATGGCATACCTTTAAATTGAATCTTAGGTCCGCCAGTGTTTGGACGTGATGTGGTTTGAGTGGTAGATTAATTTTTGCTTTGAAATCTGAACTGTAAAACCTACCAGTTGCGTGGCTAGTCTCGATAGCCGTGGAACGACGACGTAGCGACTCCATGAAAGATCGACAGTGTGATATAGATGAAGAAGACGGCAATGAGATGTTGATGAAGAAAACGATGGCGATGTAGAAATCTCCCGCGAAGTGCGGCGACGTCACGACGATCTCCGGCGGATGGCACCTTTTTTTTTTTCCTTCGCTTCCTCTCGTTTTTCCTCTGGCCGTGCCCCTTTCTTCTTGTCTCCTCGCGGCTAGGCCTTCTGCTTTTTATTTCTACCGCTGGCTGAAATCACGTACGGGAGGCGCTGGGGTTTTTCACGGCAGGCAGCGATCGGTCTCCTCTTTATAGGGCGGGCGGTGGCCTAAGGTAAAAGTCCCCATGGGATTCGATACAGGGCGGGGCTGGCCGTACGGGACTTAGAGTCCCAGTCAGCCTTGGTTGCTGATGGCTGGGTTGTCTTTTCTTTTGTTTATTCATTTTTTTTGTGCGGTTAGGTTGTTTGTGCGGGCAGGTTGGGTTGATTTCTTTTTTTTTAGCTAGCGGTGGCTTGCTTTTATTTTTCTTTTGGGTCACGTTCCTTGTCGGTGCGGCCACGGCTTTGGACAGTTGAGTTGACTTTGGTTTTTTTCTTTTATTGTTATATTATTTGTTTATTATTTTTTTCTTAATTAATTGTTATTTATTATTTCTTTCTTTCTTTTTTTGTTATTTATTATTTCTTTTTTTGTTTATTTTTCTTTCTCGTGCGGCAAGACTCCTTGTGTAATAAGTGATCTGATCAGCGGTTGACTTTTTTATTATTTATATATCTAGTGTGGTGAATTGTTATAATGCGTCAAACTCTAGATTACCGGACAAGTCCGCTGCTGTGCAAAAAGCTGATCGGACAAGTCCGGTTTAGCGCCCGATAAGTCCGTCCAAAGAACAGAGTTCAATGGACAAGTCCGGTGTTATGCCGGACAAGTCCGGGGTTTGTACAATATAGGACTTCGGACTAGTCTGTTGTTTGTGACAGACAAGTCCGTGGTGAGGGAAAATTTTATTAAGTTTGTGCATACGGGACTAGTATAGGATTGGTCTGGAGAAGTCCGTTATTCTCCAATGAAGGTATTCGGACTAGTCTGCTATTTTCCGAAGTAATCTGACGCTGGCTCAATTTTTACTTGCATCTTTATTTCTAATTCTTTTATGTTTGTTTCTTTTCATCCTAGTAAATTCTTTCTGCATGAATTCACCATATTATTAAAATAATATATATATATATATATCGTTTTATCTATTTCTTTTATCTCATATTCGTTAAGGCAAATGAATTACTTTTAGCGTATTTATTTTGGTAATTAATTTTCAATACTTGAGGATGAATGCAAAATGCAAGATGAGATGCGTATATTTTATATTTTTCTTTATAAAAACGATATCTTCTTAATATTAACTCTAAATTCCTATTTAAATTTTTAGTTTGCCAAAACTCGAGAACCACGGTGTCACAATTCTATCCCCCTTAAAATGAATCTCCCCCTCGAGATTCGGATGGGTCGAAGAAGAGATTTGGAAACAAAAATTTTAAATTCCATTTTATATTTGAATTTGCCAAGTTTGAAAATTTCAGAATGTTACAATCTACCCCCCTAAAAGGAACCTCGTCCTCGAGGCTCGGACGGATTGGAGAAGAGATAAGAAAAATCTTAATAACATCTTCACGTTCCCATGTAGCTTCGTCTGGGATAGTGATTCTTCTAGTGGTGACCATCTTCCGCGAGAGTGGAGGCGAGAGTGAAGGAAGATAGAAGGAATCTCAACTATATGCATGCATCAAGGTATATGATCCTAAATAATGCATTATTGGATGAGGACGTGGATATATATAAAAGTGTTCCACAATGCACATACACAAACATACAAGCAAGCAATCAAATAGTAATTGGACCACCAAATCTAGCGCACTAACGAACTAAGCGTTTAGTACAGCTTAACCAATATTAGTCTTAAATCGTAATAAAAAGTTAGAAAATTATAAAAAGTGAAGGCATCCTATATTTTTTCTTCAAATGCGAGCTTCGGGCATGGTCAAGGTGGCAATCTAGGTGGGGTGGAGAATGATTTTGGCTTGTCGGATCTTCACGAGTGGCTCCCCAAGGAAGTGACGTGATTTGCATGAACTTGATTGTCAGCGAAGATGCAACCTTCGATTCTCCATTCTTCATGTCCAGAAGGTCTTCATCTTGAAGTGTATGCTTCGCAAGTTATCCTTCAATTTTACTTCTTCTATGTCTTCGTTGGAAGGGCTAGCTGGGGTGCAGTCATCCTTATGGTTTGGTTGTTCATGCTATATGTGTATCGGTGCAAGATGTGCATGGCATGAAAATTTCAGCACCAAGGAGGGACAAGAAAAGAGAACAGGGTAGCGAGGAAGAAGCAGAAAAATCCTACTTTACGCTTTATGCTAGATGGGTGGCTATGACTATGTTCCCTAGAGGTGATGTACGAATAATCCGTGATGATGAACTGAAAATTTTATTTTCCATGGTTAAAAAGATAAAAGTTACTCCAGTTATTGCCATGATGACACAATGGTTAGATTACATTTCAAGGATAGGGCCAATTGTATGCCCTTCATTGATTATCCATATTGCTACTAGGGTAGGAGCACTAGAATATACTTCATTTGAATATATTGAAATCGAACGAGAATTAATTTAAAGAAAATTATCTAGTGCAAGGACATAACCTTAAGCATGATCATGGTGGCTCTTTAATATTTTATTATGCCGGCTTTGTCAATGAAATTCGGTTACCTAACCCGGATCATTTGTACAAATGCCAGAGACTAATCATTGATCTTCACATCGAGGAAGCTCGAAGAAGTAATGTCTGTGCCAGGGTGACTAGAAACCGTGCAAGGAGAGCGGCCACAGCCATGCCTCCGACAACCTCCATGGTCCATGAGTACCAAGAGGAAGAGAACCCAACGGGTGATTGTTGATGTTTCTTACATCACGGATCATCTCTCGAAAGAGATGAGGTACGCAAGCGCATGGAAAGTGTCGTGTAGCATTTCACCCAAGAGTATTCCCAAGGGTATCGTATTTATCCCAAAAAAAGGCAGTGCAGTAAAGTAAACACTACTCTTATGATCAAGCTATGGGATACTAATCAATTATAAAGACAGGGGTAAGTTGATAATATAAGGGTAGTGTGACACACATCTAAGCAATCTACTCTAAGGGTAAGGTTGTCCTGGCGAGGGTTATACTATGAGACAGAGATACTCCTACTATGCTCTAATTACTCATATACATAGCCTAATAATATACACATGATTACCTAATGGTGAATACTATGGATTAGTGGTCCAACATATCGGGCACGGGTTTACCCCTAGCAATAGTAGGCCACTCCCGCCAAGAGCCTGTGGCATAGCCAAACGTGGTGGATTACAAAGGACGTATAGGGCTGTCACCACCTACTACCTACCTCTTCAATCCGTGGGTCTACGAGACATCCAACGCTACCTAACTATCCTAGCACCATGCTAGCATATTAAGTAAATACCTTAAGAGCCGCGGCACAAGCCATCCTAAGGCAATGAACTAAATCATTGTTGAAAAAAGTTAGGACCAAGCACTAACATATTCATATTAACATTATCATATTATTACCTAATTAGACTATAGTGGTGGTGTATGATGTTTATGATAACATGATAATGGAATTATGTATAGATTATAACAACATCTACACCAAGCACATACATGGACTCCAAAACCCAAGGAATGCTTTGCCCAAGTATATAAGTAAATAAAGACTCATAATGATATCATTATAAAGTACAAAGTCACAAATACAAGAGAAGATACATTAGCCATACCTTTCCCAATTCGGACTTGGGACTAGAGGCTCCTCTCTACAGCCTAACCTCCACCAAGGAACTAGGAGAACTAGTGTATACAATAGAGTTATGTTCAAGTGGTGTGTGTTGAAGTGAGGGGTGAGGAGTCCTATTTATAGCTTGGAGAAGGGTTGGTTCCCACCACCAAAAGAGCGTGAATCAGTCACCACTGCCTTCTTCAAGCCGAGAGGAGCCAACACGTGGAAGCTGACTGAGTTTGGAGGAAAGACCAGGTCAGCCGACTAGGTGGGTTGGCCGACCTGGTAAGTCCTCCAAACGGTCTGTGTTTTCTTGGGGTGACTTCCAAGTGGGTCCCATCCCTTGGTATGGGTGCTACACCGTTGGATGGCCTAGGATACTTCTATTTGTGGGCCATTTGACCCATGTGGTGCCACTTATCGACACTTGATAGGCTGGGATGATATTTTATAGGATCCATCCCCTTGTTTTACTTCAATTCCGTATAAAATACATGCATGCCCCAATTTCTCCAAGTACGAGTGGAAATAGGACAACTAGAAATATGATGTGTGCAAGAAATGACAATTCCTTCACATAATAGAGTTATATTGACGGGTGAAATTGGTATATAACAGCCGTCAACAAACTCCCCCCAAGCTTATCCTTTGCTCGCCCCGAGAAATGTCAAGACTTTGGGTTGACGATCAGGAGTTGCTGCAATGTTCTATTTTTCAAAAGTACCATGTGCACAACAGAATATTATACCCAATATTGCAAAAATTAGCATGGTACTTTACCCATCTTAAGTCATTTTGGGGCTTATGTCATCTCCTATTCATGTTTGGTTGAAAGATAGAACAGTAAATGGAGCACACATATCCTAGAAGTCAAGTTCCACTCAAATTCGGGAGAGTTTAATTTAGATTATAAGTACCTCAATTTGATTCTCTCAGTCTCTCCTTTATGTGTAGTGTAAATATGTCCTCACTAAGGAATTTTGCCTAAATTCATCCTACCACTAAATAAGGCTTGTATGTGGAGCTTGGTAGGGAATATAGTAGGCATATTTGCAACACATAATATTGCTATGTCAAAAAAGCATGCCTTAGGAGAAATCAATTCAAAGCCATTTGATTCAAGACATGTGCATGTGTAATGGAATTGAGGTGGAGGTCGATGTGGATATTTGAGATGCCTCCTTTTTGAGTGGACTCTCTTATTTTGCAGGGATGAAACATGGCCACTTTTTTTTCTTTTTTTTTCTCATGCTTTGGATATAAGCATGTATTTTTTTTCTTTTTTTTTCTTTTCTTGTAGCCATGTCTTCTACTCCCCTTTTAGGCAATAAATTTGGAGAGAGTACTAAGCATGAATGATATAGAGTTTCTCTTTTTATTATGGAATGGTGGTATGATGGAATTTTGCTTACTTCTAGTGTAGAAGTATAACATGCGTAAGTGAAGTCTTGAATTCAAAAAGTAATGAATGAAATCTCACATAGGTCTATATTATTTTGACAAAGCTCAATGTGAAGACAAATAGCATATGCATAAGGTCTATCAATGTAATGTATCATTTGGCTTTGGTAGGTATTTCCAATCAAATGAGAGTGACTTAAATCTTTTTAGAATTTCTCCAGAAATCTAAGTTTCACTTTCAAACTAGTAATAGCAACCCTATCACTATATCATATCTCACAAAAATTAGGATTTGATTGAGCTTTTGCTACCCACAATTTCTAAACCAAGGGAAAAGTTATTCTAGCCAATGAAAGAAATATTTTGGAGAGTAGTAAGCTGTAAACTAGGTAATTAGAAAAATTTTAACAGAGCAACTATTCATCATGTCATCTATGTGAATTTTAAACCATTCTTACCGCACATCTTTTATTTTATTTCAAAAGCAAACCTACTCTACTTATTTTTAAGTTTTTTTATATATGCAAGGTGGATGTTGGGTGAATGGAAAATAAATATGCAAGGGGTGTGATACAAGTTACCTTAAGTGGGGGTCCCACCCCAAGCTTGTTTTGTTCAAGGTCCGTGATAGGGGCTGAAACCCTAACGACGGATGTAGGCCATGAGGTTGCCCTAACCTTGTTGCAGCATGGCTTTGACATTGGAGGGTTGAGTGTCCATGTTGGATTGCCTTCCATGGGTTTCATGAGTGTGGTCGAGGAGAGTGTTGTTGATGTCGCTCATCCTTCAAGGTTTCCTTAGGTTGGATGTACCTTGTTATTCCTTGGCTAAAGTAGTGATAACCCTTCGCACAAAGGCATGACGTGCACTCAACATGCGTTTAGTGTGTTCCATCATTCTTTGGTTAAGGTGTATCATACCTTCTTTCCATAAAGGAATAACTTGTACCCTTCATGCATTGGTGTGATCCGTCATTCCATGGCTAGGGTAATGATACCCTTTAGCCACAAAGGAGTGACTTGTACCCAACATTTGTTGAGTATGATCCGTTGTTCCTTGGCTAAGGTACAACATACCTATAACTACAAAAGGTATGACGTGCACTCAACATGGGTTGACTGTGATCCGTTGTTCCTTGGTTAAGGTATAAAATACCTTCTTGCCACATAGGAACAACTTGCACCCAACATACATTGGATGTGCTTTTGTCATTCCTTGGTTAAGGTACATCATATCTTTTAGCCACAAAGGAATAACTTACACCCAATGATGGTGGCAATTCCCTTGAGCCTGAATGAGTGCTTGGAATAGTTGAGAGCATAATGTTCTCACATATTCGTAGCAGCCCATTGGTTGCTCACGGAAAGTTTCCATGTCAAATATCTGGCCCCATATAGTTATGATTGACCTTCGGGCTTAATTTCCGATAGGTAGCAACCATCTTAATTTACTCCTTGACCAAGATATATTGAAATGGAACCCTCTTAGGGTTTCCAACAATCGGATATTTGAATACTTTCATAGTTATTTCACTCCTGCAAACTTCCTCTCTATGATAGAGAGGGATGGTTAGCTCCCGGTACTTGTACAAATGAATTTTCGGGTTAGGTAACCGAATTCTCCATTTGTATGCACGGGGAGGAACACGACCAGAAAATGTATTGGGTCCAATTTCAAGTGTATACATGAACAATGTATGAATCATTGCTAGGAGTGGGGCTTTATGGATAAATCAATTTACACATGTTCTAAAGCTTCTACACATATCAATGCAAGTGGTATAAATACACTATATGGATCCCTTCATCTTATAAAATTTCTAACCATCATAGCTTTTTACATGAGCAAATATTTATCAATTGGATCATGGCAAACAAGATTCTCAATTTTATCCTCTTGAACATTTTTAATTTCTTGCCTAGGAATTTGAACTTTAGTGATCCATGCATGAATGAGTTTCAAATCAAAATTATGGACATCACTATTCCTAGGTTGCTACATACCAATTGAACCTTTAAGTCATTCCATCAGCATTACCTAGGCAGAAAATGTCTATGTCAATTTTAGCCATGCTTATGAAATTCTGGGTACTTGTTTAAATTTATTCCTAAGTATGGTGACATTCCCTTTTGAAGAATCAAAAAGAGTAATGTCCGCACTTACTCTCGTGAGGATGCATAAGAATTGAATGATGAAAAGGTGTAAACCTTCCTTATCAATATAAGCAAAAATTCTTCAATCCTAATGTAATTCAAATGACAAAAATTTTTAAACTTGTACCTCAATTTGAAGAGTAGTCTTTGTTGAAGGTCTGTGTGAGAAACTCACAACCATGAATTTTGGTGTAGCCTTCATGTTCAATATGCCAAATTGAGGTTGGAGTTGAATGAGCTTCATCTTGTTCCTCCATTGGACCACCATCTTGAGCATTCCTCCACAATGAACTCAAAATGAGTTCGATGGAGGGATATACGCTTGATGGGGCATTCCAACCTCTTTACAAATTTTGTCCTGGCTGCACTAATAATGAAGAACAAACAAAACAACTCAAAAACGGATTACGTTAGCTAAAAAGCATGTTGTACCCTTTGCCAAATTGTTTTGCCCAACTTGAAAGAACCTGCAAATGCATTGAAAATTAAGAGAAATGTTTTTGATTTGAATTAGGAATATGAATTCAAGTGGTTACGCCCAAGGTTCTTAGCCAAATAAATTTATTTCCTAATTCAAAATTTTAGTTTATGTTGGTTGGAAATTTTACTCTCCAACATGCAAGTATGGAAATTCTAACATGCTAAATGCAAATGCAAGATTTGATGGGAATTCAAATATGCAATTGAGAAAAACAAATATGGGATAACTACCGGTTTACCTATTGGCAAGGACTCAACAAATTTTTAAAGTCCAATGAGTAGGACTTACCTCTGTATATTTTAGTGTGATGATTTGTTGTCCAATCCTGGAGTTGAAGATGTGGACAACTTCTCCTAATTGACATGCCAAGTCTCATTTAACATGTTAGTTGGACTTGTGGGCCACATGATGGCCCTAGCCTCTCTGTTGTGTTGATGAAGACTTGTTGATGTAGCGACAACTTTTCCTTCTTGAAGATATTCTTTTAAGAGCATGGTGAGGCTTGTCCTTCCTTAGGGGTGCCACTTCGAACTTCTTAATATTCCTTAAGGTTAACCCATACTTTGATCATGGATCAAAAGCTTCCTTGGGCATGATGACATGTGGACTCCATAATCAAACAAGAAACGCTTCATCCACAATGTCATTTGCCCTGGGTTGCATGGGCTTGGTCGAAGGGTAGGAATCCCAACAAGTGATTGTGGGATATCTTGGATCTTGAATGCTCTTTAATTTTCTTGTCCTTGGCCAAGGGCTTCATGTGGAAGTTGTCTTGATTTCTTGCTTGGCCATGGACAAGATACTTCAAGGTAGGCTAGTTGAACTTAAATCCCTTGAAATCCCCATAGCCTCCTTGATTACAATGGTGATGTTGATTCACCCTTGACCTCCATGCAAATGGTAGCCATTGGAGTTGTTGTTTGGCAGGAAGAATCCCCATGGGTCTTAGGGAAATGATTACCCAAGTGGCCCATGTTGAAATGGATTTTCACAAATCCTGTGAGTATCCATGGCTTGGATCATCCAAACACTTCTCCATTGGCTTGATCATGATACTTCAATGGGAGGTGTAGTTCCGTAGCTAGCATGTCCACTTGTAAATGGTGTGCATGCCAAGCTAAAGGAACTAGAGCACTCTTCAATCAACCCCTTGATTAGAGACAATATTCTCATCCATGATGAATGAGAATAGGACTCCTTCCGCTCCAGCACAAAGGTGGTCATGGATTGATGGACCAACCCATGACATGAATGTTGGATGAGGAGCCAACTATACACCCCATGGTGGAGGCAAACCAAGAAGAACTTTTGGGGCCTCCCCCAAGCTTTGGGATGGATGACTTTGGTTCCTACTGGAAGCTGAAATTCTTCCGCGAGAGGCAATGGTGTTTCCTAGAGGACATTTATTGAGGTACGCCTTGATTCATCTTGCACTTGAGTACTGGCGTCCTCGTTGGCCATCCCATGAAATCGGTTAACCAACACTACCCTTTTTTCACCAAAAAAGGAGAAAACAAACAAGGGTAATCCTGTCTACTAACTATTAGTACCTATAGTTTAATCACAAGTGATAGCTATCCTTCACTTCATTTGCCTTTGTGAGACCTATGTGTTATGAATACATTAGCCTTGACAATAAAAGTTTTGAATGCTGCCATAACATCTTTTTGGCAACGTCTGACTCTAGCTCCGAGCTTCTGCAAGGTCTGACAATAGGTCCGACTTTCTTTGTCTAGATCTGACATGTTTTTGGGTAGCTCCGGTGAGCTTTGTCTTTAGTTCCTGCATGTCTTTGATAGCTTCGGCATGTCTTTGTTAAGCTCCGATATGTTTTGCTAGGTCCGACTTATGTTGGTTAGCTCCGACATGTTTTTCTAGCTCTGACTTCTGGGATGACTAGTTCCGACTAGTTTTGGTTAGCTCCGGCGCTAGGCTCCGACACTAGGTTGTACTAGCTTTGGTAAGCTCTGGCACAAGCTCCGATTATCTTTGGCAAGGTTCGGAGCTTGATCGTAATGTTCCAAATTTCCATGTGAAATGATTCAAACTTGATTTACACTTATGGAAAGGTTGCTTAGTATTCTTTTACTAAGTTTTTGGTGTGTTTTGGTGGTTAAGGCTTATATTATTTTGCTGTGCTTTGCAACATGCTTATGTGAGGTGCTCACGTAAGGTGTTGTAGTTTTGGAACTAACTTGAGTCAAGTCACGGACTTGGGCTCGTACGGATTGGTTGTTTGTTCATGTGCATGTGTTGCTCGAGTTCAAGACCTCGTGACAGAATCCATTGAACTAGTATTAGGGAGAAGATGAGGTTCAACAACCAAGTTCGGAAGGAATTGTGGTTGAGTTGATCGGGAGGATGCGCAACATGTTTGAATCAAGAACAATGCATATGAAGGTATCATGGACATCATTGGAAGATGTTTGCACGTGTGCAAGGAGTGCATGAACGTGTATGCATGGTTTCGAGGCGTGATGAAGAGATGTGGACGTAAAGAATTGGTCGGAAAGGTCCAACCGACTAGGTTATGGACTCAAGCTGCGGCTGAGTCGGGTTTGACTCAAATATGGAAATATTTGAGTTGGTTATGATAGGATTTCGTGTGGGTCACGAATTTGAGTTGTTTTAGGAATGTGGGATACGTTCCTAAGGTGTTTGAAAGTCTTAATATTGCTTCTATCTATGTGTAGAAGAGTCCTAAGTAGTTATGGAAAGTTTCGATTCATGATTTGAGTAGGATTAGAGTCCTAGTTGAGATTGGGTTGGCCTAAGGGCTGGTTATATAAGCAAGGGAGGCCAGAGCTCGTGGTGCACGACTTTGGGGATGTTCCTATTGTGTTCTATTGAATAAAATTTGTAGTTTGAAGGAACTTTTGTGCCTTGTTCGTCCGACTTGTTCAAGACAAGTTTTACTCGTTGAGTTTTCTGGACAGCACTACCTTTCGTCGGTGGTTTTATCATAACTCGAGTTTTGCAGATCTAATGGACGTGATTATTTTTGGGTTTTCTTCACAACTTGATTATCTATCATCTGTCAAAATTTCACGGTCATTGGATTTGTAGTTTCTAATCTACACGAGTTTCTTTGCAGCGTTCCAGAACTGTTTTTCTCGGGTAGGACAGATTGACCTTTGTTTGATCTTTCGATCATAACTTGAGTTTATCTCGACGGATTTGAGTGATTCTTCTTGTGTTTTCTTAGTGAATTGATTCTCTCTGATATATATAACTTTTGTCCCGGTGAAACACATTTAGATTAGTCTCACACACGATTTCTTTAACAGATCGTTTTTCTGCCAAAGGGGTTGGGATTTAATTGTTTCCGCTGCGTATGATTTTTTAAATCTACCATTCACCCCCCTCTGATAGCTTTTCATGTGCTCTTAGATCCTACAATTTGTATCAGAGCCACGGTGCTCTAATCATTGTGATTTGCATGTGTTTTTTACTAATCATCATGGAAAAATACTCCGCCAAACCTTGTATGTTTGTTGGTATTGATTTTCAGGTTTGGAAGGCACGCATGGAGGCTTTCATCTAGGCCCAAGGCTTCGCGGTATGAGAAAAGGTGTACAAGCCTTATGATGTGCCGTCAAACTATCAAGTTATGGCTACAAACCAACGGGACATTGAGAACAACAACAAAGCCCGTAACTTGATCATCCAAGGACTCACTCAGAGCGACTTTGACCGCGTTGCACATCTCCGATCGGCATACGATGTATGGAGACCACTTTGTGACTATCATAAAGGATCCAACACGATCAAGGTGGTAAGGCAAGACATGTTCAAGAAAGAATACATGCGCTTCAAGATGCAACCCGGTGAGTCCATCAATGATCTCTTAGCTCGCTTTAACAAAATTCTCAGTAACTTGCATAGTGTCAACGTTAATTTTTCTGATGCCGAAAATGCTAGGCAACTTCTTAGTGCATTACACATGTCAATATTGGAGATGAAAGTTACTTCTATTCGTGAATCTACTGTCATGAGTACACTTACTTTAGATGTGCTTTACTCTAAACTCAAAACTCATGAAATTGACATCTTATCATGTAAGAACCCAAATAAGTCTTGCATTTGTCTCACAACGTGATATGCCTAGCTCCGGCCAATCATCATCTTGCAATACTCTTGCTTTGTTGCCTCACTAACCCTAGAGCAGATCGAGGAATTTCCAGAGGAGGAGCTAGCACTCCTCTCTACTAGTTTTCAAAAGCATTGTAAAATGTGAGAACTAGAAGGAGAGGAAGCTCCAGACCTCAACGATGCTTCGAATGTGGTAAGACAGGACACTTTCTACAGAATGCCCTAATCTTTCAGGTTCTACTTCTCGAGAAGAAAAACAATCAAGGACGAAGCACTCCTCAACAAATGATATGAAGAAGAAGAAGGGCTTTACAGGTCGCCAAATGGTGAACAGTTTTATCTCCGCACTCCAGGAACATGGCTCAAGCGATGTGGACATTTGAAGTGACGAAGATGAAGATGATTTGGCCAACTTATGCTTCATGGCGGGCAAAACAAGATCAAGATCAAGTCAGGAGGATGCTGAACACAACAGTGACGACGATGAGGTATGTTCTACCTGTAATGAAATGTGTGATGCAATTTCTCGTACAACTATTATTGTTAAGAAAAAAGACAAAAAGCTTAGGGATAATGCTTCTAAAATTGAATCACTAGAATCTGAAATCAACCATTTGAAAATCTTGATTCCTAGTGATGATTCTTGTCCCTCGTGTGATTTAATCTATGAACAATTGTCCACATTAAGAACTGCACATTCCTCTACTCTAGATAGAATTGAACTTGAAATTGAAAACAACAAAAAGCTTGCTGCACTTGACATTGGAAACTTAAAAGATGCTTCTTGTTCTACAATTGATTTGCATTGTTCTAGTTGTGATGATCTTGAAAAGAAACTAAAAGATGCTACGAATGAAATTTTAATATTGAATAATGCTTTACGTTCTCATGAAGTTATATATTGTTCCAATTGCAAATTAAAAGGAAAAACTTCATGTGAAATTGCCTTGATCCATCCAATAAACTTGATAACATGCATAGGACATTAGATCGGTTTTGTAATGGGAATAAGAACCTAAACTTGCTGTTGAATTCTTCCAAGTCTTGTAATGATAAAACTGGTTTAGGTTTTGATTCTCATACTCATGCTAAGGTACATCCACCTAAAATTGTAAAGTCATTAGGAAGTGGTTTGATTCAAACAGTTTCTAAACAAAAAGAAGTGGTTTTCAAATCCGCAGGAGTGTTGTCTCATTCGGTTTCAAATAAAAATATTGCTTGCTCATCTAGACATGAACACAAAATTAAATTTCATTGTACCTACTGTGGTAGAGATGGTCATGTCATAGATTTTTGTTATAGACTAGCTAAACAATAGAAAAGGGAAAGAATGATTGCTAGATCTCATAACTTTCATGCAAAATTTGCTGCACATATTAAACCGCATGTCAGGAACATGCAACCTGCTGTTATGAGTCAAAAACATTCAAAGTTTACCTCCGGACCTTCTTTTTTTTTTGCCTCCAGAGCTACTGATTTTTGTGCTACACAAGTAACACCTTATAGGTTAGTAGCTAAGAATAAAAAACCTCAAACTTTGCCTCATAAACCTGCTGTTTTATCTCAGCTTTGGCATATTTTTCCTGCTGCACGTCGTGTGACTCAGTACTGGATACCTAAATGCCTTTTTACTAACCGTAGTATTGAGTCATCGAAGTATTGTGCTTCTATGTCGGTTACATGCTTGAGGAAGGAGAACATTTAGATTGTGGATTCAGGTTGCTCACGCCACATGACTGGTAACAAAGAATGGTTCTCCTCCCTCTTTTTTGTGTCACGAGTAGAGAATGTTACTTTTGCCGATAATTCTTCCACTCCTATAGTTGCTAAGGGTTCGGTTAGAGAAAATGATCACTACACTTTGAAGGATGTGGCACTTGTCAAAAATTTGAAATACAACTTGCTTTCTGTTTCACAATTGCTAGATGAAAATCTGGAAATTACTTTCACTAAAAAATGCTGCAAAGTTGTAAATTCAAACAATGAGCTTATTTTCAACATGTCACAATCTGGAAGAGTTTTTAAAGCTGATTTTGATATGTCTTCCTCTAAGCATAGGTGTCTAGTTGCTAATGATTCCAAAGACTTATATTTTTGGCATGGTAGACTTGGTCACGTAGGCTTTGATCATCTCACGCGTGTTAGTGCTCTTGATCGCATACGTGGGCTGCCTAAGCTTAAAGGGGACAAAGAAATTGTGTGCTCTTCTTGTAGACATGCTAAGATGGTTGTAGGTTCACATACTCCACTCACAATGATCATGACAACTGAACCGGGTGAACTTTTGCACCTTGACACCGTAGGACCTTCACGTGTTCAATCCTTCGGAGGTAAATGGTATGTTCTTGTGATTGTTGATGATTATTCTAGATATTCTTGGGTTTACTTTATGGCATCTAAGAATGAAGCTTTTAGTCACTTTAGAACTTTATTTCTTAGATTATCAATTGATCACCCATGATCTTTAAAAGCAATTAGAAGTGATATCGGAACTGAATTTAAAAATTAATCTTTTGATCACTTTTGTGCTGAAAATGGAATAGATCATCAATTTTCTTCACCATATGTACCTAAAAAAACGGTGTTGTAGAAAGAAAGAACAGAACCTTAGTTGAGATGGCTAGGACTATGCTTGAAGAATATCAAACTCCTAGGAAATTTTGGGCAGATGCGATTGCAACCGCTTGTTATGTCGCAAATCGTGTTTTCTTGCGCGTTAAGCTAGGTAAAACACCATATGAGCTCCGGTTTGGACATAGGCCTAGTGTTACACACTTTTGGGTCTTTGTTTGCAAATGCTTTGTTAAGAAACATGGTAATCTTGATAAATTTGAACCTATATCTATTGATGGCATGTTTCTTGGTTATCCATCTCATACTAGATGCTACCGTGTGCTTTTACTTGACACTAACAAAATTGTGGAGACTTGTGAAGTGTCTTTTGATGAATCTAGCCCAGGTACTAGCTCAAAAATTGCAGGTCCATATCTATATCCGCAGGGGGAGAGCATTTTCGTTAAAGATGAGGAAGAGGTGGAGCTGCTGCCCGAAAATTCAGCAGCTAATGACATTGTTCGAGCTTCTGATTTTGATTCACAGCCAGCAACGACGACCACAATTGCTGGTCCAGATCCTCCTCAAGTCACAAGCTCATCGATTTGTGATGAACATGAAGAAGAAGAAGCTTGTAAAGTGTCCACTCCCCTCCGGGTCCTCAAAATTCATCATCCACAACAGATTATTGGAAGCTTGCACGGACGAGTTACACGGTCCAGGTTTTGCGATCCAAACTCTCATGCTCATTCTTATTTTGTTGCTTCTTTTGAACGCAAAGATATATCACACACACTCACTAATGAATCTTGGATTGTTGCCATGCAAGAAGAGTTAGAAAATTTGAAAGAAAAAATGTTTGGAAACTTGTATCTCCACCTCAAGGTCACACTTTAATTGGAACTAAATGGGTGTTTAAAAATAAACAAAGTGAGGATGGGGTTGTGGTTAGGAATAAGGCTAGGTTGGTTGCTCAAGGTTTCACTCAAGTTGAAGGTCTAGATTTTGATGAAACTTTTGCTCCTATTGCTAGATTAGAAGCCAAAAGAAATTTGTTAGCTTTTGTTGCATCTAAAGGTTTTAAGCTATATCAAATGGATGTTAAAAGTGCTTTTCTCAATGGCTACATAGATGAGGAGGTTTATGTCAAACAACCACCGGGTTTTGAAAATTCAGATTTTCCTAATCATGTTTACAAAATGTCCAAAGCCTTGTACGGTCTCAAACAAGCACCTAGAGTATGGTATGATAGGTTAAAAACATTCTTACTTCAAAAGGGGTTTACCATGGGCAAGGTTGATAAAACTCTTTTTGTGCTTAAGCATGGCAATGACTCATTATTCGTTCAAGTGTATGTGGATGATAATCTTTGGTTGTGCTTCTCATGATCTTGTGTCAAAGTTTTCAGCTACGATGAGTTCAGAATTTGAGATGGGTACAATGGGAGAACTCACGTACTTTTTGGGGCTGCAAATCAAGCAAACCAAGGAGGGTACCTTTGTGCATCAAACGAAGTATACAAAAGACCTCCTAAGGTGCTTCAACATGGACAAAAGCAAGCCTCTTCGGACACCAATGGGAACAGAAACAACACTTGAACTTGATGAAGATGGTGAACCTGTTGATCAAAAAGAATATAGAAGGATGATCAGATCACTTTTGTACCACATGGCATCAAGACCGGACATACAATTCAGTGTATGTCTTTGTGCACGGTTTCAAGCTCCCCACGTGCTTCACATCGTCAAGCCGTCAAAAAGATTCTCAGGTACTTACATGGAACTCAAGAATTTGGTATTTTTCTTCCTTCTTCCTCAACCGTTACCTTGAAAGCTTTTTCTGATGCTGATTTTGGGGGTTGTAGGATTGATAGGAAAAGTACTTCTGGTGCTTGTCATTTTCTTGGTAATTCTCTTGTTGCTTGGTCCTCTAGAAAACAAAGCTTTGTTGCACAATCCACGGCTGAATCTGAATATGTAGCTGCTGCTAGTGCTTGCTCACAAATTCTTTGGATTGTTCAAACACTTAAGGACTATGGGTTGATCTAGATAGTGTTCTACTATTTTGTGACAACACTAGTGCTATTTGCATTGCTAAAAACCTTGTGCAACATTCTAGAACTAAGAACATTGATATTAGGTATCACTTTCTTCGTGATAATGTTGAAAAAGGAAACATTGTGCTTCACCATGTAGATATCGAACAAAAATTGGCTGAAATTTTTAGAAAACCTTTTGATTTCACTCGTTTTTGTTATATTCGTAGTGAAATAGGGGTATGCATCCTCATGGCTTAAATTGAGGGGGAGTTTTGAAACTTTGGAAGTCTATTTGTGAATCTGAAATTAAAATAATATGAGCATAATATTTTATACATATATGACTTTGTGATTCCTTTTACATGCTGAAAGTTCTTACTACATTACTCATGTTATACATTTTGTAGTTTTTGACATGTCTAGTAAGTGGAATAATTACTTACACTAAATCTGGTCATGGTTGAACTTTCTTGCTGTTTTGAACTTGTTGCATGTTCACAATTTTTTTTTAATCATAAAGAATTAATCACGTAATCAACTCACATGTTGATTTTTTGTGAACAAATATAAGTTGAGAAAAGATCACGAGAATATGCAGGCATCGCACTTCTTCATTTGAGATGGCTTATCATTGCACTTAGATATGAACTTGGAAGAAGTTGTGTATGACTAAAACCATGTCCTTAAGCTTCTGATTATCAAATGATATAGGTTTGGCTTGGTTGGTTAGAATAAGGCAGATGCGCATATAATCTCTTGCAAATATCATATGATCTAAATTTGTTCTTTGAAAAATAATAAAATGCAGCAACAAGTGTCATGCTTTCAGGTATTGAAATAGTTAAGTTTGTGAGATCATGACTTGCTTAAATTGAAAATTACATTTGATCTCTAGCATGGCTTACAGTACTTTATGTATCTCATTGTTGTGATAGTATAAGTTACTTGATAGTATGACTTGGATGAGCTTTGTTTTATATGTATATGTTATAATATGCTCATAACAATTAAAATTTCTCTTTTGAACCTTGCTGAATACATTGTCAAAGGGGGAGAGATAATATGGTGAATTATGTAAGGGGGAGAAATATGTATAGGGAAATTTATTTCTATCTCATTTGATTTTCATAAAGGGGGAAAATTGTTCTCAAAACTTTTCATGCCAATGTTCGGATTCTGAATGGTGTTGCCAATGGATTCATCAAGGGGGAGATTGTGAGACCTACGTGTGCTGAATACATTGGCTTTGACAATAAAAGTTTTGAATGTTGCCATAACATCTTTTTGGCAAGGTCCGACTCTAGATTCGAGCTTCTGCAAGGTCTGACAATAGGTTCGACTTTCTTTGTCTAGATCCGACATGTTTTTGGGTAGCTCCGGTGAGCTTTGTCTTTAGCTCCTGCATGTCTTTGATAGCTCCGGCATGTCTTTGTTAAGCTCTAATATGTTTTGCTAGGTCCAACTTATGTTGGATAGCTTCGACATGTTTTTCTAGCTCTGACTTTTGGGATGACTAGTTCCGACTAGTTTTGGTTAGCTCTGGCGCTAGGGTCTGGTGCTAGGTTGTACTAGCTTTGGTAAGCTCCGGCGCTAGGTTGTACTAGCTTTGGTAAGCTCCAGCACAAGCTCTGGTTAGCTTTGGCAAGGTTCAGAGCTTGATCGTAATGTTCCAAATTTCCATGTGAAATGTTTCAAACTTGCTTTACACTTATGGAAAGGTTGCTTAGTATTCTTTTACTAAGTTTTTGGTGTGTTTTGGTGGTTAAGGCTTATATCATTTTGTTGTGCTTTGCAACATGCTTATGTGAGGTGCTCACGTAAGGTGTTGTAGTTTCAGAACTAACTTGAGTCATGTCGCGGACTTGGGCTCGTATGGATTGGTTGTTTGTTCATGTGCAGGTGTTGCTTGAGTTCAAGACATTGCTGGTGACGGGATCCATTGAACTTGTCTTAGGGAGAAGATGAAGTTCAACAACCAAGTTCAGAAAGAATTGTGGTTGAGTTGATCGTGAGGTTGTGCAACATGTTTGAATCAAGAACAATGCATATGAAGGTATCATGGACGTCGTTTGAAGATGTTTGCACGTGTGCAAGGAGTGCATGAACGTGGCTGCATGGTTCCAAGGCGTGATGAAGTGATGTGGACGTAAAGAATAGGTCGGAAAGGTCCAATCGACTAGGTTTTGGACTCAGGCTGCGGCTGAGTCAGGTTTGACTCAAATATTGAAAGATTTGAGTTGGTTATGATAGGATTTCGTGTGGGTCACGAATTTGAGTTGTTTTTGGAATGTGGGATACGTTACTAAGGTGTTTGGAAGTCTTAATATTGCTTCTATCTGCGTATAGAAGAGTCCTAAGCAGTTATGGAAAGTTTCGGTTCATGATTTGAGTAGGATTAGAGTCCTAGTTGAGATTGGGTTGGCCTAAGGGTTGGTTATATAATCAAGGGAGGCCAGAGCTCGTGGTGCACGACTTTGGGGCTGTTGCTCTTGTGTTCTATTGAATAAAATTCGTAGGTTGAAGGAAGTTTTGTGCCTTGTTCGTCCGACTTGTTCCAGACAAGTTTTACTCGTCGAGTTTCTGGACAGCACTACCTTTCGTCGGTGGTTTTATCAAAACTCGAGTTTTGCAGATCCAATTCACGTGATTTTTTGGGTTGTCTTCAAAACATGATTATCTATCATCTGTCAAAATTTCACGGTCATTATATCTGTGGTTTCGGATCTACACGAGTTTATTTGCAGCGTTCCAGAACT
The DNA here is from genome assembly GCA_036927565.1 of Tuctoria greenei. Lineage (NCBI taxonomy): Eukaryota > Viridiplantae > Streptophyta > Magnoliopsida > Poales > Poaceae > Tuctoria > Tuctoria greenei. The sequence goes on along the minus strand of JAYESD010000005.1, from coordinate 77,818,382 downwards.
GTTTTTCTCGGGTAGGACAGATTGACCTTTGTTCGATCTTTCGATCATAACTTGAGTTTCTCTTGACGGATTTGAGTGATTCTTCTTGTGTTTTCTTCGTGACTTGATTCTCTCTGATATATATCACTTTTGTCCTGGTGAAACACGTTTATATTAGTCTCACACATTTCTTTAACATATCGTTTTTCTGCCGAAGGGGTTGGGATTTAATTGTTTCCGCTGCATAAGATTTTTAAAATCTACCATTCACCCCCCCCCCCCACTGGTAGCTTTTCACGTGCTCTTTGATCCTACAGCCTTCCCTGGCAACGGAGCTAGAAATGCTTGTTGGTGTTTCTTACATCACAGATCGTCTTTCGAAAGATATGAGGTTTGCAACCGCATGGAAACTGTCGTGTAGCATTTCACCCAAGAGTATTCCCAAGGGTATCGTATTTATCCCAAAGGAAGGAAGTAGAGTAAAGTAAACACTACTATTATGATCAATCTATGGGATACTAAACAATTATCAAGACAGGGGCAAGTTGAGAATATAAGGGTAGTGTGAAACACCTAAGCAATCTACTCTAAGGGTAAGGTTGTCCTGGCGAGGGTTAGACTACAAGATGGAGATACTCCTACTATGCTCTAATTCCTCATATACATAGCCTAATAAAGTACACATGATTATGCTAATGGTGAATACTAGGGATGAGTGGTTCAACATATCGGGCACGGGTTTACCCCTAGCAATACTAGGTGACTCCTGCCATGAGCCTGTGGCATAGCTGAACGTGGAGGATTATAAAGGACAGATAGGGATGTCACCACCTACTGCCTACATCTTCAATCCGTGGGTCTATGAGACATCCAACGCCACCTAACTATCCTAGCACCATGCTAGCATATTCAGTAAATACCTTAAGAGCCGCGACACAAGCCATCCTAAGGCAATGAACTAAATCATCGTTGAACCAATGTTGGGACCAAGCACTAACATATTCATATTAGCATTATCATATTATTACCTAATTAGACTATAGTGATGGTGTATGATGTTTATGATAACATGATAATGGAATTATGTATAGATCATAACAACATCTACACCAAGCACATACATGGACTCCACAACCAAACAAGGAACGCTTTGCCCAAGTATATAAGTAAATAAAGACTAATAATGATATTATTATAAAATACAAAGTCACAAATACACGAGAAGATACATTAGCCATACCTTTCCCAATTTGGTTTTGGGACTAGAGGATCCTCTCTACAGCCTAACCTCCACTAAGGAGCTAGGAGAACTAGTGTATACAATAAGGTGACGCTCAAGTGGTGTGTGTTGAAGTGAGGAGTGAGGGGTCCTATTTATAGCATGGAGAAGGGTCGGTTCCCACCACCAAAAGCACGCAAATCAGTCACCACTGACTTCTTCAAGCTAGGAGGAGCCAACATGTGGAAGCTGACCGAGTTTGGAGGAAAGACCGGGTTAGCCGACTAGGGTGGTCGGCCAACCTGGTAAGTCCTCCAAACAGTCTGTGCTTTCTTGGGGTGACTTCTAGGTGGGTCCTATCCCTTGATATGGGTGCTACACTGTTGGATGCCCTTGGATACTTCTGTTTGTGGGTCATTTGATCCATGTGGTGCCACTTATTGACGCTTGATTGGCTGGGATGATATTTTATAGGATCCATCCCCTTGTTTCACTTCAATTATGTAGAAAATATCTGCATGCACAAATTTCTCCAAGTACAAGTGGAAATGGGTTAAATAGAAAGGTGATGTTTGCAAGAAATGACAATTCCTTCATATAATCGATTTATATTGTCTGGTGAAATTGGTACATAACAGCCGTCAACAGTGATGCACCCGGATGGACTCAAGCTCAAACATATGAGGTCGCAGGGCCGTCTTGACATGGATGGCCGAGTACCGCATGGGAGTCATCCCTATCCACTTCAAGCTCTAGCGGCTTTCCTCCAACGTCCATGATAGGACATCGTTTCTTTTCGGCTAGAAGGCATCATGACTATAGCCAAGGAATGATGATCTCACTAGATGTATGGGAGATCTTGAAGCGAGGATGGGAGACACCTACAACACACTCCAAGAGTATATCCATGGTACCCAAGACTGCCAACAACACATGGACACGTAGTTCTATAACTTCAACTCCATGCTACAACAACAACAAGCCGATCTCGTGGCATACTTCCATCATCAAGGGTTCAACCCTTATCACGGAGGTGATTGAAGAACAAGCTTGGGGGAGGACCCCCACTTTAGGTAACATGTATCACATCCATTGCATATTTGTTTTCCATTCATCCACCATTCACCTTGCATGTAAAAAAACTTGAATGTAAATAGTGTAGATTTTCTTTCCATCAAATAAAGATGTGTGGTAAGAATAATTTGGAATTCACATAGATGAAATGATGAATAGTTTCTCTGTTTTATTTTCCTAAGTCCCTAGTTTACAACTTGCTACTCTCCAAATATTGCTTTCATTGGTTTTAACTTTGCCTTGATTTAGAAATTGTGGGTAGCAAAAACTTAATCTAATTCTAGGTTGTGAGATATGATATAGTGATAGGGCTGCTATTCCTGGTTTAAAAGTAAAACTTAGATTTCTGGAGAAATTCTAAAAAGATTTAAGTTACTCACATTTGATTGGAAATACCTACCAAAGCCATATGATATTTTACATCGATAAAACTTATGCATATGTTATTTGCCTTCACATTGAGCCTAGACAAACTAGTATAGTACTATGTGAGAATTCATTCATTTCCTTTTGAATTCAAGACTTCACTTGCACATGCTAAAACTTCTACACTAGAAGTTAGCAAAATTCCATCATATCATCATTCCACAATAAAAAGAGAAACTTCATGTTTTCATGCTTATTACTCTCTTGAAGTCTATTGCATAAAAAGGGAGTAGAAGACATTACTACAAGAAAAAGAAAAAGAAAATGCATGCTTACACAGTAAGCATTAGAAAGAAATGCATGCTTACATTAAAAGCATGAGAAAAAAGGGTAGCCATGTTTTATCCCTGCAATAAAGAGAGTCTACATAAAAAGGAGTCATCTCAACATCCACTTCCACTTCCATTCCATCACACATGCACAATCTTGAATCAAATTGAGTTGAATTAATTTCTCCTAAGGCTTACTCTTTTGACTTAGTGATATTATGTGTTGCAAATATGCCTACCACATTCCCTACCACGCTCCACATACAAGACTTGTTTAGTGGTAGGATTAGTATAGACAAAATGCCCTGGTGAGGATATATTTCCACTACACACAAAGGAGTTATTGAGATAATCAAATTGAGGTACTTAGAATCTAATTGAAACTCTTTGGAATTTGAGTGGAACTTGATATCTAGGCTATGCTTTCTCTATTTACTGTTCTTCTTTCAACTACCCATGAATAGGAGAAGGCATAAGCTCCATAATGACTTAAGAAGGGTAAAGTACCATAGGCATTTTTGCAATAAAAGGTAGAGTATTTTGTTGTGCACATGGTACTTTCAAAAGGTAGAACATTGTAGCAACTCCTGATCATCAACCTAAAGTTTTGACTTTGCTCGGGACGAGCAAAGAATAAGCTTGGGGGAGTTTATTGACGGCTGTTATATCCCAATTTCATCCATCAATATAACTCAATTTTGTGAAGGAAAAATCATTTCTTGCACACATCACCTTTCTACTTGACCTATTTCCACTTGTCCTTGGAAGAATAGTGCACAAGCATTTTATGCAGGAAATGAGATAAAAATGGGGAGCAATCCAAAAAAGTATCATCCCAGCCAATCAAGCACCTGCACATGACATCACATGGATCAAATGGCCCACAAATAGACGTATCCAAGGAGATCCAACAGTGTGTCACCCATATTAGTCAATGAGACACACCCGCAAGTGACCTGGAGAAAGCACACATAAAACAGAATGAAGACCACTTCGAACTATGTGGTGGTTTGGCCGAACTGGTAAAAGTATCATTCTTGGTCAACTTGCACATGTCACTCTCTTGTAGCTCCCTGATGATGATAAATACTGATTCACGTGGTTTTGGTGGCGGGAACCGACCCTTTTCCAGCTATAAATAGGACCCCCTACCCCTAACTTCTCACACACACCACTTGAGCTTCATTCTATTGTATCCACTATCTTCCATTGTCTTAGAGGAGTTTAGGATGTAGAGAGAAGAGTCTCTAGTCCTTAGCCCAAATTAGGAAAGGAGTAGAAGGAGCCTCTCTCTCCCCAATTCCACATTGGAGCTATGGCTCACATATTCCTTATTGTATTCGTGACTTTGTGCATAATAAGGATGTTATCTTTAGTCTTCTATTATACAGATGTTTCGGTGAAGTGTTTCTTGTTTGATTGTGGATTCCATGTATGTGGTACGAATAGTCTTTGTGATCATGCCTTAATGTCATTATACTATCATCATAAACACTATAAACCCCCACTATAGTCTTAGTAGCTACGATATGATCATGTTAATATGAATAACTTATGCTATGTCTCAACATTGGTTGAACGATGTTTAGGTTAGTCTTGCCTTAGGATGGCTTGTGCCGAGACTCCAAAGGTATTTACTTAATATGCTAGCATGGTGCTAGGATAGTTAAGTAGTGTTGGATGCCTCGTAGACCCACAGATTGAAGAGGTAGGCAGTAGGTGGTGACAACCCTATCTATCCATGTAATCCTCCACGTTCGGCTATGCCACAAGATCTTGGCGGGAGTCGCCCTAGTATTGCTAGGGGTAAGCTTGTACCCGATGTGTTGAACAACTAAGCATAAGGATTCACCATTGACATGCTCCTTAGTATCTAACCTAGGTGATGTATATATGTATTAGAGGCATTGTAGGAGCAACTCCCTAACTCTTAGTCTAATCTACATTAGACCCATTTACCCCCTTAGAATAGAATGCTCTTGTGTGTGTCACACTAACTTCACTTATCTATCATTCATCCTCACTAGAACCTTACCTAGACCATTACACCCTTTCCATTTCATTATTGTTAAACTTCCACATAGCCTTCCATTAGAATAAAATAAATGACGCCCTTGGAATACTCTTTTAAGGGGAAATGCTACATCGATAGTTTCCGTGGCTCACGGATTTCTATCTGTGACGTAAGAAACATCAACATTGGTCAAAGGACACTCTAAACTGATCATCAAGCATGTCTGGGGGGAGTGGTGCTGCAACGACCCCCAATAGACTGCATACCTGCTACAGGAGCAGAAGCTGGAGAAAGACTTTGAAGTATTGCATCTGTGCAATGTTTCGCTCATTGAGAACAATGTCGCCAATGACCTGTCAGCGAAGGCATCCGTCAGGGCCCCGGTCCATGAGGGTGTCTTCGAAAGGAAGTTGTTGCGACCTATCGAGAGGCCAGCCGAACGTGACGAAGGGGGTCAATCCATCACCTTGAAGCTGGCGGTCCCAGCAGCCATGCAACCATGGAGCCAGCCAAGGATCATATGCTACACCTGGGACTCCGTGCAACCCGGCGCCCAATATCCTGAAGCTTAAGAAGATCCCGATGCATTGATCATGGAGATCCAGGACTACTTGAAGGACAACGTCCTTCTCAAAGAACATGCGTCCGCTGAACAGATCATTTAATTGGCTAGAAGATACACACTGGTGGATGGGGACCTCTACTGACGTGGCGCCAATGGCATCCTATTGCGGTGCATAACGCGAAAGGAAAGTTGCGACTTGCTTGCAGAGACCCAATGAGGCGAGTGAGGGAACAACGCGTCTCCACGCACCTTTGTCGGAAAGGCCTTTCGGCATGGCTTCTATAGGCCGATAGCTCTCTTGGATGCTGTCAAGCTTGTGAAAAGATGCAAGGCGTGCCAGTTCCACGCCAAGCAGATCTACACACCGGTGCCGATTCTACAGATGATCCTGCCCTCATGTCCGTTCAAGGTGTGGGGGCTGGATATCCTGGTGCCCTTCCGCAGAGTCGTTGGAGGGTACCAATACATCTACGTCGTCGTAGACAAGTTCACCAAGTGGCCGGAAGCAGCCCCGGTGGTCACCATCAACATGCAGCCCACAGTCAAATTCATAAAGTCAATCGTCTTCAGGTTCACGGTCCCAAAAAGGATCACCATCAACAGTGGGACCAAGTTCACTAGTGCAGCGTTCCAAGAGTCCCGCGAGGACCTTGGCATCCAACTTTGCTATGCATCCATCGCTCACCTAAAGAGCAATGGACAAGTCAAGAGCGCCAAGGCTGAGATTCTCATGGGCCTCAAGACGCGCACTTATTGAAGCTCAGCGAAGAATGGTGCCAAGTTGGTCAAAGACCTTCTGTGCATGCTGCGTGCTAGCCGGGCATCACCCAGTCGGGCTATGGTAGAAGCACCTTTCTTCTTGGTGTACGGGGCCGAGGCCGTCCTCCCCCCAGATATCACCATGTGTTCTCCAAGGGTCCGAGCATACAACAAAGCCGCACAGGACCAACTCCAGTGTGAAGATATGAACCTCATCGATGAGGGAAGATAGCAAGCAGCCCTTTGAAACGTGCAATACCGGCAGGTGCTCTGGCACTACCATCAATGGTTTGTGGGGAGTATGGAGCTGAAGGTGGGCGACCTGGTGCTGCAGTGCATACTTTCTCATGAATGGGTGAACAAGTCCCCCAATTGGGAGGGCCCCTTTCCAAGTGACAGAAGTTGGCCACCCTAGGTGCGTCCGCCTAGCTATGGAGGATGTGGAACCGCTGCCCAACCCTTGGAACATATAGCACCTCCATAAGTTCTACCCCTAGCACAGCGGTAGGAAAAATTTTATTTTTTTTGAAAGGGTGTTATAGTGTCTAGGAGCAGCGCTCAAAGAAACCAAGCTCCAAGGGGTCCAGTACAAAGTGTATAGACCGCTTAGCCCAATCCCATACCCTAAGACTATACACTTTTCCTCCCTTGTCATCCAGAGCAGGTCCTTGTCTTCTTGTAAAGCCTGCCTCCTCTTATGTTGAAGTGTTCTTGCGACATTTCCCCCGAACCTGCTTAGTCGCAGCTCGCGGAGGTTCTTTTCTAGGCGGGGGCTAGTCCCCGATGAGGTCGCGCGTATGAGGGACTATGAGACGGTGGTTTTACGTGACTCGGGCTGCCGGAGCGTAACACCCTTTTCCACGATGAGTGTTGTATTCTTGTTTGAGTTGTGTAGATTTGATCTGAGTGTGTGTGAATGGTGTGTGTAGAGTCGGTGGCTGACCGATCCTTTTATAGTAAGGTCAGGCACCTTATAAGTGGGGTCTGAGGCCCGACATGTGGCATCGGGACGATCTTATGCCTGTACAAGATCTAATGGCTTGCTACGTATGCTGCCCCTGACCATAGCTTGAAGACTCACCGTCGTGCTGCGTCGGACGCCAGTGGCCAACCGTAGTCATTGATGATGGCAGGGAATGTCCCATCCGTCTTGTCGCCGCAAGCTACCCACCTGGCACCATGTGGTAGCCCTGTGGCACCTTCACTATGATGCGATTAGACGCAGTGGTACCTAATAGGGGGCGTGCACCGCGTCGTGCATCTGGGGAAGGCGCACACCTTCAAAGACCGACTTGGACAAGGCTGCTATTCCTGGTTTAAAAGTAAAACTTAGATTTCTGGAGAAATTCTAAAAAGATTTAAGTTACTCACATTTGATTGGAAATACCTACCAAAGCCATATGATATTTTACATCGATAAAACTTATGCATATGCTATTTGCCTTCACATTGAGCCTAGACAAACTAGTATAGTACTATGTGAGAATTCATTCATTTCCTTTTGAATTCAAGACTTCACTTGCACATGCTAAAACTTCTACACTAGAAGTTAGCAAAATTCCATCATATCATCATTCCACAATAAAAAGAGAAACTTCATGTTTTCATGCTTATTACTCTCTTGAAGTCTATTGCATAAAAAGGGAGTAGAAGACATTACTACAAGAAAAAAAAAGAAAATGCATGCTTACACAGTAAGCATTAGAAAGAAATGCATGCTTACATTAAAAGCATGAGAAAAAAGGGTAGCCATGTTTTATCCCTGCAATAAAGAGAGTCTACATAAAAAGGAGTCATCTCAACATCCACTTCCACTTCCATTCCATCACACATGCACAATCTTGAATCAAATTGAGTTGAATTAATTTCTCCTAAGGCTTACTCTTTTGACTTAGTGATATTATGTGTTGCAAATATGCCTACCACATTCCCTACCACGCTCCACATACAAGACTTGTTTAGTGGTAGGATTAGTATAGACAAAATGCCCTGGTGAGGATATATTTCCACTACACACAAAGGAGTTATTGAGATAATCAAATTGAGGTACTTAGAATCTAATTGAAACTCTTTGGAATTTGAGTGGAACTTGATATCTAGGCTATGCTTTCTCTATTTACTGTTCTTCTTTCAACTACCCATGAATAGGAGAAGGCATAAGCTCCATAATGACTTAAGAAGGGTAAAGTACCATAGGCATTTTTGCAATAAAAGGTAGAGTATTTTGTTGTGCACATGGTACTTTCAAAAGGTAGAACATTGTAGCAACTCCTGATCATCAACCTAAAGTTTTGACTTTGCTCGGGACGAGCAAAGAATAAGCTTGGGGGAGTTTATTGACGGCTGTTATATCCCAATTTCATCCATCAATATAACTCAATTTTGTGAAGGAAAAATCATTTCTTGCACACATCACCTTTCTACTTGACCTATTTCCACTTGTCCTTGGAAGAATAGTGCACAAGCATTTTATGCAGGAAATGAGATAAAAATGGGGAGCAATCCAAAAAAGTATCATCCCAGCCAATCAAGCACCTGCACATGACATCACATGGATCAAATGGCCCACAAATAGACGTATCCAAGGAGATCCAACAGTGTGTCACCCATATTAGTCAATGAGACACACCCGCAAGTGACCTGGAGAAAGCACACATAAAACAGAATGAAGACCACTTCGAACTATGTGGTGGTTTGGCCGAACTGGTAAAAGTATCATTCTTGGTCAACTTGCACATGTCACTCTCTTGTAGCTCCCTGATGATGATAAATACTGATTCACGTGGTTTTGGTGGCGGGAACCGACCCTTTTCCAGCTATAAATAGGACCCCCTACCCCTAACTTCTCACACACACCACTTGAGCTTCATTCTATTGTATCCACTATCTTCCATTGTCTTAGAGGAGTTTAGGATGTAGAGAGAAGAGTCTCTAGTCCTTAGCCCAAATTAGGAAAGGAGTAGAAGGAGCCTCTCTCTCCCCAATTCCACATTGGAGCTATGGCTCACATATTCCTTATTGTATTCGTGACTTTGTGCATAATAAGGATGTTATCTTTAGTCTTCTATTATACAGATGTTTCGGTGAAGTGTTTCTTGTTTGATTGTGGATTCCATGTATGTGGTACGAATAGTCTTTGTGATCATGCCTTAATGTCATTATACTATCATCATAAACACTATAAACCCCCACTATAGTCTTAGTAGCTACGATATGATCATGTTAATATGAATAACTTATGCTATGTCTCAACATTGGTTGAACGATGTTTAGGTTAGTCTTGCCTTAGGATGGCTTGTGCCGAGACTCCAAAGGTATTTACTTAATATGCTAGCATGGTGCTAGGATAGTTAAGTAGTGTTGGATGCCTCGTAGACCCACAGATTGAAGAGGTAGGCAGTAGGTGGTGACAACCCTATCTATCCATGTAATCCTCCACGTTCGGCTATGCCACAAGATCTTGGCGGGAGTCGCCCTAGTATTGCTAGGGGTAAGCTTGTACCCGATGTGTTGAACAACTAAGCATAAGGATTCACCATTGACATGCTCCTTAGTATCTAACCTAGGTGATGTATATATGTATTAGAGGCATTGTAGGAGCAACTCCCTAACTCTTAGTCTAATCTACATTAGACCCATTTACCCCCTTAGAATAGAATGCTCTTGTGTGTGTCACACTAACTTCACTTATCTATCATTCATCCTCACTAGAACCTTACCTAGACCATTACACCCTTTCCATTTCATTATTGTTAAACTTCCACATAGCCTTCCATTAGAATAAAATAAATGACGCCCTTGGAATACTCTTTTAAGGGGAAATGCTACATCGATAGTTTCCGTGGCTCACGGATTTCTATCTGTGACGTAAGAAACATCAACATTGGTCAAAGGACACTCTAAACTGATCATCAAGCATGTCTGGGGGGAGTGGTGCTGCAACGACCCCCAATAGACTGCATACCTGCTACAGGAGCAGAAGCTGGAGAAAGACTTTGAAGTATTGCATCTGTGCAATGTTTCGCTCATTGAGAACAATGTCGCCAATGACCTGTCAGCGAAGGCATCCGTCAGGGCCCCGGTCCATGAGGGTGTCTTCGAAAGGAAGTTGTTGCGACCTATCGAGAGGCCAGCCGAACGTGACGAAGGGGGTCAATCCATCACCTTGAAGCTGGCGGTCCCAGCAGCCATGCAACCATGGAGCCAGCCAAGGATCATATGCTACACCTGGGACTCCGTGCAACCCGGCGCCCAATATCCTGAAGCTTAAGAAGATCCCGATGCATTGATCATGGAGATCCAGGACTACTTGAAGGACAACGTCCTTCTCAAAGAACATGCGTCCGCTGAACAGATCATTTAATTGGCTAGAAGATACACACTGGTGGATGGGGACCTCTACTGACGTGGCGCCAATGGCATCCTATTGCGGTGCATAACGCGAAAGGAAAGTTGCGACTTGCTTGCAGAGACCCAATGAGGCGAGTGAGGGAACAACGCGTCTCCACGCACCTTTGTCGGAAAGGCCTTTCGGCATGGCTTCTATAGGCCGATAGCTCTCTTGGATGCTGTCAAGCTTGTGAAAAGATGCAAGGCGTGCCAGTTCCACGCCAAGCAGATCTACACACCGGTGCCGATTCTACAGATGATCCTGCCCTCATGTCCGTTCAAGGTGTGGGGGCTGGATATCCTGGTGCCCTTCCGCAGAGTCGTTGGAGGGTACCAATACATCTACGTCGTCGTAGACAAGTTCACCAAGTGGCCGGAAGCAGCCCCGGTGGTCACCATCAACATGCAGCCCACAGTCAAATTCATAAAGTCAATCGTCTTCAGGTTCACGGTCCCAAAAAGGATCACCATCAACAGTGGGACCAAGTTCACTAGTGCAGCGTTCCAAGAGTCCCGCGAGGACCTTGGCATCCAACTTTGCTATGCATCCATCGCTCACCTAAAGAGCAATGGACAAGTCAAGAGCGCCAAGGCTGAGATTCTCATGGGCCTCAAGACGCGCACTTATTGAAGCTCAGCGAAGAATGGTGCCAAGTTGGTCAAAGACCTTCTGTGCATGCTGCGTGCTAGCCGGGCATCACCCAGTCGGGCTATGGTAGAAGCACCTTTCTTCTTGGTGTACGGGGCCGAGGCCGTCCTCCCCCCAGATATCACCATGTGTTCTCCAAGGGTCCGAGCATACAACAAAGCCGCACAGGACCAACTCCAGTGTGAAGATATGAACCTCATCGATGAGGGAAGATAGCAAGCAGCCCTTTGAAACGTGCAATACCGGCAGGTGCTCTGGCACTACCATCAATGGTTTGTGGGGAGTATGGAGCTGAAGGTGGGCGACCTGGTGCTGCAGTGCATACTTTCTCATGAATGGGTGAACAAGTCCCCCAATTGGGAGGGCCCCTTTCCAAGTGACAGAAGTTGGCCACCCTAGGTGCGTCCGCCTAGCTATGGAGGATGTGGAACCGCTGCCCAACCCTTGGAACATATAGCACCTCCATAAGTTCTACCCCTAGCACAGCGGTAGGAAAAATTTTATTTTTTTTGAAAGGGTGTTATAGTGTCTAGGAGCAGCGCTCAAAGAAACCAAGCTCCAAGGGGTCCAGTACAAAGTGTATAGACCGCTTAGCCCAATCCCATACCCTAAGACTATACACTTTTCCTCCCTTGTCATCCAGAGCAGGTCCTTGTCTTCTTGTAAAGCCTGCCTCCTCTTATGTTGAAGTGTTCTTGCGACATTTCCCCCGAACCTGCTTAGTCGCAGCTCGCGGAGGTTCTTTTCTAGGCGGGGGCTAGTCCCCGATGAGGTCGCGCGTATGAGGGACTATGAGACGGTGGTTTTACGTGACTCGGGCTGCCGGAGCGTAACACCCTTTTCCACGATGAGTGTTGTATTCTTGTTTGAGTTGTGTAGATTTGATCTGAGTGTGTGTGAATGGTGTGTGTAGAGTCGGTGGCTGACCGATCCTTTTATAGTAAGGTCAGGCACCTTATAAGTGGGGTCTGAGGCCCGACATGTGGCATCGGGACGATCTTATGCCTGTACAAGATCTAATGGCTTGCTACGTATGCTGCCCCTGACCATAGCTTGAAGACTCACCGTCGTGCTGCGTCGGACGCCAGTGGCCAACCGTAGTCATTGATGATGGCAGGGAATGTCCCATCCGTCTTGTCGCCGCAAGCTACCCACCTGGCACCATGTGGTAGCCCTGTGGCACCTTCACTATGATGCGATTAGACGCAGTGGTACCTAATAGGGGGCGTGCACCGCGTCGTGCATCTGGGGAAGGCGCACACCTTCAAAGACCGACTTGGACAAGGCTGCTATTCCTGGTTTAAAAGTAAAACTTAGATTTCTGGAGAAATTCTAAAAAGATTTAAGTTACTCACATTTGATTGGAAATACCTACCAAAGCCATATGATATTTTACATCGATAAAAATTATGCATATGCTATTTGCCTTCACATTGAGCCTAGACAAACTAGTATAGTACTATGTGAGAATTCATTCATTTCCTTTTGAATTCAAGACTTCACTTGCACATGCTAAAACTTCTACACTAGAAGTTAGCAAAATTCCATCATATCATCATTCCACAATAAAAAGAGAAACTTCATGTTTTCATGCTTATTACTCTCTTGAAGTCTATTGCATAAAAAGGGAGTAGAAGACATTACTACAAGAAAAAAAAAGAAAATGCATGCTTACACAGTAAGCATTAGAAAGAAATGCATGCTTACATTAAAAGCATGAGAAAAAAGGGTAGCCATGTTTTATCCCTGCAATAAAGAGAGTCTACATAAAAAGGAGTCATCTCAACATCCACTTCCACTTCCATTCCATCACACATGCACAATCTTGAATCAAATTGAGTTGAATTAATTTCTCCTAAGGCTTACTCTTTTGACTTAGTGATATTATGTGTTGCAAATATGCCTACCACATTCCCTACCACGCTCCACATACAAGACTTGTTTAGTGGTAGGATTAGTATAGACAAAATGCCCTGGTGAGGATATATTTCCACTACACACAAAGGAGTTATTGAGATAATCAAATTGAGGTACTTAGAATCTAATTGAAACTCTTTGGAATTTGAGTGGAACTTGATATCTAGGCTATGCTTTCTCTATTTACTGTTCTTCTTTCAACTACCCATGAATAGGAGAAGGCATAAGCTCCATAATGACTTAAGAAGGGTAAAGTACCATAGGCATTTTTGCAATAAAAGGTAGAGTATTTTGTTGTGCACATGGTACTTTCAAAAGGTAGAACATTGTAGCAACTCCTGATCATCAACCTAAAGTTTTGACTTTGCTCGGGACGAGCAAAGAATAAGCTTGGGGGAGTTTATTGACGGCTGTTATATCCCAATTTCATCCATCAATATAACTCAATTTTGTGAAGGAAAAATCATTTCTTGCACACATCACCTTTCTACTTGACCTATTTCCACTTGTCCTTGGAAGAATAGTGCACAAGCATTTTATGCAGGAAATGAGATAAAAATGGGGAGCAATCCAAAAAAGTATCATCCCAGCCAATCAAGCACCTGCACATGACATCACATGGATCAAATGGCCCACAAATAGACGTATCCAAGGAGATCCAACAGTGTGTCACCCATATTAGTCAATGAGACACACCCGCAAGTGACCTGGAGAAAGCACACATAAAACAGAATGAAGACCACTTCGAACTATGTGGTGGTTTGGCCGAACTGGTAAAAGTATCATTCTTGGTCAACTTGCACATGTCACTCTCTTGTAGCTCCCTGATGATGATAAATACTGATTCACGTGGTTTTGGTGGCGGGAACCGACCCTTTTCCAGCTATAAATAGGACCCCCTACCCCTAACTTCTCACACACACCACTTGAGCTTCATTCTATTGTATCCACTATCTTCCATTGTCTTAGAGGAGTTTAGGATGTAGAGAGAAGAGTCTCTAGTCCTTAGCCCAAATTAGGAAAGGAGTAGAAGGAGCCTCTCTCTCCCCAATTCCACATTGGAGCTATGGCTCACATATTCCTTATTGTATTCGTGACTTTGTGCATAATAAGGATGTTATCTTTAGTCTTCTATTATACAGATGTTTCGGTGAAGTGTTTCTTGTTTGATTGTGGATTCCATGTATGTGGTACGAATAGTCTTTGTGATCATGCCTTAATGTCATTATACTATCATCATAAACACTATAAACCCCCACTATAGTCTTAGTAGCTACGATATGATCATGTTAATATGAATAACTTATGCTATGTCTCAACATTGGTTGAACGATGTTTAGGTTAGTCTTGCCTTAGGATGGCTTGTGCCGAGACTCCAAAGGTATTTACTTAATATGCTAGCATGGTGCTAGGATAGTTAAGTAGTGTTGGATGCCTCGTAGACCCACAGATTGAAGAGGTAGGCAGTAGGTGGTGACAACCCTATCTATCCATGTAATCCTCCACGTTCGGCTATGCCACAAGCTCTTGGCAGGAGTCGCCCTAGTATTGCTAGGGGTAAGCTTGTACCCGATGTGTTGAACAACTAAGCATAAGGATTCACCATTGACATGCTCATTAGTATCTAACCTAGGTGATGTATATATGTATTAGAGGCATTGTAGGAGCAACTCCCTAACTCTTAGTCTAATCTACCTTAGACCCATTTACCCCCTTAGAATAGAATGCTCGTGTGTGTGTCACACTAACTTCACTTATCTATCATTCATCCTCACTAGAACCTTACCTAGACCATTACAACCTTTCCATTTCATTATTGTTAAACTTCCACATAGCCTTCCATTAGGATAAAATAAATGACGCCCTTGGAATACTCTTTTAAGGGGAAATGCTACATCGATAGTTCCCGTGGCTCACGGATTTCTATCTGTGACGTAAGAAACATCAACATTGGTCAAAGGACACTCTAAACTGATCATCAAGCATGTCTGGGGGGAGTGGTGCTGCAACGACCCCCAATAGACTGCATACCTGCTACAGGAGCAGAAGCTGGAGAAAGACTTTGAAGTATTGCATCTGTGCAATGTTTCGCGCATTGAGAACACTGTCGCCAACGACCTGTCAGCGAAGGCATCCGTCAGGGCCCCGGTGCATGAGGGTGTCTTCGAAAGGAAGTTGTTGCGACCTATCGAGAGGCCAGCCGAACGTGACGAAGGGGGTCAATCCATCACCTTGAAGCTGGCGGTCCCAGCAGCCATGCAACCATGGAGCCAGCCAAGGATCATATGCTACACCTGGGACTCCGTGCAACCCGGCGCCCAATATCCTGAAGCTTAAGAAGATCCCGATGCATTGATCATGGAGATCCAGGACTACTTGAAGGACAACGTCCTTCTCAAAGAACATGCGTCCGCTGAACAGATCATTTAATTGGCTAGAAGATACACACTGGTGGATGGGGACCTCTACTGACGTGGCGCCAATGGCATCCTATTGCGGTGCATAACGCGAAAGGAAAGTTGCGACTTGCTTGCAGAGACCCAATGAGGCGAGTGAGGGAACAACGCGTCTCCACGCACCTTTGTCGGAAAGGCCTTTCGGCATGGCTTCTATAGGCCGATAGCTCTCTTGGATGCTGTCAAGCTTGTGAAAAGATGCAAGGCGTGCCAGTTCCACGCCAAGCAGATCCACACACCGGTGCCGATTCTACAGATGATCCTGCCCTCATGTCCGTTCAAGGTGTGGGGGCTGGATATCCTGGTGCCCTTCCCCAGAGTCGTTGGAGGGTACCAATACATCTACGTCGTCGTAGACAAGTTCACCAAGTGGCCGGAAGCAGCCCCGGTGGTCACCATCAACATGCAGCCCACAGTCAAATTCATAAAGTCAATCGTCTTCAGGTTCACGGTCCCAAAAAGGATCACCATCAACAGTGGGACCAAGTTCACCAGTGCAGCGTTCCAAGAGTCCCGCGAGGACCTTGGCATCCAACTTTGCTATGCATCCATCGCTCACCCAAAGAGCAATGGACAAGTCAAGAGCGCCAAGGCTGAGATTCTCATGGGCCTCAAGACGCGCACTTATTGAAGCTCAGCGAAGAATGGTGCCAAGTTGGTCAAAGACCTTCTGTGCATGCTGCGTGCTAGCCGGGCATCACCCAGTCGGGCTATGGGAGAAGCACCTTTCTTCTTGGTGTACGGGGCCGAGGCCGTCCTCCCCCCAGATATCACCATGTGTTCTCCAAGGGTCCGAGCATACAACAAAGCCGCACAGGACCAACTCCAGTGTGAAGATATGAACCTCATCGATGAGGGAAGATAGCAAGCAGCCCTTTGAAACGTGCAATAGCGGCAGGTGCTCTGGCACTACCATCAATGGTTTGTGTGGAGTATGGAGCTGAAGGTGGGCGACTTGGTGCTGCAGTGCATACTTTCTCATGAATGGGTGAACAAGTCCCCCAATTGGGAGGGCCCCTTTCCAAGTGACAGAAGTTGGCCACCCTAGGTGCGTCCGCCTAGCTATGGAGGATGTGGAACCGCTGCCCAACCCTTGGAACATATAGCACCTCCATAAGTTCTACCCCTAGCACAGCGGTAGGAAAATTGTTTTTTTTTTAAAGGGTGTTATAGTGTCTAGGAGCAGCGCTCAAAGAAACCAAGCTCCAAGGGGTCCAGTACAAAGTGTATAGACTGCTTAGCCCAATCCCATACCCTAAGACTATACACTTTTCCTCCCTTGTCATCCAGAGCAGGTCCTTGTCTTCTTGTAAAGCCTGCCTCCTCTTATGTTGAAGTGTTCTTGCGACATTTCCCCCGAACCTGCTTAGTCGCAGCTCGCGGAGGTTCTTTTCTAGGCGGGGGCTAGTCCCCGATGAGGTCGCGCGTATGAGGGACTATGAGACGGTGGTTTTACGTGACTCGGGCTGCCGGAGCGTAACACCCTTTTCCACGATGAGTGTTGTATTCTTGTTTGAGTTGTGTAGATTTGATCTGAGTGTGTGTGAATGGTGTGTGTAGAGTCGGTGGCTGACCGATCCTTTTATAGTAAGGTCAGGCACCTTATAAGTGGGGTCTGAGCCCCGACATGTGGCATCGGGACGATCTTATGCCTGTACAAGATCTAATAGCTTGCTACGTATGCTGCCCCTGACCATAGCTTGAAGACTCACCGTCGTGCTGCGTCGGACGCCAGTGGCCAACCGTAGTCATTGATGATGGCAGGGAATGTCCCATCCGTCTTGTCGCCGCAAGCTACCCACCTGGCACCATGTGGTAGCCCTGTGGCACCTTCACTATGATGCGATTAGACGCAGTGGTACCTAATAGGGGGCGTGCACCGCGTCGTGCATCTGTGGAAGGCGCACACCTTCAAAGACCGACTTGGACAAGGCGCACCACTCATTACTCCCGTATCCTTCCGATCAAGGCAAGTTGCAGGACGTGTGGCAGCACAGGAGCCTGCCCTTGCGGGGGACACCGAGTCCAGCACTGTGGGCCATGTGGCAGCCCTGGAGCCCAACTACATGGGGAGTCGGTGGTCCAGGACTATTGGACATGTGTTGGTTCTTGAGCCCGCCTCTGCTGGGAAGGCCAGCTCGGAGCGTCGGGCCACGTGGCGGCACCAGATCCCACTCATGTGCAAGAGCGGGGTCTCGTCCTGCTGGAGACGTGGCGGCCTGGGAGCTCGTCTCTTCCAGGGAGCTGGGTCCTGTGTAGATGTCGCCGTGGCAGTGCCGAAGCCCGCCTTTGAGGAGGGATGAGGTCCGGGCCAGCTGGACATGTGGCACCACCGGACCCTACCTTAGCGGGGAGGTAGGGCACTTATGCTCGGGGGTACCTAATGTGCTGGGTACTGACAGTGGCCCCTGGATGCACTCTGTGGGAGGCGACGAGCCCGCAGGTGAAGGCCTAACCTTGGTTTCCTGCGCTGCCTTTTCATTTTTTGTCTTGGGCAGCCGAATGGTTGCATGCCCTTTGTCACAGTGGCCACATGTCCACCCCTGGTTCAAAGGCCATGGCAACGTGATCTTTTCTTGCTGCAACATCTTTAACCGAGGCGGTTCCCAATGCTGCTGCTGTGCTCCGCCGCTCCGCATTTATGGGAACCGCTGAGTCGTCTTCTCAGGTGGCTGACTATTCGGGCCAGCCCTTCTGACAGGGGACTTGGGCCCCACTGTCATGGGCGCTGCGGGTTGTGGAGCGCGTACTGGGTCTAGGTGACTCGCACAATGTGCCCAAGCATCGCAGGGGTGATTAAAAGGAAACCATTGTGGGCAAAGGTAGTTCCTCCCTTCTTCTCACCCCTACGCTCGAGCCTTCATCACCTTCCTCTGAGCGCCCGAGCCTTCACAACCCACAAAGTTCTAGTTTTCATCTACTCCAATGGCCACAAACTTGCCTCCCTCCTGAATTGAGGATGTGGGGCCGCTAGGACAACTGTTTAGCTGCGAAGATGAGGAACAACGTAATTGGATCTGTCGTGCCCCCCCCTCGACCTGTAGGCTGGAGAGATCGTACTCTACACTTCGTATGCTTATGCCGGGTTCATTTCACTCATATCCTCCTTTCTTGTGATGCTTCTAGAGATCTTCAAGCTCCAGCTTCATCACTTGTCGCTGAACTGGTAGTGGCGGTCGTCTTGCATTTTTGTGAGATGTTTGTGGGAGTCAACACGTATGTGCCGGTGTTCCGACAATTCTTTGTGGTGAGGCGGATCGGGAAGAGCAAGATAAAATTCCTTGGAACCTACTACTTTTATGAGAATCCCAAGTGCCCGTACAGGTACATCACCCCCCCCCCCCCCACTTGGGGCCAGGAGGTGGGACGGCTGGAGAGAAGACTTGGTGATCGTGCGCGCTGACGCCCACGATTGCATGACCCTCCCTACCGACTGGCCAATATCCGGAAGCAAAACCTGGGAGGAGCGTTCGGAGTTGGAGGCAAAGTACGCCCCAGTACAAGAGAGGATAAGTCACATGGAAGACCATGGTCTGACGTCGATGATGGTGTTGGCGGACTTCATGCATTGACGCTTGGCCCCTCTCCAGCAGTGCATCCGCCCAACGTGGCTTTACTTATGTTTGAAGGACTACACCCGGGTGGTGAGAGGTCCCACCTGGACATAAGCCAGGAGGAGGTGTTCCAGACAATGTCCAGTGTGTGTTGCAATCTGTTGACTCCTGGTGTCTTTGTCCCCGTAGAGCCTTGCCCGCTGCTCTGCGCAAACGTGGCGCTGAGGAAAAAGATCCTACAGGATATGCGGAACCTAGATGAACTTGTCCTTGCACCTTGACAGGATAGGGACGTGAACCGGGGGCTGAGCATCCCTGGTGCACAACAAGGGTCCGCGCCCAACCCGAGTTTCAATGTGCGAGGGGGAGGAGGGGGGGGGGAGACCCAGCCCCCACCACAGGGAAGGGAAAGGATCTGATGATTGAGATTGTGAAGAGTACACGTCCTCGGTCACCTTCAAGAGCAAACTCTGCTCCAAGCGAGGGTCCGGAGGAGCGCCCGCGCCCAGCATCAAGGGTTGGCGGTCCTTGAACAAGGACCCCACCTCCCCCATAAGGAGTAGGTTGTTGAATGCACACAACACACCTGCCTTTCTCGAGCAATCCAACGAGGGTTGGCCCACCGATGTCCCCGTCGCGAGCACAGTTCGGAGCACCACCGAGAGCACTGAGGGCACCGTATCTACGCAGCCCTAGACTAAGAAGCCTCGGACCACGAGCTTCCTTGTCACAGGCATGGCGACGAATGTTGGCTGCAGCTCTAGAGGTGGCTCCAGAGGTAGCGTAGCCAGCGTGATGGCCAGGACCCAGCACGGGGCTACGGAGCCCCGCACCATGAGCCCACCATCCGCTGGGGTCGGTGGTGCTGCATCAATAGGTATCGGCGGCGGTGCTGACAATGGTGTTGATAGGAACACTGGTTCTGGTGGAGGCTTGGCCGGATCCACCCCAGCCCCCGCATCAGCAGCAGCGCCCACACCTCTGGTGCAACTGAAGATACTGGGCCAGTAGAGCTTCTGGGGTCATCAGTAAGGCACTCTTGATGAGTCTTAAATTTTTGTCTCACTCGTTCTCTTGAATTAATAGTTCCTGACTCCCTCCTGCAGGTCATCGTCAGCCGACCTCACGCCCTTACTGGAGGGGGCATTAGTGGGGAGCGTCCCCACCTCCTAGGGAGCCACAGGCATGACAACGGAGCGGGCCCTCGGGTTGGCCCAAGAGATCATCCCTCTGGCACCTGCGCTTTGCACGAGTGGAGATGTACCTTTTAGCTATTGCCTCGGATGTGGTGCGGGAGCCTGAACAGAGTGTTGAGGTCTCGGCGCCTAAAGTTGCTGCTCTGGCCGTCGGTGCCACGAATAATAGCAGTGCTGTCACTCCAGGGGGTACCGTTAGTTTTGCTTGTCCCTCGGCAGCGAGGTCCCTGGCACTAGCGGCCTTGCCACCCTCGCCACAGGAGGAAGAGGAGCCTAAGACTATCACTGGGTGACCCTCCACGGCATCAGCTAAGCTGAATCCCCTCTCTGACGCCATTAATTTGACACAGTTCGGCCTTCGCCAAGCGCAACATGCTCTCAACCACGATTTGGAGAAGTTGCGGGGGGAAGACGCACGCCTCCGAGCTTGGAACTTCGTACTGGGGTCCAAGATCGGTGTGGGGAAGGAGAGGATTCAGAGAAGGAGGAGGCATTAGAAACACAGCATTGTCTGACAAGGGCTATGGACGCCCAGTCACAGAAGATCCTAGCGGAAACCAAGGCGACCCATCAGGCGGCCGATGCCCGACTGTGCACTCTCAATGAGCTCCGAGAGTCTCTCGAATGCCAAGAGGCCGCTGTCGTTAAGCGAGAAGGCATCCCAATGCATGAAGGCATAGATGGAGGTGGACCGAGACGAGCTACAAACCTGCATCAAAGATCTTGAGCTTGGTGTGGGTAGCCTAGCACATCATTGGGAGCGGCACCTAGAAGAGCACCAGGCCCTCCTGTTGCGCGAGCTCAGCGCCGACGCCAAGGAGCATATTGTGGCTCGTCGTGCTCGGGAGCTTGATGAGTAGGAAAGGTTGTTGGGCGCCCATGAGAAGGTGTTCTCGGAGGCTAGGGTAGATGCATTGAGGTGAGAGACCTCCAGGCATCCCATGCCGCCAAGGCGCAGAAGGTCTCAAACTTTCTGGGCCGCATCGAGGAGGCATTGCGGCCCTTCGACTTGAGCCCTGTGTGATGTGGAGAGCCAGTGTAGGAGGTGAGTCTTGTGATCCCCGTGCTTGACTCTACCAGACAAGGATATAGGTTGTGGTCACAATCATCAATCGCTGTTTGGAGACCAAGGGGAGAGACTTGGCGAAGGCGGTGGTGTTCCATGTCCTAGTGTGCTACCGGAGCTGGTACTCGGAGATCACCCTGGACACAGTAGTCGAGGGCCCCCTCCAGATGTGTGAGGAGGAGATGAAGGCTGAAGTCGAGGACCTCGCCAAGCATGTCGTCGCACAGTTCTCGCGTGATTGAGACCGATGGCCCCCTTGCGAAATGCCCTTATAACTGGGGCTTGTCCATTTGTAAATAATATTTAATTAATTTGAATTCATGTTCTGCTTCTTGGATCTGTTTTTGCTTCCCATCTTGTCCACTCGGGTCCTTAGCAGCGTAAGGGCCCGAAGAACCTTGCTAACCTCATTAGTTTTTAGGAACCAACGATAGCACACTTGACATAGCTTCTTTGCATCATTTGACGTCCTACCTATGGAACGCCTTAGAGGCCCCCTAGTTGGTGTGGCCTACTGGTTGGCCATGCCTACCACTTAGTCGCAGGATGTCACCAGCGGACCCTCGGCAGAGCGCAGGAGCTTGGGTAGTTGACGCCGGTGGCACCCTTGGGGGTGCCGGGCATAACAGTTGATGCCGATGGGCCCCCTGGGTAGTGCCGGACTTGTCCTAAGGTGCCTGGTCATTTTCAAAGAAGTCTCCATTGAAATCAAGGCAGGGCCAACCCTCAACATGCGGAACGTCAATGGCAAGCCCCTTGGGAGGTGTCGGAGCTGGATGCTCTGGCGACACCCATAATCAATGTGCAGAACGTCGATGGCGGGCCCCCTGGGAGGTGTCGGAGCTTGATGCTCCAACGACACCCATCATCAACATGCAGAATGTCGATAGTGGGCCCCGTGGGAGGTGCCAAAGTTGGATGCTATGGCGGCGCCCATCATCAAACCGTAGAAAACAACGACGACGGCCCCCTAGGAGGTGCTAGAGCTGGATGCTCCCACGACGCCCACGATCAATGTGCAGCACATCGACATCGGGCCCCCTGGGAGGTGCTGGAGCTAGATACTATGGTGGTGCCCGTCATCAACACACTGTACCCCCTGGGAGGTGCTGGAGCTGGATGCCCCGATGACGCCCATCATTAATGTGCAAAATGTCGACAACGGGCCCTCTAGGATGTCTCAGAGCTAGATAATCTGGCGGCACCCATCATCAACGTGCGGATCGTTGGCGGTGGGCCCCTTGGGATGTGTCGGAGCTGGATGCTCCAACGACACGCATGATCAACGCGCAGAACATCGACAGCGGGCCCCCAGGGAGGTGTCGGAATTGGATGGTTCGGCAGCGCCCATCATCAATGTGCAGAATGTCTACGGCAGCCCCCCTGGAAGACAGAAGAACAAAGAAACCTTATTAACAACAAGATCAGAATGAGAGAGCGTACTCACCGATTGACGCTCATTGCCATTATGTAGAACAGCGTCTGCGGGCCCCCTGGAAGGTGTCGAGGCTGGATTCTCCAGCGGCGCCCATCATCAATGCGCATATCATTGATGGAGTCCCCTTGGGAGGTGTTGTTTATGGCTGGTATGTCATAGATGAAATCCGCAAGCACACGGAGAAACCTCTGCAACACTTCCCCTTAAAGAGTATTCCCAAGGGTATGGAATCCAAGGAACACGGTGCTAATCTTGTAACTAAATCACCCAAGGACAGAAAGCTTGAGAAGGGGTTCTAATTCAAAGCAAGTCGACCAATAGCAGGTTGTATTGGGCACGAGCTTACCCTGGTCTGCCACCTACGTCGTAGTCGAAGGGAGGATTACAACGGATGGATAGGGCTGTCACCACCTACCACCTGTTTCTACAACCCGTGGACTACAAGATAACCAAAGGTAATGTCAAGCCTAGACACATTGCCTATGCTATGTGTTACTTCTCTAACCTCTCTAGCAAAGACTAGGGCCTCTAAATCAATAGAGCAATAAACGAACAAGCAACTAAGGAATGAACTTGCTTGAATTAAATAAATGAACTCAAATGGAAATCATGTACCTTACTTGAGATTGAAAGAACTGTCGAGGTACAAGGGTGGAGAGGGTTCGACAAGCCCGAACCCTATCCTTAAGGGGAAGAAGCACGACAAGCATGAGCCTCCTCCTCCTCTTTCTCACTCTCTCCCTACTTTCTAAGCACTTAGGCAGTGATAAGCCTTTTGAGTGGAGTACTAGACTCAAGCTTTTGGTGTGTGGAATGAGGGAGCCCCTGCCCCCTATTTATCCCCTCCAAAGGTCGGTTTGGCGCGAGAATATGCGAGGAAATCATGCACCATCGTGATCTCCACGCCGTGAGAAGCCAACACGTGGCAGTTGACCGCGTTTAGCGCGTTTACCACTTCGGCCGAACTGGTGGTTCGGCCGAACTCCCAACGGCTCCAATCGTGCCAAATCTTCTTTGTGATACAGCTATGTGGGCCCCATCATGGGTATGGGTGATTCCGGTGATTTTTAGTTGGTTTTGTCCTCTGAATAGATCCATGAATCCTCATGCTTGCACCTGATTGGTCGGAAGGTGTGTTTCTTGCATTGACCCCTGTAAATACCTCTAATTATGGGCATAATTCACCTACATACAAAATTACACCAACACTTGTGGAATAGTTAGTAAATAACTCCTCCCACTATGTTGGTTGTCCAATCCATATCTTTAATGCAAGGAATTGACAGTCGGATTTAGCAATTAAGGACTGTCAACAACCCCCCCCCCCCCCCCACACACTTAGTCCATTAATCGTCCTCGAGTGAAGGCAAGAAGAACCAAGTGATATCATATTTCAGCTACAAGTATGGAATATGTATACAGAACATTTCAACACACACCTTTGTTCAAGAACCTTTGATATGTGGCTACCACATCATCTTGGGTGTTTGAGAGATGGAACGGCTTGAATGTAGTTCACCTGAACTCCTCCTAGTGAAATAAACTTGGAAATTGCTATATTTTCACAAGTCAAAGAGATATTGCCATACTCCTCAAAAGAATGCTCGTCTCTCTCAAAGTTTTTAGTCCTCACCTTGGCATGAGTTGCTACTTCTTTTCCTACAATTAAATATGGCTTTTTGTGGAGCTTTGTAAGGATAAAAGTGGATCACTTGCAATTCATATGTTACTAAGCCAAAAATGGCATCCACATGAGAAGACCATGCAACAAAAATCAATGACTAAAGAAATTCTTGTGCAGTTATTATAGATGGTGGATGACGAATGGTGATGATGACTCCCAATTGATCACTCTTTTTTGTGCAAGGATGAAGCATGGCTACTTATTGGCCCTCTATTTTATTTTTTTTATTTTTTTTAATTCTCTTTTTTTGGGATCTCTTATAGCCATGCCTTCTACTCCTTTTTGTGTATCTTTTTATTCAGAGAGGATTTTGCAGAATTTGCATGGAGTATCTTTTGATGGTGGATGTGTTAAAATCATGGAATATGGTGGAGTCCACAAGAAATTCCTAATCAAAGATTTCATGCAAGTCATAAAAAGGGTCAAGAGTTTGACAAAGTTCAATGAAAATGCAAAGTGGCATATGCATGTGGTTTTCAATATTTCTATCATATGGTGGTGGGCATTTAAACTCTTATGGGAGACGATGGCAAAAATCTGATGACTTTAAAAATTGCAATACCAAAATTCGATTCTAGCATGGAGAGTTCCCAAGTTTCACTCATTTACTGTATTACACCAATCAAATACTTAGATGACATGTTTTTCCTAAATTAATATGTGGTTCAAGAACATTGTAGTGAAAATGAAATGAGGTGTAGACATATTCCATTCTTTTGCAAAATATGATATATGAAATTGCACAACTTTAATTACTAATGAGATGGCTTTTAATGATATTATCATGCATAATCAAATGCAACTAAAAAAATCAGGTATAGAAGGATAAGAGGTGAGAGAGCACAAACCATCGCCTTAATGAAGAAGGGTGGGCCAAGCCATCATGTCTTGGTCGAATCTTCTCGTGTTCCTTCATGCGATGCCTTGAATTGTTCTTTCATGATGGTTTGAGTATGTTGCACTTTGGGAGGCCTATGGGACCTCCCCCACACATGTTCTTGTACCTGTCTTTATTTGATACAAAAACATGGAGAAGTGAAAGACTCTATCAGTCTTACCTACACCAGTGAGTCATAATTTATTTGACAAAGGAACTTCATAAGATGGAATCAAAATAAGCACCTAAGTACTAAGTAGGAAATTATTGATGACATTCTACATTTTACTTCTCTCCTACTTACACTACAGGAATCGCGATCAATTATGTTGGCCAGGGCCGACGTAATTAAGCCTGAAACCGATGTAAGTTACTTAGTTACGTCGGTTTTACCTTAATTATGTCAGTTGTGGGTCGATGTGGCAGTTTGGACGTAATTAAGCTTACTTACGTCGGCTGCTGTGACACCAGGTTCCGATAATGAACCAAGTAAACGCATATGTGTGCCCAAGATGTTCATCACACATACACGACAACTTCACAATTGATATTCAGAAAATAACTACGCCTCAAAAGCAAATAAGTACCTTATTACAATAACTCAATGGTTCTCGAATTACAAATCCCTAATAGTTGAAGCGGAAAAAATAAACAAAGCAGTGCGACTCCAATCCACAGGCAATTGACGATAGCACACAAGCTAGTTCTCCACATGATCCGTGTGGTACTCCCAAGTGTCTCCTCTAACTGTTTTAGTGGGGGAATAGCAATGGTGAGTACATGTCGTACTCAGCAAGTCTGGGAAAGTGTTACATGTAGCTAAAAATAAGAATGATAATAAATAGGCAATTGCAGAAAAGTATATTTTGTAAACTTGTAAAAGCATACTACAATGTCCATGCGAGTTTAACTCCCATCATAACCCAAGTAATTGCCATACATGTATCTAATAATCCCACTTACCATCATACCTCGTCCATCATTTTATATCAATCCATATGCCAATATATACCTTCATAACCGACCATGCTCATATAACATAACCCAATTCATAACCATATACGAACCATACCAAATCCCAAGTCCAACTATAATCATGGAAGTTGTCCAGGTGCGCATAACCGAGAGCATGGCTATCATGATAGTTTTTAACACTCTGCAGAGGTTGTACCACTTTACCCACATGTTCGTGATTTCACCACCTTTTGGTGACTAAGAAACCTCCATTATGCCGTCTCACACTTCCATTGGTGTGTGGCCAAGAGATCCCAAAATAGCCTTTCCAAAGGGACTACTAGTATGTACGGACCCACTAACATTTCACCGGCAGGCTTGAATCTCCATTCTCCCACCCACGGGCCCCCTCGCGTGTCATGCAGATCACAGGGAACCCCTCCTCGACTCCCATTCCCCACGCCATCCAATGGTCCATACAATACCAGCAGCACCCCTAATTATTCAGCTATGTTGCACCAATACTTACCCTTGTGGTGGCACTGTTATCCTGACATATTCTCGCATGAACCGGTCCTTAGATCTAAGGCAAGCAAAACCACCATATCATCCAACCCTCCACAACCCATGCTTGCTTAGATCACCCCAGTTCCATGTTACTTAAGTCATCATTATCATCAATTCACATAGTACACATGTATATTAGTTCATAATGTGTCATTTGGTTATTTCCAATCCGAATTAAGCAAAGCGAAGCAAACTAGAGAATTCCCTTCCCGACTCTCTACAATATATCCCAAGCAACAAGCGTGGTCATACAAGTCTAGTAAACACCTATCATGGGTCTCCCATCAATTTGATACAAGCATGCAGTTTTGCAAACATAACATTTGAAAACAGGATCAAAATGATCAAGGACACTTGTTTTGCTCCTGCGGCTTGTTTGGATCAGAAGCTTCAAAGTTTTGGTGCTGAAGGTCCTTGAAAGCACCTTCTAGAGTACTTTCTACTATTCCGCGCGACAAACATGCGCAACAAGCAATACAATCAATAAATGCTCGTATAGTACTCAATATGCTATGATATGCATGATTGATGCAATTATGATGTAATAAATGTTATTAGATTACTACTGTTGCTTACTAACAAGTTACAATTGAGTTTTACATATTTGAATAAGTTTCGAGTCATTTCTGGAAAACTGGGAAAGGTTCCAGGAATTTCAGAAGTCAGAGACCAGACTAGTCCGCACATTGGGCCGGACATGTCCGCTCCAAACCAGAAAGTTCAACAGACTAGTCTGCACTGGATCGAACAATTCCCCTATGCCTAGGGTTTTGCAAACTTCCCATCTAGGGCATGATTTAAATTAGGATTGGGATCAGAATTGACGTGGAAAGTTGGATCTATGGTAGTTATCGTGAATATTTTTGTTCAATGGTCAAGGATTAGGTGTAACACATGATCTTGACGTCTAGATCCAAAGAAGATGAAGAATTGGTGAAGAAGAACATTGACATAGAAGAATAGGTGAAGAAGATAGATCAGCAGCAATGATTGATCCTCCTTCTCCTTCCTCTTCCTTCTTTCTTCTCCTCCCTTCCTTGCGGTGAGGGCTTCTACCTTCGTGAGGGTGGCTCCTAAGAAAACAGGCAGTAGGGCTTTCTATCAACGAGGGCAAGGGGTGAGAGGTTGGTGGTGGGGCGTTTATATAGGAGAAGAGGTGGTGAGGTCGTGGTGGAATCCAAGTAGGAGGCAGCGGGGACGAGTAAGGCCTTGGTGGGATCCCACTTGGGCTCCTCAGGGGTGGGACACGATGTTCTTGGGCCCAATTAAGGCAATTACCTAATAACTCATTGTGGAGGAAGAATAGAATCCGAGTCGAAACTGTATATACCAGACTAGTCCGTAGGCAGGTCGGATAAGTCCATTCGAGGTACAGAGAGTTGGACAGACAAGTTCGGTATCGTGCCGAACAAGTCTGTTCCAGATCAGAAAGTCCATTGAACAAGTCCAGCATTAGACCAGATAAGTTGGGGTTTGCACAGTTTCAAAACCGAACTAAGTTTTGGGATTTCAGCGGACAACTCCAAATAGTTCCAGTAGCGATCGTCGAACTAGTCCGTATATGTAACGGACAAGTCCGTGGGACAACAGAAACAAAACTAGAAAAGTCCGTAAATTTATCGGACTGGTCTGAGGGACATCAGTAGCAAAACCAAACTAGTCTCCAACATCAAAAGCCAGATTCCTTTGCCGATTATCCGCATAGCCCTTTTGCCGTGACTAAGCAGCCCTTAAGTTCTCTTGTATTATTTGAACCTGCCTTTCAGCACTTTGTAACACATCGGGTCGAAATACCTGGTTCTCTCTTGTTTCATTCCAAAACAAAGGTGTCCTACACTTCCTCCCTCATAGTGCTTCATAGGGTGACATTTTCAAGCTGGCTTGGTAACTATTGTTGTACGAGAATTCAGCATACGGCAAGCTCTTGTCCCAGCTGCATCCATTCTTCAAGGCACAAGCTCTCAACATATCTTCTAATATTTGGTTTGTCCTCAATTTGCCCATTAGCCTATGGGTGATATGAGGAGCTAAAATTTAACCTGGTACCCATAGTTTTGTCTAGTTTCTCCCAGAACTAAGAGGTGAATTGAGAACCTCGGTCCGAGACTATCCTTTTCAGAACTCCATGCCAACATACAATATTCTCCAAATAAAAACCCAGCTAATTGTACCGCGGTGTACTTGGTTTTGACAGGAATAAAGTGAGCATATTTCGTCAACCGATCCACAATAACCCATATAGAGTCATAACCAGACTGGGTATGTGGTAATCCAACTATGAAGTCCATACCGATTAGTTCCCACTTCCATTATGGTATCTTTAATGGTTGTAATACTCTAGCTGGCCTTTGATGTTCAGCCTTCACTCGTTGGCATGTGTCACATAGGGCAACATATTAAGCTATGTCCCTTTTCATGCCATCCCACCAATAGCAAGTTTTCAAGTCCTTGTACATCTTTGTACAACCGGGATGAATGGAGTAAAGTGAGTCATGTGCCTCCTTCAATATCGCCCCACGAACATGCTTCACATTAGGCACGACAATACATTTCCCAAGCCATAGTGTACCATGATCATCTTCATCAAACCTCCATTCTCTCCCCTCTTGGATGCTTTCCTTGATCTCTTGGATTTCCTCATCTTTTGTTTGATCTTCTCGTATTTCTTGTTCCAAGGTTGGGTTTACCTCCATTATTCCCATCTCATTCACGAACCCAAGATGCAACCATTCAAACTCGTTACATAACTCGGATGGCAACTCTCGAACCGTGAGTTGGTGGCTTGATACTTTTATACTCAAGGCATATGCCACTACATTGGCCTTTCTCGAGTGGTAGTTGATTCCCACATCATAATCCTTAATGAGCTCCAACCATCTTCGTTGCCTAAAATCCAGACTCATTAGCGTGAATATGTACTTGAGACTCTTGTCATCCGTGTAAATCTCACATCTATGACCAAGGATGTAGTGCCTCGAAATATTCAAAGCATGCACTACGACAGCAAGTTTGAGATCATGCGTATGATAGTTCATGTGACACTCGGTTACGAAAAATGAACCAAGTGTGATGTATATGTGTGCCAAGGAAGTTCAATACACATACACGAGTGTATTCACAAAAGGATATACAAAAAATTACCACAGAACAAGATCTATTAAGAACTTTTGTTTCAAAATTGAGAATATCCTCAATTATAGCACTAATGATTATTAATGACAAGTTTGAGACTAATGCAGCGGAAATAAACTAAATATGAGCTAAACGAAATAAGCAAGCTAAGCAAAAGGGTAGCGCGGCTCCAAGCAACACCAAAGGCAAAGCTAACGGCTGTACACAACCAAGGACTTCTCATTAACATCGTGATACTCCCAATCCTGACCTACAACTGTTGGTGGGGGAATTGCAAGGGTGAGTACATGTCGTACTCAACAAGTGTGGGAAAGTATAAAATGTAGCTGATACAAATAACGAATATAATAATGGCTATGTGCTGAAAAGTACATTAAAATATTTGAAAAGCAATATATTGTACGTATGTGAAGTAAACCCATCATAAACCATGTAGTTATCACAATACCAGTCCATATTTCATTACCACCATCCATATACCAGATTTCTTATTACCATTAACCATATCCATTGCCATAAACCATAATACCATCCCACAACTAGTACCAAACCATCCCAAAACTAAGTTCCCTCTAATCATGTAGGTCATCCAGGTGCTCTTAACCAGGAGCACGGCTATCATGATAGTTTTAATACTCTGCAGAGTTCGTACCACTCTACCCACGTGTTTGTGATTTCATCACCTTTCGGTGACTAAGAACCTCCATTATGCCGTCTCACACTTTCGTTGGTGTGTGGCCAAGAAATCACAAAATAGCCATTACAAAGGGACTACTAGTATGTACCGACCCATTGAGGTTTCACCGATGGCGATGCCTCCAATTGAGCGCATCTTTAACCAAGGGCCCCCTCTTGTGCCATTCGGATCTCAGAGAGTCCTCCATAATTCCAAACCCAATTTGACTCCCCTTCCCTAGTGCGCCAAATGGTCCGCGCAATACTAGCAATACCCTAATTAATTAGTTACGCCGCACCCATAATTGGCCTCGTGGTGGCACTATTGTCCTCGCATATTCTCGCATAAATCGGTCCTTAGATCGAAAGCAAGCAACCACCATGTCTTCCAACCCATCCACATACACGACTTGCATAGATCACCCATTACCATATCATATTAACCAGTTCATATTAACAATAATCTCATTAATGCATAATTAAATGGTATAGTTTTTCCCATCCCAATTAATTAAGCAAAGCAAAGGTCAAAAGCCCTTTCCGACTCTCTACCATGTATTCCAGGTCACAAGGGTGGCTAAACAAAGCTAGTAAACCTCCTATCATAGGAATTCCCATCAAATTTACACAAGCATGCCGTTTTGAAAAAAAACATTTATTGTAAAAACAAGATCAGTATGTTCAAGGGCACTTGCCTTGCTCCTGAGCTTGGTTAGGATCAAACACTTCAAAATTCTGGTATTGGAGGTCCTCCGCAGCACTCTCTAGCGCAAATCCGTCTAAGCCACGCAATAAACATACAAGACAAGAATTATAATCAATAAGTGCACATATATTACTCGATATGTCATGACATGCATGATTAATGCAAATGCGAAGCAAAACTAGTTATTGAGTTACTATTAATGTTCACTAATCATTTATAATGGTTATTAACAAGTTTACACAGGTTCATGTTGATATTACATCAAATTCGAATTAATTCATTATTAAAGAACCTGGAGATCGCACAAGTCCGCTGTAGGCCGGACTAGTCCGCCCTACACAGAACCAGTGAGTTTGGGTTTTCTAGATCGACGTGAATTTGGAGAAATAGGGTTGAATTCACGTGAGAAATAGGAAGTAGGAGGTATACCAGGTGTTTAGAACTCCAATGAATCAAGGTTTTTGGAGAAAACACTTGGATCTTTACGATCTAGGATTGATGAAGAGAACTTGATGGTGAATTGTTGATGAAGATCTTGGCCTCTTGATCTTCTATCGTTTCCTCCTCTTCTTCTTCTTGCTCTGGATCTCCTTCTCCCTCCTTAGCGGCAGCTATCCACGGGCTAGGGTTTGGGTGTGATTCAAAAGTGACAAAAAGATGTGAAAATAGGGTGTTGGGTTGTTTATATAGGGGTGGAGGGCTATGGTTTCAATGGAGGTCAGTTTTAGAGAGTGTGGAGGTCGGTGTGGGGTCCCACATGGGCTACAAAAGAGTTATACACGACGTCCTTAGGCCCACTTAAGGTAAACCCAAAAACATGTCGCGTAACAAAAGATCAACTCAGAATCACAATCACTAGAAAAGTCCGCGCAAGGCCAAACTAGTTTGATATTAGACAGAGAGAAATCAGACAAGTCTGGACTATATCGGACAAGTCTGCTAGATGTTGGACAAGTTCGGACAAGTCTAGGGACATGGCAAAATTTCTAGGAATCAGGATACTGGACTAGTCCGCAATGGACCGGACAAGCCCGAAAACGGTACAGAGACAAAACCGGACTAGTCCGCAGCAAAAACATACATGTTCAAGGGAGGTCAGTGAGAAACTGGACTAGCCCGCATAAAAAAAGACTAGTCTGCACTTCTCAGAACTTTTGAGTGCGATTTTGCTCCTAATTCATTTAAAACTTGCTCAATTTTATATGACTTAATGTTAAACATATTTAATGATGAATGCAGAGCATGATACATGAAAATGAGGGTGTTACAAACCTACCCCCCTTAAAATGAATCTCTCCCTCGAGATTCGACGTAGAAGGAAAGAGAGATGGAAAATTCTTCTTGAGATCATCCTCCAACTCCCATGTTGCTTCCGATTTTGTATGATGCTTCCATTGCACTTTACACCATCTAATAATCTTGTTTCTCGTGACCCTCTCCTTGGTTTCAAAGATCTTGACCGGTTGCTCGACATAAGTCAAATCCGCCTCTAATTCCAATTCTTCCATTGGCACTTGTTCTTCCGGCACCCTTAAACACTTCTAGAACTGCAAACCATGAAAGTCATCATGAACATCTAATAAGTGAGCTGGCATCTCCAACTTATATGCTACTTCCCCTCTTCTGTCCAGAATTTTGAATGGTCCAATGTATCAAGGTGCTAGCTTGCCTCTGATATTAAACCTCTTATAACCAGTCATGGGTGACACCTTGAGGTAAACTAAATCTCCCACTTCAAAGGCTAGTTTCCTTCTCCTATTATTCGCATATCCTTTTTGTCTTGATTGAGCGGCCCTCAAGTTCTCGCGGATAATCTAAACTTGTTTCTCAGCTTCTTGCAGCATGTCAGGTCAAAACACTTGATTTTCTTCTGTCTCATTCCATAACAAAGGTGTCCTACGCTTCCTCCCATACAGTGATTCATAGGGTGACATTTTCAAGCTCGCTTGGTAACTATTGTTGTATGAGAATTCCGCATACGGCAAGCTCTTGTCCCAACTTCTTCCATGCTTCAAGGCACAAGCTATTAACATATCCTCTAAAATCTGATTGGTCCTCTAAGTTTGTCCATCCGTTTGAGGGTGATATGCTGAGATGAAATTCAACCTTATTCCCAAAGCTTCATGTAGTTTCTCCCAGAACCTAGAGGTAAATTGAAAACCTCTATTCGATACTATCTGCTTTGGTACTCCATGTCGGCACACAATATGCTCCATATACAACTCTGCTAGCTTCGCGGCGGTACATGTGGTCTTGACAAAAATAAAGTGAGCTGACTTGGTCAAACGATCCACAATTACCTATATGGAGTCATAACCGGACTGGGTACGCGGTAAACCAACTATAAAGTCCATCCCGATTTCTTCCCACTTCCATTATGGAATCTTTAATGGCTGCAAGGTGTTCAACTTTGACTCGTTGGCACACATCACAAAACGCTACATATTCACCTATGTCCATTTTCATGCTGGCCTATCAATAACATGTCTTCAAGTCTTTGTACATCTTCGTACAACCGGGATGAATTGAGTATGGCGAGTCATGTGCCTCTTTTAATATTATCTCCCAAATATGCTTCACATTAGGCACGATAATCCTTTTTCCAAGCCATAAGGTACCATGGTAATCCTCATCAAACCTGAATTCTCTTCCCTCTTGGGTCCTTTCCTTGATCTCTTGGATTTCCTCATCCTTGGTCTGACCTTCTCAAAAATCTTGCTCCAAGGTCGGATTTAACTCCGTTATCCCCATCTCATCCACAAATCCGAGATTCAACCATTCAAACTACTTACATAACTCGGATGGCAATTCTCAAATCGTGAGTTGATGACTTACTCCTTTCCGACTCAAAGCATCGACCACTACATTAGCCTTCCCTGGATGATAGTTGATCCCCACATCATAATCCTTGATGAGCTCCAACCATCTTCGTTGCCTCAAATTCAGTTCCGTTTGCGTGAATATGTACTTGAGACTCTTATGATCCGTATAAAATTCACACCTATGTCCAACGATATAGTGTCTCCAAATCTTCAAGGCATGCACTACGGCTGCAAGTTCGAGATCATGCATTGGATAATTCTGCTCATGTTTCCTCAATTGTCTCGATGCATAGGCTACCACTTTACCTTCTTGCATGAGCACACATCCAAGTCCCTTGTCTTGATGCGTCGCAATATATATCAAAACTTTTGCTTACATCCAGCAAAACAAAACTGGGGCCATGGTTAACCTTTTCTTCAACTCCTCTAAACTTTCGTGACAAGTTTGAGTCCATTGGAAAGCTTTCCCCTTCTTTAGCAACTCTGTCATGGGCTTGGCTATCTTGGAAAGGTCGTTGATAAATCAACAGTAATATCCAGCCATCTGAAGGAAACTCCTTATTTCATTTACGTTTTGCGGTGGCTCCCGTTTTAGCACATCTCTCACTTTTCCTGGGTCAACCGATACTCCTCCTCTAAAGATGATATGCCCCAAAAACGACACATCTTTCAACCAAAACTGACACTTGCTGAACCTGGCATACAATTGATGCCCCCACAATTTCTGCAATGTGAGCCTCAAGTGTTCCTCATGCTCCTCTTCACTCTTCGAGTAGATCATAATATCTTCAACGAACACCACAACAAACATATCCAAGTACTCCATGAAGACCTTATTCATGAGGTACATAAAATAGGCAGGTGCATTTGTGAGTCCAAAGGACATAACTGTGTACTCATAGGATCCATAGCATGTCCAAAAAGCTGTTTTGGGTATATCCGACGGTCTTATCTTCATTTGGAAGTAGCCCGACCTCAAATCAATCTTGGAGAAGACACAAGCACCCTTCATCTAATCAAACAAGTGTTCTATGTGTGGCAGGGTGTACTTGTTGTTCATGGATACCTTATGGAGTGCTCGGTAATGCACACACATCCTTTGTTATCCATCTTTCTTATCCACAAAAAGAACGGGCGCTCCCCAAGATGAAGAGCTTGGGCGAATAAAACCCTTCTGTAGCTGCTCTTGAATTTGCTTCTTGAGCTCCTCTAACTCCTTAGGAGGCATCCTATATGGCCTCTTAGCTATAGGTGCATTTTCAAGTATTAATTCAATAACAAACTCGATATCACGATCATGTGGCATACGTGGCAACTCATTCGGAAACACATCCAAGAATTCACACTCCACTGGAATCTCCTCAATTGCGGCACCGTCCATGTGGTTCAGCTCTAATTGCTTTGGTGCATGTTGAGATGCTTCAAATACTATAGTGATAACTTCTTCATTGGTCAACTTCACCGTCTTTGTGGCACATTCAATGACTCCATTGTGCTTCCTCAACCAGTCCATACCAAGTATAATGTCCAATCCTTGAGAATCCAAGACAATGAGGCTGGCAAAGAAGTCTACCCCCTTATTCTAAGGCTTACTTTTGGACATACTATATTTGTCCTCATCTCTCCTCCAGGAGACTTAACCAATAGATTATACTTCGTATGAGAGATAGGCAAACTGTACTTGGCAACATACTTCGATGCAATGAATGAATGCGATGCTCCAGAATCAAACAACATAGTCGCCGGGTTGGAGTTTGCGAGAAACATACCAATAACCATGTCATCCGCTTGTTGAGCTTCCTCCGTAGAGACATGGTTCACATTGGCACTTACAAGATTTTGTTGTCCATGGTTCCCTTGCGGTTGTCCTCTATTGGGTCTTGGGTTTTGTCTTGGAGCATTGCTTAAGTGTCCTGCTTCTCCACATCTATAACATTTCCTAACTGCACAAGAATTATTGGGACGAACTTGATTACGAACATTTGCACTAGGAAAGTTGGCACAACGTGCAAAAGGAATTGGAGGCCTAGGTGCTTGCATGACAGGTCGTTGCTGCAAAAACTGAGTTGGGCACGGTGCATAGCTAGGGTGCTGTACTGGAGCAGAAGAGCTGCAATAAGGTGCATTGGGTGATGCAAAGCGAGGGCGCACATTACTTCCTTATCGCTGTCCCTGATATGGCGCCTTCCTCTAGTTATCTAACTCCGTCTGATGGACTTTATTCTCCACAAGAATTGCTTTGTCCACTAGCTTCTGGAAGTTAGCATAATCACAATTCAGCAATTGTACTTGGATTTCATTGTTCAAGAACCTCATGAACAAGTATTGTTTCCAGCTGTCCAGGCTCACATCCTCAGGCGCATATCTTGAGAGTTGAGTGAATATATTGAGATATTCACCCACACTCGACCTTACTTGCCTCAAGTTCTCAAATTCTTGTCTCTTTAGTATCATAACACCTTTTGTCACATAATGAGAATGGAAGCTCTCCTTGAATCCAACCCAAGTAATCCTCTCATGGTTCTCGTGGGTGTTCCATAAAGAATCCCACCAATCCGCAGGTGCTCCAACTAGTTGATGAGAAGCAAAAAGCACTTTCTCCTGGTCACTGCATTAGACATTTGCAAGTTTCTTCTCCACGGACTGGAGCCAATTGTCGACGCTCATAGGGTCAGTGTCTTGAGCGAAGGTGGGTGGCCTGGTCCTCATAAACTCTCCGAACCGGGTATGAGGTGGTGGGGGTGGAGGCATGTGGTGCTGATTGTTGTTGCCAGCTTGCAGCTGTCCCATAGTCTGTATCATGGTCTGCATGAGCTGGTTTTGCATAGCGAATAGCTACTCAAGGTTGATAGCTCTCTGGGCAGGTCCTTGTCCATTGTTGTTCTGAGGTGCTCTATTGTTCTCCTCCTCATCATTGACACCCTCTGGTTGCGAGTCCCCACCATCTGAAGAAAAGCAGGAGAGGAGAATTTAGAAAACGTACCCAACTATATGCATCACAGGATATGAAACTAAGCAACTAACTATACTAGCCTATATGGACATGGCAATGCTAAAGCATCCCACGATCCTCTACTAAGCACACAAGCAACAATACACAGAAATCAGCACAACAAACAAAAATTCATTGATTCCTGAGTGTTCCTATGTGCTCTAAAGTATCCATTTTATCTAGGTTGCATCCTACGGTCAACCTGTGGCTCTGATACCAATTTGTGACACCCGGTTCTGAAAAATGAACCAAGCATGACGCATATGTGTGCCCAGGACGTTCAACACACATACACGAGTGCATTCACAAAAGAATATACATAAAATTACCACAGAATAAGATCAATTAAGCACTTTCATTACAGAATTCAGAATATCCTCAATTACACCTCTAATTATTATTAATGACAAGTTTGAGACTAATGCAACGGAAATAAAGTACATATGAGCTAAATGAAATAAGCAAGCTAAGCAAAAGGGTAGTGCGGCTCCAAGCAACACCACAGGCAAAGTTGACGACGGCACACAACCTAGGACTTCTCAATAACATCGTGATACTCCCAATCCTGACCTGCAACTGTTGGTGGGGGAAATGCAAGGGTGAGTACATGTCGTACTCAACAAGTGTGAGAAAGTATGACATGTAGCTGATACAAATGACAAATATAATAACGGCTAACTGCTGAAAAGTACATTAAAATATTTGAAAAGCAATATATTGTATGTATGTGAAGTAAACCCATCATAAACCATGTAGTTATCATAATACCAGTCCATATTTCATTACCACCATCCATATATCAGATTTCTCATTACCATTAACCATATCCATTGCCATAAACCATAATACCATCGCACAACCAGTACCAAACGATCCTAAAACCAAGTTCCCTCTAATCCTGTAGGTCATCCAGGTGCTCTTAATCGGAAGCATGACTATCATGATAGTTTTAATACTCTCCAGAGTTCGTACCACTTTACCCACGTGTTTGTGATTTCATCACCTTTCGATGACTAAGAACCTCAATTATGTCAATTCACTTTCATTGGCGTGTGGCCAAGAGATCACAAAATAGCCTTTACAAAGGGACTACTAGTATGCACCAACCCACTGAGGTTTCACTAGTGGTTATGCCTCCAACCGAGTGCATCTTCAACCAAGGGCCCCCTGTTGTGCCTTTCGGATCCCAGGGAGTCCCGCCATAATTCCAAACCCAATCTGACTCCTCTTCCCTGGTGCGCCAAATGGTCCGTGCAATACTAGCAATACCCTAATTAATCAGCTACACCGCACCCATACTTGGCCTTATGGTGGCACTGTTTTCCTGGCATATTCTCGCATGAACCTGTCCATAGATCTAAAGCAAGCAACCACCATGTCTTCCATCCCATCCACATACCAGGCTTGCTTAGATCACCAATTACCATATCATATTAACCATAATCTCATTAATGCATAATTAAATGGTATAGTTGTTTTCCCATCCCAATTAATCAAGCGAAGCAAAGGTAAAAAGCCCTTCCCAACTCTATACCATGTATTCCAGGTCACAAGGGTGGTTAAACAAAGCTAGTAAACTTCCTATCATATGAATTCCCATCAAATTGACACAAGCATGCAGTTTTGAAATCAAAACATTTATTGTAAAAACAGGATCAATATGTTCAAGGGCACTTGCCTTGCTCCTGAGCTTGGTTAGGATCAAAGACTTCAAAATTCTAATACTAGAGATCGCCTGCAACACTCTCTAGCGCAAATCCGTCTGAACCGCGCAATAAACATACAAGACAAGAATTACAATCAATAAGTGCACATATTATACTTAATATGTCATGACATGCATGATTAATGCAAATGCGAAGCAAAACTAGTTATTGAGTTACTATTAAGGTAACTAATCATTTACAATGGTTATTAACAAGTTTACACAGGTTCATGTTGATATTATATCAAATTGGAATTAATTCATTATCAAACGAATCTGGAGACTCGACAGGTCCGCTGTAGGCCGGACTAGTCCGCCCTTCACAGAACCAGTGAGTTTGGGTTTTCTAGATCGACGT
Source organism: Tuctoria greenei (assembly GCA_036927565.1). Classification (NCBI taxonomy): domain Eukaryota; kingdom Viridiplantae; phylum Streptophyta; class Magnoliopsida; order Poales; family Poaceae; genus Tuctoria; species Tuctoria greenei. The sequence goes on along the minus strand of JAYESD010000005.1, from coordinate 77,778,940 downwards.
GAATTTGGAGAAACGGGGTTGAATTAACATGAGAAAGAGGAAGTAGAAGGTATACCAGGTGTTTAGAACTCCAATGAATTAAGGGTTTTTGAGGCAACACTTGGATCTTGACGATCTTGGGTTGATGAAGAGAACTTGATGGTGAATTGTTGATGAAGATCTTGGCCTCTTGATCTTCTTTCGCTTCCTCATCTTCTTCTTCTTGCTCTGGGTCTCCTTCTCCCTACTTGGTGGCGGCTATCCATGAGCTAGGGTTTAGGTGTGATTCAAAAGTGGCAAAAAGATGTAAAAATAGGGCGTTGGGTTGTTTATATAGGGGTGGAGGGCTAGGGTTTCGAGGTCGGTTTTAGAGAGGGTGGAGGCCAGTGTCGCATCCCGCATGGGCTCCAAAAGAGCTAGACACGACGTCCTTAGGCCCACTTAAGGTAAAACCCAAAAACATGTCATGGAACAAAAGATCGACTCGGAATGACGATCACCAGACAAGTCCGCGCAAGGCCGGACTAGTCTGATACTAGACAGAGATAAATTGGACAAGTCCGGACTATATAGGACAAGTCAGAACTTAGTCAGAGAGGAAAATGGACAAGTCCGCTAGATGTTGGACAAGTCCGGAAAAGTCTAAGAACTTGGCGAAATTTCAAGGAATCGGGATACCAGACTAGTCCGCATTGGACCCAACAAGTCCGAAAGCACTGCAGAGACAACACCGGACTAGTCCGCTGCAAAAACGGACATGTCCGAGGGAGGTCAGAGAGAAATCGAACTAGCCCGCACCAAAAACGGAATAGTCCGCACTTCTCATAACTTTTCAGTGCAGTTTTACTCCTAATTCATTTTAAACTTGCTCATTTTTATATGACTTAATGTTAAACATATTTAATGATGAATGCAGGGCATGATGCATGAAAATGAGGGTGTTATAGTTCAGCTCATGTTTCTTCAATTGCCTCAATGCATAAGCTACCACTTGACGATCCTGCAAGAGCATGCACCCAAGTCCCTGTCTTGAGGTGTCACAATATATATCAAAACTCTTGCTCATGTTTGGTAATACTAGCACTAGTGCGGTTGTCAACCTCTTCTTTAACTCCTCGAAGCTATCTTGACAAGCTTGAGTCCATTAGAATGCCTTCCCTTTCATTAGTAATTCAGTCATGGGCTTTGCTATTTTGGAGAAATCCTTGATGAGTCGGAAACTCCAAGTTTCCTTCACATTCTGTGGCGGCTCCCACTTTAACACATCTCCCACTTTTCCCGGGTCAACCGATACTCCTCCTCTAGATATGATATGTACCAAAAACGATACTTCCCATAACCAAAATTGGCACTTGCTGAATTTGGCATACAACTTGTTTTCTCGTAACTTCTGCAATATGAGCTTCAAGTGTTTCTCATGTTCTTCCTCGCTTCTCGAGTATATCATTGTATCATCGATGAACACCATGATGACATTATCCAAATTCTCCATGAAGACCTTGTTCATGATGTACATAAAGTATGCATGTGCGTTTTGTGAATTCAAACGACATAACGGTGTACTCATAAGATCCATACCATGTTTTCGAAAAGCCATTTTGGATATATCTGACGGTCTAATCTTCATTTGGAAGTATCCTGACCGCATGTCGATCTTGGAGAAAACACAGACGCCCTTCATTTAATCGAACAAATCCTCTATACGGTGTAGCGAGTACTTGTTCTTGATCATCACCTCGTTGAGAGACCTATAATCCACACACGTCCTCTGAGTTCCATCCTTCTTATCTACAAAAAGCATAGGTGCTCCACATGGTGATGAGCGTGGGTGTATAAAACCCTTCCCTAGCTTCCCTTGAATTTGTTTCTCGAGCTCCGCTAACTCCTTTGGAGGCATCCTATACAGCCTCTTAGCTATAGGTGATGTTCCAGGTATCAAATCAATGGCAAATTATATGTCTTGATCTTGCGGCATACCAGACAACTCATGCTGGAACACGTCTAGATACTCGCGAATAATCATAATACTCCCCAATGTCACACCTTTCACATGACTCAGTGTTGCTTTATCTGTTGTGGGTTGGGCTGTCTCAACTTCGATGCGAGTGCCATGCTCGTTTGTCAACTACACAATCCTCTCGGCGCATTGAATCACTCCATTATACTTGCTCATCCAGTCATTCCAAGTATTATATCTAGCCCTTGGGAATCCAGGACAATGAGGTTTGCAAGAAAGTCTACCCCCCTTATTTTAATGCTCACTCTGGGACACACTATATTTGTTCTCATCTCTCCACCAGGAGATTTTATGAACATATTGTGCTTCATATGAGATATAGGCAGATTGTACTTGGCGACATACTTTGATGAGATGAATGAATGAGATGCTCCAGAATCAAGTAACACAGTCGCGGGGTTGGAGTTGGTGAGGAACATACCAATCACAATGTCATCAACTTGTTGGGCCTCCTCCGTAGAGATGTGATCTACATTGCCACGAGCAAAATTTTGTTGTCCACGGTTGCCATGTGATGGTCCTCTATTCGGTCATGGGTTGGTTGGCCTTGGCGCATGGTTCATTGGTCCATAGCTTCTATTGGGGCATTGACTTGCGAAGTGCCCTGCCTCTCCACATACATAGCATGTCTTGCTGCGCGTAGCACCAGGAAACCTTGGGCGCATCTGATTTTGAGCATTAGCCACCATATTGGGACATGGTGCAGGTGCCACAGGATAGTTAGGTGCTTGCATAGCGGGGCGTTGCTGCGGTGGCTGATTTGGGCGCGGTGGAATAGCAGCACGATATAGAGGAGCGGATGGGTTGTAATAGGGTGCATTTGGTGGTGCATAGCGGGGCGTACATTGTTCCTTGCAGCTGTCCCTGGTATGGCATCTTCCTCTTACTATCTAACTTCATCTCAGGAACCTTGCTCTCAACCACAATAGCCTTGTCCAAAAGCTTCTGAAAGTTTGCATCATCACCATTAAGCAACTGAACTTGAATATCATTATTTAGACCCCTCATGAACAAGTATTGCTTCTGGCTATCCGTATTGACATCCTCTGGAGCATACCTTGTTGAGTGACTTTATTAAGATAATCACTCACACTCATCCTTCCGTGCCTTAGGTTTTCAAATTCTTGCCTTTTTAGGATCATGACACCTTTAGGAACATAATGCGAGATGAAACTCTCCTTGAATTAAGCCCAAGTGATTCTTTTCTGATTAGCATGGGCATTGCAAAGAGATTCTCACCAATCCGCAACGGATCCAACTAGTTGATGTGAGGCAAAAAGAACCTTCTCCGGTCAATACACTAGACAATAGCAAGTTTTTTCTTAATAGATTTCAGCCAATCATCATCTTCCATAGGTTCATTAACTAGAGCAAAAGTGGGTGGCCGGGTCCTCATGAAGTCCTCGAGGCGGTTATGAGGTGGTGGCGGTGGCGATGGTGGCGGCGCAGTAATGTGGGGCTGATTATGGTTATTGGCTTGCAGCTGTCCCAAGGTTTGCATTATGGTTTGCATGAGCTGATTTTATATAGCCATCAAGCGCTCAAGGTTGCTGGCTTCAGGTCCAAGGTTGATATTCTTAGGCGCCCCATTGTTCTCCTCATCACCATTGGCATTCCTTTGATTGCGGGTCACCCTCGGCATTTGAGGAAAAAGAGTACAAAATTGAAGGATTTAGATTTCGAGAGAAAATGTCCCCAACTATATGCATCAAGGGATATGAAACTAAGCAACTTTATATATAATCCTATATGTGGATGTGGAAAAGTGACGAAGCACTCCCCAATTCTCTACTAAGCTAACAAGCACACAAGCGATCACCACATAGAGTTCAGCACACCATGCTAACTATGGTATTACGGGGTGCTCCTATGTGCTCTAGAGTGTCCATTCTTTCTAGAGTTGCAGCCTACAGTCAACGCAACTTTGATACCAATTTGTGACATCTGGTTTCGAAAATGAACCAAGTGAACGTATATGTGTGCCGAGGATGTTCATCACACATACATGACAACTTCACAATTGATATTCAAAAAATAACCACGTCTCAAAAGTAAATAGGTACCTTATTACAATAACTCAATGATTCTCGAATTACAAATCCCTAATTATTGCAGTGGGAAGAAAAATAAACTAAGTAGCGCGACAAAAATCCACTGGCAATTGACGATAGCACGCAACCTAGTACTCCACATGACCATCGTGGTACTCCCAAGCATCTCCTGTAACTGTTTTAGTGGGGGATAGCAAGTGTGAGTACATGTCTTACTCAGCAAGTGTGGGAAAGTATAACGTGTAGCTAAAAACAAGGATGATAATAAATGGCTAGTTGCAGAGAAGTACATTTCGTAAACTTGTAAAAGCATCCTACAATGTCTATGTGAGTTTAACTGCCATCATAACCCAAGTAATTATCATACATGTATCTAATAATCCCACTTACCATCATACCTCATCCATCAGTTTATATCAATCCATATGCCAATTTCATACCTTCATAATCGAGCATGCACATATAATATAACCCAATTCATAGCCATATCCGAACCATCCTGGATCCCAAGTCCAACTCTAATCATGGAAGTTGTCCAGGTGCTCATAACCGGGAGCACAACTATCATGATAGTTTTTAAAACTCTACAGAGGTTGTACCACTTTACCCATATGTTCGTGATTTCATCACCTTTCGGTCACTAAGGAACCTCCATTATGTCGTCACACACTTCCATTGTTGTGTGGCCAAGAGATCACAAAATAACCTTTCAAAAGGAACTACTAGTATCTACGGACCTACTAAGGTTTCACCGACAGGCTTAAATCTCCATTCTCCCACCCACGGGCCCCGCTCATGTGCCATGCAGATCCCAGGGTAGCCCTCCTCGACTTCCATTCCCCACGCCATCCAATGGTCCATACAATACCAGGAACGCCCCTAATTATTCAGCTATGTCGTGCCCATACTTAGCATTGTGGTGGCACTATTGTCCTGGCATATTCTTGCAAGAACCGGTCCGTAGATCTAAGGCAAGCGAAACCACCATATCATCCGACCCAATCCACAATCCATGCTTGCTTAGATCACTCCAGTTTCATGTTACGTAAGTCATCTATATCAACTGTTCACATAATCCACATGTATATTAGTCATAATGAGTCATTTGATTATTACGAATCCCAATTAAGCAAAGCAAAGCAATCTGGAGAATACCCTTCCCGACTCTCTACATTATATCCAAAGCAACAAGGGTGGTCATACAAGTCTAGTAAACACCTATCATGGGCCTGCCATCAATTTGACACAAGCATGCAGTTTTGCAAACAAAACATTTGAAAATAGGATCAAAATGATCATGGAACCTTGCCTTGCTCCTGCGGCTGGTTTGGATCAGAAGCTTCAAAGTTTTGGTGCTGAAGGTCCTCCAAAGCACCTTCTAGAGCGCTTTCATCTATTCCGTGCGACAAACATGCCAAACAAGCATTACAATCAATAAATGCTCATATAGTACTCAATATGCCATGATATGCATGAATGATGCAATTATGATGTAATACATGTTATTAGATTACTACTGTTGCTTACTAACCAGCTACAATTGAGTTTTACATATTTGAACAAGTTTTGAGTCATATTGGGAAAACTGGGAAAGGCTGCAAGAACTTCAGAAGTCAGAGACCAGACTAGTCCGCACATTGGGCCGGACATGTCTGCTCTGCACCAAAAAGTTCAATAGACTAGTCCACACTAGACCGCACTAGTCTGCTATGCCCAGGTTTTTGCAAACTTCCCATCTAGGGCATGATTTAAATCAAGATTGGGATTAGAACTGGCATGGAAATTTGGATCTAGGGTAGTTACCGTGAATCTATTGGTTCAATGGTCGAGGATTAGGTATAATGCAAGATCTCGAAATCTAGATCCGAAGAAGACAAAGAATTGGCAAAGAAGAATGTTGACGTAGAAGAATCGATGAAGAAGATCGCAGCAGCGGCGATGATCTTGATCGATCCTCCTTCTCCCTCCTCTTCCTTCTTTATTCTCCTCCCTTCCTTCCACTGAGGGCTTCTACCTTCCTGAGGGTGGATCCCAAGAGAATAGGCAGCAGGGCTTTCTATCAATGAGGGCGACGGGTGAGAGCTGGGTGGTGGGGAGTTTATATAGGAGGAGAGGTGGTGAGGTCGTGGTGGAATCCAAGTAGGAGGTGGTAGGGACAAGTAGGGCCTTGGTGGGGTCACACTTGGGCTCCTCGGGGGTGGGGCACGACGTTCTTGGTTCCAATCAAGGAAATTACCCAATAACTTGTCATGGAGAAAAAAAAGAATCTGAGCAGAAACCCTAAATACCGGGCTAGTTTGTAGGCAGACCGGATAAGGCCATTCGGGGTACAGAGAGTTGGACATACAAGTTCAGTATCGTGCTGGACAAGTCGTTCTAGATCAGAAAGTCCATCGGACAAGTCCGGGGTTTGCATAGTTTCAAAATCGGACTAAGTTTTGGGATTTCACCGGACAACTCTGAAGTGTTCCAGTAGCGATCGTCAGACTAGTCCGTATTTGTAACAGACAAGTCCTTGGGACAATAGAAACGAAACCGGAATAGTCCGTAAATTTATCGGACAGGTCAAGGGGACATTAGTAGCAAAACCGGACTAGTCAGCAATTAGCAGACATGTTTGTTGCCCTGAAGAAAATCGACTTATGCCAGGGCTGGCGGGTATATCAAATTAGTCCGGGTTCGAGTCTGGACAAGTCTGTACCCAACAGATTTTAATTGCTGTTTTGCTTATAATTCATTCTAATTTTGTTCCTTTTTTAGTTGCATTATGTTAGACATGTATAAGAATGAATGCAATGGATGATGGGTGAAAATGAGAGTGTTACAGCTATCGATGTAAGTTACTTAATTACATCGGCCAACTTTTAATTATGTCGGATGTCCATATCCGACGTAAGTTAGTACTTATGTCAGCCGTTTGTAGCTGACGTAAGTTACATGGTCTAACTAACGTCGGCTATGGCCGAGCCGACGCAAGTTTAGTTGTCTAACTTACATCCGCCTTGACATAGCCGACGTAAGTTATGCCTTTAATTTTTGTTTAAAAAACACAAACTGCCTGCCTCAGACGATGGCGAGCTCACAGAGCAGACATATATATATATATATATATATATATATATATATATATATATAGAGAGAGAGAGAGAGAGAGAGAGAGAGAGAGAGAGAGAGCAGCAAACATAGTTTTAAATTATTCAGAACACACATCAATAACAACACAAGCTCCGACCGTGCTACACGCTAGCCCCTCGACTACCTCCAGAGCCGAAAAGGTCGTCTTCGAGCGTCCCTCCGACTGCCAGTAGCTGTGCCGAAGGAGTTTGCGCCGCCATCGCCGAACGCTGCAAAAGAACATTAGAGTTAGTTATTACAAATTCATCTCACGCTCTTCCTCTCTTTCTCTCTTTCTCTATCTCTCTTCCTCTCCCTCTCCCTCTATCTCTTGCCCTCACACTCTCTTCCTCTCCCTCTCTCTCTCTCTCTCTCATTCTCTCACTCTCTTCCTCTCCCTCTCTTTTTGTCACAATTTCTCTCTTCCTCTCCTTTCTCTCATTCTCACTCTCACTACAGGAATCACGATCAACTACGTCGGCCAGGACCAATGTAATTAAGGCCTAAACCGACGTAAGTTACTTAATTATGTTAGTTTTCCCTTAATTACATTGGTTGTAGGCTGACAAAGCAGTTTGGATGTAATTAAGGTAACTTACATTAGCCGCCGACGTAAGTTACTTAATTACGTTGGTATCCGGCAACCGACGTAAGTTATTTACCGGGATGGGTCGCGGGCTGGGCCGGAGTACTTACGTCGGCCGCTGCCGGCCGACATAAGTTAAGCGGTATAACTTACATCGGTTGCGCGAAACGGACGTAAGTTAAGTGGTTTAACTTACGTCGGTATGGTCTGACCGATGTAAGATAAACTGGGCTAACTTACGTCGGCTTCGCCATAGCCGACATAAGTTAAGTTTTCATTTAAAAAGAAAAATAGAAACTGACTACCTCGCTGGATTGCGAGCTCCAGACAGATCACAAAATAGTGCACAAACAGTTTATACAGTACCCATATCACAAAATAGTCCAGAAAACATCCACAACAAAACAAAACAATTTCAAAACAATTCACCGGGCTACACGCTTGCCCTTCCACTACTTGCGGAGCCGAGATCTTCTCGGCGCGTTCCTCTGGGTGCCTGTAGATGTGGCGAAGGAGTTTGAGCCGCCATTCCCGAACCTTGCAAAAGAACCATATATTCCCTGTATTAGCCTTGTAAAGAATTGCACAACCATATTATGGTTCAATCGATTCATTTAAAGCATGAACTATCACATACTATGAAATGAAAATAATTTTACCAAATTCCACTTATTGCATATGATGTTATGGTTATTTTGATATTGAGTGATGCATGCAAGCAACTAGTGGAGGTAAAACTTTGTAAAGGAGGAAAATCAGAATCTTCTGCTCTAGCATCAGAAGGTTCTACTCTCCTCTGCACAACGCAACAAGGATCTGTTCTGTTCTCCAGAACCGACCAGCACCTGTGCAGAGATAAAATAGAGGTTCTACAGACCGGATTTCGAACAGTTTACACTGCTTATTCTACAAAGAGCTAGATTAAAACAAGGGGGAAATAACATAGAAGCTACTAACGACCAGTTGACCACAAAGCTTCTTGCGAGATCACAACTACATGATCAGGTGTACACTCTAGAAGTAAAGTTCATTTAATAGCAATTGTTCGTCCCAACAACAAGATAGGATCTTGCCGACTCCTAGAATGTGAAAGAGTGGATAATTCATTTAAGAAGCTTAGCACAATATTAAAGAAAGAGTTTATCACCTGCTCTGGTGTCTGCTGCGGCAGAAGCGTAGGAATCTCGATATCCTGACCGCTGTGTCGAGCAAGAGTCTGCCACTGCAAAATATTAGAAGATATATGTTATTGAAATGCTATGAAATTTAACTACTGTACTTTAAATTACTTACCGCCATCGCTGCTTGCATCTGGGCCATCATTAAGGTCGTCCTCTACTGCTCCTCCCTTGCCTCCGCGCTCGACCTCTGCAGCTCTGCCTGGGTCTGCGTCAGCGTCTCCTTCAAGGTGAGGAGCTCCAGCTGGGTCATAGGGAGGGCCGGGCTAGCGGCGGTCGGGGAGGGGGCGGGGGGGGGGGGGGGGGTCTTCGGCGGCGGCGGTCGAGGAGGGGAGGGGAGGGGAAGCAGCTCAGGATGGGGAGGAGGGGCAACGCTCGGGAAGGGGACAACGGTCAGGGAGGGGGGGCCGTCGCTTAGAAAGAGGGGCGGGGGGGGGGGGGGGGGGGGGCCGGGCCGGGGGCGGTCAGGAGGGGGAGTTGGGGGGAGGAGGAGTGGTGGGGAGGAGTCATACCTGGCGGCGGCGGTGGCGGACGGCGGCGGGCGCAGCAGCGGCAGCGTGCAAGGCGATGGCTGAGGCGGCGGCGTCGGGCGAGGTGGCGAGGAAAAGAGAGAAGCGGCGCGCGGGTAAGGAAAAGAGAGGCGCGCGCAGGTAGGTTAAATTCCGTAACTTACGTCGGCTAAAAAATCTAATGATGTCGGCCTGAGTTACTTACGTCGGCCAATATCGAGGTCGACGTATGTTATGCTTAACTTACGTCGGCTAGTTTATCCACGTCGGCTTGTGGTCGTGACCGATGTAAGTATATTGTTTTTTCTGTCAGTCTACTAACTTACGTCGGCCGTCGATGAAAGTAAGTTAACTTACGCCATTTTCTTCTGGTCGACGTAAGTTATTCTACTTTCGTCGGCTGGCCGACCTAAGTTAATACGGCTGACTTAAGTATTCGCGTTTCCTGTAGTGTCTCTTCCTCTGCATCACTTTCTCTCTCTTCCACTCCCTCTCTAGCATCCTCTCTCTCACTGTACCCTCTCTCTCGCACTCCATCTGTCCCTATCTATGTCTCTCTTACTCCACCTCTATCTCACTCTCTCTCACCCTATGTTATAACTCCTCTCCCTAAGTGAAATACTAAAATGAATACGATCATATTAAAGAAAAAGTTTATTATATGCGTTAGAGGCATCTGTGCTGGGGCCGTATGTGCTGAGGTCACTTGTGGTAGTGGAAATTGAGGAATCTCGATCTGCTGACCGCTCCGTCGAGCAGGAGTCTGCCACTGGAAAATATTAGAAGATATATGTTACTAAAACGCTATGAAATTAAACTACGGTAGTTTCAATTACATACCGCCAATGTTGCTTGCATCTGGGCTATTGTTGATGTTTCTTACGTCACAGATAAAAAATCCGCAAGTGCACGGAAACTGTCGTGTAGCACTTCCCCTTAAGAGAGTATTCCAAGGGTATCGAATTCAAGGAACGTGTGTGTAATCATACAAACTAATACACTCAAGGACACAAAGTTGTTTGGTAGGTAAGGAAGACAGAGGAAGTCAAAGTATTCATTCTAATTCAAAGGAATTTGCAGTAGCTGCTTCCTTCGGGCACGGGTTCACCCTAGCAATAATAGGCGACTCCATCCAAGAGCCTATGGCGTAGCCAAACGTGGAGGATTACAAAGGACAGATAGGGCTATCACCACCTACTGCCTACCTCTTCAATCCCTGAGTCTACGAGATATTCACTGGTGATTTCTAACCTAAGCACCACACTTACGTTCTAAATCACAACTCTAGTTTTTTCGAAAACAAAGCTACAACTAGAGCCTCTAATAGAACTACTTGTGGAAACTACTATGAATTGAGAGTCAAACTTGAATTGAATTCACAAATTAAAGGGCTTTCTTGATTTGAATATACCTTTGTAGGGGCACAAGTGTAGAAGAGGGACTTGACAAGCCCAAGCCTCCTTCTCCTAAACTCTTCACCAAACTCTCCTTCTACTTGGCATCTCTAGGACTACTATAAACCTTTGGAGTGATATTCTATGATCAACTTTTGGTGTGTGTGTGAAGTGAGGTTGTCGGTACCCTACATACCGGATACCCCATGGAACTGCGATGAATGCAAAGGAACTCCACCTATCTAAGTTGAAGGCCTCCGAAGGCCCCACGTGTCACTCGGAACCGAACCTGCATCACTCCTATGGTCAGTCCCAGTGTTGCCACGTGTATCATAAAATTGGAGCCATAATCCCTACATGGGAATGCTCCAACTAGATACCTGTGTGGCACCCCCGGACCTAACCCCCGACAGAGGGAAGCTTCAATACCGACATGTGTACAACAGCATCGGACCTACTCGTCCAAGAAGGTAAGCTCCGGAGCTGCCACGCTTCCAACCGCCAGACCTTCAACCTCAACAGGTAGATTGATGGAGCTCCAACGGCTCGGACCTTTGAGGAACATGAAAGACTTCAAGACCTGATTATGTGTCATTAATGCTATCTTAATGACACACGATCAGAGGACACTTAATACCAGTAACGCCACCATTAAGGAGCATTATCACACTATTAAGGGGAATTAAGCACATTAACTGTGTATTAAGCATCAGTAACCGCCAGGGCCACATGTCGGGCAAGGATGATGATGTAATGGCCCGCCCTTGTACTATAAAAGGACTAGCCGAGCGATACACAAGAGACTCTTCCAGACCGGCTAGGGGCTCTAGGTGCTGGCTCAGGCGCTGGAGACTCTTTTGGCCTCTCTTACACACAAGCGCTCAGATGCTCAATACAACAACAACACACACCTGTGGAGTAGGGTATTACGCTCAGGCGGCCCGAACCACGTAAATACTCATGCCAAGTCACCATCTTTCTCTGAATCTCCGCGCGCCCTAACCGAACTAAGAAACTCCGCGGGCTGGCAACGGTAGTACCAGGAGAATTGCCAGAACAAGACTCTGATAGTTGGCGCGCCAGGTAGAGGGGCTTGAGATTCAAAGATGGTGAATTCTGCTGTTAGATCATCCAACGGTAACCACGCTGAGCAACCTGCTGGAGGCAATCCCTCCAACATGCAACAGCCAGCAGGTGTTGTGGCTCCAGCAGGAGTGATGCCACCACCGCCACCGTCTGCTCTGGTGAATCAAGCTGGACAGCGGGATGAGGCGTCCACGTCGATCACTGCATCGGTGAACAACAACCTTGAACATGCGCTTAATGTTGCGTGTGATCTTCTCCAATGTCCACCGCCTCTAGGGGCACCCCAGGGTGCGATGGAGCAGTGGAGAGCTGTTTTGGATCGTCTGGTTGCAGCAGGAGCCGATCGCATCAGCAATCAAGGTCCTCCCCTCTCGGGGTGGGCCCCTTCACAACATCGGACCTTGTCAGGTAGACGTGGTCCGCAAGATTCGCAACATAGGAGGCATGTTGCATCTCAACAGGCGACGTCGCTACCTTCTGGGGCGCGATGTACTCACACAGTAACAAGGCTTTCGACTCATGACCTCCGGGCGGAGCTCGATCGTCGTTACCGGCAACAGGACGGCCGCGTCCACATCAAGCGTGCTCGCGAGAGGTGATAAGCTCGGAACAGTCTTGCTCCGGAGGGAGTAGGAGGAGCGTGTTCTGCCTTGGCCATGCACCTACGCATGGTCAGATGGCCTCAGATGTTCTGGCCTCACCTGCCGAAGAAATTTGATGGGACTATCAACCACGCTGAATTTCTCCAAATCTACTCCACCACTATCCTTGCGGTTGGGAAAAATGAGGCAGTGATGGCCAATTATTTTCCTGTGGCTTTGACTGGGACCGCTAGGGCTTGGTTCATGAGCCTACCGCCTTACTCCATCAATAGTTGGGCAGAGTTGTGCCAACAGTTCACTGCCAATTTTGGGAGCTCATACACCTGACCAGGCACAGAAATGGATCTTTTTGTTGTCAAGCAAAAAGGGGGAGAGTTCTTGCGATCTTTTATCCAAAGGTTCTCCCAGGTATGAAATACCATTCCTTCTATCTCAAGCGCTTTTGTTATTGTAGCATTCAAACAAGGTGCTTGAGACAAGAAAATGTTGGAGAAGCTGGCGACCAAGGAAGTCACCAGCGTCACAAAACTCTTTAGCTCGGTAGACAAGTGCGCCAAGGCTGCAGAGGGTCATGAAATGCACTCCCAACCACCTCCAGAGGTCAACAAAAAATCCTCCAAGGGTGAAGCCGCTACCTCCGGGAGTGGCAAGAAGAAGAAAACGTCGAATGGCAAGAAGAAGCCGTCAGCTGGCACACCAACTGCCGCCGCTGCTGCAGCTCCCGGTGGCTGATGGCCACGCCCTGAGAAATGACCTCGACTATTGTCTGAAGACAGTGGCAGCTCCAAGATGCGGTGTCCCATACACAAGACGGACAGCGACAACCTGGAAAACTGCCGAGAGGTCCAGAACCTTGCCAAGTGCTACAACAAGCGCCGGGAAGAAGCTCCTTTCCGTCAAAGGGAAGGAAAACAAAAAGTTTACGAAGCTCCGGCTGAAGAGGAGTTAAGCTTTCAGGACCCCAAAAAGGTCTTGAAGGCTATTTACACGTCCATTGACGACGACTCCGATGTCTCCGACAACGAACGTCGGAAGACCATGAACACCATCTTTGGTGGTTCGTGGGACATCACTTCCCGCCGTGTCCTCAAGACAATACGGCGGGACATGGCCTCTTTAGCTCCCACTACCAGGGCGGAGCCTCATCGGAAGTGGATGGATACTGCCATCACCTTCGATGCTTCAGACTACCCTCAGACATGATCAGAGCTGGTCAACATCCGCTGATAGTATCTCCGACCATCAATAACGTCCAGCTCCACCACGTAATGGTGGACGGAGGTTCGGGGCTGAACCTCATAAGCTTCGAAGCCTTCGTCAAGCTTCAGCTCCGACCTTCGGATCTTCGCCCCTCCCGACCTTTCTCCGGAGTAGGTCCTGGGGCCATAACTCCAGTCGGTCCCATTAGTCTCCCGGTGACCTTCCAAACACGGGAGAATTACAGGATCGAGAAGTTGGTCTTCGACGTGGCGCAGCTCAACTTACCATTCAAAGCCATCTTGGGCAGGCCAGCTTTATACAAATTCATGGTTGATGCTCATTATGGCTACTTGGTGTTGAAGATGCCAACACCCTCAGGCGTTCTCCGGATCCGTGGAGATTGCACCACTGGAGTTACTGCTCTGGAAGAACTCCACGCGTTTGCTACAACGCAGGAGGAAGAATCCGGAAAGGAGTAAGCTCTGAAACCCCTGAGCATTCGTCATCGAGGCTCAACCTCCGCACCTCGCGTGCAACCAAGTGGCAACACTTACATTCCTGTCAAAGTAGTCCAAATTGGTTCTGACGCTGCTCAGACCACCCGTATATCAGAAGGTTTGAACGACAAATAGGAACTCGCGCTCATCACTTTCCTCCGGGCTAATGTCAACGTGTTTGCCTAGTAACCGTCACAAATGTCTGAGATCCCAAGGGAAGTGATTGAGTACATTTTGAAGATTTATCCCGACGCTCGGCCTGTACATCAAAAGCCTCGGAAGCAATCATTAGAGCAGCAAATCTTCATACGTCAAGAAGTGAAGAAGTTGCTCGAAGATGGATTCATCCGAGAAGTCTTCCACCCAAAATGGCTGGCAAACCCAGTAGTTGTACCTAAGGCCGGCGGGAAGCTTCGGATGTGTATCGACTACACAACACTAAATAAGGCATGCCCAAAGGATCCATTTCCACTACATAGAATAGATCAGATAGTGGATTCCAGCTCCAGGTGTGAATTACTGTGTTTCCTGGACGCATATTATGGGTATCATAAAATCAGAATGTCTAAGGAAGATGAAGAGCATACTGCCTTCATCACAGTAGATGGATTGTACTGTTACACTGCCATGCCTTTGGGCCTCAAAAACGCTGCTTCAACGTTTGTGCGAGCTATGTACAAAACTTTTGGAGAGCTCATCAGATATGTAGTGGAAGTGTACGTCGATTACATCGTCGTCAAGATCAGGAACAAGGAGTCATTTCTTAACACCTTGCAAGCTGTCTTCGACAAGTTTCGGATCACACGCACAAAGCTGAACCCAGACAAGTGTGTCTTCGGGGTTAGCTCTGGAAAGCTTCTTGGATTCTTGGTGAACCACCGAGGAATCAAGGCGAATTTGGCGAAGATTAAAGCTATTGAAGACATGCAGCCACCAGCCCACATCAATGATGTCTAGAAGCTAACTGGGTGTCTAGCAGCCCTCAGCCTGTTCAACTCAAGACTGGCGGAACCGGCGATACCCTTCTTCAAATTATTAAGGAAGTCGGGACCATTCCAATGGTCTAAAGAAGCAAAAAAGGCTTTCCAAGAGTTAAAGCAGCTCCTCACCACTCTACCAACTTTGGTAGCTCCGGATCCTGGTGAGCCACTTCTGCTTTACATTTCAGCAACTGATGAAGTTGTCAACATGGTCTTGGTTGCGAAAAGACCATAACCATCCCCAGTTCAAGAATCCAGACCCCTCCGAGAAGGTCCGCAACTACCTGAAGGTGAAGTCTGGGTCCCAGCCCCCAGACCCGGATCCTCGAGGTGAGACGCCAAAGGATCAACCTCCTTCAAATGAAGGAGTTACCGTTGCTAAACAAGAAGATTAGGACCCTTCCGGGAAGGTCCGGGTCATTTCAGAAGAAGCTTCGGGTTCCTTTAGTGAGAACGCAGAGGTCCCCGAGGAAGGTCCGGGTTGATGTGGAGGAAGCTCTGGGCCCGTCTGGGAGGGTCCGGACAGTCCAGCGCCCAGTATACTTCATCAATGAAGTACTTCATGATGCCAATACTCGGTATTTAGAGGTGCATAAGCTGCTCTATGCAGTTCTTATTGCCTCTAGGAAGCTTCGTCACTACTTCCAAGCTCACAAGTTTTCGGTGGTAACCTCTTATCCACTGCGTGCAATCTTGCATAACCCCAACTCTACTGGGAACATTGCAAAGTGGGCAGCAGAATTGGCCGAGTTAGATCTTGAATTCATCCCAAGACAAGCGATCAAGAGTCAAGCATTGGCATACTTTGTGGCGGAATGGACCCCCTCTCCATCATATCCTGTGGGCCTAGTGAGTAGAAGTCAGAACCCAAGGTTCCGGTCTTCACTGAGCCTCACTGGACTCTCTACTTCGACGGCTCCGTGCAGAAGCAGGGGGGCGGAGCTGGAATCCTTCTCCTCGCTCCGACCGGGGAGAAGGTCAAATACATGGTTCACCTTGACTTCAAGGCGACCAACAACATGTTGGAGTATGAAGCATTAATCTATGGGCTCAAGGTGGCATTATCATATGGTGTCAAGCAGCTGTTGGTAAATGGTGATTCGCAGCTCGTTATAAAACAATTCAAAGGTGAATGCTTCTGCAACAACCCTCAACTAGCTGCATATCTACTTGAAGTTCAGAAGCTTCAGAAGGATATCGAAGTCCTAGATCTCTTTCATGTCCAGTGTCTCAACAACGCTGAAGCTGACGAACTCTCGACGAAAGCTTCAACCGGAGTTCCGGCTCCCGACAGAACCTTCATCCGGAGATTGTCAAGACCAACAGCTCAGCCTGCCGAACTGAGCGAAGGGGGCGAGACCAGCACCTCAAAGCTGGCAGCCCCGATGGCCTTGTTACCATGGTGTCCATCAAAGGTCGTAGGTGTTGTAGGAAGCTCCAAGAAACCCAGCACGCAAGACTCAGAAGCTCAAGTTAGCTCCGATGCATAGATCTCGGAGATCCGGAGCTACTTGAAAGACAACATCCTTGCTGAAGACAATGTATCTACTGGCTAGACAGTCAGATTGGCTAGAAGATACACACTGGTAGAAGGGGATCTCTACCGGCATGGTGCAAACGGCGTCCTAATGCGGTGCATTACAAGGGAAGAAGGCCGCGAGCTCCTCGTGGAAATCCATGGAGGTGAGTGTGGGAACCACGTGTCTTCCTGCACGTTGGTCGGTAAAGCCTTCCGGCATGGTTTTTACTGGCCTACAGCACTCCAGGATGCAACCGAGCTAGTGAAGAAATGTGAAGCATGCCAGTTTCATGCGAAGCAAATTCACACACCAGCTCAACCACTACAAATCATACCTCCGATATGGCCTTTCGCCTTGTGGGGTGTGGATATCTTGGGACCTTTCCCAAGAGCCATCGGAGTTTGCAAGTTCCTGTATGTCGCCATCGACAAGTTCACCAAGTGGCCGGAAGCAACTCCAGTTGTGACAATAAACAAGCAATCAGCTATTAGTAACTTGGAGTCCATAGTATGCAGATTTGGAGTCCCAAACAAGATCATAACTGATAATGGGACCCAATTCACAAGCTCTGCATTCCAAAGATATTGCGAAGACCTCGACATTCAAGTCCGCTACGCTTCCATAGCTCACCCGGCAAGCAATGGCCAAGCTAAGAGAATAAATGTAGAAAGCATAAAAGAAATCAAGACGCGCACATATGAGCGCCTGAAAAAACATGGAGCCAACTGGATTGAAGAGCTTACACCCACCTTGTGGGCAAACAGGACAACTCCAAACTGGTCAACTGGAGAGACACCCTTCTTCCTGGTGTACGGAGCTGAAGCAGTCCTTCCTCCGGAAATCACCTTGGGGTCACTCCGAGCCCGGACCTTCGACGAAGCCATGCTGTTCGAAATGCACGATACCGCCAAGCCCTCTGGCGCTATCACCAAAGGCATGTGCATAACCGACAGCTCGAGGAAGGCGATCTAGTGCTATGGAGAATACAAACTCTAGAAGGGTCAAACAAACTTTCCCCCAGCTAGGAAGGACCCTTTCGAGTGATCAAAGTATCCCATCCCGGATGCGTTCGCTTGGCAACCAAGGATGGGACACTAGCTCCCTAATCCTTGGATATTGAGTACCTTTGTATGTTCTACGCTTAATATCACAGAGGCGAGTCTGTAATTACATATGATGTATGTTATAGCATCATTGTACAGAGTCTGGTAGCTCCTTTGAGAGAACAGCTGGACCTTTCCTGAAAGGTCCGCAAAGTTCAAGCAACACTTGACACAGTCTCAGAACTAAAATTGTAGCTAGTTACCTTGGGTCAAACAAGAAATGCAACACACTTAGCCTGGTTCCGTATCCGAAGAGTGTACTTGTTTCCCCTTTACCCCGGACCTATAATGAAAGACATCATTATGTGAAAACAGACTCCACGTGAATTTATTTTGTATGGGCTCATTCTTTTTTATTTTTCTCTTTCATGTTTATAACAAATTTGTGCAATTCTCAAGAAACTTTAGCTCGAACAATTCATATAAAATTCAAGTTGCTTTGTTAATTCTTCCGGGTCTTTACATTGTTGAATGTCCTACTCACCTGAATGCCAAGCCAATCTTGGTTTGGAGTGTGCTATCGACTTAGCCTGGTCCTGCACCCTAAGTACGCCACTCTACCTACACCCCGGCAGGCCTGAGTAAGGTGAGTCTAGAAAACGATCAGACCTGGAGAAGATAAGCAAATGCACTTGATTGTATATAGAATTGCGGTCAACCTAAAAATTTCTTTCGGGAATAGTAAGCCGCAAACAAGTTATAGATAAGAAATGGATTTTACTGTTTTTTTTTACTTCAGTGTGCAGGAAAAATAAAAATCTCATGATAATGGTGGATGATGCCAGAGCTATCAAAGCTTCGACATCCCCTAAGGTGGCCCGCTATTGATGTTTTAAACATTAATAGTAGGAATTGCCGGAGCTATCAAGTTCCGACAAATCCAGGGATCTAGCCGTCAACGTGAAGAAAAGATGGTAGAAGGACACCCCAATGGGGTCTGCTGTCGATGCTCTACATGTTGACAGTGGTCGCTGCCGGAGCTACTAAGCTCCGACAACCCCAGAGGGCCAACTGTCGATGCTCTACGTGTTGACAATGGTCGCTGCCGGAGCTACTAGGCTCCGCCAACCTCAGGGGGCCCCTGCTATCGACAACTTCATAACTACACTCTACAAGTTCAAATCACGCAAGTCTTCAACAAAATGCGACATCCTTTTGGTACATGTTCACAATCAAATTGTGTACATCTACCAGGGGGCCAAGTGAGACAAAGGTTGAAGACAAAAAATGAAATTCATAAATTTCATGGATTTCATTCATCTTAAGACAATAGATTACAAATTTGAGAAAAATAAGAGAACATACAAATGGGAGATACAAGAAGAAAGTTCTAAATCCTACAAAAGAACGAGGCGACCTTCTGGGCAACCTCCGACACGCCAGTCTTGGCGGCATCTCCCTCTCCATCGATGGGACCTTTAAGCACCAGGTCTAGTGGGAAATGAGATCCCGGCTTATGTAGCATGTCAGCATATATTCTGCGACGTTCTGCAAGGGATTTTCCTTCTGTTTCCAACTGATCCGCGATGACATCGCCCATCTTGTTGAGTTTGTTGCCCGCTGAGCTCAATGCCTTCAACGCCTGCTCCAGCTCTGGCTCCGGATCGTCTGGACGCATGGGACTAAAGCCCATCAGCGTCAGTGCGTCATTGGCTTTGCCCAAGAAGTCCCATACTTTTTGGGACTCTGCATCCCTTGAGCCACGCATCTCTTCCAAGGACCTCTTGGTAGCCGCAAGCTCCGAACCCTCCCGGGCAAGGCGCTCGACCTCTTTGGCGTGCTGCTGAATCCTTTCAGCAACTTGCTTTTTAAGGTTGGTAAGATCCTTCTCCCGGACGTGGATCTTGTTCTGGCGGTCAACCAGGTCCTTCTCCTGGCCCCGCACTTTCTTCTCCCGGCCCCGCACTTTCTTCTCCCTTTTGGTGAGGTCCTGTCCCTGCTGCCAGGCCTTCTTCTCCTCGCTCTCGCAGAGCTCTTCCAGCTCCTTGGTACGCTCTGCAAGGCTCTTGTCACCCAGAGCCAGCCTTTGGGCGAGCTCCTCATCCCTCTTCACGAGGTCATCCCTCAGCTCCAGGAGTTTTTGCTCTTCATCTTTGAGCTTCTTCTGCCTCTCCTAAAGAGCCTCCCAGTGCTTGACGAGGCTTCCGTGGATGGTACTGAGCTTCTCCTGGCGATCATTCGCTGCTTTATTAGCAGCCACGACTTGTTCATGTATAGCCCGGGACTGGTTGTCAAGGGATCGCACCATGCTTTCCCTCTCGTCCAACAGCTGGCCCCAGTACTCCATCCGGGCCTTCTCCCTCTTGACCCAATCCTTGTCGTCGGCCAGCCTTGTTTGCGCCAGCTTGGTCTCGAATTGGAGCCGTTTGCGCCACCTCCTAAGGGTTTGGCGCTCCTCCTTGAGGTCCTTGCTATCGTGATAAAAGGCATGATGGACCTGATGAAGGCTGGAGCAGGCGTTGTCGATGGATAATGACAGGGGGATCAACTCTTGACCTGCCGGGGTCCTCTCCACTGACTCCAGTTGGTTCTCCATAACAAAAATTGGGTCCCACTCTACAAGAGTGGTCCCCTGAGCTTCCGCAGCACTAGGGCCGCCCTCCGGGAGTGCCTCATTCATTGCGGATGAAGGTCCGACAACGGGAGCTTCTACCTCCGGAGTCGGCTCCGAAGGTCCCATCGCCAGGTCATCAGCAACTGGTCCCTCGGGCAGAGGACCGGTCGCTTCGTCGTGGCACCCTAGCTCAGGCATGCGTACCTCCGGAACTACCACCTCTGGGGCAGGCATTGAAGATTCGGCCAAAGCTGAGGCCACTTCCGGCTCCGACGCTAGTGCCTCCTCCATGGTCAGTTCAGGCGCCGGTGCTTCGACCACCACCAGTTCGGGTGCCGACACCTCCATGACAACCGGCTCAAGCGCCAGAACTTCATGAACCACCGGCTCCGCCGCCGGGGCTTCAACAACATCCGACCCTAAGGCCTGAACTGCAGCTACCTCCGGCTATGATGCTGGAGCGTCCATCATCACAGCATCCAAAACTGGAGCTTCAACCTCCGGAGCTGGTACAGCTGGTACATATTCATTCCCGTGGTACGGCGCTACTACGGGAGCATCGGGAGATGAGTCGAGGTCAAGAACCACGACAGCTAGCGCCGGAGCTGCCGCGACCTCAGCCACCACCTGAGGTGGCGCTGGAATAGTAGCCGGAGCCTCCGTCTGTACAACATCAGCTGCTGTCACAGGAATCGGAGCTTCAGCCCCTTTTTTGGATACCCTGTGGATGAAGGACGAAGAAACTCAAAATATGATTACAACAAAAATAACCAACTGAGGTAAAAAAGCAAATTTACCTTAGCAGGCTTCTGCTCCAACTAGCGCGGAACCTCTTCGCTAGACGCTTAGAGCCCGACCCGGTCGCAACTTGGGTAGTAGCTCTGGAAGGCTCTTCGGAGCTTACTACCGCTGTCAGTGACATCTTTGTTGGGACCTTCCTCGACCGGGAAGGACCCTCGGACCTAGATCCCTTGGCTGGCCTCAGCACCGAAGTCACCTGGGCCGAGCTGACATTCCGGGGAGACGCCAATACTAGAGTTGTCGTCGCCATCGAAGACCTCCCCTGCAGGGGAGAAGGAGCTGTTGTGGACGGAGCAGGTCTGACGGGCCTCTCATCAGAGTCCTTGAACTTCCTCTTTCGGCTGGAGGGCTCAGCCAACTCTCTGTCCTTGCCAATGACTTCAGCTCTCTATCTCGGGGCGGGAGCAGGGCCACCCTCGGAAGCTCCGGGGATCACCATTCTGGTGGTCAGACGCATCTCTACCTCATTGAGGTTGTCAAGCAATGACATCTTCCTCCGGCGCTCCCTGCTGAACTCTGCCTCCATGTTCAAAGGGAGGAAAGCCGCCGATGGAGTTATGTCATCGCCCTCGACGTTAATGCCATGCTGGAACTTCTTGAGATGAAGCTCCAAAGTAGCGCCTTCCAAATTGGACTTCAAACCGGTTTCAATCCGGTCATCGTCCATCACACTATTGAGGGCCCAGGCGAGCTTCTCCGTCTTCTTCAGCGAAGCCCACCTGTTGACCAGAAAGTTGCAGAAGACAACCTGGGGGGTCACCCCTCCTTCCACTCATTGGTGGATCCTGGTGAAGGCACGGTTGAAGGCCTCTGACAGCACCGGAACTTCACTCCAGGCATCAGTGTCAACATTAGGAAGACCTTCAGGCAGCTCCAGTTTCTCGTGCTCCTGTGCCGTGATGACAATCCAATCCTTCTTCCAGTCGTCCCACTTGTCAGAAGAGATTGACCTTAAGTACTTCTAGGGGCATTTCTTGCGCTTCACAAAATAGTAGAAGCCAAGATATTTGTTACTCTTGCTGGTGGTGTGGATGGTGAAGAAGGTGCGGAAAAGCTTGATGCAGGGGGGAATACCCACCCACATCTCGTAGAAGTGGACAAATGTTGACACAAGAAGAATGGAGTGGGGACCAAGGTGGTACAACTGCAGACCATAGAAGTCTAACAACATCAAGAGGAAGGTTGAGAAAGGTGGGATCAGTCCCACCATGGCGTACGCAGAGAAGTACACCATATTGCTGCTGCACTTCTTCTTGAACAGAAGCTCGCCGGCTCAGACCAGGTGGTTGAAGGAGTCGTTGGACCACCCCATGTAGGTTTGAACCTTCTTCAAATCGTCGTCGGTCGTGAGACGGCTCTTGCAGAGACCCAACTCCTTCGCCGCACGGCGAGGCGAGAGAGAAAAAGCAAGCAAAAGTTTGGAGGATTCAAGCGCAAGTTCAAATGAAGGCATAAGGAATCCCCAAACCATGCGCGCTTTCCTTCTTAAGTAAGCCCCCGCAACGCTTGGATGGAAACCGCAGAAGGACCAAAGATACAGTTCAAAATTTTCACCCTGCCAATGACAAGGGGGCCCGAGGCCACCCAGAAGATCAAGTCGAGGTCCTTACCCCAGGCGAAAAGTTGTCCTGATGAGAGGCGGGAAACCCGAGGGTGGCGGCCTGACAGGGCCTGTGGAACCGATACGGTTTTCGTATTGGGAACATGGGACCTTCAATTGCATGAGATCCACACGCGCAGATCTCCCCTACCGCATCGGAAGATGCCACGCAGCGATGGTTTAACTGCGAACCACCACCTCAACGGCACATCCAAAAACTCTTGAAGACACGGCGCAAAAATCAAAAGATGGACCCACCTCCGGCAGAATGACTTAATCCAAAAGGTCTCTCCCAGAGGTGGGCCTAGGGGGCCACTATTGGTACCCTACGTACCAGATACTCCTTGGAACTGCGATGAATGCAGAGGAACTCCACCTATCTGAGTTGAAGACCCCCGAAGGCCCCACGTGTCACTCGGAACCGGACCTACATCCCTCCTATAGTTAGTCTCAGTGCTGCCACGTGTATCATAAAACCGGAGCCACAATCCCTACATGGGAATGCTCCGACTAGATACCTGTGTGGCACCCTCGGACCTACCCCCCGACAGAGGGAAGCTCTGGTACCGACGCGTGTACAATAGAAACGGACCTACTCGTCCAAGACGGTAAGCTTCGAAGCTGCCACGCATCCAACCGCCGGACCTTCAACCTCAACAGGCAGATTGATGGACCTCCAACGGCTCAGACCTTCGAGAACATTAAAGACTTCAAGATCTGATTATGTGTCATTAATGCTATCTTAATGACACATGATCAGAGGACTCTTAATACTAGTAATGCCACCATGAAGGGGCATTACCACGCTATTAAGGGGAATTAAGCACATTAACTGTGTACTAAGCATCAGTAACCGCTAGGGCCACATGTCGGGCCAGACTGATGATGTAATGGCCAGCCCTTGTACTATTAAAGGACTGGCCGAGCGATACACAAGAGACTCTTCCAGACCGACTAGGGGCTCTAGACGCTGACTCAGGCGCTGGAGACTCTTTTGGCCTCTCTTACACAGATGCACTCAGACGCTCAATATAACAACAACACACACCCGTGGAGTAGGGTGTTACGCTCAGGTAGCCCGAACCATGTAAATACATATGCCAAGTCACCTTCTTTCTCTGAATCTCCGCACGCCCTAACCGAACTAAGAAACTTTGCGGGCTGCCAACGGTAGTACCAGGAGAATTGCCAGAACAAGACTCCAACAGAGGTGTGGGGTTCTATATTTAGAGGGGAGAAGAGTCGATTCCTGCCACCAAATGCACGTGAATCAGTCACCCATGACGTCTTCAAGCTGGGAGCAGCCAACACGTGGTGTTTGACCGCGAATGGCGTCATGACCAAGTCGGCCAACTAGGGGGGGTCGGCTGACCTGGTCTCAGCCCCGTTGGGGCTGTGCTTTTTCTAGGTCCCATCCAGGTGGGTCCCATCCCCTTATATGGGTGCTACACCGTTGGATGGCCTCGAATACTTCTGTTTGTGGGCCGTTTGATCCATCTGATGACATGTGGTGTCGCTTGATTCATCGAAACCCAATTTTATGGATTACTCATTGCATGTCTTGGTATTTTAGTTCTAATTTCACCTGCATACAAATAAACACCAACACTTGTAGAATTGGTTAGTTTTTAACCCTACCACTACGTTGTGTTTCTCTTTTGTGCACATTATGAGGTGAATTCACGGTCTAAATATGGCATTTAAGGACCATCAACAAACTCCCCCACACTTAGTCCTTTGCTCGTCCTCGAGTGAAGGCAAGAAAAAGAACTAATGTGCTATCATAAATTTGCTTATAAGTTAGAAAAAGGGAATACTGGATATCTCAACTCATACCTCAATTCATGAATTCCCTTTGTGGAGTGTGGCTACCACATCAATCTGGGGTGTTTGAGGAGTGGAATGGTTCGGATGTAGTTCTCTTGGATCTTCCCCTGTCGAAATGATCTAATGATTTGCTACATTCGGAAAGTCGAAGGAACAATTTGCCCTTATCTCTCATTCGGAATCTCTCAAGTCTCTCAAAGTGTTTTTATCCTCACCTTAGCATAGTGTGCCAATTTGTGCCTATACTTAATATGGCTATATCTAGAGCTTGGTAGGGATAAATGTGGCACACATTGCAATTCTTGTATTACTAAGCCAAAAACTTGATCTGATGAGAGACTTATGCAACAAACAAATTGACAGGGGAAATCCTTGTGCACATGAATGGAATAGATACATATGGAATCCATGATTGTCTCTCTTTAAGGATGAAACATGGCTACTCTCTCTCTCTCATTCTTTTTGAATTCTGTAGCCATGTCTTTACTCTTTTTTATTTTTCTAGAGAGATTTTGATGACCAAAATGTATGTAGTTTTCTTTATTGGATGGATCAATGTGGGAAATTTTTCATGAATAGGGTGCACAAGAATTTCTAAGTCGAAATGTTCATGCATGTCACTCAATTGGGTCACGAGTTTGACCAAGTTCAATGAAAGGCAAAGTGGCATATGCATGTGGTTTTTAAGACCTTGTATCATATGGCCGTGGTGGGTATGTAAATCTCCAATGAGAGAGTCGGGCAAAGTAACAGACTCAAAATTGTGCAGACATCAAAATCAGTTTGAAGCAAGGAGATATCTCCTCAAGTATTTCATTTGCTATATCACACTAGTCACATTCTTAGATGACATGTTTTCCTATTAGGCTTGTGGGAATCATAAATAAGGCAATAAATCGAAATATAGAGTATTCAATTTTTTAGCTCAAGCAAATTTCGACTACAAAGTTTTAAATGTTAATTGCTGAGTTGAATTGATTTCACATATACAGTATTAAATATTAAATAAACTCAAATAGTAACGTAGCATG
This sequence comes from Tuctoria greenei, assembly GCA_036927565.1. Classification (NCBI taxonomy): domain Eukaryota; kingdom Viridiplantae; phylum Streptophyta; class Magnoliopsida; order Poales; family Poaceae; genus Tuctoria; species Tuctoria greenei. The sequence goes on along the minus strand of JAYESD010000005.1, from coordinate 77,753,311 downwards.
TGTATTCAGGGGTATGAGATCCAAACTGGATTTGTGGAGCGAGACGGAGCCGTGTAGGGCTCCTGATAGGTCGGCCGACGAGGGGGTTCGGCCGACCCCCTTATGTCCTCTTTGTTGCTCTGTTTCGACGTGTTGAGTTGTATAATCGGTTGCGACATGTTTTGAGATGCAATGATGTTTTTGTATATCAGGATATCGCGAATTTGGGTTACCTTCCCCACACTTGTTCCTTGAATTCTTTATTCACACAAAATAAACTAAAGATGGAACTTTACTGGGTTAGATAAACCGTTAAGTTCCTTTTATTGAACTCAAATATGGGGATGCTTACATGATTCAACCTAAACTTAATGAAATGTAATTTTGGAATAAAACTAAACAAAACTAGTAAGCATCCTATGCGGTCGGGACATCTACACTAAGGGGCGTTGTAGATGTCGAGCTTCCCGATGGCATTGCATATGAGCTGCAACTTGGTGCTCATGCCACGGCAAACACCATCAATCTCCTCCTTGAGGGTTATGAGCTCATCCTCCAATTCCGCCCTCTGGATGTGCCCTTCGGCCACTAAGTACGATAGCTTCTTGTTCTCCAAACGGAGAGAAGCTAACTCCTTAGAAAGCTATGCCACTTTAGGGGCACGAGGGGATTTCCTGTCGCTGTTCTCAAATTGGCCAGGTGGCCATTTGGTAGCAGGCTGCGAGAGGTAATGCCTAATCTTGGAGGGTGACGAGCCCGTCGATTCCTCCATCGCCAAATTATCCACTTGCTTGAAAAGGCCTTTTTCATAGCCACTGTCAGGCTGGCGCACCACATAGATAATGAGGCGGTCTCCCACACACTCAGGCGAGGTACACGTAGGTGACTTGTTGTGGTGGCTTACTATGTCACAGTCCTTGGTCTTCAGAGTGTACATGAACTCCTCGCCAGGCTGCAGTGTTGGGAGAGACTTGTCTTTTTCAGGAAAAAGATGGGTCTTAACTGACATAAGGCCAGTCAGAGTCTGACGACGTGCATGTGTCGTCGACTTCATGGACGTTCTCCGAGGGGAGAGCGACCGTGCAGCACCCCGATGTGTGGTGCTACGCCCACGCGGATCTTCGTCGGTGGCAGGATCATGGCAAGGGGCACGGCATCCAATGCCATTACGAACTCCAAAGCGAGGGGGCCTTGTCATTGGCCGGCGTGATGTCTCCGCTCTGGTTGGAGGTTTAGCTAGAGTGGGGATGAGGCACAATTTTTTTGTCGGCCATGACTTGGAATAGGAGATGCATTTTTTCTATGTGGTGCAAGGTTCCCCTCTCTGTTCCCGTCAATAAATAAGCAGGGGAAGTATGATAGAACTGAGAATCTTGTTGAGATACATCGGGAGAGTCCGCGTGCGAAAACAGAAGGCTGACGGCGCTAGGGGGAGGTCGACCAACCCTAGGGTTCGTCCGACCCCTTCCTGCCTACGTACAATCCAAGTTTTCGTGGGTTGGATTAATGAGCCCCATAGATGAATAATTGGATGGGCCCATTAATTGGACGTGGAGAATTTAGACACAATTTAAATTAACGGCTTGGAAATCAATAAGAATTATCACGTCAATTTCTTTTTTCGTTTCATCCTCTTGGGATTCAAGAAATAATTTGAGTCGATGCTCATTCACTTTAAATAGATTATCATCATCACCTTGGAGTGTGATTGCTCCATGGGATGAGGTTTCTACTACTGTGAAGGGTCCTTCCCATTTACTTCTGAGCTTCCCATGTCCAAAGAGTTTAACCTTAGAGTTGAAAAGTAGGACTTTGTCTCCGGGTTTGAACTCTTTAGGCGTAATCCTCTTATTGTGCCATCTTTTAGTTCCTTCATTGTAGATTTTAGCACTATGGTATGCCTTATCTCTCCACTCTTCCAACTCAAAGAGTTGCTTCAATCGGTGCTTTCCTGCTTTGTGAAGGACCATGTTCTAGTGCTTGATGGCCCAATAGGCTCCATGTTTCAACTCTACAGGAAGATGACAAGTCTTCCTATAGACAAGTTGGAAAGGAGACATGCCGATGGGAGTTTTGTAAGCAGTACGGTATGCCCACAATGCGTCAGGTAGCTTATGCTTCCATCCCATTCCCATTTCCAAGACAGTCTTTTGCAGAATATTCTTAATTTGCTTATTAGATGTTTCTGCTTGACCACTTGTTTGTGGGTGGTATGGGGTAGCAATGTTATGCTGGAGACCAAGCTCCCTCAAAAAGTTCTGGAAGGTCTTATCTATGAAATAGAGACCCTCCATCACTTATGACCATACAGGGAGTGTTAAAGCGTGGGAAAATGATCTCATGGAACATTTTCCTAGGTTGCTTGGAATCAGCATTTTTGCATTGCAAAGCTTCTACCCATTTTGACACATAATCTACAGCCACCAGGATATACTCGCAATCATAAGACCTAGGGAAAGGTCCCATGAAATCAATACCCCACACATCAAATAATTCCCCCTGGAGATTATAGGTTAGGAGCATTGCATTGCGAGTTGTGATTCCTCCATGCTTTTGGCATTTCCAACATATGCTATTGAATTCTTTTGTGTCTTCATACATAGAAGGCCAATAGAATCCACTTTGCCTAATTTTTGCCGGTAAACACCGTAATGTCCACCATAGGGGCTAGCATGGCATTTTTCAATTACCTTGGTGCCTTCAATTGATGGGACGCACCTTCTAAGAAGGCCATTGACACAAACCCGATAGAGATAAGGGTCATCGCAAAGGTGTCTCTGACTCTCATAGATGAGTTTCTTTTTGTTTTCCCCTGGTGGTACGTATACCGTGACCATGAAGTTCATGATATCCGCATACCAAGGGTGAGAGTCAGTCACCTTGAGAGGCGTATCATCTCATAGAAAGTCATTGATAGGAATGTCCATGGTTTGGATGACTTCCTTACGTGAGAGATTATTTGCCACAGAATTCTCTACTCCCTTCTTATCCTTGATTTCTAAGTCAAACTCCTGGATTAGAAGAATCCAACGGATTAGCCTTGGTTTAGCATCCTTTTTGGTGAACAAGTACTTCGAGGCAGCATGGTGTGTGTAGACTATGACCTTAGCTCCAACAAAGTAGGACCTAAACTTATCAATAGCAAAATCTACTGCCAAGAGCTCTTTTTCAGTTGTGGCATAATTGAGTTGAGCTCATGTCAGAGTTTTGATAGTGTAGGCTATTGCATAATGTTTTTTAGCTTTGGTTTGGCCTAGGACCGCACCAACAGCAATATCACTAGCACCACACATGATTTCGAAAGGCAACGTCCAATCGGGAGGTTGAATGATTGGAGCTGAGATGAGTGCCTTTATTAGTGTTTCAAATGATTTAAGGCATTCATCATTGAAATCAAAGGGAGCTTCCTTAGCTAGTAAATTAGTGAGGGGTCTAGCGACTTTTGAGAAGTCTTTGATGAATCCCAGATAGAACCCCGCATGACCTAAAAAGTTGCGGATTCCCTTAACATTGATTGGAGGTGGAAGTTTTTCAATGACTTCAATCTTTGCTTTGTCCACCTCTATCTCCCTCTCGGACACTAAGTGTCCAATAACGATGCCTTCGCGGACTATGAAATGACACTTTTCCAAATTAAGTACGAGGTCTTTCTCTTGGCATCTTTGTAAGACCTTGTCTGAATTTTCAAGAAAATGATCAAAAGTTTTCCATCGACAGAGAGAAATCGTTCATGAAAACTTCCATGATTTCCTCAATCATGTCGGAAAAGATAGACATCATGCATCTGTGAAAAGAGGCAGGGGCATTGCATATTCCAAAGGACATATGCCAGTAGGCATACGTTCCATAGGGACATGTGAATCTAGTCTTACTTTGATCGTCGGGATGGATTGAGATTCGATGATAACCCGAATACCCATCAAGGAAACAAAAGTAGGAGTTCTTTGCCAACCGCTCTAACATCTCATCGATGAAGGGTAGTTGAAAATGATCCTTCCTAGTAGCCTTGTTAAGTTTTCGGTAATCTATGCACATCCTCCAACCCATGACAGTTCGTTGAGGAATTAATTCATTCTTCTCATTTTGAATGACCGTCAGACCTCCCTTCTTGGGCACTACTTGAATTGGGTTTACCCATTCACTATGAGGGACAAGGTAGATAATCCCAGCACGCAAGAAGTTTCAAGACTTCCTTCTTGACAACTTACCGCATTGAATTATTCAATAGCCTTTGGGGTTCCCTTGAGGGAACACTCTCGGGGTCAATGGGAATACGATGGGTATTACTGGACTAATCCCCTTGAGATCCTCTAATGAATAGACAAAAACAGCTCTATGCTTTTCTAACATGGCAATGAGTTTGATTGTCTCATCATCCGAAAGCTTGTCCCTTATGATGCCAGGTGCTTCACAATCGCCATTTAGAAAGGTATAACGCAAAGCTAGAGGTAGAATTTTTAACTCAACAGAAGGTTTTGGGAAGATTCTTCTTCTTTTTGCAATTCAATGGCCTCCTGAAATTCATCCTCCTCCTGGATCAAATCTTCTTCTCCTTCAATTTTAGGGGGAGCTAAGAATTGAAGAGTTCTAACCTCCTCTAAAGGGTTATCTTGGATGGGAGATTCTGCGAATATGTTCTTGGAACGTAGGACATGAATAGAAATATTTCTCCCTCCAAGGTTGACATTGAGGTTTCCTTACAATGGAATTTCCATGATAAATTTCTCAATGGGAATCCCAATCATAATGTCAAAATCTTGGATTTTGAACACATGGAAATCTAGGATTGCCTCAATATCATTGTGTCTTACAAACACCTGTTGCAGAACCCTGCATCCTTCCAGGATGTTTCCAAAAGAGTCTCGGAAGGATTTACATGTTGGTGCCAATGGCACATCCCCAAGAATGGCGAGAGCACAAGAATCAGAAATGAGATTTGCTCCAACAACGGGGTTGTATAGGACCTTCATTGGTGTCCCTCTAATAAAACATAGAATAGTTGCTAAAGGTGAGGTCATATGAAGAATTTTGGGTGACTGCTCAACTTCCACAGTTCATTCCCTGCTTAGAATAGAGGTTGACTCCTTGACCGTCTGTTGGATGAACACTCCATCAGGTGGGTCAGGTGGAGTTAATGGCAATGATGGTTCCTATGACAACAGTACTTCGAGGTATTTCCAAAATCTTCAAATATCTCTTCCTCGAAAGTAGAAGGGAAACTTCGAAGGTTGAATTTCTTCTTCCTTCGTAGTTTCTGGTTCGGGAGAGGATTCCTCCGACAAGGTGTAAGATAAGCAAGAGATGGGTTATTGCTTGTCCATGGATTCATCCTTGGATCTTGACACTACTTCCTCCTGAGGGGGCTCATTTAGACCCATAATGAACGAAGAATTTTCTAGAATTCGGTCTAGAAGATCCTTGCCTTCTTCCGGTGTCTTATGGAGGAAAGATCCTCCAGCCGTAATGTCAAGATGTAGGGCAAACTCTTTCTTCAATCCCATATAGAAGTGTTGCAAGAGCAACGGATCAGAAATCGACAAATCTGGGTCGGAATTTCTCAAAAGAGAAAATCTATCCCAAGCTGCACCTATGGATTCCTTCTCCATCCGCAGGAAGCATAATACTTCCTTCCATAAGGAAACAATTCGGGCAACTGGAAAGAAGGCAAGACAATATATGTCTCGTAATTCATTCAAATTTTTGTTTGTCTTCCCAACGTTTTGGTCGTACCATTGTTTGGCTTTTTCTTTAAGGGAAAAAGGAAACAACTTCCATTTGAGAGTCTCTTGTGTCATACCCTTCATTAGAAGGCATGAACACAATCGTTCGAACTCTCATATATGGTGGTAAGGGCTTTCACAATTCGTTCTTAAGAAGGATTGCCCCCGAACCATGGCTATAAAGTCAGGGAAAAGTTCATAGCTAGTAGAACAAATGCGTTGCGCCGAAGGCGGTGGCTCATGGAGCTTGCCCTTAAGGTCAGAATGTGAAAGAATGGTGGGCTGCTCCATATTTGTGGTGGTCCTAAGATAAGGAAAGATTAGATAAGAAGATAGATATGAGGGTGAACAAGGTTCGAAGGTTAACAGCAACTTTCCCTGGCAACGGCACCAAAAATGCTTGTTGACGTTTCTTACATCACAGATAAAAAATCCGCAAGTGCACAAAAGCTGTCGTGTAGCACTTCACCTTAAGAGAGTATTCCAAGGGTATCGAATCCAAGGAACGTGTTGTAATCTTACGAACTAATCCACCCATGGACACAAAGTTGTTTGGTAGGTAAGGAAGAGAGAGGAATTAACAGTTTTGATTCTAATTCAAAGGAATTTGTAGTAGCTGCTTGCTTCGGCCACGGGTTTACGCCTAGCAACACTAGGCGACTCCCGCCATGAGCTTATGGCATAGCTGAATGTGGAGGATTACAAAGGATAGATACGGCTGTCACCACCTACTGCCTACTTCTTCAATTCGTGGGTCTACGAGATATTCACTGGTGATTTCTAACCTAAGCACCACGCTTACGTTCTAAATCACAACTCTAGTTATTTCGAACACAAAGCTACAACTAGAGCCTCTAAAAGATTAAAACAACGAACCCACAAGTAACTAATTGTGCAAACTACTATGAATATAGAGTCAAACTTGAATTAAATTCACAGAGAGCTTACTTGATTTGCATAACACCTTTGTAGGGATACAAGTGTAGAGGAGGGACATGACAAGCCAAAGCCTCCTTCTCCTAAACTCTTCACCACACTCTTCTTCTACTTGGGAGCCTCTAGGACTACTCTAAACCGTTGGAGTGATATTCTATTCTCAACTTTTTGTGTGTGTGAAGTGAGGTGTGGGCTTCTATTTATAGGTGGGAGAAGAGTCGGTTCCCGCCACCAAATGCGCTCGAATCAGCCACCCATGGCATCTTCAAGTCGGGAGAAGCCAGCACGTGGCGTTTGACCGCGAAAGGCGCCATGACCTAGTCGGCCGACTAGGTGGTCGGTCGACATGGTCTTAGCCTGTTGGGGCTGTACTTCCTCTAGGACCCTGCCAAGTGGGTCCCGTCCCCTTATATGGGTGCTACACCGTTGGATGGCCTCAGATACTTCTGTTTTTGGGCCATTTGATCCATGTGATGACACGTGGCATCGCTTGATTCGTCAAAACCAAATTCTATGGATTACTCCCTGCATGTCTTGGTATTTTAGGTGCAATTTCACATGCATACAATTAAACACCAATACTTGTTGAATTGGTCAGTTTTTAACCCTACCACTACATTGTGTTTCTCCTTTGTGCACATTATGAGGTGAATTGACGGTCTAAATATGGCACTTAAGGACCGTCAACAGCTATGCACAAGCTCGTGATCTCTTGGAAGGCACTCAACCTCTACTGCTCCTCCCTCACCCTCTCCTGCTCCGCCCTCACCCTCTCCTGCTCCGCCCTAGACCTCTCCAGCTCCCCTAGGGTCTGCGCCAGTGTCTCCTTCTAGGCATTGAGCTCCAACTGGGTCTACGAAAGATGACCACTTGACGGCCCAACGAACAAGACCTGCATTGATGAAGCGCCTCTCGGAGGTCGCGCCGACCTCGAGTTGACAACTCCATCAAAAATGGCAAATCTTCAAAAGAATGAAAAATACTAAGTAGAAGAACATAGATTGAAAAATAAATGAATCAAATGACCAACTCACTATCCACGGGCCTTCCTGCCTCCACTCGCGTACACGGCTTGGGGGTCGATCGGCACATTTTCCCAATCGTAATCTTTGTCGTGTATCTTCGCGACCTCCTACATGTACTTTTCCTAAAGTACAAAGAAATCTTGTAAGCGTATCAACAATAGTATTAGTTATAATGAAATTGATGAATGTTGAAAACTTACCAGTCGATAGGCCGTGACCTGACTGCACTACCCTTGCTGAGAAGGTCACTTCTCTTGTGACTTCTCTTCCAAACCTAGGTCAGGGTTGGCTCCTGACTGGTCTCTCGCTCCTGTATAGCCGTGTTAGTGAGACAAATATATTATGAACAAATAAATGAACTAACACTATACTTACAATGTTGTCGTCATCGCCGTAGTTGTGCTTGCCCTCGGACCCCAGGCGACACTGTCTTACCTTTATGGACTTAGCAATGAAAGCATCGCTAGCCCAGTGCCAACAGAGAGCTACGTACGCCTCAGGTCGACCCTGTAACCAGGAAATACTAACTTGCAAATATTTCATATTTTAACAATGCATAGTATTGCAAATATTTAACAACAAAAACTTACCTTCGCGTATTGCCCCTCTGTCCAGTACGTGTTGGAGTCCTTCCTAAATCGACCCCTTTCCAGTTGCTGCTCCCGGGGGTGCAGCTTGTGGTACGCGTTGAAGGACAGGATCTGAGCGTTTGACAACATCACCATCGCGATCTTCCGAGCGTTGTAATGGAACATGCGTCTTGCGTGCTCCTCCATGCCCAGTTCCTCTACCTGGTACCTCAGCTGTAAGCAAACAAACATTTAAGTGATATGCATTAACTCTTTAAACAAGTGGAAAAATATTAAATAGCTAAACTTACCATAAAATCATTCCACGCAACTCCGTTAAGGGTGTCGTGGACCTCGCGAGAGACACGAGCGTAGTCATCCCACGACAGGGTAGGGAAACTGTCGATAACACTGGGTAGTGCAACTTAACTATAGCGCCCAGGACACGTTAACCTACCTGTGGTGTTTTTGGGCCCCTATGAACGAAAGGTCGTACCAACATCTGCAAAATATGTTAACTCGCTGAGTAATGGAAGGCAAAATCGAATATTTGATATACTATACGGTTTTTTACCTCTCTCTGACAGGTCAAATAGTGATCCACTGAGCAGGAACCAGAGGAAGAGCCGCAAAGTGAGTCCTCCTCGTTTGTTTCCTCTACGGCGTCACCACGACCTGTGAGCTGTAAGGCTGGTCACCAGCGGAGCCTGAAGGGAGGCTAGTCGGCTCCGAAGAGAGGCTAGTCGGCTCCTGTGGCGGCACCTAGCCTCTGACTCCGACTTAGAATACTCTGAGTCAGACTGCAAAAATAAAAAGATTGATAAGAAATATTTATAAGTAAGTTCGAAAATAATGTGATTATCAACTGAAATTTGCCTCCGTACGCACGTCACCCGACTCGACCCGAGCCGCAAACTGTGGAACGTGCGCCAGCAGTTGGGAACATCTGCTCCCAGCTGACAAAAGGGTCTTGTGCTGGCGCAAACCCTCACACTGCCTTCCCCTTCCCCTTCGACGACATCCTATTGTATGGAATAATTGATTAATATGCTAAGATAATATACAAGATTCATGTTAAGTTAGTGAAGAAAATGTTACTTCATAAATTTTAAAATTCATCAATGCCACGGTCATGCACCCTACTCCTTAAACCAGCCCATCAATCTTCTTCTTCCGTGACTGTCTCTATTGCATTTTTTTTCGTTTCCGCATAGTTGTAGGCTCGACTAAGTCATCAATATCATCAGTTTTCATTTCCGTTTCTATTTTCATGTCTGTCTTGATATCTTTAGCGTCTCCAACTAAGTCATCGAGTCCTAACCGGGGTTGACTTAGAACGATTCTGGCAACTCTTCCTCTTGGTATACCTCATCAACTTCAGCTTCCTCATGGTAATCTTCATCTCTTGAAGCGTATAACCGCTCACGAGGATTCACCTTATGTACCACCCACCAAGCTTTGTGTTTATAAGCTTATGTACCACTTGCTTCACTTGGTGTGCAAGAACTAATGAATGAAATCCTTTCAACCGTTCCTTGTGTTTCACTTCGACCATGAAAAATTGGCTTAGTCGAATTCCACGACTAGAATCAAACCATTCACAGTCAAAGAATACTGCACTAATTTCCTTATTTCCGTCAAAAGCAAATTCAAGGATTTTTTTAATAATCCCATAGTAATGAGTATCAAGTTCTTGAGAATTGATTGCCCTCAACACAATTCTAGTATTACGTGTTGCCACGAGAGGACAAAGATATTCAAAACGAGTTGTACGGAATTGAAAGCCGTTGATGTCATATCGACCATAGCTTCTACTTTAACCACTCCATAGGATAGTTGTTGCAAATCTTCATGGACGTTGGCATCTTTATTGCGCAGCCAAAGATATGATGTTATTAGAAAACTTTATAAATATTTGTAAGTTAGAAAATGTTGTTAATACTAATAAGTTAACGAGAAAACATTATATGATCTTCAAACTAGGAAAGAAAATTAGGTCCTTCGTTTATTCCTTCCCGTTGCATCCTTTCTATTTGGTTGCTCGTAGGTTGTTGTGTATATCTCCAATTTTGCTTGTCGAACTCACTGTACGGAAAGAGAACCTTTTAGAATAGATGTGTTGCAAAATATACTGATTAGCATAAATGTAAGACAAACACTTACTCGAAATATTTCTCCATCTCATCAATATTAGCATACATGTACAAGAAAGCATCACACCTTTCTTCTTTGCCAATGTCGTAGGAAGTGTAACTACCAACAGTAGTGCTTCTTCTTGCAAAAATGGAGAGATCGATACAACGAGGTTGCTCATCCATATTGTACCGTATTGCCAAAGTATTGGCATGTGTTCCTCTGCAAAGTAAAAACTTGAGAAGTATCCTACTTCCATAAGAGTAAAAGGTTCGGTGATGCACCCTTCAACCCTTGCTCTGTTACCAACTATTGGTTTCTGATATCTTAGTGCTCTTTCAATATGATACATCCACCTATACTGCACGGGACCGCCCACTTCCACTTCAAATGGAAGATGGATTAGGAGATGTTGCATTGGATTGAAGAACCATAGAGGAAATTTTTTTCCATCTTACACAATAGTACCAAAATCTCCTTCTCCAACTTACTCATCACCTCTGTCATGATTTCTTTAGCACATAGTTGTCTATAGAAGTGGCTAAGCTTGGCTGACACCTTCCACACCGCATCGTCAAAGTAGACCCGAAACATAACAGACATAAGTCTTTCCATGATTATGTGATAATCATGATTCTTAAACCCAATGAGCTTTCCCATTTTCACATTCACAGCTTATCTAAGACTAGCTGTATAACTATAGGTGGCCAATGGGCCGTGCCAGGCCAGCCTGACATGAACCTAACCGGGCTCAGGCCTTGAAACGCTCGGCACGGCCCAACATGATTATTAATGGGTTGTGCCATGCCGACCAGGTTGACATTCATCTCAACCCAGGCACGACCCGATGCACGAATAAATGGGCCATGTTGGGCCTGGCCCGAGTCGGGCCAAATGTGTCGTGCCGGACCGAACTCTTCATCTGCCACCACCACCAATCCGCTCATCCAGGCATCCACGCACGCCGGCGCCGTTGCCCCCAATCCGCCCATCCACCCAAGCCACCATCCCTCGAATCCGCCATCAATGCGCAATGCGTGTGCCGCAACTGCTTTCCCACTCCTCTGTGCTGGACCTCGCAGTCCAACCGTCGGTGACTAATCTTGTCAAAACCTCGAAATGGAGCAGGGGTCGCGACAGGAAGGCGGACGTTGGATAATGCCCGAAGGCACCATTGTTGGAAGAAGGAGTAAGAGGTGATGGCGCAGCCTAGGAGGCGGAGGGAGCTGAGGTGGAGGCCGGACGCTGCAGGAAGGCAGAGCCACGGAGGGAGTCCGGAGCCGGAGCGCCAACCGCCAGGTGAAACGTGGATGGCGATGGCTGCCTGTAACCCGATTTAGGGTTTTAAGAGGACCACCCAGGTTTTATATTGAACCTACCAAGACGGGTTTTCGTGGGTCGTGTCGGGCCGGGCTTTGCACTGATGGGTCGGTCATGCCAAAGACCATGCTTACCGGGTCGCCCCTTATTCGGACCATGTCAGGCTGGCCGGACGGGCTAGAGCCGAGCCCAGACACAACCTAGGTTGTGCTTTGGGCCGGCCCAGGCCCGTTCTCCACCATGTTGGGCCATGTTCGGGTCGGGGCAAAATTGCCGAGCTTCTTGCCGACCCATCTGGCACAACCCATTTGGCCATCTATATGCGTAACCATCTAGGAATTTCAAACTTTGCAACCATTCGAGGACTTATTTCTTTTCTTTAGGTCGAAGATAGAAAGAAGCGCGTGGTTTACAAAGCTCAGCGAGATCCTTTCAATCCTTTAAATTGTCTTTTGTTTTGCCCCTCATGTCCATGCATGTGCTTATGATACATTCAGCCATGGTACGCTCTTGATGCATGACATCAATGTTGTGCCTTAAAATTAATGACTTCACATACGGTAGCTCCCAAAGTCCACATATGTGTTGACGGTCTTTAAGTGCCATATTTAGACCGTCAATTCACCTCATAATCTGCACAGGAGAGAAACACAACGTAGTGGTAGGGTGAAAAACTAACCAATTCCACAAGTGTCGGTGTTTATTTGTATGCAGGTGAAATTAGACCCAAAATACCAAGACATGCAGAGAGTAATCCATAAATTGGGTTTCGACGAATCAAGCGATGCCATGTGTCATCACATAGATCAAATGGCCCACAAACAGGAGTATCCGAGGCCATCCACTGGTGTAGCACCAGTATAAGGGGATGGGACCCACCTGGCAGAGACCTAGAGGAAGCACAAACCCAACGGGGCTGAGACCAGGTCGACCGACCCCCCTAGTCGGCCGACTAGGTCATGGCGCCTTTCACGATCAGACGCCACATGTTGGCTCCTCCCAGCATGAAGAGGTCATGGGTGACTGATTCAAGCGCATTTGGTGGTGGGAGCCGACTCTTCTCCCCCCTATAAATAGAATCCCACACCTCACTTCACACACACAACAAAAGTTGAGAATAGAATATCACTGCAAAGGTTTAGAGTAGTCCTAGAGGCTGCCAAGTAGAAGGAGAGTGTGGTGAAGAATTTAGGAGAAGGAGGCTTGGGCTTGTCAAGTCCCTCTTCTACACTTGTACCCCTACAAAGGTGTTATTAAAATCAAGTAAGCCCTTTTTGAATTCAATTCAAGTTTGATTCTCAATTCATAGTAGTTTGCACAAGTAGTTACTTGTGGGTTCATTGCTTTAATCTATTAGAGGCTCTATGTAAGAGCCCTAATTTCAATAATTCAAAGTTCAGATTGTACAAAAAAAGTCTGAATAATAAAAGCAATAAAAAGGAAATGAGAAAAACAAATAAATACAAACTCCAAATGAGGGCATTCAAAAAATAAACTTATCTACTGTTCAAATGAAGTTAACATGATGATTTGAGTTGAACAATGGATTCCAAATATTTCAATTAGCCTCCCTGTAAACTTTCATAATTTTTGAAGCAAGTTTGCTATTTAATTCAATAGCTACATTTTATTCAACTCAAATTCAAATTTAAGTTTGAATTTAAATGAAACTTTGTCAAATCAACTATGGGAATTCAAAATCAAATTCTATATGATTAATCCAGCCATCCCACAAATATCTAGCAAATTTTGGAATGAATTAGGTGGTAGAATTGATGGAGCAAGGATGAGGATGAGGTGGGACCCATATGTCATCCAAAGCAAAGTGTTGTTTTTGCTCTCCAAGTGACACCACATGCCATGCAAAGTCCAGGAAGATGCTTGCACTGTTTGAGGTCGCCTCCAGCTGCCCCAACACGCCCTTACCTTCTCCTTATCCACCTCCATGTCCCTGACTCGACCTTTGCTTCCTCTAATAAGTTCCAGCGCCATATTTGCCTCTCACCCAAAATCTTCTCTGTCCAGCCAATTTGCAGCAAAGGTACTCGTGTTGAGCAGTTTTCTTTGCCCCCCTTCACTCCCCAATCTCTTGCGCAGCTTTGTGATCAAGTTCTTGCACAGTTAGGCCACCCCCGAAGCAGTTAAACACGAAACCGCGGCCGCCAGAAAAAGTCCCCTGTTTGCCACCTCTCTGATCATCGTCGACACGACGATACAGCCATCAACTCATCTCTATCCTTGAAGGAAAAAGGTGTGCAATTACATGTAGAACATGCTTGTAAAGTTTCAGCCCATGCCATGCCTCCTAGCCCCCGTATTTCCATTTCTTCCAACGAGCTTCGGGTATGAGTAGAGTTGGTTCGCGCGCAAAAGTCCTTTTGTACAGTTGATTATTTCTTGTGCACTTGTGCTATGTTGTTCTATATGACCAGGCGCATCACCGCGAAGAAGACTCATCGAGTTTCATTGGGTATTCGAGCCGGAATACCATTTTTCCCCAACCGCCGGTTTTCCCCTCATCGGTCCATCGTCGCCACTATCTTCCGAACCTTTTATATCCTTCTTATACCCACCATCTTCCCTATGCTTCCATGACGCTTCCTGAGGTCTTCCCGATCGTTTTAGCCCACCGTTGCCGCCGCCGTCGCACTGCCATTTCCGGCCACCTATCGATGTCGAGGGCTGCACCGCCGTGTTCCTCATTGGAATTTAGGTGGGGGCGGCAAGGGTGGAGTGCCGATGTGCTATGGAATGGGCTGCAGCGAGTGGCCGCCGTCAGGCGCCGCTGTGCGCTGTGCCTCAGCGCCGTAGGCGCGAGGTAGACGAAGACCCGGGCGGACCCCGACTGTCAGCAAAAGAAGCGCGCGCCCGGATCCGGTGCGGCCCGGGAATTGAATGTGGGTACACCGTTATCTCTGTGACCCCCGTGTGGCTTGATTCCGATTGGTCCATTTTAAAACCGTGGGACCCCTTGATTATTCAAACTTTCCCATTTGAATTTTATTCCAAAAATTGCTCCAAATTGGAAAATCCATATCTCCTAGAATACTTGTCCGAAAATTCCCCAAAAAAAAAATTTAGAACCAGAATGATCTGTACTTGCAAGTGGCGCACTTGGATTTCTATTAAAATCCATAAATTATCCTCAATAATTCAATGAATAAAAATTCCTTTAGATTTAATTACTAGTGCTCCATTCATTCAAAAATTCTCAAATTTGTCCAAATCATTCCAAATAATTCCCTTGAGTTGCAGTAAAAGTTTCAGGTCCATTTGAGTTGAATTTAATAGACAAATTGTGTTTCCAATCTCTATATACCTGAAAATTCCAAAATGTCCAGAAATATTTTAGAAAATTGTCCAAAATTCTAAATTCAATATCTCACAGTAGGATGCTTAGAAAATTGTGAAACTAATTTTGTTAAGTCTATAATGACCTCCTATAAATAGAAAACCAACGTTTAGCCATATTAAAGTTCCAGGTTGCTCATGAAAATTCTGGGAATGGTTTATATATATTGAATTTATACAACGGTTACTTCCATGAACTTAGCCAAATTTGGCCAGAACCTCACCCATAGTGCCTAGTGTCCTCTGTAAAGTTTCCAGAACTAGTGGCCTTCATTTATTATACTTAATTGTCTTTCCTTTAAGCTATGCAATAATCCCAATATTGAATCACTTTGCGTATCGAATAGTTGCCGAGCTCGAGGAGACCTTGGAACCACTGGAAGTCATCAATCCAGAGACTAACTTTACTCCCGTCTCGCAGCCAGTTAAGCCCGGTTTGCATTTAACAGCGTTTTAAATTATATTTGTATCACACTATATTGTTTAGGATGTATGTGCATTAAGTCTAGGATTTTCTTGGAGTTTTCCACATGCATGACCAGAAAACCCATGCGAGAAGGGTAAATGTTTAAGTCCTCGATGTGCCCATGCTATGCTTAATGTTTAGTTGCTTCGGTAGAAGTCGAGTAGTTGGAATCTACTCGCGAGTTCAGGAATTGGGTTCACACAGGATTGGTCGAGTGAGAGATTCACCATTTCGTTAAATATGAGACCGATCATGGAATAGGAGCAGCAGGACATAGGGGCCTGTGAGCCATAGCTGTGCCTTTGTCAGTCAAGGACCAATCTGTGTGCGGCCCCGTTGAGCAAGTTTGAATGTACCGAAGGCATACTGGATATATGGGACCCAGTAAACCGATGTAACTTGTCCACCTTAGCTTCGAGGCATACCCTACTGCCTTATAGGTGTGGGTTGAGAGCAGGAAGGTGTAAACCTGCTAGCGGATACGTGGTACTCCGTGTGGGGGCCTCCTGCTCGTAGCGGTGGGACAGGTTCAGCGTGTAGGTAGCGGGTAAAAGGTTGCTGCATACAACATGAGTGGAGTGTGCCGTCGCAGCTCCGAGTGTTGTTGTATGTGTCGTGCTATTCGGGTATCCCTGCAGGTGTATATTGATCTGAGTTACCGTCCCTCGCGGTTATTGAGTACCGCTTGTTCATTGAGTCGTGACGTACTTAATTATTTGGAGCTGAATATTATTGAATCATGCTTTATGCAATAATTATGTTTTGATGCTTGTATGTTTAGATCTGATTGTTCACTAAGTTTTAGATTCATTAAGCCTTAATTTGCAGCTAAAAGCTGAAAGTAAGGAGTAACATTTAGGCAAGTCTTTTATTGCAAATTGCCGTCCTATGTTATGTATATCCTGCATATAGAGTTCCAACCTTAGTGGAGACGGTTAAGTCTCGCTGAGCCTTCGTGCTCATGGTTGCTATTTTAAGTTTTTGATGCAGATGATGACGTTTATGATGAAGGGTTCGCCGGTGAGGCGTTGGCCCCATCGGGGTACACGGCCGAGTGGGAACCCTGCACACCGCCATGATGTTTTCTATGTGCTACCAGTGTGATTCCGTTCTAGGGCTGAACAGAATGAATTTTGCATAGCTTAGGCTTGAGTGTTGAGAGCTATGAACTTATCTTCCGCTGTAGTGTATTTAAATGCATATTATTTGTAAAAGACAAAGCTTGTATAATACCATGTTGTTTTACGTAATATGATGTATTTTTTTGTGTGTGATGTATGGTGCCACATCGCACGGCACCACCCAATTGTGATTCCTGAAATGTGTAGACTCCGGTCCCCACACTCTAGTTGTAGCTTTGTGTTCGAAACAACTAGAGCCGTGATTTAGAACGTAAGCGTGGCGCTTGGGTTAGAAATCACCAGTGAGTATCTTGTAGACCCACAAATTGAAGAGGTAGGCAGTAGGTGGTGACAACCCAATCTGTTCTTTGTAATCCTCCATGTTCGGCTATGCCATAGGCTCTTGGCGGGAGTCACCTAGTGTTGCTAGGGGTAAACCCATGTCCGAAGCAAGCAGCTTCTGCAAATTCCTTTGAAATTAGAATCAATACTTTGAATTCCTCTCTCTTCCTTACCTACCAAACAACTTTGTGTCCTTGGGTGGATTAGTTCGTAAGATGTGACGCCCGGTTCCGAAAAATGAACCAAGCTAACACATATGTGTGCCCTGGATGTTCACCACACATACACGAGTGCAATCACAAATGAATTACAGAAAATTACCGCATAACAAGATTAATTAACCAAATTTAATTACACAAACCAGATTATTCTCGAATACAAGCTCTAATGAATATTAATGACAAGTTCAACTAATGCAGCGGAAATAAACTAATTAAGCAAACTAAACATCTAGGCAACATAAGCAATAGGGTATAGCGCAGCTCCAATCAACACCACAGGCAAATCTGACGGTAGACACGGCCTAGAACTGCGCATTATCACCATTAAACTCCCAATCCTGACCTGCAACTGTTGGGGGGGATTGCAAGAGTGAGTACATGTCGTACTCAGCAAGTGTGGAAACTATGACATGTGGCTTATTCAAATAACGACAATAATAATGGAAAAGTGCTGAAAAGTACATGAAAACTTTTGAAAAGCAATATATTATATGTATGTGAAGTAAACCCATCATAATCATAAGTAATATCATAATACCAGTCCACAATTCACCATCCTCATCAATAATTCCAGATTTCACCATTTGCCAATAACCATATTCAATACCAGAAATAAATCCATAACCATAATACCAACCATAACTATTACCAAACCATAACCATCCCAAATACCATCCCAATACCAAGTTTCCTCTAATCATGGAAGTTGTCCAGGTGCTCATAACCGGGAGCACGGCTATCATGATAGTTTTAATTAACTTTGCAGAGTTTGTACCTCTTTACCCACGTGTTCATGATTTCATCACCTTTCGATGACTAGAACCTCTATTATGCCGTCTCACACTTCCGTCGGTGTGTGGCCACGAGATCACAAAATAGCCTTTACAAAGGGATTACTAGCCTATTTAGACCCCACTGAGGTTTCACCGGTGGCGATGTCTCCCGTAGAGCACATCTTCAACCAATGGCCCCCTCTTGAGCCATTCGGATCCCAGGGTAGTCCCACCAATCATCAACAAACCCAATCCGACTACCCCTTCCCCGAGCATCCACAATGGTCCAAACAACACTAGCAAAGCCCTAATTAATCAGCTACGCCGCACCCATACTTGGCCTCGTGGTGGCACTGTAGTCCTGGCTTATTCTCGCATGAACCGGTCCTTAGATCTAAAGCAAGCAAAACCACCATAACATCCAACCCATCCACATACCAGGCTTGCTTAGATCACCCATTACCATATCATATTTAACCAGTTCACATTAACCATAATCTCATCCTTACATAATTAAATTGAGTGGTATAGTTGTTTTCCATCCCAGTTGATTAAGTGAGGCAAAAGTAAAAAGCCCTTCCCGACTCTCTACTATAATTTCCAGGTGACAAGGGTGGTTAAACAATTCTAGTAAACTTCCTATCATAGGATTCCCATCAAATTGACACAAACATGCAGTTTTGCAACCAAAACATTTATTAAAAAAAACAGGATCATTATGCTTCAAGGACACTTGCCTTGCTCTTGCTGTTGATTAGGATCAAAGCCTTCAAACTCTTGGTGCTGTGGATCCTCCATGGCACTTTCTAGCGCAAATCCGTCTAATCCACACAATAAACATACAAGACAAGAAACACAATCAAAGAGTGCACAAATATTACTCAATATGACATGACATGCATGATTGATGCAAATGCAAGGTAGAACTTGTTAATAGATTGATTTTAATGATCACTAACTAGTTCTAATAGCTTTTAACAAGTTTATACAGGTTTGGATTCGATTAGATCAAATTTTAGAATTAATTCAACCCAATTTAACCAGGAAGATCGGACAAGTCCGCTAGGGACCGGACAAGTCCGCACTCCGCGAGATCAACAGATTAGGGTTTTCTAGATCGACGTGAATTTGGAGATTAGGGGTTGAATTCATGTAAGGAAAAGAGAATAGAAGGTATACCAGGTGTTTATAACTCCAATGAATCAAGAAACTTGGAGGTGACACTTGGATCTTGATGATCTAGGGTTGGTGATGAACTTGGAGATGAATTGATGGTGAAGGACAAAACTTGGTGGAGATCATGATCCTCTTTCGTTTCCTCCTCTTCTTCTTCTTGCTTGGGATCCTCTCCTCCCTCCTTGATGGTGGCTCTCCACGAGCTAGGGTTTGGGTGGGAGGAAAAGTGGCAAATAGATGTCAATCCAAGGGGTGGGGCTGTTTATATAGAGGTGGAGGCTAGGGTTAGATGGATTTCGAGTTTGGGATGAGTAGAGGCCGGTTTAGAGTTCCACACGGGCTCTAAAAGAGTTTGGCACGACGTACCTAGGCCCACTTAACGTGAAACCCATGAAACAAGTCGTAAAACAAAAGATCAACTCGAAGTCACGAAATATCGGACAAGTCCGAAAAGGATTTGGACTAGTCCGAAGTCATTCAGAGAGAAAATCGGACAAGTCTGGCCAAAGATCGGACAAGTCCGACTTTAAACAGAGAGGAAAACAGACAAGTCCGCTGGAACACCAGACTAGTCCGGAAGAGTCCAGGGACTTTAGCAAATTTTCAAGGATTCTTGGAATACCGGACTAGTCCGCACAAAATCGGACAAGTCCGAAAGTTTCCAGAGCCAAAAATCAGATTAGTCCGCAACAAAAATGGACAAGTCTGTTTTTAGTCAGAGAGAAATCGGACTAGTCCTCGGCAAAATCGGACTAGTCCGCACTTTCCTGCATTTTAAGTGTTGTTTTGCTCCAAATCAATTTTAAATGCTCCGAATCAATTTTAAACTTGTTCCTCTTTATGTGGATCAATGTTAAACATGTATATGAATGTATGTAGGGCATGATTCATGAAAATGATGGTGTTACAAACCTACCCCCCTTAAAATGAATCTCTCCATCGAGATTCGACGCAGAGGAGAAAAGATAGGGAAAGTCATTCTTGATATCATCCTCCAATTCCCACGTCGCTTCTTTTTCTGTGTGGTGCTTCCATTGAACTTTACACCATCTAATAACCTTGTTCCTTGTGACTCTCTCCTTGGTTTCCAAGATTTTGATCGGTTGCTCGACATAAGTCAAATCTTCCTCTAGCTCCAATCCTTCCATTGGCACTTGTTCTTCCGGTACTCTCAAGCACTTCTTGAGATGGGAAACATGAAAGACATCATGTATGTCTGAAAGATGAGCTGGCATCTCCAACTTATACGCTACTTCTCCTCTTTTGTCTAAAATGTTGAATGGTCCAATATAACGAGGTGCGAGCTTTCCTCTTATGTTAAACCTCTTATGACCCCTCATTGGTGACACCTTGAGGTAAACAAAATCTCCCACTTCAAAGGCTAGTTTCCTTCTCCTATTGTCCGCATAGCCTTTTTGTCTTGATTGGGCAGCCCTCAAGTTTTCACGAATTATTTGGACTTGCTTTTCGGCTTCTTGCAACACATCCGGACCAAATAGTTGAGTTTCTCCTGCCCCATTCCAGAATAAAGGTGTCCTACACTTCCTCCCATAAAGTGCTTCATATGGTGACATCTTCAAACTAGCTTGGTAACTATTGTTGTATGAAAATTCCGCATATGGCAAGCTTTTGCCCAACTTTTCTCATGCTTTAAACCACAAGCTCTTAACATGTCCTCCAAAATTTGATTGGTCCTCTCGGTTTGTCCATCCGTTTGAGGATGATATGCTGAACTAAAATTCAACCTCGATCCCAAAGCTTCATGCAATTTTTGCCAAAATATGGAGGTAAATTTAGAACCTCTGTCCGAGACTATCTTCTCCGGGACTCCGTGTCGACACACAATATGCTCCATGTATATTTCGGCCAATCGTGCAGCTGTATATTTGGTCTTCACAGGGACAAAATGAGCTGACTTGGTTAAGCGATCCACAATTACCCAAATTGAGTCATACCCGGACTGAGTACATGGTAACCCAACTATGAAGTCCATTCCAATTTCTTCCCACTTCCATTCCATGATCTTCAATGGCTGCAATAATCCAGCTGGCCTTTGATGTTCCGCCTTGACTCGTTGGCACACATCACACAATGCTACGTATTCAGCTATGTCCTTCTTCATGCTATCCCACCAATAGCAAGTTTTCAAGTCTTTGTACATCTTCGTACAACCGGGATGAACTGAGTAAGGTGAGGCATGTGCCTCCTTTAATATTGTCTCCTGAATATGCTTTACATTAGGCACAACGATCCTCTTTCCAAGCCATAAGGTACCATGTTCATCCTCGTCAAATCTGAATTCTCTCCCTTCTTCGGTCCTTTCCTTGATTTCCTTGATCTCCTCATTTGTGGTTTGTGCCTCTCGAATTTCTTGCTCCAAGGTTGGGTTTAAATCCATCATCTCCGTCTCATTTACAAACCCGAGGTTCAACCGTTCAAACTCCTTGCATAACTCGGATGGTAACTCTCGAACTGTGAGTTGATGACTTACTCCCTTTCTATTCAAAGCATCGGCCACTACATTGGCCTTTCCCGGATGATAGTTGATCCCCAAATCATAATCTTTGATGAGCTCCAACCATCTTCGTTGCCTCAAGTTCAGATCCGTTTGTGTGAAAATATACTTCAAACTCTTATGATCCGTATAAATTTCACACCTATGTTCAAGAACATAGTGTCTCCAAATCTTCAATGCATGTACCACGACTGCAAGTTCTAAATCATGCGTGGGGTAATTCTGCTCATGTTTCTTCAATTGTCTTGATGCATAGGCGACCACTTGACCTTCTTGCATCAATACACATCCAAGCCCTTGTCTTGATGCGTCGCAATAGACATCAAAACTCTTGCTCACGTTCGGCAATACCAAAACTGGGGCTGATGTCAACCTCTTCTTCAACTCCTCAAAACTATTTTGACAAGCTTGAGTCCATTGGAAAGCCTTTCCCTTCATTAGCAACTCCGTCATAGGCTTGGCTATCTTGGAGAAGTCCTTAATAAACTGACGGTAATATCCGACCATCCCAAGAAAACTTCTTATTTCCTTCACGTTTTGCGGATGTTCCCACTTCAACACGTCTCTCACTTTTCCGGGGTCAACCGATACTCCTCCTTCTGAAATTATATGACCCAAAAACGACACCTCTCTACACCAAAACTGACACTTGTTGAACTTGGCATACAATTTATGCTCCCTCAATTTCTGCAACATAAGCCTCAAGTGTTCCTCATGCTCTTTCTCATCCTTCGAGTAGATCATAATATCATCAATAAACACCACAACAAACTTATCCAAGTACTCCATGAAGACCTTATTCATGAGGTACATAAAGTAGGAAGGCGCATTTGTCAATCCAAAAGACATCATGGTGTACTCATAAGATCCATACCGTGTCCTAAAAGCTGTCTTGGGTATGTCCGATGGTCTAATCTTCATTTGAAAGTATCTCGACCTCAAGTCAATATTAGAGAAGACACAAGCACCCTGCATCTGATCAAACAAGTCTTCTATGTGTGGCAAGGTGTACTTGTTCTTGATTGTTACCTTGTTGAGAGCTCGGTAATCCACACACATCCTTTGGGATCCATCCTTCTTGTCCACGAACAGCACGGGCGCTCCCCAAGGTGAAGAGCTTGGGCGAATGAAACCCTTCTCTAATTGCTCTTGAATTTGCTTTTTGAGCTCCGCTAATTCCATAGGAGGCATCCTATACGGCCTCTTAGCTATAGGTGCAGTTCCAGGTATTAAATCAATAACAAACTCAATGTCTCGATCGGGTGGCATACCTGGCAACTCATCCGGAAAAACATCCAAAAATTCACACACCACCGGAATCTCCTCAACTGCGGCACCGTCCATATGATTCAACTCCAATTGCTTCGGTGCGGTTTGAGATGCTTCAAATTCTACGGTGATCCCTTCCTCATTGGTCAACTTCACCATCTTCGTGGCACACTCAATGACTCCATTGTGCTTCCTCAACCAGTCCATACCAAGTATAATGTCCAATCCTTGAGAATCCAAAACAATGAGGTTGGCGGAGAATTCTACCCTCCTTATCCTAAGACTTACTTTTGGGAATACTATATTTGTCCTCATCTCTCCTCCAGGAGACTTAACCAATAGAGTAAACTTCATATGAGAGATAGGCAAACTATACTTGGCAACATACTTCGATGCAATGAATGAATGCGATGCTCTAGAATCAAATAACATTGTCGCGGGGTTGGAGTTGGTGAGAAACATACCAATGACCACGTCATCCGCTTGTTGAGCATCCTCCGTAGAGACATGGTTCACGTTGCCACGAGCGAAATTCTGCTGTCCATGGTTCCCTTGTGGTTGTCCTCCATTGGGTCTTGGGTTTTGCCTCGGAGCATTGCTTCCTTGACCAAGGCCTGACTTAGGACATTGATGCGCAAAGTGTCCAGCTTCTCCATAAGTATAACACTTCTTAACTCCACCAGAATTATTTGGACGACTTTGGTTTGGAACATTTGCAGCAGGAAAATTAGCACGAGGTGCATAAGGCACTGGAGTCCTAGGTGCTTGCATGACAGGACGCTGCTGCACAAACTGAGTTGGGCGTGGTGCATAACCAGGGCGCTGAGCAGGAATAGAGGAGCTGTAATAGGGCGCATTGGGTGGTGCAAGACGAGGGCGCACATTACTTCCTTGTTGCTGTCCTTGATATGGCGCCTTTCTCTTGATTTCTTGCTCCATCTCACGAATCTTGTTCTCAACCACAATTGCTTTGTCCACAAGCTTCTGAAAATTTGCATAGTCGTAGTTGAGTAGTTGCACTTGGATCTCATTGTTCAAGCCCCTCATGAACAAATATTGCTTCCGGCTGTCCCGACTAACATCCTCAGGCGCGTACCTTGAGAGTTGTGTGAACCTATTGAGATATTCATTTACGCTTGATTTTCCTCGCCTTAAATTCTCAAATTCTTGCCTCTTCAAGATCATAACACCCTCGGGCACATAATGAGAACGAAAATTCTCCTTGAATTCGGCCCAAGTGATCCTCTCTTGATTCTCATGAGCATTGCAATAAGCATCCCACCAATCCGCAGCTACTCCAACGAGTTGATGAGAAGCAAATAGCACCTTCTCCCGGTGATTGCATTGGACAATAGCTAACTTCTTCTCCACGGACTTGAGCCAATCATCCGCATCCATAGGGTCAGCGGCTTGAGCGAAGGTCGGCGGCCTAGTCCTCATAAACTCTCCCAATCGGTTATGAGGAGGCGGGGATGGCGGTGGAGGCATGTGGAGCTGATTGTTGATATTGCCAGCCTGCAGCTGTCCCATTGTCTGTATCATGGTCTGCATGAGCTGGTTTTACATAGCCAATAGCTGCTCAATGTTGATAGCTCCCTGAGTAGATGCTTGTCCAACGTTGTTCTGAGGTACTCCATTGTTCTCCTCGTCATCATTGCCAGAACTACAGGAGTGTCTTTGCAGCATTCCAGAACTGTTTTTCTCGGGTAGGACAGATTGACCTTTATTCGATCTTTCGATCATAACTTACGTTTCTCTCGACGGATTTGAGTGATTATTTTTGTGCTTTCTTCGTGACTTTATTTTCTCTGATATATATCACTTTTTTCATGGTGAAACACGTTAAGATTAGTTTCACACACGATTTCTCTAACAGATCGTTTTTCTGCCGAAGGGGTTGTGATTTAATTGTTTTTGCTGCGTAAGATTTTTTAAATCTACCATTCACCCCCCTCTTGTAGCTTTTCACGTTCTCTTCAATCCTACAATTGGTACAAGAGCCACGGTGCTCTAATCATTGTGATTTGCACGTGTTTTTGACTAATCATCATTGAAAAATACTCCGCCAAGCCTTGTATGTTTGCTGGTATTGATTTTCAGGTTTGGAAGGCACGCATGGAGGCTTTCATCCAGACGCAAGGCTTCACAATATGGGAGAAGGTGTACAAGCCTTACAAAGTGCCACCAAATGATCAAATTACAGCTACAAACCTACGGGACGTCGACAACAACAACAACAAAGCCCGAAACTTGATCATCCAAGGGCTCACTCAGAGTGACTTTGACCACGTTGCACATCTCCGATCGGCATACGATGTATGGAGAGCACTTTGTGACTATCACGAAGGATCCAACACGATCAAGGAGGTAAGGCAAGACATGTTCAAGAAAGAATACATACGCTTTGATATGCAAACCGGTGAATCCATCGATGATCTCTTTGCTCGTTTTAACAAAATTCTCAGTAACTTGCGTAGTGTCAATGTTAATTTTTCTAATGCTGAAAATGCTAGGCAACTTCTTAGCGCATTAGACATGTCAATTTGGGAGATGAAAGTCACATCTATTCGTGAATCTACTGTCATGAGTACACTTACTTTAGATGTGCTATATTCCAAGTTAAAGACTCATGAAATTGGCATAATATCATGTAAGAACCCCAACAAGTCTATTGATTTTGTTTCTCAACGTGACATGCCTAGCTTCGGCCAATATTCATCTTGTGGTACACTTGCATTGTTGTCCTCTCTAACCATTAAACAGATTGAGGAGTTTCCAGAGGAGGAGCTAGCACTCATCTCTACTCAGTTCTCAAAAGCATTGCAAAGTGTGAGAACTAGAAGGAGAGGAAGCTCTGGACCTCAACGATGCTTTGAATGTGGTAAGAAAGGACATTTTCATTCAGATTGCCCTAACCTTTCAGGTTCTACTTCCCGAGGAGAAAGACAATCAAGGACGAAGCACTCCTCAACAAATGATAAGAAGAAGAAGAAGAAGAAGAAGAAGAAGAAGAAGGGTTTTACAGGTCGCCAACTGGTGAACAGTTTTATCTCCGCACTTAGCTCAAGTGACGTGGACATTGGAAGTGACGAAGATGAAGATGGTTTGGCCAACTTAAGCTTCATGGCAGGCAAAACAAGATCAAGATCAAGTCAGGAGGATGCAGAACACAACAGTGACGATGATGAGGTATATTCTACCGGTAATGAAATGTGTGATGCAATTTCTCATGCAACTATTATTGTTAATAAAAAGGACAAAAAGCATAGGGATAATGCTGCTAAAATTGAATCACTAGAATCTGAAATAAACCATTTGAAAACCTTGATCCCTAGTGATGATTCTTGTCCCTCGTGTGATTTAATCTATGAACAATTGTCCACATTAAGAATCGCACATTCCTCTACTCTAGACAGACTTGAACTAGAAATTGAGAAGAACAAAAAGTTTGCTGCACTCGACATTGGAAACTTAAAAGATGCTTCTTGTTCTACAATTGATTTGCATTGTTCTAGTTGTGATGATCTTGAAAAGAAACTAAAAGATGCTATGAATGAAATTTCAATATTGAATAATGCTTTACGTTCTCATGAAGTTAAACATTATTCCAATTGCAAATTAAAAGGAAAAACTTCATGTGAAAATTGCCTTGATCTGTCCAATAAACTTGATAACATGCATAGGACATTAGATCGGTTTTGTAATGGGAATAAGAACCTAAACTTGCTGCTGAATTCTTCCGAGTCTTGCAATGATAAAACTGGTTTAGGTTTTTATTCTCATGCTCATGCTAAGGCACATCCACCTAAAATTGTAAATTCATTAGGAAGTGGTTTGATTCAAACAGCTCCTAAACAAAAAGAAGTGGTTTTCAAATCTGCAGGAGTGTTGTCTCATTCGGTTTCAAATAAAAATATTGCTTGCTCATCTAGACATGAACACAAAGTTAAATTTCATTGTACCTACTGTGGTAGAGATGGTCATGTCATAGATTTTTGTTATAGACTAGCTAAACAACAGAAAAGGGAAAGAAAGATTGCTAGATCTAATAACTTTCATGCAAAATTTGCTGCACATATTAAACCGAATGCCAGGAACATGCAACCTGCTGTTATGAGTCAAAAACATTCAAAGTTTACCTCCGGACCCTCTGTTTTTGCCTCCAGAGCTACTGATTTTTGTGCTACACAAGTAACACCTTGTAGGTCAGTAGTTAAGAGTAAAAAACCTCAAACTTTGACTCATAAACCTGCTGTTTTATCTCAGCTTTCGTGTGTTTTTCCTGCTGCACGTCGTGTGACTCAGTATTGGATACCTAAATGCCTTTTGAATAACCTCAGTATTTAGTCATCGACGTATTGTGCTTCTATGTAGGTTATACACTTGAGGAAGGAGAATATTTGGATTGTGGATTCAGGTTGCTCACGCCACATGACCGGTAACAAAGAATGGTTCTCCTCCCTCTCTTTTGTATCATGTGTAGAGAATGTTACTTTTGCCGATAACTCTTCAACTCCTATAATTGCTAAGGGTTCGGTTAGAGTAAATGATCACTACACTTTGAAGGATGTGGCACTTGTCAAAATTTTGAAATACAACTTGCTTTCTGTTTCACAATTGCTAGATGAAAATCTGGAAATTATTTTCAATAAAAACCGCTGCAAAGTTGTAGGTTCAAATAGTGAGCTTATTTTTAACATGTTTCGGTTTGGAAGAGTTTTTAAAGATGATTTTGATATGTATTCCGATGATGAGGACATCACAACAGCGGAGACACGCATTGAACTGCAAGGACTAATCACAAGAGCACGAGCACGGTTAATAAATCAGCAGGTGAATTCGTTCCTAACTTCTTTTGCATGTGAATTTGAGAATATATTGCTATGTGATGATTTAATTATTATTAGGAATAATGAAGAAGATCAACAAGTGAAGGAAAGAGGCCTTGGGAGCGTGAAGAACCAGCTGGGACGTCCACAAGTTGATGGAAACAGTTTACAACTCGGTCTCGAGTTCAACTCGGAGTCCAGAAGCAGTCCACCTTAAAACGGACGCCCAGGAGGCATACGGACTCCGTTTTCGAAGTTCTACATATGCACCGAAAGAGGAGAAGATAAACTTTCCAATGGTTCTAGTCCCACCTTAAAATTCCTCTGGAGTCATTGGAAATATTCGAAACAAGTCGAGTCTAGATTTCTGTCCGGTGCTGCGCCACCGAATCGGGCCTTTGGGCCTTGTATCCCGTAAGAGTCCATTAGGGACGTGTCTAATTGTTTTTTGATCGAACCCTAGTCTATAAATACTGCAGCCGCCGGTCATATTTGGTGGATTTTGCTTAGATCAATAATATCGCCGTTCTACGGTTTGTGAGACCCCAACTTCGTGATTTCAGATCGTGTCTTCGACGTTCTTGCTCGTGTTCTCAGTTGCACTTGCAGGGATTAGCCTTCTTGGCGAGGTCAAGCGTGTGCAGCACGGTTGATAACCAACGGATCCGTGGTGTAGTGATTGCAGGGGTACTCGAACCGCTCGAGTGCCGCGGATCATCAACGTTGAGTTTTCCACCCCAATCAACATACCTTTTGGAAGATCGGGCCTAAACCTACTCATCAATTGGTATCAGATTTCTAGGTTTCCAGTGAGGTATCTTTGTTTTCCTTCCATTAGATCGATTTTGTTTCGTACCTAGAGTCCATAGAAAAGCCACAAAAAAATTAGATCGTTTTTACCGCTTCCCAGACTATAGTGCCTGCAGTTTCATTTTTTAGTTTGCATTCGTGTGCTCGAGTCTTGTTGCTGGTTTAGCTTTGTGTTTTGCATCCTAGTTATCATATTTTGTCCTTGTTTTCTTTCTATTCGACACCTATTCCACAATCCCTAAATAACAAACCGATCCACCACGTTCATCAGTTTGCCCTAGCTAGCCGCCTTGCGTGAACTCCCGCATCGCCAGCCCTAGATTACGTGACAAACCTTTGTGCCACTCATCCTTGAATCATCACAAACCACCCCATTAGTTGCTATGCAAATTTCCTATTGTTTTCATGTCCGATTGCGAGTTCTATTCTCAAACTGAGTTGGAATCAACATAAAAAAAACTGAGTTGGAATCAACATCCAAAAAAACGTAACTCGGACAGCCTACCTTAAAACGACCATAACTTTCGCATACGAAATCGAAATCGGGCGATTTTTTTTTCAAATTCATCTATGCAAAATTTTGCATCCGATTTTGCGCCGTGTAGCCGTGTTTGGCGAAATTATATTACCCAAATTCCCCTCGGAAGATAGGCTATCCGGCCTCCAAAGTTTCAGCACGAATTTTATAGAATCTTCTCGAATTTCTATAGGACACATATTCCACCCAATTGAGCTGCAAATTTGTGTGCTTCATATCTTCGTGCTCCTGAGTAAAGAAAAAATATCAAAAAAAAATATTAAAAAAAGAAAATAATAGTGAAGAGCACGCATATTAAAGCAATTGGCCTATACTACTTGTGCTGTGATTGTTGGTTATATCATTCTGTCTTCTTTTTGCCTTGCTACTTCCTTGTGTTGTGCTAGGACCTAGAGCACTTGGTTGACCAGCAACAGTTTCCTACATTGAATACTTATTCAACTTTGTTTAGCTGTTAACGATTTTCTGCTTATGAGCCACCGTATTGTGCCATCCAAGCTCCACCTTTCTCTTGAGCATAACAGGTACCTTTGCAATCACCCCATGCTTCATTGGTTCATCTCACCGTCCACACCACCTGCTGTGTCGGTAAGAACACTTGTAAGAGTGTGGTAAAACGCTTGAGCGAGAGAGATTGTTTTCTTCCACCTTTCACATTGTCACTGTAGTTGATAAGGATAACATATTTTTTTGTTGTCTTTTATTTCCTACTAACAATGGCAGGAGAAGACAATGATGACGAATGAGTTCAACATGCTGAGTTACGTGATATGATGAAGACCATGACGGATATGTTCGCCAAATACAACACATCAACGGAGGAGTCATTGGCGAACTTGACTCGCCAACTTGATGACCTTGCTCTTCAGATGAATACTTTTGAGGCTCGGTTGCCTCTCGCTGGAAGACAAGAAGACAATGCTTATGATGAACTGGAAGATCACAATAATTAGCCAAGACTGCCACTTTATCATCAAGGTATGGGAGGTAATAATCATAGTAATTATAATCGTCCTCCTGATGATCCTTTTGCTAAAGTGAAATTTGCTATACCCTCTTTTTCTGGTGCTTATGATGTTGAGGCTTATCTTGATTGGGAGATGACAGTAGAGCAAAAATTTAATTCCCATCTTGTTCCTGAACAACATAGAGTTCGTCAAGCCACTAGTGAGTTTAAGGACTTTGCTATCATATGGTGGAATGAACTTACTAAAACTAGAACTGATCCTCCAACATGGGATAGATTAAAGGAAGCTATGCGTGTTCGATTTGTTCCTCCATCTTTTCAGCAGGACCGTCGCAAAAAATTGCAGCGTTTAGACCAAGGTAACATGTCTGTAGATGAGTATTATCAAGAGTTACAAAAGGGTATGCTACGTTGTGGGGTAGTAGAGGACATGGCTGATAAAATAGCTCGTTTTTATGGGGGGTTGGGGCGTGAAATTCAGGACATTGTTGATAACAAGGAATATGATACTGTTAACAGATTGTTTCAGCTTGCTATGTTGGCAGAAAAAGAATTGCAGGGCCGACAACAACAGCAACAACGCACGAGGAGCAACTTCATGCCGCGTGCAGCGACTACACCATCCAAAACAGCATCATCTTCGACCAACCGTGCAGTGACTACACAATCCAATGGCGGCCAACAAACTATACCTGCGGCTCCACCTTCTCACGTGCCAGAAGGCAGCAAGGCGACATCATTCAAGCCTTCGTCATCCACTCCTTCTACGGGTCGTACTTCAGACATTAAGTGTCACTGCTGCTACGGACTTGGTCATATGATGAGAGATTGCCCGAGCAAACGGGCATACATAGCACGCGACGATGGCGGGTATGATAGTACTTAAGATGTTGAAGATGAATAATCTCTTACTACTGACTTAACATATCCAAATGACGAACATAGCGAAGAAGAGCTACTTGGTACGGCAGCAACGGAGAACTATAGGAGCATCATTGTGCAGTGTGCCTTGAGCTCCAAAGTGGAGACCCATGACAAGCTACAACGACACAACCTCTTCCACGAGTTTCTCATTGTCAAGGACTGCCGTGTACACACTATAATTGATGGAGGTAGCTGCAACAACTTGGTGAACACGGACGTCGTCAAGAAACTTGGTTTGACAACAAGAGCACACCCTCATCCGTACCACATTCAATGGTTCAACAACAGCGGTAAGGTTCGGATAACACAAATAGCGAGAATACATTTTTCACTTGGTTCATAACATGATTTTGCTGATGTTGATGTTGTTCCTATGTATGCTTGTTCTCTTTTATTGGGTCGTCCTTGGGAATTTGATAAAGATGCTATTCATCATGGTAGAACCAATAAATATGCTCGCATGAATAAGGGAAAGAAAGTCACTTTGCTCCCCATGACTCCTGCTGAAATTGTGCATTTTGAGAAGAGTAAAATTCAGGACGGCAAAGCAACAAAATTAGAATATGAAAAACAGCAAGTTATTAAGTTAAAATCACCATCATTGCGCGCAACTAAATCTGAACTTGCTGATTTATTCGATGCTAAGAGGATGTGCTATGCTTTAGTTTGCAAAGAAGCCATGTTTTCACTTCCTGAATGGTCTATTGCATTGCCCCCTGCTATTGCTATCCTTTTGCAGGAGTTTGAGGATGTGTTTCCCTCCAAGATACCCCCTGGTTTACCACCGATGAGAGGCATTGAACACAAGATCGATTTGATTCCAAGAGCAAGTTTGTCAAATCGTGCAGCATGCAGGGCGAATCCACAGGAAACTAAGGAAATTCAGCGACAATTCAAAGATCTTTTGGACTGCGGGTACATTCGTGAAAGCCTTAGACCTTGTTCCGTTCCTGTTCTTTTGGTTCCTAAGAAAGATGGTAGTTGGCGCATGTGTGTTGATTGTCAAGCGATTAATAACATCACCATTCGATATCGTTATCCTATTCCTCGCTTAGATGACATGCTTGATGAATTGAGTGGTGCTATAATCTTCACAAGAATTGACTTGCGTAGTGGTTACCACCAAATTAGAATGGAACTAGGAGATGAATGGAAAACTGCATTTAAAACCAAGTTTGGACTTTATGAGTGGTTAGTCATGCCTTTTGGTTTAACTAATGCACCCAGCACCTTTATGCGATTAATGAATGAGGTTTTAAGTGCTTTCATTGGACAATTTGTGGTGGTTTACTTCGATGATATCCTCATTTACAACAAGTCATATGATGAACATCTTGATCATTTACGTGCTGTTTTTACTGTTTTGAGAGATGCACGTTTGTTTGGTAACCTCGAAAAGTGTGTCTTTTGCACCAATCAAGTCTCGTTTCTTGGCTATGTCATTTCCTCGCAGGGAATTGAGATGGATGAGGCAAAAATTGAAGCAATCACCAGCTGGCCAGCCCCAACAACCGTCACACAGGTTCATAGTTTTCCTGGTCTTGCAGGTTTTTATCGGCACTTTGTGCGAGATTTCAGCACCATTGCAGCACCTCTACATGAGATAACGAAGAAGGGAGTGCCATTTCGACGGGGCGAACAGCAGCAACACGCTTTTGATGCTCTCAAATCGAAGCTTACACAAGCATCATTGCTACAACTTCCTGATTTTGACAAGACCTTTGAGCTAGAATGCGATGCAAGTGGCATTGGTATTGGAGGCGTTCTCATACAAGGAGGTAAACCCGTTGCTTTCTTTAGTGAAAAACTTCATGGTCCTTTTATTAATTATTCTACTTATGATAAGGAACTGTATGCCTTAGTGCGTGTATTACAAACTTGGCAACATTATCTTTGGCCTAAGGAGTTTGTCATACATTCCGATCATGAATCATTGAAGTATCTTAAGTGTCAAACCAATCTGAATAAACGACACGCTAAATGGATTGAGTTCATAGAGTCGTTTCCATACATCATTAAGCATAAGAATGGGAAGAAAAATATCACAGCTGATGCATTATGTAGGCGTTATACCATGCTGCCCCAACTTGATCATAAAATCTTTGGTTTGGAAACAAATAAAGCATTATATCCTACTGATTTGGACTTCAAAGATGCTTTTGAAAATTGTAGATAAGGAAGAACTTGGAATAAGTATGTGCTGTGAGAGGGTCTCCTCTATCGTGCTAACAAGCTATGCGTTCCAGCTAGCTCCGTTTGTCTATTACTTTTGCAGGAAGCACATGGAGGAGGTTTGATGGGACATTTTGGAGTGAAGAAAACTGAAGACGTGCTGTCCACACACTTCTTTTGGCCAAATATGAGGCGTGATGTCGAGCGCTACGTGTCATGATGCACTACTTGCAACAAAGCTAAGTCTCGCCTTAACCCACATGGTCCTTATATGCCTCTTCCTGTTCCAAGTGTACCTTGGGAGGTTATTTCTATGGACTTTGTTTTAGGATTACCTAGGACTAATAGGGGGAGGGATAGTATTTTGTAGTTGTTGATCGTTTTTCCAAAATGGCACACTTTATACCTTGTCATAAGAATGATAATGCCTCACACATTGCTGATTTATTTATGACGGAAATTGTTCGTTTACATGGTGTGCCAAATACCATTGTTTCTGATCGTGATGCAAAATTTTTAAGTCATTTTTGGAGAACTTTGTGGTATAAATTGGGAACCAAGTTGCTGTTTTCAACTACATGTCACCCACAAACGGATGGACAAACCGAGGTAGTTAATCGTACTTTATCCACTATGTTGCGGGCTGTCTTGAAAATAAATTTCAAGTCGTGGGAGGAGTGTTTACCACATATAGAATTTGCTTACAACAGACCAGTTCACTCCACAACAAAGGTAAGTCTATTCCAGGTAGTGTATGGTTTCAATCCCCGTGGTCCTAATGATTTACTACCTTTGCCTCCTTCTGAAACTATAAACTTGGATGCTACAAAACGATCTGAATTCACACTAAGATGCATAAAACTACAAAGAAAAATATTGAAATGATGAATGAGAAGTATAATATTGCAGGTAGTAAAGGTAGAAAAGAAGTAAAACTTGAACCTGGTGATTTGGTGTAGTAACATTTGAGAAAAGAGCGATTTCCCGAATTGAGAAAATCTAAACTTATGCCACGAGCTGCAGGTCCTTTTAAGATCGTTGAAAACATTAATGATAATGTATATAAGCTTTAATTGCCTCCCAATTTTGGGGTTAATCCTACATTTAACATTTCAGATTTGCGACCGTACTTGGGAGAAGAAGATGAACTTGAGCCGGGGACGACTCCAATTCAAGAGGGGGGGATGATGAGGACATCACAACAGCGGAGACGCACATTGAACTGCAAGGACCAATCACAAGAGCACGAGCACAGTTAATAAATCAGCAGGTGAATTCGTTCCTAACTTCTTTTGCATGTGAGTTTGAGAATAGATTGCTATGTGATGATTTAATTGTTATTAGGAATAATGGAGAAGATCTACAATTGAAGGAAAGCGGCCTTGGGAGCATGGAGAACCAGCTGGGACGTCCACAAGTTGATGGAAACATTTTACAACTCGGACTTGAGTTCAACTCGGAGTCTAGGAGCAGTCCACCTTAAAACGGACGCCCAGGAGGCATACGGACTCCGTTTTCGACGTTCTACATATACACGGAAAGAGGAGAAGATAAAATTTCCAATGGTTCTGGTGCCACCTAAATATTCCTACGGAGTCATGGGGAATAGTCAAAACAAGTCGAGTCTAGATTTCTGTCCGGTGCTGCACCACCGAATCGGGCCTTTGGGCCTTGTATCCTGTAAGAGTCCATTAGGGACGCGTGTAATCGTGTTTTGGTCGAAACCTAGCCTATAAATACTGCAGCATCTGGTCATATTTGGTGGGTTTTGCTTAGATCAATAATATTGCCGTTCTACGGTTTGTGAGATCTCAACTTCGCGATTTCAGATCGTGTCTTCGACGTTCTTGCTCATGTTCTCGGTTGCACTTGCAGGGATTAACCTTCTTGGCGAGGTCAAGTGTGTGCAGCATGGTTTATAACCAACGGAGCCATGGTATAGTGATTGCAGGGATACTCAAACTGCTCGAGTGCCACGGATAATGAACATCGAGTTCTCCACCCCAACTGACATACCTTTCGGAAGATCGGGCCTAAACCTACTCATCACTCTAAGCATAGGTGTCTAGTTGCTAATGATTCAAAGGACTTATATTTTTGGCATCGTAGACTTGGTTACGTAGGCTTTGATCACCTAACGCGTGTTAGTGCTCTTGATCGCATACGTGGGTTGCCTAAGCTTAAAGGGGACAAAGAAATTGCATGCTCTTCTTGTAGACATGTTAAGATGGTTGCAGGTTCACATACTCCTCTCACAATGATCATGACAACTGAACTGGGTCAACTTTTGCACCTTGACACCGTAGGACCTTCACGTGTTCAATCCATCGAAGGTAAATGGTATGTTTTTATTATTGTTGATGATTATTCTAGATACTCTTGGGTTTACTTTATGGCGTCTTAGAATGAAGCTTTTAGTCACTTTAGAACTTTATTTCTTAGATTATGAATTGATCACTCTGGATCTTCAAAACCAATTAGAAGTGATAACGGGACTGAATTTAAAAATCAATCTTTTGATCACTTTTGTGCTGAAAATGGAATAGATCATCAATTTTCTTCACCATATGTACCTCAACAAAACGGTGTTTTACAAAGAAAGAATAGAACCTTAGTTGAGATGGCTAGGACTATGCTTGATGAATATCAAACTCCTAGGAAATTTTGGGCTAATGCGATTGCAAGCGCTTGTTATGCCTCAAATCGTGTTTTCTTGCGTGCTAAGCTATGTAAAACACCATATGAGCTCCGGTTTGGACATAGGCCTAGTGTTACGCACTTTTGGGTGTTTGGTTGCAAATGCTTTGTTAAGAAACGTGGTAATCTTCTTAAATTTGAACCTAGATCCATTGATGGCATGTTTCTTGGTTATCCATCTCATACTAGAGGCTACCGTAAATTCTTGCTTGACACTAACAAAATTGTGGAGGCTTGTGAGGTGTCTTTTGATGAATCTAGCCCAGGTACTAGCTCCAGTATTGCAGGACCAGATCCATATCCTCAGGGGGAGGGTATTTTCGATGATGAAGAAGAGACCATGATACTGCCTGATAGTTCCGAAGCTGACACGTGTCCAGCTCCGAACTTTGAACAAGCTCCGACTACCACCTCTGCTTGTCCTGATTGTCCACAAGCCACAAGCTCATCAATCTGCAATGAACCTGATGATGAAGAAGCTTGTGAGACATTTGTTCCCCTACGGATCGTCGAGAATCATCCCCCACAACAGATTATGGGAAGCTTGCATGAACGGGTCACACGGTCCAGGTTTTGCGATCCAAACACTCATGCTCATTCTGCTTTTGTTGCTTCTTTTGAACCCAAAGATATATCACACACACTCACTAATGAATCTAGGATTATTGGCATGCAAGAAGAGTTAGAAAATTTTGAAAGAAATAATGTTTGGAAACTTGTACCTCCTCCTCAAGGTCACACTTTAATTGGAACTAAATGGGTGTTAAAAATAAACAAAGTGACGATGGGGTTGTGGTTAGGAATAAGGCTAGGTTGGTTGCTCAAGGTTTCACTCAAGTTGAAGGTCTAGATTTCGATGAAACTTTTGCTCCTATTGCTAGATTAGAAGCCACAAGAATTTTGTTAGCTTTTGTTGCATGTAAAGGTTTTAAGCTATATCAAATGGATGTTAAAAGTGTTTTTCTTAATGGCTGCATAGATGAGGAGGTTTATGTAAAACAACCACCGGGTTTTGAAAATCCAAATTTTCCTAATCATGTTTACAAACTGTCCAAAGCCTTGTAGGGTCTCAAACAAGCCCCTAGATCTTGGTATGATAGGTTAAAAATATTCTTAGTTGAAAATGGGTTTACTATGGGCAAGGTTGATAAAACTCTTTTTGTGCTTAAGCATAGCAATGACTCATTATTCGTTCAAGTGTATGTGGATGATATTATCTTTGGTTGAGCTTCTAATGATCTCGTGTCCAAGTTTTCAGCTATGATGAGTTCAGAATTTGAGATGAGTATGATGGGTGAACTCAGTTACTTTTTGGGGCTGCAAATCAAGCAAACCAAGGAGGGTACCTTTGTGCATCAAACGAAGTATACAAAAGACCTCCTAAGGCGCTTCAACATGGACAAAAGCAAGCCTCTTCAGACACCAATGGGAACAGCAACAACACTTGAACTTGATGAAGATGGTGAACCCGTGGATCAAAAAGAATATAGAAGCATGATCGGATCACTTTTGTACCTTACAGCATCAAGACCGGACATACAGTTCAGCATATGTCTTTATGCACGGTTTCAAGCCTCCCCACGTGCTTCACATCATCAAGCCGTCAAAAGGATTCTCAGGATTGAAAAGAAAAGTACTTCCGGTGCTTGTCATTTTCTTGGTAATTCAATTGTTGCTTGGTCCTCTATAAAACAAAATTCAGTTGCAGAATCCACAGCCGAATCTGAATATGTAGCTGCTGCTGCTAATGCTTGCTCACAAATTCTTTGGATTGTTCAAACACTTAAGGACTATGGGGTTGATCTAGACAGTGTTCCACTGTTTTGTGATAACACTAGTGCCATTTGCATTGCTAAAAACTCTGTGCAACATTCTAGAACTAAGCACATTGATATTAGGTATCACTTTCTCTGTGATAATGTTGAAAAAGGAAACATTGTGCTTCACCATGTAAATACCAAACAACAATTGGCCGACATTTTTACAAAACCATTGGATTTCACTCGTTTTTGTTTCATTCGTAGTGAAATAGGGGTTATGCATCCTCATGGCTTACTTTGAGGGGGATTTTTCAAACTTGTGAAGTCTATGTGTGAATCTGAACTTAAAATAATATGAGTACAGTATTTCATACATATATGACTTTGTGATTTCTTTTACATGCCGAAAGTTCTTACTACATTACTCATGTTATACATTTTGTAGTTTTTGCCATGACTAGTTATTGGAATAATTACTTACACTAAATCTGGTCATGGTTGAACTTTCTTGCTGTTTTGAACTTGTTGCATGCTCACAAGTGCTTTTAATCATAAAGAATTTATCAAGTAATCAACTCACTTGTTGAGTTTTGTGAACAAATATAAGTTGAGAAAAGATCAAGAGAATATGCATGCATCACACTTTTTCTTTTGAGATGGCTTATCATTGCACTTAGATATGAACTTGGAAGACGTTGTGTATGACTAAAACCATGTACTTAAGCTTCTGATTCTCAAATGACATAGGTTTGGCTTGGTTTGTTAGAATAAGGCAGATGCACATATAATATCTTGCAAATATCATATGATCTAAATTTGTGCTTTGAAAAATAATAAAATGTAGCAACAAGTGTCATGCTTTCAGGTATTAAAATAATTAAGTTTGTGAGATCATGACTTGCTTAAATTGAAAATTACATTTGATCTCTAGCATGGCTTACACTACTTTATGTATCTCATTGTTGTGATAGTGTAAGTGACTTGATAGTATGACTTGGATGAGCTTGTTTTATATGTATATGTTATAATACGCTCATAATAATTAAAAATTTCTCTTTTGAATCTTGCTGAATACATTGTCAAAGGGGGAGAGATAATATGGTGAATTATGCAAGGGGGAGAAATATGTATAGGGGGACAAATTTTTTTTCTATCTCATTTGATTTTCAAAAAGGGGGAAAAAAATTTCTCAAAACTTTTCATGCCAATGTTCGGATTTAAATGGTGTTGCCAATGCATTCATCAAGGGGGTGATTGTGAGACCAATGTGTGCTGAATACATTGGCTTTGACAATAAAAGTTTTGAATACTGCCATAACATCTTTTTAGCAAGGTCCGACTCTAGCTCTGAGCTTCTGCATGGTCCGACAATAGGTCCGACTTTCTTTGTCTAGATCCGAAAAGTTTTTGGGTAGCTTCGGCATGTCTTTGTTAGATCCGGCATGTCTTTGATAGCTACGGCATGTTTTTGTTAAGCTTCGATATGTTTTGCTAGGTCTGACTTATGTTGGTTTGCTCTGACATGTTTTTCTAGCTCCGACTTTTGGGTTGACTAGTTTCGACTAGTTTTGGTTAGCTCCGGCACTAGGTCCGACTAGCTTTGGTAAGCTCCAGCGCTAGGTTGTACTAGCTTTGGTAAGCTCTGGTTCAAGCTCTGGTTAGCTTTGGCAAGGTTCAAAGCTTGATCGTAATGTTCCATATTTACATGTGAAATGTTTCGAACTTTCTTTACACTTATGGAAAGGTTTCTTAGTATTCATTTGCTAAGTTTTTGGTGTATTTTGGTGGTTATGGCTGATATTGTTTTGCTGTGCTTTGCAACATGCTTATGTGAGGTGCTCACGTAAGGCGTTGTGTTTGGAACTGACTTGAGTCAAGTCACGGACATGGGCTCGTACGGATTGGTTGTTTGTTCATGTGCAGGTGTTGCTTGAGTTCAAGTCATGGCTGGTGACAGGATCCTTTGGACTAGTCTCAGGGAGGAGATGAGGTTCCAACAACCAAATTCTGGAGGAATTGTGGTTGAGCGGGTCAGGAGGTCGCACAGGATGATTGAATCAAGGGCAGTACATATGAAGGTTACTAGACGTCGAAGGAAGGTGTTTGCACGAATGCATGCAGTGCATTACATGGCAACTTTGTTCCGAAGATGGTTTATGGATGGGAAGATCTGGTTGGAAGGATCGGATCGTATCGGTTGATGACTTTGGCTGCGGCGGAGTCTGTTATGGCTCGGTATGGAAAGTATGGAGTTGGTTATGATAGGATTTTGTGTAGGTCACGAATTTGGGTTGTTTTAGGAATGTGGGATACGTTTCTAAGGTGTTTGGAAGTCTTATGATTGCTTCTATCTGCGTATAGAAGAGTCCTAAGCAGTTATGGAAAGTTTCGATTCGTGATCAGAGTAGGATTGGAGTCCTAGTTAAGATTGGTTTGGCCTAAGGGCTGGTTATATAAGCAAGGGAGGCCAATGCTCGTGGTGTACGACTTTGGGGCTGTTCCTCTTGTTTTCTATTGAATAAAATTCGTAGTTTGAAGGAACTTTTGGGCCTTGTTCGTCCGACTTGTTCTAGACAAGTTTTACTCGTCGAGTTTCTGGACAGCACTACCTTTCGTCGGTGGTTTTATCATAACTCGAGTTTTACAGATCCAATTGTCATGATTCTTTTTTGGTTGTATTAAAAACTTTATTATCTATCATCTGTCAAAATTTCACGGTCATTGGATTTGTGGTTTCTGAGCTACACAAGTTTCTTTGCAGCGTTCCAGAACTGTTTTTCTCGGGTAGGACAGATTGACCTTTGTTCGATCTTTCGATCATAACATAAGTTTCTCTCAACGGATTTAAGTGATTCTTTTTGTGCTTTCTTCGTGACTTGATTTTCTCTGATATATATCACTTTTTTCACGGTGAAACACGTTTAGATTAGTTTAAAACATGATTTCTCTAACAGATCGTTTTTCTGCCGAAGGGGTTGGGATTTAATTGTTTCCGCTGCATAAGATTTTTTAAATCTACCATTCACCCCCCTCTGGTAGCTTTTCACGTGCTCTTCGATCCTACACATCAAGGACCTACGCTCATGTCAAGAATTTTGTTAGGATCTTATTTGCTTATCATAAATCCACGAAAACCCACAAGGGATGCCTAGATGCACTTTCAATCTCCCTTTTTTTTGTGATTGATGACAGCCAATTAAGATTTCACAAATATGACTAAAATTGCAGAATTTTAATAAAGTGTGCACATATGAGTTTGGAACCAATTAAGCAATGAAAACATGAGACATATGTGCACTCTTTATGGTGGGATGCAAAACTACATGTGTGTATACAATAATCTTGATATAAGTAAGATAAATGGCAAAATCATGACAGCATCAAGGTTATCACGCATGAAAAGCACATTCAGAGCATAACACATAAGTCATAAGCATAACAAAGTCATAGTTTCACACCACATGTCCAAAATCAAAATCAAAGTTTTACAACCCAAAAGGAACATAAATAGAGCTCTCCTCTCGCAACCTACAGCTAGGATCTAGTGACTCCCCCTCAATCTCCCCCCCTTTGGCATCAAGGCACCAAAAAAAGAAGAGGACGGATCTAAAGGCTCATTCCTCGCTGTCGGTCCTCTCATCATCTTCATCTTGAGGTTGAGGATGAGGAGGAGCAGATCCACTCGAAGTGCCCCCAATGCCAAAATAGGCAAGTTCAGAAGGAGAGAGGTGGCAGCTTGGAGAAGTCAGAGGTTGAATCATCAAATATAACAGGGGATCCAATAGGCTCGATCTCCACCTTCCGGCAAATATGCTTGACATTTTCCTTAACATACTTCATATCTGCCTTCCTTGCCTTGTTCAACTTATGGAGCTTCACCTCAGCCTTCTTGCAGGAGCCAAAGATGGCAGCTAAGTACTTCACAATGCCACTTGAGGACCCTTTTTGAGGAGGGGCCCTAGCAGTGGGAGCAGTTCTGGCATCTTCTTGAGCTCTCCTCGGAGCCTCTTCACCAGACATTGGAGATGGAGCAGCTGGGAGAGTGGCCTGGGTAGGCTTCTGAGGCCTCAAGGGAGTGTGCTTCACATCCTTCATGAACTCGATTCATGTGACTTTCTCAATCATAAACATCAAGTAAGGTGCATAGCCACAGGATCTGTTCGGTTTGCAGGAGATATTCACCATATCATTCCAAATGTAGTCAAAAACATCAAACTTCCTGCTTCTGCTTATCACCTTCATTAGTGTCCTTAAGTAGCCTTGGACACTTCCTGCATCTCCATCTTTTGGAGCTATGGTCTTCCTCAGCACCCTATTGAGAACTATGAAGAAGGGCTTCATGTTCTTGGTCGATGGAGGGTTGTACTTTAGGTTAGTATCATAAAGGAACTCAATCTTATCCTTCCCCAAGACACCAATGTTGTGGATAGTTAGCTCATTGTTGCCAGTGTCTTCCAGGTGAAGCAGTCTTGCAAAGTCATCATAAGTAATAGTGTATTTGAATCCATGCGTCATCAAAGTCACCCTCTCCTTTCGTCACTAGCAAAATAGCATGTGGCTTAGAATTGAGCAATGATTTTATCATTCCAGTATTACCTGAAGGCAAATAAATCCTTCAATCCATGCTTCCCCACTACCTCTATCACCTCATCAAAGGCTGAGCAGCTCTTCCTCTCAAAGTGTGCCCAGTCAATCTACTGGCTGCGCACCACTGGAGTTTCATTGTGCGATAAACGGAACTGTAGAAGTCCGCATGAAAGTTGCTCCAGAATCTGGCGTCAATTGCCTTCTTTGATTTGCTAGAACAATCCACATTTCTGAGCTTGGAAGCCGTATCGCAATATCCCCAAATGTAAGCATGATGCAAAGGAGAATACAGTACTTATATAAAATAACTTTGATTGACTGGAATTGAAGAACCCATAGGCCCCTTGAGGAAAACTAGTCAATCAAAAGGATCTGAACCATCTTCGTTGCCTCAAGTTCAGATCCTTTTGTGTGAAAATATACTTCAAACTCTTATGATCCGTATAAATTTCACACATATGTCCAAGAATATAGTGTCTCAAAATCTTCAATGCATGTACCACGGTTGCTAGTTCAAGATCATGTGTAGGATAATTCTGTTCATGTTTCTTCAATTGTCTTGATGCATAGGCGACCACTACAAATTGCAGCCCGGTTGTTGCTCTTTTCAGGGAGAGAAAGAACTTGTTTTGTCAGTGGTGAGGGAGCGATTCCACATATATTTTGTCCTATTACTTTCTTCCTTTGTTACTAACATGGCAGGAAATGCCTTCTCACACGGTCCTGGAATGCGGCGGTGCTTTTGCCGGCGATAGCCTCCGGCCTACGGGAGGCCTCGGGACTCACCGCTCACACACATTTTCGCAGGGGGAACATGATGGACTAGCTCCCGATGGCGAGGGATGACCAGAAAACAATTCCCGACGGCGGCGGCGGCGGCTAGGGTTTCGGTGCAGTGGAGACCTTTGATTCCCTAGCTAAACTTCTTGTTTGAAAGCTCGGGAAGCATTGTGGATGCATGGGGAAGGTCTTAGGAGGGTTTAGAGCTCGTGTCATCGCCGGTAATACCGAAGTCGACGGCGAACCGAGCTCCATCAATGGCGGAAGGGGAAAACTTGAAGATCTTGCTAATTAGTTGATGGTTTCTTCTGATTTTTGGAGGGAAGGTGCGCTAGGCCACATAGATTATGTCCTCTAACTAGATCGAAAAGATTTCGTACATACAATCGGCGTTCCTTGGCTACCAGTAAGAGGTCCACTATTCACACTGCCTTGATGCAAACCATAAGGCATGGTAGATATTAAATTGTCCTACATGGCACTAGTGTTAACTTTGAATACGACCATCGGGCGAATTTCGTGGCCTAGTTCGTATGTTAGGTTTCAATGCCTCACTAACTTTTCATGCCAATGTTCGGATTTAAATGGTGTTGCCAATGCATTCATCAAGGGGGTGATTGTGAGACCAATGTGTGCTGAATACATTGGCTTTGACAATAAAAGTTTTGAATACTGCCATAACATCTTTTTAGCAAGGTCCGACTCTAGCTCTGAGCTTCTGCATGGTCCGACAATAGGTCCGACTTTCTTTGTCTAGATCCGAAAAGTTTTTGGGTAGCTTCGGCATGTCTTTGTTAGATCCGGCATGTCTTTGATAGCTACGGCATGTTTTTGTTAAGCTTCGATATGTTTTGCTAGGTCTGACTTATGTTGGTTTGCTCTGACATGTTTTTCTAGCTCCGACTTTTGGGTTGACTAGTTTCGACTAGTTTTGGTTAGCTCCGGCACTAGGTCCGACTAGCTTTGGTAAGCTCCAGCGCTAGGTTGTACTAGCTTTGGTAAGCTCTGGTTCAAGCTCTGGTTAGCTTTGGCAAGGTTCAAAGCTTGATCGTAATGTTCCATATTTACATGTGAAATGTTTCGAACTTTCTTTACACTTATGGAAAGGTTTCTTAGTATTCATTTGCTAAGTTTTTGGTGTATTTTGGTGGTTATGGCTGATATTGTTTTGCTGTGCTTTGCAACATGCTTATGTGAGGTGCTCACGTAAGGCGTTGTGTTTGGAACTGACTTGAGTCAAGTCACGGACATGGGCTCGTACGGATTGGTTGTTTGTTCATGTGCAGGTGTTGCTTGAGTTCAAGTCATGGCTGGTGACAGGATCCTTTGGACTAGTCTCAGGGAGGAGATGAGGTTCCAACAACCAAATTCTGGAGGAATTGTGGTTGAGCGGGTCAGGAGGTCGCACAGGATGATTGAATCAAGGGCAGTACATATGAAGGTTACTAGACGTCGAAGGAAGGTGTTTGCACGAATGCATGCAGTGCATTACATGGCAACTTTGTTCCGAAGATGGTTTATGGATGGGAAGATCTGGTTGGAAGGATCGGATCGTATCGGTTGATGACTTTGGCTGCGGCGGAGTCTGTTATGGCTCGGTATGGAAAGTATGGAGTTGGTTATGATAGGATTTTGTGTAGGTCACGAATTTGGGTTGTTTTAGGAATGTGGGA
Organism: Tuctoria greenei; assembly: GCA_036927565.1. NCBI lineage: Eukaryota > Viridiplantae > Streptophyta > Magnoliopsida > Poales > Poaceae > Tuctoria > Tuctoria greenei. The sequence continues at coordinate 77,708,658 of JAYESD010000005.1, read as the reverse complement.
TACGTTTCTAAGGTGTTTGGAAGTCTTATGATTGCTTCTATCTGCGTATAGAAGAGTCCTAAGCAGTTATGGAAAGTTTCGATTCGTGATCAGAGTAGGATTGGAGTCCTAGTTAAGATTGGTTTGGCCTAAGGGCTGGTTATATAAGCAAGGGAGGCCAATGCTCGTGGTGTACGACTTTGGGGCTGTTCCTCTTGTTTTCTATTGAATAAAATTCGTAGTTTGAAGGAACTTTTGGGCCTTGTTCGTCCGACTTGTTCTAGACAAGTTTTACTCGTCGAGTTTCTGGACAGCACTACCTTTCGTCGGTGGTTTTATCATAACTCGAGTTTTACAGATCCAATTGTCATGATTCTTTTTTGGTTGTATTAAAAACTTTATTATCTATCATCTGTCAAAATTTCACGGTCATTGGATTTGTGGTTTCTGAGCTACACAAGTTTCTTTGCAGCGTTCCAGAACTGTTTTTCTCGGGTAGGACAGATTGACCTTTGTTCGATCTTTCGATCATAACATAAGTTTCTCTCAACGGATTTAAGTGATTCTTTTTGTGCTTTCTTCGTGACTTGATTTTCTCTGATATATATCACTTTTTTCACGGTGAAACACGTTTAGATTAGTTTAAAACATGATTTCTCTAACAGATCGTTTTTCTGCCGAAGGGGTTGGGATTTAATTGTTTCCGCTGCATAAGATTTTTTAAATCTACCATTCACCCCCCTCTGGTAGCTTTTCACGTGCTCTTCGATCCTACACATCAAGGACCTACGCTCATGTCAAGAATTTTGTTAGGATCTTATTTGCTTATCATAAATCCACGAAAACCCACAAGGGATGCCTAGATGCACTTTCAATCTCCCTTTTTTTTGTGATTGATGACAGCCAATTAAGATTTCACAAATATGACTAAAATTGCAGAATTTTAATAAAGTGTGCACATATGAGTTTGGAACCAATTAAGCAATGAAAACATGAGACATATGTGCACTCTTTATGGTGGGATGCAAAACTACATGTGTGTATACAATAATCTTGATATAAGTAAGATAAATGGCAAAATCATGACAGCATCAAGGTTATCACGCATGAAAAGCACATTCAGAGCATAACACATAAGTCATAAGCATAACAAAGTCATAGTTTCACACCACATGTCCAAAATCAAAATCAAAGTTTTACAACCCAAAAGGAACATAAATAGAGCTCTCCTCTCGCAACCTACAGCTAGGATCTAGTGACTCCCCCTCAATCTCCCCCCCTTTGGCATCAAGGCACCAAAAAAAGAAGAGGACGGATCTAAAGGCTCATTCCTCGCTGTCGGTCCTCTCATCATCTTCATCTTGAGGTTGAGGATGAGGAGGAGCAGATCCACTCGAAGTGCCCCCAATGCCAAAATAGGCAAGTTCAGAAGGAGAGAGGTGGCAGCTTGGAGAAGTCAGAGGTTGAATCATCAAATATAACAGGGGATCCAATAGGCTCGATCTCCACCTTCCGGCAAATATGCTTGACATTTTCCTTAACATACTTCATATCTGCCTTCCTTGCCTTGTTCAACTTATGGAGCTTCACCTCAGCCTTCTTGCAGGAGCCAAAGATGGCAGCTAAGTACTTCACAATGCCACTTGAGGACCCTTTTTGAGGAGGGGCCCTAGCAGTGGGAGCAGTTCTGGCATCTTCTTGAGCTCTCCTCGGAGCCTCTTCACCAGACATTGGAGATGGAGCAGCTGGGAGAGTGGCCTGGGTAGGCTTCTGAGGCCTCAAGGGAGTGTGCTTCACATCCTTCATGAACTCGATTCATGTGACTTTCTCAATCATAAACATCAAGTAAGGTGCATAGCCACAGGATCTGTTCGGTTTGCAGGAGATATTCACCATATCATTCCAAATGTAGTCAAAAACATCAAACTTCCTGCTTCTGCTTATCACCTTCATTAGTGTCCTTAAGTAGCCTTGGACACTTCCTGCATCTCCATCTTTTGGAGCTATGGTCTTCCTCAGCACCCTATTGAGAACTATGAAGAAGGGCTTCATGTTCTTGGTCGATGGAGGGTTGTACTTTAGGTTAGTATCATAAAGGAACTCAATCTTATCCTTCCCCAAGACACCAATGTTGTGGATAGTTAGCTCATTGTTGCCAGTGTCTTCCAGGTGAAGCAGTCTTGCAAAGTCATCATAAGTAATAGTGTATTTGAATCCATGCGTCATCAAAGTCACCCTCTCCTTTCGTCACTAGCAAAATAGCATGTGGCTTAGAATTGAGCAATGATTTTATCATTCCAGTATTACCTGAAGGCAAATAAATCCTTCAATCCATGCTTCCCCACTACCTCTATCACCTCATCAAAGGCTGAGCAGCTCTTCCTCTCAAAGTGTGCCCAGTCAATCTACTGGCTGCGCACCACTGGAGTTTCATTGTGCGATAAACGGAACTGTAGAAGTCCGCATGAAAGTTGCTCCAGAATCTGGCGTCAATTGCCTTCTTTGATTTGCTAGAACAATCCACATTTCTGAGCTTGGAAGCCGTATCGCTTCCCTTGCCATTGAACTTCTCTTCGGAGGGATCCCTAGTCCCCTGCTTCGGAGCAGTCATCTTTAGAGACCCAATCGGGCCGGTGGCAATGCCCATCCCTTTGCCCTTAGCTTGGCGAGGAGAAGCTGGGGCCAGCTGCATCCTTGGCTTTGGACGCAGGCTTCTTGGCTAGAACCTTGCGCCGCACCTGAGGTGGAGAAGGTGCCGGCTCGAAGGGACGCTCTTGGCACTTCTTCCCTTGGCCTGTCGAGGATCGAAGCAAGGAGTCTTGGTCCATCTCAACCTCATTATCGGAAATTTCATCATTGGAGCTCAACATTGTCCTGAGAAGGGATTACACAATGTATGGATGAGAATTGATGGCAAGGAAGTGCATTGAGTAGATGGAAATTAGGGTTGAGTTCAGTTTAAAATCGGACTTGTCCGGTGTTCAGGTACGGACTAGTCTGGAGGACCGGATTTGTCCGTATAGGGACTGGACTAGTCCGGTGTTCATCACCTCAAACCCTAACTAGAAAATCAATGGTGATTCCCAATTCAAAAATAGCTTAAGATAGATGTAATACAGCAACGAGGCATGTATTAGCTGGAAGAAACTAAGCTATTTGATCTAAAACGAAAGAAACTGAAGTTTCTAGGGTTTGGGAGTAAATTTACCAAAATTCTTCAATTCTTGACGATGGAGGGGTTGTAGGAGCGTACAAGTCTGTGGTCTTCAATCCCCTCACAATGGAGATCGTTTTCCACGGAAGGTTGAAGGGATTTGGTGGAGAACTCGCCAAACCGCTTCGGGGGCGCTCGAGTGAAGAGAGAGAATGTGAGATGAGTTGTGAGGATGAAGGAGATTAGGTTTTGGCGGCGCCTAAGGTTATGGAGTCGAAAAATTGGACTTGTCTAGGGTATACCGGACTAGTCCGGACTTCCAGACTAGTCCGGACTACCGTACTCTCTGCAGACGAATCTGCAGTGTGCGGACTAGTCCGTGTAACCACGGACTAGTCCGTGGTCACCAGAAAAGAATCAATTAGCCCATTTGTATATATTTGAAGGTGCTCAGATAGAATATAAGGGGGCAAAACAATCAAATAATCTTGATGAATATGATCAGTAAACATACAACAATCAAGAAATGACCATAATTCACCAAGGTAATTGAAATAGTTTTTCCGATATAATTGAGAGAGATGATTTTCACAACACAGTCAATGGATTTTGGAGATGTCATACAGGTACGCAAGTTTTCATGACACATTTCGAGCATCAAGGATATTCAATTCATTTCGGAGCTCGGAAAAATGCTTTTCATCAAGTGGCTTGGTAAAGATATCGGCTAGTTGTTTTTTGGTGTTGACATGGGAAATGGCTACGTCTCCTTTCATTGAGTGGTCTCTCAAAAAGTGATGCCGGATGTCTATGTGTTTGGTCCTAGAGTGCTCAACGGGATTATGGGCAATTTCAATGGCACTCTCATTATCACAAAGGAGTGGCAGCTCATATTGTAACCGTAATCCCTTAGAGTTTGTCGCATCCAAAGGAGTTGTGCATAACAACTCCCGGCTGCAACATACTCTGCTTCGGCCATAGGAGGACCAAGAAACTAGGGATCTACCTAGGAATTAGCATGTACCATAGGTACTTTTTCTATCTACTTTGCATCCGGCATAATCTGCATCGGAGTATCCAATGAGATTGAATTTGGAACCTTTAGGATACCAAAGGCCTAGGTTGGGTGTCTGAACTAAATATCGCAAGATCCTCTTGACGGCTATCAAATGATACTCCTTAGGGTTGACTTGAAATCTTACACACAAGCACACACCAAACATAATATCAGGCCTAGATGCACATAAGTAAAGTAGTGATCCAATCATGGAGCGATATACCTTTTGATCCACGTTTGGTCCATCTTCATTGAGATCCAAGTGTCCATTTGTTTCCATGGGAGTCTTTATTGACTTCACCTTGCCCATTCCAAACATCTTAAGTATGTCTTGAGTATACTTGGTTTGGCTTCTAAACGTCCCTTCTTATTATGCCCCACTTGGAATCCCAAGAAGTATTTCAGCTCTCCAATCATGGACATCTCGAACCTATCTGTCATAATCTTATTAAATTTCGCACAAAAGGATTTGTTAGTTGAACCAAAGATAATGTCATCAAGATAAATTTGACAAATGAAAAGATCATTGTCAAAGTGTTTTGTAAACAACGTATAATCTGCTTTACCAATTTTAAAACCATTTTCAATTAAGAAATCTCTAAGACACTCATATCTTGTTTGAGGCCGTAGAGAGCCTTACGCAGTTTGAATATATGGTTGGGGAACTCTTGATCTTCGAATCTGGGGGTTGCTCCACGTACACCTCTTCCTTTTTTGGCCCGTTGAGGAAGGTGCTTTTCACATCCATTTGATAGAGCTTGAAATCATGGTAAGTAGCATATGCAAGTAATATTCTAATTGATGCAAGCCTAGCTACGGGAGCAAAAGTTTCGTTGAAATCCAAACCTTCGATTTGTGAATACCCTTTGGCCACAAGTCACACCCTGTTCCTTGTCACCACCCCGTGTTCGTCTTGCTTGTTGCTAAAGACCCATTTGGTGCCGACGACGTTGAACTTGCGTCTTTCGACGAGTTCCCACACCTCGTTCCGTTTTAAGTTGTTAAGTTCTTCATGCATTGCCATCACCCAATCCGGATCTTTCAATGCATCTTCAATCCTGTGTGGTTCCAAAATGGATACAAAAGAGTAATTTTCACAAAAATTAGCAATTCAAGATCTAGTAGTTACTCCCTTTTGGATGTCACCGGTTATGTTGTCGAAGGGGTGATCTCTGTGGATGCATTGGTGTACTCTTGGGTGTGGCGCTTGTGGAATTGAATCTTCATGGTCATCTTATACTCCCCCTGGATGGTTGCCCTCATTGATTTGTTGATCATCTTCGTCTTCCTGAGGTTGATCTTGTGTAGAAGCTCCCCCTTGATCAATTATCTCCATTTGTGGTTCATCTTCTTCATTCGCATTTGGAGGTGGCACTTGTGGTCGAACATCGCCCAACGCCATCCTTATCAATGCTTGACATGGAGCTTCTTCTCTATCTATCACACATGGATCAACTTGCTCTTCCTGGGAGTCATTAGTTTCATTGAACATTACGTCACGTGCTACTTAAACAAGTGTGGAGACCTTGTTAAAGACACGATAGGCATAAGAGTTCGAATCATAGCCAAGCAACAAATCTTCATCGGACTTCAAAGCAAACTTTGAAGTCCTAGGCTTCTTGTTCAAAATATAACACTTAGAACTGAAAACTCAAAATTAGGAAATATTCGGCTTGTTACCAGTGAGTAGCTCATATGACATTTTCTTGAGAAGTCGACGAAGGTAGAGTCATTTTGTGCCGTGACAAGCGGTGTTAACCGCTTCCGCCCAAAACCGATCCGAAGTCTTGTACTCATCAAGCATTGTCCTTGCCATCTCTATGAGGGTTCGTTTCTTCCTTTCGGCTACTCCGTTTTGTTGAGGGGAGTACGGTGCTGAAAACTCATGTTTTATGCCTTCTTCGTCTAGGTACTCTTCAACTTGGGTGTTCTTAAATTCCGTGCCATTGTCACTTCGTATATTCTTGATCTTCAATGAGAACTCATTTTGGGCGCGCTTGAGAAACTTCTTGAGGGTTCCTTGAGTTTCTGTCTTATCATGTAAAAAGAAAACCCACATGAAGCGCGAAAAATCATCAACAATTACTAAGCCATATTTGTTATCGTCGATGCTTATGTAAGCAATTGGACGAAACAGATCCATGTGAAGTAGCTAGAGCGGTCTTGTCGTTGTCATGACGTTCTTCGCGGGATGAGGTACTCCTACTTGTTTCCCGGCTTGGCACGCGCTACAAGGCCCGTCTTTCTCAAAAACAACATCCTTTAAACCTCAGATGTGATCCTCCTTGAGGAGTTTTTGAAGATTCCTCATACCAACATGTGCTAGCCTTCTATGCCACAGCCAACCCATGTTAGTTTTTGCATTCAAGCATGTATCAAGTTCGGCTTTATCTTTGTTGAAGTCAACAAGGTAAAGCTTTCCCTTTAACACACCCTTGAATGCAATTGAGTCATCACTCCTTTTAGAGACGGTCACACCCTCATTAGTGAAGAAGCAATCATAACCCTTGTAACATAATTGCGATATGGACAGAAGGTTATAATCTACGGAGTCGACATGCAAAACATGAGAAAGCATGTGTTGAGATGATATTGCAATTTTATGGGTACGGAGCACCCTTTCTTGACTATTGTCTCCAAAATAGATGCCCTCGCTTGGATCTTCATTTACTACATACTCAATGAACATCCTTCTTCCCCCGGTCATGTGGTTGGTGCATCCACTGTCTAGCACCCATTTTGCTCCACCGGAGGAGTAGGCCTGCAAAAACAAATTATACCTTGGTTTTAGGTACCCAAGGTTGCTTGGGTCCTTTGAGGTAATTTACAAGTGATTTGGGCACCCACACATGGGACTTGTGTTCCGATGGCGTGGCCCAACATATTTGGCATACACTTTACCAAAATTGCTTTTCATAAGAACATAAGATGCATCAAAGGTTCTAAAAAAGTTGTTGCTCATATGAATTAGCATGTTTGGACTTGTCAACATTATTAGCCTTTCTAGCTTGAGGGGAGTTTCCCTTGATAAAGGCAATGCGCTCCTTGTTATTCTTATGGCTTCTAGCATTTTTCTTTTCACACTAAGAATACCCAATACCATATTTGACATTAGGAGGTCTTGTGGTCAAGTATGCACTGTGTGCGTACTTGATCTTCTCCTTGTCAAATATGCCACTATGGGAAGGATGCTTGTCCTTTGCCAATTTCGACTTATCCTTCAAGTTAATTTCAATTTTAGTACAGTAGGATCGAAGAGCATGTGAAAAGCTACCAGAGGGGGGTGAATGTTAGATTAAAACTTTCTCAGCGGAAGCAATGAAAACCCCTCGGTAGAAAAACGATCCGTTAAAGAAATCGTGTATGATACTAATCTAAACGTGTTTCACCATGACAAAAGTGATAGATATAGGAGAGAATCAAGTCACGAAGACGACAGAACAAGAATCACTCAAATCTGTCAAGATAAACTCAAGTTACGATCAAAAGATCGAACAAAGGTCAATCTATCCTACCCGAGAAAAAAAACAGATCTGTAATACAACAAAGAAACTCGTGTATATCAAAAACCACAAACCCAATGACTGTGAAATTTTTATTGATGATATATAATCAAGTTATGAAGACAACCCAAAAAGAATCACGTCAATTGGATCTGTAAAACATGAGTTGTGATAAAACCACCGAAGCAAGGTAGTGCTGTAAAGAAACTCGACGAGAAAGACTTGAAGAAAACAAGTCGGACGAACAAGGCACAAAAGTTCCTTTCAACAACAAATTTTATTCAATAGAACACAAGAGGAACAGCACCCCAAGTCATGTACCACAAGCTCTAGCCTCCCTTGCTTATATAACCAGCCCTTAGGCCAACCCAATCTCAACTAGGACTCTAATCCTACTCAAATCATGAATCGAAACTTTCCATATCTACTTAGGACTCTTCTATTCACAGATAGAAGCAATCTTAATACTTCGAAACACCTTAGTAACGTATCCAACATTCCTAAAAAAACTCAAATTCGTGACCCACACGAAATCCTATCATAACCAACTCAAAATTTTCCATATTTAAGTCAAACATGACTCAGCCGCAGGCTGAGTCCATAACCTAGTCGGTTGGATCTTTCCGACCAATTTTTACTTCCACATCTCTTCATCACAACATGGAACCATGTAGCCACGTCCATGCACTCCTTGCACACGTGCAATAATCTTCCAACGACATCCATGATACCCTCATATGCATTGTTCTTGATACATACTTGTTGCGTGACCTCCCGATCAACTCAACCACAATTCCTCCCGAACTTGGTCGTTGAACCTCATATTCTCCCTAAGACTAGTTCAATGGATCCCGTCACCAGCCATGTCTTGAACTCAAGCAACACCTGCACATGAATAAACAACTAATACTTTCGAGCACAAGTCCTCGACTTGACTCACGTTAGTTCCGAAACTACAACATCTTACGTGAGCACCTCACATAAGCATGTTGCAAAGTATAGCAAAAACGATATCATCCATATCAACCAAAACGCATAAAAAACATAGCAAATGAATAATAAGCAATCTTTCCAACAGTGTAAAGCAAGTTCGAGACAATTCACAGTAAAAGCAAGAACAGTGCGATCAAACTCCGAACCTTGCCAAAGCTAACCGGAGCTTGAGTCGGAGCTTACCAAAGCTAGTACAACCTATAGCCGGAGCTTGCCAAAGCTAGTCAGAACTAGTCAACCCAAAAGCCGGAGCTAGGAAAACATGCCGGAGCTAACCAACATAAGTCAGAACTATCAAAACATATCGGAGCTTAACAACGATATGCCAAAGCTATCAAAGACATGCCGGAGCTAAAGACAAAACTCACCGAAGCTACCCAAAAACATTTTGGACATAGACAAAGAAAGTCGGACCTATTGTCGGACCTTGCAGAAGCTCGGAGCTAGAGTCGGACTTTGTTAATAAAGGTGTTTTGGTAGTATTCAAAACTTTTATCGCCATAGCTAATGTATTCAGCACACATAGGTCTTACAATCTCCCCCTTGATGAATGCATTGGCAACACAACTTAAGATCCGAACATTGGCTTATTAACATTAAAAGTTTTGAAAACAATTTCTCCCCCTTTGTAAAACAGAAATAAAATGAGAAGAAAAACAAATTCTCCCCGCGAGAAGATTCGAAGAATCGTGCCAAAACAATTGTGATCATGTGCAATGTATAATCAATTTCATCCCCTTGCATACTTATCTTTAAAAATTCACATATTATCTATTATCTCTCCCCCTTTGACAATGTATTCAGCAAGGTTCAAAAGAGAAATTTTAATTGTTATGAGCATATTATAACATATACATATAAAACAAAGCTCATCCAAGTCATACTATCAAGTAACTTACACTATCACAACAATGAGATACATAAAGTAGTGTAAGCCATGCTAGATATCAAATGTAATTTTCAATTGAAGAAAGTCATGATCTCACAAACTTAACTATTTCAAAACCTAAAAGCATGACACTTGTTGATGCATTTTATTATTTCAAAGCACAAATTTAGATCATATGATATTTGCAATAGATTATATGCGCATCTGCCTTATTCTAACCAACCAAGCCAAACCTATGTCATTTGACAATCAAAAGCTTAAGGACATGGTTTTAGTCATACACAACTTCTTTCAAGTTCATATCTAAGTGCAATGATAAGCAATCTCAAAAAAAAGTGTGATGCATGCATATTCTCTTGATCTTTTCTCAATTTATATTTGACCATAAAAGCTCAACATGTATGTTAATTACTTGATTAATTCTTTATGATTAAAAGCACTTGTGAGCATGCAACAAGTTCAAAACAGCAAGAAAGTTCGACCATGACCAGATTTAGTGTAAGTAATTATTCCAATTACTAGACATGGCAAAAACTACAAATGTATAACACGAGTAATGTGGTAAGAACTTTCAGCATGTAAAACGAATCACAAAGTCATATATGTATGAAATACTATGCTCATATTATTTTAATTTCAGATTCACGCATAGACTTCTCAAATTTCAAAACTCCCCCTCAATGTAAGCCATGAGGATGCATAACCCCCATTTCACTATGAACGAAACAAAAACGAGTGAAATCCAAAGGTTTTGTAAAAATGTCAGCCAATTTTGGTTCGGTATCTACATGGTGAAGCACAATGTTTCCTTTTTCAACATTATCACTGAGAAAGTGATACCTAATGTCAATGTGCTTAGTTCTAGAATGTTGCACGGGGTTTTTAGAAATACAAATGGCACTAGTGTTATCACAAAACAGTGGAACACTATCTAGATCAACCCCATAGTCCTTAAGTGTTTGAAAAATCCAAAGAATTTGTGAGCAAGCACTAGCAACAGCTACATATTCAGATTCAGTTGTGGATTGTGCAATTGAGTTTTGTTTTCTAGAGGACCAAGCAACAAGTGAATTACCAAGAAAATGACAAGCACCGGAAGTACTTTTCCTATCAATCCTAGAACCCCCAAAACTGGCATCCGAAAAAAGCTTTCAAAGTAATGGTTGAGGAAGAAGGAAGAAAAATGCCAAATTCTTGAGTTCCATGTAAGTACTTGAGAATCCTTTTGATGGCTTGATGATGTGAAATACGCGGGGAAGCTTGAAACCATGCACAAAGACATACGCTGATTTGTCCATGTTGAAGCGCCTTAGGAGGTCTTTTGTATACTTCGATTGATGCACAAAGGTAACCTCCTTGGTTTGCTTGATTTGCAGCCCCAAAAAGTACATGAGTTCTCCCGTCGTACTCATCTCAAATTCTGAACTCATCATAGCTGAAAACATCGACACAAGATCATGAGAAGCACAACCAAAGATAATATCATCCACATACACTTAAACGAATAATGAGTCATTGCCATGCTTAAGCACAAAAAGAGTTTTATCAACCTTGCCCATGGTAAACCCCTTTTAAAGTAAGAATGTTTTTAACCTGCCATACCATGCTCTAGGGGCTTGTTTGAGACCATACAAGGCTTTGGACAGTTTGTGAACATGATTAGGATAATCTGGATTTTCAAAACTCGGTGGTTGTTGGACATAAACCTCCTCATCTATGTAGCCATTAAGAAAATCACTTTTAACATTCATTGGATATAGCTTAAAACCTTTAGTTGCAGCAAAAGCTAACAAAATTCTTATGGCTTCTAATCTAGCAATAGGAGCAAAAATTTCATCAAAATTTAGACCTTCAGCTTGAGTGAAACCTTGAGCAACCAACCTAGCCTTATTCCTAACCACAACCCCATCCTCACCTTGTTTATTTTTAAACACCCATTTAGTTCCAGTTAATGTGTGACCTTGAGATGGAGGTACAAGTTTCCAAACATTATTTCTTTCAAAATTTTATAACTCTTCTTGCATGGCAATAATCCAAGATTCATTAGTGAGTGCGTGTGATATATCTTTGGGTTCAAAAGAAGCAACAAAAGCAGAATGAGCATGAGAGTTTGTATCGCAAAACCTGGACCGTGTGACTCGTTTGTGCAAGCTTCCAATAATTTGTTGTGGGGGATAACTTTTGAGAACCCGGAGGGGAGTGGACATTTCACAAGCTTCTTCTTCTTCATGTTCATCACAAATCGATGAGCTTGTGACTTGAGGAGGATCTGGACCATCAATGGTGGTTGTCGGTGCTGGCTGTGAATCAAAATCATGAGTTGGAACAATGTCATTAGCTGCTGAATTTTCGGACAGCAGCACCACTTCTTCCTCATCTTCAATGAAAATGCTCTCCCCCTGTGGGTATGGATCCGGATCTGCAATGTTTGAGCTAGTACCTAAGCTAGCTTCATCAAAAGACACTTCAAAATTCTCCACAATTTTGTTAGTGTCAAGTAAAAGCACACGGTAGCCTCTAGTATGAGATGGATAACCAAGAAACATGCCATCAATGGATCGAGGTTCAAATTTATCAAGATTACCATGTTTCTTAACAAAGCATTTGCAACCAAAGACTCGAAAGTGTGTAACACTAGGCCTATGTCCAAATCGGAGATCATATGGTGGTTTACCTAGCTTAGTGCGCAAGAAAACACGATTTGAGACATAACAAGCTGTTGCAATCACATCAGCCCAAAATTTTCTAGGAGTTTGATATTCATCAAGCATAGTCCTAGCCATCTCAACTAAGATTCTGTTCTTTTTTTCTACAACACCGTTTTGTTGAGGTACAAATGGTGAAGAAAATTGATGATCTATTCTATTTTCAGCACAAAAGTGATCAAAAGATTGATTTTTAAATTCAGTTCCATTATCACTTCTAATTGCTTTTAAAGATCATGGGTGATCAATTGATAATTGAAGAAATAAAGTTCTAAAGTGACTAAAATTTTCATTCTTCGATGCCATAACATAAACCCAAGAGTATCTATAATAATCATCAACAATCACAAGAACATACCATTTACCTCCGAAGGATTGAACATGTGAAGGTCCTACGGTGTCAAGGTGCAAAAGTTGACCCGATTCAGTTGTCATGATCATTGTGAGAGGAGTATGTGAACCTGCAACCATCTTAGCATGTCTACAAGAAGAGCACAAAATTTCTTTGTCCCCTTTAAGCTTAGGCAGCCTATGTATGTGATCAAGAGCACTAACATGCGTTAGATGATCAAAGCCTACATGACCAGTCTACGATGCCAAAAATATAAATCTTTGGAATCATTAGCGACTAGACACCTATGCTTAGAGGAAGACATATCAAAATCAGCTATAAAAACTCTTCCAAATCGAGACATGTTAAAAATAAGCTTACTATTTGAATTTACAACTTTGCAGCAATTTTCAGTGAAAATAATTTCCAGATTTTCATCTAGCAGTTGTGAAATAGAAAGCAAGTTGTATTATATATTTTTAACAAGTGCCACATCCTTCAAAGTGTAGTGATTATTTACTCTAACCGAACCCTTAGCAATTATAGGAGTTGAAGAATTATCGGCAAAAGTAACGTTCTCTACACGTGACACAAAAGAGACGGAGGAGAACCATTATTTGTTACCGGTCATGTGGCGTGAGCAACCTGAATCCACAATCCAAATATTCTCCTTCCTCAAGCGTGTAATCTACATAGAATCACAATACGTCGATGACTCAATACTGGGTTTAGTCAAAAGGCATTTAGGAATCCAGTACTGAGTCACATCACGTCCAGCAGGAATAACACGCAAAAGCTGAGATAAAAGAGCAATTTTATGAGCCAAAGCTTGAGTTTTTTTGTATCCAACTACTGTCCTACGAGATGTTACATGTGTAGAACAAAAAACAGTAGGTTTGGGAGCAACCTTTGCATGTTTTCGACTCATTACAGCAGATTGCATGTTCCTATCATTCAGTTTAGCAAGTGCAGCAAATTTTGCATGAAAGTTATGAGATCTAGCAATCATTCTTTTCTTTTTCTGTTGTTTAGCTAGTCTATAACAAAAATCTATGACATTACCATCTCTACCACAGTAGGTACAATAAAATTTAACTTTGTGTTCATGTCTAGATGAGCAAGCAACATTTTTATTTGAAACCGAATGAGACAACACTCCTGCATATTTGAAAATCACTTCTTTTTGTTTAGGAACTGTTTGAATCAAACCACTTCCTAATGACTTTACAATTTGATGTGGATATGCCTTAGCATGAGCATGAGAATCAAAACCTAAACCAATTTTATTATTGCAAGACTTGGAAGAATTCATCAGCAAGTTTAGGTTCTTATTCCCATTACAAAACTGATCTAGTGTCCTATGCATGTTATCAAGTTTATTGGACAGATCAAGGCAATTTTCACATAATGTTTTTCCTTTTAATTTTCCAATGGAACAAAATTTAACTTCATGAGAACGTAAAGCATTGTTCAATATAGAAATTTCAAATCCTAACTCAAGTTTATCAAGTGTGGAGTTGTGCGCACCTCTTAATGAGGACAATTGTTCATATATTAAATCACATGAGGGACATGCATCATCACTCGGAATCAAAGTTTTGAAACGGTTGATTTTAGATTCTAGTGAATCAATTTTAGCAGCACTATCCCTAAGCCTTTTTGTCCTTTTTCTTAACTATAATAGTGGCACAAGAAATAGCATCACACATTTCTTCACAAGTAGGACATACCTCTCCATTGTCGTTGTTGTATTCTGCCTCCTCCATACTTGATCATGACTTTCCCGCCGTGAAGAACAAGTTTGCCAAATCATCTTCATCTTCATCTTCATCACTTCCAATGTCCATGTCGCTTGAGCCAAGTTCCTAGAGTGCAGACATAAAACTGCTCACCAATTGATGTCCTGTAAAACCCTTCTTTTTCTTCTTATCGTTTGTAGAGGAGTGCTTTGTCCTTGTTTGCTTTTCATCTCGGGAAGTAGTATCTGAAAGGTTTGGGCAATCAGAATGAGAACGTCTTGTCATACCACATTCAAAACATCGTTGAGGTCCGGAGCTTCCTCTCCTTCTAGTTCTCACATTTTGCAATGCTTTAGAGAACCTAGTAGAGAGAAGTACTAGCTCCTCCTCTGGAAACTCCTCAAACTGTTCAAGGGTTATAGAGGACAACAAAGCAAGTGTACCACAAGATGAAGATTGGCCGGAGCTAGGCATATCACGTTGAGAAACAAATGCAAGAGACTTGTTGGGGTTCTTACGTGAGATTATGTCAATTTCATGAGTTTTCAATTTAGAATAAAGAACATCTAATGTAAGTGTACTCATGACAGTAGATTCACGAATAGATGTGACTTTCATCTCCCAAATTGACATGTCTAATGCACTTAGTAATTGCCTAGCATTTTCAGCATCTAAAAATTTAACATTGACACTACGCAAGTTGCTGATAATTTTGTTAAAACGAGCAAAGAGATCGTCAATTGACTCACTGGGTTGCATCTCAAAATGCATGTATTTATTTTTAAACATGTGTTGTTTTACCTCCTTGATAGTGTTAGATCCTTCGTGGTAGTCGCAAAGTGCTTTCCACACATCGTATGCAGATCGGAGGTGTGCAACACGGTCGAAGTCGCTTTGAGTTAATCCTTGTATGATCAAGTTCTGAGCCTTGTCGTTGTTGTCGGCATCTCTCATATTTGTAGTTGTAACTTGATCGTTTGATGACACTTCATAAGGCTTTTATACCTTCTCCCATACTGCGAAGCCTTGAGCCTGGATGAAGGCTTCCATACGTGCTTTCCAAACCTGAAAATCAATACCACTAAAGACACAAGGTTTTGCGGAGTATTTCTCTTTGATGATTAGTCAAAACATGTGAAAATCACAAAGATTAGAGCATCGTGGCTCTGATACCAATTATAGGATCGAAGAGCACGTGAAAAGCTACCAGATGGGGGGGGTGAATGGTAGATTAAAACTTTTTGAGCGGAAGCAATGAAAACCCCTCGGCAGAAAAACGATCCAGTAAAGAAATTGTGTGTGAGACTAATTTAAACTTGTTTCACCATGACAAAAGTGATAGATATCAGAGAGAATCAAGTCAGGAAGACGACACAACAAGAATCACTCAAATCCGTCGAGAGAAACTTAATTTACGGTCGAAGGATCGAACAAAGGTCAATCTCTCCTACCCGAGAAAAAAAAACAGATCTGTAATACTTCAAAGAAACTTGTATAGATCAAACACCACAAATCCAATGACCGTGAAATTTGACAAATTATAGATAATCAAGTTGTAAAGACAATCCAAAAAGAATCACGTCAATTGGATCTGTAAAACTCGAGTTATGATAAAACCACCGAAGCAAGGTAGTGCTGTGCAGAAACTCGACGAGAAAGACTTGAAGAAAAAAAGTGGGACGAACAAGGCGCAAAAGATCCTTTCAACTACGAATTTTATTCAATAGAACACAAGAGTAACAGCCCCCCAAGTCATGTACCACGAGCTCTGGCCTCCCTTGCTTATATAGCCAGCCCTTAGGCCAACCCAATCTCAACTAGGACTCTAATCCTGCTCAAATCACGAATCAAAACTTTCCGTAACTGCTTAGGACTCTTCAATACACAGATAGAAGCAATCTTAAGACTTTCAAACACCTTAGGAACGTATCCCACATTCGTAAAACAACTCAAATTTGTTACCCACACGAAATCCTACCATAACCAGCTCAAAACTTTCCATATTTGAGTCAAGCACGACTCAGCCGCAGCCTGAGTCCATAACCTAGTCGGTTGGACCTTTCCGACCAATTTTTACATCCACATCTCTTAATCATGCCTTGGAACCATGTAGCCACGTCCATGCACTCCTCGCACACGTGCAATTATCTTTCAACGACGTCCATGATACCTTCATATGCATTGTTCTTGATTCATACATTCTGCGCGACCTCCCGATCAACTCAACCACAATTCCTCCCGAACTTGGTTGTTGAATCTCATCTTCTCCCTAAGACTAGTTCAGTGGATCCCGTCACTAGCCATGTCTTGAACTCAAGCAACACCTGCACATGAATAAACAACCAATACTGCCAAGCACAAGTCCTCGACATGACTCACGTTAGTTCCGAAACTACAACATCTTATGTGAGCACCTCACATAAGCATGTTGCAAAGCATAACAAAAATAATATCATCCATATAAACCAAAATGAATCAAAAACTTAGCAAATGGATACTAAGAAATCTTTACAACAATGTAAAGCAAGTTTGAGACAATTCACAGTAAAAGCAAGAACATTGCGATCAAGCTCCGAACCTTGCCAAAGCTAATCGGAGCTTGAGCTGGAGCTTACCAAAGCTAGTACAGCCTAGCGCTGGAGCTTACCAAAGCTAGTCGGAACTAGTCAACCCAAAAGTCGGAGCTAGAACAACATGTCGGGGCTAATCAACATAAGTTGGACCTATCAAAACATATCGGAGCTTAACAACGATATGCCGGAGCTATCAAAGACATGCCGGAGCTAAAGACAAAACTCACCGAAGCTACCCAAAAACATTTCGGACCTAGACAAAGAAAGTTAGACCTACTGTCGAACCTTGCAGAAGCTCGGAGCTAGAGTCGGACCTTGCTAATAAAGGTGTTTTGGTGGTATTCAAAACTTTTATCGCCATAGCCAATGTATTCAGCACACATATGACTCATAAGTACATGTACAAGTAGTAGCAGTTTAAAATTTTAGGTGTTAAGAAGGTGAGCCCTAAGAGGATCAAGGGTCACTTTGCTTGAGTGACTCAACTTGTACTTCAAGGATCTTGTTAACTTTGGTCAAGTTAGCAAGTTCATCCTTGATGATAACATTTGAGTCGCTTAACTTCAGGCAAGCTTCCTTGCTTGAAGCTAATTCAAGCTCTAGTGACTTGCTTCGCTCCTTTTCAAGTTCAAGGAGCTTTTTGATCTTAAGATACTCCTCCTTTTGAAGGATGATCATATCTTCTTGGCGATCAACAAGCTCCTCCTTATCAATAAGTTTATCCATTAAGAATTTTATTTTTGCGGTAGTTTTCTTATCTAGGCCAACAAGCATATCTTCATTATCACTATTCGCATCACTATCGCTAGAGTAAGAATGCGGGGAGCTCGACATTACCTTTCTTTTACATTCCTTCCCCATGAGACAAGTGTCGTTGTTCTTCCTTGCGCCAATAGTTGGGAAGAGGGTATATTTCTTCGTTGTCTTCTTGATGGCTATGCTAGCCATCTCCTGTTCCTCTTCGGATGAGGACTCATCATTTGAGTCCCACTCCTTTCCTAGAAGCACTTGTCCAATTAGCTTTTTCTTCTTGAAGGTCTTCTTGGGTTGAGGCTTTGCTTCCTTGGTCTTCTTCTTGTTTTCTTCATAACGGCGATCAACTCTGAAATGGTCATATTCACCATAGTTATAGCATGCCCACCTCAACTTTGGTCTTGATTTATCTTTGTATTTTCTTCCTTTTGTTTACCCCCTTGTCTTGTTTTTATCATCCTTTTGAATTTCTTCATGAAGAGGATCATGTCTTTTTCATCTATGTCGCTGCTCTCATCATCACTGTCTTCTTCTTCTTGAGTCTCTCAAGCTTCTTTTGACAAGGGCTTGCAAGTGGACTTCAAAGTGACCCCCTTCTTCTCTGCCGAGGTGAGGTCGACAATTTCCTTGACATGTTTTGCTTGCTTCTCCATCATCTCAAAATTGATGATCTTCCAAAGCAATTCGTCCGGGATCATTCTCTTATACCCGGGGCTTTCTCTAATCATTGAGCACAAGGTGACATTGCGAGACATGAAGGCTCTAAGAATGAGCTTCACCACCTCGTGATCATTCCACTTTTTGCTTCCATATGCTCTAACCTTGTTGATGAGAGTCTTCAATCGAATATACATGTCTTGGAGTGACTCATCTTCTACTATGGCAAATCTTCCCAATTCGCCTTGTATCATCTCAATCTTAGCTTCTCGCACATGACGATCGCCTTCATGTGTTGTTTGTAGCGTATCCCATTTTTCCTTAGAAATTTCAAGTCCATCCACCTTGGTGAACTCGTCTCGACTTAAAGATGATGTGATCACCGCTGCTGCTTGAGCATTTTGATGAATCGCCTGCTCTTGGCTTGGTGTTAGCTCTTCATCGTCGTCTGGGATATCTATACGTGTACACACCATGTGCCACAAATTGGGGTTAAGTGAGATTAAGTGCATTTTCATGTTTTGCCTCCACATAGAATAATCATTGCCGTCAAAGAATGGTGCTTTTTCTAAAGGAATTGAAAAATAATGGGTATTATTAGAATTCAAACGATCATAATTGAAAGGATATCGAGAGTAGTCAGTGTGACTACTCCCCTTCTTCTTGTTTTCATCTTCGACCTTCAGTTTGCCTTTGGAGAAAGCTTTCTTCTTTAGGAGCGCCTTGAGTTCAAGCGTCTTCTCATCATCGTCCTCGAAGTCTTGGATGGCGTCGAGGAGCTTCTCCAATTTATGAGACTTTTCATCTTCAACCTTCTCTTGGTTGAGGCTCTTGTGCACATCCTTCATGTCCGACAATTTCTCTTCGAGTGATTAGTCTCTTTTTAATGAGACCAGCTCTAATACCAATTGAATGTGGCCTAGAGGGGGGGTGAATAGGCCTTTTTGAATTTTTGTCGGAACCTGCAACACTCACCAACTTGATCAAATACCAATAAATTGGACTAGTCTGGTAGTATGCACACTAGTCCGGTGTGTGCGGACTAGATCAATCAAGTTTGATTGATGATCTCGATCCAAGTACTCTACGCAGCGGAAATTAAGATGTAACTAGAGTATGTTGCTTATTAGATTGAAGATAGCACAAAGTAACCTTAGTTTCATGTTTTGACGTAATTTGACTAAGATCAATAAAACCCTAGATGCAATGAATAATAAGTACAAGATGAACACACAAGATTTTTATCCTGTGATTCGGTTCCTACGAAGGCAACCTACATCCACGTTGATGAGCCCACGAAAGGACCGGGTCTTCACCAACCCTACCCTCGTCAAATCGCCATGGAGGCTGATTCACTTCCACTAATCACAAAGTGCGAATCACCAAGTTCAAGGGGCCTTCTCGCAAGTTGAGGGATCCCCAAGATTTACAACTGAATACACCACCAACACACTCAAATTATATGCAATAGAGAAAAAGAGTGTGCGAGAGATTCAAACCCAAGAGCTCAAAATGTGAAGAATCGTGTCTCTCCTTTAATCCAAAGTTAATCCCAAGGATTTGATCTTTCTTGCGTTGGATTGTGTGGAGAGACGTGTTTTCTAGGGTCTTGGAGGGTGTGACGGCGCAGGGGGTCGAGAGAGTTCATAATTGGGCCGTGCACCTCTATTTATACTAGGGTTTCCAAAGGTTACCATTATGGTTCGCGATGTCTGGACTAGTCTGTGGTGGACTCCAGACTAGTCTGGTGTGCGGCGTGTGGGAAACCCTAAGTGTCCTGAATTATCGGACTTGTCCGGCCTTGGTGGACTAGTCCGCTTTTGTCTCTGGAGAAGATCGGACTAGTCTGGCACATATCGGACTAGTCTGGCGTGGTGAATCCCTTAGTGAATTAAGGACAAGTCCGCATTTGGAGGACTTGCCTGATTTTAGTTAGAGAGGTTATCAGACTAGTTCGGATATTATCGGACTAGTCCGGTGTCGTGTAAATTTTAGGGGCTAAGGACAAGTTTGAAATCTAGAGGGACTTATCCGATGTTTGTCAGTGGGGATTTTCGGACTAGTCCGTGGAATATCGGACTTGTCTAAATCTGATCAGAAGGAATATCGGACTAGTCTAGAGTTTATCAGACTTGTCCGTTGCGGACAAGTCCGCACTGGGAGGAGTTGTCTGATCCTGGACAGTGAGCATATCGGACTAGTCTGGGGTACTTCGGACTGGTCCGGTCTTGTGAGAATTTGTGTTGTGAGAGTGTTTTATTTTGCTTGAGCTCTTGGGGTGTGTTTCTGTAACACACTCCATACACAAAGATTAATCTATTCATCTCTTGTGCTCTTTTCAACTTGATTCATCACTCTCCTTTCTTTTTGCGCTTACTTCATAATTTCATCAAAGACCTCCGCTCATCTCAAGAATTTGGTTAGGATCTTATTTGCTTGTCATAAATCCACCAAAACCCACAAGGGATGCCTAGATGCACTTTCATTTGGACATGGGAAGCTTAGAAGTAAATGGGAAGGACCCTTCACTGTAGTAGAAACCTAGTCCCATGGAGCAATCACACTCCAAGGTGATGATGATCATCTATTTAAAGTGAATGGGCACTGACTCAAATTATTTCTTGATTCCCAAGAGGATGAGACGGAAAAAGAAATTGATGTGGTAAATCTTATTGATTTTCACACCATTTCATTAAATTCTGTCTAAATTCTCCACGTCCAATTAATGGGCCCATCCAATTATTTATCTATGGGGCCCATTAAGCCAACCCACAAAAACTTGGCCTGTACGGAGCCAGAAAGGAGTCGGCCGAACCCTAGGGTCGGCTGACCTCCCCCTTGTGTCGTCAGCCTTCTGTTTTCACGTGCGGACTCTCCCGATGTATCTCAACAAGATTCTCAGTGCTATTGTACTTCCCCCGCTTATTTTTTGACGGGAACAGAGAGAGGAATCTTGCACCACATAGAAAAAATCCATCTCCTACTCCATGTCATGGCCGACATGAAAATTGTGCCTCATCCCCACTATAGCTCAACCTTCAACCTGAGCGCAGACATCACGCCGGCCAATGACAAGGCCCCCCTCGCTTTGGAGTCCATCATGGCATTGGATGTCATGTCCCTCGCCATGATCCCACCACCGACGAAGACTCCGCGTGGGCGTAGCATCACACCTCGTGGTGCTGCACAGTCGCTCTCCCCACAGAGAACGCCCATGAAGTCAACAACACCTGCACGTCGTCAGACTCCGACAGACCTTAGGTCAGTCAAGACCCGTCTTTTCCTGAAAAAGACGAGTCTCTCCAAATGTTGCGTCCTGGTCAGGAGTTCTTGTACACTCTGAAGACCAAGGATGGTGATGTAGTAAGCCACCACTACAAGTCACCTACACGTACGTCGCCTGAGTGTGTGAGAGACCGCCTCATTATCCATGGGGTGCGCCAGCCTGACGGAGGCTATGCAAAAGGATTTTTCAAGCAAGTGGATAATTTGGCGATGGAGGAATCGACAAGCTTGTCACCCTCCAAGCTTAGGCATCACCTGTCGTCGCCTGCTATCAGAGGGCCACCTGGCCAATTTGAGGATAGGGATGGGAAATCTCCTCCTGCCCCTAATGTGGCACAACTTTCTAAGGAGTTAGCTTCTCTCCATTTGGAAAACAAGAAGCTATCAGACTTAGTGGCTGAAGGTCGCATTGCGAGGGCAGAACTGAAGGGTGAGCTCATAACCCTCAAGGAGGAGATTGATGGTGTTCGCCGTGGCATGAGCGCCAAGCTGCGGCGCATATGGAATGCCTTCGGGAAGCCTGACATCTACAACGCTCCTTAGTGTAGATGTCCCGACTGCATAGGATGCCTACTAGTATTGTTTAGTTTTATTCAAAATTTTTCATTTCATTAAGATTAGGTTGAATAATGTAAGCATCCCCATATTTGAGTTCAATAAAAGGAACTTACTAGTTCATCTAACTTGGTAAAGTTCCATCTTTAGATTATTTTTTGTGAATAAAAAATTCAAGGAACAAGTGTGGGGGAGGTACCCCAAATTCGCGGAACCCCGTCTCTCCAAATGCTGCATCCTGGTGAGGAGTTCATATACACTCTGAAGATCAAGGACGGTGATGTAGTAAGACACCACTACAAGTCACCTACACGTACCTCGCCTGAGTGTGTCCTCATTATCCACGGGGTGTGCCAGCCTGACGGAGGCTATGCAAAAGGATTTTTCAAGCAAGTGGATAATTTGGCGATGGAGGAATCGACAGGCTTGTCATCCTCCAAGATTAGGCGTCACCTGTCATCGCCTGCTATCAGAGGGCCACCTGGCCAATTTGAGGACAGGGACGGGAAATCTCCTCCTACCCCTAATGTGGCACAACTTTCTAAGGAGTTAGCTTCTCTCCGTTTGGAAAACAAGAAGCTATTAGACTTAGTGGCTGAAGGTCGCATTGCGAGGGTGGAACTGAAGGGTGAGCTCATAACCCTCAGGGAGGAGATTGATGGTGTTCACTGTGGCATGAGCGCCAAGCTGCGGCGCATATGGAATGCCCTCGGGAAACCTGACATCTACAACGCTCCTTAGTGTAGATGTCCCGACCGCATAGGATGCTTACTAGTTTCGTTTAGTTTTATTCAAAAATTTTCATTTCATTAATATTAGGTTGAATAATGTAAGCATCCCCATATTTGAGTTCAATAAAAGGAACTTACCAGTTCATCTAACCTGGTAAAGTTCAATCTTTAGATTATTTTGTGTGAATAAAGAATTCAAGGAACAAGTGTGGGGGAGGTACCCCAAATTCGCGGAACCCCAACGTACAAAAACATCATTGCATCTCAAAACACATTGCAACCGATTATACAACTCAACACATCGAAACAGAGCAACTGAGAGGCCATAAGGGGGTCGGCCAAACCCCCTGGTCGGCCAACCTGTTGTGGGCCCCACATGGCTCCATTTCGCTCCATAAATCCGGTTTGGATCTCTTACCCCTGAATATACATGCTATGTTATTATTTGAGTTGATTTAATATTTAATACTAAATATGTGAAATCAATTCCACTCAACAATTAACATTTAAAACTTGGTAGTCAAAATTTGCTTGATCTAAAAATTTGAATACTCTATATTTCGATTTATTGCCCTGTTTATGATTCCCACAGGCATAATAGGAAAACATGTTATCTAAGTATTTGACTAGTGTGAGTAAATGAGTTGCTTGAGGAGATATCTCCTTCCTTGAAATTGATTTTTGATGTTTGCACAAATTGTTCCTTCGACTTTCAAAATGTAGCAAATCGTGAGATCATTTCAGCAGGGGAAGATCCAAGAGAACTACATCCCAACTATTACACTCCTCAAACACCTAAGATTGATGTGGTAGCCACACTCCACAAAGGGAATTCATGAATTGAGGTATGTGTTGAAATATCTAGTATTCCCTTTTTCTAACATATAAGCAAATTTATGACAGCACCTAGTTCTTTTTCTTGCCCCCACTCGAGAACGAGCAAAGGACTCAGTGTGGAGGAGATTATTGTCGGTCCTTAAGTAACATATTTAGACCATCAATTCACCTCATAATGTGCACAGAAGAGAAAAACAACGTAGTGGTACGGTTAAAAACAAACCAATTCCACAAGTGTTGGTGTTTATTTGTATGCAGGTGAAATTAGACCCAAAATACCAAGACATGCAGGGAGTAATCCATAAAATTTGGTTTTGACAAATCGAGCGATGCCACATGTCATCACATGGATCAAATGGCCCACAAACAGAAGTATCCGAGGCCATCCAATGGTGTAGCATGCATATAAGGGGATGGGACCCACCTGGCAGGGACCTAGAGGAAGCACATCCCCAACGGGGCTGAGAATAGGTCGGCTGATCCCCCTAGTCGGCTGACTAGGTCATGGCACCTTTTGCGGTCAAACGCCACGTGTTGGCTCCTCCCGGCTTGAAGAGGTCATGGGTGACTGATTCGCGCACATTTGGTGGCTGGAACCGACTCTTCTCCCCCTATAAATAGAACCCCACACATCACTTCACACACACACACCAAACGTTGATAGTACAAAATCACTCCAAAGGTTTAGAGTAGACCTAGAGGCTGCCATGTAGAAGGAGAATGTGGTGAAGAGTTCAGGAGAAGGAGTCTTGGGCTTGTCAAGTCCCTCTTCTACGCTTGTACCCCTACAAATGTGTTATTCACATCATGTAAGCCCTTTGTGAATTCAATTCAATTTTGATTCTCAATTCATAGTAGTTTGCACTAGTTACTTGTGGGTTCATTGCATTAATCTATTAGAGGCTCTAGTTGTAGCTTTGTGTTCGAAACAACTAGAATTGTGATTTAGAATGTAAGCGTGGTGCTTGGGTTAGAAATCACCTGTGAATATCTCGTAGACCCTCGGATTGAAGAGGTAGGTGGTGACAGCCCTAACTGTCCTTTGTAATCCTCCATGTCCGGCTATGCCATAGGATCTTGGTGGGAGTCGCCTAGTGTTGCTAAACTCGTGCCCGAAGCAAGCAGCTACCGCAAATTCCTTTGAAATTAGAATCAATACTTTCCATTCTTCTCTCTTCCTTACCTACCAAGAAACTTTGTGTCCTTGGGTGGATTAGTTCGTAATATTACACACACATTCCTTGGATTCGATGCCCTTGGAATACACTCTTAAGGGGATGTCCTACACGATAGTTTCGTGCGCTTGCGGATTTTTTTATCTGTGATGTAAGAAACGTCAACAATATGTGAGTCCAATTGTGTTCGTCTTTGTAACCTTCTAAATATCCATGATGACCTTCATTTGGCACCAATTTGTCCAACATATCAAATATTTATGACTTGTTAAGACGTTTTGGTGGTCCTTTAGTGACAACGGTGTCCTTTCTGCAGACATTCCCCTTTTGCCTAAACACGTGATTCGTGGGCAACCAACGTCTGTGACAATCGAAGTAAGATATTCTTGCCTCCATGGGTAAGTCAAAAGCAATCATTGTCTGAAGCACATATCAGACACGTCAACCAACCATGAGTTCTCCTTCTAAAAAACATCATGTACGCCGGAAATCGTGGAGAAACCATAAAAAAGCAGCTTGAAGGTTGAATTTCAACTTCTTGTAACACACATATGCTTTGACTCCTGTCCACAACATTGGCAACTCTTCGATCAATGGTTTCAACATTACGTTGAGACGTGACCCAGGACAATCCAGCCCAGGTACAATGAGGCTAAGAAACATTAAATCATACTTCATGCAAAAAGCTGGTGGTAGGTTGTACAGAATGACAAATATAAGCCGATAGGAGTATGGTGTGGCGTTTGTGCTGAACGGAGAGAACCCATCCGTCGCGAACCCCATGCGAATATTTCTTACTTCACGGGTGAAATTTGGATTGAATCAGTCCAGTGCCTTTCATGCCTCACCGTCGAATGGGTGTGTCATGACTCCATTGTTCTGACACTCACCTTCTTTGTGCCATCCCATGTGTTTGGCGGTTTTTCTTTGAAAGGAACAGCCGCTTCAACCTAGGTGTCATGAGTAAGTAACGAATCTTCTTACATGCGACTTCCATCATCATAGTATCACCATCGTTTTTAACAACTTCGACAAACCTCAGTTGATCACATTTTAAATATTTGTTCTCATTGGCATGCTCCCTCCAGAAAAGCATGCAGTTGTGCGGACACACATCAATCTTCTCGTAGTTCATACCAAGATCGAAAAGAATTTTCTTCGAATTATACATATCTTTAGGCACTTTGTGGGGATGTGGAACGACATCGATGAACAAAATGATGAGGTTGTTGTAACAGTTACTTGAAAAGAAGTACTTAGACTTAATTGTCATAAGTCTAGTCACAAAAGTGATTGTCATTTCAGTGTGTCCATGCAGCGGCTGTTCTGAATCTTTAAGGAGGTCGAAGAACTTTTTAACTTCTGCTGTAGAAGGATCATCCGAAAGCTCTGGTCATATAGCTTTCAGCATCTCATCCATCATATCAACCTTCGTGTCATCATCAATGTCTGCTTCCACATCTTGTACAACTTGAGAAGCTGTCTCGCCATGGAAGTTCCACAACTCATAATGTGACAAGTAACAGTTTCAACACAAGTGCATCAAAACTTTCACTTTGTCCAAAAACGACCCGTTACGACATTTCGTACATGGGCACCGCGCCTTATCGGTATTTGACAACGAAAAGCTCATTTCACAAAAGCTTCTATCTTGGCGTGCCACTCATCTGAGTGACCACCTGTTCCGCTCTTCGAAACAGTATACATCCAACTGTGGTCTTCACCCATGTTTGACTCCACAGTTTAAAGCTAGAGAAATTATCGTTAGTTTATGCAGGTTCTTATGACAAGACGGAGAACCTGAATCCAAACAAAATTTTGTCAGCATAACCTCACTTGTTTTACACTGCACCCCCAAAAATGGTGTAGTTCTTCAAGCTTTAGGATCATACTTTATGCTCCGCCGGATCCCACCACTCACGTGCAGGAGCTTGCCGTCATCACCATCACTTTTTTCGTGTCCCTGCCCATCTATATGCATACATGACTAATAAATGGCTGTGTCAGGGCCTAAATGGGTCGTGTCGGGTCTATCATTGTGTCATTTTATTATAGTGGATTCCTATATTGGTGGCCCATATCTATCGTTTGTAGTTATGTATGCATATGTGCTCCTGTATAAAAAGACTAGCATTTCCACAATCCTGAAATCAAATGAAGAGATATAACCCAATACTGAAAATAAGAAATCAAATGGCCCATCGATTCTCCAAATGCATATTAATCCCAACTTGACTACAAATTGATTTGTCGATCCCAACTTGATTACAAATTGATGAACATATAACATTATCCAGATACTAATTGTGGAACACATAACATTTTCCAAATGCTTGCAGACATTAGGGAAAAACAAATGAACAAAAATTGGGGAAATTTGGGTGCTGGCGTCGGGATGAGGGTGGGGGGCGTCGGGTTGGCTTGGCGGTATCAGGATGGAAGTGGGGCCTTCTGGATGGGGTGTGGGGGCGTCGGGGTGGGGTGGAAAGCGTCGGGATGGGGGTGGGCAGCATCGGGGTAGGGTGGCGGGCGTCGGGGTGAGGTGGGGGTGGGGTGTCTGTCAAGGTGGGGTGGAGGGCATCAGCGGCGGTGTGGTAGTGCGGAGGCGAAGCACGAGGAGGGGAGACAGGGAGAGGAAGGAGACAAGGCGGTGGAGACGTTACCTGGCGGCGGAGCTCCAGCTCGGTGGGGCGGCACAGCATGGAAAGGTGGCACGATACGGAGGAAGGGCGACCTGGTGGGGTAGGCAGCGGTGTGAGGGCGGCACGGCACAGTGGCGACAACGTGGTTGGGCGGCGCGGTGTGGAGGCGGTGTGAGGCAACGTGGAGGAAGGGTGGCGCAACATGGAGGAAGGCGGTGTGGCATGGAGAAAAGGCACACGCATGAAAATTGTGGAAGGGGATTGGTGCGCGGCCCGCGCGGGTAGGGTTAAGTCCTCTAGTTACGTTGGCCAGGCTAACTTAAGTCGGCCTAGTTTTAGGCCGACGTACTTAACATGGTACTTATGTCGTCCTTATTACTTACATCGGCCTAGGACTTGGGCCGACATAAGTTTATTGTTAATGCCATCGGCCAATTAACTTAGTCAGCCTGGAAAATGGGCCGAGTAAGTACGTGATTAACGCCGTCAGCCCCTTAACTTACGTTGGCCGCGGGCCTTTGTTCGACATAAGTTATGCTACTTACATCGGCTTCAAGTGGCTGACGTAAGTTACTTACTTACGTTGGCTGGTCCATGTGAGTTACTTCTGCCGACTTAATTGTTCGGGTTTCCTATAGTGGTAGCCAAATGGGGATAGTGGGATGATTGGAAAGGAGTGGTGAGGGTTAGCGCTTGCTTTACTGGAAATGGAAAATTTAACCAAACTTCAAAGACAGGCATTAAAGTCAATCAAATTGACTATGTCTTCCTCTTTGTCCAAATTTTCTTCAGATTCTAAAGAGATCTTGAGACGGTGCCCATTTACTTTGAATAGATGACCTTCATCATTTTGAAGTGTAATTGCTCCATGAGATGAAGTATCTACCACAGTATAGGGACCTTCCCTTTTGGTTTTTAGTTTCCCATGTCCAAAAAGTTTGACTCCAGAGTTGAAAAGTAGGACTTTATCTCCAGGTTTGAACTCCTTAGGCATAATTCCATTATCGTGCCACCTCTTGGATTTTTCTTTATAGATATTAGCACTATGGTATGCCTTATCCCTCCAATCTTCCAGTTCAAAAATTTGCATCTTGCGCGACTTTCCAGCTTCGTGGAGATACATGTTCCACTTCTTGATATCCCAATACTCTCAATGTTCCAATTCTATGGGTAAATGACAAGTTTTCCCGTTGACAATTTGCAAAGGTGACATTCCAACGGGTGTGTTATATGCGTTATGTTAGGCTGAAAGTGCATCGGGTAGTTTGTTCTTGCACCCGTTCCCCATCTTAAAGATGGTCTTTTGCAATATATTCTTGATTTTTTTTGTTTGAAGTTTCTGCTTGACCACTTGTTTGGGGATGGTATGTACTAGCAATATTATGCCTAATCCCAAGCTCCCTCAGAAAGCTTGGGAAGGTCTTATCAATGAAATGAGACCCTCCATCACTTATGACCATCCGAGGAGTTCCAAACCATGGAAAAATGATTTCATGGAAAATTTTCGGAGCGGTCTTGGCATCGGCATGTTTGCATTGTAATGCCTCTACCCATTTGGACACATAATCTACGGCCATGATAATATACTCGCAATTATAGGACTTTGGAAAAGGTGTCATGAAGTCGATCCCCCACACATCAAATAATTCTACTTGTAGATTGTATGTGAGGGGCATCACATTACGAGCAGAGATTCCTCCATGCTTTTGGCATTCTCGGCATCTTTGAACGAATTCCGCTGTATTCCTCATACACTAGGGGCCAAAAGAATCCACTTTGCCAGATCTTTGCCTGAGTACGATAAACACCGTAGTGCCCGCCATAGGGTGTTGCATGACATCTTTCAATGATTTTGGTGCCATTGACTGTTGGGACACACCTTCTAAGCAGCCCATCGGAACATGCCCTATAGAGGTATGGATCATCCACAGATGACATCGACTCTAAAAAATGAGCTTTTTCTTATCTTTCCCTGGTGGCACGTACCCCGTAACAATGATGTTTACAATGTCCGCAAACCAAGGGTTAGAGTTGGTCACCTTGAGCAACATATCATCACGTAGTAAATCATTGATAGGTATGTTCAGTGTATTTGGGATTTCCATATGTGAGAGATGATCAGCGACGAAATTTTCTACTCCCTTCTTATTTCTTATCTCCATGTAAAATTCTTGGAGTAGGAGAATCCATTGGATTTCTTTCTTGGTGAGCAAATATTTAAAAGCAGCATGGTTTGTGTAGACTATGACTTTTGCTCCAACCAAGTATGGTCTAAACTTATCGATAGCAAAGACGACTGCTAGGAGCTCCTTTTTAGTTGTGGCATAGTTAAGATGAGCTCCTGTTATAGTCTTGCTAGCGTAGGCTATTGCATGATGGTTCTTATCCTTGGTTGGCCAAGGACCGCCCCAACGGCATAATCACCAGAATCGCACATGATTTCAGATGGCAATGCCCAATCAGGGGCCTGAATGATTGGAGCTGTGACGAGTGCATTATTGAGAATCTCAAAAGATTTGTGGCACTCATAATCGAAATCAAAGGGCACGTCCTTAGCTAATAGGCTCGTGAGGGATCTAGCCATTTTGGAAAAATTCTTGATAAATCATCGGTAGAGCCCCACATGGTCAAATAAACTGCAGATACCTTTAATGTTGGTGGGAGGTGGAAGCTTTTCAATAATATCAATTTTAGCTTTGTCCACCTCGATCCCCCTTTCAGACATCAAGTGTTCTAAGATAATGCCTTCATGGAACGGAACATAAAATAACACTTTCCCCAATTTAGCACCAGATCCTTCTCTTTTCATCTTTGTAAGACCCTATCTAGGTTTTCAAGGAAATGATCAAAAGTTTTCCCATAGACGTAAAAGTCATCCATGAAAACTTTCATGATTTCCTCGATCATGTCTGAGAAAATAGACATCATGCACCTTTGGAACATCGCAGCTGCATTACACAACCCGAACGACATTCGAAGAAGGCATTTGTTTCGTAAGGTCATGTGAAGGTGGTATAACTTTGATCATCTGGGTGGATGGGAATTTGATGGTAACCAACATACCCATCAAGGAAACAAAAGAAGGAATGTTTCGCTAGCTGCTCAAGCATTTCATCAACGAAAGGCAGCGGGGAATGATCCTTCATTGTTTCCTTGTTGAGTTTTCTATAGTCAATACACATCCTCCACCCTATGATGGTTCATTGAGGAAGGAGTTCATTCCTGTCATTTCGAACGACCATCATTCCTCCTTTCTTGGGCACTACATGGACAGGGCTAACCCACTCACTATGAGGAACGGGATAAATTATCCTAGCGTGCAAGAGTTTCAAGACCTCCTTCTTGACAACCTCATGCATAGCATTGTTCAACCTCATTTGAGGTTCCCTAGATGTTGTGTTAAATGGGTCGGTGGGAATGTGATGGGCGCAATGAGCAGGGCTGATTCCCGTAAGGTCTTGGAGTGAGTAGCCTAGGACGGATCTATCCTTTTCTAAGACGGTCATGTGTTTTGTAGTTTCATCCTGCGGAAGCTTGTCACTTAGGATGACAGGAGCTTCCACGTCACCATGTAGGAAAGCATAGCATAGGTCTGGAGGTAGTGTTTTCAACTCAATCAGGGGCTTTTGTGATGGCTCTCCTTTGGGCAAAACAAATGTCTCCTGCAATTCATCCTCTTCTTTGATGAATTGTTCTTCTTCTTCATTTTCAGGAGAGTCTAGGAACTGAAGGGCCATGGCTTCCTCGATTGGCTCACTATCGGGGAGAGGTTCTTCTAATGCACTCTTGGATCGCAGAATGGGAATGGAAAACTTCCTCCCTCTGAGTTTAACATCTAGGTTGCCTTCTGAGGGTGCATCCACGAGTAATTTCTCA
Organism: Tuctoria greenei; assembly: GCA_036927565.1. Classification (NCBI taxonomy): domain Eukaryota; kingdom Viridiplantae; phylum Streptophyta; class Magnoliopsida; order Poales; family Poaceae; genus Tuctoria; species Tuctoria greenei. The sequence continues at coordinate 77,677,224 of JAYESD010000005.1, read as the reverse complement.
ATGGGCAACCCTATCATTACATCGAAGTCTTGGACTTTGACAACATGAAAATCAAGGAAGAACTCGATGTTCTCATGTTTTGTAGACACGTTTTGTAAAATCCCATATCCTTGATGTTTCCATTGGAGTCTCTGAAGGATTTTCTTGTTGGATCCTAGGGTAGATCACCCAAAATGGCTAAAGCACAATCCTCGGAAATGATATTGGCTCCAACTGTGGGATTATAAAGGACGTTCACCATTATCCCTCTAATAAGACATTGAATGGTTGTAGCGTTGAGTTTACCTGAGCTATTCATTTGAAAGCTCAACCTCTGTCATCCATTCCCAACTCATGATTGAGGTCAACTCCTTGATCGTTTCCTAAAGGAATTTTCCTTTGGACGAATCAAGGCGTGAGGGACGTGATGATGGTTTCCTTCCATAACAGTACTTTGAGGCATTCCCAAAATCTTCAAAAGGATCTTCCTCGAAGCACAATGGAAACTCTGAAGGTCGAATTTCTTCTTCCTTCGGTGTCTTTAGTTCGGGTGAGGATTTCATTGTCGCAACTTGAGATGAACATGGTACGGGTTCCGGAGTGACTATGGGAGAATCCTAATGTCTTGACTCGACCTCCTCTCGAGGGGGTTCGTTAAGACAGGCGATGAAGGTTGTATTTTCTAGAATGTGTTATAGAATTTCCCTTCCTTCATTCGATGTCTTCTGGAGGAAAGAGCCTCCAGCTGTTATGTCGAGGTATATGGCACAATCCTTGTCAAGCCAAAAACAAAAATGTTGTGATAACACATGTTCGGGAATGGACAAGTCCGGGTCTGATTTCGTTAGCAATGAGAATCTTGCCCAGGCGGCACCTATAGATTCCTTCTTAATTTGCTAAAAGTTGAGAATTTCCCTTCGTAGAGAGGCAACTTGGGAGAGTGGAAAGAATGCAAGACAAAAATTGTCTCGAAGTTCTTTCAATTCTCACCTGCACTCCCAACGTTATGAGTCTACCACTGCTCCGCTCCTCGCCTGAGGGAAAAGGGAAACAATTTCCACTTAAGGGTTTCTTGTGTCATGCCCTTGATTAGAAGGCATGAACACCATTGCTAAAACTCCCGCACAAAGGTGATGGTAGGGACACTCAATTGCACAACTGCTTCGCTCAAAGGTGATGGTAGGGATTCTGACAATCTGCTTATGAGAAGGATTGCTCCCGAACCATGGCTATAAAGCCAAGGTGGAGTTCATGTCTAGTTGAGCAAATGGGGTCTGCCAATGGCGGAGGCTTACAAAACTCACCCTTAGGAGCAGATAGATAAAGAGTGGTGGGTTGCTCCATAGTTTAGATGGCAGAAAGATAAGTAACAAAGATAAAAAAATAGATATGAGGGTGAACAAGGTTTGAAGATCAACAACAACTATTCCCCAGCAACGGCGCCAGAACTGCTTGTTGACGGCTGGTACATCACAGATGAAATCCGCAAGCGCACGGAGAAACCAATGTAGCACTTCCCCTTAAAGTGTATTCCCAAGGGTATCGAATCCGAAGAATGTGTGTGCTAATATTCTAACTAAAAAACCCAAGGACACCAAGCATGGTGGTAGGCAAGGGATAGAGTGGATTTCCTAAGAGAAGGGGTTCTAATTCAAAGCAAGTCGACCAATAGAAGTTTGTATTGGGCACAGGCTTACCCTGGTTTGCCAGGCGACTCCCGCTAAGAGCCTACGTCGTAGTCAAACATGGAGGATTACAATGGATGGGTAAGGTTGTCACCACCTACTGTCTATTTCTACAACCCATGGACTACGAGATAACCAAAGGTAACATCAAGCCTAGACACCACGCCTATGATATGGATTACTTTCCTAACCTATCTAGCAATGACTAGGGCCTCCAAATGAATAGAGCAATGAACAAACAAGCAACTAAGGAATGAACTTGCTTGGATTAAACAAATAAACTCAAATGGAAATCATGTACCTTACTTGAGATGGAAAGAATTGTCGAGGTACAAGGGCAGAGAGGGTTCGACAAGCCTGAACCCTATCCTTAAGTGAAGAAGCCCGACAAGTCGGAGCCTCCTCCTCCTCCTCTTTTTTTCACTCTCTCCCTATTTTCTAAGTAGTTAGGCAGTGCTATGCCTTTGGAGTGGAGTACTAGACTCAAGATTTTGGTGTGTGGAGTGAGGGGGCCCCCTACCTGCTATTTATACCATCCAAAGGTCGGTTTGGCGCCAGGATAAACGAGGGAATCAGTTTCCGTCATGATCTCCATGCCGTGAGAAGCCAACACATGGCGGTTGACTGCGTTTAGCGTGTTTACCACTTCGGCCTAACTGGTGGTTCGGCCGCACTCCCAACGGCTCCAATCGCGCTGAAACTTCTTTGTGACACTGTTATGTGGGCCCCCATCATGGGTATGGGTGATTCCAGTGATTTATAGTTCGTTTACTCCCCCGAATGGGCCCATGAATCCTCGTGCTTGCGCCTTATGTAAAATCCCAAATTTCAAAGTCTAAGGTTCAGTTAGGAGAAATAAAATAAGCATGCGGAGAAGAAATCAAAATGGCAAAGGAAAAATCAAATTAGCTCCAACCCTAAATGAGATATTTAAAAATTCAAATGTAGATCCTGTTCAAATATTGTCAAATTTCAAAATGGAGTTGTCCACTAAATTTTAAATATTCCAAATAGCCAACTTGCTAATTTTCATAATTTTTGAAGCCCATTGACTATCTATTTCAAGAAGTGCATTGAAATCCCTTGGAATTCAAATTCAAATTTGAATGAAACTTTATCAAATGAGGAATTGGATTTCAGATTCAAATTATATATAATTGATTTAGTGTCCCCAAAAATATCTAGCATTTTTGGAGCAACATTGGTAGAGGAATTAATTGACCAGAGGGGAGAAAAGAGTGGGACCCACCTGTCACCTTCACAAGAGGAGAACCGCCTCTGTTTATTTGTTCACAGAGTGCCACGGCATTTCTGCATGTTTCCAACGAGTGCTTCTATTCTCCACGGAAACAAGGGATATTTCCTCCTCCTTATCCCTGCCTGGTGTGTGCTCCCTGGTCACAGTGAAGTTTCTACTCGTCTCCTCAGTACTGAAAACCACGGGGCTCAGTTTTTCTCTGGTGCCAGCGCTGGACTCGGATGAACGGTGGAGCTCCACTGTTGGGCAGTGATTCACCCCGGCGCAGGCCACTGAGCAAGGCGCAGCGCTGTCCTTTTCCTCCGCGACACAGGAAATCGAAAGTTCCGGCGTTTTGCCACGGCACCAATCAAAATAATCCTTGCAGCCTATGTTCTGAGCGGCCACCACGAGTTTTCGCCGCCCATATGCCTCAAGCTCTTTCCCCTTAGGAAAAACTCGCTCCAAGGTTCGCCTAGCACTTTCTCCATGCTCCCTGAGCCTCCTTTCCTTTACTATCGCCAGTGAGCCGGATTTTGAGTCTTTGCCATGACCAGTTTAGTAAACTGAGGGTAGAAAACACCGCCATTCATTTTTCAGGCTTAACCAATCTTCAGTCCTATTAATGATAATAAACAATAACTCTGTGCGAACCTATAGAAACAAAAATATTGGAAAATAATCAAGTGTATGCTTGGGTACTATAGTTTTTACCTCCGCCGCCAATAAACCTTGCATTTCAGCCATGTTTCCTCCAAATTGAGCTTATCATCATCCTCATCGCCCCAGAGTGCCTTAGGATACAATCCCGAGCCAATTAGACCCATTCGGCGTGCTTTCCACCAGGTCTGATGAAGCTCACCGCTGCCTCGATGCCGCTGCCGTTTTCCGGCCACCGTGGTGCGCCACCGAGTGGGCCGTGGACAGGAGCTCATTTTGCCCCAACTCCCCTCATCGGAGCTCACCGTCCTTCCATGGAACAGGCGGCGCTGTCAGGGCACCGCCGGCTCTGGTGCTGTCTGGAGGTTGAAGACAACCGATGTGTGGGCCCCACGTATCGGTGACACTCGCCCATGGGTGGATCTGCTGTGGATCTCGATCTTTTGTGTCCACACTTGGTAACTCAGTGTCCCACTGTGTTGCTGCCACGTGAGTGGAGGGTTTAAACCCTGTGGGTCCAGGGGTTGGTTTAAATCCTTTTCTTTTGTGAAATATTTCCAAAATTGAGTCTAACTTCAAAAATTAATATCTCCTAGTAGAAGTGTCTAAAAATTATGAAACAAATTTTTTTGGATTCAATTTCACCATTACATTGTGGTGGTGCAATTGGATTGGTATGAAAAGCCTTGGAATATTGTCCAAAATTCCTTAAATTATGAAATTTGGCAATTATTTGCTGGAGATTACCTTTATGGAAACTTCTCAATTTCGGCCAGAAAGTCTTTCATAAATCTGTCAATCCCCAGTTAAAATGTCAGCTCATTGGACTTCAATTGGTCAGCCAAACTGTGTTGCTTTTTCATATGTTCTTGAAAATTGTAAAAACACCAGAAACTTTTCATGAAATATTCCCAACTTGTCAAACTCATATATCCCTCCAGAAAGCTTAGAAAAATGTGGAACTAATTTTGCTGGACTCCATTTGACCCTCCCTACATGAAAAACATAAATTCCTGTATGACAAAACTCCAGTTTTTCCAGGGAAATTCAGTGAAGCTTAAAGCTTTATGATTTTTGTAGACAACATTCTGTCATTCCTTTAGCTAAAATTTGGCTAGCACCTTTTCTTATGACATATGTGTATTTCTGCAAAAATCCCAGCTTTACTACACTTTGTCTTCACCAAAATATGACAGTAGTATGTTTCATATACTTCTATGTCATAAGGAAATTCACAATTTCCTTACTCCCCAAATCAACTTGGGTAAGCCCATCATTTCCACCAGAATTAAAATGCAACCTAGGACCTTTCTGTAGTACTTATAAAACATACTTAGTCATATTAAGATTCATCAAGTTTTCTCTCTGTGCTAAGTCCTAATTCTTATATGTGCATTTCCGATCGATAGTTATTGAGACGAGGGACTTGGAGGACTTGGAGGAGGGGATTCTTGTGGACGGACCAGCAGCTGATCACATATAAACTCTCGCTGACTTTGACTAACCGTTGAGCAAGGCAAGCCCGGGTTTGCATTTAAGAGCTTTTACCACTTTTGCTTTGTATCACATTTCGTCTTGAGATGAATTGTTCATTAAGTCTAGATAATTTTGATACTCCACTTGCATAACCAGAACACCCATGGAGTATTTGGGAAGCTTTTAAGTCCTCGTGTAGCTGCTGCTATGCTAAATGTTGTACAGAAATCCGGTGGAAGTCAAGTAGTTGGAATCTACTAGCGAGATAGGTTTGACCTCACACGGGAATTGTCTATGGTAGAGAATGACTTATGGAAATGAATATGAGACCGTACAGTGGGTTAGGATGTGTAGTCCTACATATGTCGATTGAGGATCGATCCGTGTCCAGTCCTGTTGGGCAAGTTTGAGCTATACCGAATGCATAATGGTATATGGAACCTAGGAAACTAATGTAACTCGTAGACCTTGGTATGGAAACTTCTCCGCTGTCTTTGAATGGAGTTGAGAAGGCATAAAGGTGTAAATCTTCTAGCGGGCAACTTCGATGTGTCCGTGTAGGGGACCTTTTGCTCAGGATGGAGGGTTGATTCCATATTAGGGCCTCTTGTGAAAAGTGGTTGCATATGGCGTAGAGTGAAGCGCACCGACGTGGCTTCCTTGCAGGCGTATGAGTCATGCATTCCGGGTTGTTATTAATTTCAATCACTGTCGCTCGTGGTTAAGGACTAAGCATACCTGTTCGATGAGTCCACTGCATGGATTTCGGTTTATCACAATGAAAAAATTCGTCGCAATATGTCGTTTTTCGTTGCAATAGGTCACTGTTGCAACAAAAAAAAAGTGTGGCGATAGTTTTTACGAATCATCAAAATAAGTCCCGTGGCGGAGGGTTATTGTGACGACTTGACATCCGTGGCAAATAGTATGGTATTGCAACGATTTCACATCGGTGGCAAATAGTATGATATTGCAACGATTTAACGTATTGCGACGCTTTAACGTGTTGCAACGAATAGTACAGTATTGCAACGATTTTACAATTGTGGCAAATAGTACGGTATTGCTACGATTTCACATTGCTGACAAATAGTATATTATTGCAATGATTCAGCGTATTGCAATGATTTAACGTATTGCAACAAATAGCATGGTATTGCAACGATTTCACATCTGTGGCAAATAGTATGGTACTGCAATGATTTCACATCTGTGGCAAATAATACAGTATTGCAACAATTTAGCGTATTGTGATGATTTAACATATCGCAACGAATAGTACAGTATTGCAACAATTTCACAATTGTGGCAAATAGTACGGTATTGCAACGATTCCACATTCGTGGCAAATAGTATGTTATTGCAATAATTTAGCGTATTGCGACGATTTAACATATTACAACGAATAGCATAGTACTGCAACGATTCCACATTCATAATAATACTATGTGATTGCAACGGTTTCACAATCGTAGCAAATAATACAGTATTGCAATAATTTAGCGTATCACGACGATTTAACGTACTGCAACGAATAGTAGGGTGTTGCAACAATTCCACATTCGTGGCAATAGTATGTTACTACAACTATTTCACAGCCGTTGCAAATAGTACGGTATTGCAACGATTTATGGTATTGCGACGATTTAACATATTGCAACGAGTATCACGGTATTGCAATGATTTCACATTCGTGGCAAATAGTATGATACTGCAATGATGTCACAACCATGGAAAATAGTATGGTACTGCGACGTTTTAACATCCGTGGCAAATAGTATGTTATTGCAACGAGTTCACAAACGTGGCGAATAGTACTATATTGCAACGACTACAGATCCGTGGGAAATAGTATGGTACTGCAACGATTTCGCATCCGTGGCGAATAGTTTGGTATTGCAACGATTTCTTATTTGTGGCAATATGTTTGTAATGCAACGTTTCCTGATTTGTGGCAATAGTTTCTAATGCAACATTTCCTAATCTTTGGCAATAAGTTTGTAATGCAGCGTTTTCTAATTTGTGGCAGTACGGTTGTAATGCAATGTTTAAGGATTTGTGGTGATAGAGGTGTAATGAACCATTTTCTCATCTGTGGCAATAGTGTTGTAATGCAACATTTTCTGCATGGTGGCAATAGAAGTCTAGTGCAACATTTTTTGAATCGTGACCAAATGTTTATACCGCAACATTTTGTCACTCGTGGCAATAGCTTCCTATTGCAACAATTTAATCATTCGTGACAAGAAATTCATAATGCCACATTTTATAATTAGCGACAGTAGAATATTTATGCACCAGGTTTGAAAATCAGTGGCAACAGAATCACGAGTTTAACAATAAACGTCCATCAATTGATAATGCAACACACATAACAACACTCAAGTGTTACTAATAACACGACATGTTTGCTTGTTAAGAGTTTTCCTAAGCTCATTGGGACTAATTGTTGGAGCAGGTGGCTTTTGGCGGCTCTTTTGTTGGACCTTTTGTGGAGTGGTCTCCATTATTTTGTTCATTTCAGCCCTCATTGAGAGGCGCATGTCCTCCATTTCACGAGCTCTCTGTTGACGATCAGCTGCTATCTGACCTTCTAAGTTCTGGAATTGAAGGTTTAAGTCTTTATTCTTCTAGTTTATGTAGTCCTAGGTGATTAAGCTATCATTTCTTCCTTCCAACTCCTGCACTATGTGATTGAGGTCTGCATTTCTATCTTCTAAGTTTCAAACTTGGTCGTTCAGGTGTTCAGACATTTGGATACACATACATTCACGTTCAGGACCAGTAGGGATAGCCATATAACCATGCCCCCGAACCTGTGATCCTGCACAACCGATTGAAGATCTATAACATCACTAGAAGATGTGGTTTCTCTCCTCATTTGGAATTGAGCCTCTCTACTGAGCTTCCTTGTCATCCACATGGGCACGTGCCTAACTCTATGTAAGAAATGAAAAGTCAAAGGTACATTGCAAATATTTATTTAATTGGAGATTGTTTAAAGTGTTACTCCAATGTACAGCTTATGTCTGCTTGTTTGCCTTGTCACCATTCTCCAAATGGCTTACCTCTCACAGTTGTATGTCATCGGGTTCTTCTCCAGTCTCTAGGTCTCGCTACATATAATACAAGTAAAATTCAACATGTAGGTATACATATTGATTTTAGCACAAAGTAAAAGCATGATTTATTTTTCATACCTTTGCGTAACTAAGTTGGGTGTAGGATTTGGAGCCAAGCAAGTGATTCGTCTTTTGTCTTCTTCAATTTTGAGAATTAGTCCTGCTTATTGACTGCAATAATTTTAATTACACAAATGAATGTAAATCAAATAGTTTTTGTATGATGGGAAGCTTTTAAAAAGCTAGCTAACCTTGAATTGCTCAGACCCAAAATATTCTCTTAGGTGCCATCACTCGGGCGCTGGTACGTCAGCAGGCTTGTTCCATATACATTATTCATCAGTCAAATAACTCTTATAGGTGGCTTGCAAAGTCGAGCACCTCCACTTGTAGCGCTCACCAGCAATTTTCTAAATTTTTCTTGCATTGTCCTGTGTGTCCTCCATGTCTCAGGAATTCTGTACATTGTATAAGAAGTTGACGTAAACGTACAAGATGGATATTGGAAGAAAAAATACATGTGTGGGGTGTGGCGACACTAACCAGAATGTCTCGGACTATATCTCTCTTATTACTGTCGCCAACCTCTGCCCACTTCCTTGCACCGCTGAGGAATGCATGTTTTTTGTGAACATAACCACGTCATCGACAAAGTGTCACTGATTAATACCAACCGCAACACCCAACCTAGTGGAGAACTGAATTGATAGCTTCACATGCTCTGTTCTACTAACTTGGGATGCATAGCGTATTCTGGCAACCTTAAGTCCTTTAGCCACACTTCTTCGAAACTTCTTTCTCTATGTTACATTGATTCAAACGGTAAACAATTAAAGAAAATTACCGCCTGACCAAGTTTAGTATCATGTACAAATAGTGTGAAAGAAGAAAAGTCTAATGTTCGTACCATCTTCAGGACGAGTGCGGCAAATACGAGCGTGGGACGACTGCGTCCCAACAAAATTTTGTTATGTATTACTCCCTCAATGTTTATATTAATTGTCATATCTGACCAACAAATGAATTAAAAATGAACTAGTTAGGACTGTCTAAATGACAACTATTTTGATCGGGTGGGGGGAGTACATTGTTGACTTTTTTGTTGCTGTTCATACCCTAAAATGAGCCATCAGGTATACATGTCAGTGGCTCTACTGCACTTGTAGTACTGCAGAGGATTTTTAGTCCAGCAGCAAAGCGAGTAAGACTAAGGAGGCGGGCATGCAGCTGGCAACGCTAGACTAGACAAAGATAGGGTTTGTCGGTTCAGTCTGACTGACATCAGCTGAAGCGCGTCTCGAAGAGAATTGATTGCAGGGCGAGTAATGAACGCCAGCGATAGCAGGCGGCAGATGCAAGACATATAAGCTAGGCAGCTTGCGGGTTGAAATCCTCTGCAGTACTGCACCAGCAGTAGCTGCCACTGACATGTGGGCCCATGAGACATCGAGTCCACTTGTCACTGGCAGCTACTGCAGGTGCAGTACTGCATAGTCCCAACTTGCAACTCTTAACAAAGCGAGGGTTCGTTCTGGCCGATATCAACAGGAGCAACTCTCGAGGAGGATTGGTGGCAGGGCGAGTAATGGCCAGGGATTTGCGGGCGGTAGGGTCATCATGGCACAAGAATGATGGGACGTGGTGTTGGGTGAGGGATACGCTTCGGGGACGACACTGAGTGACTAGCAGTAGGGCATGGGCGTCGGTGCCGGCCGGAGTGGCGGGCGTCGAGAGAGCACAGCGTGGAGGCATCAAGAAATTTGGGGACCGTGGTCCCGACATTGAAGGATCTCATCGGGTGGTGTCGTTCGATGCGACACCCAACATAATACATGAAAAGAACGAAAATAAAACACAACGCCAGTCTTTTATTTATAAACACAACAGAAGTTTTACAATATATAACGTATGAAAGAAGTATATACATCATACTATGCTCTCAGCACTAACTATGCATGAGTAAAGTTGTCCATGCCTTCAGACGCTTTACACTAGCAGCACTCACAGATATCGGCGGCGTGCAGGGCTTTCACTCAGTCGTGAACCCTAAAGGGGTATGGCATCATCATCAAGCCCGTTGATCGTATATCCTGCAAAAATTCGTTAACTGCAAACGTGAGTATAAAGCTCAGCAAGACTGACCCGTCTCACCTAAACATGCGACTCTATATGCAAGATAACCAATTAAGCATAGGTAGGATATTGCGTAAACAAACTCGCCTACTAGTGGATCCTTAACTTTCAAGTTATTAGCAACAAGTTAACGGGTCAAAAAGATAACTTTAATGACCATATACTACAACACATAAGAATTGCAAACAATTAATTATTAAGATCATATAGCATATTCTCATGGCATTCCAGCTATTTACTATGTCACCACAGCGACGGACAAGTGGTACCCAAATAACCGCGAGGGACGGTGATTAGAATCAGTAGACACCCGGTTACACGAAATGCACACCCGCGTGGGAGACACATACATGCTCTCCTCCTCGCATCATATGTGGCCACCTTTCACCATGCCGACAAACCTCTTTATCCCGAGCAAAAGGTCCCCTACACGGAAATGTCGAAGATGTCCACTAGAATATTTACACCTTTGTGCCTTCGCATCTCCATTGAAGGACAATAGAGGAGTCTCCACACTACAGTCTACAATTACATCAGTTTATTGGGCCCATATCCTATTATGAAACTGGTAAAGTTCAAGCTTGCCCAACAGTGCCGCATACGGTACAGTCCTCATGCAACACAGGCAGGGCTATGCGCCCAATACTCCATCTCGTCGACTCCTATCCCCCTGCCCGGACTCATGTTCATCTCATAAGCCATTCTCTCATCTCTCACCCTCATATGAATTGTCATTCCTCTCTCTCGAGTAGATTCCAACTACTCGACATCTACCGGTATATTTACAACATTAGCATGGCAGTTCTACACGCCAAGCTGTAAACCTTTCCAACCCTCCCATAGGATTTGTGGATATGCAAGTGGAGTATCAAACACCTTAGACGTAATGCACATATGATATACAACGTATAGTCGTAAGTGAATAAAACTGGAAAACTTTGAATATTCTTAAATGCAAACCGGGGATTGCCTTAGTTTGCGACTCGATTAAATGTCAATAGTCAGTGGTCTTCCTTTGGAGACTCCACCAAGGACTTTGAGTGGATATTGTGGCCTTCTCCTCCAAGCGACACTCCTTGTCAATATCGATCTCTACATGACATGCATATAGAACATATATGAATGCTAGTGAAATTATAATGCATATATAGTTCATAGCTTCTAACTATAGTTATAGTGAGTGAATGATCTTAATTGGCTTTGGTATTTTTACAGTGGACATTAGGTTCTACAAGAAAGATCTGGACCAAAAATTGGAGATGTTCAAGGAAGCTTGTTGTCTCTAAGATTCGAACAAATAAAAGACTTCTCTGAATTTTGGCATGAATCTGTAGCTTTGTCATTGCTACCAGTGGGTGATTATGGCAGAGAGGGTCTTACTGGTTCTAGGAAAATTTGTTTTACATTTTTCTAAGCTTTCTACAGTGAGATATAGAATTTAGAAGTTTGATTCAATTTCTGATAATGGTTTTTGTTTATTAAGGAACAGCAGATATAAAATTGAATTCTGAGGAAGTTATACTGGTCAAATGGTCATAAACTTTTCCTGGAAGCCAAGAACATGGTAAAAGAGTTTCTGGAAATTTTGGGGATTTTCCAGTTTAAGGATTTGCTGTGGAAATTCCAGGAATGTTTGGAGAAAAATAATTGTCCATAAATGAAAGATGATTTTCATGGACATTAATTGGTAGTAACAGAAACTAGAGCGCAAGGGCTTTCAAACAAAATGTGTTTGAATATTTTTGGATAATTCTACAGAGAGTTATGGATTTTCTAAGTTTGAACTGAATCTGGAATTGTTTGAAATAAATTGAATTCAAATGAGGCGCCTGGGCCCCACCAGCTGACGTGGCATGCTCTGGTCGAAGCAACACACAGGTGCACACTGTTTTTCCTATGTAGCCACACGGTATCCCGCAGCAACAGCTGATCTGCAAATATCGAAAACACTCACTGACGTGTGGACCCCGCTGTGGTCGTCTTCAACCTTGCGCCGGCGGCGCTCGACCGGACCAGGCGGCGGCGCCTCGCTGGCAAGGCCTTCCTTGCCTCGGCACAACCCAAAAATTTCCTCCCCCCCCCCCACCTAACTTTTGATGAGGAACACGATGGTACCCTCGGTGTAGCTTGCCGACGGCCGGAAACGGTAGTGCATCAGCGGCGGCGGCTGCTAGGGTTCCGGCCATGTCGGATGATGAGGACATCACAACAGCGGAGACGCACATTGAACTGCAAGGACCAATCACAAGAGCACGAGCACAGTTATTAAATCAGCAGGTGAATTCGTTCCTAACTTCTTTTGCATGTGAGTTTGAGAATAGATTGCTATGTGATGATTTAATTGTTATTAGGAATAATGGAGAAGATCAAAAAGTGAAGGAAGGAGGCCTTGGGAGCGTGGAGAACCAGCTGGGACGTCCACAAGTTGATGGAGACAGTTTACAACTCGGACTCGAGTTCAACTCGGAGTCCAGGAGCAGTCCACCTTAAAACAGACGCCCAGGAGGCATACGGACTCCGTTTTCGACGTTCTACATATGCACGGAAAGAGGAGAAGATAAACATTCCAATGGTTCTGGTCCCACCTCAAAATTCTTCCGGAGTTATTGGGAATCGTCGAAACAAGTCGAGTCCAGATTTCTGTCCGGTGCTGCGCTACCGAATCGGGCCTTTGGGTCCTAGTTATCGTGTTTCGTCCTTGTTTTCTTGCTATTCGACACCTATTCCACAATCCCTAAATAAAAAACCGATCCGCCACGTTCATCGGTTTGCCCTAGCTAGCCGCCTTGCGTGAACTCCCGCATCGCCAGCCCTAGAATAGGTGACAAACCTTTGTGCCATTCATCCTTGAATCATCACACACCACCCCATTAGTTGCTGTGCAAATTTCCGATCGTTTTTGTATCCGATTGCGAGTTCTGTTCTCAAACCGAGTTGGAATCAATATCCAAAAAATCGTAACTCGGACAGCCTACCTTAAAACGGCCATAACTTTCGCATAAGGACTCGAAATTGGGCGAATTTTTTTTTCAAATTCATCTACGCGAAATTTCGCATCTGATTTTCCGCGGCGTAGCCGCGTTCGGCTGATTTGTCCATGTTGAAGCGCCTTAGGAGGTCTTTTGTATACTTCGATTGATGCACAAAGGTACCCTCCTTGGTTTGCTTGATTTGCAGCCCCAAAAAGTACATGAGTTCTCCCGTCGTACTCATCTCAAATTATGAACTCATCATAGCTGAAAACATCGACACAAGATCATGAGAAGCAAAACCAAAGATAATATCATCCACATACACTTGAACGAATAATGAGTCATTGCCATGCTTAAGCACAAAAAGAGTTTTATCAACCTTGCCCATGGTAAACCCCTTTTAAAGTAAGAATGTTTTTAACCTACCATACCATGCTCTAGGGGCTTGTTTGAGACCATACAAGACTTTGGACAGTTTGTGAACATGATTAGGATAATCTGGATTTTCAAAACCCGGTGGTTGTTTGACATAAACCTCCTCATCTATGTAGCCATTAAGAAAATCACTTTTAACATTCATTGGATATAGCTTAAAACCTTTAGTTGCAGCAAAAGCAAACAAAATTCTTATGGCTTCTAATCTAGCAATAGGAGCAAAAGTTTCATCAAAATGTAGACCTTCAACTTGAGTGAAACCTTGAGCAACCAACCTAGCCTTATTCCTAACCACAACCCCATCCTCACCTTGTTTATTTTTAAACACCCATTTAGTTCCAGTTAATGTGTGACCTTGAGATGGAGGTACAAGTTTCCAAACATTATTTCTTTCAAAATTTTATAACTCTTCTTGCATGGCAATAATCCAAGATTCATTAGTGAGTGCGTGTGATATATCTTTGGGTTCAAAAGAAGCAACAAAAGCAGAATGAGCATGAGAGTTTGTATCGCAAAACTTGGACCGTGTGACTCGTTTGTGCAAGCTTCCAATAATTTGTTGTGGGGGATAACTTTTGAGAACCCAGAGGGGAGTGGACATTTCACAAGCTTCTTCTTCTTCATGTTCATCACAAATCGATGAGCTTGTGACTTGAGGAGGATCTGGACCATCAATGGTGGTCATCGGTGCTGGCTGTGAATCAAAATCATGAGTTGGAACAATGTCATTAGCTGCTGAATTTTCGGGCAGCAGCACCACTTCTTCCTCATCTTCAATGAAAATGCTCTCCCCCTGTGGGTATGGATCCGGATCTGCAATGTTTGAGCTAGTACCTAGGCTAGCTTCATCAAAAGACACTTCAAAAGTCTCCACAATTTTGTTAGTGTCAAGTAAAAGCACACGGTAGCCTCTAGTATGAGATGGATAACCAAGAAACATGCCATCAATGGATCAAGGTTCAAATTTATCAAGATTACCATGTTTCTTAACAAAGCATTTGCAACCAAAGACTCGAAAGTGTGTAACACTAGGCCTATGTCCAAATCGGAGATCATATGGTGTTTTACCTAGCTTAGTGCGCAAGAAAACACGATTTGAGACATAACAAGCTGTTGTAATCACATCAGCCCAAAATTTTCTAGGAGTTTGATATTCATCAAGCATAGTCCTAGCCATCTCAACTAAGGTTCTGTTCTTTCTTTCTACAACACCGTTTTGTTGAGGTACAAATGGTGAAGAAAATTGATGATCTATTCCATTTTCAGCACAAAAGTGATCAAAAGATTGATTTTTAAATTCAGTTCCATTATCACTTCTAATTGCTTTTAAAGATCCTGGGTGATCAATTGATAATCGAAGAAATAAAGTTCTAAAGTGACTAAAATCTTCATTCTTCGATGCCATAATATAAACCCAAGAGTATCTAGAATAATCATCAACAATCACAAGAACATACCATTTACCTCCGAAGGATTGAACACATGAAGGTCCTACGGTGTCAAGGTGCAAAAGTTGACCCGGTTCAGTTGTCATGATCATTGTATAAAGGCAAAAGGTGCAAAAGGCAGTGAAGAAACTATTTTCTAGCAATTGTGAAGAATAATTAAGTGTAGAAACCGAATTGAATGGAAAACCTAGCTAGTTCATAAGCTTTGGCCGAGAGTAAAACTTGAATAGTTTGCTCGATACTCACATAAATGAGGAAAGGCTTTCACCATCGTGCAGAGCGTGTCCCAGCGCACCACTTTGGTGTTGTGGTCGAAGAATGAAACTGCTCGCAGCAGCTGGGCACCATGGACCAGAGACGGCGCACGGCGACCTCGACGGCGAGCTCCGATTTGGCTTCAAAATACCGGCCAAAATATTAACGAAATGAACAACGGTGTTGAAGCCACAGCAAGAAACCACTTCGTTTGGCCGGCAAATGGCGAGCAGCACCGGCGGCCGGAAAAACGCGCTGGGGCGAAACTGGGAATAGAAGCGCCGATGAGAGAGGGATAATGGTAGAGAGCAGAGTGGAGGCCTAGACATTACTTGCAAGTGATAAGGCCGCCAGCCTGTGATCCATTCACGGTAAAGATCACGCCGTATAAAGAACGAAGGCGGCAGCTCTGTTTCAGCGGTAAACAGAGGCTGACCCGTGGGCCCCACATGGCAGTCACACATGACACCACCAAGATCAATATTAAATTTAAAATAGTAAACGATGTCCAAAATTCATGAAATTTTATGGGTAATCTAATATTGAGGTGAGGAACGACCTGGTGCTCTCAGATTTCAAATTAGAGAAAATTTGTTTCAGATTCAAATCCAAATTTGAATTCAAATCCTTTTTCAATGATTTCATTGAAATAAATATTAAACAACCTCCAAAAATTTCACAATTTAAAATGTAAGTTATTTTGAATATTGGAATCCAATTGGGTGAGTCAAATACACCATAATGTGTAGTTTGAACATGGTTATTTGAATGTGATTAAAATTCAATGTTATGGTACATTGGAAAATAAATAGTGAAAATTGTTTTAATCTCAAACAAAATTGTCACTATTGTTAACCACCTAGTTGAGAATCATTTG
This sequence comes from Tuctoria greenei, assembly GCA_036927565.1. NCBI lineage: Eukaryota > Viridiplantae > Streptophyta > Magnoliopsida > Poales > Poaceae > Tuctoria > Tuctoria greenei. The sequence goes on along the minus strand of JAYESD010000005.1, from coordinate 77,660,945 downwards.
AGGCAGTATACTCTCATTTTACAATTGAACATGAGTTTAAAGAAAATTTTTGAACCCCTCTTATTTCACATGTAGGCATAAATTCATGTGAGAAATTATTTCTTATGTTTAAAACGGATTCATATAATTGATGAGAAAAATGTTTACAAAGTTAGGGCTTTTACATTCCTCCCCACTTAAAAGAATCTCGTCCCGAGATTAAAAAAACTAAGGAAGGAAATCTAATGAACATATGCCGCTAACAAGTCCAGATAGTTCGATTTAAGAAAATCCTTGCTTTTCCAAGTCGCTTCATCAGCGGTATGGTTATTGCATAAGACTTTGTAAAAGTTTAATGTCCGGCATCTTGTGGTGTGAGTCTTCTCATCAATGTTCTTGACCGGATGCTCAGAATAAGTGAGATTAGGTTGTAGAGCTTCAAAATCTCTCGTGCGGACTTCAGCTGGGGACTTGAGACACTTCCACAGCTGAGAGATGTGGAATACATTATGAACACCTGAGAGAGATGTCGGTAACTCCAATCGATAGGCCACGGTTCCGCATTTTTCAATCACCACGAACGACCCAATGAAACGTGGAGCCAACTTCCCATATACTCCAAAGCGATGAATCCGTTTCATAGGAGACACCCGAAGGTAAAGGCAATCCCCGATGTCAAAGTGAAGAGGTCAACATCGTTTATCCGCATAGCTCTTCTGTCGAGATTGAGCAGCCTTGAGATTTGCTTGGACCACTAGCACTCGTTCTTCAGCTTCATTGACAAGATCAATGCCATATATCACTCTTTCACCAGACTCACACCAATTCAATGGTGTGCGACACTTCCTTCCATAGAAAGCTTCATATGGCGCCATCTGCATATTAGCTTGATATCCATTGTGAATGTGGCCTAGAGGGGGGTGAATAGGCCTTTTGAATTTCCTTCACACTTAATAGAACCGTCAAAACTTGGTTGGCCGGACTAGTCCAGTTGTGTGAGCGGACTAGTCCGGTGTGCAAAAATTATGTGTGTTGATCAGGTGTGATTTGGGAAAATAAATTTCTTTAGCAGCGGAAATGAGAACAACTAATATTTGTACTTGAGATTAATATAAGAATGTAGGTGTAACTTATAATTGCCTTAAGTTGATGTGTAGCACTCAAGTGATCTAATGAACAAAATTTAAAGTAAATGAGACGCAAGACACACGAATTTTTCCCGAGGTTCGATCTCACCACGAGATCTATGTCCTCGTTGAGGAAGCTGACACAGAGCCGGGTCTCCAACCCTTTCCCTCTTCAAGTCACCACGAAGGCCGACTTGATTCCACTATCACGGGTAATCACCAAGTTTGTGGGGCAACCTCACACGTTGAGGGCTCCCACGAGAATTACAATGAAATAAGTGATCAAATACACTCAAAAGTATTACAATGCAAAGTATGAGTATAGAAAGATCAAACCCCAAGAGCTCGCAATGAAAGAACGACGATCTCCCAATCTCGAATCCAAGTGTTCAATTGATTTCACTCCTTTTGAACTTTAGATGTGTGGGGAGATTTGTTTTGGGCTCTTGTGACGAAGTGGCGGCGCTAGGGTCTGCTCTTTGATCAGTATTCGACGTGTGTATACATAGGAAAGTCGTGGACTCTCTATTTATAGGGTTTCCAAAAGCTTGTCGTTGAAAAACCCTAACACCGGACTAGTCCGGTGCAAGTCTGGACTTATCCGGTCTCAATATGTTTTGAAGTCCAGAAAGTCTGCCGAACTAGTCCGGTCCAACCTCGGACTAGTCCGGTGCTGTGTGAAGGTGACTCCAGAAAGTTCATCGGACTAGTCCATGGACTAGTCCGATCTCCACGAATGGGAGGTTACAGAAAGTTCAACGGACTAGTCCGGTCCATGATCGGACTAGTCCGGTCCCTCAATATGAGAGACTCCAGAAACATCAACGGACTAGTCCGGTGGATGCACGGACTGGTCCGGTCTCCTTGTAAGTGGGATTCCAGAAAGATGAACGGACTAGTCCGGTCCATGATCGGACTAGTCCGGTGCTTTGTGAATGTTAGGTTAATTTTAATCCCTTACCCTCACGCAAAGTTGTGAGCTCTTTGAGTGTGTCTTTCATACACTCCCTATACATTCAAAATCTAATTTGGTCTTCCAAGCTTCATCAAAGTATCTCTCTTTGAACACCACTTCATTTTTCACCTTTTTGTGTGCATCAAGATGTTTCACTTGTTTGTCCTGCAATCATCTCAGTAGTTTCATTAGGATCTCATATGTTTGTCATCAATTGGCCAAAACCCACAAGGGATGTCCTAGATGCACTTACAATCTCCCCCTTTTTGGTGATTGATAACAACCATTTGAGATATCACAATTGAGAATAAAATATTGATTTTCATAAGGTGTGCACATATGAGAATAATGATAAGTCCACAAAAAGCTTCTCACATATGCACACACCTTATGGTGGGGTGCCTAACCGGTGTGTGATCAACAAGGTGTGATGAAGTAAAGGTAATCAATAATGAGTGTAAAGATAATCATCCAAGCAACAATAAGCATCACACATAAGAGAAGAAATAGTGCATTACAAGGTTTTAAAATTAAGTACACATGTCCTTGATCACAAAAACATAAAGACACCAACTACTCTCAAACTAGTAGTCTCAATCTCTCCTAGTCTCAATCTCTCCCCCTTTGGCATCAAGGCACCAAAAAGGGAAAAATTGAGGGGAATTACTCATCACCACTCCCTTCCTCCGTCTCGGTCCGATCCTCATCTTCACCACCATCATCATCATTTGCCAGAGCAGACTCTTCCTCAGAGTCCTCGAATGCGGGCGGGGATCCCACAGGCTCAATCTCCAGCTTGTCGCAGATAGCTTTGATGTTGGCATTGACATATTGTTGTTGCTTCTTCTGCCTAACTTCAATCTTGCAGCAGTAGGCAAAGATAAAGGTGAGCATTTTGAGCACACCACCGGAGGGTTCATGAGCAGGTGCAGAGCCAGGAGGAGCAGCTGAAGATCTTGTTGCATTCACATCCCAAGCCTGTTTAGTCCTCCTCTCAGCTTCAGGGGAGGGAGGTGCATCAGGAGCCGAAGGTAGAGTGTACTCGGTGGGCTTTTGCGGTTTCATCCCCGTATGATGAACATCCTTGACGAACTCAAGTCCAGTCACCTTCTCAATCATGTACATGATGTAAGGAGCATACCCGCAAGATCTGTTTGGAGTGATTGAGATGTTCACAATGTCATTGTAGATGTATTCAAAGACATTGAACGGTCTTCTCCCACCAATGACCTTCATTAGGGACCTCAAAGTTCCTTGAATAGTCCCCGCATCCCCATCTTTTGGGGCTATTGTATTCCTCAAAATTCTGTTGAGGACCACATAGAAGGGCTTCAAATACTTGATAGTGGGAGCAACATATGGCATCCTTGTGTCATAGAGAAATGTGAGCTCATCCTTCTCCAGGGGTTGCAGATTGTGGATGACTAGATCATGATCCAAGGTATGCTCAAGGTGGAGAATCCTTGCAAACTCATCATAAGTGACACTATACTTGGAACCATGGGTCATCCAAGTAAGAATGTCTCCATCACCAGGAGCAAAGTAGAGGGTAGAGTAGAATTGGGTGATCACCTCATTGTTCCAGTCATTCTCAAAGGAAAACAGTTCCTTCAGTTTGTGCCTCTCCAGGGACTCAACCACCTCACGGAAAGCAGGATACTTCTTTGACTGCATGTACCCGATGTTCACCCATTAACTCTTCACAACGGGATTCTTCATCTTCATGTACACATGCTCGTAGTAGTCGGCATGGAAGTTGCTCCAAAATCTTGGGTCTGAGCATTGCCGAGGTTGAGCATACACATTAACCTGCCTAAAGCTGTCGGCAAGCTCACCCCCTTTTCCAGTGAAATCCTTACTTGAGCGTTGCCTGTTGCGGTGACTTGGGTTCTTCATTTTCAAGGGTCCAATGGGACCACTAGCAAGCCCCTTTCCTTTGTTGAGAGTCCTCTTTGGCCCTGGGGAGCTCTCACCAGCCTTTCCTTGGGCCTTCTTCACAACTACCCTCCTTTTCTTGGGCAAGTTATCGTCGGAGGGTGGAGAGTGCACATTTACATTATGCCTTTTCTTCATGTACCTCTCCTTGGCTCTCTTCACCTTTTCGCGCTCAACTTCTTCGTCAACATGGAAGGAGCTGTCATCTGAGCTTGAAGACATCGTGCCTAACAAGGAGTTCATGATATAGATGAGAATGAACTGAGAATGAAGGTGATGTGAGGATTCAAATGTCAGAGACCGGACTTGTCCGGTGTCAGAGTGCGGACTTGCCCGGTGTACCGGACTAGTCCGTACCTAGGAGCCGGACTAGTCCGGCCTGGCACAAGAACCCTAACAAAACTAGAATCACAAATTCTATTTAAGGGTGCAAGTGAGCATGATGGTGTAAGGAATACATCTCTGAAGCTAATGTACTTCCTTGGAATCAAGAGAAATAGGCTAGAACTAGAAAGTTGAGAGTTTGACTTTAGGAAGAGATTTACCGAGATTTGAGGATTCGCGTTGAAGGAGCAAAAATCTGTCCGGATGAGTTTGGAGAGGAGTACCAACTCGTCGAGAGGAGAATTTCCCACGAAGAAAGCTTGGATTTTGAGGGCTCAACTTGAAAATCACCTTTTGGAGGCTAGGGTTTGATAGGTGAGGGTTTAACTCAAGTGGAGGGAGATTTGAAACGGTTTTGGGCCGGCCAGCTGCTTATATAGGCAGCCGACCAGACTAGTCCGTACCTGGAAGACCTAGGAAGAGGGATTATCCGGACTAGTCCGGTGGCAAACCTGACTAGTCCAGTGTTACTGGACAAACTAAGTATTTACAGATAACTAGTAGTGATCCAAGGACAAGTTTTGCAAATAATCTTGGTGATTGTGACCAGAAATCACTCAACACAAAGACATGGTCATAAATCCCAAGATTTCTTCATTAAAAATAGTTTTCTTGGGAGAAAAGGAGGTGAGAGGCAGTTTTAGCAATAAAATGTAACATTTGAAGTATCAACCAGATGTGCAACGTTTCAAGCCACATTTCGAGAGTCAAGAATATTAAGTTCATTCCTAAGTTCACAAAACCTTTTCTCATCCAATGGTTTGGTAAAAATATCCGCAAGTTGTTTTTCAGTTTTAACATGTGAAATAGCAATGTCACCTTTTAATGAATGATCTCTAAGAAAATGATGACGGATATCTATGTGCTTAGTTCCTGAGTGCTCTACTGGGTTGTGTGCAATTTTTATAGCACTTTCATTGTCACATAGAAGTGGGATATGGTTAAGATTGTAGCTGTAGTCCCTAAGGGTTTGCCGCATCCAAAGTAATTGGGCCCAACAGCTATAGGCTGCAATATATTCTGCTTCTGCTGTGGAAAGGGCAATGGAGTTTTACTTTTTAGATGACCAAGATACCACGGACCTACCAAGAAACTGACAAGTCCCTGACGTGCTCTTTCTATCGACTTTGCATCCTGCATAGTCGGCATCGGAATATCCTATCAAGTTAAATTTGGATCCTTTGGGATACCAAAGGCAAAAGTTGGCTGTGTGCACAAGGTACCTTAGGATTCTTTTTACAGCAACTAAATGACACTCTTTAGGTGCAGCTTGAAACCTTGCACACAAGCAAACACTAAGCAAAATATCTAGCCTAGATGCACATAAATAAAGTAAAGAGCCAATCATGGACCGATATACCTTTTGATCCACATTTGGACCGTCTTCATTGAGGTCGAGATGTCCATTAGTGGCCATGGGTGTCTTGATGGGCTTGGCTTTGTCCATATTGAATTTCTTGAGAATGTCTTGTGTATATTTGGTTTGGCTTATAAATGTACCTTCTCTTAGTTGCTTCACTTGGAATCCCAAGAAGAACTTTAATTCGCCCATCATTGACATCTCGAACCTATCTGTCATAATTTTGCTAATCTCTTCACAGAATTATTTGTTAGTTGATCCATAGATAATGTCATCAACGTAAATTTGACATACAAATAAATGATCATCATAATGTTTAGTGAAAAGTGTATAGTCAGCTTTACCAATTTTGAATCCATTCTGAATTAGAAAATCTCTAAGACACTCATACCAAGCTCGAGGAGCTTGTTTGAGGCCATAGAGAGCCTTACGCAGTTTGTAGACATGGTTGGGATACTTCGGGTCTTCGAATCCTAGTGGCTGCTCCACATAAACTTCCTCCTTGATTGGGCCGTTTAAGAAAGCGCTTTTGACGTCCATTTGATACAGCTCAAAATTATGGTGAGTAGCATATGCCAATAAAATACGAATGGACTCAAGTCTAGCTACAGGAGCGAAAGTTTCATCGAAGTCCAAACCTTCGACATGAGAATATCCTTTGGCCACCAGTCTTGCCTTATTTCTTGTTAATACTCCATGTTCATCTTGCTTGTTCTGAAAGACCCATTTAGTTCCAACTATGTTCGCCTTTGGTCTCTCCACTAGCTCCCATACTTCATTTCTCTTGAAGTTGTTCAGCTCCTCTTGCATTGCAATCACCCAGTCTGGATCCCCTAAGGCTTCTTCCACCCTGTATGGTTCCAGAAAAGACACAAAAGAATAGGATTCACAGATATTTGCAACTCGAGATCTAGTAGTTACTCCCTTAGCAATATCTCCAATGATGTTGTTGACAGGGTGGTCTCTTTGCATGCTCTGGTGTACTCTTGGGTGTGGAGCTTGTGTAGTTGCTTGTTCTTCATTGTCTTCATGTGCATTGTCTCCCCCTAGATCATTGCTTCCATGATGGTCCTGATCTTCTTGATCTTCCTCCTCTCGATCTTGTGCAAGGGCTCCCCCTTGATCATTGCCTCTATGTTGAGGTTCATCTTGTGCATTTGAGCCGAATGTTTGCTCTTGTGGTAAGATATCGCCAAGTCCCATTTTCTTCAGTGCTTCATATGGAGCTTCCTCTTCATCTAGCACACACTTATCAACTTGCTCCACTTGTGAGCCATTAGATTCATCGAACACTACGTCACGTGCTACTTCAACAAGGCCGGACACCTTGTTGAAGACACGATAGGCGTAGGCATTCGATTCATAACAGAGCAAGAATCCTTCATCGGACTTTGAAGCGAACTTCAAGGCCCTCTGTTTCTTGTTCAGAATAAAACATTTGCAACCAAAAACTTTAAAATAAGAAACATTAGGCTTTTTACCGGTAAGGAGCTCATATGGAGTTTTCTTCAGTAGTCGATGGAGGTACAGTCGATTAGTGGCATGGCAAGCGGTGTTCACCGAATCTGCCCAAAATCGATCTGATGTCTTGTATTCATCCAACATAGTTCTCGCCATTTCGATCAATGTTTTGTTCTTCCTTTCGGCCACTCCATTTTGTTGAGGGGAGTAGGGTGCTAAGAATTCATGCTTTATCCCTTCTTCATTGAGAAACTCTTCAACTTGGAGATTCTTGAATTCTGTCCCGTTGTCACTTCTGATGTTCTTTATGGTTGATGAGAATTCGTTATGAGCTCTTTTTAAGAACTTCTTGAGGATCCCCTGAGTTTCTGATTTATCATACAAGAAAAATACCCAGGTAAATCTTGAAAAATCATCAACAATTACTAAACCGTATTTGTTACCGCCGATGCTGATGTACGAAACTGGACCAAAAAGATCCATGTGGAGAAGTTCCAGCGGTCTTGCGGTAGTCATCACATTCTTGGCAGGGTGTGGTGCTCCGACTAGTTTTCCCGCTTGACAAGCGCTGCACGGCCTGTCCTTTTCAAAAACCACATCCTTAAGACCATGGATGTGACCACCTTTTAGAAGTTTCTGCAGATTTCTCATCCCAACATGGGCTAGCCGTCTATGCCACAACCATCCCATGCTGGTTTTAGCAACCAAGCAAGTGTTGAGTTCGGCTTTATCTTTGTTGAAGTCAACTAGATAGAGCTTGACCTTCAACATTCCCTTGAATGCAATCAAGCCATCGCTTCTTCTAAAAACAGTTACACCCTCATTAGTGAATAAACAGTTGTAACCTTTGTCGCATAGTTGGGATATTGACAAAAGGTTATAATCTAGAGAATATACATGTAAAACATTTGATAAGGTATGTTGAGAGGATATTTCAATGTTACCGCTACCAAGGACCTTTCCTTGGCTGTTGTCTCTGAAGTATATGCCTTCACCTTGATCCTTGTTGTACTCGTACTCCACAAACATACCTCTCTCTCCGGTCATGTGATTTGTGCATCCGCTATCAAGTACCCATTTTGTTCCACCGGAGGAGTAAGCCTGCAAAAAAGAATTATTCCTTGGTTTTAGGTACCCAAGCTTGCTTGGGTCCTCTCAGGTTAGTCACAAGAGTCTTGGGCACCCACACACAAGTTTTCAAGTTCTTGTGGCGTGGCCCTGTATATTTGGCAATGACTCTTCCATTTTTGGCTTTCATAAGAACATAAGCATTAAATGTATGAAACAATATTTGTGGTTCAGATTCATGAGATTTTTCCTTGACAAAGACAATTCTATTCTTAGCATGATTAGAATTAGGCATGTGTTTGTTCTTATCAAAACCAAGTCCATCTTTGACATTAGGAGGTCTAGTGACCATATATGCACTGCGTGCATATTTGATCTTCTCCTTATCAAAAATGCTGCTTGGAGGGGCATGCATATTACGAGAAGTTGATGTATTAGAAATAATATTCTTCTTACTAGAGCATGTGCAAGTTCCGATTGTTGTCGAACTCATATCTTTGGAGAAAGAACTCTTGGAGGAAGAGGAGTCACTTTGCTTGAGCGACTAAACTTGCACCTCAAGGATCTTGTTAACTTTTGACAAGTTAGCAAGTTCTTCCTTGATTGCAATATTCGAGTCTTCTAGCTTTGAGTAAGTTTCCTTACTCAAGGCTAGCTCAACTTCAAGCGACTTGTTCTTCTCTCTTTCAAGCTCGAGAAGCTTTTCAACTTCTTGATATCTCTTCCTTTCACGAATGAGCATATCTTCTTGTCGATCAAGAAGTTCTTCCTTCTCAAAAATTTCGTTCGACAACATTTCCATTTTCTTTAGAGCAATTTTACTTAGTCCTCTAAACATTTCTTCGTTATTGCTAGAGCTGTCAAAGTCATCAATAGAGGAATTTAGCGTAGGAGGAGTGAGCCGTACCTTTTTCTTTCTTTCCTTAGCCATAAGGCAAGTGTGGTTGTTCATGCCCCGTCCTCCCATGTTTGGAAAGAGTGTGGCCTTTATAGTAGGTTTCTTGATTATAATAGTGGCCATCTCTTCTTCTTCATCGGAGGAGGACTCGTCGTTTGAGTCCCACTCCTTGCAAATGTGAGCTTGATGGATTTGTCTTCTTTTTCTGAAAATTTTCTTTTCTTGAGATCTTGTTTCCTTCTTATTTTTGTTTTCTTCATAGGGGTAGTCCATCATGAAGTGACCATACTCTCCGCAGTTGTAGCAAATGCGTCGAGCCTTGGATTTTCCTTTGTCCTTGCTTTTGCCTTCATTTGAGTTATTGCTGTGTCTTCTTTTCATCATTCGCTTGAACTTCTTGATAAAGAGTACCATTTCCTCATCATCAAGATCGGTGCTCTCATCACTTGTATGTCCATCGTCTTGAACTTCACGAGCTTCTTTGAGTTTGGGTCGGCATGTAGTTTTGAGAGTGACCTCTTTCCTTTTGGAGGAAGTGAGTTCGGCCAAGTCTTTGACGTATTTTGCCTCTTTCTCCATCATCTCATGATTTATGATCTTCCCCAACAACTCATCGGGGGTCATTTTGTGAAAACCAGGGCTTTCTCTAATCATTGAGCAAAGAGTGACATTTCTTGGCATGAAGGCTATAATCATTCTCTTGACTACCTCGTGATCCGTCCATTTCTTACTTCCATAGGCACGTATCTTGTTGATGAGTGCCTTCATCCGGTTGTACATGTCTTGAGGTGATTCGCCTTCTTCAATAGCGAATCTCCCCAACTCTCCTTCAAGCATTTCGATTTTTGCTTCACGAACTGATCTATTTCCTTTGTGAGCTGTCTTAAGTGTATCCCAGATTTCCTTTGCACTTTCTAAGCCATCAATCTTGGTGAATTCCTCTCTGCTTAATGATGACGTGATCATGGCGACGGCTTGTGCATTTCTGTAAATCTCTTGTTCTTGTTCTGGGGTAAGTTCTTCATCCCTGTCCGGGATATCTATGCCAGTGCAAACGATTTGCCATAGACTAGGATTTAGGGATATTAGATGCATCTTCATGTTGTACATCCACATTGTATAGTCGCTTCCGTCAAACAGTGGAGGTTTTCCCATAGGAATGGAAAGATAATGGTTGTTTGAATTGATATGGTTGTAGTCGTGATGACCGCTCCCCGTCGTCTTCTCTTCTTCTTTTCCTTTTTGTCCTAGCAGTTTCTTTCTCAGAAGTGCCTTCAATTGTCGCACTTCTTCATCGTCGTGTGGGCTCTCTTTCAGCACATCAAAAGCTTTAGTTTCTTGTTCCTCCTCATTAATGTTCATCTTCGAGATATCATTGTTCTTCTCAGAGGCCATTGATCTCTCCGAGATGTGAGTCTCGTTGGTGGAGAACCTTGCTCTGATACCAATTGAATGTGGCCTAGAGGGGGGGTGAATAGGCCTTTTGAATTTCCTGCACACTTAATAGAACCGTCAAAACTTGGTTGGCCGGACTAGTCCGGTTGTGTGAGCGGACTAGTCCGGTGTGCAAAAATTATGTGTGTTGATCAGGTGTGATTTGGGAAAATAAATTTCTTTAGCAGCGGAAATGAGAACAACTGATATTTGTACTTGAGATTAATATAAGAATGCAGGTGTAACTTATAATTGCCTTAAGTTGATGTTTAGCACTCAAGTGATCTAATGAACAAAATTTAAAGTAAATGAGACGCAAGACACACGAATTTTTCTCGAGGTTCGATCTCACCACGAGATCTACGTCCTCGTTGAGGAAGCTCACACAGAGCCGGGTCTCCAACCCTTTCCCTCTTCAAGTCACCTCAAAGGCCGACTTGATTCCACTATCACGGGTAATCACCAAGTTTGTGGGGCAACCTCACACGTTGAGGGCTCCCACGAGAATTACAATGAAAGAAGTGATCAAATACACTCAAAAGTATTACAATGCAGAGTATGAGTGTAGAAAGATCAAACCCCAAGAGCTCGCAATGAAAGAACGACGATCTCCCAATCCCGAATCCAAGTGTTCAATTGATTTCACTCCTTTTGAACTTTAGATGTGTGGGGAGATGTGTTTTGGGCTCTTGGGACGAAGTGGCGGCGCTAGGGTTTGCTCTTTGATCAGTATTCGACGTGTGTATACATAGGAAAGCGTGCACTCTCTATTTATAGGGTTTCCAAAAGCTAGCCATTGAAAAACCCTAACACCCGACTAGTCCGGTGCAAGTCCGGACTTGTCCGGTCTCAATGTGTTTTGAAGTCCAGAAAGTCTGCCGGACTAGTCCGGTCCAACCTCAGACTAGTCCGGTGCTGTGTGAAGGTGACTCCAGAAAGTTCATCAGACTAGTCCGTGGACTAGTCCGATCTCCACGAATGGGAGATTCTAGAAAGTTCAACAGACTAGTCCGGTCCATGATCGGACTAGTCCGGTCCCTCAATATGAGAGACTCCAGAAACATCAACGGACTAGTCCGGTGGATGCACGAACTGGTCCGGTCTCCTTGTAAGTGGGATTCCAAAAAGATGAACGGACTAGTCCGGTCCATGATCGGACTAGTCCGGTGCTTTGTGAAAGTTAGGTTAATTTTAATCCCTTACCCTCGCGCAAAGTTGTGAGCTCTTGGAGTGTGTATTTCATACACTCCCTATACATTCAAAATCTAATTTGGTCTTCCAAGCTTCATCAAAGTATCTCTCTTTGAACACCACTTCATTTTTCACCTTTTTGTGTGCATCAAGATGTTTCACTTGTTTGTCATGCAATCATCTCAGTAGTTTCATTAGGATCTCATATGTTTGTCATCAATTGGCCAAAACCCACAAGGGATGTCCTAGATGCACTTACACATTGTTGCATGAGAACTCCGCCAATGGTAAGTGATCATCCCAGTTCTTGCCATGGTGGATGGCACAAGTTCGTAGCATGTCCTCAAGGACTTGATTCACCCTTTCAGTCTGACCATTAGTCTGTGGATGATAAGTAGAGCTTCAAATCAACTAGGTACCCAATGATGCATGGAGATACTCCGGGGACCGGGGTCCCGACGTCAAAGGATCTCATCAGGTGGTGTCGTGCGATGCGACACCCAACTGCATACATGAAAAGAACAAGAATAAAACACAACACAAGTCTTTTATTTATAAACACAACGGAAGTTTTACAATATATAATGTAGGAAAGAAGTCTATACATCATACTACGCTCTCAGCACTAACTATGCATGAGTAAAGTTGTCCATGCCCTCGGACGCTTTACACGAGCAGCACTCACAAATATCGACAGCGTGCAGGGCTTCCAGTCAGCCGTGAACCCTAAAGGGGTAAGGCATTGTCATCAAGGCTATCGATCGTATATCCTACAAAAATTCGTTAACTGCAAACGTGAGCATAAAGCTCAGCAAGATTGACCCGTATCACCTAAACATGCGACTCTATATGCAAGATGACCAATTAAGCATAGGTACGATATTGCATAAACAAACTCGCCTATAAGTGGATCCTTAACTTTCAAGTTATTAGCAACAAGTTAACGGTTCAAAAAGATAACTTTAATGAGCATATACCACAACACATAAGAATTTCCAAACAATTAATTATTAAGATCATATAGCATATTCTTATGGCATTCCATTTATTTACTACGTCACGATAGCGACGGACAAGTGGTACTCTTGCATATAGAGTTGGGAACAACTTCAGTGTTGAGGCCACAGCAAGAAACCACTTCGGTTACATGACACGCACACCCGTGTGGGAGACACATACGTGCTCTCCTCCCCGCGTCATACGTGGCCACCTTTACCCAAGATCCCAATGCTGACAAACCTCTTCATCTCGAGCAAAAGGTCCCCTACACGGACACATCGAAGTTGCCCGCTAGAAGTTTTACACCTTTGTGCCTTCGCATCTCCATTCAAGGACAATAGAGGAGTCTCCACACTACAGTATGGAGTTACATCAGTTTATTGGGCCCATATCCCATTATGCAACCGGTACAGTTCAAGCTTGCCCAACGGTGCCACATACAGCACGGTCCTCAAGCAACACGGGCAGGGCTATGCGCCTGAGACTCCATCTCGTCGATTCCTATCCCCCTGCCTGGTCTCATATTCATCTCATAATCCATTATCTTATCTCTCATTCTCATATGAACTGCCATTCCTATCTCGCGAGTAGATTCCAACTACTCGACTTCTACCAGTATATTTACAACATTATCATGGCAGTTCTACATGTCAAGCTATAAACCTTTCCAACCCTCCCATATTATTTGTGGATATACAAGTGGAGTGTCAAACACCTTGATGTAATGCACATATCATATACAACATATAGACGTAAGTGAATAAAACTGGAAAATTTTGAAAAGCTCTTAAATGCAAACTGGAGCTTACCTTAGTTTGCGACTTGGTTAAATGTCAATAGTCAGTGGTCTTCCTTTGGAGACTCCACCAAGGACTTCGAGTGGACACCCTGGCCTTCTCCTCCAAGCGACACTCCTCGTCAATATCGATGTCTGCATGACATGCATATAGAACATATATGAATGCTAGTGAAATTATAATGCATATATAGTTCATAATTCTAACTATGGTTGTAGTGAGTGAATGATCTTAATTAGTTCTGGGATTTTTACAGTGGACATTAGGTTCTACAAGGAAGATCTGGACATAAATTGGAGATGTTCAAGGAAGCTTGTTGTCTCTAAAATTCCAACCAGTAAAAGGCTTCTCTGAATTTTGGCACTTAATCTGTAGCTTTTTCATGGCTACCAGTTGGTGATTATGCTAGAGGGGGTCTTACTGGTTCTAGGAAAATTTGTTTTACATTTTTCTAAGCTTTCTAGAGTGAGATATAGAATTTAGAAGTTTGATTCAATTTCTGATAATGGTTTCTGTTTATTAAGGAACAGCGAATATAAAATTGAATTCTGAGGTAGTTATACTGGTCAAGTGGTCATAAAACATTTCCTGGAAGCCAAGAACATGGTAAAAGAGTTTCTGGAAAGTTTAGAGATTTTTCCAGCCGAAGGATTTGCTGTGAAAATTCCAGGAATGTTTGGAGATAAATAACTGTACATAAAGGAAAAATGATTTTCATGGACATTAATTGGTACAAACAGAAACTAGAGCGCAAGGGCTTTCAAGAAAATTTTGTTTGAAGATTTTAGGATAATTCTACAGAGAGTTATGGATTTTCTAAGTTTGAACTGAATCTAGATTTGTTTGAATTAAATTGAATTCAAATCAGGCGTCTGGACCCCACCAGCTGATGTGGCATGCTCTGGTCGAAGCAACACACTGGTGCACATGGTTTTTCCCATGTAGCCATACGGGATCCCGCAGCCACAGCTGATCCGCGAATATCGAAAACACTTACTAACATGTGGACCCCGCCGTGGTCGTCTTCAACCTTTCGCCAGCGGCTCCCGGCGGCGCTCTGACCCAGCTGCGGCGCCTCGCTGGCAAGGCCTTCCTTGCCTCGGCACATCCCGAAAACTTCCTCCCCTCACCCTAACATTTGACGAGGAACACGATGGTACCCTCGGTGTAGCTTGCCGACGGCCGGAAATGGCGACGCATCGGCGGCGGCGGCTAGGGTTCCGGCTATGTTGGAACCGCCACGCCATGGCTCAAACTCTTCGGAAAAAATTTGGGGAGGCTCCTGGTAGCATGAGGGAGGTGATAGGGAGGTGCAATCATCATCTAAAGGCCGGCAAACAACAGGCGATGGCAACAGAGGTGGTTTTTCAATGGCGGAGGGAAGAACTCATGATTCTCGAGCTCTCTTTGATCATTTTTGGAATTTCCAGTTCGAGAGGGTGCCCAAGGCGGTGAAGAAACTATTTGCTAGCAATTGTGAAGAATAATTAAGTGTGGAAACCGAATTGAATGAAAAACCTAGCTAGTTCATAAGCTTCGGCCGAGAGTAAAACTTGAATAGTTTGCTCAATACACACATAAATGAGGAAAGGCTTTCATCGTCGTGCAGAGTGTGTCCCAGCGCACCACTTTGCTGTTGTGGTTGAAGAATGAAACTGCTCGCAGCAGCTGGGCACCGTGGACCAGAGATGGCGCACGGCGACCTCGACGGCGAGCTCCGATATGGCTTCGAAATACCGGCCAAAATATTAACAAAATGAAGAAAGGATTGAACCAGAATATAGAGGAGGGAGTGGTGAACAACTTTGGTGTTGAGGCCACGGCAAGAAACTGCTTCGTTTGGCCGTCAAACGGCGAGCAGCGCCGGCGGCCGAAAAAACGCGCGCTTGGGCGAAACTGGGAATAGAAGCGCCGGCGAGAGAGGGAGAATGGTAGAGAGAAGAGTGGGGGCGCCATCTTGGGATCAATTCATGGTAAATATTGCGCCGTATACGTCAAGAATGAAGGTGGCAGCTCTGTTTCAGCGGTAAACAGAGGCTGACCCGTGGGCCCCACATGGCAGTCACACATGACACCACCAAGTTCAATATTAAATTTAAAATAGTAAACAATGTCCAAAGTTCATGAAATTTTATGGGCAAGCTAATATTGAGGTGAGGAACAACCTGGAGCTCTCAGATTTCAAATTAGAGAAAGTTTCTTTCAGATTCAAATCCACATTTCAATTCAATTCCTTTTTCAATGATTTCATTGAAATAAATATTAAACCAGCTCCAAAAATATCCCAATTTAAAATGTAAGTTATTTTGAATATTTGAATCCATTTGGGTTAGTCAAATACACCATAATGTGTAGTTTGAACATGGTCGTTTGAATGTGATTAAAATTCAATGTTATGGTACATTGGAAATTAAATAGTGAAAATTGTTTTAATCTAAAACATAATTTTCACTATTGTTAACCACCTAGTTGAGAATAATTTGATACAGTATACTCTCATGTTACAATTCAACATGAGTTTAATGAAAAATTTTGAACCCCTCTTATTTCACATGTAGGCATAAATTTATGTGAGAAATTTTTTTTATGTTTTAAACGGACTCATATAACTGATGAGAAAAATGTTTACAATGTTAGGGATTTTACAAAAAATCACGCCATCACACATGATGATGAACTGTTAACTGTAAAGACTAAGAAAGTAGAATGTCAAGTCGTGCTAAAACAATTAGCAGACCCTAGGAAAGAATGCAAATGATCATGATACAACCATCATCAATACATTTAAAGGAAAGAATGTCGTCTCTCAAAATGCTCCAAATTCAATGCCAAAGGAGTAAAAAACTAACACGCTCTGCCAAAACAAAATGCACAATATAGAGGCAGGTAGTAAAGTGATGTGATATGGGTAGTTGGAAGCTACCGATAGAGTTGGAGTGGGACATTTTTTTAAGCTCCAAAAGTAAAGTTACGCTAGGATGGAAGGAGTATTTCTAGTTTGTATATCTATACCTGTTGTTGGTTCATGCATCGTAGTACTAGGGAATGAAGGATCTCGGGGTTCCTAAACATAATGTGCTGCAATATTCTTTGCATACCACACAAGGGAATTAACGTTTTCTATTTTTTTTAATTTTTATAGTAAACACATTTATAGTTATACTAGGTGCTTATTGGCCACCATGAATGCTTGTAGACGACATCACAGTTTGATGTCTTGTTCCTAAAGTAAAGAGCATTGTAAGTAGTCATTCTAAATAACAGTCATAGCTTCAGATTACATGACCGATGGAGATTTTGGATAGGACGGTGTGGTTCCTATAAACTGCAGTGTTTGTTTGGAACAGAGGAATTAGAAATGAAGGAATAGGAAAAAACGTAAGTTCTGATAGAGCCACAAGAATCCTATTTTACCCTCTCTCTTTTCCACCGTAATCTCTGGACGAGATTCTTTTAAGGGGCGATGGATGTAAAACCCCCAAAATTTCCATCATGCATTTCAGTTTTGAGATGTATTCAAATTTGAATTTGAAGAAAACTTGGTCAAATCAAGAATTGGATTTAAGAATCGAATTCTACATATTTGATTTAGTATCCCAGCAAATATCTAGCATTTTTGGAGTTGAAGTGGGTGGAGAATTAAGTGACCAGATAAGACTTGCTTGAGGGGAGAAAGTGGGCCCCACCAGTCAGACTCATCCTTTGCACATGGCCTTGTTTCTTCTCCTCTGTTCTTTTTCACCAGAGTGCCACAGTGCCTAGCTTTGTTTGCCACCTCCCGTTTCAAACAATGTGGAAACCAGCAAGGCTGCTCTTTCCCTTTTTATCTCCAACAAACTGGCTTTTCTAAAAAAATGTCTCCAACAAACGTATTCCCTGGTTATTGGTCTTCTCCTCTCGATACAGAGCAACTCGGACTCTGATTTTCTTTGCTGCTGCTGTGCACCATGCAAACTACCATTGCAGCGCCCAGGTAAAGAGACACACACTTGCTGCCTCTAGCAAACGTGATTCCAGCAAGCTGATGGGTGCAAGTCCTCCTGATCTTTTCTCTTACTCTCCTCCTTATATCCCACGCAGCAAGCTGAGCTTTGCTCTGTGAGTTCTAACCAAGGCAGAAGCTGTTGTTCGTCAATTTTTCTACTGCACCAGTGAATCAGCAAGTGATGTTGGGTTTTTGGCTGCCTTTTGTTAGTGATTAGTTGATCACAAGGATTGTGCGCAACTCACTGATATTTTTATTGGCACTTCAACCATCTCCCGTGGTGCAAGAGCTAGTGTGTCGGCACCCTTTTCACTGTTCCGGTGCTCCTTTCCTGTTCCGGCGCGTTTAACTCGATACAGTGAGTTTTAATGCCTGCTCCTTGTACCTCAAACTCTCTTACCACTTTGCGCAGTTCATTGATTGATTTTGTGACCAGCTCAGCCTTTCCCAGCGTAAGAATCATCGCCCTTGTGGCCGCCGAGCGGCTGCCATCCCCTGCTCCGAGCGTCGAGCCGGCGTTCCCAACGACTCAAGTCTTCTCCCGCGCCACAAAGGGCACCAACAGGTGTGCATGTCTATGCTACTACAAGTACACACCATCGTTGCTCAAGTTAGGGACCACGGCCACCCGAATGCTAGGTTTTGTGCCGACGGTTCACTTAGAACAGTATGTTAATTTTTTAAAATTGTTCACGTATGGTCTATATCTCGCCAATCTTGTCATAGAATAGATTCCTTGCTTTCTGGCACATCTCCCTGAAGAAACCAATTAGAAGATAGTGGTCTCTTCGTGTTGGACGACACTTTTCTCCATCGGTGACTTGAACTGCTGGATCATCATTGAAATTGAGTTTTCCATCATTTCCAGCAGCTTTGGGGTTAAGTTTCATGTTCATTGTGCTGTGGGGATGCTCCTGGGACTGATCCCATGTCGTTTGAGCTATTCCGGTGCTTGTGCTCACTCACCGGAGTTAAGCCGCTGCCACCACATGTCATCGACAAACTTTGGGCTGATGGCAATCCATTTTGATCCCGCCACTGTATTCCCTACATCAAAATAAACCCTAGCGGCAAATTTTGAGGCTTGCGGCGCATTGGTGTGGTGTTCTGGCGAGGGCGCCGCATCCAGCCGCCGCGGAAGCGCTGCTGTGCGCAAGGAAGAAGAAGGATCGTGGGTCGCATCGGTTAGCTTCACTAGGGCGCACTAGGATCTATGGCATTGGGATTTTCTGTGACTGCACAGAATAATTGTGTAGCTCCATGTTGCCACTTTGTGATTGGTTTAATTAAACCAATGGGCCCAACTCTCTTTTAAAGTTATTTCCAAGAGAAAATAATTCTAGAAAAGGAGCCAATTTAGGAAATCCATATCTCCTAGAATATTGGGCCAAATATTCCAAACTAAATTTCATTAGAACCCTTGTGATACATACTTTCCAGTGATGCACTTGGATTATTAAAGTCAAAGTATGTCCCCAATAATTCCACTAAGCAAAAAGACTTTGGATTTAATTCCATATGCTCTGTTATTGGAAAAATACCAAATTTTGCCAGATCCTTCCATTTAATTACCTTTACTCTAGTAAAACTTCCAGATATATTTGACTTTATTGCTAAGTCAAAATGTTTTTTCAATGTGTATGTACATAAAAATTTCCCAGAAGTTCCAAAAACATTTTCAGAAATAAGTTCCAACTTCTAAAACCAATATCTCCTTGTCGAATGCTTAGAAAATTATGAAACCAATTTTGTTGATCTTCTCTTGACCTCCCCTAAAAGTAAAACTTAGTTTCACTTATGACAAAGGCTTTGTTTTACCACTAAAATTCAGAAAATGTTAAACACTTATGGATTTTTGTAGACCAGGATACTTTTTTGTCATAACTGAGATTTTTCTGGATGGTCCTCCATGCCTATAGGAAGTCACTGTAAAATGCCCAGACCCATTGGATCTGTTTAACTAAAATGAATCAATGATAATTTCCCTAAGTCCATTATATTTAAAATTTCACTTCATTTACCATCTCTCCTATGTTACACTTTAGGTTCTCCTCTGTTGTCTTCTGTATACAGCAGAGACCTTATTATGACCCATATACAGCTGGTGGTTTTCCTATCACCATTCATATACTTTCCTCATTCCTAAACTATAGACTCTTATAGGTTGCATACTTCATTTTATTTCCTAATTCAAGGTTATTCCACTGGTTTCTGCTCTGTCTTCTCTGCACCACAGAGGCCAAACTTTCATTCCTAGCTAGGTTTACCCTTTCTTAAGTAATAAACATCTACACTAATCATATGACTATGTCAGATTTTCTTTTATGCATATTCATGTCGATAGTGCACACGACAAAGGCGATTGATGAGGAGCCCAATTCGGAGGTGGGGATACCAATCTCGGAGCTGCCGTTGTGGATTCTCGGGAGGAAGATCAAGCCACTAACAATTTACATTATCTAGTTGCAATCCAAGACAAGTCCCAGTTTGCATTTAAGATCTATTGCAAAAATTTGGTTTTATATCACTCATATGTGTATAGTTGCTATGTGCATTATGTCTAGGATTCTTGATACTCCAAATGCATGTTCCATAATCCTTGGAGTTCATGGGTAGGTTTATAGCTCGACATGTCAAAATTGCCATGTAATGTTATAGGGAATTCGGTATAAGTCGAGTATTGGAATCTACTCACGAGATAGCGATATTATCACACGGGATTGGTTTATTTAAGAACGACTTATGAATCTGAATATGAGACCGGGCAGTGGGGTAGGATGGAGCGAGATGTGGTCTCATGTGCGTAGTCCTTTCCGTGTCGATTGAGGACCGATTCGTGTGCGGCCCCGCTGAACAAATTTGAGCTGTACCGGAAGGCCCCAGGAAACCAATGTAACTTGTAAACCTTGACATCGAGGAATACCCCACTGTCTATAGGGGTGGTGTGAGCGTAGCATGGTGTAAATCCACTAGCGGGCACTGACACATTCCGTGTAGGGACCTTCTTCCCAAGATGGGTGGGCTGGTTCAGCATTTGAATTTCTTGTGAAAGGTGGTTGCATATGACGTCATGAGGAGAACCACATGCTTCTTATGCTTGGGTGTGCGTGTCGTGCAATTTGGGTGTTATCGATTCCAATCACGTCCCTCGCGATTATGGATCGAGTACCACTTGTTCATTTTGTCGTGACATAGTACAAGAGTAATTGGAATCATTGGAACTATGATTACATGATTAACCTTTGTATTGCAACTTGTATGCTATAGAACTATTGCTCACTAAAGTTCAGTTTTATGAAGCCTTAATCCGTTGCTAAAACTGAAAATAAGGATCAACTATTAGGTGAGTCCTTTATGCAATTTCAGCTTTCCAATATTATGAATTCTCTCCATGTTTTTGCAGGTATTAGTATTTTACTGCTTTAGTGGACACGGTTAAGTTTTGCTGAACCATCGCGCTGATGGTTGCTTTATACATATTTTTTCAGGTATTAGTATTTTACTGCTGTTTTGGTTGTCTGTGAGACCTTGGACTTTTCGAGGTATATGGCTCATGTGAGACAACGCCGCTGCCGTATGTTCTTCGTGTTACTAGTGGGAAGCGTCCGCAGGCATGGATGGCTTCTCTCGTGCTTATATAGGTTGAGAGTGTGAGAATGTACTTTGTACTGCGTGTGTACCGCTGTTGTACACTATGTTGTAAACAATATCTTATTATTAGATGAAAACTTGGTATGTTTATGATGTCTTTTCGTGTGTGCTATTGGATGCCGCATCACACGGCACCACCCAATGTGATTCCTGGAATGTCAGAACTCCGGTCCAAAAGTGAACGTGAGAAAAAAATCTTGACCGTACAATTCGATTGCAGTTAATTCAATCCGATTTTGCAATTAATCGTATTTTAGTGTATAATATAATTTATTGGATAAAAATAACAAGAAACATACAAAAATGACATGTATGGACTTATGGTGGGTGAAGATTACCTAGATTGGGTCGGACTACAACAAAAAAAAATTGATTAGGGTGAAGATTAATAATATTGAGTTTTGATTTGTGGGATAATGTGGGTTAAATTATCGGTTAAATATATTTTTGATTAATACGCCGTGATAACATAATAAAATTCGGTTATTTGAAATACATAAAAATGAAAACCAAATTTAATAATTTTTAATTAATCACATATTTTGATTAGGTTCAGTTTTGCGCCGCACCCATCCTACCTGAGCTGCAAAAGCGTCCTTCCTCACCTCAGCCTCCGCGCCCCGTCTCTCTTCTCTTCACTGTGGATAAAATACCAGCCTCCCCGCCTGTTTCCGTACAACCTTCATTCCATGCAGGGTTTGCTTCCTCACAGACAAAGAAAACACGAAAAAGGACCAATGTGTGTGCATGTGTGTAACTGGAGCAGAGCCCTCTTTCATATATTGTTAAGGAAAGTTGCTCTCTTATTTAAGTTGGTGTGCACCAACTTGTATTAGTAACACGAGACTACTATCATGGACAAACATATATTACCTACATATGGTCTACACAGAGGTTGTATTGTTTGCGCATTGCACTACGATTTACTCAGAGATATAATTGCTTACAAATTGGGCAAATGAGATTGTATGGTTTAGTTTACACAGAATTTTATTGTTTTGATGTTGTACTACGGTTTATGCAGAGATTGTATTGTTCACATTAGCTTTAGTTTATATGGAAGTTCTACTGTTTATGCACTATGCTACGGTTTAGACTTTCCACCTATGCTCTGTATTTTCTCTTGAATGGTTCTTACAAAGTTGTATCCAAGACATGCGACATCCAACTTAATTAAGATTGGTCTTCTAGTTGCCGATGCAAATAGGTCGCCAATTTTTAAGAGCATCAGATGTCCGGAAACCGTGCATAAAGGTTAGCTTTTCCGCTTGATTATGATGCTCCCACTCGTCGCATTGGAGGACCATAGAAGAACAAGGTGGGCGGTAGAAGAAAAATAGGGGAATGATGAAAAATTCAGGGCTACCATAAATGAAATGGAACTAAAGAAAATGAGGTTCGAAGGGAGGAAATATACATGGTCTAACCAACGAGTCGAACCAGTCCTAACCAGAATTGACCATTCTTTCCACTTTGTGCAATGGGAGGATTTGTTCCGAAGATCTTACCTGCAGGGGCCACCAAATGGTATATCTAACAACTCACCACTAATGATGCATAGAGATATAGATTTCCCTAAAGCACTTTAAGTTCAAAGACTGCTGACCAACAATGCTAGCAACTACGAGAATGCAATATGAATTATGGTGTAATTATGCAATCAGTCATCCCTAGTTATTAGATGTCCATGCAACGGTGGTTGCACCTTTTTCGTTTAACCCCTCCACTCGAGAAACCTGGAGTTTCTCATGTGAAGGATATTTCTGAACACAGGTGGAGGAGATTAAGTGCAAAAGATACAACCACCATAAGATGGACACCCAATGGCTGAGGATGGCTGATTGCAGGATTGCACCACATGTCATATTGCATTTTAGTCTTTGGCAACAATGCCAAGTTTCACCGAAACGGTCACCAATGCGAGGGCAAGATTGGTACAGGTCACGAACGCAATGCTGCTCATGCACATCGAACTATGCAGGACTGCAAATGCTCTTAAGAATTGAGAGAAATCATCAATAGGAAAACAAAACTGCAATTGACAGTAGCAAAAGAAATCCTACAAAGATTGGAGGAGGCCCAAGAAAGCAGGGACCTAACTATACAAGAAAAAGAATTCAGAGAACCAGTGAAAATGGAACTCCTAGGCCTACTGGCAATCGACAATATCAAGACCAGACAGCAAGCTAGAATTACAAACATCAAGGCGGCGGATGCAAATAAAGCTATTCCACATGAGAGCCAATGGCAGGAGGACCAAAAACTTCATAAATATGCTTAAAACACAAGAAGGATATGCCATCACCCATGATGAAAAAGACAAGATACACGACAACTTTACAAGGCAGATCAGCGTATCTGGACTGATCACACTCAACTGGGAGGAGTTTGGATTGAATTGCTGAACCTGCAAGAGTTAGAGAATGACATGGGAGAGGAGGAGGTCAAGAAAGCGATAATGGACCTCCCAAAGGACCAAGCGTCAGGCCCGAATGGATACACAAAACAGTTCTTCAAAAAATGTTGGCACATAATGAAAGCAGATGTGATTCGGGTTTTTCATCAACTATCTCAGCTTAGGGGAGAACGCTTCAACCTGATCAATACAGCAAACCTAGTGCTCACACGTAAGTAGGAAAAGTAAGAGGAGATAATTTAGACCAATAAGTTTATTGCATAGTATTGCAAAGATTTTCTCAAAAATCTTCACAAACCGGCTGGCACTGCATCTGAAAAATTTGATCACAACAAATCAGAGCTCCTTTTATCAAAAGGTGATGCATCCATGACATTTTTTATGTGTCTAGAATCAAGTACAAAATCTCAAAGCGAAAAGAAACTAGGCTTTTTTTTGAAATGTAACAGTAAGGGAAACCCCAACTGTGTTATGTATGTATTAAAATGTAAAAAGGAAGGTACAGAAGGCCACCCTGGGTTACAAGTTGGCAGCCTATGCAGGAACACACACTTGCCACACCGAACTAGTCCAAACTTCTTGAGCTAAGGACTCGGGCATAGTTCTGCGATCCATGCAGTTAAGCACTCACGCATTAGGGGCTTGAAACTACTACTCTGCAGTACCATGGTACTACAAAATACCTCTCGCCAGGACTAGATCAAGGGTAGTTCTCCCTTGAATATGACCGCATTTCTGAGCTTCCATATTTCCCAAGCCGCAATGGAAAAAGTTTCCATGAATCCCAAGCGGAGCCGTTGTTTCTTCGTTGTTTAATTGTACAGAAGAAAAGGAGGCTATGATCCCACTGTATTCCAATTGTTGCCAAACATTCTGCACTGAATGGGCACTGGAAGAAGAGATGATAGGCGAGCTCTTCAGTGTTGGCATCACAAAGGACACATGAGTAGTCATCGTTTTCAATGGCAAAGTTTTTTTTTTCTCTTAAGGAGGTTTCTAGAGTTCAGGCGATCCAGATATAATAGCTAGCAGAAAATTTTTATTTTCTTGGTCATCTTCGCTTTCCATATCTGTTTTAACGGCCTTGGCGGTAGAATGTGAGCGAAATGCCAATTATAGATCGTGCTGGACCGGATGATTAGCGAGGTGTTGTTGTTGTATGTCCATTGGTCCGTGTTAATTGGGCACTCATTGAGGTTAACCAGGATCGTACACTAGGGTATGGAAGAGGTTCTGCAAGGATTGCTCGTTGTATTGAGCTATGGATATGGACTGTTTCTTGGCAAATAAGATTAGATGCGACAATTCTGTCTTGAAGTGGTGGTTGTCCCATCTGTCTTCCTAAAGGAGTAGAATATCATCCACAGTGACCATTGCATGGTCCTTTAATTGATCCCATAAACTCAAGTTGTCCCGCAACCAGAAAGAGCCCCTGTTGGGAAGCTTTTGGGGGGGGGGGGGGGGGGGGCTCCCTTCCATACAATATGTTCCATAGACAAGGTGGCAGAAATTACTGCAAGAATGAAAGATTCATTAGCCACAGGTCCTTCAGTCCCAGGCCTCTCATCTGACGAGGGGACATAACTCAGCTCCATTTTACTAATGTTCTCCCTTTTCCTGCCACATCACTGCCTTTCCAGAGACAAGTTTCTTTGTTTTTCAATAGCTTGGATGACACCGAGATGAAGTTTTAGGGTGCACATGCTGTAGACCAGGATAGTGGACAGGAGACAGTCCACCAGGGTGCACCTGCCCGCCATTGAGAGGAATGTAGATGTGGTCGAGAATTTCCCCTCGATTTCGCCATCTGGTAAGCAAAATCTGCCATCAGTGCTTATGAATTCCCATGGGAGCCCAAGATATGTAAAGGGAAAGAGCCAACTAGACAACCCAGTATGCAAGCCATGATTTCTGTTGTTTCCATGGAGAGGTTGATGGGCATCATGGAAGACTTGCTGATGTTGACCTGTAGACCAGCGGCAGCCCCGAATGAACAGAGCAGCGTCTGAAGAAGTACAGTTCCCGTTGGGAGGCATTAAGCACCACAATGGTGTCATCTGCATATTGCACAACAGGAACTGGGTTTCGGTCAGTATGTCCAATGGGTGGCTTATCAGCACCAGGACTGCAGCTTTGTTAACTATGTGCCAAAGAAAATCAGCAACAATGACAAAGAGCAGGGGGAGAGGATCACCTTGTCTTACCCCTCTTTTACAGTGGAAGAATTTCCTGGTGATGATGTCTTGGATCCAACACAGACAAGAAGATTGTATGCCCAGGAGTGACATCATCCTGATGATAATCGAGTGTCCATCATGTCAAACGCCTTTTCAAAATCCAAATAGAGAATTGCAATGGGTTTCCTGGATTTCCTGCATTGATGGATGCACTCGTATTTCCAAGCTAGACTATCCTAGATTGCCTGACCTTTAATAAATCCATATTGATTAACATGTACCAAAACTAACATCTTCTTTTGAAGGTGATTGGCCATAAGCTTGGTGATAAGTTTGACACTCGAATTTAGCTGGGAGATGGGCCTGTAATCCGTTGATCTCACCAATGTAGGGATCTTTTGTATCAGTGTAATGAAGGATGAGTTGATTGGCTGCAAGCTGATATTCTCAGTGAAGAATTCATTGTGGAGATGATAGATATCCTCCTTGATGATGTCCTAGCACATCTTGTTGAATTTGTTATTAAAATCATCCGAGCCCCATGCTTTGTCAGACTACACAACTCTGATAGTGCTGTCAATCTCCTCCCTGGTGAATGGCACCTCTAGGTCCTGGAGACCGAGAACATTGTGTACTAGGTGATTTAGCTTTGGCCAGGGTTGTGTCGCTCAGTTTGCCCTATTCGTGCGCATAGGTCGTTCTAGAGAAGGGTAACTTTGGCTAAGTGATCGGTTCTATCATTGCCCGAGCTGTCTTGAATGCTGGTGATGACATTGCGCCTATATCTATCCATAGTAGCAGTCAAGAAGAGTTTTGTGCATTCATCTCCCACCTTGATCCATCTCTTTGTTTGCCTCGGTACTCATTCTTTTGCTTTAGAATTGTTTCATGATGCTCCTTTAGAAGGAGTTTGAGAGTCCATTCTCCATCGAAAAGCGTCCTCTGTTCCTCCAATTTGTCCAATACCGCTATAGCGTCGTTGGACTGGGAAAGCTAGACATAAAGAAAGCTTTAGATTCCTTAACGGGGCATACATTCTGGAATCACTACAAGCTCGGGGTTTTGGACGTAGATGGAGGGAATGGATCACCATAGCGCTTGCGACATCATCCACCGAAGTGCTCGTATACAGCAGGCTGGAATACACATTGTTAAGCTACTATGCGCCGACCAGTTGCACCCAAAAGCTTAAGCTGATGGGAAAGGGTAGGCAATTCACTTATATGCTCCAACAATCCCTCTCACGTGAGGCTCCCTTGGGCATCTAATGTGGAAAATGGGAGTGGACTTGCGTCCGCCAGGATTCAAACTCAAGATCTTTAGCTTTGATACCATGTTAAGCTACTATGCGTTGACCAGTTGCACCCAAAAGCTTAAGCTGATGGGGAAGGGTAGGCAATTCACTTATACACTCCAACACACATACTACACAAGAAGGGGCTATGCCAAGGCAATCCTCTTTCCCCCAATGCTGTTCAAACTTGCAATGGAACCCCTCCAAAAAGTCCTACATATTGCCATTTAAAATCGCATCCTCAAACAAAAGAGATCAAAGGAAGAAATGGGAAACATCTCAATATATGCAAGCGACGCGGTGATTTTTGTCCACCCATCAAAGGAAGAACTCATAACCATTAGAGAATCTCTAATTTTCTTTCGAACTCGCTTTAGGTTTGGCCATCAACCTGACAAAAACAGAGTTGTTCCTTATTAATTTATAGCCTCAAAACATACAGGAAATAGTTTTGGATTTTCCAAGAAAGATAGAGGATTTTCCATGTCGATACCTTGGATTACCTTTGCATGTCAAAAAACTGAAAAGAAGGGACCTACAACATTTAGCAGACAAAGCAGTAAACTGCAAAGATGGAGGGGCAGGCTACTCTCCAAGATGGGAAGACTAACCCTTACAAAATCAGTTCTAAGATGTATAGTCACTTACTATGCCATGGTTTTTGTGCTACCAAAATGGCTGATACAAAGAATAGACTCCATTTGAAAGCACTTCATTTGGTCAGGACATAATTAGAAAGGAAGGAAGGGGGCAAATGTCTGGTCAAATGGAACATGGTGTGCTGCCCAAAGAAATTGAGAGGCTTAGGAGTACTTGATCTAGAGAAGTTCATGACAGCATTAAGGTATGATGGCTATGGGAGTCATGGACTGAAGAAAATATACCTTGGGCAGGGATGACGCTCCCATGCAACACCGAGATAGATCTTAGGTTGCCATATCGGTGAAAATCACACACGAAAAAGGCAACAAGGCAGTCTTTTGGAAGGACCGATGGAGGGCCAGCTTGCCTTCAAGGACCTAGTGCCTGATTTTGGATGTTTTGGAAACCGACTAGTATCGTGTCGCCGTGCTTTTCTTCCTTGATGGCCTAGCTAGCAAAGCACAAAGGACACGGTGATTTATACTTGTTCAGGCAAGAATGTCCTACGTCCAGTGTAATAACCACATGCAATTGGTTAACTTGAGACTAGGTTACAATGGTTTACAGGCGAGTCCTCTTCAGAGAGTTCTCATGCGGGGGTGTCTCCCTGTGTTCTAACATGCCTACCAACATGCCCGGGAAGGTGGCCTTCGAACCCCTTTTATAGTGTGGCAAAACTATCTACTCCGGCTCCTCATAAATGGGGCGGGTGGTACAACGTTCGTTTTAGCACGCTTCTCGGGCCGCTTGGGTCGTTGAAGTCATCACCATAGTATCCACTCCCATCATGTCACTCAATCTGTGTCATCCTTCGACGCGTGCTTGCTGTGTGCCAAACTGGATGGGATAGGTGTTGCACCGGCTGGCACTATGCCCTGTGGTAGAGTCACATCGTGTGTGGCTATCCCTTTAGCATTAAATACATCTGCTCCGGCCTAAATACATATTGAATGCTACTATCTGCTCCTTGCTTCCGGGCTCGGGCTATGGAGGGTCAACCACCCGACCTTGATGGTCGAGGCTTGGACGGATTTGCTTCCCTGATATCATTGGATGTGGCTCGGATGGTAGGTTCCTCCTCGTGCCAAAAGTTGGATGCAGTTTGGGTCTTGTCATAGTTGTACGCTATTCATTGGTCCAATATTGTTTGGTACTCGTGGTGCAGAACCCCATCAGTAGGCCTGAGCCACTGGCCAAGTTGTTTAGTCAATCGGAGGCAGATTCCATGGCACGTTGTGGTTTATAGGAAAAAAGAGTTTGATAAATGCATAGTACGAGTTCGTGATCTATCTAGGATCGCCACTGTCGGTACCCTGCGTACTGGATACCCCCTCATACCGCAAACAAAGCCGAGGATTTCCTATGTCCAAGTGGCAGACGTTCGAAGAGGATACGCATCCTGCATAACTGGACCTACCTCCCTTCTTAGGGTAGCTCCAGTGTAGCTACGTGTTCAGAAGAGCCGAACCTGCCTCCCTCCTCAAGAAAGCTCTAACACTACCACATGTCCAAGGCACTGGACCTATCCCCCAATAGAGGGAAGCTCTAAGGCTTCCACGTGTCGACACCTGGACCTACATCAGCAACGGGAATACTACGGAATCTCCAACGGTGCGGACATTCAAGGGCTATCAATTAGGCGTTATAAGATCTGGTTAACGCTTTATTAATGCTATATTAATGACACATGATCAGAGGACTATCAAGACAGGTAACGCTGCTATTAAGGCGCGTTATCGCACAAATTAACCACCCATAACATTGTAGATCGTGTACAGGGTAGTTAACACAGTTGGGGCCATCTGTCGGGCCAGGCACATATTGTAATGGCCAACCCTTGGCATATAAAAGGGTTATGCTACACGGTAGAACTCATCTGATCTCAGATGGACCCAAGGCATACTCATACTCATACAATCAACACACACCCCGTGGAGTAGGGTATTACGCTCAGGCGGCCCAAATCACGTAAAATTCTCGGTGTTCACCTCTTGTCTCTATCTTGACTCGCGCCACAACTGAATACAAACCTTTGCGGACTATGTCTTAGTAGTACTGGGGGAAGTGTCCTAGTCCACACTTCGACATTTGGCGTGCCAGGTAGGGGCGTTTTCAAGATTTCAAGATGGTGAATTCCACTACCGCTTCATCCAATGGATCGGCTGTGCAACCTACAGGGGGGAATCCCTCCAATGTGCAGCAGTCGGCCAACGTTGTGGTTCCAGCAGGCAATGCTCCACTCCCACCACCTGCTCCAGCAGCCAACACTGGACAACAGGATGGTGCATCCACGTTGGTGACGACATTGACAAACACTCCATAGAACGCGCTGAGCGCAGCGCA